>OX451735.1:1037570510-1039979454 GCA_948472305.1 Vicia faba
AGTACATTTTATCGGGTTGATTCATAGGTTCATGAGTTTGTTTCCATGCCTTCTTCAACAAAGCTTCATTGAGATTTAAGATTCATATTTGAGAGTGCATTAAAGATAATGTCATGACAAGGCCTACTATGTCTCATCATACTTTACTTTGCTAAGGAAAGTCAAGATATGAAATATTGATTCAAGAAGTTTGACCTAATTTGACAAGTTCTTGATTCCTTGATTACAAGTGCATAATTTTCTCAATTTTAAACATTGGGAAGTGATTATTGTTGCTACGGATTCTTATTATCATCCATAACAACTTCTATTAACACAGGAAAGGCAATTGTGCAAGAAATATTATCAAAAGTTGAAAGGGGTTCCAAGTCATTTTGATGCTTTAGGAGCTAGGGTTTTGAACTTCTAAGGACTATGTCTTATTGATCTTTTGATATTTTTGAGTGATTCCAAATATATTTTTCTCTTTAAATGGTTATTAACAAATCACTTCAAGAGTTTCAAGCAAATTGTATATGGAAGATCACTAATGGTTGAGAAAGATTACAAGTCCTCTAGATAGGCCATCAAATTATTTTATGTGACTTCAAAGGATTATAACTTGGTTAATTTTTATCATCTTGAGCTCATTATTTTTCATAATGATCTTAAGGATGTTAACTTTAACTCTCTTTTTGGTGTTAAGCTTGTAAATTATTTTAAGATGCCTGTCGAGTTCAAAAGATTATAGGCCACCTCTTGGATTTTCATCAATTTCAAAATATCATAACTTATTCAATATTTGAATTTTTTGAGTGATATAAGTTTCACAATACTCTTCATGGAGTCCAATTCAAGAAAGCATCAATGATCAAAGCTCAATTTTTAAGGAAGGCCTTGTTTGGGATCAAAACATTATAGGTCATTTTTGAAGAAAAAACTTAGAATTTTTCTAAGTATAAAAGTCAGTGCATTTTTCCTGATTTTGACCAAGCACAACTTCTAGCTCAAGCATCCAAATGAATTATTTCTTGGCATATTATAAATCATGTTACCTGATCTTTCATGTGCATCAAGAATAAAGTCTTAAGGCTTCCTAAATCATGCACACCATGAGTTCAAAGTAAGCTACTTAAAATTGCATTTTTACTCAAAGTCTGATTTTGAAATCCATAATCCAGCTTCTAAACACCAAATTAGCACGCGTTTTTGATTTAAACGTGTTTAACAAAGTTATTATAGGTGAATTAAGGATCAAAATGCAAGAATTGCTTGTGTTTTTATGCACATGGAGTCACACGTTTTCCACTTTCGGGCTCCATCCAATTTCCCTCCAAACTTCAATTTTCCTCTCATTTCTTTGCACCATTCACTTCCCTATAAATAGAGGACCTCACCCCTCTCATTTTTTCAAGCTTGGACAACCAAAATCACCCTGCCAAACTCTCTCCATAACTCACCTTTTCTAAATTTTGAAATTCATCTTTTCGCCACTTTTCAATCCAATTTCTTTGTTGATTCTTCATCCTTGAACTTCACTGAAGCTAACAGAAGAAGAACCAAGCCTTGAGGTGTCCTAAATCATGCTAGCCAAGTCCAATTGCAGAGCAAATTCATCTGACTTTGTTCAGGTAGTTTAAGATACCAAATCTTCTAACTCAAATTACTAGAATGGTTTATGATGTTCACTGATTCTTTCTATTAACTCAATTTTAGTGAATAAATGCATTTGATGCTTCTGTTTTTTATTTCAAATTTTTCAAAACATCTCTGGTTTTTTCCAAATCGAGTAAGTTGTGTTTTATATAAATTTGGCGCGAGGATATGGTTGTGATCGTCTTGAAGAGACGCGTATAATGATACCACTATGAGCATCTAAATTTACAGATTTAAGAATCATGATCTTGCCCTAGTTGCAGGGTAGCTGGAGGTTGAAGATGACCTATGTGGCTTCTTATACCAATGAGAGCAGGAAAATTGAAAATGTTGCGATTGGTCTGACTATTGTGACTTCAGTGCGTGCTTGTTTGTTGACTATGGATCACCATACATCATCACTCTTGAGCCATTAGATGGGCCAGCATGTTTCAATGAACCGGATCCAACGCCTCACATTATTTCTGATTCATTTTTTTTTACAAAATTTGTTTTAAATTCAAAAATTCATAACTCTCTTATTTTTTATCCAAAAATTATGAAAAAAATATACAACAATACTTTGATTTATATCTAACTTTGTGAATATTTTTTCATATTTTTATTTTAATGTTTGATATTTTTCATAATTTTTGTATTGTTTTTCTTATTTTAATTATTTTAAAAATACTTTCTGGTCTTTTTAAATTCTGGAAGGATCCAATGACCTTTTGACAAATATTGGTGACCTCATTTTATTTTTATTTCTGATTTTATTATTTTTTAAAAATTTGGTTTATTTTTCTTATTTCTTTAAATTTTAAAAATAGTTTCTGACTTAAAAAAAAAACTCTGAAATTTTTTGTCAACTATTATTGACCCATGTTTGACCTCTGACTAAATATTGTTTTATTAAACATTATTTTATTATTTTTGTTTGGTCTTGACTTGGATTTCATTTGGTGATAAATTCCTTAACCTCATTGGATCTTAGGTGTTGATAGGTTGAAAAACCAAATCCACCAAAATGGATGAATGATGTTAATGATATTTGAAACCCTAATTTCATCTAATAAATCCCATCCCTCTTCATCTTATCCCTTTCTTACTTATGCTACATGTTGTTGGAGAATAATCTACATATCATTTCTCTAAACATATGGTACATAGATTGCTATTGACCGGCCTCAAAATAGGTGCGACTTCTACATAAGTCCACATATGATTGCTTAACATAGCGCTAAATTTTGTCCCGATTCGAGAAATGATCATTAGTGACCCAAACTCATGTTTGTAAGCCCAAGTATGTTTAATTTGAAACCTTTGATCCAATAACCTTGAGGTTCATTATTAGGAGACTTTGGTCTTATCAATCCTCTAATGAATCATCATAAACTTTGGTCTAAGTAAATTATTTAAACATCCTTGATCATATTTTGTTGCCTCGAGAATTTGAAAAAATGATATACTTGACAAAAGTCAAATGAAACTTGTTGTTGAGAAGCTTTGATTTTATCAATCTTCTAATGAGTTTTCAAATGCAAGTTTCAAGATGGTCATTCAACTAACCTCTAATTTCTAACTTACTAACAATTGACTTTTACTTTATGCTTTTACTTTTTGCCTTTACTTTCATGTACCATTTATTTGGCATTTACATTTCATGTAGTTTTTTATCTTTGCTCACTTGAGCATTTATCTTTATGTAATTTTGTTTTTGCTCATTTGAGGTTTTCATTTTCTTTTTGAAGATACTTAATAACCAATTTGAATGATAAAAAACTTTAAGGTTACTTGGACTATTTGGTTACTATACTTGGCATAATGGAGTTGTGGACCTCTTGGACTTAGGATTAGAAGCCTTGATACCCTTGAGACCTTGTGACTCTGTTGTTATTTTGTCTGGAGTTCTTAGGGTTTACCCCAAGATATTGGGTTGATTTTCTTTGTGTGTAGGTTATTCTGATTATGTGCTTTGTCTATGATTGAGAATTCCTCTGTATTCAGCTGTTACTCTGCTCAATTTTTTAGAAGACTTAATTCATCCAAAGCTTAGTATTCTTAAGAGGTTTAGTATATTTGCTTGCTTAGTTTCAATTCAAAGGATGGAAATTCTACATTGACTCATTATGTCAAGTGTTGACTTCTTGTTGGTTAGATGGTTCTTTTCCCTAGCTTTTATCTTATGCTTTAGAATAGTCCCTTCATCTCCTCTTATCTTCTTTAATTTCAAAAACTTTCTCCTCCTTCTCAAAAACTCTTCTTGTTTTCTACCTTGAACCGCTTGCATAATAAACTTGGACTTAGGTCCATGCATTTTCAAAAATATTTTCTTAATCAAACTTTAACCAACTTAATCATACTTTGATATTTTTTTGTGAGAAGTCTAAAACTCAATTAACCTCATTCAAACCATTTTTCCACTTTGGCTTTTTACTTTAAAACATCTCTCAAAAGATTAGACTTGTAGTGATGCGAGCTACTATACTTCTATGATATGTAGTAAAGTGAGATATTTTCCACTTAGGTGTTGAGTGAGGCTTTGTTGATTTTAAAATCTAAGCTATATCCTCCACTTTGAGATGATCAAAGTCCTCATTTCTTATAGTCATGGGTAGTAGGTATGTTCTTCCACTTGGATAAGATGATGATGTCTCGTCTCTTAAAATTAACCAACACACATGTGTTTTAAAATTTTTAAGGGAGAACTACGAGTACCCCGATCCCCTATTGCATGGAAGGTGGTACGTAGGCACTAAAGTTTCACAATCGCGGTGGGTGAAAAAATTGTAAAAAATATATATATACTTCTTCCCTCATCTCCACCATCTATTTTTGTATACAACATTTATAGCCAAATACACAAATTTTCAAAGAGGTTCTTGTGGAGTACAATAGATGTTTAGGGTGCTAATACCTTCCCTTTGCATAACCAACCCCCGTACCTAGATTCTCTCCCCCTTTTTTTTTGGTTATTCACTCTTTTCCGATTCCTATGGAAACAATAAAGCACGGTGGCGAATTTTATTTTATCTGTACGAGTCAAGTCAATCCAATGGCTTAGTCTCAACATTTCTACTACTACAGAAAAAATGGTGACTTCACAAGGGAAAGATTGACTAAATGTTGGTCCATCTCTAAGTGGGTTGAACCTATCTTTGTTTATTTATATATGTGATATTATTTGTTATATATTATGTGTTGCGTATATGTTTGTCTGGATTTTCTTGGTTTTTAGAGGTGCTTGGTGATTTCTCATAAGTCCTCTACCCGGACTTGGAAAAACTTAAGATAGGGCGGGAGGTATAGTCATGTTAACTTTGAAGGAGGAATCCTAAAAAAGGAGACATGAGATCCCCTACTTAGTGGAGGCCCCTTTGACTGTAGTATTTATTTACCGAGAAATCGGGAAGACATGGTGCTTTCGATCTAGGAGCCTACTGAAGCTGAGGACCATAGAACCCTTAATCAATCTTGGCCTTTTAGGTGTAGTCCGAAAACTATGACAAAGCAATCCAGAAGTGGTTGTCACGTGATACTACACTCAGACGAGTTTTTCCTGAGAATATTACTGACTATCGAGTTAAATGGGACATTGATAATATCCGAAGGAAGGATGTAGACTATGAGAACCTTTTAGAACCTTGTTCGATAGGTGATAAACTATTAGTACATACCTTGTGGGTAGTACCCTTGACTTCATGCTCGTGACATCGAACCTATGAGCCCCCCCCTCCATGTTTGTGATTTTGTGTGTGATTGTTGCATCATGAATTCATGCACCCATGAGCATTCTTTAAAATAGTTGATTCAAGGAACTTAAAGTTGACTTTTGCAAATATCTCAGGTACTTTTGACCATGGATTTTGGAAGAAGAAAGACTCGGAAATACAGTTTCAAAGATCCTAAGATAGAGGAGCTGATGAGTTTGATTCCTGAGATTGAAAGCTCTATAGATTTCCGGAAGAAATATGGAGTTGTCGCGCCTCTTATGAAGCTTAAGTTGAAGGAGATTATCCTTTCTACATTGGTTCAGTTCTATGATCCGTTGTGTCGGTGTTTTACTTTTCCTTATTATCAATTGATGCCCATATTGGAGGAGTACTCTTACCTATTTGGCTTACCTACTACTAATTGTGTTCCTTTCACCGAATTAGAGGGGGAACCTAAATCTCATGAGATTGCTGCTATGACCCATTTGAAGAAGTCTGAGATTGAGGCTGCTATGACTACTAAAGGAGTAATTAGGGGTTTACATGCTCAGTTTCTATTGGAGAAAGCTCGTTACTTTGCCAATATGAAGAGTACGGTTGCTTTTGAGGCTATCTTTGCTTTGCTCACCTATGGTATGTTCTTGTTTCCTAATGTCGATAAATTTGTGGATATTAATGCCATTAGGGTATTTATGATTGGGAATCCGGTTCCTACGCTGATAGGGGACACTTATTATTATATCCATCTTCGGAGGGATGATCATCTGTTTCACGCCATTATTATATCAGTGGCTTATTTCTCACTTACCTCGATCTTTTTCTTTTTGAGATATCAAGAAGGAACCTCGTTGGGTACCGATTATTATTGATCTCACTAATTCTAAAATTGTTTGGTATCATCAAGCTTATTATGACGTAGAGATTATTGATAGCTGTTGTAGTTTCCCCAATGTACCTCTTCTTGGTACAAAGGGAGGAATTAACTACAATCCTATTCTTGCACGCTGTCAACTTGGATATCCGATGAGAGACAAACCAAATAGTATTCATTTGAGTGGTTTCTTTCTCAAATAAGGATAAGATCACAAAGAGGATAAGAAAGAGATTGAGAAGGCTTGGAGCCATATTCATAAAAATAGTAGAAAATATTTGGGACCAAGAGGAGTTGTTTCTTTAGAACCACATCTCCATTGGGTACAAAGAAGGGAAATTCAGTTGAAGATGCCTTATTCTCGTGAAGAACCTATATCTGATATGTTTGTGAGAATTAGTCCTCCTCTTTTAGATGATGTAAAAGAACTTCAGCTTTCCCTGGTTAGGATGCAACAAGAGAAGGAAGCATGGAAGAGCAAGTACCCGGCTTTGGAGGTATCCTACTCAACAGAATTGAAAGAGAAAGATGACTTGATCGAGATTCTTGAGAGTCAAGATGTGGAGATGATGGAGAAGCAAGAGGATTTATTTTCCTCTAGAGATAAGCCAAGACCTAGTGGCTCACTTCCTGACTCTTGTGGTTGGAAAGAAGTCACCAACAAGTATGCAGAAGAGAACAAGCAGTTGAAGGCTCAGATAGTAAGAATTACGGGAAATCGTCAGTGCATGGAGAGATCTTCATTAGCTCTAGCTCCTTAGGATTTTAGATTCCATATTTATTCTCTTGTACTTGGGGTCATTGAAATTTGTACTAAAAGTTGTAATCCATTCCAAAGTTAGTATGATGAAATTTTTAGTATGTGTTAGTACTTTAATATTTGCAATTGCCTATAATTCTTTGAGTTCTTTGAAATAAAAATAATGATAAATAAATCACATGCATTGCATATCATGCATCATTTTGCATATATTCTTGCATTTTTGTTCATGCCCAGGAATCTTACCGTGTTTCTCTACTTTGTTCAGTTAGCAAGTTGTCTCATCGATACAATACTCGGGCTAATTCCAGGAAGAAAATGGAGAATCTTGAAAAGAGCATCACGAGTTGCACGAAGAAGTTACTGCTTTGAAGACCGGTATGGATAATATCAATGCTTTGATGGAATCATTGGTGGTTGCCCAGAATTAGCCACCACTTGCTCCTCTGTCTCCTCAGGTTACTCAGCCACAACAGATGACTGTTATTTTAGAAGTTCAATCAGTCCCAGTTTCTGTTACTCCCATTACTGCTACTCAGAACCGTATGCCTCAAGGTTACCAGCGGGGAATGCCTGAAAATTTTATGCCAAAATGTTATAATCCAGATTCTCAAGTTGCTTCATTTGCTCAAGCAACTGCTGTTACTACGCCTCCTATGGTGCATGTTGCTCCTATTGCTAGAAATGAGATTCATTATGTTGTTCCACCTTCGGTGAATGCTGTGTCGATTATTAATGATGAAGTTTATCGTCCTATTCCTCCACCAAGTGAAAGTGTGGGTTTCTATGATCGACTAGACGACTTTCAGGACCAATTTAATGAGATGCAGAAGGAAATGAAGGCTCTTCGAGGAAAAGAATTATTCGGGCAGAACATCAGTGAACTCTGTTTAGTTCCTAACGTAAAAGTACCAGCGAAGTTCAAGGTGCCAGAATTTGAGAGATACAAGGGAAACTCTTGTTCTCGTGACCACCTAGTGATGTATATCAGAAAGATGTCCACTCATACTGATGATCAATGTTTGCTTATTCATTTCTTCTAGGATAACTTAACTGGTGCTGCATTAAAATGGTATATGGGTTTGGACAGTAGCAGTATCCAAACCTTCAATGATTTGGGAGAAGCTTTTATCAATTAGTACAAGTACAACATGTTTATGGCACCTGACCGTGACCAACTGAGGGCAATGGCTCAAAAGGATAAAGTGTTATTTAAAGAATATGTGCAGCGTTGGCGCGAGATTGCTGCTCAAGTGGTACCCCTGATGGGAGAGCAAGAAATGACCAAGGTCTTTCTCAAAACCCTGGGATCATTTTACTATGAAAGGATGGTTGCTAGTGCACCAAGTGATTTCAATGAGATGGTAAGCACGGGTGTTCGTCTATAAGAAGCTGTTAGGGATGGATGCTTGACAAAAGATGAAGGAACGAAGAAATCATCATATGGGTTTTCTAGGAAGAAAAAGAGTGAAACAAATGTTGTCGTTGAAGAAATAAAGTTTAGACTACCAAGAAGGCGTCATCAGTACCAACAACAAGTTACTTCTGTGACTCCAGTTGTAAATACAGCTCTGACTACTGTCGCCTATCTAAAACCACCTCCTCAAGGAAATCAAGGGCAAGGTCAGAAGAGAGAAGCTTTTGACTCTATTCTGATGAGTTTTGCAGAGCTATTTCCAGCCTTGATTCAAAAGAAATTGGTGCAGAATAGGACTCCCCCTATTATACCTTCACATTTACCATGGTATTATAAGGCGGTCAGACCTATGCTTTTCATCAAGGAGCCCTACGGCATAACATCGAACACTATTATCCTTTGAAGTCTGAAGTACAAAAGATGGTGAGATCTGGTCTTTTATCTTTTAAAGATATTGGTCCTAACATAAAAGATAATCCATTACCCAAGCATGAAGGAGGAATCACCGTTAATATGGTTTCTAGTTATCCTAGGGACTTCCAGTTTTCTGATATTAACTTGGTGAGAGGATATTTCGTGAAGATGCATGCTGATCTCTATGAATTCAGCTATTATACACATGACCATGATGGTTGTAGTATTTGCAGTGTAAATATCCATGGATGTGATAAGGTGAGAGCTGATCTTCAAGAAATGATGATGAAGGTCTTATCCACATAATCAGACTAAGGGCTAGATATGAAGAAAAAGTGAATATGGTTTATGGTTGCCCCGGAGAATTCTGGATTTTTGATGTGAATTATATGAATGATAATGTGGTGCAGTTGCATGCCATATTTTGTCACATGGAGGGTCACGAGGTGCATCATTATGGATCTTGTTGAGTCTGCTGTAGGGATTCCTGGGGATGTTCCGTGGTAATAAGAGGTGTTTAGTTATTTCTAGATAATGGTGCTATAAAAGTCACGGGTAATAAAGATGATTACAATGGAGTTAATATGATTGAAGATTACTATACTAAGGGCGTGTCTGATATTGAATACATTTCTGCTGATGAGTTCTTTTCTTTTGATGAGTTAGATTCGGTAAGTGAGGATGCTTTGTTTGACAAAGATTCCAAGTCTCCTAAGGAAGCCGGAGTGAATGTCATTGTGTTGTGTTTTGGTGTTCCCGCTCCTGTAGAGATTGAGTATCATAGCAAGCCTGTTGTTGCTCCAGTAATTATTTGTCTGCCTAGTCCTGTTCCATATAAATCAGATAAAGTTGTGCCTTATAAATACAATGCGACTATCCTGGAAGATGGTGTGGAAATCCATATCCAACTTTTGTTTGACGTCAAGAATATTGCTGAAGCCAGTCAGGTAACTCGCAGTGGTTGAGTTTTTGCCCTTACTATTCGAAGAGATCTTGATTCTGGAAAGAAGATGTTTGAGAATGATGAGCCTAAGAAAGTGGCAGGAGAATCTAGTGGCGTTATTTTGGAAAAGGATGTGGATGACTTGTTAAATATTATCAAGATGAGTAACTACAAGATTATAGATTAATTGTTGCAAACTCCATCTAAAATTTCCATTCTAGCCTTGCTATTGAATCTTCTGCTCATCGAGAATCTTTGATGAGAGTGTTGGATCAAGCTTTTATTGAGAGTGACATGTCTCTGGATCAGTTCAACAGTTTTGTGGGGAACATTACATCTTGTATTAATCTGAGCTTTTGATATGACGATTTACCAGATGAAGGAAGAAACTGTAACCTGGCTCTCCATGTTTCCATGAATTATAAGAATGACTCTTTGTCCAATGTGCTGATTGATAATAGGCCTGCTTTGAATGTCATACTAAGAAGTACACTCATGAGGCTTAAGTACCAGGGGGCTCCCATGCGTCCAAGTGGAATCATAGTGATATCATTTGATGGTTCGAGGAAGTCTGTCATCAGAGAGGTAGATTTTCCTATTCACATAGGACCACACTTATTCCAGATCACTTTCCAGGTTATGGATATTATTCCCGCTTATAGCTGTATGTTGGGACGACCATGGATCAATGAAGCAGGAGCCATTACTTTAACCTTGCACCAGAAGATAAAATTTGTTTGTGAAAGAAAGGTGGTCATTATGAACAGGGAACAGGCTTTGTTGATATCTCATTTTCACCTCTTTCAGCATTGTGGAAGCTGATGAAGCTGCTGTTGGAACTCAGCTCCAAGATTTATCTATTAACAATATAAGGAAGAATGAAGATTCTATCGCATCATTTAGAGAAGCACAACAGGTAGTTAAGAACGGCCCTAGCAAAGTGTAGCGGTAGGTTATTAATCCTCCTATGACCAGGAGTAGGACCGACTTGGGTTTCTCCATAAAGAAGGAAGTTGTGAAGCCAATGTCTGCTTTAAGTAAGTATTAAGACATCTTTCATAGTGCTGGGTATCTTCATCCAACTACTCCAAAGATCAATGTTATTCTTGAAGATGAATCAGAGCAAGAGATGTCAAACTTCGTGACACACGGAGTCAAAGTCCAAAACTGGATCACTGTTGATGTTCCTTCTTGCATTCACATTTCAAAGTAATTTTTTTAGTCTTTTCAATCATATTTCACTCTGCCCAAGGTGGAAGTAATGATGTTGTATGGGTATATTTGTTGTTTTGATTTTTAAAATCATTAATAAAAGCTGTTTTTGATTCCAAAATTATGTCTTTTATTTTTTTCTTTTTCTTGGAAAATGGTAACAAAAAAAATAAAAAATAAAACCCTTTCAAAATAAATGATAACTATAAATAAATCAACATAATCACTTGTTACATGTGTTAGTTTCTAAAATCAATCATTAAAAAACCAATTGAATGCAATGACCATGCCATATCTCCCAACTTTGAATATCCTGTATATGTGGTTGAGGAAGAAGAATATGATGAAATCCTAGAAGAGGTTTCACGGTTGCTTGGGCATGAGGAAAGTGCCATTCAGCCATATAAAGAGCCATTGGAGACAATTAACTTAGGTTCAGAGGAAGATCCAAAGGAAGTTAAGATTGGCGCATTACTTCATCCTGATGTGAAGAACATGTTGATTGAATTGTTGAAAGAATATATGGATATATTTTCCTGGTCTTATTGAGATATGCCTGGTCTAGATACCGATATTGTGGAGAATTATTTGTCGCTAAAGCCAGAATGCCCTCCAATCAAGCAGAAGTTGCGAAGAACTCATCCTGACATGGTAGTGAAGATTAAATAAGAGTTTTTAAAACATATTAATGTCGGTTTTCTTATGACATAAGTGTACCCTCAGTGGATTACCAATATTGTTCCAGTACTGAAAAAAGACAGAAAAGTCTGCATGTGTGTTGATTATAGAGATTTAAATAAAGCTAGTTCAAAAGATGACTTTCCATTGCCAAATATCGATATATTGGTTAATAGTACAGCGAAATTCAAAGTATTTTTGTTCATGGGCGGATTTTACAGATACAATCAAATTAGAATGGCTCATGAGGACATGTAAAAACAACATTTATCACACCCTGGGGAACATTCTATTACAGAGTGATGCCCTTCGGGTTGAAGAACGCTGGTGCAACATACCAGAGGGCCATGACAACCTTATTCCATGATCTGATGCACAAGGATTTTGAGGTATATGCTGATGATATGATTTCCAAATATCAGACCGAGGAAGGGCATATAGAAGACTTGTTGAAATTGTTTCAGCGTTTGAGAAAGTTTCATCTCCGCTTGAATCCAAATAAATGTACTTTTGGTGTTCGTTCAGGAAAGTTGCTAGGTTTCAATGTTAGCCAAAATGGAATTGAAGTTGATCCTGATAAGGTTAAGGAAATTCAAGAAATGTCTGCACCAAGAAATGAAAAGCAAGTTAGAGGCTTCCTTGGACATTTGAATTACATTTCCAAATTTATTTTCCATATGACTGCAACATGTGAACTGATCTTTAAGTTGTTAAAGAAAGATCAAGGTTGTGTGTGGATGAACGATTGCCAAAGGGAATTTGAAAGCATTAAAGAGTATTTGCTTGAACCTCTTATCTTGCTTCCTCCTGTTAAAGGAAGACCATTGATTATGTAACTAACTATGTTAGATAATTCTATAGGTTGTATTTTGGGACAACAAGATGAAACAAGAAGAAAAGAATATGCCATTTATTATCTCAGTAAGAAGTTTACCGACTGCATTCATGGTATTCTATGCTGGAAAAACATGTTGCGCTTTGGTTTGGGCGGAAAAGCGATTGCGATAATATATATTGAATCATACTACTTGGTTGGTTTCCCAAATGGATCCAATTAAGTATATTTTTGAAAAGCCTACTCTTACTTGAAGAATTTCCCATTGGCAGATGCTATTGTCTGAATATGATATTGAACACCAAACTCACAAGGCTTTATAAAGCAGTATTTGGAAAATTATCTTGCTCACCAACCAGTTGATGATTATCATCCTGTTAAATATGATTTCTAGTATGAGGATGTAATGTATTTGAAAGTAAAATATTGTGATGAGCCTTTTCCTGAGGAAGGTCCTGATCCTGAATCTCGATGGGGTATGGTGTTTGATGGAGCTGTAAATACTTATGGGAAGAGAATTGGTGCCGTGATTATCACTCCCCATGGATGACATATCCCTTTTACTGCAAGGTTGACTTTTGATTGCACCAATAATATGGCACAATATGAAGCTTGTATCATGGGTCTTGAAGAGGCTATAGATCTCAGAATCAAAAGTATGGATGTATATGGTGATTCAGCTTTGGTAATAAGTCAGATTAAAAAAGAATGAGATACCTGTCACGTTGGATTGATTCCCTACAAAGATTATGCTAGAAGATTATTACCTTTATTTAATAAATTTGAATTCCATCTGTTGTATCCCAAAAATTTTACTCCCATTTTCTTCAAGACACCTCCTCATGCTCCTAAGATTTTCAATTGCTCAAGGCTACTTAATGTTTGATCAGACAATTTTTCCTCCTAAACAGTTGACCTACAACTAGGGCTTCACTTTTCTCAAGGAAATTTGAGCTTATAATGCCTTAAGTGGATTTCATGGTTCCTCATATGTCTCAAGTAATGCTCATGCCAAATTTCAAGCCTTGCATCACAAGTTTGCTCAGTCAATTGCTCAGATGAGTAAAAATCAACTATATTGGGTAAAAAGTCAATTGTGGTCAACATATAGTCAAACTTCAAGATTTTTGGTCTACATCAGGATTTTTAAGTCACATTCATCATTTGATCAAGGGTTTATCATGATTCATCAAGAAAACTCTCAATTCATCAAAAGTCAAAGTTGCCAAATTAGGGTTTTCTTAAGGAGAAGTCAATTGAACTTTGACCAAGCATAACTTTCACATGCTTCATCTAATTTTTCTCAACCAAAGCTCATTTTGAAGGAAGTTCAATTATCTACAACTTTTTCTCTCTAAGCCCAAATCCAAAAAATGCTTCATTTGAGAGATATGGGCCAAAACATTATAGGTCATTTCAAAAGTCAACAAAAAGACACTTTTTGTCAAGGCAACTTACATCAAGATAAATTCTTCAAATGAAAAAATTTATCAACATAGAGATTGTAGGGGACATCTTGAGCTTTCCAAAAAGTCCAAGATCACCTTCATATGATGAAAATTGAGAGAGTTATGATTGACATAAGTTAGGAAATTTCGAGAAAATGCATGAAACCCAAATTGATCAAACTCGAATTTTTGGGCTAATGGGCTTGTGTTTCAAGTTCCAAACGTGTATTAGACCTCATAGTGAACCTCTGAACCTATTCATACACCCCTTTGATTTTTATTCCATTTATTTTTTATTTTATTTATTTAAATTTAAAATAAATTAAATAAAATCAATGCTTTCATACAAAGGTCCAAGCCCACTACTTTTGACCTAATTATATACCATATTCAGACAACAACAAGGACATGAAAAACTTGGCAAGAGATCACTATTCCATAAAACTCCAAAATTATCCAAAACTAGGGCAAACTTCAAAACCTATTTTCAGTCTCTCTCCAAGCAAGCCAATCATCCAAATAAATCCTTGAGGCATTGTAGGGTAAGAATGGATCAATCTTAATGATCCAAAGGGCCTGAGAATCGCATAGATTCATCTCTGTTTTCCTTGTTTTTTTTTGTAATTCATATTTTTGTTTTCATGTTGTTTTGATGCATACTAGTATTACTAACATGCTTCTGAGGTATAACTATGCAGGATAAACCCTATTTCCATTGATGCCTTTTCCCCTATCTATTTTTTGGTAAGCCATGATATTGTGAAGGCAAAAGGCGTGGGTTCAACACCCACCTCTGGCATTTGCACTATTTTTGTTTTCTAACCCTATTTTCCATTGATGCTTCTTCCCCTATCTATTTTTCGGCAAACTTAATTCTTTATTTATTTATCATTAAACATAAACCTTTTTTTATTAATTAAAACTAATTAGGTTTTAGGGTTTTTTATTTATCATTAAACAAAATTAACCTTTTTTTATTAATTAAAATTAATTAGGTTTTAGGTTTTTTTAATTAACCTTTTTTTCTTTCTAAATTAACATTTTTTTATTAATTAAAATTAATTAGGTTTTAGGTTTTTTAATTAACTTTTTTTCAAAATTAACCTTTTTTTATTAATTAAAATTATTTAGGTTTTTTTAGGTTTATTTAATTAATTACATAAATGTTTTTTTTTTCATAAAAAATCACTAAAACATTTTCTTTGCTATTTTCATCTTATTTTTATTTTCCTAGATAAAGTGTATAGAGCGTGTTCAACTATAATAGCATAGCTTTATTTTTTCCGCATTTTCTATTATGTAACTGCTCGTAGTATATAATAGTTGTAGGTTTTTATTTTCCGCATTTCACTATTATGTAACTGCCCCAAAGCTCTTTAATAGCTTAGATTTACATTTCCGCCTTTACCTTCTGCTACTATTTTTTATGCAATTGTTAGTAATTAGGGTTTGTATGGCAAGATAAAAATGAACGACAGAAAACCCTAATTGCAAGAAAAAATAACTTAAATGATCACACTTGGACACTTACACCTTTATGGTAACCGCTCTTCGTTGCCTTTCGGAATAACGATCATGTCCCTCGAACATAGGGATGCTTTAGAAAAGACCCTCGAATAAAAGATCATAAGTCCATCGACGACCCTTCGAAGTTGCCTACTATTGTACCCCAAAATTTTCCCTCTTATTTTATTCAAGACACACTCCTAGAGGTCCTCAAATGCTCAAGGTTAACCAAGAATGGACTAGACAAATTCTCCTCCTGAGCAATGGACTTCCAATTAGGGTTTCACTTTTCACAAAGAAGTTTGGGTTCCAAAGGCCTCAAGTGATTTTCATGACTCCTAATATGTCCTCAAGAATGTCTATGCCAAGTTTCATGCCTTGTATCACAAGTTTGCCCAGTCAATTGCTCAGATGATTGAAAATCAACTGTATTAGGTCAAAAGTTAATTATGGCTAATATGCAGTCAAACTTCAAGATTTTTGGTCAACATCAACATTTTGAAGTGATATTCATAATTTTATCAAGGGTTGATCATGATTCCTCAGAGAATGCTCTCAAATCATCAAGAATAAAAAATTGCTAAATTAGGGTTTCCTATAAAAAGTCAATTGAACTTTGACCAAGCATAACTTTCACATACTTAATCCATATTGACCCAACTAAAGCTCATTGCGAAGACAACTCAATTCCCTACAACTTTTATTTTGTCCTCAAGTTCAAAAAATGCATCATTGGAAAGGTGTGAGCCAATACATTACAGGTCTTTTTGAAAGTCAACAAAAAGGCGTTTTTTGTCAAGGCAAGTTACATCAAGATAAATTCTCCAAATGCAAAAATGGTCAAGATAGAGATTGTATAAGACATCTTGATTTTTCTAAAAAGTTCAAGATCATCTTTAAAAGATAAAAATTGAGCAAGTTATGACCAGTGCAAATTGGGAAAATTAGGGAAAATACAAGAACTCAACTTTAAGCAAAAATGCATTTTTAAGTTCATGGACCTATTTTTTTGGGATTCAAGCATGTTTATGACTTACTCAAGGACCCCTAAACTTACTAATGCACCATTTTTATTTTTATTTATTTTAATTTTATTCATTTTAATACCATTTAAATCAAAATAAAATACAAAGTATGATGCATGGCATGTAAGCTTTTGGTTTCCATCAAGTTGGAGGCCCAAATAGCTCTTGTCAAGCTGTCAAAATCGTGACAACCAAGCAAAAACCAGATTTGGACAAAATCTTCAAAATAGGAAAGTTGTAAAGTGCATTTTATTTAGTTTTGATAACCATTACAAAACAATGATCTCTTCCCATATTTGTTGCCCTAATTGACACCATATATAAACAAAAACATGCCAGCCTGAAGAGGACACGAACTGCTGCCTCCATAAGAACCTAAAGTGTTTCAAAATTTTCTCAAAAGAGTGCAAGTGCCTACAGTCCGCTCCAAGACATTTCCATCCAAAAAAAGTACTGCATTCACCTCCTGAGAATCCCAGGAGTCTGTGCCCCCATTTTCAAAGCTAATAGTACCCTAAGTCAGCATAATCATGTGTCATCGGTCAAGCAAGGTTTGATATATTTGAAACTAAAATTTATGAATTGTTGACATGTTTGATGAGTTGATTTATGTTCAGGATATCCATTAGAGCAGGTTGGACGTGTCGCATGAGAACATTGAGGCCTGGATTGTGTGATGTCATTGTTAGAGCATCACGAATAGAAACTTTCATAACTCAGAATCTAGGGACTTTCAGGATGAATGAGTATCACCATTGAACTTGTAGACCCCAAATTATGGGGGTAGGGTCGGTTTTGTTGTTTTTATGTTTGATTTTTGCATGTTTTAAGTTTTGACCAACCGGAAGGGATGACCGGAGCCACCACCCCCGGTGGCTTGACCGGTGTTGATGCTTGCATGGAGAAAAGGGAAAATGATTGGTCTATTCAAATGAAAGGGGACCCACTTGGCACGCGTGTTTTGCACAATCAACGTTAGGGATAGATTTGTGTTATATATTTATTAAGGTGTTTATATGAACGGAAGTACATCCGTCCCAACAGTAGTCACATTGCATGTTAAGGCGTTACTATGGGCAAGGCATGGGTTCGATCCTTGCCTCTTGCCATATTATATTTCAATTTTTTTGTGCAGATTATGTGTTCTAAGGGGCTAGCGCGTATACATGTATCCTATCCTCATCACCTTTGGATCCACCCAGTAGTAGATGCAACGCTCCTAGTGGCTAGAGAGCATGTTGCACCCTAGGATGCATTCCCCACCAGATTAAATGCAGGAGTCTGGGCTGGCTTTGGTTGCGCCTAACGGATTGCTAGCATGCACCCCCATCTGCTTTGTCCATCAGACCCATTTTTTTATTTTCTTTATTTTATGATTTATTTATTTGATTTGTTTTATATTTATATTTTAAAACCATTTTTATTTTTTGATTAAATCAGAAAAGTCACAAAAAATAGATTTAGGTTTTTCCCAATTTAATTTAATTTTTGTAAATTAATTAATTAATTTAATTATTTTGATTAATTTAAAAACCATTTAGAACTAGGTTTATTTGTTTCAAATCTTTTTTTTTCAAATAAAAATGCAAAAAATGTTAGAATTAGTTTTCTCTCTTGATTAGACCTAATTGCATTTGTTTATCACTTTTTTATTTTAATTAAGATTAGTTTTTTTAGTTTAATTTAAGTTTTCTTGAAACAAATAAAAACAACAAAAAAATTCTAATTGTTTAGGAGTTTTAGGGTTTTCTACCTCACTTTCCACCTTCTTGCGTTTATTTAAATTTCACATTTTTTTTTAATAATTATGTAACTGCTACAATCTGTAATAGTTGTAATTAGGTTTTCTTTACAGCCTTTTCCCCCGTTTTATATTTGTAATTCCCCCTCCCCGAAGTCATGTAATAGCGTAGCTTTAAATTTAGCATTTTTATTTTACGCTGATATTAACTGTTAGATGTATGCATAATAGGCTTGTATGATAAGATAAAAGCGAACCCTAGCAAACTTAATGTCTATAACACGGTGGGAGAACTGACTTGGGATATTTTGCGTTTGATCGCAATTGTTGCGGATAGCAAGAGTTGCCACCGAATTTTCTTTTATCCAATAAGGAAAGGCTGAAAAGAACAGGAAAGAATTTTCGAGATTATTTCTTGAGTTCGGGGGGTAGGTTATCAAAAGGGAAGGTATTAGCATCCTTTTCATCAGTAGTTATCTACGGGCTCTTAGTTTCTTGATAGATCACTTGCTTTTGTTTGAAAATGTGCTTGTGGTGTGGGTTTTGAAACTATTTTGAAAAAAACATTTTTGTAATGGTTCTCATTTTTATAAGAACGCGTACAAAGTGTTGTTTTAAAAATAGTTCAAAGAGGTGTTCGTGGAATGTGTTTTTTAAAGTGATTTTTGAAAAAGCGTCTTTGTAATGGTTCTCGTTTCTATAAAAACGCGTACAAAAAACTTTGTCTTTTGAAAATGTTAGATGAAAATGTTGGTGTAAAAAATGTTTTTTTTTGTGAGAAAGCGAGCAACTAGGAGAATCCTACCTACTCAAAAGGTCTTAAATATTCTTTTCCTCCTCCTTTAGATGTTGCTATCTTACCATTGATGTGGTAAGAAACTCCATCATTGGATGTGAAGGAATGAGCGTGGGACGTTTGTATAGTCATAAAAGACAACCGATGGGACGTTTTAGCAATGTTGTTTAGGGACTAGATTGTTTACCGAAGACAATGTTGTTTAGGGACTAAATTATTTACCGAAAGGAAACAAAGTGAGAATACCCTAGAGGTGATAGTGTGCAAGTGTGTTTGATTGCATGCATTTTGCCTTACATTTAAAGGTTATCTACTTGTTGATTTTATCTTGCCATATATCCTAATTACTAAAAATATGAAAGCAAATAAAATGCGAAAAGTAAATCCTAAACTATTACATCATTTCAGGGATGGGGGTACATATTTACAAATGGGGATTTACAAGAATTTAAATCCTAATTATCTATTACAACCATATTGAATTGTACAATACAAGAAAAGGAAAGGATTTGTTTTTGAAAATGATTTTTTTGTCTTAATAAATTAAAAGGAAAATAATTAGTTAATAAGAGAAAATATTTTTATGCCCTTTTTTTATATTAATAAAAATAATATTAATGCTGGTAAAAAAAGAGAAAGAAAGAAACAAAAAAAAAACGAAAAACATAATCAGCACGTTGCTGAAAACAAAATGAAAGGGACAAGAAGTCTGATGCTAGGCATGCTATAATTCAGAAAGAAACGTTGGAGGGGACCAGAAGTTCTGGGTTGCTGCGCGCTGAAGTTCTGAAAGAAACATTAGAGGAAACCAGAAGTTCTGTGTGTTGTGTTTAAACAGTGAGAAAAAAAATCAGAAGTTCTATGTTGTGTTAAACAGTGAGCAAAACTAGAATTTCTGTGCGTGTTAAAATAATGAGAAAAAAATATAGAAGTTCTGATGTTGTGCTAAAACAGTGAGAAAAAATCTAGAAGTTCTGATGCTGTGCTAAAACAGTGAGAAAACATCTCGAAGTTCTGATGATGTTCTAAAATAGTTAGAAAAAATCTAGAAGTTCTGATATTGTGTCAAAATAGTGGGAAGGAAAACTCAGAAGTTCTGTGTTACACTTCACCTCCTTCCTTACATTAGCCAGAGCATCTGCAACTTATTCAGTTCTTAACAACAGCAAAACAGGGAAATAAAAACATGACAGTTTATAGAAGTTATAATCTTAATTTTGAGCCTAGTTTTCTTCAAGAAGTTCTGATCCACATTTTTTCTACTTAGGTAATGATATGTGCAGTCTCAACAATATGATATCTATATACTTAATGATGTTCTGAATGAAAATTTCAAAGTCAGCATGACTTACCTTGAATCTGATACGTGTGTTTGGGACCTGAGTTGCTGCCTTTGAATGTTTTGGGGTCAACATGAAACGAAAGAGAAAAATGTTATGTTCTTTGATTCAAAAGGAAGAACAATTTTTTTTTGTTGAGAATTCTGGATTTTGAGAATGTTTGAATATTTTCTTTTCTCTTTTTTTTTGTATTTGACCACTCTCTCCTTTCAAAAGCAATACCCTTAAACATGTGATGGAATAGCTTATTTATAGATGAGTTTGCTGTGGTTTGGGGGGGGGGGGGGGGGTGGGGACAAATGGGATTTAAACCCTTTTGGCATACTGTTCCATTTCTTTTTAAACACAACTTTCATATGCTAATTTTGTGCAAATATGGGGTTTGATAAAAATGCAGGCGTGGACTGGATCAGCAGCACTTTGGAGTGTTATGGCAGCTGGATGCAGGATTGTGCCATAGCAGTGTAACAGACTGTTCAAACAAGGTTTTGGGGCTTTGTGACGTTCTGATCAAAGAAGACCAGAATGAGACTCGAAGGGTGATGTTCTGATCGAAGCGTAGAACATAGTCTTCATATGCTGAAGAGTCATGTTTTGATCGAAGAATACAGCTTCATTATGTTCTAATTGAAGAGTCATGTTCTGAACCGTCTTTGCAAATTTTGATTGCGCTTGCGTGAAATCTGGCCCAGAAGTTCTGAAATTGTCATATTTTCTTAACACTTCGAAACTTTTTCTAAGTGTTTAGAAATTTGATTTTTTGAATTAATTTCTGACTTTTGATTTCTTGATGAACTAATTTCCTGTCCTGATGAAATATGATTGTTGAAACTTAATTTTGACCTAAAAGTTAAAGTTTGACTTTTTAGTGTGCTTTTGACCATTTTTCCCTTGTGAATAACTTTCTTGGAAAATTGTAATCCGAGACTCGAAACTTGATAGAAGCAAACCTGAGGGTCCAGGATGATCCTTTGAGAAATGAGAGGGCAAACTTTGGGGTACAACGGTGCCCCTGTTCGATCTTCTTAAATCTGAAGAGTTAGATTGGCGAATCTACCATTCGTGACTTGAAGGTGGAAGATGATTGAACACTAGAGTGCCTAGAAATTTGCACTCTGACGATTTTGAGTTTTAAGTGTAAGGAATGGCTTAAAGATTCCATTTGAAGAAATGATGGAGAGTTGACAGAGATGGGCTTATAGATGCCATCCGAAGGTGACCGTCGACAGAAATTAGACTAAGTCTAAGCTTGACTTTAACTGGGAAAAGAATCAGAATAAACCTCTAGTCAATTTAAAATTAAACCTAGTAGAAGTCTTGAATACTCTTTAACTGGAAAAAATCAGGGTAAATCTTGGAGCGACTTATCTGAACCAGAGAGAGTGTCTACTGAGGAAAGAATCAGGATAAACTGTTGAAAGGTTTAGAATGGACCAACAGAGTTCTGGAAAAGAATCAGAATAAATATTGGAGCAGACTTATCTGAACCAGAGAAAGTGTCTACTGGGGAATGAATCAGGATAAACCGTTGAGAGATTTAAACTGAACTCGCAGAGGTCTGGAAAAGAATCAGAATAAATCTTGGAGTGACTTATCTGAACCAGAGAAAGTGTCTACTAGGGAATGAATCAGGATAAACCGTTGAGAGATTTAAACTGAACCAGTAGGGGTCTGGAAAAGAATCAGAATAAATCTTAGAGCGACTTATCTGAACCAAAGAAAATGTCCGCGGTAAAGAATTAGGATAAACCACTGAGAGATTTAAACTGGACCTGCAGAGGTCTGGAAAAGAATCAGAATAAATCTTGGAGCGACTTATCTGAACCAGACAAAGTGTCTGCCAGAAAGAATCAGGATAAACCATTGAGAGATTTAAACCGAACCGGCAAAGGTCTGGAAAAGAGTTAGAATAAATCTTGGAGCGACTTATCTGAACCAGAGAATATATCTGTGGGAAAGAATCAGGATAAACCGTTGAGAGATTTAAACTAAACCGACAGAGGTTCGAAGGAAGTAATTGTCATGTAGATGGTCACCCCATCATGCATCGGGAATTGATCTATAATTGATTTGTTCATATAGATATTTTCCTAGTCTTGTTGAAAATTTGATGATAATTTTCTGTTGATTGATCATTCCTGAAAAAGGTAAACAGTTAGTTGTATGTAATTCCATGATGCATGAAATGCAAAGTGCAATGAGATTATGATATATGCATTTGTGTCATTGATGTTTATGATGTATGGATGCGATGTATGCGCATGTAAGCTGTTTTGTTGCAGTGTTGTTGGATTAGGGAAAATAAATCCCTGACTGCTGTTGGAAATGAGGAGTGTAAGTCTTCATGTATTGATAGATGGGTTTTTATCATTTAGAGAAGTAAACTTTGTTAGGGAAGTGAAATGTCATGCATTGCTTGTGGATTTGGTGAAATCCTACTGGGGAATTCCTGAGCAGCTGGGTGACTTTCACTGGAGAGCCCTTGGAATGGTAACTGGAAGTTTTGCTCCGTCGAGAGTATGAAGGCAAAAGATACCATTAGGCTGCATACTGGAGGTATGACCAAGATCCTATAGCAGGATGTTCTTGCTTCTGCTCTGTTTATATAAAGTATATGCGGGGGTTTTATGGACTGGCCCATAGATGTTGTCCTGTTTCTTAAAGCCATTAGTAATTGTATTTCTGTTTAGTTTTCCTTTTTTATGCGTTCATTTATAGACATTAATCACATTCAAATGCATATGTTCAAAAATAAACATTGGACGTTTTTTGCAAACAAAAACAGGAACAGTAAAAGAAAAACATATAGTTTTTCACTTTTAAAGGAATATCTTTGTATTTAACTTGAATAAGTATTTCGTACAAAGGGATGAACATCCCAGTAAGAGAATGTCATCGTAAAAAATGAAAAATTGATACAAAGAAAAGATATCTATGTAAAAAAATCCCATGGGGTTCCCATTCTTCTATAGCCTTCATGTCTCTGAGCGTCTCATCCACTTGCTACTTTGTACAAAGCTGACTGGATTGATTAGAACCATTCGAGTTTGATGATTGATACTGAAGGTTGGGTGTAACGTGATCCAACGGGACATAGTCATACGCTTTAAATCCCTAACTTTTGCCTGGACCGCCCTTTCGGGTGTTCAGTCCACCGGGATACCCTTTTTTTCCTAAGCTGCCTTTTCAGGTTTTCAGCTTGCCGGGTGTACGGATTTTCCCCCGTATTTTATCCCTAATTTTTGCCCGAACCCTTTTGGTTCTCCGGGATGCCCTAATTTTTTCCTAGGCCAGTCGACTTAGCGGGTTTTCGTTCATGCGTAGTATCTTTTAACTATGTCCGCGTTTACAGGGTGCGGAAGGTCGTCGCCGTCCATAGTGGTTAAGATTATTGCCCCACTAGAAAATAGGTTTTTTTTTAATCACAAATGGTCATTTGTATGTAGGAGTCAATTTTCCCCTAGGATCACCTTGTGGCAGTATGATACGTTTGATTACCAGGTTACCAACTTGATATACCTGACGTCTGACCTTCTTGTTAAAAGCTTTAATCATACGTTTTTGGTACATCTGGCCATGGCAGACAACCGTAAGCCTCTTCTCATCAATCAAGTTCAGCTGGTCAAATCGAGTTTGAATCCATTCATCTTCATTCAACCCCACATCCTTTATGATTCTCAAAGAAGGTATTTGGGCTTCAATTGGTAGGACAACTTCCATGCCGTATACTAAGGAGAAAGGAGTTGCCCCTATTGATATGCGCGCCGTGGTACGGTAGCCGTGGAGAGCAAGTGGTAACATCTCATGCCAATCCTTATAGGTCACTATCATTTTTTGTATGATCTTCTTGATGTTTTTATTAGCGGCTTCTACAGCGCCATTCATCTTCGGCCGGTAAGGAGAAGAGTTATGATGCTAGATCTTGAATTGCGTGCATAGTGCAGTGATAATAGTATTATTGAGATTGGTACCATTATATGTAATGATTCTCTCTGGATCACCATACCGACAAATAAGATTCTGTTTGATGAATCGTGCCACAACGTTCTTGGTAACAAAAGCGAAAGAAGTTGCCTCGACCCACTTCGTGAAGTAATCTATGGCAACCAAGATGAAGCGGTGTCCATTAGAAGCTGCATGTTTTATTTCTCCAATCATGTCAATTCCCCACATCGTGAATGGCCAAGGAGCAGTTAGGATATTTAGAGGAACTGGAGGCACATGTACCTTGTCAGCATAGATCTGACACTCGTGACAGGTTCGTGAATGTTGATGACAATTTGCCTCCATGGTGGACCAATAGTATCCTTCCCGTAGGATCTTTTTAGCCATTGTGTGCCCACTAGAATGGGTGCCAAAGGTACTTTCGTGTAAATCAGCCATGAACTTTTCTTCCTCACTCTTGTCTATGCATCAAAGCAAATTAGAGTCGTGGTTGCGCTTGTAGAGAATACCATTACTGAGGAAGAACTTAGCAGAGAATCTTCTCAGGAATTTCTTGTCATTGACTGAAGCTCCCTCAGGATACTCTTGGGTCTCGAGATATCTCTTAATTTCATGGAACCAATGCTTGGCCACTACTTCTTCAGTATCAATCTCGTGACAGTAAGCTGGTTCGTCCATTCTGTCGATGGTGATCTGAGGAGACTCATCATCCCACTTGACTTTAAACATGGATGACATAGTGGCTAGCGCGTCTTCTAGTTGATTTTCCTCTCGTGGAAAATGCTCAAAGTTAATTTCCTCAAAATGTGGGATTAATTTCAACACATGTTCTTTGTAGGGGATGCAATTAGGGTGCTTTGTGTCCCATTCTCCGTTGATCTGACTGATGACTAAGGCTGAATCTCCAAATACACTTAAGGACTTGATTCCCAAATCTATGACATCTTTGAGACCCATAATACACGCTCTATATTCCTCCATATTATTGGTACAGTTGAAACACAATCTAGCAGTGAAGGGAGTATGGCATCCTTCAGGGGATATGATCACAACACCTATACCGTTGCCGAGTGCGTTGGAAGCTCCATCAAAAACCATGGTCCATCGGGATCCTTATTCAGGTCCGTCATATGGTCTGAGTTCTTCACAATCATTTATCACCATGATGTCTTCGTCTGAGAATTTGAAATTCATGGATTGATAGTCATCCAAAGCCTAATGAGCCAGGTGATCGTCTAGCACACTTCCCTTTATCACTTTCTGGGTAGTGTACTGAATATCGTATTCGGTCAAGATCATCTGCCACTTTGCTATTCTTCCCGAGAGGGCGGGATTTTCGAATATGTACTTAATTGGATCCATCTTGGATATCAATAAAGTAGTGTGGGTCGACATATACTGTCTTAGACGACAAGTAGCCCATGCCAGAGCGCAACAAGTTTTCTCGAGCAGTGAATATCTGTTTTCACAGTCGGTAAACTTTTTGCTCAGGTAGTATATTGCATGCTCTTTTCGGCCAGACTCGTCATGCTGCCCCAGTACACACCCCATTGAATTTTCCAAGACAGTTAGATACATGATCAAAGGTCTTCCCTCGAATGGCGACATCAAAATGGCAGGTTCTTGAAGGTACTCTTTGATCCTGTCGAAGGCAGCTTGGCAGTCGTCGTTCCAATCCACCACTTGATCTTTCTTTAGTAATTTTAAGATTGGTTCACAAGTAACAGTTAGATGGGAAATGAATCTGGCGATGTAGTTTAGCCGTCCTAAGAATCCTCTGACTTCCTTCTCGGTGCGAGGAGCAGGAATTTCTTGTATTGCTTTTACCTTTGCAGGGTCCACTTCGATACCTTTTCCGCTGACAACGAAGCCTAAGAGTTTACCAGACCTCACTCTAAAATGCATTTATTCAGATTCAACCTTAGTTTATATCTCTTCAGTCTTTCAAACAGTTTCTACAGATGGTCCAGGTGTTCCTCTTCAGTTTGATATCTGGCTATCATGTCATCCACGTAGACTTCTATCTCTGATGGTTCATGTCGTGAAACAGAGCTACCATGGCACGCTGATAGGTTTCCCCATCATTGTTTAACCCAAACGGCATAACTTTGTAATAGAACGTACCCCACTCTATGACAAAGGTCGTTTTTCCATGTCCTCAGGTGCCATTTTGATCTGGTTGTATCCGAAGAAACCATCCATGAAGGAAAATACTTTATGATGTGTGGTGTTGTCAACCAGAATATCGATGTGGGGGAGTGGGAAGTCATCCTTGGGACTTTCCCCATTCAAGTCTCTTTAGTCCACACACATATGTACCTTTCCGTACTTTTTAGGAACTGGAACAACATTGGCGACCCATTGTGGATAGGAGGTGACAGCTAAGAATCCGGCGTTGAACTGCTTCATGACTTCAGTCTTGATTTTATCTGACATTTCTGGCCGCATGCGACCGACTTTCAATTTTATCGGAGGGCAGTCTTCTTTTGTCGGCAGACGATGGACCACGATATCAGTTTTGAGTCCTGGCATGTCTTCGTATGACCAGGCAAAGACCTCAACATAGTCATGTAGTAACTGAGTTATGCGCTTCTTGACACTAGGCTCTAGGTTGGCACTTACCTTGACTTCTTTCTTGTCCTCTTAAGTACCTAAGTTAACTGTTTCCACTGGCTCTTCGTAGGGCTATATGGTCCTTTCTTCCTGTTGTAATAACCTAGCTAGTTCCCCTGGTACCTCACAATCTTCCTCACCTTCGTCTTCGGCTTGGTAGATCGGATTTTCAAAGTCATGATAGGCTATAGCAGAATCGTTACCCATGGGACCCTGAGTGGATGTGGATCTGCATTTCGATACGTGAGTGCGTATAAGAGCATAGCTATCTTTGAAAAATAAAAAGGTAGAAAAAGAAAAACAAAGAGCATAAAATTTGCATATAAAATCATCCATGATTTATTGATGACATATGAAGATGAAGTAACAATCCTCACTGTTGTACCCCAAAATTTGCCCTCCCATTTCCTCAACATTTTCTCATCACAAGACCCTTGAAAATCAAGATCCAGTTAGGGTTTCCTCTGCTCAAGACTTCTCCTTGCACTGTTGACCCAAATTAGGGTTTGTGTTTGCACAAAGATATTTTGACCTAAAATGCCTAAGATGACTTTCATGCTTCATGTTGGACTCCCAAGTTTATCCATACCAAGTTTCAAGTCTTGATTCCAAATTTTGCCCAGTCAATTGGACAGTTGACCTAGAAATCAACTGTATTGGGGAAAAAGTCAACTGTGGCCAATTGACAGTCAAATCTCATGAAAATTGACCCATATCAACATTATGAACTCACATGGACCATTTGATCAAGTTTGGATCACAATTCCACAAGAAATTTGATCAGATCATCAAAAGGGCAAAATGGTCATTTTTAGGGTTTTGACTGCACAAGGGCAATTTTTGACTGTTTGACCTAGCCAATGGCAAACCAAGCTCACATATGGACTCAAGGACCCCATGGAATTATCTTGACATGCTCAACAAGTTCAAAAGATCCCAAATACACAAGATTGATAGTTGAATTTCCTAGTCAATTGATCAATTTTGACTGTATACTGAAAAGTCAAACTTTGACTTTTTGGTCAAAATCAAGGGTCAAGATTCATTTTTCATCAACATGCCAAATCATGAAACTTGTTCACCAAGAAATCAAAAATTGCAAATTAGGGTTTGAAATGAGAATTTTTCATAACTTAGAATTTTTCTAAGTTATGAAAAACCCTAATTTTTTCCAACTTTTCCCCACTTTCTCACCAAGATTCATTTGGATTCAAGCAAAAGTCAAAACATGAAAGTTGTAGCCTATTGCATAATCTACAACTCTGATTCACAAAGTTTTCCCAAAAGAATCTTGTATCTCAAGTTACAATTTTTGGAACAAGGGTGCCAAACCATTCTTAACTTAGTGAAAATTTTGACCTTTTTAGGAAAGTTTTTTACCTAACTTCAAAACCATTTTTCATACACTTCCACTTGGAATTTCAATTTGCACTTCAAAGATGGATTGTGGTACACATTCCAAGCTTTCCAAAATGTCCAAGAACTCATCAAACAACCTCATAACTTGAGAGAATCGAATTTTGCAATATGGCAAAAACTCACTTTTGAATTGACCAATTTCCATGTTCATAACTTATGCATTTTCAAGTCAGCTTGGTTTATGCTACATTACAGGTCTCTAAACCATCCAACACTCAATAATTTAATGCATACTCATTGTGCCAAAGCCTTATTTTGTGTATCCAAGCATTGTATGCAAGATTAGGCCATAAATGGAAAAAGCATTTTAGCCATTTTTGAAAAGATTGCTTTATGTCAAGTTCTCATATCTTTGAAGTACAAAGAAATCTAAGAGGCACAAGTTATGAGACATATTGCACTGATCAAGGCAAGGCTTGGCAGCATGTTTAGGGGTCCTCTACCTGTCTAGAACACAAGGTGACCATTGCTTGCTTAAAGTTCAAGAAACATTGCATATGACATACCAACTTCCATATAAGTCAACCAAGCCTTAGAGAAAGTGATCAAACATATTCCAAACATTCATCCTAAGCTGAAGCACGACCCTAAGACCTCCAATACCTCCACAAACTCAAAATCACCATCAAACTGCCAAAACAGAGTAACCTCTGCAGATTGAGTTCCAACTCTCATCCCTTTCATGTTTTCTTGCTAAAAGCTCTTCACACACCTTCCCTACCATCAATGCAAGCTAACCAAAACCTAAAACACGACCTGTAACTCCTCTAACCAGTTCCACCATTTTCATTTTCTTGTTTTGCATTTGGAGTTCTCTAGCACGATTCAAGAAGTTTCAGGACAAAGTAGAACTTGGAATAGCATCCTCACACTTCAAGGAAGCTGTACAAGTCATCATCTTGCTCTGAAAACTCCTCCATTGCAAGGCACGATTCCAACTGAACAGGTATGTTCATGAGGTTCTATCTCTCAGTATAGGCATTGTTAGCTTTAGGTTTGTGAAGGAAACATGTCACAATCATAGCCTTGAACATGCCCATATGATTAGATTTCATTTATATTATGTGTGCTGCAAGAATTTTGAGTCTGAACATTGATGAAAAACTAGGTCAGGAATTGGGGGAGAAGAAATTCTCCCTCATCTTAGAGAGTTAAGTCAAGTTTTTTATATCCCTGGATTCGTCTTCTCATGCTCTACACTTTTCATGTTGAAAGTTTTGCTTAAAAGTCCAGGAATTGGGAGATAGGAAACGCGTGATTGCTTGAACAAGTTTGTTCTGAGGTTGAAGATGACTGGTTCTGGGCTGGGCCTGGAATGTTTTTCTTATTTGCACCATACATTTACTTCTGAACCCCCTAAGCCCATTTCGTTCATTTTAATGATTTTTTGACTTTTTCTTTTTTGGTTTGACTTATTTATTTTTTCTTATGATATTAAAAATATAAAAAATATTTTTCTCACCATTTTCCTATTTGTTAGGTATTTATTTGTTTAGGTTAGCTTTTTGAACATAAATAAATAAATAGATACCCTTTTATTTAAAAATACTAAAAATATACAAATACATTTTACTTTCATTTTTATTTTGTTTTACCTTCTGAAAATATTTTATATAAAAAAAATAATTTTTTTTTAAATATTAAAAATTATTAATTTGCACATATAATTCATATTAAGAAAATAAATAAATATATATATATATATATATATATATATATATATATATATATATATATATATATATATATATATATATATATATATATATATATATATATATATATATATATATATATATATATATATATATATATATATATATATATATATATATATATATATATATATATATATATATATATATATATATATATATATATATATATATATATATATATATATATATATATATATATATATATTTATTAGGATATTTAGGTTAAAATATAAAATATACACACTTTTATTTTTCTTATTAATATTTAATATAAAAATATCTTTTGACAAATATACTTCATTTTATTTTATTTTTGTATACAATAAATAAATACTTGTACATAATAAATAAATAATGCATTTTATTTAATAGAATTAGGGTTCAACCCTAAACATGAAAAACTCCCAAAAATAATACTTTTCTTTTTGTTTATTTTGATACATAAAAATACTTTTTTTTTCATATATACAAAAACCATTTTTGCATCTTGCATATTTATTCTTATTTCATTTAATTTGTGCAAATAATTATCTTGTAAATAATTCAATATTGATGTAATAGTTTAGGTTTAAATTCCTTGTCAAAATCCCCATTTGAACATTTGTACCCCCCTTCCCATATATTGTTTTGTAATAGCTTAGTAAATTTATTTTCGCACTTTATTGCTTTCTAATTATACCATGTTAGAATTAGGGTTTGTATGCGAAAAAACAACGAAAATAGTTTTGACCTAATTTCAAGATAAACAAGCATGAAAATGGACATACAAATCACACTTGCACCCCCTAGGGTATTCTACTTGTTGCCTTTCAAAATTGGGCCATATTGCATGTTAGGTCTCTTTGGGCAAAACAAATACAAATCAAATGATCATAGTCCCTCGATGACGCTTTCAAAATGTTGCCTAAATAAATGATCAAGTCCCTTAAAGAAAATTGCCCAAAGATACTTGACACCATTGCAATTATGGTCTAAACGATGACCCGCGCCCGTCCCTTTCACATCCTAACATGAGATTGTCCACCAAATACAATGGTGGAACAAACTTGTTAAAAGGGTTAAAACATAGCAATAAACCTTGAGAAATTTAGGAGTAGATAACCTCTTAGTTACTTTAATCAAACTTTCAAAAACAAAACACTTGCCTATTTTCTAAAACCACATCTCACAACACTTTCAAAACAACTTTCAAAAACAAATGAAAACCTCTTTTAAAGACATACACCTTTGTATACATCCCAACATGGATCATTACAAAGGTTGCCACCACATTGGCCTCTTTTCAAAACAATTTTCAAACCCACACACACAAAGCACCATTTCAAACAATTGAAAACAAAAGGCAAGTTGATCTAAGCAAGTACTTAAGAGCCCATGGATAACCATGGATAGAAAGGGTGCTAATACCTTCCCTTTCTATAATCTACTCCCCGAACCCAAGAAAAATCTCAAAGGTTTTTGCTGTGCTTTTTAAACCTTTCCTTAGGATAAAATAAAAAGTCGGTGGCGACTCTTGCTCAACCGAAACATTTGCGAAAACAAACGCAAAACTCATAGTCAGTTCTCCCACCGTATCACAGAACTGGCGACTCTGCTGGGGACAATTTTAAAAGTGGAGTAACCTTAGGGCTTAGATCACCTTTGTTTTCAATTATTTGCTTTGTTTGCTTTTATATTTATGGGCTTTGCATCGGAGTTTCATAGATCCTAACTCGGATCTGGGGAATACCCTTTTTAGGTAGCATAATCTGTGAGGGACCTGTCCGGCGTAGACCGACATGGGTGAAGCAGTGGCTACATTGGTGTGGCACCTTGGTCTGTACCTATATCCCTTGTGTTGCAATGAGGAGAATATATGTCTTCTAAGGAGTCATTAAACACCAACCAACCTTCGAACCCTAAATTGACCAAACTTGGCCATTAGGACAGTAACAGTATGCTACACTCATTGAGCCTAAACTCTCGCGATGGTTCTGGCCGCATGAAAAGATTGTGTTGTTGGAGTTATGACCGATTGAGGGTAGTCAATGATTTGAGATCCTCTAGAACCCGGTTACTTTTGATAGGACAGGTTTTAACCAACGAAACCAAAAGAGGGTAATACCTAAACTTCATACTGGCCTGAAACCTAAGGGTTGTCTTGTGTGACTTGTGTGCCTTATCATGTTTGCCTGTGTGAATACTTGTGGTGTGCTTCATCATAGCATCATGCCATCATACCATTGCATGCATCCTGTATAAAGGACTAACCCATTTCAAAGACAAAAAAGTTTCATCTTTGCTCTGTTTTGTAGGACATCATGATGCCCGTGCGTAGGAATACTATCCGGCTCAACTTTGTTCAACCACCAACTTTGCTCAAGGATTTGGTTGGTAGGATTCCAAACACCTCCTCCTTCATCAATAGGCATGGTTCTCTCCTTGGCTTGATCACTGCAAAATGGGACCAACAACTGATAAGTGTTCTGACCCAGTTTTATGACCCCCTGTATCATTGTTTCACCTTTCAAGACTTCCAGCTGGTTCCTACCCTGGAAGAATTCTCTTATTTTCTTGGGATCCCTGTCTTGGAGCAAACTCCATTCACTGGTTTGGAAAAGACTCCTAGGCCTGAAGAGGTTGCTGCAGTTCTCCCCTTGACCAAAGAAGAGGTATTGGCTAACTGGGAAACTAGAAGTGGAGTTAAGGGCTTTTTGGTCAAATTTCTGGTTGGCAAAGCTAATGATTTCTGGAATGACTTGGACTTCAAGGCGTACGAGGATATTCTGGATCTTTTGATCTATGGTCTGGTACTGTTTCCCAATCCTGACGCCTTTATCAGTATCTATGCCATAAGGATCTTCATGTCTCGGAACCCTGTACCCACTCTTTTGGGTGATATCCTGCAACAACTCTATGCTCGTACTGCCCGAAAGCGGGGAACTCCATGGTGTTGTGCTCCTTTGCTAGTGAGGTGGTTTATTTTGCACCTTCCTAAGTTCGTGCTGAAGAATGAAGAAGGAAAGGGTTGGGCTCGTAGGCTAATGTCTCTCACTGATAATGACATCACTTGGGCTCTCAGAGGTTTGGATGAGGTAGCTGTTATTGACCGTTGCGGAGAATACCCTAATGTTCCGTTGATCGGTATCCAAGGAGGAATCTCTTATAATCCATGCTTAGCTCTCCGCCAGTTTGGAAGAGCCAGAAGAGTTGGGCCTCATGAAATGTTGGTTCCTCACTTCCATTTTGAGTTTCAGGCAGACAGTGACAAACTACGCCATGGATTCATTAGAGCTTGGGACAGAATTCACAAAGCTGACCCACATGAGTTGGGACCAAAGACTTCTCTACCAATGGAACCCTATTGCAGATGGGTCCGCATCCGTGCTCAGAAGTTAGGTATACCGTATGAAGCTGTCAGACCGATCATTCTTGAATCTCCTGATGAAGATGGGGTTCCTCCAACTGTCCTCCCTCCTCAGATACCCACTGATTTTGATACAATGAAGAGATCTTGGGCGCAGCTAAAGGAAGAACGGGATTTTTATCGGGAAAAGTTCAACGAACAGGAACGGAAGATCCAGAGGCTGACTAAGCAATTGGAGGAAGAGCGGGTTCTGAATAACTACATCAACACTGAGAAGAGGAGGCCATGGGAGCACTGATGGGCTTTGGATATTTCCTTTTATTGCTTTTATTTCCTTTCCAGTATTTTTCATTCCTGTAATGCCTAAGGGCAAGTTGTTGAACAATTAAAATTTTAATCTAATGAAGTGTGTTTCCCTTTTGTCTACAAAGTTGAATCTTGTTTGTCTTTGAAAACATAAAACATACGCATCTCATTGCACCATATGCATAGCAGGTACCCTATTTCACAGGTTGCTTAATCTTCTTCGCTGTTTATTTGAACAGTCATCATGAATCCAGACTCATCCAGTGAGCAAGCAATCAAGGCCCTTCAGGCCCAAAGTGCCCAATTTCAAGAGATGGTCCTAAGCCTGGCCCAAGGTCAGCAAGAGTTGAAGACTCTACTCCTAAAGAAGAAGAAGAAAAAGAGGAATGCGTTATTCAACACTGGACGCAGATTTGGGAACACACTCCATAATGAAGCTGAACCAACTACTTCTTCTGCTGAGAAAAACAGTCCCCAAGGGGGAGGTGCTCCTAGTCCTGCAGTCTCTGACAACGAGACAGACTACAATGACGAACAATACCCACCTGCTGCTGACAGATACAAGCAATTGGAAGACCTCTTGAGCGCCATGGAGATTCAGAATGTGCCGGGGCTGGATTTCAGAGATTTGGGGTTATCTTCTGGGGTAGTAATCCCACACAAGTTTAAGGCGCCTGCCTTTGCCAAATATGACGGGGCTTCCTGTCCAAAGCTGCATCTAAGGTCGTACGTAAGGAAGATCCAACCTTACACGGAAGATAAAAACCTTTGGATTCACTTCTTCCAAGATAGCCTTTCGGGGTCACAGCTTGAATGGTTCTACCAACTAGATGGAACTAGCATCCGACACTGGGAAGATTTGGAAACCGCATTCTACAGACAATATCAATACAATTCTGATCTTGCTCCTACGCGTACCCAACTTCAGGGTATGTCTCTAGGAACGGGCGAAGGGTTCAAAGAATATGCACAAAAATGGAGAGATTTGGCTGGCAGGGTGCAGCCTCCATTGATTGATCGTGAGCTGGTTGATATGTTTCTAGGGACTTTGTCTGGTCCATTTTTCAATCATTTGGTTGGTAACTCCTCCGCTGGGTTTACGGATTTGATTCTGATGGGAGAAAGAATTGAAGCTGGCATCAGGTCAGGAAAGATACAAAAAGCTGCCTCCCCAAGTACTGAGAAGAGGCCTTTCAAGAAAGAAGCAAGTGCAGTCTATGGTCCTAGAAGACAAGTCAAGCCAGAAAGTCGCCAAGCCGTCAATGCTTTGGTCATTTCAAAACCTGTTGCCGCTCCTCAGCAGTACAATCAACAAAGAGGTGAAAGGCCCAAGAGGCAGTATACTCGGCTGAGTATGACCTTATCACAAATTTTACCGCAACTGATATCAACCAACTTGGTGACCATCAAAGAAGCTCCTAAGGTCGTTAATACTGCATCTCCTAAGTATAACCCGAATTCCCGTTGTGCTTATCATTCTGATAGCCCCGGGCATACTACTGATGATTGCTGGGCCTTGAGAAACAAAGTGCAAGATCTTATCGACGCAAAGGAAATTCAGTTTGAGGCGTCTGAGAGGCCAAATGTTGTAACTGCTCCTATGCCCCAGCGTAGAGTAAATGCCATCGAGGAAGATTTGTATTCTGTTTCGGTAAATGATATTGCTACCCCTCTTTTGACTGTTAAGAGGAACTTACTACTAGCCGGTTTATTTCCAGGTTGTAGCAAGGGTTGCCTCCTGTGTGCTGTTATCCCTACCGGTTGTCCACTGCTGAAATCAGGCATCCAAAGCCTGATGGATAGCAAAGAAATTTTGTTCAAGAAAACTGTTGTTCCGTTTGTCTCCGTTGAAGAAATATCTGTTGTCACAATTTACAATCCTACCAAAGCTCCTCCGAGGAAGCCAGTCCAAATTTTGTCTGTTGCACCCATTACTATTACTGTTCCGGGGCCTCTCCCCTATGAGTCTGATAAAGCGGTCCCTTGGCATTATGGGGCCGACGTGTATGTGCTTGGGTTGAAGCAGGAGTTCAACACCAATACCAGTATCAGTAACATCACTGGTCCCACCAAGATTACCCGCAGTGGCAGGCTCTTCTCGCCTGACATTGCACCGCCAGTTATCCGAAAACCTCTCACCATCACACCCGCAAGTGTGCATGTTCCGAATAAAGTTCCTGTGTCTACTACTGTCGCCGAATCCTCTGATACTCGGGGCAAAGAAGTTGCTACCGATTTGCCTGCCAGGACGGAGGCACTAAAAAAGACTGTTGTGGAAGCCTCCCAACAAGAAATGGAGGAAATTCTTAAAATCATCAAAAAGAGTGACTTCAATGTTGTTGAACAGTTGGGGCATACCCCCTCCAAAATCTCTATGTTATCATTGCTGCTATGCTCAGAGGCCCATGCAAAAGCCCTGATTTCATTTCTGAAAACGGCCCATGTGCCGCAAGAGACCTCCGCGGATCAATTCACTAACTGTGTGGCTAATTTGACGGCTGACAATGGCTTGGGGTTCTCAGATGCTGACCTTACCGCCAAAGGAAAAAATCACAATGATGCCCTGCATGTTTCCATAGAATGCAGGGGCACTACTCTCGCACACATGTTAGTGGATGCCGGCTCTTCCCTGAATGTTTTGCCCAAGAAGGCATTAGACCGCTTGGATTGTGAGGGTCTGGAGCTGAAACCTAGTAACATCATTGTTAGAGCCTTCAACGGTTCTAAGAGGATGGTGCACGGTGAAGTAGACATCCCTATTCGTGTGGGTTCCCAAGTCTTCGACTCAACGTTCTATGTAATGGATATTCGTTCATCTTACTCCTGCTTGTTGGGTCGACCCTGGATTCACAAGGCTGGGGCAGTAACCTCCACTCTACACCAAAAGCTCAAATACCCTGTCAAAGGGAAGATTGTTACTGTGCAGGGTGAGGAGGAATACATGGTTAGTCACTTGAATTCATTCCGGTATATCGAGATGGATGGGGAGTTTATTGAAACCCCCTTTCAACATTTTGAGGAGGTACCTCCAACGTTGGCATCAGCTGAAACAGTGGTTGAAGAAGACTTTCCGTTGAAGATGGCGTCCTTGAAGGATGCCCGGGCTGTAATCGAGAAAGGCAATTGTGCAAACTGGGGTCAGCTTCCTGACTTCACTCAAAAGAACGACAAGTTTGGGTTGGGCTTTACTGCAGAGGCTCAGAGGGCTGTGCGCAAGGAAAAGATCAGAAAGGCTCCAGTGTTCATCACCAATCCAAGGGTGAATGCTATCGAGGAGGATGTAGAGGAAGCAGAGTTCGACAGTTGGATCTATCCAACCACCAGCAACGGACCAAGCAACTGGACGGCAAAGGATTTTACACCTATCACATTTGTCACGCAGTAATTAATTCTTTTGATTTCCAATTTGTAACAAACAATATGTTAAAACTTTGTTGGCTCGGTGTCCTACTCGGGGCATCGTAGCTCCATTTGTGAGGGCTTTTTGTATGACATTTCCATATATCATCAATCAAAACATTGGACGTTTGTTGCATTTCAAATCTTGTGCTCTTTTTCTTTGTGTTATATATTGCAAAACAACTATATTTACACACACTCACTTATACAGGTTTCAATCCACTCTGGATATCACTGGCAACAGCTCTGCTACCACCAGTTATGACTTCGAGAATCCGATCAACTTGGCCGAAGACGAAGGTGAAGATGATTGCGAAGTGCCTGGTGAACTCGCAAGACTGCTACTCCAGGAAGAGAGGGCTATTCAACCACATGAAGAGCCGGTGGAAACAGTTAACCTGGGTACTGAGACAGATAGGAAAGAAGTCAAGATTGGGGCTAATCTAGAGCTCAGTGTGAAGCAACGATTGATCCAGATGCTACATGATTACATGGAGATCTTTGCTTGGTCCTATGAAGACATACCTAGTTTGGATGTCGACATTGTAGTTCATCACCTGCCAACCAAGGAAGACTGCCCTCCGGTAAAGCAAAAGGTCCGCCGCATGCGCCCAGAGATGTCCGAAAAGATCAAGGCTGAGGTTATGAAGCAATTCGATGCTGGGTTTCTAGCGGTAACTTCTTATCCTCAATGGGTTGCCAACATGGTGCCAGTGCCAAAGAAGGACGGAAAAGTCAGGATGTGTGTCGACTACAGGGATTTGAACAGGGAAAGCCCCAAGGATGATTTCCCTCTACCTCACATCGACGTTCTTGTTGACAATACTGCTCAACACAAGGTGTTCTCCTTCATGGATGGTTTTTCAGGGTATAATCAGATCAAGATGGCTCCGGAAGATATGGAAAAGACTACCTTTGTGACTCAGTGGGGCACCTTCTGTTACAAGGTCATGCCATTCGGGTTGAAAAATGCTGGGGCAACCTATCAACATGCCATGGTTGCTTTATTTCATGATATGATCCATCATGAGATTGAGGTATACGTTGATGACATGATTGCCAGGTCTCAAACTGAGGAGGAGCACCTTGATCATCTGAGGAAGCTGTTTGACCGACTAAAGTTATACAAGCTGAGGTTGAATCCCAACAAATGCACCTTTGGGGTGAGGTCCGGAAAATTGCTAGGTTTCATTGTAAATGATAAAGGTATTCAGGTGGACCCTGCCAAGGTAAAAGCCATACAAGAGATGCCAACTCCAAAGACAGAGAAAGAAGTCAGAGGCTTCCTGGGACGACTGAATTACATTGCCCGATTCATCTCACATCTAACTACTACTTGTGAGCCAATCTTCAAATTACTGAAGAAAGATCAAGTAGTACGCTGGAACGATGAATGTCAGGCTGCCTTTGAAAAGACAAAGGAATATCTCCAAGAGCCACCCATTCTTATGCCACCAGTAGAAGGGAGACCTCTGATACTATACTTAACAGTACTTGACAATTCAATGGGGTGTGTGCTGGGACAGCATGACGAGTCTGGCCGAAAAGAGCACGCTATTTATTACTTGAGCAAAAAGTTTACCGACTGTGAGTCTCGTTACTCATTGCTTGAGAAAACTTGTTGCGCTCTAGTATGGGCTGCTCTCCGGCTGAGACAGTATTGATCGCACTAAATCGCACTATGTTTCTGACTCAAATATCACATGTTTTCCTTAGTTTTTATTGTCATTTTCTCGTATTATGTTCCTTTTTCCTTTGTTTTCAGGATTCTTGTCATTTCAGAGCCTTCTGTGAAGAAACGAGCCAAAACGCCAAGAAATTAGGGTTTTTCAAGATATTTTGCACTTATGGCGTTCAGCACCGCGCTGGCTACAGGAAACGCGATGACGTGGCCCACTTTCACCCAGAGATCAACTGCCACGTTCCCATGATGTGGCGGTTCCAGGCGCCGCGCCCGCGGCCACCCTCACCGCGCCCGCGGCCTTCACAAAAAGGCTCCCGCTCAAAAGAAGTTAAGGGGCATGCTGGTCCTTACGCACCTCAAAGTTCCTCTATAAATAGCTTTCGATTCTCATTCTTTAGTTTCATCCAAGCTTAGTACAATCTTAAGCCATATACTATCAGTTTCTGTAAAGTAATAATCTCTTCACATCGGGGAGTTATTGCGGTGTAGATTGAGTTGTAATCGAGTCTTGGAGCACTTTGGTTGAAGTTCATCATACCGGCCTTACTTTTCCGTAGATTTGTATCAGATTCAAGTCTCTGACCGGAGCAAGGTTCTAATTTATTGCATTTCTTTATTTAATTGCTCTTATCATAGTCTACACGTTTTATAGACTTTAAATGCTCTTACCATAGTCTACACGTTTTATAGACTTTAAATGCTCTTACCATAGTCTACACGTTTTATAGACTTTAAATGCTCTTACCATAGTCTACACGTTTTATAGACTCGCACTTATTATGTCTGGCTAAACTATAAAGGTTAGGATGTAATGATTGTCATCGTGGTTGTGTTCCAATTATCATGCTAGTGAAAATACTCTGGGGATGTTTTGCTTCTAACTTAAGTCAATTGTGTTTAAATGTTTATTGGGTAAGATCGAAAGCCGTCCAAACTAATGATACGACTTGATTATTATTTAACCAAACAAAAAGAGCGACAGCCGTTGATTGGTTAAATAGGAATCATTGACCTTTTTAGAAAACGATTTTGAAACTATTTTCGGACGCGTTTGTAGGTTTAAAATCTGACTCTTGGTCAAAAGCCAAAAGTCTCTTTAAGTTAATCTTTCCGAGTAAGATCACTTTTCTGTTAAGTCAAAACTATCAATTTCTTAAAAATAGGTTTACCTCTTTAACGCGGAAGGCACCCTTTATATGTGACAATAAAGGAATTTAATTTAAAGAGTAAACTCGGTTCTTAGTAGTCAAAAGCTACAGGTTCCCGTTAAACTGATTCTTTGCTATCAATAGAAAATACTGCCCCATAAGTAGGTTCATCTACGCATGACCGGACCAATATCTGATTACATGATTTACATTCCAACCTGTCTTTTAAACTGTTATTTCCCTCGCATATTTACTTTGTGCACTGCACTCACATCAATATCCTTATTCGCCTTAGATAAGCACCTTAGCAATAGAGTTGATAGATTGACAATTGGTCTCTGTGGTTCGATAATCTTATATATTACTTCGATAGGCTGTACACTTGCAGTACTACATTTAGGCTATACGTTACAGATTAAACAGCCCATCAAGTTTTTGGCGCCGTTGCCGGGGACCAACTTCGTCAAATTTCGTACCCTATTGTTATCCCGTTTAGACTAAGGCTATTCTAGCCGGTAGATGCGTAGAAATCGTAGCACCGGCAACCTAATAGATCCTTTAGTAGAACCTGAACGTTACGCTCGTGCCCGTCTTTTTATTCGCAAGATAAGAAGAGCTATGGCAGAAGATCGTAACCAAAGACCGCTCAAGGAATTCGCCCAACCATCTAACGAGGAACCTAGTTCTAGTATAGTAAACCCTGCTATAACTACCAACAACTTTGAACTAAAGCCCTCGTTACTACAATTAGTACAACAAAACCAATTCGCTGGTCTCGCTACCGAGAACCCGAATCAACATTTAAAGGTATTTATCCAGTTAGCTGACACCCTTAAGGCAAATGGAGCCACGCCCGAAGCTATCCGATTAAGACTATTTCCTTTTTCCCTTAGAGGTAAAGCTCACGACTGGTTAGACGCCCTTCTAACTAACTCAATAACAACTTGGGAAGACCTTAGGAGAGCTTTTCTTGCGAGGTATTTTCCACCAAGCAAGACCGCTGTTCTTAGGAACCTGATCACTTGTTTCACCCAAAACCAAGGCGAATCACTTTTTGATGCCTGGGAGAGATATAAAGAACTTTTAAGAGCCTGTCCGCACCATGGCCTAGAGCAATGGTTAATCATACATACCTTCTATAATGGACTCCATTACAACACAAAGATGTCCATAGACGCTGCCGCTGGCGGAGCATTGATGAACAAACCTTACCCTGACGCTTGTGCCCTAATAGAGGACATGGCCCAAAACCATGCCCAATGGGGATTAGAACGAGCGACAGTAGAGAAAAAGGAGAGCCATGGAGGAAAGCATGAGGTAAGTTGCATGGACATGATCAATGCCAAGATGGACGCCCTAGCCTTGAGAGTCGAGAACATGTCTCAAAACCCAACCACAGTAGCAGCAATCCAATCGGAGTGCGAACTCTGTGGAGCTCAAGGACATCAAACCGTTGACTGTAACCTTTTGAACGAATCAAGCTCAGACCAAGTTAACTATACTCAAGGGAACCCTTTCTCGAATACCTACAATCCTGGATGGAGGAACCACCCGAATTTCTCTTACAAAAACAACAACCATATCCAAAATCCCGGACCTTCGAGACCTCAAGGATTCCAAACGCAAAAACAAAACCAACCTATGCAAATAGTACCCCCAAGACCAAACCTTAAAGAAACCATAGACACCTTTATTCAAGCTCAAACCCAGCAAAATAAGGAGTTTATGAACCAACATATTCACACGAACGAACTGGTTACTCAACTAGCAACCAAGTTTGACCAGATAATAACCCACACCAAAATGCTTGAGACTCAGATTTCCCAAGTAGCACAAAACACCTCTGTACAAGTTGCACCTGGAGGACAATTCCCTGGACAAACTCAACCAAATCCAAAAGGCCAAGCAAATTCTATCACACTAAGAAGTGGAACCGCTTATGAAGGACCTAGAAATCCTGACTTAAGCACATCAGAAAAACCTATGGAAGATGCTACGCCCAAAGACCAGGTGGAGGAACCAGAGAAACCAGGAAAGCAATCAAAACCAGAAGTAGAGAAAAACACTCAACAACCTTATAAACCACCTATTCCATTCCCACAGAGGCTGAAAAACACCAAAGTAGAAAACCAGTACCAAAAGTTTATTAAGGTAATAGAGAAACTCCATGTTGAGATTCCTTTTACTGAAGCTATAACCCAGATACCATCATATGCTAAGTTTCTGAAAGATATTTTGACCAATAAACGACGACTCGATGATCCCAAGCCTTTAGAATGTCATTTTATATCCGAAAATAAACTCGCCAAGAAAGATAAAGACCCTGGAAGTTTTTCTATCCCTTGCATCCTAGGTAACCATATGATAGACAAAGCATTTTTAGACCTAGGAGCAAGTGTAAGTCTGATGCCTCTGGCCGTCTGTAAGAGGTTAAAATTAGGAGAACTTCAACCTACTAAGATGTCCTTACAACTAGCTGATAGATCTGTCAAATATCCCATGGGTATTTTAGAAGACATACCTGTCAAGATTGGTCAGTTGTACATTCCGACCGACTTCGTCGTAATGGATATCAAAGAAGATGAAGACATCCCAATCCTCTTAGGAAGACCCTTCCTATCGACCGCCGGAGCTATAATAGATGTTAAGAAAGGGAAACTGACTTTCGAGGTAGGAGATGAAAAGATTGAGTTCATTTTATCAAAATTTCTAATGGCACCAGTGATAGGAGATGCGTGTTATGCCATCGACATCATTGATGAATGTGTAAATGAGCTCGAACAAAACGAATTATTAACCAAATTACCATCAACCCCTATTTTAGAGGATGACGGATTTGAGAGTATCGAACCGTACATTGACGACAACCTTTTCGAATGCTTAGCTCTTACCCATGACCTTATGCCACGTGCTGAGAAAACCACTATAGAACTTAAGGAACTACCCAAGAATCTAAGATATGAGTTTTTGGATGAGGAGATGAATAAACCTGTTATAATTAGCGCCACTCTAAACCAAATAGAAACAAATCAACTATTAGATACCTTGCGAAAATATCCCTCAGCTTTAGGGTATAAAGTTTCAGATTTAAGAGGTATAAGCCCATCCGTATGCATGCATCGGATTATGCTAGAAAAAGATTCGAAACCCTCAAGAGAACATCAAAGAAGAATAAACCCTATCATGAGTGATGTAGTCAAGAAAGAAGTTCTTAAGTTATTAGAGGCTGGTATCATATACCAAATTTCGGACAGTGAATGGGTAAGCCCAGTCCATGTGGTACCCAAGAAAGGAGGTATCACTGTTCTAAAAAATGAGAAAGGTGAGCATGTGGCAAAACGAACAGAAGGAGGATGGCGAATGTGTATAGATTACAGAAGGTTGAATAAGGCAACAAGAAAAGACCATTTCCCTCTCCCATTTATAGATCAGATGCTTGAACGTCTAGCAAGACACTCATGTTTCTGCTATCTTGATGGATATTCGGGATTTTTCCAAATCCCTATTCACCCAGAGGACCAAGAAAAAACCACATTTACCTGCCCTTATGGAACATTCGCTTATAGACGAATGCCCTTTGGACTCTGTAATGCACCTGCCACTTTCCAACGTTGTATGATGTCAATTTTCGCAGACTACCTAGATGGAATTATGGAAGTATTTATGGACGATTTTTCAGTGTGTGGGTTTGATTTCAAAAACTGCCTCTCGAACTTGGAGAAAATCTTAAAAAGATGTGTGGAAGTAAACCTTGTGTTGAATTGGGAAAAGTGCCACTTTATGGTAAGTGAAGGGATAGTCTTGGGACACATTATTTCTGAAAGAGGTATAGAAGTCGATAAGGCCAAGATAGAAGTTATAGAAAACTTAAACCCACCTAAGACCGTTAGGGAAATAAGAAGTTTCCTAGGACATGCCGGGTTCTACCGACGTTTCATCAAGAATTTTTCCGCAATAACTAAACCTTTAACTAACTTATTGATGAAAGATGTCGAGTTTGAATTCGACCAAAAATGTCTTGAGGCCTTTGAAGTTTTAAAGCAAGCTCTTATTTCAGCACCTATCATAAGACCACCTGATTGGACACAACCCTTTGAAATCATGTGCGATGCTAGTGATTTCGCTGTAGGGGCTATACTAGGGCAAAGAAAAGACAAAAAACTGCATGCAATTTACTACGCTAGTAGAACATTAGACGCCGCCCAGCTAAATTATACAACCACAGAAAAAGAATTGCTAGCCGTAGTTTTTGCTATTGATAAATTTCGATCTTATTTGGTGGGAGCAAAAATAATAGTATACACAGATCATGCAGCAATCCGGTACTTGTTAAGTAAGAAAGATGCTAAGCCTAGATTGCTCAGATGGGTACTTTTACTCCAAGAATTTGACTTGGATATTAAGGATAAAAAAGGAGCTGAAAACTTAGTAGCTGATCATCTCTCTAGGTTAGAACACCTTAAGCCTGAACTTATACCTATAGACGATCACTCTACTTATGAAAGATTAATAGCTGGGATAAACTCAACTGAAGAAGAGACTTATGAGGAAATCTCAACCATGAACAACATACCATGGTACGCAGATATTGTAAATTATCTAGCCGCTGATATCATACCCCCCGACTTAAGCTACCAACAGAAGAAGAAGTTTTTCAGAGATGTTAAACACTTCTTTTGGGATGAACCCCTCCTATTCAAAAGAGGAATAGATAATATATTCCGACGATGTGTGCCGGAGGAAGAAGTAGGCAATGTCATTAAACATTGTCATGCTTCACCTTATGGTGGACATGCAAGCACGTCTAAAACATGCGCCAAAATATTTCAAGCAGGTTTTTATTGGCCTACTGTATGGCGCGATGTCCACACTTACATTACAAAATGTGACCGATGCCAACGCACTGGGAACATCTCAAGACGTGGTGAAATGCCTTTAAGAAACATCCAAGAAGTGGAAATATTTGATGTCTGGGGTATAGATTTCATGGGACCTTTTCCTTCCTCAATGGGTAACAAGTATATCCTAGTAGCTGTCGATTATGTCTCAAAGTGGATCGAAGCTGTTGCATCACCCACAAACGATACCAAGGTAGTTATCAAACTGTTTAAGAATATTATTTTCCCTAGGTTTGGAACCCCGAGGTTAGTCATAAGTGATGGAGGATCGCATTTTATATCTAAGATATTTGACAAGCTTCTAAGCAAATACGGAGTAAAACATAGAGTAGCATCACCATATCACCCGCAAACCAGTGGCCAAGTAGAGGTATCGAATAGGGAGATTAAGCAGATCCTAGAAAAAACCGTATCATTATCCAGAAAAGACTGGTCTGGAAAACTTAAAGACGCCTTATGGGCTTATAGAACGGCTTATAAAACCCCTATTGGAACAACTCCTTATCAATTGGTTTATGGAAAGTCCTGTCATTTACCCTTCGAACTAGAACATAAAGCCTATTGGGCCATTAAATCCTTGAATCTAGATTACCTGAAAGCCGGAGAAAAACGTATCCTGGACATTCACAAGCTAGAAGAGCTTCGCTTGAATTCCTATGAGAATGCCATCATATATAAGGAAAGAACCAAAATGTGGCATGATAAAAAAATCATCAAGAAAGATTTCAACATTGGTGATCCTGTTCTCCTATTTAACTTAAGGTTACGACTTTTTCCTGGTAAGCTTCGTTCAAGATGGACAGGTCCATTTGAAGTGTCAAAAGTTCTAAAGTCTGGAGCAGTAGAAATCAAAAACAATTCATGTGCTCCATTTGTGGTAAATGGACAAAGACTGAAGCTCTACAAAGGAGGCGATTTGCCTGTTGACTACTCTAGTCATATTCTTATAGACCCACCAATACCCACATAAAGTAAGATCTAATCGTCAAGCTAAACGACGTTAAACAAGCGCTGCCTGGGAGGCAACCCATGGTTTATTCTTTATTTTATTTTATTTATATATTTTATCTGGACTAATTTCTTGTGTTTATATTTTCAGGATGCATCACCCCGATGGTATGGTTGTGATTTTCAGAGATGAAGCGCAAAAGGCCCGATTTGCTACCTTATCTGCTAGACCTATGGTACCCACTAGGTACCCCGATCAGAGCTGCATGGAGGCACTCGGGATTGAGCCAGGTATTCGGTATCTATGCAACCAACTTAGCTGGGATTCTTATGCCGATGATGTCCACAAAACCTACAGGAACCTTACTCTGGAGTTTCTTAGCTCTATGGACTATAATCCACGAGTAGGTGAAGGAGATGAGCGAGGACGCCTGAGTTTCAGATTGTTTGGCACCGAGTATACCCTGACCACCAAAGAATTTGGGGATTTGCTTGGTTTCCAAACTGGACCGACCGCTATAACTGAGTTCCCATTGAGTTGCTACATGGACAGAGACATTGACAAATTTTGGCAGGACATTACTGATAGAGCCAGTCTTGACCCCTCTACCCAGCTGTCCCGGAAGATCCATAACCCGGCCTTCCGATACTTCGAGATGATCCTATGCCACACTTTCTTTGGGAGGAGTTACTGTGACCACTTGGTCACCGCTGAGGAGATCCTTTTCTTATACTGTGCTAGTCAGTCCAGACCTATAGCTAGTGGAGGTTTTCTGATAGAGAGCCTCGAGCAGACTGCTCGATCCGCTGTAGGGCTCATTCATTCCGGAGGGAATGTGACACAGATAGCTTCTGCTTTGGGTTTAGACAGTATGATAGCACAGCTGACCCCATACTGTGGATATACTTTTCTGGATTTAGACTTTTGCATGGATCGTGGATTCATGAGGAGGGCCTCTTTCCACCCATATCGGTACAGATTGCTTATCAATGACCAGACAGTTTACACCTTCACCATGCCAGACCCTCAGATGACTTGTGTTTCCAACTCTGCTAATTGGAACTATTCTGTAGAAGGTTGGGGTGAGATATCAGAGTACACTCCAGAATACACTCCTGCCTCCGAAGAGTACACTCCAGAATACACTCCTGCTTCCGAAGATCTCACTCCAGAATACACTCCTGCTTCTGAAGATCCCACTCAGGACTACACTCCTGCCTCCGAGGACTCCGCTCCAGATCACACATCCCGACCCGAGGTTACACATACTACTGTTCTTACTAATAACCTCAGCTTGCAGGAACCTGATATTCGCACTCTATTGACTGCTATGCGCACTGAGATAACCACTCTCCGCAATGAGGTGGCTGACCTTCATTTGCAGTTGGAAGTGAATGATGTTACCTTCGCTGGTGAGTTAGATGAATTAGCTCACGAGGTGGCAGAGATTCGACGCCAGCTGACTGAGCTGCGTGGCCCAGGCACTCCTGCAGAGCATCCTACCGGTTGGCAATAGATCTTTATTGTTCACAAGATATCTAGTTTCAGTATTATTAGTATTATGTTGATTTCCTTTTCAGACTCATTTTTATTTTTGCATTATCTGTTTCCTGAGTTGTTAATATTTATTTTGATGACCCAATGGCCGTACCTATATCTATATATATATATGCATATGTTTTATTTATTTACTAATGTTTTTGTTTTTCTAGGTCACCATAGTTTTAATATAAAAATAAAATAAATAAACATGTGTATATGTATTCACGTACATATATGCACATTTATAAGAAAAATAGGTACACCTCCAGAAATTGAAGATAATGGCGAGGAAGAAAAAGCCCAATGGAAAGAAAGCCAGGCCAGCCCAACTGACCTCAACCTCACCGCGCCCGCGGTAGGCCCTGCCGCGCCCGCGGTGACGCAACGGTCACCTAACGGCTAGTAGCTCGTTTTTCCCCCCATTTTACCACTTTTTCAGTTTCCAATCCCATTTTCTTCCAATTTTAACCCACTTTATTACCCATACCAACCCACTACATTTATTTCCATTATTTTCATCATAAATATTTACAACCACCATTTTCTTTCTTCCCTTCCTATAAATACCCCCTACTATATCATTTTCTTCCTCACACCTTCATTACTTCTACATCCCATTCTTTCTCTCTTTTTATCCACAAGAAAATCCTATGGAATGTCACGGTTACATTTTACGTGGTGGTCAAGCCGGAGAAAGGCAACTAAAGCGGCTTGAAAAATTGCTAACAACACCAATACACTCCACCAGGTATATCGATGAAAACTGTCTATATTCATTAGGTATATACCATAGTGTATTCTTCCTTCTAGATAAAATAGGTATGCATGATATTTTTGCTACTAAAGCACCGACCTACCCTAGGCTGACGTTCGAGTTTTTAAGTTCTTTAATTTATAACGTCTCTCCTAACACTGCTAGCACCGTAGGTGGAGTCAAATTTAGAATGTTTAATGTCGAATATGATTACTCCACTGACGGTCTAGCCGCCATGTTAGGATTGCCTTATGGGGATGGTGCCATTTGTGAAGCACCTCTAGACACGGATTGGGCATTTGAAGCATTTTGGGCCAGAATTACTAAACAAAATGAAACATCTTTTGATGGCCTTCTTGCTTCTCACATCCACAATCCTGCCCTTCGTGTCTTTAGATTTCTTTTAGCATCCACCATCTTTGCTCGGGAAAACCCAAACAAGGTGAATGCTAAAGAATTAATTATCATGCAGAGCTGCCTCACAGACACCAAAGTTAATCCCGTCCCATTCATGATTGCCCACATGCACCATGTTTTAAGAAAAGGTGGGCCGATTTCCTTTGGTGGACTGATTACCACTATTGCCCGTGCCATAGGATTGGATACGGAACTTGCCACCCTAGAACCACTTCCTCCTCGGATTGCAAATCTTAAATTTTTCAGGGATATGCGTTTATGCAAGACGAGGTTAGGCAGGATTTTTGCCTAACTTCAAGACCATTTTTCACATACTTCCACTTGGAATTTCAATTTTCATTTCAAAGATGGATTGTAGTACACATTCCAAGCTTTCCAAAATGTCCAAGAACTCATCAAACAACCTCATGGTTAGAGAGAATCGAATTTGGCAATATGGGAAAAACTCACTTTTGTTATGGCCAATTTCCATGTTCATACACTTAGGCAATTTTCAAATCAGCATGCATTTCTTGATTACAGGCCCTAAATCCCTTTTACACTCATAAATTTAATGCAAACTCTTTGTGCCAAGACCATATTCTATGTGTTCAAGCATTGCATAAAGGTTTAATCCCAAAGTAGAAAAAGCATAATGGCCATTTTTGCAAAAGTGGAACTTTATGTCAATTGGTAATCCAAGCAAGTACAGTGCATATCTTCTTGGCACAAGTTATTAGACTAATTACACTGATCAAGACTAAGTGTGCAGCATATTAGGAGGGACCTGCCTCAGTCTAGAACACCAACTTGCCATCTCTTGCTTAAAGTGTAAGAAAGCTTGCATTTTGTACAAGAATTCTCATCTCAGAAAAGAACAGCCTAAGAAAACTTTGTCCTCACATTTCACACTCCCTAACTGACCTAAAGCACGACCAAACAACCCTTCATCCATCCATACACAGAAAATCACAGTTTTATGGCAAAACAGGCACATTCTGCAACTTGAATCCCACAACTCATTTCCATCGTGCATCTTGGCCAGAACCAGTTCAAACACTTTCCTTACCATTAATCCAAACCATCCAAAGCATTAGAAGTGGACTGTAACTCCTCTAATCAGTTTGGCCATTTTCATTTCTTCCTCTTGCAGGTTGACTTCTGCAGCTTGGTATAGAAGGTTTCAAAGCATACCAAGTACTGGAATAGCATCCTCACACTTCAAGGAAGCTGTACAAATCATCATCTTGCCCTGAAAGCTCCCCCATTTCCAGACACGATTCCAACTGAACATCTATATTCTTGAACTTCTATCTCTCAATGTAGGCATCATTAGCTCTAAGTTTGTGAATGAAAAATGTCATGCTCATGTCCCTGAAACTATACATGTCTTTACTTTCCATTTATTTTGCTTGTGCTATGAGAATTTGAGGTCTGAACATTGATAAAAAGCTAGGTTAAGATTTGGGAATGATGAAATTCTCTCTCATTCCTGAGAGTTAGGATGAGTTCTTTACATGTCTAGAATCGTGGCTTGATGCTTAACATTTCTTATGTTGTAAGTTTGTGCTAGAAGTCCAGGAATCCAGATGTTTGAATCATTGTGCAAAGCGCGCGTTTTTGACAAAGGTTCTGGCCAGAGGTTGAAGAAGGTCCTATTGGGATGGGCTTGTTCTATTTTTCTTATTTGCACCTTGCTTTTGCTTTTGAACCTCCCTGGCCCATTTTGATTTTTACTTATCATTTTCCATTTTTTTCCTTTTGATTTCATTTCTATATTTTTATTTAAGTACGAAAAAATATAAAAATCTTTTTTTCCACATTTTTTGCATTTATTTTGATATTTATTAGTCTTATTTAGTTTTTGTGCATAAATAATATAAATACTATTATTTAGAATAACTAGAAAAAAATAATGCAAATATATTTTATTTCTGATTTTTATTTCATTTTCTCTTTTGAAAACATTTTATATCAAAAATACTTTTTTTTTAAATATTAAATATTATATTTTTTATACATGTTTAATATATTTATCATATAATATATATATATATATATATATATATATATATATATATATATATATATTAATATATTTAGGTTAAAATACAAAATATACACACTTTTATTTTTTATTAATATTTAATATTAAAAATACCTTTTTACAAATATACTTCATTTTTATTTTATTCTTATACATAATTATTAAATATTTGTATATATTAAATAATTAATACTTTTATTTAATAAAATTAGGGTTTTGCCCTAAACATAAAAACTCCAAAAAATAATACTTTTTATTCTTGTTTATTTGACCAAAAAAAATAAATACTTTTTTTTCATACATATAAAAAGCCTTTTTGCATCTTGCATATTTATTCCATTCTATTTAATTTGTGAAATTAAATATCTTGTAAATAATTCCAAATTGATGTAATAACTAGGTTTAAATTCCTTGTCAAATACCCCCCATTTGAACATTTGTACCCCCCTTCCCATATTGTGTTGTAATAGCTTAGGAACCTTAAATTTCGCACTTTAATGCTTTCTAAATATACCATGTTAGAATTAGGGTTTGTATGCAAATAAAAACAACAAAATAGTTTGACCTAACTTCAAGATAATCAAGCATGAAAATGGACAACACTAATCACACTTGCACCCCTAGGGTATTCCACTTGTTGCCTTCAATAATGGGCCATATTGCATGTTAGGTCTCTTTGGGCAAAATAAACACAATCAAATGATCATAGTCCCTCGATGACGCTTTCAGAAGTTGCCTAAAAAATGATCAAGTCCCTTAAAGAAAACATTGCCCAAAGATACTTGGCACCATTGCAATTATGGTCTAAACGATGACCCGCGCCCGTCCCTTTCACATCCTAACACAAGATTGTCCACCAAATGCAATAGTGGAAAAAATTGTTAAAAGGGTTAAAACATAGCAAAAATCATTGAGAACTTTAGGGTAGATAGCTCTTAAGTACTTATCAACTTGCAAAACAAAAACACTTGCCTATTTTTCAAACCACACTTTCAAAACCAACTTTCAAAAAAACCTTGAAACATCTTTTCAAAAAGACAAACACCTTTTGTAAAACATTCGAGTAAAGAATTATTACAAGGGTAGCCTAGACAAGGCATCTTTTTTAAAACATTTTCAAAACCACGCACAAAGCACCATTTCAAACAATTGAAAACCAAGGCAAGTTGATCTAAGCAAGTACCTAAGAGCCCATGGATAACCATGGATAGAAAGGGTGCTAATACCTTCCCTTTCTATAATCTACTCCCCGAACCCAAGAAAATATTTCAAAGGTTTTTGTTGTGCTTTTTAAACCTTTCCTTAGGATAAAATAAAAAGTCGGTGGCGACTCTTGCTCAACCGAAACATTTGCGAAAATAAACGCAAAACCCTAGTCAGTTCTCCCACCGTATCACAGAACTGGCGACTCTGCTGGGGAGAATTTTAAAAGTGGAGTAACCTTAGGGCTTAGATCACCCTCTTGCATGATTAATTGTTTGTCTTGATTGCTTTATATCTTGGCTCTCTTGTTTGGGTTTGTAATCCTCCACCCGGATTTTGGGAAACATTTCATAGATAGCAATACATTGTGGAAACTGTGCGGGGTATACCGACACGGTCGAAGCAATAGCTATATTAGTGCGACATATTTGTGAGTACCGGTAACCCTTGAGTTCAATCAAGGAGAGTACGGGGCCGCTGAGTGATGTCACTAAGCACTAATGACCTAGAACCTTACTTGACCATCTTGGCCTTTCATTAGGGGTAGTGAGATGACCGGCTTTGGTGCAGTCCGAAGTTGGTAGATACTCGATACTACACTCATTGAGGGTTGTTTTCTTGGAATATTTTGGTCGCTAGTTAAGTGGCTAAACCAAAACAATGAACAATGAAAATAATCCAGTGATATTGAGCTCCTTAGAACCCGGTTACTATTTATAGGACAGGTTTTTAAGCCAACTACACTCAAGAGGGTACTTACCTATGAAACCCCATGCAAGCCTGAAACTAGGGTTTGGTGTGATTTGCCTGTACATATGTTTGTGCATACATCATAAACATCATAAAGCATCATATGCATTCACTAACCACTTCAAGGGTTTAGATCTTCATCTTTGTTCTTGTTTTGTAGGTCATGGAAATTCCTCGCAGAAAAACCATCCAAGTCAACCTTGTGAGAATCTCTCCTCAACTCAAGGAGCTCACCTCAAGAATTCCGGAAAGCACATCCTTCAGTGAAAGACATGGTAGACTGCTCAGCTTAGTCAACACCAACATTGAAGAAGACATGATGAAAGTGCTATTCCAGTTCTTTGACCCTCTTCACCACTGTTTCACTTTCCCCGATTACCAGTTGGTGCCCACTTTGGAGGAGTTTTCTCAACTCCTGAGAATTCCTATCCTTAATCAACTACCCTTCAACGGTACGGAAAAGGAACCAAAGCCGGAAGATATTGCTCGAGCATTACATCTACAACCATCCGACATCAAGGGGCATTGGGAAACCAGAAGCGGTGTCAAAGGATTCTTAGCAAAATTCTTGTTTGAGAAGGCACAAGAATGTTGGAATTCATTGGACCTACAAGCCTTTGAAGAAATTGTGGCACTCCTTATCTATGGGTTGGTCTTGTTCCCAAATTCTGACCAATTGGTAGATGTCAACGCCGTCAAAATCTTCTTGTCCAGAAATCCAATACCAACATTGCTTGGGGACATCCTTCACTCATTTTACACACGAACAATGAGAAAGAGGGGTGTTCTCATGTGCTGTACTCCTCTCCTTGCAAGGTGGTTTATTCCGCACCTTCCACAATTTGTCTTGAAGAATGACCAAGGCTCAAGGTGGTCCCAACGGTTGATGACTCTTACTCACTTTGATGTACATTGGTGTTCTCAGTCTAGAGAAAATGTCATCATCGTCGATCGTTGTGGAGAGTTCCCTAATGTCCCATTACTTGGCATTAGAGGGGGCATTACCTACAACCCTTGCCTAGCTTTGAGGCAATTTGGATATGCACGGAGGGATGGCCCTCACGACATGTTGATTCCTGACCTAGTTTTTGACTTCGACAACGATGCGCAAGGACTTCGCCAAAGATTCATCAGAGCTTGGAGGATGCCCAACAAGGTTGATAGCAAGACACTGGGACACAAGAATTCCATCCCTCTTGAACCTTACCTCAAGTGGATACGGGCCCGAGCCCAGAGTCTAATGATGCCTTATCCTCATGTTCTCCCTGTGATTAAAGAGCCCGTCAAGGAAGGAGAGGTTCCCTACACCATCCTACACCCTGACATGCCTACATCGTGGGAGGAAATGCAGAAAAGTTGGATTCAGCTCAAGGAGGAACGGAACACTTTTGAAGCCAGCTTCTACGCTAGCGAGAAGAAGGTTCTAGAGCTTACCCGCCGACTCCATGAGCAAGAGGCCCTCAACACCTACATCGCACCAAAGAGGATGCGCAATGTCTTTTTACCTTGAGAAGTTGTTTTTGTAATATTTGGCCCATGGGGCATTTATGTACTAACAAATTTCTTCTTATTAATATGACGTGCGTTCTTCTTTGTCTGCAACAATTTTGAATGTTCTAAATCCTTGAATGCATTGCATACATAAGCATATCATTCATCATGTGCATAAGCAGGTCTCACTCCAGGTTTCCTTATCTGTCTGCTGTTTATTTCAGTAGGATGGATCTCGAGCAAACAGTCAAAGACCTACAAGCTCAAAATGCACAGTTCCAGCAACTCCTGATGACCTTGGCTAAGGGTCAGGAGGATCTCAAGACCTTGCTGGGGAATAAAGACCCAGAGAAAAAGAAGAAAAAGAGACTCGGGGTGGCTACTTTAGGGAGAAGATTTGAAGGAGAGGCCAGGAGAGTGCTTGAATTTCCTCCTACTTCTGATGAAGGGACCAGTAAAGGAGGTGGGGCTGCGGTACCTTCCGAGTCCGATGTGGAAGAAGAGGAGGTCGAAGAGGATGAAGACTACTCTGATCAACAATACCCTCCGGCTGACGATAAATACAAAGGTTTAGAAGACAGGTTGGCCGCCATGGAGCTACAAAGGGTGCCGGGTTTGGATTTCGAAGACTTGGGTTTAGTTGCCGGGATTGTGATTCCCCCAAAGTTCAAAGTGCCAGTTTTTGTGAGGTATGATGGGCTGTCCTGTCCAAAAATGCATCTCAGGTCCTACGTAAGAAAGATCCAACCTTATACGGCAGATAAGAACCTTTGGATCCATTTCTTTCAAGACAGCCTTTCTGGGGCTCAACTTGAGTGGTTTTATCAGCTAGAGGGAACCAGCGTCCGAAACTGGGAAGACTTGGCCACAGCCTTCTACAAACAATATCAGTATAATTCTGACCTTGCTCCTACGCGTACCCAACTTCAGGGTATGTCACTGGGAACAGGCGAAGGATTCAAAGAATATGCACAAAAATGGAGGGATTTGGCTGGCAGGGTGCAGCCTCCTTTAACCGAACGTGAACTTATTGATATGTTTCTAGGGACCCTATCTGGGCCATTTTTCAATCATCTGATTGGTAACTCTTCCGCGGGGTTTACCGATTTGATCTTAACAGGCGAAAGAATAGAAGCAGGCATCAAGTCAGGAAAAATTCAGAAGGGTGCCGCTGCAAGTGTTGAGAAGAAACCTTTCAAGAAGGAAACGGCTGTTGTATACTCCCAAAGAAGAGCAGGGAAGACTGAGCGCCGGCCGACCGTGGGGGCCGTAATGATTCAAAACCCTTCAAGTGAGCAGCCTCGCTATAACCAGTCCAGACCAAATCAGCAACGGGTGGAACGGCCACAACGGCAGTTCACTCGCATTAATATGACTCCAGCGCAAGTGCTTCCCCATCTGTTAAAGTTGAATCTCGCCACTATCAAAGAGGCACCAAAAAATGTGAATACGTCCTCTCCGCATTATCATCCTAATGCTAAATGCGCCTACCATTCTGACAGTATCGGGAACGACACCAATGATTGTTGGGCACTCAAGCATAAAATCCAAGACCTGATAGAGGCGAAGGAGGTGGAGTTCGACGCTCCAGAGAAGCCGAACGTGATATCTGCTCCAATGCCGAAGCACGACCGAAATGTCAATGCCATTGAAGAAGATTTGTATGTTGCTGATGTCAATGATCTGATAACTCCATTGTTAACCATCAAGTTGAATTTGTTAAGGGTCGGGATCTTCTCGGGATGTAAAGAAGATTGCTATTGTTGTTACTCTCTGCCGTTTGATTGTCCGTTACTGAAGAAAGGCATCCAAGGCCTAATGGATAGTCGACAAATTTTGTTTGAAAAACTTTCTGCTATTCCAACCCATACTGAAGATGTCTCAATCATAACCATTCACGCCAATCTTTCCAAGGCCGTCAGAAAGCTTGTTAAGATTACACCAGCTACGAAATCTGTTCCTTTGAAGATAACAATGCCAGGGCCTGTCCCCTATATTTCTGAGAAGTCAATACCGTGGAACTATGGCGGTGACGTCTACTACCATGGTATTAAACAAATCGAAATAACTGAAGAAAGTTCGGATGATGAAGAATCCAGCATTGGAAACATTGCAGGCACGAGCAAAATCACCCGGAGCAGGAGAATATTTTCTCCAGAGATTGCCCCTCCAAGAGCAATCTTTGGACCCTCATCTACTGACAAGGTTATCCCTGCACCAATAAAACTCTCCGCTAGAACCCCATTGATTGAAGATGTTGTTGTTCCTAGTATTGTCCCTCCTACCGCTGCTAATAAAGGTAAGGGAATCCAATATGAGCTCGTCAGGACGAGGGCTCAACCCTTGGTCATCCCGGAAACCTCCAAGAAAGAAATGGATGAGATCTTGAAGATAATCAAAAGGAGTGATTACGATGTGGTAGAACAACTGGGGCAAACCCCCTCAAAGATCTCCATGCTGGCACTACTACTTTGCTCAGAAGCGCACGCTAAAGCTTTGATAAAATTCCTGAAGGCAGCCCATGTGCCCCAGGAAACCTCTGCGGATCAATTCCAAAATTGCGTGGCCAGCCTTACTGCGAACAATGGATTAGGTTTCTCTGATGCCGACCTAACTCCTAAAGGTAGAAACCACAATGATGCTTTGCACATTTCAGTCGTGTGCCGAGGAACTACTCTCGCACATGTCTTGGTCGACACTGGTTCGTCGCTGAATGTACTGCCTAAGAAAGCTTTGGACCGACTAGATTGTGAAGGGTTAGAGTTGAAGCCGAGTGATATTGTTGTCAGAGCTTTCGATGGTTCGAAGAGGATGGTCCATGGGGAGGTTGAAATTCCCATCAAGATAGGCACTGAGGTGTTTAAATCTACTTTCTATGTGATGGACATCCGTCCGTCATACTCTTGCTTGTTGGGTAGGCCTTGGATACACCATGCTGGGGCAGTCACCTCCTCCTTACATCAGATGTTGAAGTATCCTGTCAAGGGAAAGATTATAACCGTCCATGGCGAAGAGGAGTACATGATCAGCCACTTGAACTCCTTCCGGTATGTGAAGGTAGAGGGGGAGTTCATTGAGACGCCTTTCCAGCATTTCGAAGAAGTCCTTCCTGAAATAACAGTAGCAAAGTTGGCAGCTGAAGTACCGAGGCAGATGGCCAGGATGGCATCTCTGGAGCACGCAAAGGCCGCAATAAAGGAGGGGAAGAATTCAGCATGGGGGAAGTTGCCTGATATTCCACATAAAACAGACAAATTTGGATTAGGGTTCACTACCGCGGGCCAGAAAGCTATGCGCCGTTCGAAGATTGAAAGAGTGCCAGTCAAAATTTCTCCCTACGGAATCAACGCTTTGGAGGATGAAGACAAAGAGAGCAACATCGAAGAGTGGATTTACCCAACTGTCAAAGAAGGATTGTGCAACTGGGAGGCAAAAGACTTTGTCCCCATCACTTTTATTCATCAGTAATTTATCTGTCAAACATTTCCTATTGGTCTGTAATATTTATTTTCGAACAATCCGTACACTATCTTTTTACCTCATGCCTTGCCCGGGGCGTGTAGGTCCATTTGTAAGGGTTTTGATTACTTTCATATCCATATGCCATGTTTAATGATTCATTGGACGTTTTTCATTTGATAAACTGCTGTGTTCATTTTCTTTCCTTTTGCATTTTTGTTTAAGGATGGCTATCCCTTACACACACCCACACTCACAAATGCAGGTACCCATCCACTCCGGGTTCCATGGGTGACTATTCTGCTATATCCTTCAATAACTCTGAAGATCTGGTCAATCAAGCCGAGTATGAAGATGACGAAGGTTGTGAAGTACCAGGGGAACTAGCCAGACTTCTACAGCAAGAGGAAAGGGCCATCTTACCGCACGAAGAGTCATTGGAAACTGTCAACTTAGGGACCGAGGAAGACCGGAAGGAGGTGCAAGTGGGTGCCAATCTGGAACCAAGTGTCAAGGAACGCCTGATACAGTTGTTGAATGAGTATGTTGAAATCTTCGCTTGGTCTTATGAAGACATGTCGGGTTTAGACACAGACATCGTGGTTCACCGTCTCCCCACAAGAGAGGATTGTCCACCGATCAAGCAAAAAGTCCGCCGAATGAGGCCTGACATGTCTGAAAAGATCAAAGCAGAAGTGATGAAGCAATTCGACGCTGGCTTTCTGGCTGTTACGTCCTATCCTCAATGGGTCGCTAACATCGTGCCAGTACCTAAGAAAGATGGCAAAGTCAGGATGTGTGTGGACTACCGGGATTTGAATAGAGCCAGCCCCAAAGATGATTTTCCACTTCCACACATTGACATTTTGATCGACAATACAACTCAGCACAAAGTGTTTTCCTTCATGGATGGATTCTCGGGCTACAATCAAATCAAAATGGCCCCCGAGGATATGGAGAAAACAACTTTTGTCACACAATGGGGCACTTTCTGTTACAAGGTGATGTCGTTCGGACTGAAGAACGCTGGGGCAACTTATCAACGCGCCATGGTAGCTTTGTTTCATGATATGATACATCATGAGATTGAAGTTTACGTAGACGATATGATAGCTCGGTCACAAACAGAGGAGGAGCACCTTGAACATCTAGAAAAGCTGTTTTCCAGGTTGAAAGAATACAAACTCAGGTTGAATCCAAGTAAGTGCACTTTTGGAGTTAGGTCTGGTAAACTTCTAGGATTCATTGTAAGCAACAAAGGCATTGAAGTCGATCCCGCAAAAGTGAAAGCAATACAAGAGATGCCTGCTCCCCGTACTGAAAAGGAGGTTAGAGGGTTCTTGGGGCGCTTGAACTATATTGCCAGATTCATCTCTCATCTGACTTCTACCTGTGAGCCAATTTTCAAACTCTTGAAGAAAGATCAGGTAGTCGAATGGAACGACGATTGCTAAGCTGCTTTTGATAAAATCAAGGAGTATTTGCTAGAACCTCCTATTCTGATGCCACCCGTCGAAGGAAGACCATTGATCATGTATCTGACCGTCTTGGATAACTCAATGGGGTGTGTTTTGGGCCAGCATGACGATTCTGGTCGAAAAGAGCATGCTATTTATTACCTTAGCAAAAAGTTTACCGACTGTGAGACTCGCTACTCACTGCTCGAGAAAACTTGCTGCGCTTTGGTATGGGCTGCTCGCCGACTAAGACAGTATATGTTGACTCATACTACCTTGTTGATTTCCAAAATGGATCCTATCAAGTATATCTTCGAAAAGCCCGCTTTATCTGGAAGAATAGCCAGATGGCAGATGATCCTGACTGAGTATGACATCCAGTACACCACTCAAAAAGCTATAAAAGGGAGTGTACTAGCTGACCATCTAGCTCATCAAGCTATCGAAGATTACCAACCCATGAGATTTGACTTCCCAGACGAGGACATCATGAACTTGGACCACATTGAAGGTAACGGACCGTATGACGGACCCGAAAAAGGATCTCGATGGACCCTGTACTTTGATGGTGCTTCAAACGCACTTGGAAACGCTATCGGCGCAGTACTCATTTCTCCGGAGGGTTGTCACACACCTTTCACGACCCGACTTTGCTTCAGCTGTACAAACAACATGGCTGAGTATGAAGCTTGCATCTTTGGTCTCAAGGCTGCTATAGACTTGGGGATCAAATCTTTGATCGTATTTGGGGACTCGGCTTTAGTTATCAGTCAAATCAAAGGAGAGTGGGATACCAAGCACCCTAATCTTATCCCATACAAAGAACATGTCTTGACATTGTTGCCTCATTTCGAGCAAATTACCTTCGAGCATTTCCCGCGAGAAGAGAATCAGCTAGCAGATGCTCTAGCTACAATGTCCTCCATATTTAAACTCAACTGGGATAACGAGGCTCCCCAAATCACCATCGAGCGAATGGATGAACCTGCACATTGTCACGAGATTAATACCGAAGAAGTAGTGGGACAACCCTGGTTCCATGAAATCAAAAGGTATCTCCAGACTAGAGATTATCCCGAAGGAGCTTCCGTAAATGACAAGAAGTTCTTAAGGAAATTTGCTGCCAAATTCTTCCTGAGCAACGGCATCCTTTACAAACGAAGCCATGATTGTGTATTACTCCGATGCGTAGACAAAGCTGAAGCAGAGTTGATCATGACTGAGATACACAGCGGCACATTTGGCACTCACTTGAGCGGGCATACAATGGCTAAGAAGATCCTAAGGGCAGGCTATTACTGGTCTACCATGGAAGCTGACTGCCATCAACATTCCCGTACTTGCCACAAATGTCAAGTCTACGCTGACAAAGTTCATATCCCTCCGGTTCCTCTCAACGTTCTGACTGCTCCTTGGCCATTTGCAATGTGGGGCATTGACATGATTGGAGAGATCAAGCCCACGGCTTCCAACGGACATCGCTTCATCCTAGTTGCCATTGACTATTTCACCAAATGGGTCGAAGCAGCTTCCTTCGCCTCTGTTACTAAAAATGTGGTTGCCCGCTTCATCAAGCAAAATCTCATATGTCGGTATGGTGTTCCAGACAGGATCATCACAGATAACGGTACAAATCTGAATAACACGATGATCGCCGCATTGTGCGAACAGTTCAAGATTTATCATCACAATTCATCTCCCTATCGGCCGAAGATGAACGGTGTTGTTGAAGCTGCGAACAAAAACATTAAGAAGATCATTCAGAAAATGACAGTCACTTACAAAGACTGGCATGAGATGTTACCGTTTGCTCTACATGGATACCGTACGACGGCACGTACTTCAACCGGGGCAACCCCATTTTCGTTGGTATATGGCATGGAAGTTGTCCTGCCTATGGAAGTTCAGATTCCTTCTCTAAGGATTATGAAGGACACAGGTTTGAATGAAGATGATTGGATTCAGACCCGACTTGATCAACTCAATTTGATCGACGAGAAGCGACTCGCTGCTATATGCCATGGTCAGACGTATCAAAAACGGATGATCAAGGCCTTCAATAAAAAAGTCAGACGTCAGGTGTATCAAGTCGGAGATCTCGTAATCAAGCGGATTATCTTTCCGCAAAGTGATCCCAGGGGCAAATGGACTCCTACATATGAAGGACCATTTGTGATCAAGAGCATATTTTCTGGTGGTGCGATGATTCTACCACCATGGACGGTGACGATTTGCCACACCCTGCGAACGCAGACATAGTCAAAAGATACTACGTATAAAATAACCCGACAAGTCGAAAACCCGAAAGGGCGACTTGGGCAAAAATGGGCATCCCGGTGAACCGAAAACCCGAAAGGGCGGTTCAGGCAAAAATTAGGGATAAAAACAAAAAAAATTTGTACACCCGGCAAGTTGAAAACCCGAAAGGGCGGCTTGGGCAAAAAGGGGTTTCCTGGTGGATCGAAAACCCGAAAGGGCGATTCAGGCAAAAGTTAGGGAATTAAAGCGTATGACTATGTCTCGTCGGATCACTTCAAAGATAATCTCTTCATCAACCAGTTCCAGGTTTCTGATCAATCCAGTCATCGGCAAACGAAGCATTGGATGGACAGATATTCAGAGTTGTGAAGGCTATAGCGGAATGGAATCCCATGGAATTATTTCACATAGCCATCTTTATTTTGTATAAATCTTTCAATATTTACGACAAAATCCTCTTACTAGGATGATTGTCTCCTTTGTACAAATATACTCAGAGAAAGTTAATACAAATACTCTTCCCAGAAATTTGTGTCATTTCCTTTTTCTTTTTCTCTTGCACTAATTGTTTTATTTTGAGAAACGTCCAATGTTTTGTTAAATAGGCATATGCATTTGAACATAATCATTTCCTTATGAATCAAGAAAGAGGATTACTGATAGGTTGAAGGTGCAGTTGGATATCTTGATACCCTTTCAAAGGAAACCCCCAGGAGATTTGGAATCCATATCCCCAGTAGATTCTGGAAGCTTATCCCCTGCAGAGTACGGACGTCTCTCCCGAGCTTTATTCAAAGTTACTCCTCACAAGGGCTTATAATTGGGTTATCCTCAGCTTATTGCCACGGAAGATCGCACTCGGCAAATTTCTTCCTATCCCCAGCAGAGTTCATCAGAGTCCCCCAACATAACTTATCAATACAATCCCCAGAGGAGTTTATCTTTGTTATCCCCAGCCAGAGAATCCTCCAGAACTCAATTCCCCTCAGAGTTTAAGTTTCAGTATCCCCAGCAGAGCTAAAACTTCAAATTATCAATCCCCAGCGGAGCCAGACTGGTGAACCCTCTCCCCACAGAAATGCTTCTCACTAGACTAGAGATTCTCAGTCTTATCTCCCCAGCTTAAGTCTACCAGGTTCTAAAATCCCCAGTAGAAATCATCAGAAATTCTTTTACCCTGCAAGTCACCAAGGAAATTCCAAGTCCCCGCAAGTGGTTCTAAGGCCCCTCGACGTTTGAAGGACTAGTATTCCCCAAGCAAATTTGAAGACTTTCAGTTTTCAGTTCCTCATTGTATATTCGAAGATTCTCCAGTGAAGGTCTCCTCAAGACAGGAATTCCCCAGAAGATTGGTATACAACCCAAGCTCCTTATTCCCCAGCAACAACCAGGAATTATTCTTCCCGGCAGCAGTCAAGATGCTTTTATCTTCAGCCATCTCGGATTCATCTATCCTTCGCAAGACAGCTCTCCAGCTTACATGCCCATTCATTTACATTCATATCATATAACATACATTGCATCATGCATCATGACATTGCATACAACTAACCCTTTACCTTTTCAGAGATTCTTTCCAGGAATAGTTCAGATGTGACCCCGACAGGGCAACATCCTGATGCTTATTCCAGATGGAGTTTTACACGAGCTCATCATCAGGAAACCCTACACCGGTTCCTCCTCAATTTCAAGATTTCTGAAAACAGTTCACGGGTTCTCCAAGTAACGGATGTTAACCTATCGCTTGTTCAGATTCTTCTCAAGACTTCTGAAAACAGTTTATGGATTCTTCCCAACAACGGATGTTAATCTATCGCTTGTTCAGATGCAACTTTTGAAAACAGTTTACGGACGCTTCCCAACAACGGATGCTGCTCTATTGCTTATTCAACTTCAAGATTTCTGAAAACAGTTCACGGGTTCTCCAAGTAACGGATGTTAACCTATCGCTTGTTCAGATTCTTCTCAAGACTTCTGAAAACAGTTTATGGATTCTTCCCAACAACGGATGTTAATCTATCGCTTGTTCAGATGCAACTTCTGAAAACAGTTTATGGATTCTTCCCCACAACGGATGTTAATCTATCGCTTGTTCAGACTCTTCTCAACTTTTGAAAACAGTTTACGGATGCCTCCAGATACGGATGTCAATCTATTGCTTATTCAGACCCCCAGTTCGGAGATAGTCTAAAGCATGGACACCTTCCTGATACTCATTCCAGATGGCATCTTTAAGCCCATCTCCGACAAGATTCCGTCACCCTTCCATATGGCATCTTTAAGCCCATCACCAAATGGCATCTCTAAGCCCATTCCCCCATCCGTTGCTTTGATGAGTGCAAATTTAAGGGCACTTTAGTGTCCAATCTCCTTTTACCCTCGAGTCACGAAAGGCAAACTTGCCAATCTAACTCTTCGGATTCAAGAAGATTGAACAGGGGCAACTGTTGTACCCCAAAATTTGCCCTCCCATTTCTCATTGATTTCTCATCACTAAGCCCTTGGAGCTCAAGATCCAGTTAGGGTTTCATCTGCTCAAGACTTCTCCTTGCACTGTTGACCCAAATTAGGGTTTGTGTTTGCACAAAGATGTTTTGACAAAAATTGCCTAAGATGACTTTCATGCTTCATATTGGACTCCCAAGTTTATCCCTACCAAGTTTCAAGCCTTGATTCCAAATTTTTCCCAGTCAATTGGACAGTTGACCTAGAAATCAACTATATTGGGGAAAAAGTCAACTATGGCCAATTGACAGTCAAATCTCATGAAAATTGACCCACATCAATATTATGAACTCACATGGACCAGCTGGTCAAGTTTGGATCACAATTCCACAAGAAATTTGATCAGATCACCAAAAGGGCAAAATGGTCATTTTTAGGGTTTTGACTGCACAAAGGCAATTTTTGACTGTTTGACCTAGCCAATGGCAAACCAAGCTCACATATGGACTCAAGGACCCTATGGAATTGTCTTGACATACTCAACAAGTTCAAAAGATCCCAAATGCACAAGATTGACAGTTGAATTTCCCAGTCAATTGATCAATTTTGACTGTATACTGAAAAGTCAAACTTTGACTTTTTGGTCAAAATCAAGTGTCAAGATTCATTTTTCATCAAAACATGCCAAATCATGAAACTTGTTCATCAAGAAATCAAGAATTGCAAATTAGGGTTTGAAGTGAAGATTTTTCATAACTTAGAATTTTTCTAAGTTATGAAAAACCCTAATTTTTTCCTAACTTTGCCCCACTTTCTCACCAAGATTCATTTGGATTCAAGCAAAAGTCAAAACATGAAAGTTGTAGTCCATTGCAAAATCTACAACTTTGATTCACAAAGTTTTCCCAAAAGAAGCTTGTATCTCAAGTTACAATTTTTGGAACAAGGGTACCAAACCATTCTTAACTTAGAGAAAATTTGACCTATTTTAGGCAGGATTTTTGCCTAACTTCAAGACCATTTTTCACATACTTCCACTTGGAATTTCAATTTGCATTTCAAAGATGGATCGTAGTACACATTCCAAGCTTTCCAAAATGTCCAAGAACTCATCAAACAACCTCATGGTTAGAGAGAATCGAATTTGGCAATATGGGAAAAACTCACTTTTGTTATGGCCAATTTCCATGTTCATACACTTAGGCAATTTTCAAATCAGCATGCATTTCTTGATTACAGGCCCTAAATCCCTTTTACACTCATAAATTTAATGCAAACTCTTTGTGCCAAGACCATATTCTATGTGTTCAAGCATTGCATAAAGGTTTAATCCCAAAGTAGAAAAAGCATAATGGCCATTTTTGCAAAAGTGGAACTTTATGTCAATTGGTAATCCAAGCAAGTACAGTGCATATCTTCTTGGCACAAGTTATTAGACTAATTACACTGATCAAGACTAAGTGTGCAGCATATTAGGAGGGACCTGCCTCAGTCTAGAACACCAACTTGCCATCTCTTGCTTAAAGTGTAAGAAAGCTTGCATTTTGTACAAGAATTCTCATCTCAGAAAAGAACAGCCTAAGAAAACTTTGTCCTCACATTTCACACTCCCTAACTGACCTAAAGCACGACCAAACAACCCTTCATCCATCCATACACAGAAAATCACAGTTTTATGGCAAAACAGGCACATTCTGCAACTTGAATCCCACAACTCATTTCCATCGTGCATCTTGGCCAAAACCAGTTCAAACACTTTCCTTACCATCAATCCAAACCATCCAAAGCATTAGAAGTGGACTGTAACTCCTCTAATCAGTTTGGCCATTTTCATTTCTTCCTCTTGCAGGTTGACTTCTGCAGCTTGGTATAGAAGGTTTCAAAGCATACCAAGTACTGGAATAGCATCCTCACACTTCAAGGAAGATGTACAAATCATCATCTTGCCCTGAAAGCTCCCCCATTTCCAGACACGATTCCAACTGAACAGGTATATTCTTGAACTTCTATCTCTCAATGTAGGCATCATTAGCTCTAAGTTTGTGAATGAAAAATGTCATGCTCATGTCCCTGAAACTATACATGTCTTTACTTTCCATTTATTTTGCTTGTGCTATGAGAATTTGAGGTCTGAACATTGATAAAAAGCTAGGTTAAGATTTGGGAATGATGAAATTCTCTCTCATTCCTGAGAGTTAGGATGAGTTCTTTACATGTCCAGAATCGTGGCTTGATGCTTAACATTTCTTATGTTGTAAGTTTGTGCTAGAAGTCCAGAAATCCAGATGTTTGAATCATTGTGCAAAGCGCGCGTTTTTGACAAAGGTTCTGGCCAGAGGTTGAAGAAGGTCCTATTGGGCTGGGCTTGTTCTATTTTTCTTATTTGCACCTTGCTTTTGCTTTTGAACCTCCCTGGCCCATTTTGATTTTTACTTATCATTTTCCATTTTTTTCCTTTTGATTTCATTTCTATATTTTTATTTTAAGTATGAAAAAATATAAAAATCTTTTTTTCCACATTTTTTGCATTTATTTTGATATTTATTAGTCTTATTTAGTTTTTGTGCATAAATAATATAAATACTATTATTTAGAATAACTAGAAAAAAATAATGCAAATATATTTTATTTCTGATTTTTATTTCATTTTCTCTTTTGAAAACATTTTATATCAAAAATACTTTTTTTAAAATATTAAATATTATATTTTTTATACATGTTTAATATATTTATCATATAATATAAAAATATATATATATATATATATATATATATATATATATATATATATATATATATATATATATATATATATATATATATATATATATATATATATATATATATATATATATATATATATATATATATATATATATATATATATATATATATATATATATATATATATATATATATATATATATATATATATATATATATATATATATATATATATATATATATATATATATATATATATATATATATATATATATATATATATATATATATATATATATATATATATATATATATATATATATATATATATATATATATATATATATATATATATATATATATATATATATATATATATATTAATATATTTAGGTTAAAATACAAAATATATACACTTTTATTTTTTATTAATATTTAATATTAAAAATACCTTTTTACAAATATACTTCATTTTTATTTTATTCTTATACATAATTATTAAATATTTGTATATATTAAATAATTAATACTTTTATTTACTAAAATTAGGGTTTTGCCCTAAACATAAAAACTCCAAAAAATAATACTTTTTATTCTTGTTTATTTGACAAAAAAAAATAAATACTTTTTTTTCATACATATAAAAAGCCTTTTTGCATCTTGCATATTTATTCCATTCTATTTAATTTGTGCAATTAAATATCTTGTAAATAATTCCAAATTGATGTAATAGCTAGGTTTAAATTCCTTATCAAATACCCCCCATTTGAACATTTGTACCCCCCTTCCCATATTGTGTTGTAATAGCTTAGGAACCTTAAATTTCGCACTTTAATGCTTTCTAAATATACCATGTTAGAATTAGGGTTTGTATGCAAATAAAAACAACAAAATAGTTTGACCTAATTTCAAGATAATCAAGCATGAAAATGGACAACACTAATCACACTTGCACCCCTAGGGTATTCCACTTGTTGCCTTCAATAATGGGCCATATTGCATGTTAGGTCTCTTTGGGCAAAATAAACACAATCAAATGATCATAGTCCCTCGATGACGCTTTCAGAAGTTGTCTAAAAAATGATCAAGTCCCTTAAAGAAAACATTGCCCAAAGATACTTGGCACCATTGCAATTATGGTCTAAACGATGACCCGCGCCCGTCCCTTTCACATCCTAACACAAGATTGTCCACCAAATGCAATGGTGGAACAAAATTGTTAAAAGGGTTAAAACATAGCAAAAATCTTTGAGAACTTTAGGGTAGATAGCTCTTAAGTACTTATCAACTTGCAAAACAAAAACACTTGCCTATTTTTCAAACCACACTTTCAAAACCAACTTTCAAAAAAACCTTGAAACATCTTTTCAAAAAGACAAACACCTTTTGTAAAACATTCGAGTAAAGAATTGTTACAAGGGTAGCCTAGACAAGGCATCTTTTTTAAAACATTTTCAAAACCACGCACAAAGCACCATTTCAAACAATTGAAAACCAAGGCAAGTTGATCTAAGCAAGTACCTAAGAGCCCATGGATAACCATGGATAGAAAGGGTGCTAATACCTTCCCTTTCTATAATCTACTCCCCGAACCCAAGAAAATATCTCAAAGGTTTTTGCTGTGCTTTTTAAACCTTTCCTTAGGATAAAATAAAAAGTCGGTGGCGACTCTTGCTCAACCGAAACATTTGCGAAAATAAACGCAAAACCCTAGTCAGTTCTCCCACCGTATCACACTTTCATTGTAAGCCCGAGAGGCATTTTTTGTAACCGTTTGAACTTATTAATACAATTAATGTTTGTTCCTTCCTTGTTTAAATAAATTTAAATATTAAAGGTCCTTGAAAACATTTGCATATGCATTTCATGCATCATAACATAAGCAGGTTTACGACACAAGTTTCCTCATCTCTCTACTGTTTATTTTAGTAAGATGGATCTCAAACAGACCGTGAAATACTTGCAGATGCAGAATTCTCAATTTCAAAAAACTTTGCTCACCTTGGCCAAAGGACAACAAGAGCTGATGTCACTTATGGTGGCCAAAAAGAAGACCAAGAAGAAGGCCCTGATCAACATGGGGAAAAGGTTTAAAGGCCCTGTCCGTCACTTACAAGTGGTTGAAGAGTCGTCCAAGGAGGATGAGAATCAAGACGAAGATACAAGGAGTACCCGTGTTGGGGGTGCAAACAATCAAGATTCTAAGGATGAAGATTACTTTGACGAGAAATATCCACCGACTGAAGATAAGTACAAGCAACTGGAAGATAGGTTGAAAGCTGCAGAAATTCAAGTCGTTCCTGGTTTGGATTTTAGTGATTTGGGCTTGGTACCTGGGGTTGTTATCCCCCACAAGTTCAAAATTCCAATATTTGCTAAGTATGACGGAGTTTCATGCCAAAGCTTCACTTGAGGTCCTATGTCCGCAAAATAAAACCACATACTACTGAAAAGAAGCTCTGGGTACACTTCTTTCAAGAGAGTCTGTCTGGGACTCAGTTAGAATGGTTTTACCAGTTGGAGGGTTCAAACATTCATACTTGGGAAGATCTGGCCACTGCTTTCTACCGTCAATATCAGTACAATGCTGATTTGGCGCCGACTAGAGTTCAATTACAAGGAATGACCATGGGTTCCAATGAAGGTTTTAAAGAGTATGCACAGAAATGGAGAGACCTTGCTTGTAGAATGCAACAACCACTGACTGATAGGGAACTGGTGGATATGTTCATGGGAACATTGACTGTACCATATTTCAACTTACTAATTGGAAGATCATCATCTGGTTTCACTGAGTTAATCTTGACTGGTGAAAGAGTTGAGAGCGGTATCAAAAGTGAAAAAAAATACCCATGGCCTCCGCCTTTACATCAAATGCTGTGAAAAAAACCTTTACCGGCAAGAAAGAAACTAATGTCGTATATGGGTCAAGGGGGCATATCAAAAAGGACCACCATCAATCTGTAAATGCAGTTCTGATCTCCAATCTGACCTCTACTCGGAGACAACCACAACAAGCCAACCATCAAAGACCTGATATTCCAAGAAGACAATTTACAAGGATCAACATGTCACTATCTCAAGACTTGCAACACCCGTTGAAGGCCAATTTGGTAACACTGCATGACCCCCCTTCAAACCCCAATGTTTCATCTCCAAAGTATAACCCAAACACCAAATGCGTGTATCACTCCAATAGCCCCAGACATGACACCGATCAGTGTTGGGCTTTAAAATGAAAATTTTAAGACCTCATCAATAACAAGACCATTGAGTTTGATCCACCTACAACTCTGAATGTAATCACTGCACCAATGCCAAATCATGGCAAAGGTGTCAATGCAATTGAAGACGCTATTTTTGTTTCCTCTATTGAAGACTTGACTACTCTACTGACCATTGTTAAAAAAATCTGCTGAAAGCTGGGGTATTTCCTAGTTATCTCAAACACTGTTGCAGCTGTACCGAACAAGTTGATGGATGCGAATGGATGAAAAAAGGTGTCCAACACCTAATAGATAGCAATGAGATCCTTTTTGAAAGAAGTAGAAGTCCATCCATAAAAAGTTTGACTGAATTTGTATCACAAGAAGTTAAGGACATATCAATCATCACCATATCCAACAAACCTATTAGGATCTCTTCAAAAGGTCCTATTAGGATTTCCAATGAACGGATGATTTCTCCATTAATAATTACCACTCCGGGGCCAATTCCTTATTCTTCCAATAAGGCAGTACCATGGAATTATGACGCTGAATTATACTACCATGGAATTAAACAAGACTCCTGGATTGATGAAGACAAGACTAATGATATTACCAACATTACTGGCTCTAGCGAGGTGACAAGGACGGGGAGAATCTTCTCTCCTAACATTTCACCTCCAGCTACTACAACTACACATGATCGCATTACTGTTGACAAACCTAGCACTAAGGCTAGGGGAAAAGAAAAGATGGTTGAGCCTTCTAGGATAGAGGAGACTGCCAAAGACATTGCAACTGAGGAACCCTCCAGTCAAGAGATGAAGGAGATTTTGAAGATTATAAAGAAGAGTGATTTTAAGATAGTAGAGAAGTTGGGGAAAACCCCCTCCAAGATCTCTATGCTATCTCTGTTACTTTGTTCTGATGCACATGCTCAACCCTTGATCAAAGTTTTGAAGAAAGCACATGTTCCTCAAGAGGCTACAACCAATCAGTTTGAAATTTGTGTTACAAGTTTGACTGCTGATAATGGATTGGGATTCTATGACGCTGATTTGACCCCAGTCGGAAGAAATCACAACAAGGCTTTACATGTCTCTGTTGAATGCAAAGGAACTACTCTAGCCCATGTATTGGTGGATATTGGGTCCTCTCTGAATGTCCTACCCAAAGGTGCCTTAGACCAGTTGGATTGTGATGGTTTGGTGTTAAAACCAAGTGACATAGTTGTAAGAGCTTTTGATGGATCCAAAAGGATGGTTGTTATACCCAAAAAATTTCCCTCTCAATTTCTCAAAGATTCTCTCATAATATCTCCATTGATTCAAGACTATACAAGGTTTGATCAGCTCAAGATACCTCCTCAAACACTGATGACTCAAAACTAGGGTTTCAGTTTGCACAAGTACAATTGGACATTTAACGCCCATATAGTTTCCATGGATTATATTGGGCTCTCAAGCATCAGGTCGAAGAAAGGAGGAAGAGGAAATTATCGAAAGGGCAAAGCAGATAAAAAAGGCGTGTAGTTGCAGATAACCATATCGAATTCAAAATTTGGTTCAGGTTGTTCGAACCACATGAATGATTGAAAAGGAGTGGTGGGCATATTTTGACAAATCGAAGAAGAGCAAGCTTACTTTGATCTATAAGCTTCGATTGGGTAATGGTTTCCTTCGAGCAACCTGCTTCGATCCACCTCTAAACCTGCTTCGATCCACCTCTAAAATTGCTTCGATCCACCTCTAAACCTGCTTCAATCCACCTCTAAACCTGCTTCGATCCACCTCTAAACCTGCTTCTATCCACCTCTAAACCTGCTTCAATCCACCTCTAAACCTGTTTCGGTCCACCTCTAAACCTGCTTCGATACACATACTAAACCCTCTGACACAAATAGTTTCGACACTATGAATTACAAGTCTATATTCATACTTGCTTCGATCCACAAGGATAGTTGGTTGTGGCATTTGAAGTTTGGATATTTAAACTTTCGACCACTTAATCAACTGATTACTTAAGATATGATTACTGGTATTCCAAGTCTTGAGATGCCTGAAAAAACTTTGTGAAGTAGGAAAGCAATCCAAAATTTCTTTCGTTTTGACTATGCCAATGAGATCATCTTGCATACTCAAAGTGTTACATTCAGATGAATATGGTCCATTCTAAGAACACACAATTGGTGGAAACAAATATTGTTTTGTCTTTTGATGAGTTTGGTCGAAGGTTGTAAGTTGTCCATTCGAAGAACACACAATTGGTGGAAACAAATAGTTTTGTCTGTTGATGAGTTTGGTCTAAGGTTGTAAGTGGTCCATTCGAGGAACACACAATTGGTGGAAACAAATATTGTTTTGTCTGATTGATGAGTTTGGTCGAAGGTCGTGGATCTATGTGATCAAAATGAAAGGACAAAATAAGTGGTACATTCAGATGAATGTGGTCCATTCGAAGAACATATAATTGGTGGAAACAAACATTGTTTTGTCTGTTGATGAGTTTGGTTGAAAGTTGTGGATCCATGTGATCAAAACAGAAGGATGGAGTATTCGACATCTTTAAGAGATTCAAGATGCTGGTCGAAAACCAGAGCAAGAAAAAGATCAAAGTTCTATAGAGATTCAAGATCTTTGTAGAAGGAATCAAGTTGAAGACAAAATTATGAAGAACATAACAAAATCCTTATGCTATGCTGCATAATCTTGTGTTGTAGGCTTTCTTTCTTGCAAATCCCATTATAATTTAATGCTTACACCCACTTTTGAGCTATTACCCAAGTGTTTAAGCCTTTGTCCAAAAGATCTTTACATTTATGGCATAAAGTTATCATTGCTATTCTTGGAAAGCAAACTTTTTGGTACAAGTTTGTCTTGAGCCCATACTTTATTTGCTTCTAATTCTTCCCCCACCATAAATTATAGAAAGCAACCCCTCTAAACCAGTTACTCTGGTACTTCATCTTGGGATCATGGAAAACTTGACATAACTTGATATTTGCATTCCAACCAAACCATAATTTGTTATTTGACAAATCTGGTTACTCCAACTTCCTAAGCCTTTTCTCTATAAATAGAGAGGCCATTTGTAAGCTAAAGGGGCCAGATTCTTGTGTGTTGAAAAATCCTCAAACACTCCCAAACTCTTAAAAAAATCAGAACCTACACACAAGCACAAAACTTGACACATCCTGACTTTACACACAAAAATCTCAAATCCCTTCATGCGTTAGTGATCCTTTAGATTCACTCCCAACTTCCATATACCAGCCTTAGAATACTCCCAAAGCCCTAAAAAACCTCTCAAGGAAGGTAGTGATCCTTTCAATTCACTTGCAGCTTCCATATACCAGCCTTTCAATTTAGTGACTTTTAAAGCAAAATAGTGACCCCACTAGCTCAAGGAAGGTCACTGCAAGTTTAATCCATCATCAAGTCATTTCTGGAAGTCATATAGAGGTCCTTTAAATTTCACTCCAAGAGTTACTTTTTTCAAACTTGGAACTCTTCATTCAAGCATCATTTGTATATACATTGTAAAGGAAAAATGTAGATATCATGTCTAGGAAGCTGACCATGTCCATGGTTTTGACTATATTTGCTTGTACATTGAGAATTTCTTCTCTGATCAGTTAGGTTTTAGTTTTAGTACTGAAAAAAATTCATGCTAACCTTCGACCCATAACTTTTGAAAATTATGTGGTTAGATTCGTATTCAAATTTTAGGCAGGTTTGATATTTACATCTTTCAATTTGGCTGAGAAATGAAGCTTTTCGAAGCTTAACAATGGAGTTATGCATCCCTGTGCGCGTGAAGGAAGATGATGAAGCCATGTTAAAATTTTCAGAATTGAGTTCATTTTATATTTAATGCAAGTTGGATAACTAACGGATGAAACAGACCACCCCAGTGGTATAAACAACGTGCGCTAAAGCCTTGCCATGTTGAAGGTCCTGGGTTCGAGCCCCAGCGAGACCTTTTGTATTTATTTTGTCAATTTTTCCAAACTAACATGCAAGTTTATAACATACTGAGTATTGGTGGTTTTGAATGGAAGGTGTGGAGAACCTGGGTTCAAACCTTGGCAGAACCAAAACAAATATTTATCACTTGTTTTGTTTTCATTTTTTTTAACAAACTTCAACATTTTTCCAACCACTCAAAACCACTCCTTTGAGTTGATTTTTTGCACACTATTTATTTACAATGTCTATTTTATGAATATATAAAAATATCACAAAAAATATTTTATTTTCATATTTAATTTAATTAACCAAAATCCTTCCATAAAAAACCCTAAAAAATGATTTCTTGATTAATTTGATTTCCTCTTAACTTAGGAATAATTTTCCTATTTTTTATTAATCACATCCCTTTAGGTTAATTAGGTCAAAACAATTTTCCTAACAAAAATCCAAAGAAAAATCCATTTCTTTTTATATTCCTTGTACATTATATTCATGTCATTTCTTGTACAAATTCAATATGGTTGTAATAGATAATTAGGGTTTAATTTCTTGCAATCCCCATTTGTAAATTTGTATTCCCCTCCCCAAACGATGTAATAGCATAGTAAATTTACTTTCCGCAATTTATCGCTTTCATATCAATGCTAGTAAATTAGGGTTTGTATGGAAAGATAAAACCAATACTTAGAAAACCCTAATTCAAGATAAATAAAGCATGAAATACAAACACTTTCACACTTACACCTCTAGGGTTAACTCCACTTGTTTCCTTGAGAAAATTGTCATGATATGCATGTGAGACATCTTATAAAAAACAATCAAAAATACAAGATCATAGTCCCTCGATGACACTTCGAATGTTTTCTTCAAATGATCTTAGTCCCTCAAGAGAAATGCTAAGATATTTCACAACATTGCTATTCATAACTATACGATGACCCACACCCGTCCCTTTACATCCAAAGATAAGGCTTCTTGCCAATCAATGGTAAAATAGAAATATCAAAGGAAGGAAGAAATGAACAAAAGACTTTTGAGTAGGTAGAACGTTCTTAGTTTCTTTCTTACAATTCATCTTTAAAAAAACAAACATCTTTTCAAACACACCAAACACTTTCAAAAATGAAATATTTTCAAAAGTCCAACACTTTATATGCATTCTTATAGAGACGAGAATCATTACAAAGTTTGTCTAAACGAAGGCGCTTTTCAAAAATACTTTCAAAACCCACCACAAACATATTTCAAGCAAAGCAATTTTCAAAAGTGATCTAGCAAGCAACTAAGAGCCCATAGATAACTATGGATGAAAAGGGTGCTAACACCTTCCCTTTTCATAATCTACCCCCCAAACTCAAGAAAAAATCTCAAAGGTCTTTCCTGTTCTTTTCACCCTTTCCTTATTGGATAAAAGAAAAGTCGGTGGCGACTCTTGCTATCCGCAACAATTGCAATCAAACGCAAAACAACCAACTCAGTTCTCCCACCGTACTGGGGACTCTGATGGGAAATTACTTAAAAGTGGGGTTACCTTAGAGTTTGATCACATTTACTTGCTTTCATTGTTTGATTTGTTTGCTTTACATTTATGGGTCCTTGTTTGGGTTTATATTGATCCTCTACCCAGATCGGGGAAGACCATTAGGTAAGTAGCAATAGATTTTGGAAACTGTGCCAGGTATACCGCCATGGTTGAAGCGATGGTTATGTTAGTGCGATACATTTGTTGGTACCGGTATCCCTTGAGTTTAGTCAAGGAGAATACGGGGCCGCTGTGTGGTGTCGTGAAGCAGTAACTGACCTTAGAACCTTTAATTGAACAACTTGGCCATTAGGAAGTAGTGAGATAGCCGGATTTGGTGCAGTCCGAAGTTTGTTGATACTCGATACTACGCTCATTGAGATCGTACTTTCGGGATATTTCGGTCGCTAATAAAGAGGCTTACGCTGAAATAATGCCTGATGAAGAAAGATCAGTAATATTGAGATTCCCTAGAACCTGATTACTTTCTAGGATAGGTTGAACCAACTAAACTTCAAAAGGGTACTTACCTATGAACCTCATGCAAGCCTAAACCTAAGGACTTGTTTGCTTTGTGCGTATATGTTTGTTTGTACATAACATCATGGCATCATACCATGGCATTTTGCACTAACCATTTCAAGGATCTAGAGATTTATATTTGTCTTGTTTTGTAGGACATGGCTCCCACTCGTAGGAATACTGTCCAAATTAACCTCGTCAAAACGCCACCTCAACTCAAAGAACTAGCGTCAAAGGTCCTTGAGAATTCCCTATTCACCGAGAGACATGGCCGACTTCTCAACCTAGTTACCTCAAGCTATGATGAAGACATGATGAAGGTATCTTCCAATTCCTCGACCCTTTACACCATTGTTTTACCTTTCCTGATTACCAACTTGTGCCCACTATGGAAGAATTTTCTCAACTCTTGGGAATCCCTATCCTTGATCGACTACCCTTCAACGGTATTGAAATATACCCAAGACCTGAGGAGATTTCTCGAGCTTTATATTTGCAACGATCTGACGTTGTGGCCAATTGGGAAACGAGAAGTGGCGTCAAAGGGTTTTTAGCCAAGTTTTTGTTTGAGAGGGTTTAATATTTTTGGGATGCTCTGGATTTACAAGCCTTTGAAGAAGTATTGTCCCTTCTCATCTATGGGATGGTACTATTTCCCAATCTGGACCAACTTATAGATGTGAACGCAGTCAAAATCTTTCTATCTTGTAATCCGGTGCCTACTTTACTTGGGGATATCTTGCATTCCCTTCACTCTCGCACCATGAAGAGAAGAGTACTTCTCATGTGTTGCACTCCTCTTTTGGCTAGGTGGTTTATTTTACACCTATCCCAATCTGTTGTGAAGAACGAGCAAGGCTTAAGATGGTCTAGTAGGTTAATGTCACTCACACATTCTGATATTTATTGGTGTGCTCGATCTATGGAGGACATTACTATTATTGACAGTTGTGGGGAATTCCATAATGTCCCTCTACGTGGCATTAGGGGAGGTATCACCTACAATCCTTGTTTACCTTTGCGACAATTTGGAAATTCTAGGAGGGATGGACCTCATGATGCACTTGTCCAAGGTATTGCATTCAACTACGAGAATGATGTCCAAGGCTATTGTCAGAGATTCATACGAGCTTGGGGCATGGTTAACAAGGTTGATAGCAAGACGTTGAGGCATAAGAAATCAATTCCTTTGGAGCCTTATCTCAAGTGGGTGAGATCTCACGCCCAAAACCTCATTATGCCTTATGAAGCCACCCTACCTATAATCATGGAGCCTGTCACCGAAGGAGATATTCCATATACTGTCCTTTATCTTGATATGCCTACTTCTCTTGAAGATTTGAAAAGAGCTTAGATTCAGCTAAAGGGGGGAGTGAGACACCTTTGAAGCCTAGTTTAATGCAAGCGAGAAGAAGACATTGGAGCTCACGAGACAACTTCATGAGTAGAGGAAACTTAATGCCTTTATTTCTCCAAAGAGGAAGCATCCATAGGAGACTTGAGATATTTTTATTGTATTTTAGTTCATTTTGTTTCTTTTGGTTCAATGTAAGCCCAAGAGGCATGTTGTAATCAATTTGAACTTATTAATGCAATTGATGTTTATTCCTTTTGTATAAACAAATTTAAATCTCCCAAGTCCTTGAAATCATTTGCATACGCATTTTCATGCATCATAACATAAGCAGGTTTTTAACAACAAGTTTCCTTATCTTTCTACTGTTTATTTTAGTAAGGTGGATATCAAACAAACAGTGAAGGAGTTGCAAGCGCATAAATCATAGTTCCAAGAAACCATGTTGACCCTGGCCAAGGGACAACAAGAGATGATGACACTTCTAACAACTAAAAAGAAGACTAAAAAGAAGGCCTTCATCAACATGGGTAAGAGATTCAAAGGTCCGGTTCGTCAGATATAGATAGTCGAAGAGTCGTATGAGGAGGACGAAAATCAAGACGAAGAGGCAAGGAGCACCTGTGCTAGGGGTGAAAATGATCAAGCTTCTGAAGATGAAGACTACTTTGATGAGAAATACCCTCCGGTTGAGGATAAATACAAGCAGTTGGAGGATATGCTAAAAGCTGTTGAAATTCAAGTCGTGCCTGGTTTAGATTTTAGTGAGTTGGGCTTAATACTTGGGGTCATCATCCCCCATAAGTTCAAAATACCGGTATTCGATAAGTATGATGGGGTTTCCTACCCAAAACTTCATCTAAGGTCTTACGTGCGCAAGATACAGCCGCACACTACCGATAAAAAGCTCTGGATCCATTTCTTCCAAGAGAGTCTGGCTGGGACTCAACTAGAATGGTTCTATCAATTGGAGGGTTCTTGCATCCACACATTGGAAAATCTAGCCACTGCTTTTTATCATCAGTATCAATACAATGCCGATCTGGCACCAACCAGAGTCCAACTTCAAGGTATGACAATGGATACTAATGAGGGATTCAAGGAGTGCGCATAAGAATGGAGGGATCTTGCTGGTAGGGTCCAACCACCACTAACTGATAGAGAACTAATTGACATGTTCACGGGTACAATGATCGGCCCATTTTTCAACCTATTGATTGGGAGTTCTTCGTCTGGTTTCACCGAGTTGATACTAACTGGTGAAAGGGTAGAAAGCGGCATTAAGAGCAGAAAAATCCCCATGAGATCTGCTTTTGCATCTAATTCTCTGAAGAAGCCTTTCACTGGAAATAAGGAACCAAATGTTGTGTATCGGGAAATGGCCTATTCCAAGAAGAATCACCGGCCCTCTGTTAATGTTGTGTTAATCTCCAACCCTCTGTCTGCTCAAAGGAAATCATCCAATAATCAATGATCCGAAGTTCCTCGAAGACAGTTCACAAGGATTAACATGTCACTGTCCCAAGCCTTACAACATCTGTTGAAGGCCAACTTAGTGACACTGCGTGATCCACCACCCAATCCCAACATTTCATCACCAAAATACAATCCTAATACCAAGTGCGTATATCATTCAAACAGTCCCGGGCATGAGACCGACCAATGCTGGGCGCTGAAGACCAAGATTCAAGATTTGATAGATAATAAGACAATTGAATTTGATCCACCTGCTACTCCAAATGTCATAACCGCACCAATGCCAAATCATGGCAAATGTGTTAACACAATTGATGATACTACTTTCGTCTCTTCCATTGAAGATTTAACAACTCCATTAACTATTGTGAAGGTTAACTTATTGAGAGCCGAAGTGTTCCCTGGCTGTTCTAAATATTGTGTCTGTTGTGATCAACAAGTAAAAGGGTGCTAGCGGTTGAAGGAAGGTGTGCAACACCTGATAAATAGCCGCGAGATTCTATTTGAAAAGATTCCTACCATCAAGAGTTTGACCAACAAAAGTGAATACCTGTCCATAATAACAATTTCTAATAAGCCTTTTAGGATCCCCTCAAAGGGTCCTATTAGAATTTCAAATGAACCGACCATCGCTCCTTTAATAATCACTGCCGATGGGCCTATCCCCTACTCCTCTGACAAAGCAGTTCCATGGAACTATGGTGCCGAGGTTTATTATCATGGGATAAAACAAGATTCTTGGATCAACAAAGATGAAGCTGATGTCACCAATATTGTAGGTTCTAGTAACGTGACAAGAACAGGGAGGATCTTTCCCCCTGATATTTCACCACCCACTATTACAACAACTCCCATCCGCATAAGCAATGACAAGTCTAGTGCCAACACTAGAGGCAAAGAAAAAGAAGGCAAGTCTGCTGGGATAGAGGAACCTACCAAAGATACTAATGCTGAGGATCCCTCCACTTAAGAGATGGAGGAAATCCTTAAAATCATAAAGAAGAGTGACTTCAAAATAGTGGAGCAGCTGGGGAAAACCCCCTCCAAAATTTCCATGTTGTCATTATTACTCTGTTCGGACGTTCATGCCCAGGCTCTGATCAAGTTCTCCGAAGTTGATTTGACTCCTATGGGAAGGAACCACAACAAAGCCTTGCATATCTATATTGAATGCAAGGGAACCACCCTGGCTCATGTCTTAGTTGATACTGGCTCATCTTTAAATGTGTTACCCAAAGGTGCTCTGGACCGGTTAGATTATGAAGGAATGGTACTGAAGCCAAGAGATATTGTCGTAAGGGCTTTCGATGGGTCTAAGAGAATGGTTCATGGAGAGGTGGATCTCCCAATTAAAGTTGGCTCACAGATTTTCAATTCTACCTTTTATATAATGGACATACGTCCTACCTACTCTTGTTTGCTTGGACGCCCTTGGATCCATGAGGCAAGGGCAGTAACATCCACCCTTCATAAAAAATTAAAGTGTCCAGTCAAAGGGGAGATCGTTACTGTTAGCGGCGAAGAAGAATTTATGGTGAGCCATCTTAATTCCTTCAAGTATGTGGAAATGGATGGAGAATTCATAGAGACTCTGTGCCAGACCTTCGAAATTGTTCCTCATATGGTTGCAGCCACCAAAATCTCCTCCAACATATCAAAAGCTGATGAAGTTGTACCAAGAATGGTTTCGCTTAAGGATGCCCGTGTCGTGGTCGAAGATGGAAACTATACTATCTGGGGCCAACTTCCCGACATTTCATTTAAAGAAGACAAATTCGGATTGGGTTTCACCATCAAAGCTCAGAAAGAAGTCAGGCATGCTCGCATAGGAAAGCCACCTCTCCGCATCAGGAATCATGAAGTGAACGTCGTGGAATACTCTGATGATGAAAATACTTTTGAAGATTGGATCTACCTTACTGTTGAAGGAAAGCTCAACAACTGGCATGAAAAGGATTTCACTCCCATCTCCTTCATTGAGGAGTAATTATTGTTTACTATTTTCTATCAATTCAAGAACTTATGTCTGTAATCTTAATTTCCAAAACAATGACTTTTAAGCCACGTGCATTGCCCGGGGCACTATGGTCCATTTGTTAAGGGTTTTGTTCATGTTTATTTATCATATGATCATTTAATATAAACCATTGGACCTTTTGCATTCAATTTTTTGTGTTTATTATCTTTCTTTTTCTTTATTACCTTTTTTCAATAGCCATGTATCTTACATGCACACACACACACACACACACACACACACACACACACACACACACACTTGCAGATCTTCATCCACTCCGGATCTCATTGCCAACAACTCTATTATTGCTAGTTATGATTTCGAACATCCAGTCAACCAAGCCGAAGATGAAGCTGAAGAAGATTGTGAAATACCTGGAGAATTAGCTAGACTTCTAATGCAAGAACATAAAGCTATTCAACCTCATGAAAATCCAGTCGAAGTTATCAACTTAGGTACTGAGATATATAAGAGAGAGGTCAAGATCAGCTCTAACCTAAAAGATGGTTATAAGAGAAGATTGGTTCAAATGTTACATGACTATGCTGAAGTGTTTGCTTGGTCGTATGAAGATATGCCCGGGCTGGATACCGACATTGTGGTTCATCGTCTGCCAACAAAGGAAACTTATCCTCCTGTTAAGCAAAAGGTTCTTCGCATGCGGCCTAACATGTCTGAAAAGATAAAAGTCGAGGTAATGAAGAAATTTGATGCAGGTTTTCTGGTTGTCACATCTTATCCTCAATGGGTTGCGAACATGGTCCCCGTGCCAAAGAAAGATGGAAAGGTTCGCATGTATGTAGATTATAGAGATCTGAATAGAGCAAGCCCCAAAGATGAATTCCCTATGACACATATTGACGTCTTGGTTGACAACACCGCTCAACATAAAGTCTTCTCCTTCATGGATGGGTTTTCTGGCTACAACCAAATCAAGATGGCTCCCGAAGGCATGGAAAAGACCACATTTGTTACATAATGGGGCACCTTTTGCTACAAAGTTATGTCGTTCAGATTAAAAATTGCAGGGGAAACATATCAAAGAGCTATGGTAGCTTTATTTCATGATATGATTCATCATGAAATGGAAGTCTATGTGGATGATATGATTTCAAGGTGTCAAACTGAAGAAGAGAATCTTGATCACCTACACAAGCTATTTGAGAGGCTGAAGAAGTACAAGTTGAGGTTTAACCCTAGTAAGTGCACATTCGGAGTAAGGTCTAGAAAACTTCTAGGTTTTGTTGTCAGTAGTAAAGGCATCGAAGTTGATCCTGTAAAGGCAAAAACCATTCAAGAAATTCTAGTCCCACGTTCTGAAAAGGAGGTCATAGCTTTCTTGGGTCGACTTAACTATATTGCTCGCTTCACCTCCCACTTAACTGCTACTTGTGAGCCAACATTCAAACTCCTGAAAAAAGATCAAGTAGTCAAATGGAACAACGACTGTCAAGCTGCCTTTGAAAAAATCAAGGAATATTTGCAAGAGCCTCATATGCTTATGCCTCTAGTTGAAGGAAGACCTTTGATCATGTACTTGACTGTGCTAGAGAATTCTATGGGGTGTGTGTTGGGCCAACATGACAAGTCTGGTCGAAAAGAGAATGCAATATACTACCTGAGCAAAAAGTTTACCGACTCTGAAACCAGATATTCACTGCTCAAGAAAACTCATTACAATCTGGCATGGGCTGCTCGCCGGCTAAGATAACATATGTTGACTCATACCACTTTATTGATTTCTAAAATGAACCCTATCTAGTACATCTTCGAGAAGTCCGCTCTCTCCGGACGGATAGCTAGATGGAAAATGATTCTGACTGAATACGATATTCAATACACAACATAAAAGGCCATCAAAGGAAGTGTATTAGAAGATCATTTGGCCCATCAAGCTGATGATGATTACCAATCTATGAACTTTGACTTCCCAGATGAGAATATCATGTTAGTGACCGACTGTGCAAAACCTAGACCATATGATGGACCTCAACAAGGATCCTAATGGACTATGGTTTTTGACGGAGCTTCCAATTCTCTGGGTAATGGAATTGGTGATGTGATAATTTCTCTTGAAGGTTGCCACACTCCTTTCACTGCTAGAATTTTCTTCGATTGTACGAATAACATGGTTGAGTATGAGGCGTGCATCTTAGGTTTGAAGGCTGCTATTGACTTAAGGATCAAGCATTTGGATGTATTAGGAGATTCTTCTCTAGTGATCAGTAAAGTCAAATGGGAATGGGACACTAAGCATCCCAACCTTATTCCTTAAAAGGAGCTTGGGTTAACTCTGATTCCATGCTTCGAAGAGATCCCCTTTGAACACTTTCCTAGAGAAGAAAATCAATTGGCTGACGCCCTAGCAATAATGTCTTCCATGTTCAAAGTCAAATGGGATAACGAAGCTTCTACGATAACAATCAAAAGATTTGACGAACCTGCACACTGCTATGAGCTTGACACTGACGAAGAGAAACCATGGTACCATGAGATGAGGAGATATCTTAAGGCACAAGAATATCCTGAAGGAGCTTCCGTCAATGATAAGAAATTCTTGCAAAGATTTTCAGCCAAATTCTTTCTAAGCAACGGAGTCCTATACAAACGCAACCATGATTCTACTCTACTTCGATGTGTGGAAAAGAAGGAGGCAGAGAAAATTATGGAAGATATTCATGATGGCGTCTTTGGGACCCACTCTAGTGGACACACTATGGCCAAGAAAATCCTGAGGGCTGGTTACTATTTGTCCACAATGGAAACTAATTGTCATCATCACTCAAGGACTTGCCATAAGTGTCAAATCTATGCTGACAAGGTCCATGTATCTCCTATTCCTCTAAATGTCATGACTATTGTGTGGTTGTTTGAAATGTGGGGCATTGACATGATTGGAGAGATCAAACCTACTTCCTCAAATGGACACCGTTTCATCCTTGTTGCCATTGATTACTTTACCAAGTGGGTCGAAGCTGCCTCATATGCCTCAGTTATCAAGAACATTGTAGCCAGATTCATCAAGCATAATCTCATCTGTCGTTACGGTATCTCCGAAAGGATTATCACCAACGATGGAACTAACCGCAATAATGCTATGATCGCAGAACTTTGCACTCAGTTCAAAATCAAGCATTAAAATTCTTCTCCGTACAGACCCAAGATGAATGGCACAGTGGAAGCTGCCAATAAAAATATCAAGAAGATTGTGCAAAAGATGGTGGTAACCTACAAAGACTGGCATGAGATTTTACTGTTTTCTCTCCATGGCTATCGTACTTCGACTCGTACGTCAACTGGGGCAACTTCTTTCTCCTTGGTCTATGGCATAGAATCTGTCTTGCCTGTAGAAGTTCAAATTCCCTCTCTAAGGATAATGAAAGAAGCAGGTCTAGGCGAAGATGAATGGATTCAAACTAGGTTGGATTAGCTGAACTTGATTGACGAGAAGTGGCTGGTTGCTGTTTGCTATGGTCAGATGTATCAAAAGCGTATGATCAAGGTGTTCAACAAAAAGATCAACCCTCGAGTGTATTAAGATGGTGACTTGGTAATAAAGTGTGTCATTCTTCCACAAGGCGACCCCAAGGGAAAATGGACTCCCACTTACGAAGGACCATTTATTGTAAAGAAAGTTTTCTCTGGTGGTGCCACGATGCTGACTACTATGATTGGCGAAGACTTCCCACATCCCGTAAACGCAGACATAGTTAAAAAATACTACGCATCAAATGACCCGCTAGGTTGACACACCTAGGAAAAAATATGGGCATCCCAGTGAACCAAAGAGGTTCGGGCAAAAGTTAGGGATATATGCAAAAGATTGTACACCCGACGAGTCAAAAACCTGAAAGGGCGACTAGGGCAAAAATGGGTATCCTGGTGGGTTGAAAACCAGAAAGGGCGATCCAGGCAAAAGTTAATGATTAAAGCGTATGAATATGTCCCGTGGGATCTCTACAACCAACTTTATTACCAAAATTCGAAGTTCAAATGGTCCAAAATAAATCCAATCAACTTCGTTCAATGGCAAGTTTGCTCGAAGACATAGAGGCAATAACAGAGTTGGTACAATGAGATCACTTCAACATGGCTATTATTTTTGTTTTCACTCTGTACACTTTTCATTTCTTTTGACGATTCCCTCCAGCTAGGATCTCTGTCTCTTTGTATAAAAACACATATTCATGGGAAAAACATTAATACAAATATACTTTGAAGTACAAACTTTTTTTTGTTTTTTCTGTTTTGAGTGAAAAGGTGTCCAATGACTAAAATTGAACGAACATATATTTTGTACCTCAAAATTTTCCCTCTCACTAATCAAGAATTTGCTCACAAGATCTCATTAGCTCAAGACTGCACTAGGGTTTGATCAGCTCAAGACACCTCCTTAAGCACTGATGACCAAAATTAGGGTTTGAGTTTGCACAAGGATTTTTGAACTTCCAATGCCCCATATGACTTTCATGGGTCATTATGGACCCCCAAGATCACTCATGTCAAGTTTCAAGCCTTGGATCACACTTTTGCTCAGTCAATTGGGCAGTTGACCTAAAAATCAGTTGTATTGGGGAAAAAGTCAACTATGGTCAATTTACAGGCAAACTTCATAATTTTTGATCCACATCAACATTTTAAACTCATATGTATCATTTGATCAAGTTTGGACCATAATTCCTCAAGAAATTTGATCAAATCTCCAAAAGGGCAAAATGGTCAAAATTAGGGTTTTGACTGGGAAAAGGCAATTTCTGATTTTTGACCTAGAAAATGGTCAATTGGTTTTAGGAATGATCTAAAGATTCCAATTGCATCATTTTGACCTAATGACATGGTTCAAAACATTGCAAGTCCATTGGATTGACATATGAATTTTTCAATCAACTAATCAAAAGTCATCTGTAAACTGAAAAGCAAACTTTGACTTTTTGGTCAAAATTAAGTGCCAAAGATCACAATTCATCAAAACATGTCAAAATATGAAACTTATTCATCAAGAAATCAAAAAGTCAAGATTTCATATTGAAAACTCAAAATTTCTAAACTTAGAAATTTTTCTAAGTGTTGGAAATTTCTTATTTTTTCATAACTTTGAGCAAAATTTTCACCATGATGCAAGATGATTCAAGAGAAACTTCCAACATGAAAGTTGTATATCTCCATGAAATATACAAATTTTATTTACACAACTCCTTACAAAAGTGCTTAGATATCATGTTATAATTTTATGAACATAGGGTCATGAAACAAAACACTTAGTGAAAATTTGCCCTAATTTGGTCAGGATTTTTACCCAACTTCATGGCACTTTTTCATATAGTTCCAAGGGGATTCTTCAAAAGAAATTAAAATATGGGTTGTAGAGCATATTACAAGCTTTCCAAGATGTTTAAGAACTCCTTGAGATCATTCTTGAGTAGGGAGAATCGAAGAGATGAAGTTAGGGTTTTGTCACTTTAATTACAAGTCATTTTAGTGATGAACAAAATTCAAATTCAAACTATGCTGCATAAACACTACTTTGCAGGCCTCAAACTTGTTAGGAACTACATAATTAATGGTTTACACAACTTTTAGAGGCCTCACATCAAGCATTAAATGCATGGACATGCTTTATATCCATTTTTGGAAGAAAGGTCAGATTGCCATTTTGATAAAGTGACTTTTTTGTACAAAACTTGTTCTTGAGCCTTGCACTTGTTCTCTTATGATCAAACAATTCCTATAACTCATGAGAAATGTTTCAAACACTTACAATCACCCATCCTATGCTTGTACCTCTTCTTGAAACTTGTTTCCCTCTTTTCTTCAAAATCAAGTAACCTAGCCAAAAGCTAGGAACTTGTACTTCTGATTGTCCAAAGCTCTCAAACACTTTTGTTTATACATACACAAACCTTAGACAACAAAGACATGAATGCTCAAACCTTGAAAGAACCTAGAACTCAGAATCACACTTCACACTTCCATTTTCATACAAACTGACCAAAAACTTGAAACTCATAATCTACTCGTGCGTTTACTGGCCTTTTGGTTTCTAAAGTTTCTAAACATCACATAGAATCAATCCCACGCCCTGTTACAGAACTGTAACACCATTAACACCATCCTCCATTTTCAAAAACTAAGCTCTGAACATTGACTTCTCCAGACCATTTCATCCATCTATTGTTCAAGCTAATCATTGCGTTAGCTTCTTGGGACCTAAAGGAAGCTAACCTGATCATCACCATCACTTGAAACAAGCTCAAACTCAAAACACGATTTCCAATTTTGAGGTAAGTTTTCTCAACTTGGTACTCTTTATACATGCATCATCAACGATTTATTTGTGAACAAAACATATAGATATCATTCCCTAAAGCTAACCATGTCCATAGTTTCCATTAGTTTTGCTTGAGCTTAGGGAATTTTGAAACTGAAATTTATGAGATTTTTAGGGTTCAGATTAGGGCCTTTAAAATTCATGCTTATCTTTGATCTATAGTTTTAATGCTTTACATTTCTGAAACCGTGAGAAAGTTTGCTACAAGTTTCATGTTTACAATTTTCATTTTTGATGAGAAATGAGCAAGTTACAGTTGGTCTGGCTGGAGGTTGAAGATGAAGTCACCAGGGCGTGTTTTGCCTTATATATTTATTGATTTTCTTATGTTAATGGATGTATAGCCACCCCAGTGGTAGAAGCGCGCGATGTAACCTTTGGGACCTGGGTTTGAGCCCCAGTGGTACCCTTTTGGATTTTTTTCACATTTGTTTGTTTTCTGGTTTGTCTTTTTGGCAGGCGTTGTGCCTCTTTGGGCCTGGCTTATTTTTATTTTGCTAGCTAACCCCCTGCAGGATATTTTCACCCTGGCCCAAGTTTATTTATTTTCTTTTTTTTTATTTCATTTTTATTTTCTTAATATATTTTCTAAATACTGAAAAAATCATAAAAATACAAAAAATGATAGATTTATATTTTGACTTAGTTTATTTTACTTTTACTCATAAAAAATATTTTATTTAACTATACATTATTTGTTTTTATTAACTAGTCTTATAAATTTAATTAAAACTAGGTTAGTATTTATTTTTCCTTTTTTACACCAATTAAAATATTTTATTTTTTATATGAAAAAAGACTAAAAATATTTTATAATACTATAAATTATTTTCAAGACAAAAATACCAAAAAAATACTTTTTCTAAACTTATTTTCTTTAATCAATTAGTGAATTAGAGTTTTGTTTAAAAATATTTTCTTAGCAAATTTAGGGTTTACTATTCATTAATTATTTTTCTTTTAATTATTACATTAAGACAAAATCCCTTTTCTCTAAAAAATCCAAACAAATATCCATTTACTTCACATTTTGCATTTTTGTACTTTTTTTTCATTTTTGTACACTGTATCCATTTAATTCCTTGTACATTGATACCAATTCAATATGGTTGTAATAGACTAACTAGGTTTACATTCTTGCAATCTGTGATACGGTGGGAGAACTGACTTGAGGTTTTGTGTTTTGTCGCAAATGTCGCGGTTTAGCAAGAGTCGCCACCGACTTTTATTTTATCCAAAAAGAAAGGTAAAAAAGCAAAGGAAAGACCTTTGAGATGTTTTCTTGAGTTCGGGGGGTAGATTATGAAAAGGGAAGGTGCTAGCACCCTTTTCATCCATGGTTTTCCATGGGCTCTTAGTTACTTGCTTAGATCACTTGCTTTGCTTTGTTTGAAATGGTGTTTGATGTGATTTTGAAAGTATTTTGTAAAAGAGGCCATTGTTTAGGCAATCTTTGTAATGATTATCGTTCGTAAGAATGTATACAAAGATGTTTGTCTTTTTGAAAATGTTTTCAATGTTTTAAAATGTTTGGAAATATGTGTGTGTGCTTGTTTTTGAAAATAGCAAGGATTGTTTTGAAATGGAGCAAGTAACTTAGAAGCTATCTACCTACTCAAATGTCGTTCTTGTGCATTTTTATTCCTTTGACATTGTTGTTTTACCATTGATTTCGTAAACAACCCTATCTTTGGATGTTAACGGGACGGGCGTGGGTCATCGTATGACCATGATAGCAATGTTGCCAAGTACCTTAGCATTTTTGAGGGACCAAGATCATTTTGTTTTAGGCAACCTTTTGATAGCGTCATCGAGGGACTATGATCTTATTTTGTTTTGTTTTGCCAAGATACTTCGCGTGCGTAATATGGCTATTTTATTTTAGGCAACCAAGTGGGAGAAACCCTAAGGGTGCTTGTGTACAATGTGTGTCATTTTACATGCTTTTGATTTGTCTTGAATTAGGTCTTTTCTACTTATTTTGTTTTTGGTTCTTGTCATGCAAACCCTAGTTCACTAAACAAGTATATAAAGCGATAAATTGCGTAAAATAAACTAAGCTATTACAACAATTATTATGGGAGGGGGATACAAGTTTTGGAATGCGGATATTACACAAATATAATCCTAAAAGTATTATTACAACCCAATTGAATATTGTGCGAATTAAATAAATATACAAATATTTAAAATGCAATGCAAATGTATTTATGTACAAAAATGTTTTTGTATTTGTTTTTTGTATGAGAAAATAATTAATTTAAACCCTAGAAATAAGGAAAAAATATTATTTATTTTTTGGAAGGGTGAAACCCTAATTTTCAATTAAAAGAAAATACATGTTCTATGTTATTATTTTGTCCATTTTTTGTACAAGAAAATAATAAATAATATTATATGTAAATATTAAAAATTAAATATGTATGAAAATAAATATTTTATGTGTATAAATAATAAAAATATTAAGTATTTTTTATTGTATTTACAAATTATTTAAGAAAATAAGTTCTATTTATTAAAATAAACTATGTTTCATGTGAAAAAAATAATAAAAAAATAATTAAATTGCAAAAAATTATTTAAATATTTTTTAGGATTTTTTTATGTTCAGAAAAAATAATCAAAAGCAATAAATATGAAAATGTGAAGAAATATGAAAAAATATAACAAATAAAGTCAGGGGGTGCAAGTAGTGGGTCAGGAGGTGCAAAAAGTAAAAACAAAAAGCCCAATGCATCAAAAAAGCCCAGAACAACAACTTCGTCCCCGTCCTTAGTTTCTTCTTCGCGCGCTAGTTCAGACCTGCAACTTTCACATGTTTGCACAAAAACAAAAACTTATAACATGAAACATGTGCCATTTGAGCTCACGATTCCAACAATATAAATTTTGTGACCTAACTCTAAAAGATCAAGGAGAATTTTGATGAACCTAATTCGTGACCTAACTTTTTCAGCATTTTCAAACTTCAAATTCTCTCAGCATAGTTAATATAAATGAAAAGTATGCATATGTATAGCTTCACCATGTTATGGACTACATTTTTTCTTCAAAAAATCGTGGCTTAAGGATGCCTATTTAGAGAGATAGAGTTCAAGAAAATACCTCCTTCAGTTGGATTTGAGTAGAGCAATGTAGGGACTTTAATGGAGGCCTGAGGATTGTGTGAGCTTCCTTGAACTTCCTTCAAGCTATTGCAATGCCTAGTTTGCTTTGTGGATGGCTAGAACTTCCTGCACAAGTCAAGCTGCAAGCTTCAAGGTTGAAAATGGCAATGGCTGAAACAGGGGTTACAGAACCAGGGCAAGGGCTTGGCTTGCTTTGGTAGGATGTTTATGAGATGCTTGAAGTGTTAGAACACAAAACGCACGAGCAAAAAATGAGTTGGCTATGGTTTTGCTGCAACTGAGTTTTTGGACAGAATTTTAGTGTTTTATGAGTTTTGGAGTGTTTCAGATGTAAAGCAATCATGTTTTGCATTGTGACAAGTTTGTATATTTGTATAGAATGGATACAAAGTCAGCTTCTCATCAGATGTGCAAGCTTTGACCTTTTCACCAACTTTCTTGCTTTTGAAGTAAACTGAAGTGACTTATGCTACATGCTTGTCCTTGCTTGCTTGAAGCCTGGAATGAACTTGTACCAACTGCTTGAGTGTTGTGTAAGTTGCTTGCATCAAAGAGACAGGTCCAAGGCTCAAGATTGATAAAGTTACAAAAGCTCCTCTTTATGAAAATGGCATTGTGCACTTTTGGCCAAAAATGGAAATGTAACTTGTATAAAGCCTCAAAAGTAAAGATAAAGCCTTTATATTCTGAGTTTGAATTTAATTATGGAGTGTAAAATGAGTTTAGGACCTGTAAAGCAAGATTCAAACATCAAAGATCTGATTTGCAACTTGATGCTTTGTAAAAATGGCTTGATCAAAAATGATAAAATCCCAACTTCCCTTCTTCGATTCTCCCTAACCAAAAATGATCTTGGGAAGTTCTTAGACATTTTTGAAATCTTGCAATGTGCTCTATAATCCATATTTGAAATTCATTTTGAGATACATCTTGGAACTAGGTGAAAAATGTCCTTGAAGTTGGGTCCAAAACCTGCCTAAATTAGGGCTAAATTTCACTAAGTTAAGAAGTTCATGGACCTATATTCACAAATTCATAACTTGATATCCAAGCATCTTTTGGGAAAAGTTTGTGACGAAAAGTTGTATATTTCATGGAGGACTACAACTTTCATGTTGGAAGTTTTCTTTGAATCAAAATGCATCCTGGTGAAAAAGTGGTGAAAAGTTGGGAAAAAATAAGAAAATTTCCATACTTAGAAAAATTCTAAGTTATGAAAATTTTCAAATTCAAAACCCTAATTTTCAAAATTGGGTTTCTTGGTGAACAAGTTTCATATTTTGACATATCTTGATGAATTATGACCCTTGGCACTTGATTTTGACCCAAAAAAGTCAAAGTTTGACTTTTCAGTGTACAATTGACTTTTGATCAATTGACTGCAAAATTCATCTGTCAATCCAATGAACTTGAGACCTTTTGAACCATGTAATTAGATTAAGATGATGGCATTGAATCCTTGAAATCATACTTGAACTCAATTGGCCATTGGCTAGGTTACAAATCAGAAATTGCCCTTTCTCAGTCAAAACCCTAATTTTGACCATTTTGCCCTTTTGATGATTTGATCAAATTTCTTGAGGAGTTGTGATCCAAACTTGATCAAATGATACATATGAGTCTAAAATGTTTTTGTGGATCAAAAATTATGAAGTTTGACTGTAAATTGGCCATGATTGACTTTTTCCCCAATACAACTGATTTTTAGGTCAACTGTCCAATTGACTAATCAAAAATGTGGTTCAAGGCTTGAAACTTAACATGAGCAATCTTAGGGGTCCAAGATGGTGTATGAAAGTAACATGAAGCATTGATGGTCCAAAAATCCTTGTGAAAACTCAAACCCTAATTTTAGGTTATCAGTGTAAGATGACGTGTCTTGAGCTAACCAACCTTAAAATTGTCTTAAGTCCAAGAAGTCTTGTGAGAAAAGTCTTGATAAATGGGAGGGAAAAATTTGGGGTACAACATTTGCCCCTGTTCAATCTTCTTGAACCTGAAGAGTTAGATTGGCGAGTTTTGTCGTTCGTGACTCGAAGGTAAAAGATGATTGGACACTAGAGTTCCCATAAATTTGCACTCAACAAAGTGTAATTGAGGGAATGGGCTTAAAGATGCCATTTGGAGAGGTGATAGAATCTTGTTGGAGATAGGCTTGTAAATGCCATCCAAGAATGTTTGTTGAATTGTAAGTTGTAAGTCAGAAGAATAAGTATCAGAATGGTGTCCGTATCTGGAACGTATCTGAACTGTATCTGGAGATTGAATCTGTACGAGCAATGGAATAGCGTCTGTGTCTGGAGCGTATCCGAGACGTGTCTGTACTTGAATCTAAATGAGAAACAGAATGACTTCCGTGTCTGGAGTGTATCTGTACTGTATCTTGAATTCGAAATCTGAATAAGCGACAAAATGGCATCCGTATCTGGACTGTATCTGAATAAGTGACATAATAAGTTTCGCATCTGGACTGTATCTGAACTAGAATATGAATGAGTAACAGAATGGCTTCTGTGTCTAGAGCGTATCTGGACTGTATCTGAAGTTGAAATCTGAATGAGTATCAGAATGGCATCCTTGTCTGGAGCGTATCTGTACTGTATCTAGAATCTTTAAACATTATTAATAGTAGCTGTTAATCTTATCCTGAAAAGGGTAAAATGTTAGCTGAAACACAAAGTTATGTTGCATGAAATGTATGATGCAATTAATGTGCTTTATCAATGTTTATGATAAATGGATGTAATGTATGCGCATGTAAGTTGATTTGCTGTATTGCTGAGGAAAATAAATCCTTGACTGCTGAGGACAAGAAATCCTTGGCGACTTCACTGGGGATATAGGGGTTCTTCATGTCTTGAAGTTAAAGTATTGACAAAAATTTCGTTGTGAGAGTAATGCCATGTACTTCTTGAGGAATCAGTTTGGGGAATCCAGAGAGCTTTGATGACTTCTGCAAGGGATTAAATAGAAACTTTGTGGGGAAGAAAACTTATCCTGTTTGGAAAAAGTTCAGGAGTTTCGGTTGTCTGCCACTCTACTGAGGAATTATCCTAGGTTGGGGAGAAACAGAAGTTAACTGTTGTCCGGTCGCTTTTCAGGCTTCAAGATAACTTGCTGGGGAATTTTGAAGAAACTGGATGGTCTCCACTGGGGATTAATAGTTTGAAGTTTCAGTTCCGCTGGGGATCTTAATGACGTACTGTAGGGATTGTTCGTGGAATAGCCTAAAGATGTTTTCCTAATCTTTCAACCTGTCAGTAATCGTTCTTGTTCACTTTGTTTATTTGTAAACGGTAATTATGTTCAAATGCATATGTTCATTAATGAATCATTGTACGTTTTTGCAAATAAAACACAAGTGTAAAAAGGAAAAGGACAAAAGTTTTTCTTGCACTTTAAAGAGATATCTTTGTATTTACTTTGAATAAGTATTTTATACAAAAGAGACAGCCATCCTAGTAAGAGGATGGTGTCATAAAAGTAAGAAAAAAATTATACAAGGAAAGATAGCTATGTGTAAAAAATCCCATGGGGTTACCATTCTGCTATAGCCTTTGTATCTCCAAAAATCTTGTCCATTTGTTGCTTCGTCCAAAGATGATTGAGTTGATCAGAAGCCCTGAGTTTTTCAGTGAAGAGATTGTCCTTAAAGTGATACGACGAGGCATAGTCATACGCTTTAATTCCGTAACTTTCTCCTAGACTGCCCTTTCGGGTTTTCAGTCCACCGGGAAACCCTTTTTTGCCCAAGTCGCCCTTTCGGGTTTTCAGCTTGCCGGGTGTACAAATTTTTTATATTTTATCCCTAACTTTTGCCCGAACCTTTTGGTTCGCCCGGATGCCCTTGTTTTCCCTAGGTGTGTCAACCTAGCGAGTCTCTTATGCGTAGTATCTTTTGACTATGTCTGCGTTCGCAGGGTGTGGCAGGTCGTCGCCGTCCATGGTGGTTAAGATCATTGCCCCACCAGAAAAGATGTTCTTGATTACAAATGGTCCTTCATAGGTAGGAGTCCATTTACCCCTGGGATCACTTTATGGCAAGATGATGCGCTTGATCACTAGATCTCCAACTTGATATACTTGGCGTATGACTTTCTTGTTGAAAGCTTTGATCATCTGTTTTTGATACGTCTGACCATGGCAAACAACAGTAAGTCTCTTTTCGTCAATTAAGTTCAGCTGATCAAGTCGGGTCTGGATCCAATCATCTTCACTCAAACCTGCATCCTTCATGATTCTTAAAGAGGGGATCTGAACCTCAATAGGTAAAACAACCTCCATGCCATATACCAAAGAATAGGGTGTTGCCCCAGTTGATGTACGAGTCATAGTACGGTACCCGTGGAGAGCAAACGGTAGCATCTCATGCCAGTCCTTGTAGGTGACTGTTGTACCCCAAAATTTTCCCTCTCATTTATGAAGATTTTCCTCACAAGACTCAAGACAAGATTAAGGCTTACTCAGCTCAAGACATCTCCTTGCACTGATCACCTGAAATTAGTGTTTGAGTTTTCACAAGTATTTTTGGACCACCAATGCTTCATGTGACTTTCATACACCATCTTGGACCCCTAAGATTACTCATGTTAAGTTTCAAGCCTTGAATCACATTTTGGACCAGTCAATTGGACAATTGACCTAAAAATCAGTTGTACTGGGGAAAAAGTCAGCCATTGCCAATTTACAGTCAAACTTCATAATTTTTGATCCATAACAACATTTTAGACTCATTTGAACCATTTGATCAAGTTTGGGTCACAACTCCTCAAGAAATTTGATCAAATCACCAAAATGGCAAAATGGTCAAAATCAAGGTTTTGACTGTAGAAGGGCAACTTCTGATTTTTGACCTAACCAATGACTAATTGGGTTCAAACATGATTTCAAGGACTCAATAGAATCATCTTGACCTAATTGCACAGTTCAAAAGATCACAAGTTCATTGGGTTGACAGATGAATTTTCCAGTCAACTGATCAAAAATCAACAGTACACTGAAAAGTCAAACTTTGACTTTTTGGTCAAAATCAAGTGCCAAGGGTCATAATTCATAAAGACATGTCAAAATATGAAACTTGTTGATCAAGAAAACCAATTTTGAAAATTAGGGTTTTGAATTTGAAAATTTTCATAACTTAGAAATTTTCTAAGTATGGAAATTTTCTTATGAAATCTACAACTTTGATTCACAAAGTTTTCCCAAAGGATGCTTGGATATCAAGTTATGAATTTGTGAATAGGGGTCCATAAACTTTTTAACTTAGTGAAAATTTGCCCTAATCTAGGCAGGTTTTTGACCTAAGTTCATGGAAATTTTTTACATAGTTCCAAGAGGTATCTCAAGTTTCATTTCAAAGATGGATTGTAGAGCATGTTGCAAGCTTTCCAAAATGTCCAAGAACTCTCCAAGATCATTTGTGGTTAGGGATAATCGAAGAAGAGAAAATGGCATTTTGTCACTTTTGTTCAAGCCATTTTCACAATGCACCAACTTTCAAATTAGATCCTAGCATGCTTGTACCTTGCATTACAGGTCCTAATCCCTTCTACACTCTATAACTGAATGCTAACTCAATGGACAATGGCTTTATTTTGACCTTTGGAGCATTGTACAAGGGTTTAATCCATAAATGGCATAAAGGGCACATTGCCATTTTCATAAAGCAAGCTTTTTGAACTTTATCAGCCTTGAGCCTTGGACTTGTTCCTTGGGTGCAGGCATTTTCCACAGATAACAAGCAACTTTTACCAACTCTCTGCAGCCCACAAGCTAGCCTGTACAGGCCTTTGACATGGTCACTTCAACTTTTCTTAAAATACAAGAAAGTTGGCCAAAAGTAAAAAGCTTGTACAAGCTGATAAAGGGAAGCCTTGGCTTCATTCTAAACAATTGGACAAACTTGTTGCAAGCTAGAACACAAACCCTAAGCATCTGAAACTCTCCCAAACACCAAAAACACATTTTTCTGCCCAAACAGAGCAACTTCTGCAAACTCTTGCCAATTCAATATTGGCTCGTGCATTTTTCCTTTTAACCTTTGAAACACTTCATCCACCTCATATCCAAACTATCCAAGCTCTTGTTCTGCAACTGTGTGCCCTGTTTCAGACATCACCATTTTCAAACTTGAAGGTTGCAGGTTGACTCGTGCAGGAGGTTTCAGCCATCCACAAGGCCAGCTAAGCATTGGAAAAGCTTGAGGGAACTTCAAGGAAGCTCACACAATCTTCAGGCCTCCCTCAAAGTCCCCACATTGCCATATCCAAACTCAGCTGAACAAGGTATTTTTCAAAACTCTATCTCTCTATTTAGGAATCCTCAAGCTTTGATTTGTGAAGCAAAAATGTAGTCCTTAACTTGCTGAAGCTGTACATATGCATAGTTGTCATTTATATTAACTGAGTAGTGAGAATTTGAAGCTTGAAGTTCATGAAAAAATTAGGTCAGAAATTAGGGCTACAGAAATTCTCCCTGATCTTTGAGAGTTAGGTCACAAAATGGATATGGTTGGAATCGTGATAAAAAATGTTATATGTTTCATGTTGTAAGTTTTTGCTTTTGTGCAAGTATGTGAGAGTTTGCAGATTTGAAAAAACGCGCGCAAAAGTAGGAGCTGGAGGACAGGGATGAAGTCCTGGGCCTGGCGCGCCTTGGGCCTGTTTGTTTTGCTTTTCACACCCCCTGGCTACTATCCACACCCCCCATTTGCATATTTTTATATTTTGCATATTTTTTTATTTCTTTTATGTTTATTGACTTTAATATTTTTTTCCTGAACATTAAAAAATCACAAAAATATTTTCTTAATTTTTTGCATTTTATTTTATTTTTTATCTTATTTTTTTGCATAAATATTGATTATTTAGAATAAATAGAATCTATTTTCTTAAAATAAATAGTAAACACATTTAAAAATATCATACATTTTTATTTTTATTATTCATACACATAAAATATTATTTCCACATATATTTTAATTTTTAATATTTGTAAATAATTTTATTTATTTTTTCTTGTACATAAATGGACAAATAAATATTAGAAAACATAATTTTCTTTTAAATAAAAAAATTAGGGTTTCCCCTTTCAAAAATAATAATGTTATTTTTTCTTATTTTTTGGACTTAAATAATCTTATTTTTTCATACATAAAACAATTACAAAACATTTTTTGCATATTTACATTTTTTATTGCATTTTTAATATTTGTTTATTTATTTATTATGCAATAATTCAATTGGGTTGTAATAATTTTAGGGTTTTATTTTGTGCAAATATCCACATTCAAAAACTTGTATCCCCCCTCCCATAATAATTGTTGTAATAGCTTAGATTTATTTTACGCAATTTATCGCATTATATACATGTTTAGTAAAATTAGGGTTTGTATGATAAGACAAAAAATCAAACAAATACATGACCTAATCCAAGACAAACAAATGCATGTAAATGGCACACATTGCACACAAGCACCCCTTAGGGTTTCACCCACTTGGTTGCCTAAACAAAATGACCATGGTATGCATGCAAGGTATCTTGGCAAAATCAAACAAAACAAAAGATCATAGTCTCTCGATGACGCTATCAAAAGCTTGCCTAAAAACAAAATGATCTTGGTCCCTCAAAATGCTAAAGATACTTGGAAACATTGCTATCATGGTCATACGATGACCCACGCCCGTCCCTTTTAACATCCAAAGATAGGTTTGTTTACCAAAGCAATGGTAAATCAACAATGTCAAAGGAATAAAAAATGTACAAGAAAGACATTTGAGTAGGTAGATAGCTTCTAGTTACTTGATCAAATTCAAAACAATCCTTGCTATTTTCAAAAACAAACACACACATTTCAAAACATTTCCAAACAACTTTCAAAACATTAAAACATTTTCAAAAAGACAAACATCTTTGTATACATTCTTACGAATGAGAATCATTACAAAGATTGCCTAAACAATAGCCTCTTTTCAAAATACTTTCAAAACCACACAAAGCACCACTTAAAACAATTGCAAAAGCAAAGCAAGTGATCTAAACAAGTAACTAAGAGCCCATGGAAAACCATGGATGAAAAGGGTGCTAGCACCTTCCCTTTTCATAATCTACCCCCCGAACTCAAGAAAACATCTCAAAGTTCTTTCATGTGCTTTTTTACCTTTCCTTTTGGATAAAATAAAAGTCGGTGGCGACTCTTGCTAAACCGAAACATTTGCGACGAAACGCAAAATCTCAAGTCATTTCTCCCACCATATCACAGAACTGGTGACTCTGCTGGGGATAATTATAAAAAAAGTGGGGTTACCTTAGGGTTTAGATCATATTTATTTGCTTACCTTGTTTGACTTGTTTGCTTTACACTTTGGTTCTATTGTTTGGGTTTGAATCCTCCACCCAGATTTGGGAAACATTATAGGTAAATAGAAATACGTTGTGGAAACTGTGCGGGGTATACCGACACGGTCTAAGCAATAGCTATGTTAGTGCGACATATTTTTGGGTACCGGTAGCCTTTGAGTCAATCAAAGAGAATACAGGGCCGCTGAGTGATGTCATGAAGCACTAATGAACTTCTAGAACCTTTACTTGACCAACTTGGCCTTTTAGGATGTAGTGAGATGTCCGGCTTTGGTGCAGTCCGAAGTTGGTAGATACTCGATACTACACTCATTGAGGGTTGATTTCTTGGAATATTTCGATCGCTAGTCAAGTGGCTTAAATTGAAACAATGAACAAGAAAACAATCCACTGATATTGAGCTCCTTAGAACCCGGTTACTATTTCTAGGACAGGTTGAGCCAACTAAACTTCAAGAGGGTATTTACCTATGAAACCCCATGCAAGCCTAAACTAGGAACTTGTGTGATTTTCTTGTACATATATACTTGTGCATAACATCATGGACATCATGAAGCATCATATGCATCCACTAACCATTTCAAGGATTTTGGAAATTCATCTTTGTTCCTGTTTTGTAGGTTATGGAGTCACTACGCAGGAAAACAATCCAAGTCAACCTTGTAAGAATTCCTCCACAACTCAAGGAGCTAGCTTCAAGGATTCCTGAGAACTCTCCATTCACCGAGAGACATGGTCTCCTACTTAACCTAGTCACTTCTAACACAGAGAAAGACATGATGAAGGTTCTCTTCCAGTTCTTTGACCCTTTGCATCACTGCTTCACATTTCCTAACTACCAGCTTGTGCCCACTTTGGAGGAATTTTCTCAAATCTTGAGGATTCCTATTCTCAATCAACTACCCTTCAATGGTACGGAAAGAGATCCAAAACCAGAAGAGATTTCTCAAGCCCTACACTTACACTCATCTGATGTCACAACCCATTGGGAAACCAGAAGTGGTGTCAAAGGCTTCCTGACAAAGTTCTTGGTTGAGAAGGCCCAAAGCTGTTGGAATTCTCTAGACCTGCAAGCTTTTGAGGAGATTCTAGCTCTTCTCATCTATGGGATGGTCTTGTTCCCTAACCCTGACCAACTCATAAATGTGAGTGTTGTCAAATTATTCATGTCTCGCAATCCGGTACCTACACTACTTAGAGATGTCTTGCACTCTTTTCACACTCGTACAATGAGGAAATAAGCTGTTCTCATGTGTTGCACTCCTCTCTTGGCAAGATGGTTTATTTCGCATCTTCCCCAATCAGTCTTGAAGAACGAGCAAGGTTTGAGGTGGTCACAAAGGTTGATGTCCCTTACACATTCAGATATTCATTGGTGTTCTCGATCCAAAGAGAATGTCATCATTGTCGACCGTTATGGAGAATTCCCTAATGTCCCTCTACTTGGCATTAGGGGAGGCATCACCTACAACCCCTGCTTGGCTCTAAGACAGTTTGGTTATGCCCGAAGGGATGGCCCACATGACATGCTGATTCAAGGCTTGGTTTTCGACTTCGACAACGATGATCAAGGACTCCGACAAAGGTTCATCCGAGCTTGGAGGATGCCCAACAAGGTAGATAGTAAGACCTTGGGACACAAGAATTCCACCCATCTTGCGCCTTAACTCAAGTGGGTACGAACCCGCGCCCAAAGTCTTATGATGCCTTACCCCTCCATTCTCCCAGTGATTATAGAGCCTGTTAAGAAAGGAGAGGTTCCATACACCATCCTACATCCTGACATGCCAACATCACTCGAAGATCTACAAAGGAGTTGGATACAGCTCAAGGGAGAGCACGATACTTTCGAAGTCCAATTCTACTCAAGCGAGAAGAAGGTTTTGGAACTCACTCGGCTACTTCACGAAGAGCAGACTCTCAACACCTACATTGCACCAAAAAGGATGTGCAACGTCTTTTTATCTTAGGATTTTGTATTATTCTGCCCTAGGGGCATTGATGTACTCCAATTCTACTTTATTAATATAACGTGTGTTTCTTTTTGCTTAAAACAAATTTGAATTTTCTGAATCCTTGAATGCATTACATGAATACATATCATTCATCATATGCATAAGAAGGTCTTTGCAAGAAGTTTCCTCATCCCTCTGCTGTTCATTTCAGCAAAATGGATCTTGAACAAACGATTAAAGACTTGCAAGCTCAGAATTCACAATTTCAACAGCTACTCTTGACCTTGGCCAAGGGGCAGGAGGAGCTCAAGACTCTGCTAGAGAAAGAGAAAGAGAAAAAGAAGAAGAAGCGAGCCGGTGTGGTTATCATGGGCAGAAGGTTTGAAGGACAAGCCAGAAGGGCCTTGGAATTTCCATCAACCTCTAAGGAAGGAGAAAGAAAAGGTAAAGAGATTGTAGTGCCTTCAGAATCTGAATCTGAAGAAGAGGAAGAAGAGGATTACTCTGAATAATAATACCCTCCGGCGGATGACAAATACAAAAACTTGGAAGAACGTCTAGCTGCTATGGAGGTACAGAGAGTACCGGGTCTGGATTTTGAGGAGTTACGGCTGGTATCTGGAATTGTAATCCCTCATAAGTTTAAAGTGCCACTATTTGCCAAGTATGATGGGGTATCTTGTCCCAAGATGCACCTACGATCTTATGTCAGGAAAATTCAGCCGCATTCTTATGACAAAGACTTGTGGGTCCACTTTTTTCAGAACAGTTTATCAGGGACACAGCTTGATTGGTTCTACCAGTTGGAGAGGTCTGATGTGCATAATTGGGAAGACTTGGCAGCAGCCTTCTATAAACAGTACCAATACAACGCAGATTTGGGTCCAACCCGTACTCAGCTTCAGAGTATGGGCATGGTTTCAAATGAAGGTTTTAAAGAATACGCCCAAAAGTGGAGGGATTTAGCCGGAAGGGTGCAACCACCTCTATCTGAAAGAGAGCTAGTGGACATGTTCTTGGGTACCCTGTCAGGTCCTTTCTTCAATCACCTGATTGGGAGCTCATTTGTTGGGTTCACTGAGCTGATTTTAACCGGCGAGAGGGTTGAAGTCGGTATTAGGAGCAGGAAAATTCAGAAAGATGCGTCTACCTCTGCTGCTGCAAAAAACCCTTCACTTGAAAGAAGGAAGTTTCTATTGTCTACTCACAGATAAATCAGGAAAGAACCGAGCACCGATCAATGGTGGGGGTCGTTATGATTCAAAAGCCTACATCAAACCAGCAAAGATCAGACCAGTTGAGAAATAACCAGTAAAGGGTAGAAAGGCCAATGCGGAAATTCACCAAGATAAACATGACTCCAGTTCAAGTCCTACCCCATCTTCTGAAGTATGATTTGGCCATGCTAAAAGAGGCCCCTAAAAATCCCAATACTGCATCTCCACACTACCATCCGAATGCCAGGTGCGCTTACCATTCTGAAAGTCCAGGGCACGACACCGACAACTGTTGGGCTCTAAAGAACAAGATTCAAGATCTGATAGATGCTAAGGAGGTTGAATTTAAAGCCCCTGAGAAACTGAATGTTATCTCCGCTCCGATGCCTAGGCACAATGCCAATGCTGTTGAGGAAGATTTATTTGTTTCCACTGTGGATGAATTGTTGACTCTGCTCTCGACCATCAAGATGAATTTGTTAAAGGCTGGTGTATTCCCAGGATGTGACAAAGATTGTCGTATCTGCCTATCCTCATCATTTGACTGTCCTCTGTTGAAGAAAGGTATCCAACAACTGATTGATAACCAAGAAATCGTGTTTGAGAAAACTCTTATTTCACCCATTCCAGTTCCAGAAGTTTCAATAATAACAATATACGCCAATCCTTCCAGGGTTCCTAAAAAACCCGTTAGGATTACATCCGCTCCTATGACTACTCCATTGAAGATAACGATGCCCGGACCATCCCCTTACAAATCAGATAAAATGGTACCATGGAACTATGGTGGAGAAATCTACTATCATGGTGTTAAACAGATTGAACAGATTGCCGAAGACAAAAGCTCTGAAGAGGACAATTCCAACATCAGTAACATTGCCAGAATAAGCAAGATTACCCGCAGTGGGAGAATTTTCTCTCCAGAGATTGCGCCTCCAAAGGAAGTCTCTGGACTCGTGGTCATTCCGAAGATTACAGATGTACCAGTGATTACACCTGCAAGTGTACCTACCAACAATGAAAATGCAATTCCTATCCCTATTTCTGCTGCTGAGAATAAAGGAAAGAATTTTCAAGAGGAGCCTGTCCTGACGAAGGCTCAGTCACTAGTTATTCCTGAGACATCCAAGAAGGAGATGGAAGAAATCTTGAGGATCATTAAGAAGAGTGATTATGATGTGGTCGAACAACTGGGGTAGACCCCCTCCAAAATCTCTATGTTAGCACTGCTGCTTTGCTCTGAGGCACATGCTAAAGCTTTGGTCAAGTTTCTGAAGACACCACATGTGCCGCAAGAGACTTCGGTTAATCAATTCCAAGAGTGTGTGGCCAGTCTGACAGTTGACAATGGCCTGGGTTTCTCCAATGCTGACTTGACCTCCAAGGGGAGAAAACATAACGACACACTACATGTCTCAGTGGAGTTTAGGGGAACCACCCTAGCTCATGTTTTGGTTGATACTGGATCATCTCTAAATGTCCTACCAAAGAAGGCCCTTGATAGGTTGGATTGTGAAGGCCTAACCCTGAAACCCAGTAATATAATTGTGAGAGCATTTGACGGCTCTAAGAGGATGGTCCATGGAGAGGTGGACATCCCAATCAAGGTGGGAACTCAGACGTTCAACTCCATATTCTATGTGATGGACATCCGTCCTTCTTACTCTTGCCTGTTGGGATGTCCCTGGATTCACAATGTCGGTGCGGTCACCTCGACTTTGCATCAGATGCTGAAGTACCCTGTCCAAGGGAAAATCATAATTGTCCATGGCGAAGAGGAATACATTATTAGTCATCTGAATTCATTCTGATATGTTGAATTAGATGGCGAGTTCAATGAAACCCCTTTCCAACATTTTGAAGAAGTCTCTCAGGAAATAGCAGCGACCAAGACGGTATCCTCAACTCCTATGATAACAAGACTTGTACCTCAGATGTCATCTCTCAAGGATACAAGGGCAGTAGTGGAAGAAGGCGGATCCACTATTGGGGGCAGCTTCCAGACTTTCCTTTCAAATCAGACAAGTTTAGCTTGGGATTTACTTTGACCGCTCAGAAGGTTGTGCACCGCGCCCGTGCCGGAGGGCCACCTGTGAAGATCAACCACTAAGGGGGTTAATGCACTAGAGGACAGTGAAGAAGATGGAAGCCTAGAAGACTGGATATTTCCTACTGTTGGCGAAGTACTGTGCAACTGGGAAGCCAAAGAGTTCATTCCGATTACTTTCGTACCGCAGTAATTTATCTTTTACATTTCTGTTGGACTTGTAATAATTCACAAACAATTCGTACTTTTCAACCATGTGTCTTACCCGAGACACATTGGTCCATTTGTAAGGGTTCTTATTTCATTTTCATATGTCATTTCAATGAATCATGGAAGCTTTTTCATATAAACCTTTTGTACTCATTGTCTTTCTTTTACATTTTGTTGTTTTAAGATGGCTATACTCTTACACACACCCACACTCACAAATGCAGGTACCCTTACATTCCGGATCCTATAGGTAACCATTCTGCTATAGCCTTCAGTGATTCTGAAGATCTGATCAACCAAGCCAAATACGAAGGTGGGGAAGATTGTGAAGTGCCAGGGGAATTAGCCATATTATTACAACAAGAAGAAAGAGCAATTCTGCCTCACGAGGAGCTGTTGGATACTATCAATCTAGGGACCGAGGAAGACATAAAAGAAATCAGAGTGGGTGCCAACCTAGAACCAAGTGTCAAGGAGCGCTTGATTCAGATGTTGCATGAATTTGTTGAGATCTTTTCCTGGTCATACAAAGACATTTCGGGACTCGATACAGACATTATGGTACATCGCCTCCCAACAAGAGAAGACTGTCCACCTGTGAAACAAAAAGTCCGTCGTATAAGGCCTGATATGTCAGAGAAAATCAAAGCTGGAGTCATGAAACAGTTCAATGCTAGATTTATGGCTGTTACTTCCTATCCACAATGGGTTGCTAACATTGTGCCCGTGCCTAAAAAGGACGGCAAAGTGAGAATGTGCGTGAACTATAGAGACTTAAACAGGGCTAGCCCTAAAGATGATTTTCCACTACCGTACATTGACATCCTGGTTGACAACACAGCTCAGCACAAATTATTTTCTTTCATGGACGGATTCTCGGGGTATAACCAGATCAAAATGGCCCCTGAGGACATGGAGAAAACTACTTTTGTTACACAATGGGGTACCTTCTGCTACAAAGTGATGCCATTCGGACTGAAGAATGTCGGGGCAACCTATCAGCGCGCCATGGTAGCTTTGTTTCATGATATGATACATCATGAGATAGAGGTCTACGTAGATGACATGATAGCCCGATCACAAACGGAAGAAGAACACCTTGACCATTTGCAAAAGCTGTTTGTCAGGTTGAAGGAGTAAAAGCTAAGACTAAACCCGAACAAGTGCACTTTCGGAGTCCGATCCGGTAAACTCTTGGGTTTCATCGTCAACAACAAAGGCATCGAGGTTGATCCTGCCAAAGTCAAAGCTATACAAGAAATGCCTGCTCCTCACACTGAGAAAGAGGTAAGAGGTTTCTTGGGACGCCTAAAATACATTGCTAGGTTCATTTCTCACCTGACATCTACTTGTGAGCCAATCTTCAAACTGCTGAAGAAAGATCAGGTAGTTAGATGAAATGATGACTGTCAAGTTGCTTTCGATAAAATCAAGGAGTATTTACAAGAGCCTCCTGTCGAAAGAAGACCGCTAATCATGTATCTGACCGTCTTAGAGAACTCAATGGGGGTGCGTATTGGGGCAGCATGACGAGTCTGGCCGAAAAGAGCATGCCATTTATTACCTTACCAAAAAGTTTACCGACTGTGAAACCAGATATTCACTGCTCGAGAAAACTTGCTGCGCTTTGGTATGGGCTGCTCGCCGGCTAAGGCAGTATATGCTGACTCATAACACCTTGTTGATATCTAAGATGGATCTGATAAAGTACATCTTCGAAAAGCCTGCTTTGTCTGGAAGGATAGCTAGATGGCAGATGATCCTAACAGAGTATGATATACAGTACACGAGCCAAAAAGCTATCAAAGGCAGTGTGCTAGCTGATCATCTGGCCCATCAAGCTGTAGAAGATTATCAATCCTTGAAGTTTGACTTCCCAGATGAGGACATCATGACAGTAGACGACTGTGAAGGAATCAGACTATATGACGAACCTGAACAAGGATCCCGATGGACCCTGTAATTTGATGGGGCCTCTAATGCACTTGGTAAAGGTATCGGCGCCGTGATCATATCTCCAGGAGGATGCCATACTCCTCTCACATCCAGACTTTGCTTCAACTACACAAACAACATGGCAGAGTATGAAGCATGCATCTTTGGACTCAAGGCTGCCATAAGCTTGGGAATCAAGTCTTTAGTGGTGTTTGGGGACTCAGCTTTGGTCATCAGTCAGATCAAAGGAGAGTGGGATACTAAGCATCCAAACCTCATCCCTTACAAAGAACATGTCTTGACATTGCTACCACACTTCGAGCAGATTACCTTCGAGCACTTCCCGCGAGAAGAAAATCAGCTAGCAGATGCTCTAGCTATAATGTCATCCATGTTTAAACTTAATTGGGATAATGAGGCTCCCCAAATCACCATTGAGCACATGGACGAACCAGCACATTGTCATGAGATTAATACTGAAGAAGTAGTGGACCAACCTTGGTTTCACGAAGTCAAAAAGTATCTCGAGACTCAAGAATATCCTGAAGGAGCTTCCATCAATGACAAAAAGTTCTTAAGGAGATTCTCTGCTAAGTTTTTCCTGAGCAATGGCATCCTGTACAAGCGTAACCATGATTTTGTTCTGCTTCATTGTGTGGACAAGGTTGAAGCCGAAAATATCATGGCTGATCTGCATGAAGGTACCTTTGGCACTCACTCAAGAGGGCATACGATGGCAAATAAGATTCTACGGGCAGGCTATTACTGGTCTACCATGGAAGCAGACTGCTATCGACACTCTCGGACGTGTCATAAGTGTCAAATCTATGCAGATAAGGTGCACGTGCCCCCAGTTCCTCTCAATGTCCTAACAGCTCCTTGGCCCTTTGCTATGTGGGGAATCGACATTATTGGAGAGTGTGATCGGTGGATCTGGAACTGACTGTTTAACGCTGGTTCGCGAAATGTCGCGGAAGCAAGAGTCGCCACCGTCTTTTATTTTCTCCAATATGGAAAGGACAAAAGCACAGAAAAATTCCTTATTGAGATATGTTCTCGGTTCGGGAGGTAGATTATAGAAAGGGAAGGGGTTAGCACCCTTTCTATCCATGGTAATCCATGGGCTCTTAGATACTTGCTCATTTGTGTTTTCAAAATGTTTGTTTGCTTTTCAAGGTGAGTGGGTTTGAAAAAAGTTTCGTTTAAAATTTCAGTTCGACTCTTGTATCAGTCCTCAAGAGTGTTTGAAAAGTTGTTTTTGAAAGCTTTTTGCAAAGTGTCGGTGTGAAAAAGAAGTTTTGATTTGTTTTGAATTTAGAGCAAGTATCTACGAGTCATCTACCTACCCTAAGGAATTAGTCTGTGTAAATGTCCTTAAGGTAGTGCCATCCCACCATTGAGAGGTAGGTAGCACCACCGTTGGAGGTGTTCGGGTCAATTCGAGGATTAGGGACAGTGTGGTCACCAGAGCAATAGTAGGACACCTTAGAAGCTACCCTCATGCCATGTTCATGGACATGAGGACTTACTAAAACATCCTATACTCGACGGCCACGTTTCGAGGGGCAAGGCAACAGTGAGGCGTACCCTAGGAGTGGTGTGTGAATTGTGTGTCATTTTCAGTTATTATTTGTCTTGTCGTACATTGGGTGAGCTACGCTTTGATTTTATTTGGGCATACATTCTTTCATGTGATTGTTAGCAATTAAAAGGTGTGGAAATTAAAATGCGGAAAATAAAGGTCTTACGCTATTACAAGGCGCGGGTCTACATCGCCAAATTAAACCAAGACCCGATTTGAATAAAAGTACGGAAAGTAAATGTCCTAATTATCTATTACAAGGCTTTGGGGCAATTACATAAAAAAGAAAAAATAAAAGTAAACGTGCGAAAAGAAATTAGAATCGAGTGCGAGGGCGTTGGACCCTTTAAGGAATTGAATTGAAATTATTAAATTAATTAAATTATTCAATAAGGAAAAGAAGTTATTTTTGGAGTTTTTGTATTTATGAAAAAAAAGGAAGATTAATTGAAATTAGAAATTTAAATAAAAACCCTAATTCTAGTTTGTTTTTAATTATTAGAAAATGTTTAAGTTTTGACCTAATTTAACCTAATTATTTAATGACAAGTTTATTTATAAAATAATTAAGAATTAATAATAATGAAAAAAAGAAAAAAAGAATAAAAGTATTAAAACCCTAATTTCTACATTTTTTAGTTTATTTAAGAAAAAAAACGTTAGAATTAAACCTAAAATTAAACTAATTAATTATTAGAATTTTATTTACAAAATATTGATGAATTAAAAATTAAATAAGACATATTTTTATTTTTATGATTTTCTGTTTTTTTGTGTTATAAAATTATTTTGTGGAATTAATTAAAAAAACAATAAAACAAATTAAAAAGAATTAAGAAGAAAAAGAAAGAAAAATTAAAAAGGAAGAATACAAACAGCAGGGGGGTGTCTGGCCCCTTTGAAGGTGTTTTGTGAGTAATCTTGGCCCAATAACTCCAGGCCTTTTTGACTTTTCAGACTTGTGTATGGAGTTGTTGACCAATGCATATGGTGATCTGCACGTCCTGGCCATTGGATGGAGCCTTTGGGCGCGTGGCAAGCCAGATGGTGAAGGCATATGGTACTCCCTTGAGAGCATGCTGCATGGAAACACTTTGAGAAAAATAATATTGAAGAGGTGAGGGGACCTGGGAATCGAACCCAGGTCCCAGTACCTATAGTACACGTTTACCACCAATTGAACTAGCGTGTTTGTTTGTCAATATAATAAAATAGAAATAAGATATGTGACAAGCAAGCATTATACTGAAACCAAATAAAAACGCGCTAACTTTCAAATATACCAATCACATGCCTACAGCTCAGCGTCTTCCTCATGGCCTCTTCGTTTTTGCCTGAAAATACAAACAGATAGCGGGGGTTTTAAACCCCCACTAAATAGCACAGTGAATAATAGCGATTAGCTTATGAGCAAAAAGAAAAAGGGCGCGATGGGTGATTCCTATTCGTCTGGACATCCTGGTTTCAATGATGTAGGTTTGAATGGCCAATTGTTCCATATGAAAGAAACCCCAAAATTAGAGCTTTGAAACCCTAAGCAACATTCATGGTGAATTCGTATTCAGACAGCTATTCTCTAATTGAGTGATACCATTAGCTTCAGAAGGTCATGGTTAGTATAAATCAACAATTTAAATGCATGAAAAATGTCCAGAAATCAAAACACGATTATGCATAATTTTGAAAGGGAAGCAACTTTGTTCTACCAATTCTTTGCGTGTGGAGATCTGATTTCAATTGGAATAGCTTCCTGGTTGTCTCAACAAGCCTTTGGAATAGTTTTGAGACCTTAAATTATGCTCTAGCTATCAAAACAGTTTCAAGGTTTTTTAAGAAAAAATGCAAGTTTTGTTTCTTAGTTCCTGCGCAGCTTTCTTGTCTTCTTGTGCATTAGGTTTGCTTTGCCTATGTATGAGGATGGAATTAGGTTAACAATCCAAGCCCAAAGTCCTTGCATTCATGTTTTGGAGATTTGATTTTTCCTTATATCTTTTTCATTCCTTTTTGATGCCAATCATTGCCAATCATATTGAATCTTTCCTTATTGAATGGTGCACGAAATATTGAGTGAATATGCTGCATAAAAAGATTTGGAAAACATATTTTAGTATTTTTCTTATATTTAATTTTAATTAAATGAATTAATAGGATAATAAACTCAATTAATTAATTAAAAATAAGAAAATAACTCCCCTTTGGGTCAATGGGTCGTGCATAGCTTTTGGGTGATGATTCTTGGAAGAAATTGTGGCCCATTAGCAATTTTGAGGCATTTGAAGCAAAGTTGACTTTTCAAAATTCCCAAAAATTCCCCAACTTCTACAAGGCATATCTTGCTCAATTTTTAAGCTTTGATCATGTTCTTGGACATTTTGGAAAGGTCTTGAAGTCCTCTAACCAATGCCTTTGGTCCAATGACATTTTGATTTACCAATCTCAAGTTATGGTATTTGACTTAAAGTGACTTTTTGTTGACTTTTGAAAATGACCTATAATGTTGAGATTGATAACTTTTGGTGAGAGCATTTCTTGGACTTGAAGTGTGAAGATGAGTTGTAGGAAATGTCATTCTCTTCAAAATGAGATTTGGATGGAATTTTTCTGATAAACCATGTGGAAGTTATGCCTTGGTCAAGTTACAGTTGACTTTTTCAACTGTCCAAAAATAGAAACTTTTGCATCTTGAGACTTTTTGAGCCATGCCTTGAGAATCATGATCAAGAATTGATCAAATGATGTTTGTGGCTTCAAAATAAGATGTTGACCAAAAAATTTGACTTTTGACTGTCAAATGACCATTTTGCCCCTGCAGTTGACTGTGAAGCAATTAGGGTTTTTGACTGTGCAATTTTGTGCTGTAAGTCTTGAAACTTGACATAAGGATGCTTGAAAATGTTTATAGGCATGTGGGACTTGTTTGGACCCTTGAAAACTTCAATTTCTTTGCCAGAACCAAAACCCTAGTTTTTGACTGTTAGGAGGCAATTGGACTGTGCAACCCTTGGGAGATTTTGAAGCATGCTCTTTGCAAATCTTGAAGAATATGGGAGGGCAAATTTTGGGGTACAACAGTTGCCCCTGTTCAATCTTCTTAGACCTGAGGATGTAGATTGGCTGACGGGCCTTTCGTAATCCGAAGGTGGAAGATGATTGAACACTAGAGTGCCCAGAAATTTGCGCTCACATGTTGGCAGTGTGATGGTGGGAATGGGCTTATAGATGCCATTTGGAGATTGGTGGATAGGAGGATGGGCTTATAGATGCCATGTTGAGAGGTGATGGATAGGTGGATGGGCTTATAGATTCCATCTGGGTGTTGATCGCGTAAGAGATTCCTTAGCGAGAACTTGTGTACCTGAAAAAAGAAAGATGATTACCTGACCTGTTACAGGAGTTGGTCTTCAAACTCTTTATATAGACGCTCCCTGATTGGTTACAGGAATCGAATCTTCAACCTCTTCAGACGTGCCCTGGCGAGATACATGAGTCGAGTCTGGAGCTTCAAAAGGTGATGAATGAATCAGGGATGGTTACTACCTCAACGGGACGATGAGAGAACCTTGGACGATTACTATCTCAACAGTAACGATGAGAGAACCTTGGGCGATTACTACCTCAACAGTAACGATGAGAGAACCTGGGACAATTACTACCTCAACAGTAACGATGAAAGAATCTGGGGCGATTACTACCTCAACAGTAACGATGAGAGAACCTTGGGCGATTACTACCTCAACAGTAACGATGAGAGAATTTGGGGCAATTACTACCTCAACAGTAACGATGAGAGAATCTGGGGCAATTACTACCTCAACAGTAACGATGAGAGAATCTGGGGCGATTACTACCTCAACAGTAACGATGAGAGAATCTGGGGCGATTACTACCTCAACAGTAACGATGAGAGAATCTGGGGCGATTACTACTTCAACAGTAACGATGAGAGAACCTGGGGCGATTACTACCTCAACAGTAACGATGAGAGAATCTTGGATGTCTTCTACTGAGTCTTCATCAGGAAAATCTTTAGGAATCGATTTAACTGGACTAGAGAAGGCCTTTGACTGGATCGGCATCAGAAAAATCTTTAAGAATCGATTTAACTGAACCAGGCAAGGTCTTGAAATAACTTCAACTGGATAAGAATCAGAAAAATCTTAGGGTCGATCTGACTGAACAGAGAAGGCCTTTGACTGGATCGGCATCAGAAAAATCTTTAGGAGTCGATTTAACTGAACCAGGCAAGGTCTTGGAATCTTCAATTGGATAAGAATCAGGGAGATCTTAGGGTCGATCTGACTGAACCAGAGAAGGCCTTTGACTGGATCGGCATCAGAAAAATCTTTAGGAGTCGATTTAACTAAACCAGGCAAGGTCTTGGAATAACTTTGACTGGATAAGAATCAGGAAAATCTTAGTATCGATTTAACTGAACCAGACTAAAGTCTTGAAATAACTTCAACTGGATAAGAATCAGAAAAATCTTTAGGAATCGATTTAACTGAACCAGAGGAAGTCTTGGATATAGCTGAGAACTTAACTGGGTCTTTCCTGAAAGGTAAAGGTCAGTCATATGCAATGCATGATATGGATCAAGCCATGATGTTCTCAACATAAATGAGATCGTAAGATATGATGCGTTCATGCATGTATCATGATGTATGTGATGTTTTTGAATGTATGTTTTCGTCTTAGGAAAATAAATCCTTGACGGGTGCCAGGAAGTCACATCCTGGGCTGATGTTGAGGAATAGTGCTTAGTTGTTTCCGCTGGGGATGATGATTGCAAGAATACCGGTAGGAGAAGATGACTTCGTTGGGGGATAAACTTGATGAAGAGATTACTCTGCGGGGAGAAAATTATTCTAGCGATCTTGCTGGGGAACAATACTATGTGGGGAGAGAGGTATGTTGTTGAGATGTTGATGGTAACTTCGCTGGGGATACCATTGTTATGTTGGAAGTGTTAATAGACTCCGCTGGGGATAAGAAGACTCTGCCGAGGACGATCTTTCCGTGGCTTTTGGCTGAGGATAACCCAGTTATATCCTGGTAGGGAAATAACCTTTGAATAAAGCCGGGGGACGCGTTCGTGCTCTGCGGGTGGCAAGCTTCCAGAATCTACTGGGGGTAAGCTTCCTGCTGGGGAGATGATTCAAACTTTCCTGGGGAAATCTTTGGATTGGACTCTCCTGGGGAAATTCTTGAGATATGTTGGGGGAGTGACTCCACTGAATGCCTGGTATACCGCCGGGAACAGTCTTAGACCAAGACTGTCGGGGATGCTTGTTAAGAATATTCGTATATTGTGCTGAGGACTGTTGAGATCTTCTGGAGGATACCCAACTTCCTTAAGACTGATAGTATAACTCTGCTTGGGGAGAGTGTATTGACTTGCTGGCTCAATCTCTGGGGAATTAAGGTATATTGGTTACCTTCTTCAGCTGATCATACCTTGTATCTTGTGGACAGAGCAATTAGATCGCTTGGACGACTCATTACTGCCTATGTTTCTGTGGGAGAAGGCACCTGTGGGGGTGTTTGATGACTGCCAATGGACAAATCTTCTTCTGGTAGGCAAGTGACGAGATGACAGGACATAGTCGTACGCTTTGATCCCTAACTTTTGCCTGGACCGCCCTTTCGGGTTTTCAGTCCACCGGGATACCCATTTTTGCCCAAGCCGCCTTTTCAGGTTTTCGACTTGCCGGGTATACATATTTTTTTCTTTTCATCCCTTATTTTTGCCCGAACCTTTTGGTTCGCCGGGAAGCCCTTATTTTTTCCTAGGTGTGTCAACCTAGCAGGTCTTTGATTAGGCGTAGTATTTTTTGACTATATTCACGCTCTCAGAATGTAGGGAGTTGCCCCTGTTAGAAGTGTTTTGTCATGCCCCAGAAGATGTTTCATCAGGCCAGATTCGTTGCTGGAGTGCCCCAAGTGACTCAGGCGGAGATTTGCCCCAGGCTATTTGACCTTTGAGGGATTCTCCGAATCTTGACCTGACTGCCCCAGATAATAGACCATGATCATGTCGTGCCCCTTGATTGGAAGTGCTTTTGTTCATTAGGTATTCATCGTGCGAATTTCCCTGCTGTTCAAACAAATAATCATATGCACACAATGTTATATCAAAAATGCAAAGCTTATGTTTGTCTTGAAGATTTTGAAAATGCATTCCTTTTTTTAGTAAAACCAGCAAATTTTGTAACATGTGATGTCAACTCAATATTTTATAGCAGGCCTTAAGGAGTCAGGATACCTTTGGTAACAGTATGCTTTCAAACTAACCCATGCTTCAGCTAGGACTTTTTAAGGGTTATAACGTGGCCTGGTTCACGGTTTAAGAAACAAAGGATAAAGGCTCAAATTATTTGTACCCACCCGTTCTTCGTGATGTTCTTCAAACCTAAGCTCAGTTGATCATGCGTTAGACCTTGTTTGAGTCTTTGTCCTGATGTTCCAATGATGGTTCAGATATTGATGATTTATTCTGAATAGGCAGTCATTTTTTGCTTTTGCTGAGGGTTTATATGACCTCTTTCTTTTTTGATTTCGCTATCCCTAAATTTTGCCTGAACTGTTTCTTTTTGGAATTACAGCCAGCGGGATGCCCCATTTTTGTAAGTCTCCTTCATAGGTTTTGACTTAATGGGTTTTTATTTTGAGAAGTAATGACTGCCTGTCTGTATGATTGTTCGGAACCATCACTGTCTTTCCTTGTTTTGTAAGGACCTCTTTGGTGTCATTCGTTATGCACTTGGATCAACTGAGAGAACTACCCTGCCCCAGGTTATGATAAAGGGTTTTAATTTTCGAAAAGAAAAACTCCTACTTCTTTGGCTCAGCGAGGTTGACGAGGGATTATCATCCTTATAACTCCAGTGTTTAGGGATTGAAACAATGCATGTACCTCATCAGCGGGGTCTGTTCAAAAGCATACTGTAATGATCGCGGTATCGTTTTCGTCATCCTCCCTCAAGAGGCTTAGAATTATTAACCGAGCATTGAACATCACAAAAAATATGAAAACAGTTTGAATATAGCGAACGCGAATATATGGGTTCAAAACAGACATGTGCGATGCATTGATAAAGTAATAAAGTTTGCTATGACAATAATTGTTTGAACAATCAAAAGAAAATTACAACTTGAAAAATTCTAATGAACAAAATCCTCTAGTTTGAACTAGTCATCTTAAATGGAGAATTCTCAGCGGAATATTTTCATCTCGCCATCTGGCATGAACTCCAGCACCCCTTCGTCAATCAAGTCCTGGATCTTGTTTTTCAGAGTCCAGCAGTCATCTGTAGCATGCCCCGGCCTGTCTGAATGATAAGCGCAGCGGGTGTTGGGGTTATACCTTGAAGGTGTCATATTCGGATTCTTAGGAGGGTCCTTTAGAGTGATCAGATTGACCTCCAACAAGCGCTTCAGTATAAAGGATGATGGTATATCAGTCTTCGAGAAATGTCTTCCGGGCGCATATCATTTGCGCTGACTACCCCGTTGAGGCTGGGCTCGTGACCCTGAAGCAAGCTGAGGAGATTTTCCTTTGTCTTCTTGCCCCGCATATGGTTGAATGCTGACTGGAACTTCAACCTTGGTTGTTTGCCCCACTGGATTATTTTGAAGCAGCTTGGTGACGAGGACCCGGAGCTCTTCTTGTTTTTGAGCTAAGTCCTGAATGAGAGTCATTTGGCCCATCAACTGCCCCATCATTTGGATCCTCATGGTTGCCAACTTAATTTGTAGCCCTTCCAGCTGATCATTCCTAATACCCCCTGCATTCCCTAGGGTCAAGTTCCTTGTGAGGAGAGTCTTTATTTCTTCTTGTCCCTGGGATAAGTTCAAGAACATTTCTCGCAGTTGGGCGTTCTGAACCCGGAGATCTTGGTTGTCCGGTTGGAAAGCCATTGCTGAAATAAACAGCGAAGATGGTGAGTGACCTGTCAAGAGGGTACCTGTAATGCAATGATATGTATGATATGTATGCAATGTTTTCAAGGACCTCGCAGGGTAAACAAGAAGATTGTTAGCATTTGAATTTGTAGCTTGATTGAAGGAACTCCATGTTGCTGAGAATCCTTCTTCAAGGGTCAAGGCTCACCATATCGAGTGGGTCATAGCCCCTGACAACCTTGGCTCGGGGAACTTTCTTCAAGCGTCAAAGCTCACCATATCAAGTGGGTCATAGCCCCTGACAACCTTGTCTAGAGGAAAATAAATCCTCTTTGCCCCTTGCTGGATAGTTGATCCATCATGACCTGCATCACAAGCCCTTGAGATCCTTGAAACGGATTAATCCTTATGCGGGATGTATGCAATGGTATGATGTTATGCTATGCATGGGGTAACGTAGGTAAACCCTGTTATGAGTCCCAATTAAGGACTGTAAACAAAACCTGCAAGAAACTCAGTAAACTCTATTATGAGTCCCAATTAAGGACTATAAACAAAACCTGCAAGAAACTTAGTAAACCCTGTTATGAGTCCCAATTAAGGACTATAAACAAAACCTGCAAGAAACTTAGTAAACCCTGTTATGAGTCCCAATTAAGGACTATAAACAAAACCTGCAAGAAACTCAAGTGTCAGATAAGAAGCATGCAAGTAGTCAAGTTGGAAGGCACACAAGTCACACAAGAGAAACCCTTAGAGTTTAGGCCAGCATGGGGTCTGGGTATTACCCTTTTGAAGTTGGTGGGCTCAACCTATCCTATCAAAGTAACCGGGTTCTTAGAGGATCCCAATATCATTGACTACCCTCGATCGGTCATAACTCCAGCATCACAATCTTTTCTTGCAGCCAGAACCATCACGAGAGTTTAGCCTCAATGGGTGTAGCATACTGCTACTGTTCTATTGGCCAAGTTGTGTCATTTAAGGTTCTAAGGTCTGTTGGTGCTTTATGACTCCTCAGAAGACCCATATTCTCCTCGTTGCAACACAAGGGATATCGGTACAGACCAAGGTGTCACCAACGTAGCCACTGCTTCACCCATGTCGGTTTACACCGGACAGGTCCCTCACAGCTTATGCTACCTAAACAAGGTATCCCCAGATCCGGGTTAGGATCTATGTAACTCCCAAGACAGTCCCACAATGATAAAGCAAACAAGTCAAAGCAATTGAAAACACAGTTATGAACTATCCTAAGGTACACCTCACTTTATAAGAGTCCCCAGCAGAGTCGACAGTTCTGTGATCGGTGGATCTGGAACTGACTGTTTAACGCTGGTTCGCGAAATGTCGCGGAAGCAAGAGTCGCCACCGTCTTTTATTTTCTCCAACATGGAAAGGACAAAAGCACAGAAAAATTCCTTATTGAGATTAGTTCTCGGTTCGGGAGGTAGATTTAGAGAAAGGGAAGGTGTTAGCACCCTTTCTATCCATGGTTATCCATGGGCTCTTAGATACTTGCTCATTTGTGTTTTCAAAATGTTTGTTTGCTTTTCAGAGTGAGTGGGTTTGAAAAAGTTTCTTTGAAAATTTCAGATCGACTCTTGTGTCAGTCCTCAAGAGTGTTTGAAAAGTTGTTTTTGAAAGCTTTTTGCAAAGTGTCGGTGTGAAAAGAAGTTTTTGATTTGTTTTGAATTGAGAGCAAGTATCTACGAGTCATCTACCTACCCTAAGGAATTAGTCTGTGTAAATGTCCTTAAGGTAGTGCCATCCCGCCATTGAGAGGTAGGTAGCACCACCGTTGGAGGTGTTCGGGTCAATTCGAGTTTAGGGACAGTGTGGTCACCAGAGCAATAGTAGGACACCTTAGAAGCTACCCCCATGCCATGTTCATGTACATGAGGACTTACTAAAACGTCATCTACTCGACGACCACGTTTCGAAGGGCAAGGCAATAGTGAGGCGTACCCTAGGAGTGGTGTGTGAGTTGTGTGTCATTTTCAGTTATTATTTGTCTTGTCATACATTGGGTGAGCTACGCTTTGATTTTATTTGGGCATACATTCTTTCATGTGATTGTTAGCAATTAAAAGGTGCGGAAATTAAAATGCAGAAAAATAAAGGTCCTACGCTATTACAAGGCGCGGGTCTACATCGCCAAATTAAACCAAGACCCGATTTTGAATAAAAGTGCGGAAAGTAAATGTCCTAATTATCTATTACAAGGCTTTGGGGCAATTACATAAGATTAAAAAAGAAAAATAGAAGCAAACGCGCGAAAAGGAATTATAATCGAAGGTGCGAGGGCGTTGGACCCTTTAAAGATTAGATTGAAATTAAAAATTAATTAACGGTTAAATAAAGAAAAGAACTTGTTTTTTTTGATGTTTTTGTATTTAATAGACATAAAGAAAATTAATTGGAATTTGAAATTAAATAAAACCCTAGTTCTAAATTGTTTTTAATTATTAAAGAAAAATGTTTAAGTTTTAACCTAATTTACCCTAATTAATTAATTGCATATTTATTTACAAGGTAATTAATAATTAATAATGATGAAAAAAAAAGTTATTTATTAAAAAAAAGAATAAAAGTATTAAAACCCTAATTTCTACATTTTTTAGTTTATTAAAGAAAAACATTAAAATTAAACCTAAGATTAAACTAATTTGGTTATTAGAATTTATTTACAAAATATTGATGAATTAGAAATTAAATAAAACATATTTTATTTTTAATGATTTCTGATTTTTTGTTTTATTATGGAAAATTAATTTTGGTAAATTAAAGAAAATAATTAAAAGAATTTAAGAAAAGAAAATCAAATAAAAATGAATAAAGAAATGAGTGCAAACCAAAGGGTATTCAGACCCAATTTGGGAGGTTCATTGCAAGCAGTTTGACCCAAGAATTCCAGGCCCATGTTGACTTTCAGCGTTTGTGTGAGAAACAGTTGACTGGTGCGTATATGGAACTGCACGTCCTGGCCATTGGATGGAGCCTCTGGGCGCGTGGCAAGCCAGATGATGAGGACACATGATGGTCCTTGGGGAGAAGGCTGCATAGGAGCACGTTAAAACAAAATATATTGAATAAGTGGGGGACCTGGGAATCGAACCCAGGTCCCAATGCTTGTAGGACAACTCACCTTCCACCCAGCCAAACGCGTTTATTTGTTAACTATATGGAACATGATCAATGTATATGAAAACAAATGCTATTGATGTAAAACAAAAAAATTAGCGCGAATATTTGAATCTCCCAGTCACGTCCACACACGCAGGCATCATCTTCTTCTTTTTTCTGCAACTAAAAGCAAATAGCGGGGGTTTTGAACCCCCACTAAGTCAGACCTGCAAAAATAACGATTAGGCTATGGAGCAATATAAATTGGGCGCGAGGTATGGAATTGATTCGTTTGGACGTTCTGAATCCAGTGGTATAGGTCTCGTGGCCTAATTTTTCCAGATGAGGAAAGCCCTAAATTCAAACTTCTGAAACCCTAGAATGCTTCCATTGTAGCTTTGCATACAGGCCATATTAGTTCAATTGGATAACACCATTAGCAATTCCTTGAGTATGGAGGGTTGAATTTGATTGGAATGGCTTCCTGGATGTGTCAGGAGTGTAATGGAATGATTCTTTTGCTTTGAAACATGCTCTATGTGTGCTTTCAGTTTTGAAATTTTTGAGAGAAAAGTGCAAAGTGTTCTTGAGGCTTCAGCGCAGCTTGCTTGTTCTCTTGATTAGGGTTGTGTTTGCATATGTATGAGGAAGGATTTAGGTTAGAAAACAAAGCCCAAAATCCATTCAATCAATGTTTCAATATTTGATTTTTCAAGCATCTTTTTCAATCTTTTTTCCATCAAGACATTGCCAATCATGGGAGATTCTTTCCCTTTTGGATGTGCACGAAATCTTGAGTGAATAAAGAGTGCATATGCTGCATAAAAAGATTTGAAAGACATGTTTTAGTATTTTTCTTATATTTAATTTTAATTAAATGAATTAAAAGGATTAAAAACTCAATTAATTAATTAAAAATAATAAAATAACTCCACTTTGGGTCAATGGGTCGTGCATAGCCCTTGGGTGATGATTCTTGGAAGAAATTGTGGCCCATTAGCAATTTTGAGGCATTTGAAGCAAAGTTGACTTTTCAAAATTCCCAAAAATTTCCCAACTTCCACAAGGCATATCTTGCTCAATTTTTAAGCTTTGATCATGTTCTTGGACATTTTGGAAAGGTCTTGAAGTCCTCTAACCAATGTATTTCGTCTCATGTTATTTTGATTTACCAATATCAAGTTATGGTCTTTGACTTAAAATGCCTTTTTGTTGACTTTTGAAAATGACCTATAATGTTGAGATAGATAACTTTTTGTGAGAGCATATCTTGGACTTGAAGTGTGAAGAGGAGTTGTAGGAAATGTCATTCTCTTCAAAATGAGCTTTGGATGGAATTTTTCTGATAAACCATGTGGAAGTTATGCCTTGGTCAATTTGCAGTTGACTTTTTCAACTGTCCAAATATAGAAACTTTTGCATCTTGAGACTTTTTGAGCCATGCCTTGAGAATCATGATCAAGAATTGATCAAATTATGTTTGTGGCTTCAAAATGAGATGTTGACCAAAAATTTTGACTTTTGACTGTCAAATGACCATTTTGCCCCTGCAGTTGACTGTTGAGCAATTAGGGTTTTTGACTGGGCAATTTTGTGCTGTAAGTCTTGAAACTTGGCATAAGGATGCTTGACAATGTTTATGGGCATGTGGGACTTGTTTGGACCCTTGGAAACTTCAACTTCTTTGCCAGAACCAAAACCCTAATTTTTGACTGTTAGGAGGCCATTGAACTGTGCAACCCTTGGGAGATTTTGAAGCATGCTCTTTGCAAATTTTGAAGAATATGGGAGGGCGAATTTTGGGGTACAACAAAGTGGTTAAATGGAATGATGATTGTCAAGCTGCTTTCGATAAAATCAATAAGTATTTGCTAGAACCTCCTATCTTGATGCCTCCCGTTGAAGGAAGACCGCTAATCATGTATCTGACTATTTTGGATAATTCAATGGGGTGCATACTGGGCCAACATGACGAGTCTGGCCGAAAAGAGCATGCCATTTATTACCTTAGCAAAAAGTTTACCGACTGTGAGACCCGATACTCACTGCTCCAGAAAACTTGCTCCCTTTTGGTATGGGTTGCTCGCCGGCTAAGGCAGTATATGTTGACTCATACCACTCTACTGATATCTAAGATGGATCCGATCAAATACATCTTCGAGAAGCCTGCTTTGTCCGGAAGGATAGCTAGATGGCAGATGATTCTCAGAGTATGATATACAGTACACGACCCAAAAAGCTATAAAGGGGAGTGTACTAGCTGACCATCTGGCTCATCAAGTTGTTGAAGATTATCAATCCATGAGGTTCGACTTCCCCGACGAAGACATAATGACATTGGACAACATTGAAGATATCAGACCGTATGACGAACCTGAACAAGGATCCCGATGGACCCTGTACTTTGATGGTGCCTCTAATGCACTTGGTAACGGTATCGGTGTTGTGCTTATCTCTCCAGAAGGTTGCCATACTCCTTTCACTGCCAGACTTTGCTTTAACTGCACCAACAGCATGGCCGAGTATGAAGCTTGTATCTTTGGGCTCAAAGCTGCAATAGACCTGGGAATCAAATCTTTGGTTGTGTTTGGAGACTTAGCTTTGGTCATCAGTCAGATCAAATGAGAGTGGGACACTAAACATCCCAATTTCATCCCTTATAAAGAACATGTCTTGACATTGCTACCTCATTTCGAGTAGATTACCTTCGAGCACTTCCCGTGAGAAGAGAACCAACTAGCAGATGCTCTAGCTACAATGTCATCCATGTTTAAACTTAACTGGGATAATGAGGCTCCCAAACTCACCATCGAGCGAATGGACGAACCTGCACATTGTCACGAGATTAATACCGAAGAGGTAGTGGACCGACCTTGGTTTCACGAAGTCAAAAGGTATCTCGAGACTCAAGAATATCCTGAAGGAGCTTCAGTTAATGACAAAAAGTTCTTAAGGAGATTCTCTGCCAAGTTCTTCCTGAGCAATGGTATCCTATACAAGCACAATCATGATTGCATTCTGCTTCGTTGTGTGGACAAGGTTGAAGCTGAACAGATCATGGCCGAACTGCATAATGGTACATTTCGCACCCACTCGAGCAGGCATACGATGGCTAAGAAAATTCTAAGGGCGGGCTATTACTGGTCTACCATGGATGCTAACTGCCATCAACATTCCATAACTTTTCACAAATGTCAAATCTATGCGGACAAGGTACATATTCCTCTGGTTCCTCTCAATGTCCTAACAGCTCCTTGGCCATTCCCAATGTGGGGAATCGACATGATTGGAGAGATCAAGCCTACAGCATCCAATGGACACCGCTTCATCCTGGTGGCCATTGATTACTTTACCAAACGGGTCGAAGCAGCTTCCTTCGCATCTGTCACAAAGAATGTTGTTGCCCGCTTCATCAAGCAGAACCTCGTTTGCCGGTATGGTATCCCCGACAGGATCATTACGGACAACGGTACAAACGTTAACAATACTATGATCACCGCTTTGTGCGAGCAGTTCCAGATTCAACATCATAATTCATATCCCTATCGGCCAAAGATGAACGGTGTTGTCGAAGCTGCGAACAAAAATATCAAGAAGATCATACAAAAGATGACAGTCACCTACAAGGACTGGCATGAGATGTTACTGTTTTCTCTCCATGGGTACCGTACCACGACGCGTACATCAACTGGGGCAACACCCTATTCTTTGGTATACGGCATGGAAGGTGTTTTACCTATCGAGGTTTAGATTCCCTCCTTGAGAATCATGAAAGATGCTGTTTTGAGTGAAGACGATTGGATTCAAACCCGACTTGATCAGTTGAACTTAATTGACGAAAAGAGACTTACTACTGTTTGCCACGGTCAGACGTGTCAAAAACGGATGATCAAAGCTTTCAACAAGAAAGTCAGGCGCCAGGTATATCAAGTCGGAGATCTTGTAATCAAGTGGATCATCTTTCCGTAAAGCGATCCCAGGGGCAAATGGACTCCTACCTACAAAGGACCATTTGTGATCAAAAACATCTTTTCTGGTGGGGCAATGATATTAACCACCATGGACGGTGATGACCTACCGCACCCTGCAAACACAGACATAGTCAAAAGATACTACGCATAAACGACCCGCTAGGTTGACACACCTAGGTAAAAAAAGGGCATCCCGGTGAATCGAAAACCCGAAAGGGCGGTTCAGGCAAAAGTTAGGGATAAATAAAAAAATCTGTACACCCGGTAAGTTGAAAACCCGAAAGGGCGACTTGGGCAAAAAAGGGTTTCCCGGTGGATCGAAAACCCGAAAGGGCGGTCCAGGCAAAAGTTAGGGAATCAAAGCGTATGACTATGTCTCGTCGGATCACTTTAAGGGTAATCTCTTCACAAACAAGCTCCTGGCTTCTGATCAACTCAGTCATCTTCGGACGAAGCAACGAATGGACAAGATATTCAGAGTTACAAAGGCTATAGTAGAACGGGAACCCCATGGAATTGTTACACATAGCCATCTTTCTTTGTTTAAATTTTTCTCAGTTTTTATGACAATATTCTCTTACTAGGATGTATGTCTCCTTTGTACAAAATACTTACACAAAGTTAATACAAAGATACTTCAAAGTGCAGAAAACTATTTGCCTTTTCTTCTTTTTACACTTGTGTTTTATTTGAAAACGTCCAATGATTTATTAAATGAGCATATGCATTTGAATATAATCACTTTTTACAAATAAACGAAATGGGAAATAATAATTACTGACAGGTTGAAAGTATAGGAAAACGTCTTTAGGCTATTTCAAGAGAAATCCCCTGCAGTACATCATCTAGATCCCCAGCGGAGCTAAAACCTTGAAATACATATCCCCGACGGAGTTATAATTTCAAGAATCCCATCAGAGTTAAAACTTCAGACTCCCAATTCCAGCGGAGCCAAAACTTTGAACTACAAATCCTCAACGAAGATGAAATTTCTTCCCCAACGGAGTCAAATCTTCAACCTTTAAACCCCAGTGGAAATCCTCTAGTTACCTCCAATTCCCCGGAGAGTCGCTTTAAAACCAGATAATTCCCCAGAGAGTTATCTTAAAACCTGAAAATTTCCCAGCAAGTTGCTTTGAAGCTTGACAGCTAACCAGACGATAACTTCGAATAATTCCCCAGTAGATTGGCATACAGCCCAAATTCTTGAACTCTCTCCATAACAGGAATGAACTGTTCCCCACAGGGTCTGCTAAACTCCTCAGCAGAATAGCTACTCAGTATAGCTCTTCCCCATAGAGTTTTTCATCCCCTAGCAGATTGAAGATTCTCATTCTCATTCCCCCAGTAAAGTTGCCAGAGTTTTCATTGCTCCCCAGCATGAATTTGTCAAAATTTTTAATCCCCCGCGGGTCGAAGATTCTCATTCTTGACTCTCCAGCATGAACTCCCCAAGGATTCAAATTCCCCTAGCAGAATGAAGATTCTCATTCTCATTTCCCCACAGAAGCCATCAGAGCCTTCCTTATTCTCTAGCAGATCAAGGTTTTTCTTTGTTTGATCCCCGGTAGAGATCGCCATAGTTTTCCCTATTCCCCAGCCAATAAAGGATTCTCACATCCCCACAGAGCAGTCAGGATTTTCTCTTAATCCCCAGCAGTCAAAGGACTTCTCATCCTCAACAGTCAAAGGTTTTTGAATCTCCAGCAGCAGTCAAGGATTTATTTTCCCCGACAGTTATCAAGGATTTATTTTCCTCAGCATTACAGCAACTCAGCTTGCATACACATACATTACACTCATATATCATAAACATTGTTAAAACACATTTTATTGAATCATACATTACATGCAACATAACTTTGTGTTTCAGCTAACATTTTACCCTTTTTCAGGCTAAGATTAACAGCTATCTTTAACAAATATTCAAAGATTTCAGATACAGTAAAGATACACTCCAGACACGGAAGTGATTCTATTACTCATTCAGAATTCAAAGTCAAGATACAGTATTGATACACTCCAGAAACAGAAGTCATTCTGTTACTCATTCAGATTCTATTTCAGATACGCTCCAGACACGGATGCCATTCTGACCCTTACACCAGTAGTCCGAATCTCCCTAGCTAAGAGATGCTCCAGACACGGATGCTATCCTTTTGCTCATTTCGACTCGAGAACAGATACAGTCCAGACACACTCCAAACACGGTAGCCATGTTGATCACTCATTTCTGATACTCATTCAAGTTTTCAACGTCCAGATACGCTCCAGACGCGGTAGCCATGTTGATCACTCATTCTGATGTTCCCTAGCTCAGATACACTTCAGACACGAAAGTCATTCTGCCGCTTATTCAAATTTCAATTACAGATACAGTCCAGATACGCTCCAGACACGGTAGCCATGTTGTCACTCATTCTAATCTTCCCTAGATCAGATACACTCCAAACGCAGAAGTCATTTATGTCATCTATTCAAGATACAGTCCAGATACGCTCCAGACACGGTAGCCATGCTGTCACTCATTCAAAAATATTCCCCTCCTTCTAGCGTCACAGATGCCTTTCTGTCGCTTATTCAGATTTCAGACTCAGATACAATATAGATACACTCCAGACATGTAAGTCATGCTGCTATTCATTCAAGATCCAAGTATAGTTACAGCTCGGATACGCTCCAGACACGGATGCCATTCCCTCGCTCATACAAATTCAGTCTCCAGATACAGTTCAGATGTGTTCCAGACACAGATACCATTCTGATACTCATTATTCTGACCTACAACTTACAATTCAAAAAACATTCTTGGATGGAATATTTAAGCTCATCTCTGACAAGATCCTGTCACCCCTCCAAATGTCATCTTTAAGCCCATTCCCTCAACTACAATTTGACGAGTGCAAATTTACGGGCACTCTAGTGTCCAATCATTCTCTTACCTTCGAGTCACGAATGGCAAACTCGCCAATCTAACTCTTCAGGTGCAAGAAGATTGAACAGGGGCAGTTTTTGTACCCCAAAATTTTCTCTCTCATTTTGTCAAGATTTCACTCACAAGACTCTTTGGATTCAAGACAGGAATAGGGTTTGCTCAACTCAAGACATCTCCTTGCATTGATGACCTGGAATTAGGGTTTGAGTTTTCACATGGATTTTTGGATCATCAATGATCAATGTGACTTTCATACTTCATGTTGGACCTATAATATTTCTCATACCAAGTTTCAAGTCTTAAATCAAATTTTTGCCCAGTCAATTGGACAGTTGACCTAGAAATCAACTGTATTGGGGAAAAAGTCAATTGTGGCCAATTTACAGTCAAACCTCATAATTTTTTATCCACATCAACATTATAGACTCATATGAACCATTTGATCAAGTTTGGACCATAACTCCTCATGAAATTTGATCAGATCATCAAAAGGGCAAAATGGTCATTTTTAGGGTTTTGACTATAGAAAGGCAATTTCTGATTTTTCACCTAGCCAATGGCAAATTGAGTTCAAGCATGGATTCAAGGACTCAATGGCATCATCTTGACTTAATCACAAGGTTCAAAAGATCTCAAAAGCATTGGATTGACAGATGAATTTTCCAGTCAACTGATCAAAAATCAATTGTACACTGAAAAGTCAAACTTTGACTTTTTGGTCAAAATCAAGTGCCAAGGGTCATTTTTCATCAAGATGTGTCAAAATATGAAACTTGTTCATCAAGAAACCCAATTTTGAAAATTAGGATTTAAGATTGAAAATTTTTATAACTTAGAAATTTTCTAAGTTATGAAAATTTCTCATTTTTTCCCAACTTTTCCCAACTTTTTCATCATGATGCAATTGGATTCAAAGAAAACTTCCAACATGAAAGTTGTAGTCCTACAGAAAATATACAAATTTTATTCATAAAGTTTTCCCAAAATATTCTTGGATCTCAAGTTATGATTTTGTGAATAAGGGTTCATGAAACTTTTAACTTAGTGAAATTTTGCCCTAATTTAGGCAGGATTTTGACCTATCTTCATGGCAACTTTTCACCTAGTTCCAAGTGGAATCTCAAAATGCATTTCAAAGATGTATTGTAGAGAATGTTACAAGATTTCCAAAATGTCCAATAACTCTCCAAGATCATTCATGGTTAGGGAGAATCGAAAGTTTGAAATGGCAAATCATCACTTTTGTCCAACGCATTTTGCACATTGCTACAACTTGCAAATCTGTCCAAAGAATGCTTGTACTTGGTTTACAGGTTCTGACCCTTTCTACACTCATAAATTAAATGCAAATACATTGGTTAGAGGCTTTTTTCTGAGCTTTAGAACATTACACATTGAATTAATCCATTTTTGGCAAAAAGATAACATTGCCACTTTGATAAAGCATGCTTTATGTCAAATTGTTTATCTTGAGCCATGGACCAAGCCTTTTGCTGCAAACAAAGTTCACTAATATCAGGAAAGGTGTGCCAACTATCAGCAGGCCTCAAGCTAGCTTGTACAACTTTGGCATTGTCAATTCCAACTTTTGCTTCAAAAACAAGTCAACTTGCAAAAGGTCCATAACTTTGTAATCTGATAAGGGCAAATCTAAGTCTCATTTCAAACAAGTTCAACACATTATACCAAGTCAGAAACACGAGCTCCAAGCCTCTCAAACACCCAAATACACCAAAACACCAACTTCTTCCAGAAACAGGGCAACCCCTGCAGAACCTTAGCCATTTTGAACTTCACTCGTGCGTTTTGCCTTGAATCACTTCCAACACACTCCATACATCCCACATGAACTGTCCAAACCCTTCTCAAGCAACTGTAACTCCATTTTCACACTTCACCATTTTCACTTTGAAGCTTTGCAGGTTGAGTTCTACAAGCACATTCAGGCAAGTTCAAGGCAAGCCAAGCATTGGGAAAGGTCAAGGGAACATCAAGCAAGCTCAAAAGACCTTTAGGCCTCATCAAAAGTTGCTGCATTGCCATATTCGAACTTGACTGAAAGAGGTCATTTTCAAACTTCTATCTCCTTATTTAGGAATCATTAGGCTTAGGTTTGTGAAGCAAAAATGTAGCCCTTAATGTCCTTGAATTGTACATATGCATGGCTTGTATTTATATTAACTGAGCTAGGAGAATTTAGATGATGAACATGCTGATTTTTTTAGGTCAGAAATTAGGGCCAATGAAATTCTCTCTGGTCTTTGAGAGTTAGATCAAGTTTTTTATACCATTAGAATCGTGTGATCATGAGCTATAACTTTCATGTTGCAAGATTTTGTTTTTGAGCACGTATGCAGGAGTTACAAGTTTGAACAAAGGCGCGCATTTTTCTGTCTATAGTTTGGGACGAAGTGAATCTGGGTTGGGCTTGGCTTGCCTTACTGTTTGCACCCCCCTACTTGCTTCCTGCACCCCCTTGGCCCATTTCTTTATTTTTGCATATTTTTCATTTCTTTTATATTTTCTGACTTTTATTATTTTTTCTAAATATTAAAAACCACCAAAAATATTTTCTTAATTTTTGCATTTTTATTTTATTATTTTTTGGACATAAAAATAGTTTATTAAATAATATACTTTTATTTTCTTAAATAAGCTTATAAATAATACAAAATTTTATACATTTTTATTTTTATACTTAAAATATTATTTTCTCACAAATATTATTTTTTAACATTTCTGTATATATTTTTATTTTATTTTCTTGTACATAAATGAAATAGATAAATAATATAATACATTTTCTTTAAAACCAAAAATTAGGGTTTTCACCCTTTCCAAAAATAATCATTTTTATTTTCTTATTTTTAGGATATGAATAAACTTATTTTTACATACATAAAAATAATACAAAAACATTTTTTTGCATATTTATATTTAATTGCATATTTAAATATTTGCTTATTCATTTATTTGTACAAATAAATTCAATATGGTTGTAATAGTTTTAGGGCTTTATTTTGTGCAAATACCCCCATATTCAAACTTGTACCCCCTCCCCATAATAATGTTGTAATAGTCTTAGATTTACTTTTACGTATTTATTGCTTTTATATGCATGATAGTAAAATTAAGGTTTGTGTGATAACCAAAAATCAAAACAAATAGCATGACTAAACACAAGACAAAGCATGTAAAATGACAACACAATGCACACAAGCACCCCTAGGGTTTCATCCACTTGTTGCCTTTAAAACATGGCCATGGTATGCATGCTAGGTATCTTGGCAAAACAAAATCAAACAAAAATATCATAGTCCCTCGATGACGCTATCTTGGTTGCCTAAACAAAAATGATCTAGTCCTTCAAAAAACTTGCTAAAGATACTTGGCAATGTTGCTATCATGGTCATACGATGACCCGCGCCCGTCCCGTTTAACATCCAAGTACAAGGTTGTTTACCAAATACAATGGTAAAACAACAATGTCAAAGGGTTAAAAATGTGTAGGAAAGATCTTTGAGTAGGGTAGACAACTCACAGTTACTTGATCAAATTACAAACATCCTTGCTATTTTCAAAAAAAACACACACACAATTTCAAAACAATTTCCAAACAACTTTCAAACATTGAAACATTTTTCAAAAGATAAACATCTTTGTATACATTCAAACAAGAATTAATACAAAGGTTGCCTAAACAAAGGCCTCTTTTCAAAATATTTCCAAAACCACACACAAAAGCACCATTTCAAACAATTGGAAAAGCAAAGCAAGTGATCTAAACAAGTAACTAAGAGCCCATGGAAAACCATGGATGAAAAGGGTGCTAGCACCTTCCCTTTTCATAATCTACCCCCGAACCCAAGAAAACATCTCAAAGGTCTTTCCTGTACTTTTTGACCTTTCCTTTGGATAAAATAAAAAGTCAGTGGTGACTCTTGCTAAACCGAAACATTTGCGAACACAAACACAAAACCTCAAGTCAGTTCTCCCACTGTATCACAGAACTAGCGACTCTGTTGGGGATATTATCTAAAAGTGGGGTTACCTTAGGGTTTAGATCACCTTTACATGCTTACCTTGTTTGCTTTGATTGCTTTACATTTGGTTCTATTGTTTTGGTTTGAATCCTCCACCCGAATTTGGGAAACATTCATAGGTAAATAGCAATACGTTGTGGAAACTGTGCGGGGTATACCGATACGGTCGAAGCAATAGCTATGTTAGTGTGACATATTTGTGGGTACCGGTAGACTTTGAGTCAATCAAAGAGAATACGGGGCCGCTGAGTGATGTCATGAAGCACTAATGGACTTTTAGAACCTTTACTTGACCATCTTGGCCTTTTAGGATGTAGTGAGATGACCGGCTTTGGTACAGTCCGAAGTTGGTAGATACTCGATACTATGCTCATTGAGGGTTGATTTCTTGGAATATTTCAGTCGCCAGTCAAGTGGCTAAACTAAAACTATGAACACAGAAAATAATCCAGTGATATTGAGCTCCTTAGAACCCGGTTACTATTTATAGGACAGGTTGAGCCAACTAAACTTCAAGAGGGTACTTACCTATGAAACCTCATGCAAGCCTAAACTAGGAACTTGTGTGATTTGTTTGTACATATATACTTGTGCATAACATCATGGACATCATGAAGCATCATGTGCATCCACTAACCATTTCAAGGATTTTGGATCTTCATCTTTGTTCCTGTTTTGTAAGTTATGGAATCACTTTGCAGGAAAACAATTCAGGTCAACCTTGTGAGAATTCCTCCTCAACTCAAGGAGCTTGCTTCCAATATTCTAGAGTATTATCCATTCACTGAAAGACATGTTCGACTTCTCAACTTGGTCAACTCCAACATTGAAGAAGACATGGTGAAAGTTCTCTTCCAGTTCTTTGACCCCCTACACCACTGCTTCACATTTCCTGACTACCAACTAGTACCTACTTTGGAGGAATTTTCTCAACTCCTGAGGATTCCTATTCTCCATCAACTACCCTACAACGGTACGAAAAGAGATCCAAAGCCTGGAGATGTTGCTCAAGCCCTACACTTGCAACCATCTGATGTCATAGGTCATTGGGAAACCAGAAGTGGTGTCAAGGGTTTCTTGGAAAAGTTTTTGTTTGAGAAAGCCCAAGACTGTTGGAATTCTCTAGATCTGCAAGCTTTTGAGGAGATTGTAGTTCTTCTCATCTATGGGTTGGTCTTGTTCCCAAACCCTGACCAGCTTATAGATGTGAATGCTGTCAAGATTTTCATATCTCGGAATCTTGTGCCTACTTTACTTGGGGACATCTTACACTCATTTCACACACGAACAATGAGGAAAAGAGGTGTTCTCATGTGATGTACTCCTCTTATAGCAAGGTGGTTTATTTCTCACCTTCCCCAATCAGTCTTGAAGAATGAGCAAGGCTTGAGGTGGTCACAACGATTGATGACTCTTACATATTCAGATGTTCATTGGTATTCTCGGTCCAGAGAAAATGTTATCATCATTGATCGTTGTGGGGAATTCCCTAATGTCCCTCTACTTGGCATTAGGGGAGGCATCACCTACAATCCCTGCTTGGCTCTGAGACAGTTTGGGTATGCCCAAAGGGATGGCCCACATGACATGCTGATTCTAGACTTGGTTTTTGACTTCAACAATGACGCCCAAGGACTTCGACAAAGGTTTATTCGAGCTTGGAGGATGCCCAACATTGTAGACAGTAAGACCTTGGGACACAAGAATTCTATCCCCCTTGAGCCTTACCTCAAGTGGGTACGAACCCACTCCCAAAGTCTTATGATGCCTTACCCCTACATTCTTCCTGTGGTTATAGAGCCTGTTATGGAAGGAGAGGTTCCATACACCCTCCTACATCCTGACATGCCAATATCACTTGAAGATCTGCAAAGGAGTTGGATATAGCTCAAGGGAGAACGTGATACTTTCGAAGCCCAATTCTACGCTAGTGAGAAGAAGGTTTTGGAACTTACTCGTCAACTTCACGAAGAGCAGACTCTCAACACCTACATTGCACCAAAAAGGATGCGCAACGTCTTTTTACCTTAGAATTTTGTATTATTTTTCCCATGGGGCATTGATGTACTAACAAATTCTATCTTATTAATATGACGTTTGTTCCTTTTTGTTTAAAACAAATTTGAATTTCTGAATCCTTGAATGCATTACATGAATACATATCATTCATCATATGCATAAGTAGGTCTTCACACCAAGTTTCCTCATCTCTCTGTTGTTTATTTCAGCAAGATGGATATCGAACAAACGGTCAGAGAATTACAAGCGCAGAATTCACAATTCCAACAGCTACTCATGACCTTGGCAAAGGGTCAGGAGGAGCTCAAAACTCTACTGGAAAAGGAAAAATAGAAAAAGAAGAAGAAGAGGGTTGGTGTGGCTACCTTGGGTAGAAGATTTGAAGGTTAAACCAGAAGGGTCCTAGATTTTCTGTCAACATCTGAAGAGGGTGAAGGAAAGGGTAAAGGTGTTGCAGTGCCTTCTGATTCTGAGGCTGAGGAAGAGGAAGATGAGGATTATTCAGAACAACAGTATCCTCCTACAGATGACAAGTACAATAATCTGGAAGAGCGTCTGGCAGCCATGGAGGTGCAGAGAGTGCTTGGGTTGGACTTTGAAGAACTAGGGTTGGTATCTGGAATAGTTATCCCTCTGAAGTTTAAAGTGCCACTGTTTGCTAAATACAATGGGGTGTCTTTCCCGAAGATGCACCTACGATCTTATGTCAGAAAAATTCAACCACATTCTTCTGACAAAGACCTGTGGGTCCACTTTTTTCAGGACAGTTTATCTGGGACACAATTGGATTGGTTTTACCAGCTAGAGAGGTCTGATGTACATAATTGGGAGGATTTGGGAGCCACCTTTTACAAGCAGTGTCAATACAATGCAGACTTAGCACCAACCCGTACTCAATTACAGAGTATGGGCATGGTCTCCAATGAAGGCTTTAAGGAGTATGCCCAAAAATGGAGAGACTTGGTGGGACGAGTACAACCACCTCTATCTGAGAGGGAGCTAGTAGATATGTTCTTGGGAACTCTGTCTGGGCATTTCTTTAATGATCTGATAGGAAGCTCTTCTGCAGGGTTCACCAAGTTGATTCTAACTGGTGAAAGAGTTGAAGCCGGAATCAAAAGCGGGAAAATTCAAAAAGATACATTTGCTTCCGCTGCCATCAAAAAGCCTTTTCCAGCAAAGAAGGAAGTATCAACTGTCTACTCTCAAAGAGGCCAAGGAAGAGTTGAGCGCCAGCCAGCGGTGGGGGTCATAATGATTCAGAAGGCTGCATCCGATCAGCCCAGAAACAGTCAACTGAGAAATGATCAACCCAGAACCAACCAGCAAAGGGTGGAAAGGCCTGCACGGCAATACACCCGGATAAACATGACTCCTGCTCAAGTTTTACCCCATCTCTTGAAGTTAAACCTTATAACCTTGAAAGAGGCACCTAGGAATCCGAATACTTCTTCTTCGTTTTACCATTCAAATGCCAAGTGTGCTTATCATTCAGATAGCATAGGGCACGACACCAACAATTGTTGGGCCCTCAAGAATAAGATTCAGGATTTAATAGACGCTAAGGAAGTGGAATTCGACGCCCCTGAAAAGCCGAATTTGATCTCTGCTCCAATGCCAAGGCATGGCCACAATGCTCATGCTGTTGAAGAGGATCTTTTTGTTGCTACTGTTGATCATTTGATGACTCTGCTACCGATAATCAAGTTGAATCTGTTGAAGGCTGGGATTTTCCCAGGTTGTGAAGAAGATTGCTACCTTTGTTCATCCTTACCATCTGACTGTCCGTTGTTGAAATTAGGCATCCAAGGCCTAATGGATAACCAAGAAATCCTTTTTGAGAAGACTCCTGTTACACCGACTTCTGTCAATGATGTTTCAATAATTACCATATCCGCCAATCTTTCCAAGGTCTCCAAAAGACCTGTTAAGATTACATCCGATCCGAAGACTGTACCTTTGAAGATAACCATGCCTGGGCCCGTCCCATACAAGTCCAACAAATCAATACCGTGTGTTATACCCCAAAATTTGCCCTCCCATATTCCTCAAGAAATTGCCAAGCCAAGCTACAAAATTCCCCAAGGGTTGTGCAGTGCAACAGTCTCCCATACAGTCAAAATTAGGGTTTTGAGTTTGATCAAGAAAAAGAAGTTTTCAAAGGCTCAATCAAGTCTCATATGCTTACAAACATGGTCAAGCATCCCCATATCAAGTTTCAAGGCATTCAGCTCAAGATTGCACAGTCAAAACCCTAAATTGCACTACAGGCAACTGTAGGGGCAAAATGGTCATTTGGCAGTCAAAAGTTCAAATTTTTGGTCAACATATCATTTTGAAGCCACAAACATCATTTGATCAATGCTTGATCATGATTCTCAAAATTTGGCTCAGAAATCATCAAAGATGCAAAAGTTGCTATATTTGGACAGCTGAAAAAGTCAACTGAAATTGACCAGGGCATAACTTTCACATGGATTATCAGAAAAATTCCATCCAAAGCTCATTTTGAAGAGAAAGACATTTCCTACAACTCATCTTCATACTTCAAGTCCAAGAAATGCTCTCACAAAAAGTTATCAATTTCAACATTATAGGTCATTTTCAAAAGTCAACAAAAAGGGACTTTAAGTCAAAGACCATAACTTGAGATTGGTAAATCAAAATGACATGGGACCAAAGGCATTGGTTAAAGGACTCAAAGACCTTTCCAAAATGTCCAAGAACATGTGAAAAGCTTAAAAATTGAGCAAGTTATGCCTTGTAGAAGTTGGGAAATTTTTGAGAAATGGCAAAAGTCAACTATCCTTGAAAATCCAATTTTGACAAAAGGGCCCCATTTTTCTCACTTTGTCCATCCTTGTCATGCCACACACGTGGCCCATGGTTGATTTCAAGACCAAATGTTGACTTTTTTATTTTATTTAATTTTTGATGATTTAATTCATTTTAATTCATTTAAAATTCAAATAAAATTTAAAAATCAATGAAATGGTGTCATATGAATTTGGACAAGTTCTATGTATCATGAACCAACTCAAAAATCAGGCCAAGGTTCATTTACACACTAGGTCTAGGTTTTGGCTAGAAATTAGGAAAAAATGGTTAATGGACAAACCCTAAGGCCAATTCTCTAACAAGCATGAATTAAGGAGAGTTATCAAGCCTATTCAATTCCATAATGATCATTGAGTCAAACCCTAACCCTAGTGCAGCAAGAAACTCGTTCAAAGGCCATTTGACAATTTGAAAATTTGGACATAAAAGGCAAAACTGATTTCAAAGCTAGGGACCTTCTCAAGCCATAATTTTTGTATCAATAGCTTCCTGAGACGATTTTGAACGTATCCCAAATCATAACATCTTCCAAAGCTCCTTGAACTGGTATCCACGAGTCCAACTGCTTCTTAAAAATTTTGAAATCATGTAGCACGATTCAAGCACATTCTTGCAGTTTTAATTACACATTCATACTCACAATGAAGTTTTTGAGCTAACCCTTGCATTTAATTTCATTTTTGTGCCATGAATAAGGAATTGCCATTTTCGAATCCTAGGGTTACAACTTTCTCAAATTAGGGATTTTGCCTAGGGGAAAAATTAGAGTCCCTGACTGCCATGGCTGAACTCAGTACACCCAGACGAAGAAGAAGATGCCATCGCGAACAATTTATATAGCCTATATGGCTATTCGCTATTTTCTCATAGCATGTGTAAAACAACGTTTCAAAACCGTTGCCTTCTTTGTTTATGTTTCAGGAAATTGGAAGGGATGATGGCGTGTCACACGGAGACTGGGCAGTTTAAATTTGCGCGCGTTTTACATAACACTAACCATTTTCTTTTATATATTTTATTAACTATTATATGTTAAATGAATTCAAATGGCTCAGCTGGTTAAGACACGCGCATGTGACCACAATGACCTGGGTTCAAGTCCCAGGTCTGGCCAATTTCTCATGTTATTTTTCATTTCAAAATTCCATGCAGCGCTGACATTAGTACATACCATGCACACTCCTCATCAATTGGACACGCGTCTTGGAGATCTAATCCAGGGATCAGAATGAAAGCATATGGTGGAGACCAGTCAAGGCATCACACTGGATCAAAAAAGTCAACAAATGCTCACAAATAATTGGGCCAGGCTTGCACTTCCAAATTCAAATTCACACCTCCCTGGTTATATCTTTTTTTTTCTTTTTTTTTTAATTCTCTTTATATTCTATTATTTTTTGTGTTTTATTTTCTGATTTAATTAAGTCTTACAAAAAACATAAAAACATCAAAAAATACAGAAAATACAAAAAAAATATAATTAATTTTGATTCTTTTTTTTTATAAATTAAAATATAACTCATTTAGTTTAATTAGGTTTTAATGTTAATTTTAATTCTTTGTTCATAATAAAAATCCAAAAAAATGTAGAATTAGGTTAATTAGTAATTTTTATATCCTTTTTAATTTTTTCCCTTTTTCTCACAATATTATTATTTATTATTTATTTTCTATAAATCAAAAATTGTACATAAATTAGTTTAGAATTTAATTAGGTTAGAAATTAAATCTTTTTTCATAATAAACTTAAAAAATGATAGAACTAGGATTTTAATTTTAATTAACTTTTCTTTTTTTTCTTTTAAACCTAAAAAACACAAAAACATTATTTTTCATTTAATTTTTAATTCCTTGATTAATTTTAATTATTTGTAAAAGGGTCCAACGCCCTAATTTTGTTTAAACTCTTTATTTCGCGCATTTGTTTTATATCGTTTAAATACCTCTGTATATGCCCCAAAGCCTTGTAATAAGTTTAGATTTATTTCTTGCACTCTTTATTTACTTTCAGTCAAATCGGGTTCGGTTTTTTTTGGCGATGTGGACCCGCGCCAGTTGTAATAGTTAGATTTATTTTCTCGCAAATATAACTGTTAATAAATATGCATGAAAGAATGAATGCCCAAAAAAAAATAAAATCAAATCGTTAGATCACCAATACATGACAAGACAAACAATGAACTGAAAATGACACACAATTCGCACACACCACCCCTAGGGTACGCCTCACTGTTGCCTTTCGAAAGGTGGTCGTCGAGTAGAAAACGTCTTAGTAAGTCCTCATGGTCCGGGAACCTGGCATGAGGGTAGCTTCTAAGGTGTCTTCCCATTGCTCCGGTGATCACCATGTCCCTAAAATCGAATTGACCCGAATACCTCCAACGGTGGTGCTACCTACCTCTCAATGGTGGGATGGCACTACTTTAAAGGACTCTTACACAGACGAATTCCTTAGGGTAGGTAGGTTCTCGTAGGTACTTGCTCTCTTCAAAACAAAACAAAAACTCTTTTCACACCAACACACTTTCAAAAAACTTTCAAACAAACTTTTCAAACACTCTGACGTACGAGTCGAACTGAAACTTTTCAAAGAATATTTTTGAAACCCACAATTGAAAAGCAAACAACAATTTTGAAAACACATTGAGCAAGTACCTAAGAGCCCATGGATAACCATGGATAGAAAGGGTGCTAACACCTTCCCTTTCTATAACCTACCTCCCGAACCGAGAGCAATCTCTTTAAAGGAATTTTTCTGTGCTTTTGTCCTTTCCTATTGGAGAAAATAAAAGACGGTGGCGACTCTTGCTTACCGCGACATTTCGCGAACCAGCTTTAAAACAGTCAGTTCCAGATCCACCGATCACAGAACTGGCGACTCTGCTGGGGAGAAACTTAAAGTGAGGTGTACCTTAGGGTTAGTTACAACTGTGTTTTCAATTGTTTTCCTTGTATGCTTTAAATTGTGGGACCGTCTTGGGAGTTCTATAGATCCTAACCCGGATCTGGGGGATACCTCTTTAGAAAGTAGCAACAAGGCTGTGAGGGAACTGTGCGGGGTATACCGACATGGTTGAAGCAGTCTGCTACGTTGATGTGGCATTTTGGTGTGTACCGGTAACCCTTGAGTCAGTCAAGGAGAGTACGGGGCCTCCATGTGGTGTCATGAAGCATCAACAGACCTTAGGAACCTTAATTGAACCATCTTGGCCTCTTTAGGGTAGTGAGATAACTGACTTTGGTGCAGTCCGAGGTTGGTTGATACTCGATACTACACTCAATTGAGGGTTGCTTTCCTGGAATATTTCGGTCGCCAGTTCAGTGGCTAAATCGAAACGATGAACAATGAAAGTAATCCCGTGATATTGGGAACCTTAGAACCCGGTTACTTTGATTAGGACAGGATGAACCCACCAACTTCAAGAGGGTACTACCCAGACCTCATGCTGGCCTTAAACCTTAAGGGCCTGTCTTGTGTGCCTTGTGTGCCTTACATGTTTGTCTTTGTAAATATCTGTGTTTAATCATAGCATCATGACATCATCCAACATCATATGCATTAACTAACCATTTCAGGGGTTCGAATTTTCATCTTTGTTCTTGTTTTGTAGGACATGGAAACTGTTCGTAGAAAGACAATTCCAATCAGTCTTGTAAGGATCTCTCCTCAGCTTAAGGAGCTTATATCCAGGATTCCCGAGAACTCTTCTTTCAGTGAAAGGCATGGAAGCCTCATCAGCTTGGTCAACACCAACATTGAGGAAGATATGATAAAAGTCCTGTTCCAATTCTTTGATCCTCTGCATCACTGTTTCACTTTCTTGGACTATCAGTTGGTACCCACATTGGAGGAGTTCTCCCGACTCCTGAAGATCCCTATTCTTGATCAGCTACCCTTCAACGGTACAGAAAAGGAACCTAAGCTTGAAGAGATTGCTAAAGCCTTGCACCTACAGTCATCTGACCTCAAGGGACATTGGGAAGTTAGAAGTGGTATCAAAGGGTTCTTAGCCAGGTTTCTGTTTGAAAAGGCCTATGATTGTTGGAACTCCCTTGACTTACAAGCTTTTGAAGAGGTTGTGGCCCTCCTTGTTTATGGGTTGGTGTTGTTCCCTAACCCAGACCAGCTCATTGATATCAGTGCTGTCCAGATCTTTATGTCCAGGAATCCTGTACCTACGTTGCTGGGAGACCTCCTTCACTCATGTTACACTCGAACCATGAGAAAAAGAGGTGTCCTTATGTGTTGCACTCCTCTCCTGGGAAAGTGGTTTATTTCGCACCTTCCACAATCAGTCCTGAAGAACGAGCGGGGTTTGAGATGGTCACAACGGTTGATGACTCTTACACATGCAGATATACATTGGTGCCCTAGGTCCAGAGAAGATGTCACTATCATTGATCGTTGCGGGGAATATCCTAATGTTCCTTTACTTGGAATCAGAGGGGGTATTACTTATAGTCCATGCCTGGCTTGGAGACAGTTTGGTTATGCTCGGAGGGATGGTCCTCATGACATGTTGATTCCTGACATAGTTTTTGACTTCGACAACGATACTCAAGAACTTCGCCAGAGATTTATCAGAGCTTGGAGGATGCCTAGTAGGATAGACAGCAAGACACTGGGGCACAGGAACTCCATCCCTTTGGAGCCTTACCTCAAATGGGTACGAGCCCGCTCTCAGAAGTTGGTAATGCCTTATCCTCACATGCTTCCAGTAATCAAAGAGCCTGCTTTGGAAGGAGAGGTGTCTCAGCACCCTGATATGCCCACATCCTGGGAAGAGATGCAGAAGAGTTGGATCCAGCTTAAAGAAGAGAGGAATTCTCTTGAGACTAGTTTGCATGCCAGTGAGAAGAAGGTTTTGGAGCTCACTCGCCTGTTGCACGAGGAAAGGAATCTCAACACTTACATAGCTCCAGAGAAGATGCGCAACATATTTTGGATGTGACTTGATCTTTTTGTATTTTTGCCCATGAGGCTTTGATGTAGCAAAACAATGATTTTCTTAATAATAAAGTGTGTTCCTTTTGGTCTACAACAAATTTGAATTTTTGAACTCTTGAATGCATTGCATAAACACATATCATTCATCATGTGCATCATAAATACTCTTCTTTTCAGGTTGTTTACCGTTCTTCGCTGTTTATTTCAGCATCATGAACCCTCCTGAATCATCAACCGATGCGGCTATCAAGGCTCTTCAGGCGCAGAACGCCCAGTTTCAGGCGCAAAACGCCCAATTTCAGGAGCTGATCAAGGGCTTGTCTCAGGGTCAACAAGAGTTAAAGACCATGCTGTTGAAGAAGACTAAGAAGAAGAGGAGGACTGTGCTATTTAACACTGGGCGCAGACTCGGGAACACTTTGGTTGTTGAAGCTGAAAGGACTCCTCCATCTGTGACGGAAGGTAGTCACCATGAAAGGGAGGTCACTACTCCTGTGGGCTCTGATACTGAAACAGACTTCAATGACGACCAGTACCCTCCTGCTGAAGACCGGTACAAACAGCTGGAAGACAGATTAAAGGCTGTGGAAGTTCAACGGGTACCTGGGTTGGATTTCGGAGACTTGGGGTTATCTACTGGAGTGGTGATCCCGCACAAGTTCAAAACACCTGCCTTCGTGAAGTATGATGGGGCTTCCTGTCCCAAGATGCACCTCCGTTCTTATGTAAGGAAGATCCAGCCTTACACAGCAGACAAGAACCTTTGGATCCACTTCTTCCAGGAGAGTCTTTCAGGGACTCACCTCGATTGGTTCTATCAGCTAGATGGAATCAGCATTCGTAACTGGGAGGATCTGGCCACTGCTTTTTACAAGCAGTATCAGTATAATGCCGACCTCGCTCCTACGCGTACCCAGCTCCAGGGTATGTCGCTAGGGTCGGGTGAAGGTTTTAAGGAATATGCTCAGAAATGGAGAGACCTGGCTGGCAGGGTGCAGCCACCATTGACGGATCGGGAGCTGGTAGATATGTTCTTGGGGACCCTGTCTGGTCCATTTTTCAATCATCTCATTGGTAATTCCTCTGCTGGGTTTACCGATCTAATCCTGACTGGTGAAAGGATTGAGGCCGGTATAAAATCGGGGAAGATACAAAAAGTTGCCTCCTCCAGTACTGAGAAGAAGCCCTTCAAAAAGGAGGCTAGTGCTGTATACAACTCCCGGAGAACAGAGCGACCTGAGCACCGCCAATCTGTCAGTGCGGTAATGATTGCCAAACCTGCTGCCGCTCCTCGGCCAACTAATCCTCAAAAGTTTGAGAGACCCCGGAGAGAGTTTACTCGATTAAGCATGACCTTATCACAAATCCTGCCACAGTTGCTATCCACCAATTTAGTGACTGTCAAGGAGGCTCCAAAGTTTCCCAACATTGCGTCTCCCAAGTTCAATCCAAATGCTCGCTGTGCTTATCACTCTGATAGCCCGGGGCATAACACAGATGACTGTTGGGCCCTAAGAAATAAGGTTCAAGATCTCATTGATGCAAAGGAGATACAGTTTGAGGCGCCCGAGAAGCCAAATGTTGTAAATGCTCCCATGCCCCACCATGGAGTGAACGCTGTTGAGGAGAATTTGTATGTAGCTTCGGTGGATGATGTTGCTACTCCGTTGCTGATGGTCAAGAGGAATCTGTTGCTAGCCGGTTTATTTCCGGGATGTAGCGAAAGTTGCCCTCTATGTGTTGCTTCCCCTGCTGGTTGTTCTCTGTTGAAGTCAGGCATCCAAAACCTGATAGATAATAGAGAGATTTTGTTTGAAAAGACTGTTGTTCCTGCTGTTCCTGTTGAAGAAGTGTCAATCGTTACCATCTTCAACAACTATTCCGAGGCTCCTTCAAAGAAGCCTATACAAGTTTTGTCAGTTCACAAGAATGTTCCCATCACCATTACTGTTCCGGGGCCTATACCCTACAAATCTGATAAGGCTGTCCCATGGCACTATGGGGCGGACGTTTATGTTCTGGGTGTGAAACAAGAGTGCAACATTGATACTGGTGTCTCCAACATCACCGGGCCTGCTAAGGTCACTCGTAGTGGAAGACTGTTCTCGCCAGACATTGCTCCTCCAGCAATTCATAGGCCTTTGATCTTCACACCTGCCAGAGTGCCTGTTTCTCCTTCTGACCAAGTATCCACCCCTGCTGCTGAGTCATCTGATACTCGGGGCAAGGGAACTGCTGCTGATGTGCCTGCCAGGACGGAGGCACCAAAGACCATTGTTGAGGCTTCCAAGCAGGAAATGGAAGAAATTCTCAAGATAATAAAGAAAAGTGATTTCAATGTTGTGGAACAGCTGGGGCACACCCCCTCTAAAATCTCCATGTTGTCACTGCTGCTGTGTTCAGAGGCCCATGCAAAGGCTCTGATTGCTTTCTTAAAGACTGCCCATGTACCCCAAGATACGACTGCTGACCAGTTCACCGATTGTGTGGCCAACTTAACTGCTGATAATGGCCTGGGTTTCTCTGATGCCGATCTGACAGCAAAAGGGAAGAACCATAATGATGCCCTGCATGTCTCCATTGAATGCAGGGGCACTACTCTTGCTCATGTGCTGGTTGACACAGGTTCTTCATTAAACGTGCTGCCCAAGAAGGCTCTGGATAGGCTGGATTATGAAGGTCTAGAGCTCAAACCAAGTAGCATTGTTGTCCGGGCCTTTGACGGGTCCAAAAGAATGGTGCATGGTGAAGTGGACATCCCAATCAGGGTTGGGTCACAAGTATTTGATTCAAAATTTTATGTGATGGACATCCATCCGTCCTATTCTTGTTTGCTGGGTCGCCCATGGATCCACAAGGCTGGAGCGGTAACCTCCACGTTGCATCAGAAGCTCAAATACCCGGCCAGGGGGAAGATCGTAACAGTGCAAGGGGAGGAGGAATACATGGTCAGCCACCTCAACTCTTTCAGATACGTGGAAATGGATGGGGAGTTCATTGAAACCCCCTTTCAACATTTTGAGGAGGTACCACCAACCTTGGCAACAGCAGAAGATGAAGAGGTTTCTCCTATGAAGATGGCCTCCTTAAAGGACGCCCGGGCTGTGATCGAAAAGGGCGAATGTGCAAACTGGGGCAAGCTCCCTGATCTTACTCCTAAGACTAACAAGTTTGGGCTGGGTTTCACCACGGAAGCTCAGAAAGCGGTGCGCAAGGCAAGAATTGGAAGACCTCCGTTGCTCATCACTCAGCATGGAGTGAATGCTATTGGAGAAGAAGATGAAGTGGGAGAGTCAGAGTTCGATAGCTGGATCTACCCAACGGCCGACGGTGGATTGACCAATTGGACTGCTAAAGATTTTACTCCAATAACTATTGTTCCTCAGTAATGAATTTCTTTGTTTTTGATTTGTAATAAACAATAATTTGAGACTATATGGCCCGGTGTCTTACCCGGGGCACCGTGGTTTTATTTATGAGGGCTTTTTGTTTGTCACTATCATATATCATGAATAAAAGCATTGGACGTTTTCACATTTCAAATTTTGCGCTCCTTTTCTTTCCTTTCTTTACATATTGCAAAACAGCTGTATTTACACACACACTCACTCATACAGGTTTCAATCCACTCTGGATCTCACTGGTAACGACTCTGCTAATGCCAGTTATGACTTCGAAAATCCGATCAACTTAGCCGCCGACGAAGGTGAAGATGATTGCGAAGTGCCTGGTGAACTTGCAAGACTGTTACAACAGGAAGAGAGGGCAATTCAACCCCATGAAGAGCCAGTGGAAACAATAAACTTGGGTACTGAGGAAGACAAGAAAGAGGTGAAGATTGGTGCCAACCTAGAACTCAGCGTGAAGCAACGGTTGACTCAGATGCTGCAGGATTATAAAGAAATCTTTGCCTGGTCCTACGAAGATATGCCCGGATTAGATACCGACATTGTGGTCCATCATTTACCAACTAAAGAAGATTTCCCTCCGGTTAAGCAAAAGGTCCGCCGTATGCGTCCAGAGATGTCTGAGAAGATTAAAGCCGAGGTTATGAAGCAGTTTGATGCCGGGTTTCTTGCAGTAACTTCTTACCCTCAGTGGGTTGCTAATGTGGTGCCGGTACCTAAGAAGGATGGCAAGGTCAGGATGTGTGTCGACTACAGGGATCTGAACAGGGCTAGCCCCAAGGATGACTTCCCTCTACCCCACATTGATGTCCTTGTTGATAATACAGCTCAGCATAAAGTGTTCTCTTTCATGGATGGTTTTTCAGGCTACAATCAGATCAAGATGGCACCTGAAGACATGGAAAAGACTACCTTTGTTACTCAGTGGGGCACCTTCTGTTACAAGGTCATGCCGTTCGGGTTAAAGAATGCTGGGGCAACCTACCAACGTGCCATGGTCACCTTATTTCATGACATGATTCATCACGAGATAGAGGTGTATGTGGACGACATGATTGCCAGGTCCCAGACTGAGGAAGAGCACCTTGATCATCTGCAGAAACTGTTTGATCGTTTGAAACTATACAAGCTGAGGTTGAACCCGAACAAGTGCACCTTCGGGGTAAGATCTGGGAAGTTGCTAGGCTTCGTGGTCAGTGACAAAGGGATTCAAGTGGACCCTGCTAAGGTCAAAGCCATTCAAGAGATGCCAGTTCCTAAGACAGAGAAGGAAGTCAGAGGCTTTCTAGGACGTCTGAATTACATTGCTCGGTTCATCTCACATTTAACTGCTACCTGTGAACCAATCTTCAAGCTGCTGAAGAAAGATCAGGTAGTACGTTGGAATGATGAATGCCAGGCTGCTTTTGACAGAATCAAAGAATATCTCCAAGAACCACCCATCCTTATGCCACCAGTGGAAGGGAGACCTTTGATACTTTATCTGACAGTACTTGATAATGCAATGGGGTGTGTGCTGGGGCAGCATGACGAGTCTGGCCGAAAAGAGCATGCCATTTATTACCTTAGCAAAAAGTTTACCGACTGTGAGACCCGATACTCACTGCTTGAGAAAACTTGTTGCGCTTTGGTATGGGCTGCTCGCCGGCTGAGACAGTATATGCTGACTCACACTACCTTGTTAATCTCAAAAATGGATCCTATAAAGTACATATTCGAAAAGCCTGCTCTGTCTGGGAGAATTGCGAGGTGGCAGATGATCTTGACGGAATACGACATTCAGTACACGACCCAAAAAGCCATCAAGGGAAGTGTATTGGCAGACCACCTAGCACATCAAGCTGTGGATGACTACCAATCAATGAACTTCGAGTTTCCAGATGAAAGCATTATGATAGTAACTGACTGTGAGATACCTGGACCGGATGAAGGACCTGAACCGGGATCCCGATGGTCTATGCACTTTGACGGAGCCTCCAATGCTTTGGGAAATGGTATCGGCGCCATAATCGTATCTCCACAAGGTACTCATACTCCACTCACCGCCCGGCTGTGTTTCAACTGTACCAACAACATGGCGGAGTATGAAGCGTGTATTATGGGTCTTCAAGCTGCGATCGACCTGAGGATCAAGTTTCTAAGTGTCTTCGGAGATTCCGCTCTTGTGATCAATCAGATCAAAGGAGAGTGGGATACGAAACATCCAAACTTGATTCCTTACAGAGAATGTGTGTTGGCTCTGATCCCCCACTTCACAGAAATAACATTTGAGCACTTTCCAAGAGAAGAGAATCAGCTGGCGGACGCGTTAGCTACAATGTCTTCAATGTTCAAGGTTAAATGGGATAATGAAGCTCCCCGGATCACCATCTGGAAACTGGACGAACCGGCATACTGTTGTGATCTTGAAACTGAATTGGTGACTGAGAAGCCTTGGTACCACGAAGTGAAGAGATATCTGGAAGCTCAGGAATACCCTGAAGGAGCATCTGTCAATGATAAGAAGTTCCTGAGGAGGTTTGCATCCAAGTTCTTTCTTAGCAATGGCATCTTGTACAAGCGAAACCAGGATTCAACTCTACTGCGTTGTGTAGATAAGACTGAAGCAAATAGAATCATGGAAGAGCTGCATGAAGGGACTTTTGGTACACACTCCAGTGGACATACCATGGCAAAGAAGATCCTACGGGCAGGGTATTACTGGTCTACCATGGAAGCTGATTGCTACCAACATTCTAGGACATGCCATAAATGCCAGGTCTACGCAGATAAAGTGCATGTTCCTCCGGTTCCCCTGAATGTTCTGACTGCGCCTTGGCCATTTGCAATGTGGGGCATAGACATGATCGGTGAGATAAAACCTACGGCATCCAATGGACATCGCTTCATCCTAGTGGCGATTGATTATTTCACGAAGTGGGTTGAGGCAGCATCCTATGCTACGGTAACCAAGACTGTTGTGGCGCGGTTCATTCGGCACAACCTGATCTGTCGGTACGGTGTCCCTGAGCGGATTATTACAGATAACGGTACCAATCTGAACAATAAGATGATCACCGAGCTTTGCGAACAGTTCAAGATACAGCACCACAATTCTTCTCCTTACAGACCGAAGATGAATGGGGCTGTAGAAGCAGCTAATAAAAACATCAAGAAGATCGTGCAGAAGATGACAGTAACGTATAAAGATTGGCACGAGATGTTACCGTTCGCTCTACATGGGTATCGTACTTCAGCTAGGACGTCAACCGGGGCAACTCCTTTCTCTCTGGTTTATGGCATGGAGGCCGTCTTGCCAATCGAAGTACAAATTCCTTCTCTCCGGATAATGAAGGATGCAAATCTGAATGAAGATGATTGGATCCAGACACGACTTGATCAGCTCAACCTTATTGACGAAAAGAGACTTGCTGCTATCTGTCATGGTCAGACGTATCAGAAACGAATGATCAAGGCGTTTAACAAAAAGGTCAGACCACAGGAATATCAAGTCGGGGATCTGGTGATCAAGCGAATCATCCTTCCTCAGAGTGATCCAAGGGGCAAATGGACCCCTACGTACGAAGGGCCATTTGTGGTTAAGCATGTGTTCTCAGGAGGAGCAATGATATTAACCAATATGGATGGTGACGACCTTCCTCACCCCGCCAATGCAGACATAGTTAAAAAATACTACGCATGAAAAAAGACCCGCTAGGCTGACACGTCTAGGCAAAAATTAGGGCTTCCCGTCGAACCAAAAGGGTTCGGGCAAAATGAAGGGATGAAAATGGAAAATCTGTACACCCGGCAAGTCGAAAACCTGAAAAGGCGGCTTGGGCAAAAATGGGTATCCCGGTGGACTGAAAACCCGAAAGGGCAGTCCAGGCAAAAATTAGGGATAAAAGCGTAATACTATGTCTCATCGGATCACTTTGCATCCAGAATCCGGTATCTACATCAGGACGGCATCGATCAGTCAACTTCACCTTCAACCAAGGTCATCAAGGGATGAGACGCTCGGAGTTATAAAGGCAATAGCGGAGTTGAAACCCAGTGGATCATTCATCTTTCACACAGCTGTTTTATTTTCTTTTGTACAAAACTTGTAATAAACTCTTTTGCTCGGCGACATTCCATTTACTGGGATGTCAGCCTCTTGTACACAAAACGCCTATTCACAGGCTATTCAAAATCAATACAAATATACTGTTGATCATTTGATGACTCTGCTACCGATAATCAAGTTGAATCTGTTGAAGGCTGGGATTTTCCCAGGTTGTGAAGAAGATTGCTACCTTTGTTCATCCTTACCATCTGACTGTCCGTTGTTGAAATTAGGCATCCAAGGCCTAATGGATAACCAAGAAATCCTTTTTGAGAAGACTCCTGTTACACCGACTTCTGTCAATGATGTTTCAATAATTACCATATCCGCCAATCTTTCCAAGGTCTCCAAAAGACCTGTTAAGATTACATCCGATCCGAAGACTGTACCTTTGAAGATAACCATGCCTGGGCCCGTCCCATACAAGTCCAACAAATCAATACCGTGTGTTATACCCCAAAATTTGCCCTCCCATATTCCTCAAGAAATTGCCAAGCCAAGCTACAAAATTCCCCAAGGGTTGTGCAGTGCAACAGTCTCCCATACAGTCAAAATTAGGGTTTTGAGTTTGATCAAGAAAAAGAAGTTTTCAAAGGCTCAATCAAGTCTCATATGCTTACAAACATGGTCAAGCATCCCCATATCAAGTTTCAAGGCATTCAGCTCAAGATTGCACAGTCAAAACCCTAAATTGCACTACAGGCAACTGTAGGGGCAAAATGGTCATTTGGCAGTCAAAAGTTCAAATTTTTGGTCAACATATCATTTTGAAGCCACAAACATCATTTGATCAATGCTTGATCATGATTCTCAAAATTTGGCTCAGAAATCATCAAAGATGCAAAAGTTGCTATATTTGGACAGCTGAAAAAGTCAACTGAAATTGACCAGGGCATAACTTTCACATGGATTATCAGAAAAATTCCATCCAAAGCTCATTTTGAAGAGAAAGACATTTCCTACAACTCATCTTCATACTTCAAGTCCAAGAAATGCTCTCACAAAAAGTTATCAATTTCAACATTATAGGTCATTTTCAAAAGTCAACAAAAAGGGACTTTAAGTCAAAGACCATAACTTGAGATTGGTAAATCAAAATGACATGGGACCAAAGGCATTGGTTAAAGGACTCAAAGACCTTTCCAAAATGTCCAAGAACATGTGAAAAGCTTAAAAATTGAGCAAGTTATGCCTTGTAGAAGTTGGGAAATTTTTGAGAAATGGCAAAAGTCAACTATCCTTGAAAATCCAATTTTGACAAAAGGGCCCCATTTTTCTCACTTTGTCCATCCTTGTCATGCCACACACGTGGCCCATGGTTGATTTCAAGACCAAATGTTGACTTTTTTATTTTATTTAATTTTTGATGATTTAATTCATTTTAATTCATTTAAAATTCAAATAAAATTTAAAAATCAATGAAATGGTGTCATATGAATTTGGACAAGTTCTATGTATCATGAACCAACTCAAAAATCAGGCCAAGGTTCATTTACACACTAGGTCTAGGTTTTGGCTAGAAATTAGGAAAAAATGGTTAATGGACAAACCCTAAGGCCAATTCTCTAACAAGCATGAATTAAGGAGAGTTATCAAGCCTATTCAATTCCATAATGATCATTGAGTCAAACCCTAACCCTAGTGCAGCAAGAAACTCGTTCAAAGGCCATTTGACAATTTGAAAATTTGGACATAAAAGGCAAAACTGATTTCAAAGCTAGGGACCTTCTCAAGCCATAATTTTTGTATCAATAGCTTCCTGAGACGATTTTGAACGTATCCCAAATCATAACATCTTCCAAAGCTCCTTGAACTGGTATCCACGAGTCCAACTGCTTCTTAAAAATTTTGAAATCATGTAGCACGATTCAAGCACATTCTTGCAGTTTTAATTACACATTCATACTCACAATGAAGTTTTTGAGCTAACCCTTGCATTTAATTTCATTTTTGTGCCATGAATAAGGAATTGCCATTTTCGAATCCTAGGGTTACAGCTTTCTCAAATTAGGGATTTTGCCTAGGGGAAAAATTAGAGTCCCTGACTGCCATGGCTGAACTCAGTACACCCAGACGAAGAAGAAGATGCCATCGCGAACAATTTATATAGCCTATATGGCTATTCGCTATTTTCTCATAGCATGTGTAAAACAACGTTTCAAAACCGTTGCCTTCTTTGTTTATGTTTCAGGAAATTGGAAGGGATGATGGCGTGTCACACGGAGACTGGGCAGTTTAAATTTGCGCGCGTTTTACATAACACTAACCATTTTCTTTTATATATTTTATTAACTATTATATGTTAAATGAATTCAAATGGCTCAGCTGGTTAAGACACGCGCATGTGACCACAATGACCTGGGTTCAAGTCCCAGGTCTGGCCAATTTCTCATGTTATTTTTCATTTCAAAATTCCATGCAGCGCTGACATTAGTACATACCATGCACACTCCTCATCAATTGGACACGCGTCTTGGAGATCTAATCCAGGGATCAGAATGAAAGCATATGGTGGAGACCAGTCAAGGCATCACACTGGATCAAAAAAGTCAACAAATGCTCACAAATAATTGGGCCAGGCTTGCACTTCCAAATTCAAATTCACACCTCCCTGGTTATATCTTTTTTTTTCTTTTTTTTTTAATTCTCTTTATATTCTATTATTTTTTGTGTTTTATTTTCTGATTTAATTAAGTCTTACAAAAAACATAAAAACATCAAAAAATACAGAAAATACAAAAAAAATATAATTAATTTTGATTCTTTTTTTTTATAAATTAAAATATAACTCATTTAGTTTAATTAGGTTTTAATGTTAATTTTAATTCTTTGTTCATAATAAAAATCCAAAAAAATGTAGAATTAGGTTAATTAGTAATTTTTATATCCTTTTTAATTTTTTCCCTTTTTCTCACAATATTATTATTTATTATTTATTTTCTATAAATCAAAAATTGTACATAAATTAGTTTAGAATTTAATTAGGTTAGAAATTAAATCTTTTTTCATAATAAACTTAAAAAATGATAGAACTAGGATTTTAATTTTAATTAACTTTTCTTTTTTTTCTTTTAAACCTAAAAAACACAAAAACATTATTTTTCATTTAATTTTTAATTCCTTGATTAATTTTAATTATTTGTAAAAGGGTCCAACGCCCTAATTTTGTTTAAACTCTTTATTTCGCGCATTTGTTTTATATCGTTTAAATACCTCTGTATATGCCCCAAAGCCTTGTAATAAGTTTAGATTTATTTCTTGCACTCTTTATTTACTTTCAGTCAAATCGGGTTCGGTTTTTTTTGGCGATGTGGACCCGCGCCAGTTGTAATAGTTAGATTTATTTTCTCGCAAATATAACTGTTAATAAATATGCATGAAAGAATGAATGCCCAAAAAAAAATAAAATCAAATCGTTAGATCACCAATACATGACAAGACAAACAATGAACTGAAAATGACACACAATTCGCACACACCACCCCTAGGGTACGCCTCACTGTTGCCTTTCGAAAGGTGGTCGTCGAGTAGAAAACGTCTTAGTAAGTCCTCATGGTCCGGGAACCTGGCATGAGGGTAGCTTCTAAGGTGTCTTCCCATTGCTCCGGTGATCACCATGTCCCTAAAATCGAATTGACCCGAATACCTCCAACGGTGGTGCTACCTACCTCTCAATGGTGGGATGGCACTACTTTAAAGGACTCTTACACAGACGAATTCCTTAGGGTAGGTAGGTTCTCGTAGGTACTTGCTCTCTTCAAAACAAAACAAAAACTCTTTTCACACCAACACACTTTCAAAAAACTTTCAAACAAACTTTTCAAACACTCTGACGTACGAGTCGAACTGAAACTTTTCAAAGAATATTTTTGAAACCCACAATTGAAAAGCAAACAACAATTTTGAAAACACATTGAGCAAGTACCTAAGAGCCCATGGATAACCATGGATAGAAAGGGTGCTAACACCTTCCCTTTCTATAACCTACCTCCCGAACCGAGAGCAATCTCTTTAAAGGAATTTTTCTGTGCTTTTGTCCTTTCCTATTGGAGAAAATAAAAGACGGTGGCGACTCTTGCTTACCGCGACATTTCGCGAACCAGCTTTAAAACAGTCAGTTCCAGATCCACCGATCACACCGTGGAACTATGGTGGAGAGATCTTCTACCACGGTATTAAACAGATTGAATCAACTGAAGAGAGTTCTGATGAAGAGACTTCCGACATTGGAAACATTGTCGGAACGAGTAAAATCACCCGCAGTGGGAGAATCTTCTCTCCAGAGATTGCCCCTCCAAAGGCAATCTTTGGACCCTCAGTCGCTCCTAAGGTTACTCCTGTACCGGTCAACATATCTGCGAGAACTCCAGTTATTGAAGAAGTTGTCACTCCTGTGGTTGTCCCGTCTGTTGTTGCTGATGATAGAGGGAAAGGGATCCAAGAAGAGCCCGTCAGGACGAGGGCTCAGCCGTTGATCATCCCTGAGACCTCTCAAAAAGAAATGGAAGAGATTTTGAAAATAATCAAGAGAAGCGATTATAATGTTGTGGAACAACTGGGGAAAACCCCCTCAAAGATCTCTATGCTGGCCCTGTTGCTTTATTCTGAAGCTTATGCCAAAGCTTTGATAAGATTCTTAAAGATGGCCCATGTGCCCAAGGAAACCTCCGCGGATCAATTCCAGGAATGTGTAGCTAGCTTAACGGATGACAATGGTCTAGGATTCTCTGATGCTGATTTAACATCTAAAGGGAGAAAGCATAATGACGCGCTGCATGTCTCAGTGGAATACAGAGGGACTACTCTAGCACACGTACTGGTAGACACTGGGTCATCGCTGAATGTCTTGCCGAAGAAAGCCTTGGATAGACTGGATTGTGAAGGTTTAACCTTGAAACCAAGCAATATCATTGTCAGAGCCTTTGATGGTTCTAAAAGGATGGTTCACGGGGAGGTAGACATCCTGATTAAAGTGGGAACTGAAACCTTCAACTCTATGTTCTACATGATGGACATCCGTCCTTCCTATTCTTGCTTGTTGGGAAGACCTTGGATTCACAATGCTGGATCCATCACTTCTTCTCTGCATCAAATGCTCGAGTACCCTGTCCATGGGAAAATCATAATTGTTCACAGTGAAGAGGAATACATGATAAGCCATCTAAATTCTTTCCGCTATGTAGAATTGGATGGTGAATTCATTGATACCCCCTTTCAACATTTTGAAGAGGTAGCTCAGGAGATTGCAGCAACCAAGACAGTGCCTGTTGTGCCCATGATTACCAAACTTGTGTCTCGGATGTCATCCCTCAAAGATGCAAAGGTTGTGATTGAAGAAGGAGGAAGCATAATATGGGGTCAACTTCCAGACTTTCCTTTCAAATCTGATAAATTTGGCTTGGGTTTCACTGCTTCCGCTCAAAAGGCTGTACGCTGCGCCCGGGCTGGGGGGCCACCGGTGAATTTTACTCATCATGGAGTCAAAGCTTTGGAGGATAGTGAAGAGGAGAGCAACCTAGAAGACTGGATCTTTCCAACTGTTGACGGAGGGCTAAGCAACTGGGAAGCAAAAGACTTTGTTCCCATTACTTTCATAAATCAGTAATTTATCTTTCAAACATTTCTGTTGGTTTGTAATAATTCTCAAAACAATTCGTACACTTTTTGCCTTGTGCCTTACCTGAGGCGCATAGGTCCATTTGTAAGGGTTTGATTTTTCATCTTCATATGCCATTTTAATGAATCATGGATGTTTTCACATATAAACTTTTGTGTTCATTTTCTTTATTTTTTACATTTTATTTGTTTAAAGGTGGCTACCCCTTACACACACCCACACTTACAAATGCAGGTACCCTTCCATTCCGAATTCCATGCGTAACAATTCTGCTATGGCCTTCAGTGACTCTGAAGATCTGGTCTACCATGCCGAATACGAAAGTGATGAAGACTGTGAGGTGCCTGGAGAGTTGGCTAGACTGCTACAACAGGAAGAAAGGGTTATTCTACCGCATGAGGAGTTGTTAGAGACAATCAACTTGGGTACTGTTGAAGACAGAAAAGAGGTTAAAGTGGGTGCCAACCTAGAGCCAAGTGTCAAGGAGCACTTAGTTCATCTGTTACATGAATATGTTGAGATCTTCGCCTGGTCATATGAGGACATGTCGGGACTCGATACAGATATTGTGGTTCACCATCTCCCCACCAGAGAAGATTGTCCACCTGTTAAACAAAAAGTCCACCGTATGAGGCCCGACATGTCAGAAAATATCAAAGCCGAAGTGATGAAGCAGTTCAATGCTGGATTTCTTGTTGTTACTTCCTATCCACAATGGGTCGCTAACATTGTGCCCGTGCCTAAGAAGGACGACAAAGTGAGAATGTGCGTGGATTAGAGACTTAAACAGGGCTAGCTCTAAAGATGACTTTCCACTACCGCACATTGACATCTTGGTTGATAATACAGCTTAGCACAAAGTTTTTTCTTTCATGGATGGATTCTCGGGGTATAACCAGATCAAAATGGCCCCTGAGGACATGGAAAAAACTACTTTTGTTACACAGTGGGGTACCTTCTGCTATAAAGTGATGCCATTCAGACTGAAGAATGTCGGGGCAACCTATCAGCGTGCCATGGTGGCCTTGTTTCATGATATGATACATCATGAGATTGAAGTCTACATGGACGACATGATAGCCCGTTGACAAATGGAAGAAGAACACCTCGACCATTTGCAAAAGCTGTTTGTCAGGTTGAAGGAGTACAAGCTCAGACTGAACCCTAACAAGTGCACTTTCGGAGTCAGGTCCGGTAAACTATTGGGATTCATGGTCAGCAACAAAGGCATCGAGGTTGATCCTGCCAAAGTCAAAGCTATACAAGAAATGCCTGCCCCTCGCACTGAGAAGGAGGTCAGAGGTTTCTTGGGACGCCTAAACTATATTGCTAGGTTCATTTCTCACCTAACATCTACGTGTGAGCCAATCTTCAAGTTGTTGAAGAAAGATCAGGTGGTTAAATGGAATGATGATTGTCAAGCTGCTTTCGATAAAATCAAGGAGTATTTGCTAGAACCTCATATCTTGATGCCTCCCGTTGAAGGAAGACCACTAATCATGTATCTGACTGTTTTGGATAATTCAATGGGGTGCATACTGGGCCAACATGACGAGTCTGGCCGAAAAGAGCATGCCATTTATTACCTTAGCAAAAAGTTTACCGACTGTGAGACCCGATACTCACTGCTCGAGAAAACTTGTTGCACTTTGGTATGGGCTGCTCGCCGGCTAAGGCAGTATATGTTGACTCATACCACTCTACTGATATCTAAGATGGATCCGATCAAATACATCTTCGAGAAGCCTGCTTTGTCCGGAAGGATAGCTAGATGGCAGATGATCCTCACAGAGTATGATATACAGTACACGACCCAAAAATCTATAAAGGGGAGTGTACTAGCCGACCATCTGGCTCATCAAGCTGTTGAAGATTATCAATCCATGAGGTTCGACTTCCCCGACGAAGACATTATGACATTGGACAACATTGAAGATATCAGACCGTATGACAGACCTGAACAAGGATCCCAATGGACCCTGTACTTTGATGGTGCCTCTAATTCACTTGGTAACGATATCGGTGTTGTGCTTATCTCTCCAGAAGGTTGCCATACTCCTTTCACCTCCAGACTTTGCTTTAACTGCACCAACAACATGGCCGAGTATGAAGCTTGTATCTTTGGGCTCAAAGCTGCAATAGACCTGGGAATCAAATCTTTGGTTGTGTTTGGAGACTCAGCTTTGGTCATCAGTCAGATCAAAGGAGAGTGGGACACTAAACATCCCAATCTCATCCCTTAAAAAGAACATGTCTTGACATTGCTACCTCATTTCGAGCAGATTACCTTCGAGCACTTCCCGCGAGAAGAGAACCAGCTAGCAGATGCTCTAGCTACAATGTCATCCATGTTTAAACTTAACTGGGATAATGAGGCTCCCAAACTCACCATCGAGCGAATGGACGAACCTGCACATTGTCACGAGATTAATACCGAAGAGGTAGTGGACCGACCTTGGTTTCACGAAGTCAAAAGGTATCTCGAGACTCAAGAATATCCTGAAGGAGCTTCAGTTAATGACAAAAAGTTCTTAAGGAGATTCTCTGCCAAGTTCTTCCTGAGCAATGGTATCCTATACAAGCGCAATCATGATTGCATTCTGCTTCGTTGTGTGGACAAGGTTGAAGCTGAACAGATCATGGCCGAACTGCATAATGGTACATTTGGCACCCACTCGAGCGGGCATACGATGGCTAAGAAAATTCTAAGGGCAGGCTATTACTGGTCTACCATGGAAGCTGACTGCCATCAACATTCCAGAACTTGTCACAAATGTCAAATCTATGCGGACAAGGTACATATTCCTCTGGTTCCTCTCAATGTCCTAACAGCTCCTTGGCCATTCGCAATGTGGGGAATCGACATGATTGGAGAGATCAATCCTACAGCATCCAATGGACACCACTTCATCCTGGTGGCCATTGATTACTTTACCAAACGGGTCGAAGCAGCTTCCTTCGCATCCGTCACAAAAATGTTGTTGCCCGCTTCATCAAGCAGAACCTCGTTTACCGGTATGGTATCCCCGACAGGATCATTATGGACAACGGTACAAACCTTAACAACACTATGATCACGGCTTTGTGTGAGCAGTTCCAGATTCAACATCACAATTCATCTCCCTATTGGCCAAAGATGAACGGTGTTGTCGAAGCTGCGAACAAAAATATCAAGAAGATCATACAAAAGATGACAGTCACCTACAAGGACTGGCATGAGATGTTACTGTTTGCTCTCTGCGGGTACAGTACCACGACGCGTACATCAACTGGGGCAACACCCTATTCTTTGGTATACGGCATGGAAGTTGTTTTACTTATCGAGGTTTAGATTCCCTCCTTGAGAATCATGAAAGATGCTGGTTTGAGTGAAGACGATTGGATTCAAACCCGGCTTGATCAGTTGAACTTAATTGACGAAAAGAGACTTACTACTGTTTGCCACGGTCAGACGTGTCAAAAACGGATGATCAAAGCTTTCAACAAGAAAGTCAGGCGCCAGGTATATCAAGTCGGAGATCTTGTAATCAAGTGGATCATCTTGCCGCAAAGCGATCCCAGGGGCAAATGGACTCCTACCTACAAAGGACCATTTGTGATCAAAAACATATTTTCTGGTGGGGCAATGATATTAACCACCATGGACGGTGATGACCTACCGCACCCTGCAAACGCAGACATAGTCAAAAGATACTACGCATAAACGATCCGCTAGGTTGACACACCTAGGTAAAAAAAGGGAATCCCGGTGAATCGAAAACCCGAAAGGGCGGTTCAGGCAAAAGTTAGGGATAAATAAAAAAATCTGTACACCCGGCAAGTTGAAAACCCGAAAGGGCGACTTGGGCAAAAAAGGGTTTCCCGGTGGATCGAAAACCCGAAAGGGCGGTCCAGGCAAAAGTTAGGGAATCAAAGCGTATGACTATGTCTCGTCGGATCACTTTAAGGGTAATCTCTTCACAAACAAGCTCCTGGCTTCTGATCAACTCAGTCATCTTCGGACGAAGCAACGAATGAACAAGATATTCAGAGTTACAAAGGCTATAGTAGAATGGGAACCCCATGGAATTGTTACACATAGCCATCTTTCTTTGTTTAAATTTTTCTCAATTTTTATGACAACATTCTCTTACTAGGATGTCTGTCTCCTTTGTACAAAATACTTACACAAAGTTAATACAAAGATACTTCAAAGTGCAGAAAACTATTTGTCTTTTCTTCATTTTACACTTGTGTTTTATTTGAAAACGTCCAATGATTTATTAAATGAGCATATGCATTTGAATATAATCATTGTTTACAAATAAACAAAATGGGAAATAATAATTACTGACAGGTTGAAAGTATAGGAAAACGTCTTTAGGCTATTTCAAGAGAAATCCCCTGCAGTACATCATCTAGATCCCCAGCGGAGCTAAAACCTTGAAATACATATCCCCAGTGGAGTTATAATTTCAAGAATCCCATCAGAGTTAAAACTTCAGACTCCCAATCCCAGCGGAGCCAAAACTTTGAACTACAGATCCTCAGCGAAGATGAAACTTTCTTCCCCAACGGAGTCAAATCTCCAACCTTTAAACCCCAGTGGAAATCCTCCAGTTACCTCCAATTCCCCAGAGAGTCGCTTTAAAACCAGATAATTCCCCAGAGAGTTATCTTAAAACCTAAAAATTTCCTAGCAAGTTGCTTTGAAGCTTGACAACTAACCAGATGACAACTTCGGATAATTCCCCAGTAGATTGGCATACAACCCAAATTCTTGAACTCTCTCCATAACAGGAATGAACTGTTCCCCGCAGGGTCTCCTAAACTCCTCAGGAAGATAGCTACTCAGTATAGCTCTTCCCCACAGAGTTTTTCATCCCCTAGAAGATTGAAGATTCTCATTCTCATCCCCCCAGTAAAGTTGCCAGAGTTTTCATTGCTCCCCAGCATGAATTTGTCAGAATGTTTAATCCTCCGCAGGTCGAAGATTCTCATTCTTGACTCTCCAGCATGAACTCCCCAAGGATTCAAATTCCCCTAACAGAATGAAGATTCTCATTCTCAGTTCCCCGTAGAAGCCATCAGAGCCTTCCTTATTCTCCAACAGATCAAGGTTTTCCTTTGTTTGATACCCGGTAGAGATCACCAGAGTTTTCCCTATTCCCCAACCAATAAAGGATTCTCACATCCCCACAGAGTAGTCAGGATTTTTCTCTTAATCCCTAGCAGTCAAAGGACTTCTCATCCTCAACAATCAAAGGTTTTTGAATCTCCAGCAGCGGTCAAGGATTTATTTTCCCCGACAGCTATCAAGGATTTATTTTCCTCAGCATTACAGCAACTCATCTTGCATACACATACATTACACTCATATATCATAAACATTTTTAAAACACATTTTATTGCATCATACATTACATGCAACATAACTTTGTGTTTCAGCTAACATTTTACCCTTTTTCAGGCTAAGATTAACAGCTATCTTTAACAAATATTCAAAGATTTCAGATACAGTAAAGATACACTCCAGACACGGAAGTCATTCTATTACTCATTCAGAATTCAAAGTCAAGATACAATACGGATACACTCCAGACACGGAAGTCATTATGTTACTCATTATGATTCTATTTCGGATACGCTCCATACACGGATGACATTCTGACCCTTACACCAGTAGTCCGAATCTCCCCAGCTAAGAGATGCTCCAGACACGGATGCTATCCTTTTGCTCATTTCGACTCGAGAACAGATGCAGTCCAGACACGCTCCAAACACGGTAGCCATGCTAATCACTCATTTCTGATACTTATTCAAGTTTTCAACATCCAGATACGCTCTAGACGCGGTAGCCATGTTGATCACTCATTCTGATGTTCCCTAGCTCAGATACACTTCAGACACGAAAGTCATTCTGCCGCTTATTCAAATTTCAATTACAGATACAGTCCAGATACGCTCCAGACACGGTAGCCATAATCTGTAAAACAGAACAAAGATAAATTCCCTTGGTCTTTTAAATGGTTAGTGTAATGAAGCATGAATGCCATGTTATGATGCATGATGTCATGGTAAACCACAGGTATAGCAAACACAGATATTGAAAACACAGTCAAATCATACAAAGCCCTCAAGTTTAAGGATTGCATGAGGTCAAAGGTAGTACCCTCTTGAAGTTAAGTTGGTTTCAACCTGTCCTAGAAAAAAGTAATCGGGTTCTAGAGGACCTCAATATCACTGACCATCCTCCATCGGTCATGGTTTCAGCTCACACAATCTTTTCTTGCGGCTGGAACTATCTCGAGAGTATGGTCTCAATGAGTGTAGCATCGAGTATCAACCAATTCTCAGCTTTACACCAAGGTCGGCTATCTCACTACTTTCTAATGGCCAAGTTGGGAGATTAAAGGTTCTAAGGTTAGTTGATGTTTAACGACACCACGTGGCGGCCCCGTATTCTCCTCATTTCTCCATAAGGGATACCGGTACCAACCAAAGTGCCACACCAATGTAGTTACTGCTTCAACCGTATCAGTCTACGCTGTAAAGTTCCTTTACAGTCTATTGCTACTTACCTAAAAGGTATTCCCCAGATCCGGGTGTAGGATCTATGGTAACCCCAAACAAAAACCTTTAAAAGTAAAGCAAACAAAGCAATCAAGAGAAGCAATTATGATGAACTAGATCCTAAGGTATACCCCACTTATAATTATCCCCAGCAGAGTCGCCAGTTCTGTGATACGGTGGCAGAACTGATTGTTTGATACTGGTTTGCATTTTGCATTTTTTATTCGCAAAATGTCGCGGTAAGCAAGAGTCTCCACCGAATTTTATTTCATCCAATCGAAAAGGAAAAAAGTACAAAAAAAATCCTTTTTCGAGACTTTGAGTACGGGGGGTAGATTATAGAAAGGGAAGGTGTTAGCACCCTTTCCATCCATGGTTTTCCATGGGCTCTTAGGTACTTGCTCATTTTTAAATTGCTCGTGTTTGTGTTTTATTTTGAAATAGTTTGACTTTGTGATAACCCTTGTATCAGTCCTCAAGGGTGTGACGAAGTTGTTTTTGAAAATTTGTTTGAAAAGTGTAAGTGTGAAAAGTTTTGATTTGAGCAAGTACCTACTAGCATCTACCTACTCGAAAAAAGATTGTTTCTATTCTTGTTTCCTTTAGACAGCGCTATCCCATTATTGAGGAATAGGTAGCACCGTCGTTGGAGTTTGTAAGGGTCAATTCGAAAGGGACGTACGATCACTAAAGCAATGTTATGATACCTTGGTAATATCCCTAGAGTCTTAAGATCTTTTCGAGGCAGCATTTTCGAGGCAACATTCGAACGGGACATTAGATCTTTTTAGACAGGATGGAAACCACTAAAGCATCCTATACTTAATGATCGTTTACCAAAGGCAACCGAAGTGAGAGTATACCCTAGGAGTGATATGTACGAGTGATCAGTTTTCAATTTATTTAATCTTTCCACATTAGGGTTTTCTAACCGTATTAGTTTATCATGCATTCTTGCCATACAATCATATTAGCATACATCTAACAGTTAAATATTTGCGGGAATCAAAAACGCGAGAAGATAGATCTACGCTATTACAAGGCTTCGGAGTGGGGGATTAATTACATAGCCAAAAAACCCGGGAATTTAAACAATAAATAAAACCCTAAATTAAACTATTACAAGTCATGAACAGTTACAAAAATATTTTCGAAATAAATAATAAACGCACGATGAATCAAATACGAAACCACTAGGGTTTTGACCCTTGACTAAACCTATTGACGATTGATTAAAAAATTTTTTTGTCATGTTTTAAGAAAATAATGAAATAGCTAAATAAAAAGAAGACCTAACTACTAATTAATTTTAATTAAGAAAAATAAATTAATTGAATCTAAAAAAACCTATTTTTATGTATTTTGGAAAAAGAGAAAAAATAAATCAAGAGTTAACCTAATTTTCTAATTTAATTTTAATTGTGAAAATAAATTAAAGTTTCCCTAAGTTAAACTAAATTAAATTAAATTTGATAATAGTAAAAAAAAACTAATTCTAATTTTTTGTGAATTATTGATTTTATGATTTTATGAAGAAAAAAAGATTAATTTGTGAATTAAGAATAAAAAAATAAATATTAAAAGAATTAAATAAAAGAAAAGAAATAAGAAAAGAACGATGGGCCTATGCTAGCAACTATGGGGGTATATTGTTGAAATTCTGAGCCCAAATGATCCAAGCCCGTTTGACTTTGCTGGATCTGATGCACATGTTGACTTGAGGTGCATGATGGACCTTCAATGGAAAGGCATTGGATCTTGGCTGAAGACGCATTTGATGGTTGGATCTTGAGTTGCATGGTGGATACTTGGACATGTGGTGTACCTGATTATGTGAAGCAAAATTATATGAAACAAATATTGGGACCTGGGGATCGAACCCAGGCCCTCACGCTCGCTCCCAGTACCTGCTTGCCATTTGTGCTAATTTGCTCGTTTGTACATATAATAGAAACAATTAGTATAAGAAAATCACGGGACATATTCAGAAAAATGCTCTAAAATTCAAACTAACCAATCCAAGGTTGCCACACCTCATCTTCTTCCCCAAACAGTCGTTTTAGGTAACAGAACTTTTACCTACGGATGCTTTGCTGTAGCTACAAACCTATGCCATTCAAAAATTCTATACAAGCAATATAAATGAAATTCAAAGGTATCAATCAACTCGTCTCATCCTCACGAGTATCATGGTACCAGAAACCAAGCCCAATTTAGCCTATACTGCAAAGCCCTAAAACAAGCCAAGAACCCTTAACAATGGCGTATCATGATTCATGTGCTAAAAACACAATTAAACAATACCAAAAGCTTGCAAACTCAATGATAAACAAGAATATATGAATCAAACGTGCTAATGATGAGTAAATCAATGAAATCGAAAATGAGTTTTTAGGCAAACCGTGTGACTGCTACGCACTAATTCTGGACCTGAGGCGGCTTGCAATTGATTGGGATACGTTCCTGGGATGTCCAGTAATCTGTTGGAAATGTTAGAATGACTTGGATTGGCCTCTAGGATGGAAATTGAATCACCACTTTTCTTTGAAATTTTGAAGTTTGGTTTTTGGCTATGCACGACTTTTAACCCTTGTTCTTGCCTTGGATCGTTCAATATATATCATAGAGTGCATTAGGGTTGTAAAAACTGATCACATCTTTGGAAGTTTTCAAGATTTGATTTTATTTTCATGGCACATATAAACTTGCTATATTGAGCCAAACTATACCTTTCTTGTCCCAATCAGCCTTGATTCGAATTGATCATGATATCCTTGCATTATTTGATTGAGATCATGAGGTTGGATATTTGGTTCGTGGATCATATTATAAGTGAGGTGCAAGCATAAAAAGTTGGGCCCATTTAGCAAAAAATGCAATTTTGAGCACTTTTGACTTTTGGCAATTTTGCAAAAATGGTCAACTTTGACAAGGCATATCTCCTCCAATTTTAACCCTAGAGAGGTGTTCTTGGACTTTTTAGAAAGCTTAGGATGTTCCATAATTAACCCTTTTGGTCTCATATCAATTTATTCTTCCATGTTCATGTATGAAGCTTTGACCCAAAAGTTGTTTTTGTTGACTTTTCAAAATGACCTATAATGTCAAAATTCATATCTTTTTGTGAGTGCATTTTCTGAACTTGGGAGCTGAAGATGAATCGTATGGAATTGCATACTCTTCAAAATGAGATTTGTATGGGTCATTCATGATGAAGTATGAGAAAGCTATGCTTGGTCAAAGTTGAGTTGACTTTTCCTGCAAAACCCTAATTTAGCAACTTTTGGGTTTTGATGAATTGTGAGCAATCCTTGATGAATCATGATCAACCCTTGATAAAATGATTAATGATACTTCAAAATGAGGATGTTGGCAAAAAATCTTGAAGTTTGACTGTATGTGGGCCCCAGTTGACTTTTGACCTAGTACAGTTGATTTTCAAGCATTTGAGCGATTAACTGAGCAAACTTCTTCTGCAAAGCTTGAAACTTGACATGGATGATCTTGAGAACATATTAGGACCTTGGAAGGAATTTGGGATCCTTTGGAATCAAGCATCTTGAGGAAAAATGAAACCCTAATTTGAGGTAGACTGCCTTAGGAGAGAGTTTGTCTGGTCAACTCTTGAACTTCCTTGAGCAATTTGGGGACCTTACTTGCCATGTGTTGAGAAATATGGGAGGGAAAATTTTGGGGTACAAAACATATGCTAATCGGAAAGGGGTCTCCCCGGTTGAGGGGTAAGCCATCGTCTGATAGGCCCCGAGTATGCTATGTAACTCCTCGGCCCATCTTTTCTTGGTTTCATCTAACCTTCGCCTGAGGCCTCGTAGGATCACCCTGTTTACAGACTCGGCTTTCCTGTTTGTCTAGGGGTGTTCTACGGAAGCGAAGTGATGGATGGTGCCCAACTTGGCAACGAACTCCTGGAAGTTTTTCTCCGTGAATTGTGTCCCATTGTCAGTGACAATCGCTTGTGGAATGCAAAATCGAGCAAGGATATTTCTTTTGTAGAAACCGAGAATGTTTTGCATGGTTATTCTAGCTAGTGCTTCCGCTTCTATCCACTTGGTGAAGTAGTTGACGTCCACTATTAGATATTTGTTCTGGTTCGTTCCTACCACGAAAGGTTCGAGGAGGTCTAAGCCCCACCATGCAAAAGGCCAGGGGGAAGAGAGAGATTTGAGCTTGCTTGGAGGCTCTAGGATCATGTCTCTGTGGCGTTGGCATTTGTTGCACTTCTTCACATGCTCTTTAGCATCATGCTGCATGGTGGTCTAGTAATATCCTACCCACAACGTTTTTCTAGCAAGGGATCTCCCGTCTAAGTGTTATTCGTTGATTCCTTCGTGGATTTCACGTAAGATGTGGGCTGCTTTGTGTTGATCGACACATTTGAGGAGAGGGATGGAAATTCCTCTCTTGTATAGTGTTCCCTCGACCAGAACATAGGAGTAGGCTCTTCACCTAACTTTGCTGGCATTTTTTTGATCGTTTGGTAACTCTTCTTTCGTGAGGTAGTTGTATACTGGGTTCATCCAGCATTCACTATCTCCTATGGCATATATGTCGAGAGTCGAGGAGGGTTTTTTGATGCTCGCACGAGGAAGAATTTCCTGTATAACCGATTTGTTTCCCCCTTTATTCTTCGTGCTTGCCAGTTTTGACAGAACGTCTATAGACTTGAATTTCTTCATTCTTTCTTGGACCAGGGACCAATACTTGGCGAGATGGTCATTTTTTACCTGGTACTCTCCTCTTACCTGGGATGCCACGAGCTGGGAGTCTGTGACGATTCTCACCTCCTCGGCCCCCAAGTCTTTGTCCAGGTGCATCCCTGCTAAAAATGCTTTGTATTCGGCTTGGTTGTTTGAGGCCAGGAATGACAATGTAAGAGATACTTAGATCAAAATTCCCTCTTTGTTCTCCAAGAAAATCCCCACACCGCTGCCTATCGAACTAGAGGCCCCGTCAACGAAGATGGTCCACCTGTGTGTCCCGTTTGGGGGAACGAGTGAAGTCATTTTGGCCACAAAGTCGGATAGTACTTGATCCTTACGGGCTTTCTTGCTTACGTACTTTATGTTAAACTCGGAGAGTTCTAATGACCACTTGAGCATTCTGTCCACCATGTCCGGTCGTCTGAGCAGCTGCTTTATTGGTTGCTCTGTCTGGACGATGATTGTGTGGGCCAAGAAAAAGTGCCTCAGTCTCCTCTCCATGTTGATAAGCTCTAAGGCTACTTTCTCAATATGTTGGTACCTTCGGGGGTTTCTCGGATGAGGGAAGCGCTCACGGCTTTGGATGTAACATCCAGATAGAGATAGAGGACTTCCTCCTTTTCTGGTCGAGAAAGGACCGATGGCTGTGACAGCGTATGCTTCAGGTGGACGAGGGTGTGCTTGCATTCTTCTGTCCACTCGAAGGCCGCCTCTTTACGGAGAAGTTTGAAGTAGGGGAGCGTGTGTTAGGCATATTTTACCATGAAACGAGATAGAGAGGTGGGCATTTTGTTCAGGATCTGAATGGACTTCTTCGAGTTTGGCATTGGAAACTCAAAAAACGCCCGACACTTGTCGGGATTGGTTTCGATTCTTTGTTACGTTAGGTAGAAACCGGGGGATTTTCCTGCCCGTACGCCGAAGGTGCATTTTTCTAGGTTGAATCACATTTTGCACTTCCTTGCTTGTTTGAAAACTTTTCTGAGGTGGAGAGCGTGACCGGTTTCCTCTCGGGATTTTACGATCATGTCGTCCATATATACTTCGATCATGTCTCCAGTTTCTCCTCTGAAGACTTTGTTTGTCATGCGTTGATAGGTAGTGCCTGCATTTTTCAGGTCGAAGGGCATTATGTTGTAGTAATAGTTTCCCGATTCAGTCATGAATGCTGTATATTTTTTGTCCGCTTTTGCCATGGGGATCTGGTTGTATCCATAATATGCGTTCATGAAAGACAATAATTTAAAACCTACAGAATTATCGACCAGTTTGTCAATGTGGGGAAGGGGATAAGCATCTTTCGGGCAAGCCCGGTTGATATCGGTATAATCAATACACATACGCCACTTTCCATCAGATTTTTTAACAAGGACTACATTTGAGAGCCAGGTTGTGTACTGGGCTTCAGAAATAAATTTTGCCTTTAAGAGGTCTTTTACAGCCTGCTCGATAACCTCCGTTTTTTCTGGAGACTGCTTTCTCCTATGTTGAGCAACCGCCTTAAGGGCAGGGTCTACTGTCAGATGATGGCAAGCTATTTCGAGATCCAGTCTGGGCATTTCGGCTGCACTCCAAGCAAACAAATCAACATTCTCCTTCAGACATGCTTCCAGCTGTTTCTTCTCCAGGTTGGGGAGGTCGGTGCCAATCTTCACTCTTCTGGAGGGATCGCTCCCGAGGGGAACGATTTTGAAATCCTCGTCTGGGATTGGTTGCATGGGATGCATGGGCTCCTTGCTACTTGTCGCTAGGGATGAGCTTTCTCCTTCGATCATGGGCTTTTCCCCTTTCTTTTCCGCTCTGTGAAGTCTTCTTTCGAGAAGCAACTGTCCAGTTCGATGGTATCGACTCGTGGCAGTGACCTAGGTTCCTCGGAGATGGTGGGCAGAGCGGGTCTATTGGCCATTCGGAGTTGTGCGCTGATGGAACTTAGGCTCTTGGGTGATGCTTCGAAACAACTCCTTGTGGCCTGGATATCCCCGTGAAGGGTGGCGAGCAAACCTTCAGCGGTGTAGTACTTCATCTTTAGATGTACGGTGGAGGGCACTGCTATCAACTCGGATAAAATGGGTCTTCCGAATATGCACTGGTAAAGTGACAGGGAGTCCACCACCAAAAATTGGGTTCTGATGGCCCTGGCCATTACGCCCATCCCAGAGGTAACAATTAGCTCAACGTATCCCCAAGGTTTGGTGACAGATCTGTTGAATCCCTGGAGATCTGAGCCTATTTATGAGGTCAGATGGGTCTCATTCAGCTGAAGAATGTTGAATAGTTGGGTGTACATTAGGTCCATCGAGCTTCCCTGGTCTACCAAGATGCGTCGAACGTCAAAGTTCTCCATGCGTGCACGTACGAGGAGTGGGATGCTTGAGTTAGGGGCCTCTCCCGATAGCTCTTCCTGGTAGAATGCGAGAGGATGGGAACCTCCTCTGAATTTGTCGAGGGTGGCGCCCATGTCAAAGTTGGCCTCTATCAGCTGGTCGAACCTCCTTTTTATTGAACCCATTGTGCCTTTGTTGAATCCCCTGTCAAAGATGATCATTTCCGTCGGGAAGGATTCCCAAGGACTATGTGAAGAGAATTACATGGGGACTTCTTCCATGTCGGGAAAGTAGAAATCCTTCGGTCTTGTGATGCTCATAGAGAATGGAATGAGGCTTGTGTCGGGGGAGTCCACCTTCTTCAACATTCTTGGCTTCTTGAGCTTCTTCGCGAGCACTCTTCTTTTTCTTATATTGTTTGAGATGCTCGTCCCGGATGAGTATCTTAATTGCATCTTTGAGGTGGATGTAGTCGTTATTATTGTGCCCATGGCTCTTGTGGAACCTGCAGTATTTGCTTTTGACCGTCCCGGGCTTGGACGGTGTTTGGCAAGGAAAGCGTACCCCAACTTACTTTAATTCTGAATTGGCGTATCTTGTCAGAATACGCTCGCGAGTGGCGTTGAGGGGGGTGTAGTCATGAAAATGACTATCTGGCCCTCAGTGTTCTTTAGAGTCTCGGGACTTATCTTCTCTCTTTTTCTCTCCTCCCATACGGGATATCGAGGGCTCATCATTCTTCGAGGTCTTGGCATTCTCTTTGTGATGTGAGTCTCTTGCATTGTTAGTTGCCTCCTTCTCTTTGTACTGAATGCACGCTTGGGCTTTAAGTAGGAGGGAGTCGAGCGTGGCTGGAGTCTCGATGCCAACGACTTTGGCGAAGTCATTGCAGGGACGGAGCCTCCGCTCGAGGAGATATTTTTTCACGTCGTCGATCGTAGAGACCTATATGACTTCCTTGTTGAAGCGCTAATGTAAGCCCGAAGAGACTCATCTCTCCCTTGGATGATTTCTTCTAGCGATGCTTCTGACTTAGGATATCGGTTAGACATTGTGAAATGCTTCGAGAACATCTTCCTCAACTGCTTCCAGGAGGTGATAGATTCGTCTAGAATAATTTTGTACCAGGACATGGCACCTTTCCTCAGGATAGTCGAAAACTGCTTGCACTTGATGGTGCCCCTGACTCCCCGGTAGTCGAGAAGGGCGTCAATATTTTCTATATGTTCATCGGAATCAGTTGTACCATTATATGTTCTCAGCGGGGGTGGCTTCTTCAGGACGATTGGGAGTTGGGTCTCTATGATCTCTCTTGACAATGGGCCGCGAGGCTCATCATCATCACTTCCTTTGAGAGATAGAGGCGGGGAATGATGGTTCCTTCCCCGTCAAGCATCGTTGTCACACCCGGGAGAAGGACTTATTTGATGTTGCCTTGGCTTGGGCGACAGTGATCGATCGTGGTCAAGTCGGAGGTCTCTCCTCGTCTTCTTGGAAGAAGGAGAGCCTTGATCTTTCTTGGGAGGTGTGCGGTCGCGTTTCTTGAGGAAAGAAACATCATACTTCTCCCTTCTGGTTGGACGCTCACGCCTAGGTGGGGATAGGCCGGGGGATTCGTATTGTCGGTGTCTTTGAGGAGGAGACTTTACTGCTTCTTCTCCTAGGTCCCTATCCTCTTGCCTGCCACAGGATAAGGGTGTTGGTCTGGCTGAGGGCAGCGAGCAATGCTACTATAGCCGGGTCGGCATTATGAGGAATGAGAACTGGTTATAGAATTTCCGGCAGATCCTCAGTAGGGTTCTTGGGCCACTGCTCGTCCAAGAACGGATGGTTGTCGTATTCGACATCGACTGAATCTGGGGATACAGTATGTCCGTCTCTGACATCGAAGTTATCCTCGAGGTGAGGATGCTCCTGGCTTTCGTAGGTCTTATGGATCGAAGAGAGTACAATCTTAGAGAGGTGATGATCATCATGATCGACCATGGTTGAAGGATTTGAGGTATATTTGGCCTTCAGTTTATGGAAAAAGAAGACGGGGAAGATCGCTTCCCACAGACGATACCACTGATCTTACCGGTTGATCAGAACCTACAAATGGGCCGAAGGATGATGTTTGGTTTGTTGGAAAATTGAGTAGAAAAAGGGGTTGTACCTGCAAGGCACTCCTACGATCCAGTAAGAATGGGTGCAAAGAGATACAAGCAGAATATTAGGATTTACGATTTGAATATTGAATACCTTGCTCTCATATATGTGGGTCCGCAAGAGTAGGTAATTGCCAGGACTTGGTCAAAACGAACAGACGTGTCTGTAATAAGCCGTTTGTTTTGAGGAGGAGGCGGATTACGGGCAGAGAGGCGTTCTAGACGTTTCGTGTTTGTCATATCGACTCGTATCGGGAAGACGGAGAGATAGCTACTGACTTGGGAAGGTGTGCGTATCGGGCATCGTTGCTCACGCTTCTTGGGGCGCGGTGGATCAGAGATGTTGGGCCGACGTTATTGGGTCGTGCCAAGGGTAGAAGCAGATTGGGCCAATTCTAGTCATTGGATCAGTCCAGAACACTATATTTTTAACATTTTTCCTTTCATTTGTTACTAACTTTATTTCCATTTTTAAATCATAAAATTTCATTTTTATTATTTTAATTTCAATTTTTCGTTTTTATTTTTAAGTCATTTTTAAATGCACTTTTTATCAAAATTTAGTGCAAAGATTATAATAAATATCAAAAAAATTCCTTTTCTGTTTAATTATTTTTTATTGGTCAATCTGTGTCAATTTATATCATACTCAACTTCTGATTGGTCAACTTGCTGATCAAGGAAGATCTGATTTATCAATTATTTTTATTTCCTATTTTGTTAACCTAATTATCCTTATAAATGAGACTTTATTTTCACGGTTTAAGGCATCCACAACTTTATAATTGCAGACACACAATTATCAATAATATTCCACTTTCATATGAGGTCACCCTTTTGTTTTCAATATTATCCTTTTAATTTTAATTTGTTTGCTATTTTTACCACACGATGATTATCTGATAGTCTTTGTTTTTTCAAATTATATTTTATTCTATTTTTTTATAATAACAATTTATGTTAGAAATTTTTCAACAATTTTTGCATGTACATCTATCAGAAAAAACTTTCCATTCACACACATTTCATAACAAACATCTTTCAAACAGTTTTTGTTATTTTTACTTTTAATTTTAACCAAATAAAGACTATTGATGGTTGCTTTTTTTAATTATATATAATCATATTGCTATCTTCATATTTTTTATACTTTAAAAAAATTCCACACTCTTAGTAATAGTTTCATATTTTTTTTTTATCTAAATAAAACCCTTTTTTTAGTGTTGTGTTATATGTAAAGTTACACAGTTTTTAGTCAAGATCATAAAACGAATTCACTACTAATTCTTCATGTACAAACAACACCAACAACACAGATTCACCGTGACACCGTCATAAAAGAAAAACAAAGTCTCAGGCAAAAGTACAGAAGAACAGATAAACCATGAGTCAAAAGGAGAAAGACAAGGTTGAAAAAAAGCAAAATCAGAGCAACTATTGATTTTGACACGACGCGTTCCCTCTGCCACGACCACCCTCGCCGCACGACCTGAAGACGCAACTACACAGTCTCTTCCACGAACATCAATTCACGCAGTCGTACACCAACAGCATCCTCGATAACAATCGCTCACGATGAAATCGTACTCCGCCCCTGCTTCTGTAAACCACCAATAATAATAACATCAATACAAATGAGTTTGTTTTGCAGCTTAAAAAAAAAACAAAAGAAGAACAAAATGAAATCAACCGCAAAACTGCTTCGCTGCTCCGCCGTTCGACTGCACCCCCTGTACCGCGCCGAAACTTGGCTTCTCGCCGCGAGCTTCAAGCACAAAACAGCCGCCAGTAGCCGCGGACTACCACGCCATGGAGCACCCTTATCGGACACAACGATCTCTTTTTAGATTTCCGACCGCCCAGCACGCTGCAGCGCCGCCGTCTCCATGTGATAATATTATCTCAATATATTTTATCTACACTATTGCTTTTTATGTAGCTTAGATGACTGCCACTTGTACAGCTTAGATTAGTTGTTTGAATACATTATATAAATCCTTGTATCATTCTTTTGTATTCAATACAGATAATAATAATCTTGGCATTTACTATTACATTGCAAGTTTGTTATGCATAACTGTTTTCAGTTAGATCTTCATCCTCTTCTTCTTGCTTCTTCAATGGAAGCATGCTTGCTTCACTGTAACTTCAATATGGTATCAGAGTTCACAAAGCTCTGGTAGCCATTGTTCTTGGTGTTCTTTCCCTGTTTCTTCCTCTGCATCGTTTTCTTTGCGAGTTGTTTCTTTCTCTTCTTCGCGTTGCCTTTTTCTTGTTGCGTTTTCCCATCCCTTCTGCAACCCCATTAACAATGGCGTACCAGCAATTTCTTGATTTCTCAACGAATTCTACCAATTCATTCTATCTTCATCCAAATGAAAATCCTGCATTGGTGCTCGTTTCGCCTCTCCTCGATGACAAGAACTACCATAGCTGGGCTCGCTCTATGCAAATTGCACTAATCTCCAAGAATAAAGATAAGTTCATTGATGGATCCCTCAGCAAACCACCGGTTTCCGATCCACTTTATGCTCCTTGGGTTCGCTGCAACACAATGGTTCTTGTTTGGATTCATCGTTCAATTTCTGAGTCTATTGCAAAATCTGTTCTATGGATCGAATGCGCTGCAGGTGTTTGGAAAAATCTCCAGCTCAGATTTTCACACAGTGATCTCTTCCGCATCTCTGACCTACAAGAGGACATTTACAAACTTCGTCAAGGTAACAATGAAGTAACTAATTACTTTACTCAGTTGAAAGTCTTATGGGATGAGCTTGAGAATTATAGGCCGATTCTTGCTTGCTCTTGTGCTATTCCTTGTTCTTGTGGAGTTGTTGCTTCTGCCAAGCAGTATCGTACCCAAGATCAAGTGATTCGTTTCTTAAAGGGATTGAATGAGAAATTTACTCATTCTAAATCGCAGATTATGATGATGAGTCCCTTGCCTGACCTGGACAAAGCTTTTTCTTTAATCATTCAACAGGAACGTGAGTTGAATAGCTCAGGTTCTGCATTAGCTCAGGCATCCTCTAATCCTGAGGAATTGAATGTTACTTGTCAAGTTCAGGCTAACTATGGCAATTTCAACTTCAAACCTGGAAATGGTTCTTTCAAAGGCAACCCTTCAGGACCACCTAGAGGCCACAATCGTGTTTGCACACATTGTGGTAGAACCAATCACACAGTGGAAACATGTTTTCTCAAACATGGTTATCCCCCAGGTTTCAAGAACAAGAGCAAGACTCAGACTCCTCACAATAAAAATCAGCAGGCTGCCACCATTAATGTTGTATGTGATTCATCTTCAGAGGATTCAAAGGCTTCTCCATGTGTGTTCACTCAAGAGCAGTACACTAATCTCCTTGCATTGCTCCAACAATCAAAGCTTTCATCCCAAGCCAACTTTGTTTCAACCTCTCCTTTGGCCATGACATCTCACTCTTCCATCACTAATGGTAAGTCATCTCATCTCTGGATCTTAGATACTGGAGCAACAAATCACATTTCATATGACATTCATACATTTACTACTTGCAAAAATATTGTTCCTGTCAATGTCAATTTACCTGATGGCTCATCTCTTACTGCATATATGTCTGGTAGTGTTATCATTTCACCATCCTTAACACTACACCAGGTTCTCTATATCCCAAACTTTCATGTTAATCTTATCTCTATTGCCAAGCTAGCTAGTAGTAATGATTGTTCTATACATTTTGGGGCTGATGTATGCACTATAATGCAGAATCATTCACAGGCAATGATTGGTACAACTAGGTTTCAAAGAGGTCTATATGTCATGGACTCTTCCAGCCAATCATCTATTTGTAATTCTACTTCTACTACTTCTGATTCATGTAATTTGTGGCATCTAAGATTAGGCCACCTTTCTACTACAGGCATGAAATCTATTTCTCATTTGTTTCCTTTTATACCATGTAAACCTAATAATGTTCCATGTGATTCATGTCATTTTGGCAAACAAAGGAAGTTACCTTTCCCAAATAGTAAATCTCATTCTCTATCTCCTTTTGATATATTGCATGCTAATGTATGGGGCCCCTATTCCACAATTTCTATGCTAGGTCACAAATATTTTCTCACATTGGTTGATGATTATAGTAGATATACTTGGGTGATCTTCCTAAAAACCAAAGATCAGACTAAAACCAGTCTTATTCAATTTGTGGCATACATAGAAAATCAGTTCAAAACATCTCTTAAATGTCTTAGGTCTGATAATGGTTCTGAGTTTATGGCCTTGTCTCAGTTTTTCTTATCAAAGGGCATTATCCATCAAACCACTTGTGTTGAAACACCTCAACAAAATGGGGTGGTTGAAAGGAAACATCATCACATTCTTAATGTTGCTAGGTCCTTATATTTTCACTCTAACATCCCTCTCACCATGTGGAATTTTTCAGTTCAACATGCCATTCATGTTATCAATAGACTTCCTTCACCCCTTTTAAAATCTAAAACTCCATATGAATTACTATACTCTCAGCCTCCTTCTTTAATCCACTTAAAATTTTTTGGTTGTCTTAGCTATGCTACCACTCTCCAAGCCCATCGAACAAAATTCTCACCTAGGGCCAGGAAATCTGTTTTCATTGGTTTTAAAGATGGTACTAAAGGATATATCCTTTATGATTTACAAAACCATAATGTGTTTGTGTCAAGAAATGTTATCTTTTATGAACATCAATTCCCTTTCAAACACACTTTACAGCCACATACCTTAGTTAATGCTAATGATAACACTGCTCCTTTTTCACATTATGATGACATACCTGTTACAGTTTCTCCAAGTAGTACAACTGACTTGTCTCTTTCATTCATAAATGATTCTTATGATAGCCCATATTCTGTCCCTATCCAACCTTTATCTCCTACTTTACATAGCCCTATCAGTCCTACTACTCCTTCTTCTCCTTTAACCATTGGATCCTTATCCATTCCCTTACCTCCCAATAATTCTCCACATCAAAATCCTGCCTTATCCAACAGATCTTCCTCTATTCCTATATCTGCTAATTCACCTAATACCTCATCTGATTCTATTACACAACATATACCTTCTGCCCCCTCTTTACCTTTAAGACAACCCACCAGGATTGCTCATCCTCCTAGTTACTTAGCAGACTATCATTGCTATCTTGCATCTCATGATACACTTGCATCTCAATCTCATGAACATCATATTGCTCATCCTTTATCATCTGTTATTTCATATGACAAATGTTCTCCATCATATAAACATTTATGTTGCTCCATCTCCTCTAACATTGAACCAAAGACCTATACCCAAGCCATAAAGCATGATTGTTGGAAGCATGCCATGGAGACTGAGTTACAGGCTCTTGCTGAGAACAATACATGGCAAGTTGTTGACCTTCCTCATGGCAAAAATCCTATTGGTTGTAGATGGGTTTATAAAGTTAAATATAGGGCTGATGGAACCATTGAGAGGCATAAGGCTCGTTTGGTAGCAAAAGGGTATACTCAATTAGAAGGGATAAACTACTTTGACACTTTCTCCCCTGTAGCTAAGCTTGCTACTGTCAAGATCCTTCTTTCTTTAGCAGCCATCAAGGGTTGGCATTTGGAGCAACTAGATGTGAACAATGCCTTCCTTCATGGAGATCTTCATGAGGAGGTATACATGACTCTCCCTCCTGGCTTCCCTTCTTCTAATCCCTCTAAAGTTTATAGATTGCATAAGTCACTTTATGGTCTAAAACAGGCCAGCAGGCAATGGTATTCCAAACTTTCTTCATTCCTTCTCACCATAGGCTATCAACAATCCAAGGCTGATCACTCTCTTTATGTTAAAGTTACACCATCTGATTTTACTGCTTTATTGGTCTATGTAGATGATATTATCTTGGCAGGTACATCTACATCAGAAATTTCTCATGTCAAGCAGTTACTTCATCAGTCTTTCAAAATCAAAGATCTTGGTCAGTTAAGGTTCTTTCTTGGTTTTGAGATTGCTAGAACCACTGATGGTATTTTTCTTAATCAGAGGAAGTACACCTTGGAGCTTCTTGAGGATAGTGGCTTGATAGCTTCTAAGCCATCTTCAGTTCCATTTGATCCTACAATCAAACTCTCACTCACTGAAGGACAGCCATTAGAGGATCCCTCCATCTACAGAAGATTAATTGGCAGATTAATATATCTTACCAACTCCAGGCCTGACATATCCTATGCAATTCAACATCTCAGTCAATATGTTTCCAATCCTCTTATGCCTCATTACCAGGCTGCAATTAGAATCCTCAGATATCTCAAGTCAGTACCAGCCAAGGGTCTTTTCTACTCTGCTTCAAGTGCTCTCAAAATTTCTGCTTTTGCTGACTCTGATTGGGCCAGATGCCCAGACACAAGAAGATCAGTCACAGGTTTTTGTATCCTCATTGGTTCCTCTCTTGTTTGTTGGAAGTCCAAGAAACATAAAACTGTTTCCAGGTCTTCTACTGAGGCTGAATATAGAGCATTGGCCTCTTTGTCATGTGAACTGCAATGGTTACAATACATATTGCAAGATTTTCAAATTCAACTTCCACAGCCAGCTGCAGTATTCTGTGATAGTAAATCTGCCATTTACTTGGCACATAATCCAGCTTTTCATGAAAGAAGCAAACATATAGAATTGGACTGTCATGTAATCAGAGAGAAAATTCAGTCTAAGCTACTTCATCTCTTTCCTATCCTCCACTTCACATCAACTAGCAGACATGTTTACAAAACCTCTGCATTTTCCTGCTCTCTCTAGGATCTTGATCAAGTTAGGGCTCTGCAGTATCCACAACCCAACTTAAGGGGGGATATTAGCTCAATATATTTTATCTACACTATTGCTTTTTATGTAGCTTAGATGACTGCCACTTGTACAACTTAGATTAGTTGTTTGAATACATTATATAAACCCTTGTATCATTCTTTTGTATTCAATACAGATAATAATAATCTTGGCCTTTACTATTACATTGCAAGTTTGTTATGCATAACTGTTTTCAGTTAGATCTTCATCCTCTTCTTCTTGCTTCTTCAATGGAAGCATGCTTGCTTCACTGTAACTTCAATAGATAACAATGCGGCCATCTCCAATTCAGACCCCCAGCCAGCAACAACACCATAACTCTCCCCGTTTCCAGCCGGTTAGTAGATCTGAAACTTGTTGATATTTGCTTTGATTTATTGTGGATGCATTAAAGAGATGAAGTGTGAGTTTTGTTTTTGTTTTGAAAGAGAAAGATATAAATTTCATGTATTCTTCTCCGTTTTCAATATGTGCTATTGTTAGTAGTGTTGTTTTGATTTTTTTATATATATTTAATCTCCTGCCAAGTGTCATTTAATAGTTAGTGTATTTTGAAATTTGAAAACTGGTGAAAGGAGGAATCAATCGTGGGGCAGTGCCCTTCTTTCCAATGTTGTCTTGTTTTTCTCTATCATTTTTATATTTTATATTTTATTTATATTAGGGTTAGAATCATTATTTTTGGGCTATTGGGCTTCAATTGTGTTTATTTTACTAAGTTCATACCCATCTAGTTAAGCCTTTTTTTTATTTTTTTTATATTAATTTTTTATTTAGGTTATTTAATGTTAGTGATTCCTAATTTAGAAATACAAAAATAGGTTCCTTAAACTTAAATACTTACTTGTAAATAATTAAGTTATCTAATTATTCTAGTTTGACTAATCAAATTTCTTTTGTAAATTAAACTTTTCTCAATCGAATTAATTCTAACATGCTTTACATAATGGAATAGGTGAATTTCACTTCCATTATATTCTCGAATAATCGATTGGTCGATTTAATAGTTACTAATTAATTATTCAAATCAAAACTTCTAAAATTCATAAACATATCAAATCAATTTCTTTGCCTCACGCGATTTAATTCAGATAAGGATCAACTCCTTATAAAAATTAATTTCTTCGACTAGCGTGATCTAATTCTAAGGAAGATCAACTCTTCTTCAAAACACAAACATTAAAATAGCTAACCCGTCAAATTATTATTTTCACTAACATAACAAAAATTCAAGATTATTTTCAAAAAAGAATTACCAAATTGCTTTCAAATTAAAACTTTGAACTATGTCTACGATTACTCAATTTTCAAACTCAAACAAAGTTCAAAGGATAACTCGAAAGCAATTATACACAATCCTATAAAAAAAACTAACCAAACACATACGAACTATGAAATGAACTCTGATTTCTTCGCAAGAGGATACGTAGGCACGCGGTTAAAACCAAGGCGAGTCCCATAATTAAAAAATTAAGTATTTTCTTATAAGCATGGAAATAGTTGATAACGCGAAAATACATAGCATATATGACCCGATTTACATAAATAAATTTACCGTTTTGTCTTGATTTTGTTGCATTACGTTGGTATTTCGAGTTCGTTTCAGGTAACTATTTCCACGTGACCTACTTGAGAAAAGGAGAAGAAATGGATTGAAAATCAGAAAGTAGCAGAAAATAGCACAAAATTCTTATCAGAAGGATGTGACGGTCGTTACACCTCCCTTACGCTCGGCACATGTCAAATATGTGTGCCCCTTGGCACACATAGTATGACGATCGACACAAGATGAAAAAATGTGTTCTCCACGACACACATTGCATGCCACTCGTCACAAGCTATTTTTAATGTTTGATACGAAGTTTTCTCCATATTATCTCCACGTTGCCAGTAACAACCACGGCTCCTGCATTTTCTCCTGGTTTTTCTCTACGCACGGATTTTTCTGAGACTGGGCCATGAAGTCACGACTCCTATATTCTCTCAATAAATTTGTTATAGGAGAGCACTATAAAAAGATGACAGTTTACAACAGAAGATCTCTCGCTACCTCGCACTCTCACGCCCATTATTCCAGTTTTTAAGAGTTCAGAGCTTTGTTTAGAATCTTTAAGCAGATAAAACCTTCACCTAAACAACAATAGTTTTCTATACCGGAAGACTATTACATCATTAGCTTCTTTTCATAGCCTTCTTAATTTTGCTTTATGTTTTATATATATTTTTGTTCTACATTCAAGTTATATTTCCACAAGCAAATCTTGTCGGCCTATTATGGAGGATTGCTTTCAGTACTAGAAGTGTTGCAGAAACTCTATTTTCCATTATTTAATTCCAGGTTTTTAATTCAATTATATCATTGTCTCTCTATTTATCAATCATGACTGGATCACTATATGTTTGCTATTATTTTGTGCTCGTAAGTAATAATATGCCCGACTAACTTCCCTAGTACCGGTATGTAAGGTCATAAATCGAAGGGGTTCGATAATAAATTGGCATAAACCTTTTATAAAATACTTTTCTGGTTTGGTTTTCAATATTTAACATAAAACTGTTTTTTACGAGATTAAAAGACAAATGAAGGCTAAAATCAATAATCACGAGAGTGTGAGTTTTTAACCGGATAATGGTAATCAAACATTAGTTTTAAATACAACAAAAACGGTTTAGGATTAATTAGATTCTATTTGTTTTCAAAAAGTATTTTTAAATTTTAAATGACACAGCGAGAGCAAGTAATTAAGTTTTAATTATATAATCTGAATCAATAATCACGAGAGTGTGAGATGAATGTTTGTAAACTGATAGTTTCTAATGAAACAGTGTTTTGAATACTCAAAGTTATGCCAATGATTTACTGAATTCCCGAAGTCAGACGTATTACATACCGGTGTCTCGTTATTAAATATTTTATTTAAGTCTAAGCTTATTTTCGTCTACCCTAAAACCTAAGATTATTATCCGCCTTAGCTTTACACAATTGTTGGAAATCCACCAAATATCTATGATGAATTTCTACCAATCTTAATGAACAAGATTTGATCTTACCGAATCAGACCTGGGTCGTCACGACTGGCTCCGAGCTGAAGTTGAAAGAGATGGGGGGGGGGTACCTGCAAGGCACTCTGATGCTAAAGTAAGTGGCAGTACGAGTAGGAAAGAAAGTGTGTGTATGGTATAAGAATGAATACCTGACCCTCGGGGAACAGAGGGTATTTATAGCCCCCAGCGCTGGGCCAAGGTCCCTTCATTGGGTCGAGCAGGTTTGGCCCAATGAAGGAACTGCCAGGTTTTACGTGTGTAGTGGGGACCCGCACGTGGTCTCCTTCCTGGGTGTTCTGCGAGAAGTACGGACGGACGAGGATGCGGTCTTTTCGGAATCCAGGTGATGGTGAAATGGTCATAGTCTGCCCTACGAGGGGTGATCGAGCTGAGGTCGAGCTGGACTGCATGAAGTCGAAGATGCCACGCTCACGGACAGTGGCGGACACGGCCGTAGCTTCTTGGTCGGCGTGACCCCCTGCAAAGCCGTTTGGATTGGGCCTTTGTCCTTGCTCTTGGGCCAGCCCGACCCAGTCCAGAATAGGAGCCCCCCAAGTCGTGGTTCCTGGAGTAGGAGTCATGATTTGATCTTAGTTCGCCTCCGTCACGAGGTCCCGTGCTCGGACAAGAGATTTAGTTCCTCGAGGTCACTCGAGGAGTTTCCTCCGTGTCGCGCTCGTGAGATAATCCCTTTCGAGGAGTGCTCGGGGGACTCTCGGCGGGCTGTGTTTGTTGAGCACGCGAGGCATCCCTTGGGAACCGTGCCGCCACCCTATTGAAGATAGGGTCATCATTGCCTAGGGGAGCTACGCGTCGAGGAGGGAAGTTCGTGGTTCCCCGGGGTGACGTTTTGTATTCCACGTCATCACTATAAATAGGGTCCTTAGGCCCCAAAATATGTTTTTCCTCTTCGCGCTTCTCCTCCTTCCTCTGCCTCTACTGCTTCTGTTTTTCATAGGACCGCCGTGCTCTCTGCCGCTGATTCTCTTCTCCGCCGCCGTATCTCTTTCCTGATTTCAAGTAAGCGTCTTATCCCTCATGTTTTTCCTCTGTGGTATGTGATATTTTCCATTGTTTTATATGTTAGAGACTGTGCGTCTGGGATTAGCCCCGGTAGATTCGTATTTTGGCTCGGCAAATCCATGTTTATGCCCGGTAAACGTATGTTTGTGCCCGGTAAATGCATAGTTTAGGTGTTTGACTCGCAGTGCTGCCTGGGATCTTCATGATTCAGGGAGCCTAATTCGTGTTAGTGCCCGGTAGATTCATAGTTCTAGTTTTAGGATTTATGATATCGCTCGCCATGTCCATAGACTAGGTCGACATATTCGTGACTGGTCGGGATGTTGGCCCGTTTAGGCAATCTGTAGGAAGGCTTGTCGCGGTATCTTGGCGTCAGGGAGGTGACTCCACTCTTTTGTTCGAAACTCCAACTTTTTAATCGTATGTGGAGTGTGACTCGGTTTGTCGTGCCCTTCTTCCCGTCAGTTATGGCGAGTGTGTGGATTTGCTCCCCAATTGACCGGCTTCTTGTGCTTTGCAGGTAACAATGGCGGATGAACCGTGTTCCTCGGGGCGCAATAAGGTGGAAGATCAAAGCACCGAGGAGAATGTGAATCTGGTCGATACCATCGACGATCCTCTGCTGGAGTGGGTGGGCGCCGAGCCCAGAGGGATTGCTTATGCTTACAGTCGGTGCAGTCGGAGTGCGTATACTATCGTCGAGCAGGGCGGTAGTCAGCCCGGCTTTCAGAAAAACTTCATCGTCACCAGACCGATTCTTACCGTGCGGATCTGCTCGGAGTTCCCCGAGTACGGGTTTCCCATGTATGAGATCGCTTTCAAGGACCTTGGAATAAAGCTCCCCTTTAGTGATTTTCAGGTCGGGGTTTTTAGTCATCTGGAGTTGGCCCCGTCGCAGGTTCACCCCAACTCGATTGCTTTCCTCCGGGCGTTCGAACTGACGTGTCGCTTCTTAAAGATTGGGACGACCATACCTCTCTTCTCCAGAGTCTTCCATTTACAACACCAGTCTCGGGGGGGTAGGCACAGTTGGGTTTCCCTGAAACAGTCGAAGAGACTGTTCAGGATGTATATGGATTCTGTCCGGGGTTTCAAGGACAAATGGTACATCGTGCGACCGGTTACTAAAACTGGTCTAGCGTCTGTATACGAGGAAGAGACGGAGGTGACCGACGATCACGGGGAGGCTCTTCTAGACGATGAGGGACGCCCAGTGTTGGGGTCTGTGGCCAAGTTCCCCTTGCATTGGACCTCGCGTCACTACGAGCACGGCACCGGGCATTACCATACGCCCGCGGGTGGGATGAGCACCGAAGACGAGGAGGCCTATGGTACCCTCTGCAGATATGTCGATAGTTTCTTCCCTGCCCGGTGGGCCACGATGGAGGGAAAGGATATTCTTGACGAAGATGGTTATCCGACCTTTGAGGCCCGACCTATTGATACGAAGACGCTCGTGGAGTGCCAGTCCTTCGGGCAGGCCGCGAACCTGCTAGGTCGTTTACTTTTTTCGTTTTGTTTGAATCTCTTCGCTTGTTTATTTGCTCGTCACTAACCCGGGGTTCTTTTATGCAGGTCTCATGGTTGGACGAAAGGAGAGGCTCCAGAAGCTGACACAGGATAAGAAAGTCAATAAGAGAGTGGTGCGAGCTCCTCAGGCGACGAGGATGGGCTCGCCAACTAGCCCGGGTGATGCTTCTGGAGGGTCCCCGGACGCTCAGGATGTTGAGCCGCATACCGACCTGATACCGAGGAAGAGGAACCGGGTGGAGAGCCAACCAGAGGTCGGCGAGGACTCTGGTGCGGTGAGGTCCTTCGGGTTGCCCCCTGTTTTAAAAAGGAGGGTTTCTTCAAGGGATTTCCCTTGTCCTTAAGCGCTGACGAAGCTGATACCATTAGGTGGCTGAGCAAGGAGAATCGGAGAAAGCATCTGGCCGCCAACATGGTCGGGATGGTCAAAATGGCCGAGATGGACGTTGTGCTGGCCGAGGAGGGGGCAGATTCTGATCGCATCAAGGAGCTGGAACAGGAGAAAGCTGCCCTTATTGCGAGCTCACGAAATTTGAAGGCTGCCCTGGAGCGCTCCGAGGAGATGTTCCGCGAGCAAGTCGAGCTGCTGGCCGCGGAGAAAGAGAACTCGGGGAAGATTGCCGAGGAGAGGGAATACTTCCGTGAGGACCGGGAACGCTTGGAAAATGACAACAGGCGCCTCGCCAAAGAGGTCGAGGAACTAAAGGCCGCCATGCTCCCTGCCGAGGATGAGTCGGAGGAGACATCTCCTTTGCGGAGTCGGTCGAAACTGGTGGCTCGAATTCAACTCCTCGAGGCGGACTGTGTCGGTGCTTTGGCGGATGGCTTTGAAGCTGCGGTTAGCCAGCTCACTCTGTTGAATCCCGATCTGAATACTGAAGGAGTGGGCTACATGTCTCAGATCATCGACGGCCAGGTCGTGCCTCCGCCCGAGTCTCCTGTTGTCGTTGGTGATAGCCTCGGGGAAGTCTAGCTGTGAGATTCTAGTAGGGCCTGTGCGCCTTTATTGATGGTTGTTTTTTGGGCCTGCGTGCCCGCGCATATTTTACTTTTTGGGCCTGCGTGCCCGTTCTTTGTAATTCCTGAACATCGCCGACCTTCTTGGTCGGTTTATCTCTATTTGTTTTGTTGCCCACGGGCTTTTCGAATGAATGTTTGTTTCAACTTTTGATTATTTGCCCGTGTTTATGTTTTGATATTTTACGATAAAACTAGCCTAAGTTATGGCCCCGAGTCTTGCCCGTGTGTGGTTGTGACTTTGTTGGCAAATTTGCCTAAGTCTTTTGTTTGGGACATGCTTGTGCTCGGCTTTCTATTCGGTGGCGAAATTCGCCTAAGTAACGACCTCGAGGAGAGATTCTTTTTCGACCCCTTTGGATGGTCCGACGTTCTTCGAGATTCGTCGGGCATGCGGAGCGAAGCCGCTTGTTCGGGTGTATGACCCGGATCGGGGTTGTTCACCCGTGGCGTGAACTGCCCATCGTGAGCTGGGTGTTCTGCTCTACAGGTACTTTGACGGTGGAGCTCGATTGAGGTGTCCACGTCGGGCACTATCGTTCATACTCGTCTGCTAAACGACGCTATGCCGTTTGGGCGTAGATTGGGCATGTACCTTGGCCTTTCTACGGGGTCATACGTTTTTCCTCGTTGACCGGACGTGGGGTGTCAACGGCGAGAGTCCTCGGTGTTAAGGGTTTTTAACTATAGTACTGCTTTAGTTTAGCAGCGTTCCAGGGTCGTGGTAGTGGTTCTCCTTCTAGTTGCTCGAGGTAATATGCCTCGGTACCAGTGGTGTCGTGGACACGATAAGGCACTTCCCAGTTTGCAGCCAATTTCCCTTCGCGGGAGTCTTTCTGGTTCCTTCGCAACATCATACTGCCGATTTCGAACTCGCGTTTAATGACCTTGTCGTTGTGGCGCAGAGTCACTCGTTGTTTTAAGGTGGCTTCGCGTAGGGCCGCCCCCGATCGGATTTCCTCGACTAAGTCGAGTTCGTCCCTGAGTGCCTTGTCGTTCATTTCTTCGTCGAGGGGATTCTCTGTCCGTCTGGAGGGTTCCCTGATTTCCACCGGGATGACGGCCTCGGTGTCGTACGTTAGTCGGAAGGGGGTCTCGCCCGTCGTTGAGTGGGGCGTGGTGCGGTATGCCCACAAGACGCTGTGCAGCTCCTCGACCCAACCCCTCTTTGCTTCGCCGAGTCAGCGTTTGAGTCCCCGGAGAATGACTCTGTTCGCGGCTTCGGCTTGCCCGTTGGTTTGAGGGTGTTCGACCGAGGTGAAGTGTTGTTTTGTTCCTAGTTTGGTGACGAAGTCCTGGAACCCGTGGTCGGTGAATTGGATACCGTTGTCGGTCACCAGTGCCCTCGGGATTCCAAATCTGGCGAGGATGTTTCTCTTGTAGAAATGGAGGATGTTGTGCGAGGTGATCTTCGCGAGAGCCTCGGCTTCTATCCATTTCGTGAAGTAATCCACGGCCACGGTGAGGAATTTATTTTGGTAAGTCCCTTGCACGAAGGGACCGAGGATATCCATACCCCACCATGCGAACGACCACGGAGACGACAATATGCTCAGTTCGTGAGGGGGGGTGAGGTGCATGTCACCGTGCCTCTGGCACTTGTCACACTTCTTGACGTGTTCCTTGGCGTCCTGCTGCATCGTCGGCCAATAATACCCCGCTCGAAGGGCTTTCCTTGCCAGGGACTTACCACCCATGTGCTGGGCGTTGATCCCTTCATGTATCTCCCGCAGTACCTCGGGGACTGTGGATTCATCGATGCACTTCAGGAGGGGGATGGAGAATCTCCTGCGGTACAGTTTGTGCTTGAGCACCACGTAGGAGCATGCTCGTCGTTTTGTGGTGGTCGCATCCGTCTGGTTCGAGGGGAGTTCGCCTTTCGTCAGGAAATTGTACACCGGGGTCATCCAGGACGAGGCATCTCCTATGGCGTGGACTTCGACTGGTGTCGAGGATATTTCGATGCTCGGGCGTGCTAGGGATTCTTGTATGACGGATTTGTTTCCGCCCTTCTTTCTCGTGCTCACGAGTTTGGACAATATGTCTGCCCTTGTGTTTTGCTCGCGGGGGACATGTGAAATCTCTGCTCGTTCAAACTTTGTCATGTATTTTTTTACTAAGTTTAAGTATTTGGCGAGGTTGTCGTTCTTGGCTTGGTAACTCCCCTGGACTTGGGAGGCAACGAGTTAGGAGTCTGTGTAGATTTGTATTTCGCGGGCTCCCAGGTCCTCGGCTAGCCTCAGTCCTGCGAGCAGGGCCTCGTATTCTGCTTGGTTGTTCGACGTCGGGAAGGAGAGAGCTAACGAGTGTTTGACCACTATGCCTTCCTCGTTCTCTAAGAGGATTCCCGCGCCACTTTCGGACGAGCTGGAGCCCCGTCGACGAAGATGGTCCATTTGTGTTCCTTCCCAGCGGGTGGGTCATGAGTGGTCATTTCCGCGACAAAGTCGGCCAGGGCTTATGCTTTCAGGGCTTTCCTACTCTCGTACTGAATGTCAAATTCGGAGAGCTCCAAGGACCATTTCAACATTCTGCCCGCCATGTCAGGCCGACCCAGGAGTTGCCTCACCGGTTGGTCAGTTCGCACGATGATTGTGTGGGCCAGAAAATAGTGTCTGATTCTCCTCGCCGCGTTGACAAGGGCTAGAGCTACCTTTTCTATCTGTTGGTACCTGCTTTCGGGTCCTTGTAGGGCTTTGCTCGTGAAGTAGACAGGTTTCTGTCTGTCGGTGGTCTCGCGGATGAGAGCCGCGCTGATGGCTTCATTTGAGACGACCAAGTATATGAATAGTGGCTCCCCGTCGGCTGGTCGAGATAATACGGGTGGTCGAGATAGACTTTGCTTTAGGTGGCGCAGTGCCCGTTCACACTCCTCATTCCATTCGAAGGCTGCTTTTTTACGAAGGAGTTTGAAGAAGGGGAGGGCGTGCTGAGCGGACCTCGCGACGAAGCGGGACAACGATGTGAGCATGCCGTTCATGACTTGTATCGACTTCTTCGACGTTGGTGTCGGGAGGTCGGAGAACGCTCGACACTTGTCGGGGTTGGCTTTGATTCCCCGTTCTGTTAGGTAGAATCCGAGGAATTTTCCTTCCTTAACTCCGAACGTGCATTTCTCGGGGTTGAATCTCATTTTACTTTGTCTTGCTTGGGCAAAGACTGCCTTGAGGTGCGCTGCATGGTCGGTGTCTGCTCGGGATTTGACGATCATGTCGTCCATGTAAACCTCGAGCATGTCCCCAATCTGCTTGGGGAAAACTTTGTTCATCATGCGTTGGTAAGTTGCCCCGACGTTTTTTAGTCCAAAGGGCATTACATTGTAGTAATAGTTGCCCGAGCTGGTCATGAAAGCCGTGCAGTGTTTGTCGCCCACGGCCATCGGGATTTGGTTATAGCCCGAGTAAGCATCCATGAACGACAACGTTTTGTAGTCGGCCGAGTTGTCGACCATAATGTCTATGTTCGGTAAAGGGAAAGCATCTTTCGGGCAAGCCCGGTTGAGATCGGTATAGTCAACACACGTCCTCCATTTTCCATTATTCTTTTTAACAAGTACAACGTTTGATAGCCAGGTGGAATACCGGGCTTCAGAAATAAAATTTGCCTCTAGGAGGTCTTTTACAGCTTTTTCACCAGCCTCCGTTTTCTCTGGAGACTGCCTACGCCTACGTTGTACTACAACCCTAGCGGCAGGATCTATGGCGAGGTGGTGACAGGTGACCTCTGGGTCGAGTCCGGGCATCTCCGCGGCGCTCCAGGCGAACAGGTCTGCATTCTCGCGTAAGCAGGCTTTGATTTGCTTCCTTTCCAGGTCGGGGAGATCCTTGCCAATCTTTACTCCTTTGCTCGGGTCTGTGCTGAAGGGGACGAGTTCAAAATCCCCGTCCGGTATTGGTTGGAGTGGAATTTGCTCGCCGTTGGGAGGTTCGTCCTGATCGAAACGAGCGTCCAGAGCTATAGAGTCGACCTTTGGTGGAGCTTTCTGGACTTCTTCCTTGGCGGACTCTTGCTTGTCGGGCTCCTGTCGCATCATTGCTGGTCTTTTGGCGGGCCTTGTCCCTACGTCGACAGTGTCACGTCCCTTCGATGCAGCGTTAAAACACCTCCGAGCAGCGGCTAGATCTCCCTGGATAGTAGCTACCCATGCCCTTTTAGTGTAAAATTTCATCTTCAGGTGGACGGTGGAGGGCACCGCTGTCAGTTCTGCCAGTGTTGGTCTTCCCAGGATGCAGTTGTAGAGGGACGGGCAGTCGATGACGAGGAAGCGTACTTTGACCTGTCTTGTCGTTGTTCCCTCGCCGAATGTAACCAGGAGCTCGACGTATCCCCAAGGTTTGGAGGTCGAGCCATTGAAACCCTGTAAGTCTTACCCTACATATGGCGAGAGATGTGAGTCGTCCAGTTGTAGAGTTCGGAACAATTGGTTGTACATTACGTCGACGGAACTTCCTTCATCGACGAGGATGCGATGCACGTCGAAGTTGGCCATTCTTTCCCTTATCAGCAAGGGGATGACCGCGTTAGGGGCTCCCCCGGAGAGCTCTTCTAGATAGAAGGTGATGGGTTCTGACCTGCCCTTCACCCTTTCAAATGTCACTGTTTGTGGGGGTGTCGCGTCGACCAGCTCATCCAGCTTCCTCTTTGCCGAATTAATGGTCAAGTCGTTGAATCCTCCGCCGTTGATGACCATGGCGGAGGGGAAATATTCCCACCTGCTGTGTGTTGTGAGCGGCTCCCGCAGGTGTTCGGGGACGTCGAAGTCCTCGGGTCTGGTCACGAAGAAGGCGGTCTGGATGGGGACCGACTCGTCAGATGGTCGGGCGTCTTCCTCCGGCTCTCCTGTCTCCCGGGCATCACGGCGAGGAGCGTCATTTCGCCGGTATTATGCGAGCCTTCCTCCCTTGATGAGGGTTTCGATGGCGTCCTTGAGGTGGACGCAATCTTCAGTCAGATGACCATGGCTCCTATGGTACTGACAATACTTGTTCTTGTCTGCTCCGGGCTTGGCGGGAGCAGGTCGGGGACGTTTGACGCCGCCGTACTTGAAGTCCGTGCTGGCACACTCCGCCAAAATGCGCTCGCGGGAAGCTGTGAGCGGAGTGTACTCGGTAAAACGCCTCGAGGGTCCCCTTTGCTCTCGGACTTCCCGGGGTCTGTCTTCTTTTCTTTTCTCCCCGGTTCGCCGAGGAGGAGGAGCTTCTTGGCGCGGGTTGCTGTTGGACCCGCGAGTCCGGGGGTCTCGGGCTCTGTTGGCTGCTTCTCTCTCCTCATAATCCATGTACGCTCGGACCTTTTCAAGGAGGGCATCGAATGTTCTAGGTGGCTCGATGCCCACAGCCTTTCTGAATTCCGTGCCGGGGAGGAGCCCCCTCTCCAGCAGATATCTCTTCATGTGGTCCGCGCAGGGGACCTGTATGGCTTCACGGTTGAAGCGATTGATGAACTCTCTCAAGGTTTCATCCTGTCTCTGGATGATGGCCTCGAGAGCCGCCTCGGTCTTTGGGTGTCGCCGAGATGCTGTGAATGAACTGATGAACTGGTTCTTCAAGTTCCGCCACGAGGTGATTGACCCCGGGGCGAGTCCTTTGTACCAGTCCATTTCCGCCTTCCTGAGGGTCGTGGGGAACAACTGGCATTTGATGGGGCCCCCGACATTGTGATAGTGCAGCATAGCCTCGAACCCGTCTATGTGGTCGACCGGGTCTGCGACTCCATCGTATTCCTTCAAGTGTGGAGGCTTCTCCATGCCCGGGGGGATGGGCGCCTCCATGATAGCTTGTGACAAGGGACCGCAGGGGTCGTCTTCGTCGCTCTGCTCTGGGGACAAAGATGGGGACCTGTAGTACTGTCGGGCACGACGGTCCTGGTCGTGCTAGGCATCTCTCGAGCGTGGTGCTCGTTGGTTGATTCTTCCACGCCTGTCTCCAGAGTGTTTTCTCTCCTGTCTCGCGGGGGCGCGGCCGCGTCCTCCGGCTTCGATGATGGGTTGCCTCTCCAAAGGGGGTCGTTTCCCCGATGGGCGGGGCGACGGGCTTTGAGAGGTATCTCTGTAATGTCTCCGCGGGGGAGACGGGAGATGAACTTCGGTCACTCGAGGAGGTGGAGTCTGGGGCCCCCGGTGCCTCCTCGGGGGTCTTCGATCGTCTTCAAGTGCCCTCAATCTTTCCCCTTGGGCGAAGATGAGGTAATTTGTCTGATTGATCGCTGCGAACAGCGCTCGGGTTATGGCATCCACCCCGACGGGGACGGGGACTTCCTGAAACTGGGCAGCCCGATAGTTCGCGAAAGCCGCATCGTCCTCTTCGAGTGGCGGAGGGACCAAGGAGGATGATGCGGTAGCTCCGTCGCGGTGGATTGAAGGCCCTGGGGCAGTTGACACAGGGGTGGTGTTGTGACCGGGGTTACCGGCGTTATCCAGGTGTCCATTTTTATCCGCGAGGCCGTGGTTGGTGTCGATGGCGCGGATGTTTTGCTCATCGCGAACTTGGTCAGCCATGACGGTGGTAGTTGAGTTGAGCTTTGGTCTTTGAGTTGTTGCAAGACGGGGAAGCTAGATTCCCACAGACGGCGCCACTGATCTTACCGGATCAGACCTGGACCGTCACGACTGGCTCCGAGCTGAAGTTGAACGAGATGGGGGGGGGATACCTGCAAGGCACTCCGATGCTAAAGTAAGTGGCAGTACGAGCAGGCAAGAAAGTGTGTGTATGGTATAAGAATGAATACCTGACCCTCAGGGAACAGAGGGTATTTATAGCCCCCAGCGCTGGGCCAAGGTCCCTTCATTGGGCTGGGCAGGTTTGGCCCAATGAAGGAACTGCCAGGTTCTACGTGTGTAGTGGGGACCCGCACGTGGTCTCCTTCCTGGGTGTTCTGTGAGAAGTACGGACGGACGAGGACGCGGTCTTTTCGGAATCCAAGTGATGGTGAAATGGTCATAGTCTGCCTTACGAGGGGTGCTCGAGCTGAGGTCGAGCTGGACTGCATGAAGTCGAGAATGTCGCGCTCGCGGACAGTGGCGGACACGGCCGTAGCTTCTTGGTCGGCGTGACCCCCTGCAAAGCCGTTTGGATTGGGCCTTTGTCCTTGCTCTTGGGCCAGCCCGGCCCAGTCCAGAACAAGATTGATATCATCATACAATGACAATGTGTTGTACCCCAAAATTTGCCCTCCCATATTCTCCAATAAACTGCCAAGCCAAGCTACAAAATTCCCCAAGAATTGCACAATGCAAAGGCCTCCATACAGTCAAAACTAGGGTTTGTGTGTTGATCAAGAAAAGGAAGTTTTCAAAGGCCCAATCAAGTCTCATATGCTTACAAACATGGTCAAGCATCCTCATATCAAGTTTCAAGGCATTCAGCTCAAGATTGCACAGTCAAAACCCTAGATTGCACTACAGTCAACTGTAGGGGCAAAATGGTCATTTGACAGTCAAAAGTTCAAATTTTTGGTCAACATATCATTTTGAAGCCACAAACATCATTTGATCAATGCTTGATCATGATTCTCAAAATTTGGCTCAGAAATCATCAAAGATGCAAAAGTTGCTATATTTGGACAGCTGAAAAAGTCAACTGAAATTGACCAGGGCATAACTTTCACATGGATTATCATAAAAATTCCATCCAAAGCTCATTTTGAAGAGAAAGACATTTCCTACAACTCATCTTCATACTTCAAGTCCAAGAAATGCTCTCCCAAAAAGTTATCAATTTCAACATTATAGGTCATTTTCAAAAGTCAACAAAAAGGGACTTTAAGTCAAAGGCCATAACTTGAGATTGGTAGATCAAAATGACATGGGACCAAAGGCATTGGTTAAAGGACTCAAAGACCTTTCCAAAATGTCCAAGAATATGTGAAAAGCTTAAAAATTGAGCAAGTTATGCCTTGTGGAAGTTGGGAAAATTTTGTGAAATGGCAAAAGTCAACTATCCTTGAAAATCCAATTTTGACAAAAGGGCCCCATTTTTCTCACTTTGTCCATCCTTGTCATGCCACACACGTGGCCCATGGTTGATTTCAAGACCAAATGTTGACTTTTTTATTTTATTTAATTTTTGATGATTTAATTCATTTTAATTCATTGAAAATTCAAATAAAATTTAAAAATCAATGTAATGGTGTCATATGAATTTGGACAAGTTCTATGTATCATGAACCAACTCAAAAATCAAGCCAAGGTTCATTTACACACTAGGTCTAGGTTTTGGCTAGAAATTAGGAAAAAATGGTTAATGGACAAACCCTAATGCCAATTCTTTCTCAAGCATGGATTAAGGACAAATAGCAAGCCAAGTCTATTCCATAAGGATCATTGAGTCAAACCCTAACCCTAGGGCAGCAAAAAACTCGTTCAAAAGCCATTGGACAATTTGAAAAATGAACCATAAAATGCAAATCTGATTTCAAAGCTAGGGAGGATCTTTCAAGCCTTAATTTTTTTCCTAATAGCATCCTGAGACGTCACTGAAGGTTTCTCAATCGTTCGCATCAATTAAAACACCCTGAATTGGTACCCCTAACTCAGACTGTATCTCAAAATATTTGAAATCGTATTCTCAATTCCAAGCCTCTTCATTGCATTTCAAACATATATCCTTGTTCCTTACAAAGTTTCTAAGCTCTCCATTATATTCAATTGCATTTTTAGTGATCATACGTGATTCCACCATTTTCATGTTCTAGGGTTTTTGTAGAGCTTAATTTAGGGCTTTTGTAAATAAGAAAAATCAGAGCTCAAGACCATTGCCATCACACTCAACGCATCTGGACGAAAAGATTCATACACTCGCGCCTAATTTATATTTGGAAACAAGCTAATCGCTATTTTTCTGTAGCTAGCTTTAAGCCACGCATGAAAAACCGTGGCCAATGCGTTTTGTTTTTTACAGGGATGAAGAAGATGGTGTCGTGTCACACAGGGACAGGTCCATTTAAATTTGCGCGCGTTTTGATGACTATGCATTGGTTTTGTTTTTTATTATTTGTTTGCCATTATATATTAATTGAAACGCAAGTGGCTCAGCTGGCAGGTACCAACGCATATGACTCTCATGACCTGGGTTCAAGTCCCAGGTCTACACAATTTCATATTATTTTTCCCTTCAAGTTTCCATGCAGCGCTGATATTAAGTCACACCATATCCTCTCATCATCAAGCCCACACGCATCCCCTGAAGATGGAATCAATGGCATGGATCTGAGGAGCACCATAAGCCCCAGTCAAAGCATCACACAAGATTGGAAAAGTCAAACGAATTCAAGCAAATGGGCCAGAAGTCCCAGGCCTGCACCTCACAATTTTGGGGTCTACCCCCCTGGTTTGCCTTATTAATTTTTATTCTTTCTTTAACTTTTCTTTTTTTTATTTCTTTTGTTTGCTATTTATTTAATTAATCATTTTTACATAAATATAATAAAAACATCATAAAAATCAAAAAATGCCAAAATATATAATTTATATTATAATTATTTTCATAAATAATAACATGTAAATATTTAGTTTTAATTAGGTTTTCAACTTTAATTCCTTTTAATAAAAATCAAAACAAAAACATAGAATTAGGTTAATGACTTTTTCCTTTTAACTTTCCTTGTTTTTTGCCATAGTATTAGTATTTTTCATAATTAAACTAGGGTTGCATTTTAGGTTAGATTTTAATTCTTTTAATAACTAAAATCCAAAAAAATAGAGTTTAGGTTTAATAACTATTTATTTTCTTTTTTTCTTTTCCTTTTTTTTCAGAATAATAATATTATTTATTTATTTTCATAAATTAAAAATTGTACATAAATTAATTTAGAATTAAATTAGGTTAGAAATTAAATCTTTTTCTTAATAACTTAAAAAACATTAGAACTAGGGTTTAGCATTTTAATTTTAATTAATTTGTCTTTTTTCTTTTAAATCTAAAAAACACAAAAATACTATTTTTCATTTAATTTTAATTTTAGATTCCTTGATTAATTTTAATTGTTTGTAAAAGGGTCCAACACCCTAGTTTTGTTTAATCTCTTTATTTCGCGCATTTATTTTATATTTGTAAATAATTATGTATATGTACCAAAGCCGTGTAATAGCTATTAGACATTTCTTTTCTGCAATTTATTTTAAAACGGGTCTGGATTAATTTGGCGTTGTAGACCCTCGCCTTTGTAATAGCGTAGGACTTTTATCTTTTCCGCACTTTAAATTCCCGCACATTTAACTGTTAAACAATAACATGAAAGAATGAATGCCCAAAAATAAAATCGAATCGTTAGATCACCAATGCATGACAAGACAAACAATAAACTGAAAATGACACACAATTCGCACACACCGCCCCTAGGGTACGCCTCACTGTTGCCTTTCGAAAGGTGGTCGTCGAGTATAGGGCGTTTTAGTAAGTCCTTATGTCCATGACATGATCCAGTTGCCTCGAAACGGTTGCCTCGGAAAATAAAGGATCAATGGCATAAGGGTAGCTTCTAAGGTGTCCTACTGTTGCTCTGGTGACCACCACGTCCCTAAAACTCGAATTGACCCGAACACCTCCAACGGTGGTGCTACCTACCTCTCAATGGTGGGATAGCACTACTTTAAAGGACATTTACACAGACGAATTCCTTAGGGTAGGTAGGTTCTCAAGGATACTTGCTCTAATTTCAAACAAATCAAAACATCTTTTCACACCGACACACTTTCAAAAACTTTCAAAACAAACTTTTCAAACACTCTGACGTACGAGTTGAATTGAAACTTTTCAAAGAATATTTTTGAAACCCACATTGAAAAGCAAACAAACATTTTGAAAACACATTGAGCAAGTATCTAAGAGCCCATGGATAACCATGGATAGAAAGGGTGCTAATACCTTCCCTTTCTATAACCTACCTCCCGAACCGAGAGCAATCTCTATAAAGGAATTTTTCTGTGCTTTTGTCCTTTCCAATTGGAGAAAATAAAAGACGGTGGCGACTCTTGCTTACCGCGACATTTCGCGAACCAGCTTTAAAACAGTCAGTTCCAGATCCACCGATCACAGAACTGGCGACTCTGCTGGGGACAAACTTAAAGTGAGGTGTACCTTAGGACTAAGATCATTGTGTTTTCAATTGCTTTCCTTGTATGCTTTAAAATTGTGGGACCGTCTTGGGAGTTCTATAGATCCTAACCCGGATCTGGGGGATACCCTTTTAGAAAGTAGCAACAAGGCTGTGAGGGAACTGTGCGGGGTATACCGACATGGTTGAAACAGTCTGCTACGTTGATGTGGCACTTTGGTGTGTACCGGTAACCCTTGAGTCAGTCAAGGAGAGTACGGGGCCTCCATGTGGTGTCATGAAGCATCAACAGACCTTAGGAACCTTAATTGAACCATCTTGGCCTCTTTAGGGTAGTGAGATAACTGACTTTGGTGCAGTCCGAGGTTGGTTGATACTCGATACTACACTCAATTGAGGGTTGCTTTCCTGGAATATTTCGGTCGCCAGTTCAGTGGCTAAATCGAAACGATGAACAATGAAAGCAATCCCGTGATATTGGGAACCTTAGAACCCGGTTACTTTGATTAGGACAGGTTGAACCCACCAACTTCAAGAGGGTACTACCCAGACCCCATGCTGGCCTAAACCTAAGGGCTCTCTCTTGTGTGACTTGTGTGCCTTAGTACTTGACTATCTGCATGCTTGTGATCTAACACTTGTTTCTTGCAGGTTTGTTTCAGTCCTTAATTAGGACTCATAATAGGGTTACTGACATCACCCCATGCATACCATGACATCATACCATTGCATACATCCTAACTCATTTCAAGGATCTCAAGGGCTTGTGATGCAGGTCATGGTGAATCAACTATCCCAGCAAGGGGCAAAGAGGATTTATTTTCCTCTAGCCAAGGTTGTCAGGGGCTATGACCCACTTGATATGGTGAGCTCTGACTCCTGAAGAAGGTTCCTCTAACCAAGGTTGTTTGGAAATCAAAACCAGACATGATGATTAAAGTCAGGGGCTATGACCCACTCGATATGGTGAGCCTTGACCCTTGAAGAAGGATTCTCAGCAACATGGAGTTCCTTCAATCAAGCTACCGGACCCAAGTTCTAACAAAATCTCTTGTTTATCCCGCGAGGTCCTTGAAAACATTACATGCATGTCATACACATCATTGCATAACAGGTACCCTTGTTGCAGGTCACTTACCTTTCTCGCTGTTTATTTCAGCAATGGCTTTCCAACCAGACAACCAGGACCTTCTTGCTCAAGAGACTCGGTTCGGGGAAATCCTCTTGAATCTATCCAAGGGGCAGGAGGAGCTAAGGACACTTCTCATAGAGACCTTTGTCAGGAACAGTGCTGAGGATGAAAGGCTGAAACACCTACAAGCGGAGGTGGATGCATTGAAGGTCCAGATGCTGGGGCAAGTGACTGCCATTCAAGGGTTAGCTCAAAGACAAGATGAGCTCGGGGTTCTCGTCAACCAACTGCTTCAGGGTAACCAACTGGGGCAAATGTCTAAGGGTAAAGAGCCAGTCATCGTTCAACCACCTTTGAGACAAGGAGGTAAGGGGAGAGTTCCTCAATTGGCTCCAGTGTCACAAATTCAACATCAACCTCACCAGCGTCAACCAGACAAGCCTAAAAGGCGGTTCACCAAGATCAACATGTCGCTGGATCAAGCACTACAACAAATGTTGAAGGCAGGGCTGATCACCTTAAGGGCTCCTCTCCGGAATCCGAACACTTCTGCTCCGAACTACCATCCTAACGATAGGTGCGCATATCATTCTGATAGCCCGGGGCATACCACGGACAACTGCTGGCCTCTCAAAAACAAGATTCAAGACATGATCGACGCTGGAGAGATTCAGTTTAAAGTACCCAAGACTCCCCACGTGATCACTGCTCCCTTGACAAATCATGGCTAGGGTTGAGAAATTTTTGTTCATTCGAATGTTCAAGTTGCAATTTTCTTTTGTTCAAACCTTTACTCATGTTAAACATTGTTATTTCATTAATGCATCGCATGTGTCTGTTCTGAAACAATATATTCGTATTCACTAAATGCAAATTATTTTCATATTTTTTCTGATGTCAACTCTTGATCTAAAATTCTAAAGCCTCTTGAGGGAGGATGACGAAAACGATACCACGATTTACAGTATGCTTTTGAACAGACCCCGCTGATGAGGTACAGGCATTGTTTCAACCCCTAAACACTGGAGTTATAAGGATGATAATCCCTCGCCAACCCATCAGAGCCAAAGGAGTAGGAGTTTTATTTTCGAAAATCAAAACCATTAATCATAACCTGGGGCAGGGTAGTTCTCTCAGTTGATCCAAGTGCACAATGAATGGCACCAAATGAGTTTTTTCAAAAACAAAAGACAGTGATGGTTCCGAACAATCATAAGGACAGGCAGTCATTATCAAAAAAAAAAAAATCATAAACGAAAAGCCCAAGAAGTCAAAACCTATGAAAAGAGACTTACGAAACTGGGGCATCCCGCTGACTGTAATTCCAAAAAGGAAACAGTTCAGGCAAAAAAAAGAAAGGGATAACAAAAATCAAGAAAGAGGTCTCACAAACCCTCAACAAAAAGTGACTGCCTAGTCAGAATAAATCATCAATGTTTGGACCATCACCGGAAAATCAGAGCAAAGACTCAAACAAGGTCTAACGTATGATCAACTGAGTTTAGGGTTGGAGAACATCATGAAAGAGCGGGTGGGTACAAATAGTTTGGGCCTTTATCCTTTGTTTCTTAAACCGTGAACCAGGCCACGATATAACCCTTAAAAGTCCTAGCTGAAGCATGGGTTAGTTCGAAAGCATACTGTTACGAAGGTATCCTGACTCCTGAAGGTTTGCTGTAAAATCTTGAGTTGACACCGTATTGTATTACAACAAAATGCATTTTTAAAATATTCAATACAGACATAGACTTTTGCATTCTTAAAATAACTTTGTTTGCATATGAATTTTTGTCTGAACAGCAGGGAAATTCGCACGATGAATATCTTGTGAACAGAAGTACCTCCAATCAAGAGGCACAGTAGGAGCATTGCCCATTATCTGGGGCATGACAAAGTATTTCCAACAGGGGCAACTCCCCACATTCTGAGAAATATGGACATAGTCGAAAGAATACTACGCAAAATCAAAGACCCGCTAGGTTGACACACCTAGGCAAAAATAAGGGATTCCCGGCGAACCAAAAGGGTTCGGGCAAAAATAAGGGATGAAATGAAAAAAAATCTGTACACCCGGCAAGTCGAAAACCTGAAAAGGCGGCTTGGGCAAAAATGGGTATCCCGGTGGACTGAAAACCCGAAAAGGCGGTCCAGGCAAAAGTTAGGGATCAAAGCGTACGAGTATGTCCCAGCATCTCGGCACCTGCCTACCAGAAGACTCGTCAAGTACTCCCACAAGTGCCTCCTCCCACTGAAACTGGGGCAATAAGGAGTTGTCTAAAAGATCCGGTTGCTTTGTCCATCATAGGTTCGGCTAAAGAATGCGACCCAGATATTTTCACTCCCCGCAGAACACGAACGCGTCGTCCGACTTTATTCAAAGAGTTATTTCCTTAATAAGATATAACTGGGTTATCCTCAGCCAATAGCCACGGAAAAGACCGTCCTCAGTAAAGTCTTATCATCCCCAGCGGAAGCAAAAGCTTATTCTCCAACACCAGCCCAGGAGTGACTTCCCGGCACCCGTCAAGGATTTATTTTCCTAGACGAAAGCATACATTCATAAACATCACATTTCCGTACATCATGACACATGCATGTACGCATCATGTCATACAATTGCATTTATGCCGTTGCTTGATTCATATCACGTACTGCATATAACTGACCTTTACCTTTCAGGAAGGATACAGTTGAATGATCAGCTATGTCAAAATAGACAAAACACCGTCAGAAAAGACAAATCCCGTCATAAGAGACAAATCCGGTCAAAGAATACAAATCCAGTTTAAATCAATGCCTAAAGATTCCTCTGATACAACTCGTCGTTATAGACACTCGTCGTGATAGACACTCGTCGTGATAGACACTCGTCGTGATAGACACTCGTCGTGATAGACACTCGTCGTGATAGACACTCGTCGTTATAGACACTCGTCGTGATAGACACTCGTCGTGATAGACACTCGTCGTGATAGACACTCGTCGTGATAGACACTCGTCGTGATAGACACTCGTCGTTATAGACACTCGTCGTGATAGACACACGTCGTGATAGACACTCGTCGTGATAGACACTCGTCGTGATAGACACTCGTCGTGATAGACACTCGTCGTGATAGACACTCGTCGTGATAGACACTCGTCGTGATAGACACTCGTCGTGATAGACACTCGTCGTGATAGACACTCGTCGTGATAGACACTCGTCGTGATAGACACTCGTCGTGATAGACACTCGTCGTGATAGACACTCGTCGTGATAGACACTCGTCGTGATAGACACTCGTCGTGATAGACACTCGTCGTGATAGACACTCGTCGTGATAGACACTCGTCGTGATAGACACTCGTCGTGATAGACACTCGTCGTGATAGACACTCGTCGTGATAGACACTCGTCGCGATAGACACTCGTCGTGATAGACACTCGTTGTGATAGACACTCGTCGTGATAGACGCTCGTCATGATAGACACTCGTCAGTGTAGACACTTGTCGTTATAGACATTCGTCATAGACACTAGTCGCTATAGACACCCATCGTTAAAGACCACTCGTCCTTGGAAACAACCTGTCAGTAGAGACAACTTCATCACCGTTTGAAGATCCAGACCCAGCTCATGTAACCAGTCAGGACATATCTATACCAAGCATCTGAAAACCAGCTCCTGCGACGTGTCAGGTACTCATTTTCTTTTGCAGGTATGCAGGTTCTCGCTAAGGAATCTCTTACGCGATCAACATCCAGATGGCATCTATAAGCCCATCATCCTACCCATCAATCTCTAAATGGCATCTATAAGCCCATTCCCCCACCACACTGCTACCATGTGAGCGCAAATTTCTGGGCACTCTAGTGTCCAATCATCTTCTACCCTCGGATTACAAAAGGCACGTCAGCCAATCTCCATCCTCAGGTCTAAGAAGATTGAACAGGGGCAACTGTTGTACCCCAAAATTTGCCCTCCCATATTCTCCAATAAACTGCCAAGCCAAGCTACAAAATTCCCCAAGAATTGCACAATGCAAAGGCCTCCATACAGTCAAAACTAGGGTTTGTGTGTTGATCAAGAAAAGGAAGTTTTCAAAGGCCCAATCAAGTCTCATATGCTTACAAACATGGTCAAGCATCCTCATATCAAGTTTCAAGGCATTCAGCTCAAGATTGCACAGTCAAAACCCTAGATTGCACTACAGTCAACTGTAGGGGCAAAATGGTCATTTGACAGTCAAAAGTTCAAATTTTTGGTCAACATATCATTTTGAAGCCACAAACATCATTTGATCAATGCTTGATCATGATTCTCAAAATTTGGCTCAGAAATCATCAAAGATGCAAAAGTTGCTATATTTGGACAGCTGAAAAAGTCAACTGAAATTGACCAGGGCATAACTTTCACATGGATTATCATAAAAATTCCATCCAAAGCTCATTTTGAAGAGAAAGACATTTCCTACAACTCATCTTCATACTTCAAGTCCAAGAAATGCTCTCCCAAAAAGTTATCAATTTCAACATTATAGGTCATTTTCAAAAGTCAACAAAAAAGGACTTTAAGTCAAAGGCCATAACTTGAGATTGGTAGATCAAAATGACATGGGACCAAAGGCATTGGTTAAAGGACTCAAAGACCTTTCCAAAATGTCCAAGAATATGTGAAAAGCTTAAAAATTGAGCAAGTTATGCCTTGTGGAAGTTGGGAAAATTTTGTGAAATGGCAAAAGTCAACTATCCTTGAAAATCCAATTTTGACAAAAGGGCCCCATTTTTCTCACTTTGTCCATCCTTGTCATGCCACACACGTGGCCCATGGTTGATTTCAAGACCAAATGTTGACTTTTTTATTTTATTTAATTTTTGATGATTTAATTCATTTTAATTCATTGAAAATTCAAATAAAATTTAAAAATCAATGTAATGGTGTCATATGAATTTGGACAAGTTCTATGTATCATGAACCAACTCAAAAATCAAGCCAAGGTTCATTTACACACTAGGTCTAGGTTTTGGCTAGAAATTAGGAAAAAATGGTTAATGGACAAACCCTAATGCCAATTCTTTCTCAAGCATGGATTAAGGACAAATAGCAAGCCAAGTCTATTCCATAAGGATCATTGAGTCAAACCCTAACCCTAGGGCAGCAAAAAACTCGTTCAAAAGCCATTGGACAATTTGAAAAATGAACCATAAAATGCAAATCTGATTTCAAAGCTAGGGAGGATCTTTCAAGCCTTAATTTTTTTCCTAATAGCATCCTGAGACGTCACTGAAGGTTTCTCAATCGTTCGCATCAATTAAAACACCCTGAATTGGTACCCCTAACTCAGACTGTATCTCAAAATATTTGAAATCGTATTCTCAATTCCAAGCCTCTTCATTGCATTTCAAACATATATCCTTGTTCCTTACAAAGTTTCTAAGCTCTCCATTATATTCAATTGCATTTTTAGTGATCATACGTGATTCCACCATTTTCATGTTCTAGGGTTTTTGTAGAGCTTAATTTAGGGCTTTTGTAAATAAGAAAAATCAGAGCTCAAGACCATTGCCATCACACTCAACGCATCTGGACGAAAAGATTCATACACTCGCGCCTAATTTATATTTGGAAACAAGCTAATCGCTATTTTTCTGTAGCTAGCTTTAAGCCACGCATGAAAAACCGTGGCCAATGCGTTTTGTTTTTTACAGGGATGAAGAAGATGGTGTCGTGTCACACAGGGACAGGTCCATTTAAATTTGCGCGCGTTTTGATGACTATGCATTGGTTTTGTTTTTTATTATTTGTTTGCCATTATATATTAATTGAAACGCAAGTGGCTCAGCTGGCAGGTACCAACGCATATGACTCTCATGACCTGGGTTCAAGTCCCAGGTCTACACAATTTCATATTATTTTTCCCTTCAAGTTTCCATGCAGCGCTGATATTAAGTCACACCATATCCTCTCATCATCAAGCCCACACGCATCCCCTGAAGATGGAATCAATGGCATGGATCTGAGGAGCACCATAAGCCCCAGTCAAAGCATCACACAAGATTGGAAAAGTCAAACGAATTCAAGCAAATGGGCCAGAAGTCCCAGGCCTGCACCTCACAATTTTGGGGTCTACCCCCCTGGTTTGCCTTATTAATTTTTATTCTTTCTTTAACTTTTCTTTTTTTTATTTCTTTTGTTTGCTATTTATTTAATTAATCATTTTTACATAAATATAATAAAAACATCATAAAAATCAAAAAATGCCAAAATATATAATTTATATTATAATTATTTTCATAAATAATAACATGTAAATATTTAGTTTTAATTAGGTTTTCAACTTTAATTCCTTTTAATAAAAATCAAAACAAAAACATAGAATTAGGTTAATGACTTTTTCCTTTTAACTTTCCTTGTTTTTTGCCATAGTATTAGTATTTTTCATAATTAAACTAGGGTTGCATTTTAGGTTAGATTTTAATTCTTTTAATAACTAAAATCCAAAAAAATAGAGTTTAGGTTTAATAACTATTTATTTTCTTTTTTTCTTTTCCTTTTTTTTCAGAATAATAATATTATTTATTTATTTTCATAAATTAAAAATTGTACATAAATTAATTTAGAATTAAATTAGGTTAGAAATTAAATCTTTTTCTTAATAACTTAAAAAACATTAGAACTAGGGTTTAGCATTTTAATTTTAATTAATTTGTCTTTTTTCTTTTAAATCTAAAAAACACAAAAATACTATTTTTCATTTAATTTTAATTTTAGATTCCTTGATTAATTTTAATTGTTTGTAAAAGGGTCCAACACCCTAGTTTTGTTTAATCTCTTTATTTCGCGCATTTATTTTATATTTGTAAATAATTATGTATATGTACCAAAGCCGTGTAATAGCTATTAGACATTTCTTTTCTGCAATTTATTTTAAAACGGGTCTGGATTAATTTGGCGTTGTAGACCCTCGCCTTTGTAATAGCGTAGGACTTTTATCTTTTCCGCACTTTAAATTCCCGCACATTTAACTGTTAAACAATAACATGAAAGAATGAATGCCCAAAAATAAAATCGAATCGTTAGATCACCAATGCATGACAAGACAAACAATAAACTGAAAATGACACACAATTCGCACACACCGCCCCTAGGGTACGCCTCACTGTTGCCTTTCGAAAGGTGGTCGTCGAGTATAGGGCGTTTTAGTAAGTCCTTATGTCCATGACATGATCCAGTTGCCTCGAAACGGTTGCCTCGGAAAATAAAGGATCAATGGCATAAGGGTAGCTTCTAAGGTGTCCTACTGTTGCTCTGGTGACCACCACGTCCCTAAAACTCGAATTGACCCGAACACCTCCAACGGTGGTGCTACCTACCTCTCAATGGTGGGATAGCACTACTTTAAAGGACATTTACACAGACGAATTCCTTAGGGTAGGTAGGTTCTCAAGGATACTTGCTCTAATTTCAAACAAATCAAAACATCTTTTCACACCGACACACTTTCAAAAACTTTCAAAACAAACTTTTCAAACACTCTGACGTACGAGTTGAATTGAAACTTTTCAAAGAATATTTTTGAAACCCACATTGAAAAGCAAACAAACATTTTGAAAACACATTGAGCAAGTATCTAAGAGCCCATGGATAACCATGGATAGAAAGGGTGCTAATACCTTCCCTTTCTATAACCTACCTCCCGAACCGAGAGCAATCTCTATAAAGGAATTTTTCTGTGCTTTTGTCCTTTCCAATTGGAGAAAATAAAAGACGGTGGCGACTCTTGCTTACCGCGACATTTCGCGAACCAGCTTTAAAACAGTCAGTTCCAGATCCACCGATCACACAATGAATTATGAGAAGAGAAAAAAAAGAAAGAAGATAATTATTTTCTGCAGAGTTTCTCTCTGCCCACAAACTATGGAAAACTTTATTAATCACTTGCAACTGCAAATTCTGTGATTACAATGAATTGACTTAATTACAAAATTAGGGATTACTCCCTCTATTTATAGATTTAGGTTAGCTTGCTCCCTAAGCCAAAGCCCAAAACTATAAAAGCCTAAAATACCTATTTTGGTACTAAATTAAATCTATCTATTTTAGATCTAAATCAAATTTATCTAAAATCTAAAACCAATCAAATATGTGTGTAGCTTGCTTCGATCCACAAGCTCTTCGACTAGGAAACCTCCCTTCGACACACACACACACACACACACTGTTTCGACACAATCGTACAATTTAACACACCACCTAATTCATTGTGTCTAAACTATCTATATTCATCATGGTTCTTAGTCTTCTGAATACTTCAATCTGCACTCCCTTCGTCATGATGTCTGCAATCTGATTCTCAGTTCTGCAGTGTTCTAAATTCATCTTCCGATCTGCTACCTGCTCTCGAAGATAGTGGAATCTCATTTTGATATGCTTTCTTCAATCATGTGCTATCGGGTTCTTCGCCAGACTGATAGCTGACATGCTGTCGATCTTCATGGTAATTGCTCCATAATCTTTCCTTATTATCTCTTCGACCAAGTTCACCACCCAAGTTGCTTGACATGCATAAAGAGAAGCAACTATGTATTCTGCTTCGCATGATGATAATGCCACTACTGGTTCCTTTCTTGAACTCTAAGCAACTGGTGCACCACCTAACATAAACACATATCCTGCTGTTGATTTTTGATCTTCAACATCACTACACCAACTCGAATCAGTGTATCCTACTAACTTGCATTTTTTTCCTTTATCAGCTGCAGGAAACAAAATTCCATAGTCGAGAGTTCCTTTGAGATGCCTTGGTATCCTCTTCACCGCTACTAGATGTGATACCTTTGACTTCTGCATGAATCTACTTACCATACCTACACTATATGCTAAGTCAGGCCTTATATGACAAAGGTATCTCAATGATCCAATAAGTCTTCTGTATTGGGTTGGGCCGACATCATCTTCATCTGTATCTTTCAACAATTGCAATCTTAGTTCTGCAGGTGTCAAAGTTGAGTTGCATTCTTCCATCTTAAATATCTTGAGAATTTCTCTTACATGTCTTCTTTAATGCATCATCAAACCTCTACTGCTCTTGTAGAATTCGATGCCATGGAAATATGAAGTCTCACCCAGATAAGACATTTCGAATTCCTTGCTGAGATCACCTTTGAAGTCTTCGATCTCACTTTTGCAGCTACCTGTTATCAACAAATCATCGACATAGAGACATAGTATAAGAAATTCACTATTGCTTCTTCTTACATATACTCCATGTTCAATTGTGCACTTTACATATTCCTTCTCACTTAGGAAACTATCAATTTTCTTATTCCAAGCTCCTAGAGTTTGTTTCAATCCATACAGGACTTTATGCAGCCTGTACACCTTTCTCTGTTCATCATGTTTCATAAACCCAACTGGTTATTTAACATAAACTTCTTCTTCTAAGGGTCCATTCAGGAATGCACACTTTACGTCCATCTGACACATGTGCCATCTGTTTATTTCTGCTAGACCAACAACCAACTTGATTGTTTTGATCCTAGCAACAGGTGCAAAAACTTCATCGAAGTTTATTCCTTCTTTTTGTAGAAATCCTTTCGCCACAAGCCTTGCTTTGTGTCGAGTTACTTCCCCTTTGGAATTCATTTTCACTTTGTATACCCACTTAACATCAATTGCCTTCTTGCCTTGAGGCAATTCGACAAGTGACCAAGTGTTGTTGTTTTCGATAGACTTCACTTCTTCGTTCATTGCTTTCACCCACTTCAAATCCTTCAATGCTTCAGTTGCATTGACAGGTTTGACATATGCATAGAAAGCATAATGTACCAACTCACCTTCATTATTTATCACATCATCTGATGTAATCACACAATCTTAAAATCTTGCAAGCATGCATCTTGTTCATTGAGGTCTTCTTATACTTGGTTGATCTATAACTGCTGGTTCCTCTTGTCGAACTTATCTTTCAACTTGAGTTACTGGTTCTTCAAGTAGGATTCCCATTTAATCTTTCTTGACATTTTCAGTCCAATCCCATTCTTTAAGCTCATCTATGATCATGTTCCTGCTGATCACAATCTGCTTGTTCACTTGGTCGAACAACTTATAACCTCCTGTCGAATGATATCCAACTAAAATTATTTGACTCGACTTATCATAAAGTTTTCTTCTCAACTGGTCTGGAACATGTTTATGTGCAATAGATCCAAATACCTTCAGATGACTCAAGCTAGGCTTCACATCAGACCAACATTCTTCTGGAGTAATTCCTTTTAGCTTCTTCGTAGGACATCTGTTCAAAATGTATGTTGCAGTCGACACAGCTTCACCCCAAAACTCTTTAGGTAAATTCTTGCCTTTCAACATAATTCTCACCATATTCATGATGGTTCAATTCTTCCTTTCTGCAGTTCCATTATGCTGTGGAGTATAGGGCGGCACCACCTCTTGCATAATCCCTTCCTTTTCACATAACCTGTCTAATTCTTTCGACACATACTCTCCACCAACATTAGTTCTTAAAACTTTGAGTTTTCGACCATTCTGTCTTTCGACCATAGACTTAAACTTTGGCAAATACCTCGACCACTTCATTTTTCTTCTTGATCAGGTAAGTCCACATCTTTCGACTGAAATCATCTATGAATGTAACAAAGTATTTGTTACATCCCATCGAATCCACCTGGATTAGTTCACATACATCAGAGTATATGACTTCAAGAATAACCTTCGACCTGCTTCCTGCATCCTTGCTGAAGCTATTCTTGTGCGGCTTCGCCTGCACACATTCCTCACATACCTCGTTTGGAATGTCGATTTCTGGAAATCCTGAAACCACATTTCTTCTCTTCAAATCTATGATGTCTCTGAAGTTGAGATGGCCTAGTCGATAATGCCATATCCATTCATCTATGCTAGCTGCAGTCGAAAGGAACTTGTGCTCCATCATATTTAGTTCGATCTTGAAGGTTCTACTCTGAGACATAAGAGCCTTCAAAATTAATCTTTCATTTACGTCGATGACTCTCATCATCTTATCTTGGATCGACACTTTATAATTCTTTTTGACTAACTGTCCTATACTGAGCAAATTGCTCTTCATGCCTGGTATGTACAACACATTTGAAATTACTGACCTCTTACCATCTTTCATCATAATCATAACATCACCAATACCTTCAGCTGCTAGAGTATTGTCATTTGCGAATTTTACCATATTTTTCATTGAGGGATTTATGTTGACAAACCAGTCTTTCCTTCCAGACATATGTGATGAGCATCCTGAATCCAAGTACCATTGGTCCTTAAATCTATCTTTATCTCTTGTTGTGACCATCAGCATCATATCTTTTTCTTCATGTTTTGCAAACTTTGCATCACTTTCTTGATTCTTTTTCTTTTCTGGACAATCACTCGAATAGTAACCATACTTCTGACAATTGTAACATTGAATGTGACTCTTGTCAGGTTTTCGACCACCACCTCTTCCTCTATTTGCAACACCACCTCTTTGGTTGCTTTGGTATGGTCTTCTCTGATTCGATATGTTTCCTTCGTTCTGGTTTCCTCTACCAGTCGATTTGTTGTAGCCGTCTCTATCTCTGTCGAAACACTTTCCTTTGCCTTTGGTTTCTTTTGTTGAATGTGCCTGCAAAGTCACATCACTCTTCGACTTGCCTGCAGCTCTTTCAGTCATTATTTACTCATGAGATTCAAGCGTCCCTTGAAGCTCTTCCTTTGTCAACTTTGAAAAGTCTTTCCCCTATTCTATAGCCACCACCACGTGGTCGAACTTAGGAGCCAAAGATCTCAAGATCTTCGAAACAACAACTCTTGTTTTTAATGTTTCTCTATATATCTTGATTTGATTCACTAGTTTTGTAACCCTAGTGAAGAAATCAGATATTCTCTCACTATCTTCCATCTGAAGCAATTCATATGTTCTCTTACGAGTTTGTAACCTCACTTTTTTCACCTTTTCTGCACCACCAAAAGACTTCTCAAAAACCTACCAAGCTTCTTTTGCAGATTCTGAATCACTACCTTTTTCAAAATTTTCTAGACTCAAACATTGATGAATTATAAAGAGTGCTTTATAACTCAGCTTCTCAGATTCTGTGTGTTTCTTCTTTTCTTCTTTTGAGGCGTTTTCTTCAAGCACTTCCAATCCATCCTTTACAAGATCCCAAAGACCTTGACACCTGAATAAAACTTTCATCTATTTGCACCAATTCTCATAGTTGTCTACTTTCAGAATTGGTATAGTTGCTCAATAATTTGCATTCCCATAACTCGCCATCATGAATTCTTCTTCTTCCTCAACCGTTCTTGATCGATACTTCCCTTGAATCGGTTAACCGAGCTCTGATAGCAGATGTTAGAAATCCACCAAATATCTATGATGAATTTCTACCAATCTTGATGAACAAGATTGATATCACCACACAATGACAATGAATTATGAGAAGAGAAAAAAAGAAAAAAGACAATTATTTTCTGCAGAGTTTCTCTCTATCCACAAACTGTGAAAACTTTATTAATCACATGTAACTGTAAATTCCGTGATTACAATGAATTGACTTAATTACAAAATTAGGGCTTACTCCTTTATTTAGAGATTTAGGTTAGCTTTCTCCCTAAGCCAAAACCCAAAACTATAAAAACCCAAAATACTTATTTTTGGTACTAAATCAAATCTATTTATTTTAGATCTAAATCAAATTTATCTAAAATCTAAAACCAATCAAATCTGTGTGTAGCTTGCTTCGATCCACAAGCTCTTCGACTGGGCAACCTTCCTTCAACACACACTGTTTCGACACAATCGAATTACAATTTAACAACAATAACTTTAGATTGTAGTAACTCGATTATCAGTCCTTGTGGGTTCGATATCTTTTGAAACTACGTGATTAAACTGTACACTTGCAGTTAATACACCCGATAGACTTTTAAAGTCACGATCAATAGTAACATTTAGATAGAAAATTCTCGATCTACCCTAAAACCTAGAAACTGAGCCCTTTGAGAACAAGTGATATGAAATGTGTCTAACATCTTCCCTTCGTCTAACCAACTCACAAATATAGAATCTTTAAACCAAAGTAGGGTTATCCGTTCTTTTCCGTCCTCAGGACAAAAAATAGTGGTGGTAATTCTCGTATTTTTTGCCGGTTACGACACTGTGCAGTCCGATGAGCCAGTTCGACCCGTATTTCAATATTATAGTTTTAATTTTATAAAAAGGGATGTAGTAGATAAAAGCTACGTAACATAAGTAGGGAGTCATCATAAATTTAATTAAGTGATGTTTAAAATATTCATCAATCAACATCCATGTAAAAGTACTGAATAACTTAATATTATCACCAAAACTTATACAATTTTCTCTTCATCTCACAATCATTTCCTTGATCACATCATTTTGAAAATATATTTTCATCTTCTTTAATTTTTCTTTATCACTTGAAAACACACTTATGCAATTATATATTATTTCAATCCTTTTTCCCCAAAATTTACCATTTTTTTTTCTAATGGGTCATCCGAAGTCCGCTTGACCCGACCTAACCTATAAAAAACATAGGCCCGATGGACTGAATCAAAAAGATATGATCGTGTTTTTTAAAGTATTTTACGATCCAGCCCGCACTAAATTATTAGACTTATGCGCGGGACCCATTTTAACAACTCTAAATGGAAGGACAAATATATATTCTTTGTGTTAATTTTCCTAAACTATACTCTTTTTATAGATTACTCTATGTATTTATCTACAAACATCTAACGCATATTCTTTGTTGCAACATAATTGGCTAGTACTTACTATTCTATTAACCTTCTCCAAGATAACTTGAAAGATTTATTTTTAAACTTGTTATTTTGAGTTATCTCCAATTTTAACTTAAATTTTTTCTAAATACAAACTAAACTGCATTTGCTCCATCCAATGATAATCACTTTTTAATCAATCACGTTGCAACAAGTAGGGTGGTTTGGTAAATTTAGCATGCCTTTCCTTTCCAACCCAAAACACCAACTAGTTAGAAATACTAAGAGAAGGAGACCAACTCATGACTCTTTCCCACAAATCAAAAAATGACTTCACGCGCCACCACCATATTTGCCCTCATTTCCCTCCTCCTTTGTACCGTATTCCGGTCCTCTGTCGCAGAAGTATGTTTTCTCATTCTTCATAATCCAAAATACAATTCATTAATAGTAATTATTTTTTGGTTTATTAATTTTGAGCAATTGATGGAAAATGTTGACCGCAATGCATTATTGTGATTTGATCATAGGAAAATTGTAGCACAACATGCATTATAGAGCAATGTGACAGTAAGATTCATTCAACTCTTATTAGTATTTGTTTCAGTCTTAATTACATGATAAATTCAATTGTTAATGTTGTTATGTTGATGAAAAATATAGCGATGGAAATCAAATATGGAAAGTATTGCGGGATAGGTTATTGGGGTTGTGCCGGCCAGATACCGTGTGATGATGCTGATGCTTGTTGCATGTCTCATGACGATTGTGTTGGCAGATTCGGTACATTCTATTCTCGATTTTTTTTTCTTAATTCAAATTTGTTATAAATCTTGGCAAAATGTACTTTTATTTACTTTTTCACAATTAATCATAACTAATCTCTATACAATTTCTGAAAATTTAAGACTACTCTGATATAATATCATATAGAAATGATTATTTATTTGAAATGGTATTAGTTTAAGACTCTTTTTTTTTTTGTTATTATTTTACAGGAATGACTCATGTGAAATGTCATGTAAGATTAAAGAACTGCTTAACTAGGGTACACAAATATGGGAAAATTGGATTTTCGAAAGAGTGTCCGATCACGTCTGCCGTGCCAACCATGATAAGAGGCATGGACATGGCCATCTTGCTCAGCCAATTGGGCGGAGCCGTTCCTACTATATAAAAATATTTTAAATTATAACCCAATGATGCAGGTCATGTTCCTGCTTATAAACTTGATTTGGGAATGTTGGTCTCAATTATTTTATTGAGCATAGTAATTAAGCAAATGCTTTTTTCTCTCGTTTGCTATGTTGTGATTTAATTGTAATTTCACAAAAGAATACAGTAATGTTGTTGTGAAAGGTTATATCATATTATATGAGCATATTATTAGAAAAATTATTTTTCATAGAATAGTAGAATCAACGTCTCATAGAATGATGTCATAGAACATCAACGTGTGAGAACTTCTGTACAACATATTATAAATTTTTTTTCCAACTTTTGTATGCCATAATCTCTGAATGTCCTCCTCCAACTCTAGACTCTCAACGATTCAAGAATGATAAACATGATATTAGTTCGAAAGTATGATTGAAAAATATAAACAGTTAAAATTACTCATAAATTTAAATAGATATGACAAAAATATTTTTATATAATTATTTCGACTTTAGTTTCAAAAATTTTTAAAAATAAAATAAAATTATCAAATTATTAGTTGATTTATTATTTGTTTAGCATAATTAAAATTGAGAGAGGATCTGAACCGCTTAATATTAGAAATGACCCAACAATTTTCTTCTAAGCCAATCACGTTGCAACAGTCAGAAGGATAATTTGGTAAATCCAGCATACCATCTCTTTCAAACTACCAAAACAATGAGAAGGGTAATTTGGTAAATTCAGCAAACAATCTCTTTCAAACCACCAAAACACACCAATGATAAAAGAAAGAGAAGACAAAATCACGACTCTTTTGCTTAACGCCCAAAATAAATAAAAATGACTACACGCGTCAATATCTCACGCGCCACCGCCGCATTTGCCTTGGTCTCTCTCCTCCTCTCCGCCGTATTCCACTTCTCCGCCGCCGATGTATGTTCTCTCTCATAATTCATAATCACAAATTAGAATTCATTAATTATAATTGGATTTGGAGCAATTGGATCGTTGACCGAATTATATTGTTGTGAATCGATTTCAGGGAAATTGTAGCACGAAATGCATTGCAGAGCAATGTGACAGTAAGATTCATTCAATTCTTATTAGTATTTGTTTCAATCTTAATTACATGATTATTTCAATTGTTAATGTTGTTACGTTGATGGATTACTATAGCGATGGGAATCAAATACGGGAAGTATTGCGGGGTAGGTCATTCGGGTTGTATCGGCCAGAAACCGTGTGATGATGTTGATGCGTGTTGCATGGTTCATGACGATTGTGTTGGCGAATTCGGTACATTTCCATTCTATTCTTTTCAATTGCACTAATTGTGTAGCTGCTTAATCATGAATTGTATTATTTATATCTATATGTAGGTGTGATTGCATTTTCAATTGGTTTTTAATTGTTGAATGAATTCTTTGAGAGTTTAATTTTTTTGGAATATGTTAGAACAACTACTAATAACATAAGAGTAAATAGAAGCATAAACAAACACAATATTTGTTTACTTAGTTCGGTCAAGTTTGTCTACGCCTATCACTATAGAGCCGCTGTTATGTGTATTATTACTTCAATGAATTAGTATTTTGGTGTTCGAAGCGGTATATAGGTCAAACTCAACAGAGTATATGTAGGTGTTGTGCTTTACTTGTAGCCAATTCTGTAAATTATTCTAATGAGAAGCTTACATTTATGTGTATCATTAGATGCTAGAAACTTGAAAGCTTGTTGGTTGCTTATCAGAATTTTGCTGTTTGTTATAGGATGTTCTGAGATCTATTATCATTACAATTTTGTTGTTTACCATTTTCCTCTATCTGTCATCTCTGATCTGAATTTCATTTATTTAAGAGGGCTAGCTGAAATCCTTAGCTTATAAAAAAATCAAGTTTTTGAGTACTGAAATTCTAGCTTTGATTGGCATTGTTTATGAGAATCACAAAATTGCATATTCAAGAGAGATCTCAACTGCTAGATAAAAATTGAATGGCTTGTACTTAAACTTCATCAAATCGTCTTTAAAATATAATATGGAATAAGATTTAATGATCTCATGTGCGATCAAAATATGTGATTGTGTGAATGCATCATTGTAGAGAATACAATTTTTGTTTTTGTAGTTTTTGTTTTTAACCATCATAGTTTAGTAATGTTAGCATATTATTTGAGGTGAGAATCAAACCCTCTACATTCTTATGACTCTACTCTTTAACTTTTCACTCGCCTATACAAGGAGAAATATTATGCCATATGCTTTTTGTTCCTGGATAAAATATGCTGCTATGTAATTTAAGTTTTTGTTGTGTTGTTTAAAATTTTCTTCCATGTTACAAACCCTATACATAGGATGGATAATTGTTGCGCAGGGACATGCCATATTAAAATGATTATTTTTCTGATTCTCCTTTACATTTTCTATTACCTTGAGACTTATTGCTGTAAACCGACTTAACATTGTTTTACAGGAATGACTAATGTGAAATGCCATAACGAGTTTAAAAAGTGCTTAACCAAAGTTCAGAAATCTGGGAAAGTTGGATTTTCGAAACGGTGTCCGATCAGCACCGTTGTGCCTACGATGACAAGAGGCATGGACTTAGCCATCATGCTGAGCCAATTTAGTGAAAACGCTCATGAACTGTAGAAACATTCTAACCCCATTGATATAATAGGCCATATCCTCATTTATAAAATTCTTTTTTTTTTGGGAATGTGTATCTCAATGATATTAGTGGCTTGGTAATTAAGCCAAATGTTTTTGTTCTAGTTACAAAGTTGTGATTTAATTTTTGATGTCCCAAAAGAATCCAATTGTGTTTTTGTTCAAGATTCTGTCATATTATACAAAGAAATTAATGGCAAAACTGTTTCTCACATAATAATAGAATCAACACTCATAATGCTGTCATATACATATTTCATAGTTTGATTAATGTGGGAGAGGAGATTGGATCCGACAAAATTCTTCTGAACTGTATATTCATGCAACGTATCCTCACCACTAACCTCACAATTCTGACTTTGTTTTAGCTACATGTGAGCAAGGATTAAACTACATGTCTAAACAATTTATGGGGCTAGCCAGAATATGGGCCAGAATCTAAAAGCTCTTTGCTCAACATGTATCATTTTTTTATTGGTTAGTATATCCCACGCCATCTCCCTTTTACACCAAACCTCTTTTCCAATTTGTTTGAAACAAACATTCCATTGGTTTTTAACGCAACATGTAGATGTGTTGGACTTCATGGTTCAATTAGGTAGAGTAAGACAACAACACATCCATGACAAAATACTCTTTCGCAGTTGCCCATCATGTGTTTGATAAAATTCTTCAACTTGACATCTTTTGTATTGAGTAGGGGAGAAACACAATTTTGATTGTCTAATGGTTTCTATTCAAATAGGAGGTTGATATTGTCCATTTTGAGGTTCCCATTGTTGTCTTGATGGTAAGAATCAGATTAAGGATATTTCACATTTGATGTCTCATTTTAAGATGATACACCTATGTAGTGACGAACGGAAAAGTATCATACGGAATGCGATTGAGAAAGATTGAGATATATTTACAGCATTGGAAGAGTCTTTGAAGGTGGTTGAGCAACGGTTATGTGGAAGGTGTATTAGCATTCAGGCCATGAGTCAGACACGTCATCATATGATGGCGTGGTTCGTGTCACTCATGGGACAGGTGAGGTCGGAAGTCACATTGTGGGTATTGGTAAACCATCCGCAATTAACTTGGATAACCTCGAAGCAAACGAGGAGCTTATTTTAGATGCAAGGTTGTTAGAGAGAGTCCTTACAACACATATCTTCACCGTGAAAAGTATGTGTCTTAGTTGTCGTCTTGTTTTCTCTCAGGCATTGAAATATGTTCTTTATAATGTGGTTGTTGATCCGGGATCAGTAGGTTCCTGGGTCCGGATGTTACTTCTCCCTCGTTGTACTTTACAAGTGATTAAGCCTCAGATTAGACATGATTGCAAGTCTAGAAATTAAAAGTCCTTGCAACAACACCCTATTTTGGAGTGATTACCTACTAGGGAAGACATAAATGGTCTTTCCAAGTTAGTTGGTAGTGTGTTGGGCAGCTCTAAGCAAGGTAACTTAGGTCGCGCGAGAGTTCATATTGAGGAAAAAGATAAAAAGATGAGCTCTAATGTCAAGCAATGCCTTCGCAAGATTAGAGATGACCATTTCACAGCGGCTCTAAAAGTGTTAGGGTCATATGGAATGACCCCCTATAATGGACATACAATGAAGGTTTGGGAGGCTAAGCACCTGTCATACCCCAAATTTGCTCCGTCGATTTCAAATGATCATTTTACTTAGATTTCAATATTATTACTATGTTTCTAAATTGTAATTTCTATTGTTTCAATTTGCTTATTTTTGGGTCTTATTCTAATGGGGGTTTAAAATCATAAGAGAGTGTACTATAGACCATTAAAATCTGATGGCCCATTAAACTTTGTGGTTCCATGTGTAAAATTAAAAATGTTTTTATTATAAGGGTATGAGATTTAATCGGGCTTTCTAATATCAGAAATACCCATGTAAAACTTTTTTAGTCCTTTCAAACAAAATATATATATAGGTACATTGCTAAAGGAGGTGTATGTTTTATTTTATAATAAGAAGGGGTGTGAGGGTTTTACAGACTCTAATAAATTCTAGAGACCCATATCAATTTGTTGTTAAAAGGCCCAGTAGCTGCATTTGATCAGAAGTCAATTTCTGACTTTTTGATCAATCCGTTGTAGTTATTATTATTATTTTAGTTAGTGATCATTACATTATTATTATTGTTATTATATTGACTCCATTATTATTATGTTTTTTAGTAATAGTAAGCATTATTATTATTATTAACATTATTATTTATTCAATTATATTATTATTAATAATTATTATCTAAAACTATTATTATTGATATGTATTTAGTCAATATTAATTTATTATTAAGTTTATTATTAATATTTTTGTTGTTGCTTTTTTGAATAATTTTGACCGAAGTCAAAGAGAGCCAAGAAATCCTAATGCTCAAATTCTAACTGCGGCGCCCAAGGAATGTTTCTTCTTCATCTTTACGCTAATGCAAACTCAAGTCCAGAAACATAAATTTTATTGAATCAAAACTAAATGTTATACTCAATCAAATCTCATGATAATCAATTATACATAATCCAGAATCAACTTATAACAATTAAATCAAATCCACATTTAATTGCATCATAATCAAATCCCACATTTAATTACAATCAAAATCCGAATCAAATCCCAAATCAAACCTAATTGCTAACTAAATCTAATTCTAACTGAAATCACACAAAAATTTCCTAATTTAAATAACCTAAGAACACTATAAATAAACCTTAATTTCTACAATAAAAGGGATCGAAAATTTTGAAAGAACGAAATTTTTTAACAAAAGGAGAAAAAGGAGTATAAAGAAGTTTGTGTGGCTTGAAATCTTCAAACAGAGTCGCCTTTGTCCGAGATCTGAGTTTCAAAGTCTGAAATCCTAGATCTTAGCCACTGTCGCCTTCACCATCACCTTTATACCTGCAAAACAAACCGAAAAAAACAAGATTAGGGGAGAGATCAGGCATCAGAGCAAACGAAAATCACGATCGAAGGTAATACTTAAACTCGGCTTTTAAGTGTTTTTTAGTTTTGATGTACGATTGAATTCGAGGGTTTGAGGGTGGTTGTTGTTTGATTTGGGGTTAAGGAGGATTGAGAGTTGCTGCCATTTAAGGTCGCCGCCGGTTTTGATTAAGTTGGTGTTGTTGTTGGTTGTTCTGTGAGTAGGAAGAGAGAACAAAGAAGAAATGGCAACAAGAGAGAGGAAGAATGATGAAAAATGAAACGAAAATGAAGAGAAACGAAAAAATATAATGCCTCGTGATCCCATGTGGCACTCTTATCATGCGCCCTCAACACACGTCGTACGATCTTAATCAAATTACCAGATCACGCGTCCTCACGATAATGCCACACGCTCAGATACACTGGATTCAAACGATTCCCCCTTTGTTAAAATTTGGGCCAAGCCCATTGCAATTCATACCCCATCCTTTTCTTGTCAAACATCCAACTGTACCCCTCCTGCGTTAATGGGCCAAGTCCAACATTTGGACTTGGGACTTTAATATTTACACTCTCCAGTTTTACTATCATGTTATAAAACTCACCCCCATACAATTGAGTATAAATCCAATATCTAGATTTAGGACCTTGTTATTTACACCACGAGATTTTACTTCCCAAACTGAATTCGCACCCCCCTGCGTTTTTAAAAATAAAATTAATTTATTTTTATAAATTTCATTTATTTATTCATTTGTTTATTTTTTTATTATTATTTTTTTATTTATCATATTAATGTATATTTTTGCATAATTAATAAATAATTATAATATTTTCTATTAAAAATACTTAATATATTTTAGTAGTTACTTATTAATCAAAAATCATTTCTTAAATACTAACTCCCTTTTATATATTTATATTAAATATTTTTCATTCAAAATTGCATCATATATTCGACAACATCTAACCAATCAAATACTAACCCCTATTTTTACTAACATAATTCAAGCATATTTATTTTGAAAAAATGATTATGGAAATTTCTTTTATTTACTGCGAACTTCGTCTACAATTCCGCTATTCACACACCCAGACTTGGTTCAAGGAGAATTCGAGATATTTCCACAATCCATAAAAAAAACTAAGCAAACAACTATGAACTACGAATTGGGATTCTGATTCCTCATAAGAGGATATGTAGTCATACGATTTAAAATCGTGGCAAGTTCCCCTAATTAAAATTAAAACCCTATTCCTAAATCTTAAACCTAAACCCTAGTATCCTTGTAAACAAGGTAGATGAAGGGTTCCTAACACCTTCCATTCGTCTAAAGTGAGTCAAGAACTTAGAATCTCTGTATCATCAATTAGAGTGATATGTTATATTCCTGTTCTTAAGATAAAAATTAATGGTGGCGACTCTATATTTTTTAGCTGGTTATTACAGCTGGAGACTCTGTTGGGGACTCAACCCTAGGGTTTAGAAGTCTTTTCTTTTGGTTCAGGTTTTTTTAGGGTTGTTCTTATTTTTATATAATTAATTTATTTAATTATTTATTTACTTTTGTTTATTATTATATTATTTGTCATTTTTATTCATCTTTTGGCGCGATTTTATTTCAAAAATATATTTTCAAAACCTTAGAAAGAAGGTTCGTCTTCGCCTAGAGTCAGTGGAATTTAAAAAATGAAACATGTCTTAAGAGGTTTCCTCTTGGGGGGTAGGACTTTGGAACGAAACCTATGACTCTTTGTATAACCCTAAACCAAAATCTCATGGTGAGACTTTGTACGACCTTAGAGACGAAAGTTTCGGTCTAGAATGAGGCTCCGCTTAAGGGAGGCCCTTGTGCCTTTACCTCTAGTGTTATCCATGATACCCTTAGGAATCTAACTTATGGGGAAGGGTAGAAAAACTTAGAACCTTTATAGAAACTCTCCTATAGGTTATTCTATCAACATCCAATCCTCTTAACCTGTAAGGGTATCCTCATCTCTATATCTATACCAAAACCGATATAGGGTATTCACATACCCTAAACCCGTATAAGGTATTCACTATCCTAAACCCACAAGGGTTTTAGTTTGTCAATTACAAACCTTAGGCCCATAAGGATTCCCTTAAGTATGTTATATCCTGTAGGGACTTCCACGTGTCTGTTACTATCTCTAACACGTAGGGATCCCTCTTTGGCATGTCACTGTCATTAAAACCTTTGTATGATCTTGTTCTCCATATGAAACCTTCCCACGAAGGACGTACTCACTAATGCATACCATGTGGCCTATATCAGGCCATGGGATTTGGTGACTGTTGACTGGTTACCATGTGCTATCTTTCACGCTATTCCCTTAGTCAAACCATCATCTCAACTGTCCATTGTCTTATCATAATCCCTAGCCTGTAGGGGTTATCTTTCGAAGTCTCAATCCCTAGCTTGTAGGGATTCCTATTCTTATTTAATTATCCATAATCCTTAAGGAGTTCCTTATGTCTGTCTCAATCTCTGAGTCAGTATAAGGGTATCCCCATCTCCATGTCTACCTTAAAACCCGTATAGGGTACCCTTATGTTTACCTTCATACTACGTCCACGTCGCATCGCATATCCATGAAACGTTTTTTGCATACTCTTAAATCCAAAAATATTTTTGCATACCATACATTTACACATACGCATTTCCATCTCCGCCCTTGTCCAACTATCATCCAGCTAATAGATTGCTCGATACTCAAAGAACAAATTTCAAGCATGCTTCAAGAAAGCTTGACGGAACTCAAGAAATTCATATGTTGTCTAAGGAGAAAGTCAACCAGTGAGCTTGGTCCTACAAATCTTGTTAAGGAGAGAAGAAAACCCTTTGTCATACAAGTCAAAGGCCTACAACGCCTCAAATGCAACTATCATTGGTGACTCCTCCACATCAAGAGCAACTTCCATATCGACAGGATAGGTATGCCTAAGAAACGTCAAGGGTCACCCTCATGTCCTGACAAGTCCAAGAACATCCAGAAGCTCTCCTAAAGTTAAAAGGATCAACAAAGAATCTCTTCCATAGGATCATTAGACTTTATCAATTTCAAATTGTAATTTCTATGTTGCTAAGTTGTATTTGATGTAAATTTATATCTTTTGACTAGTGATTCAAATAAATAATCATGCATGTTTTTGAAATAAATCCATTTGTATTCATTATTCTATCACTTTCCATAAATAATCAACGACTTTCCCTTTCACTCTTCTTTTCTATTTTCCTTTTCAACTTTAATAAACTTTGAGGGAGAATGATGAAAACTAAATAACTGAATTTTGCTAAACTATGCTTTCAATGGTAAGACCGAGCTGACGATGTAAGACATTGTTTTACTTCTCAAATAGTAGAGATATAAGGAGATAATTCGTAGCTAACCCCCTTGATCCAAGAGTTAGAGTTTTGTTCTATTTTCTAAAATAAAAAACTTTAATTTCAACCAGGGGCGAGGTATCTTTCAACTAATTCAATGATGCATTCCAATCCCAGGAGAATCGGAAAATCTAAGCAAAAGTTCAAGCATATCTCCTTCCATAATACATCATTGAGGAAACTATCTAAGCAAAGGTTCAAGCACATCCTTTTCCTCACATTAATCATCCAAGATTGAGGAATCAATGAAGATAAAGTCCACGATGTCTTCTTCCTCAGTACATCAATCAAGATCGAGGAAACAATGAAGACAAAGCTTATAACAATCAGTATGACCTTCAAAAATGCAAAAAAAAAGAAGAGGAAATTTGAAAGGAGAAAGCCCGCTAAGTCATGTAAAAATTAAAAAAAAAATTGACTTAGGAAAAATTTAGGGCATCCCGATGGACCAAAAAATTCAAAAGAATTGGTCCATGCAAAAATAAGGGATTGAAAACAAATAAATTAAAGAATAATCTTATGACTGCCACCTCAAGAATCATCAAGGTTTCTCATCAATGCTTGGATTTTATCAATTATTTTCATCGGTGCTTGGATCTTTACCATTGCTTATCATCATCACCACGACTATGAAAATTCTCTTGCAGACTGAATGCATCCGTTGGATTAATTGAACTTAGGATTTGACAACATCAAGGAGAATGGGGTGGGCTAAATAAATTTTGAGCCTTATATCCCTTATTTCTTGAACCATGAACCATGACCATGTTACAACCTTCAAAAGTCTTAATTGAAGTAAGGTTAACTATGAAAGCATACTCAGCATAATTTCTGTTAAACTGACTCATGTGTTTGTTAAAATTATTGCTAACCACTTCATTTCTTCGAATATCCATCTCTAATCATCCATTTATATTCCATAACAAACTTCGATTTCAAAACTTGCATGTGCATCAAACATAATTACTTTTCAAAATGTACAATTTTATCTACGAATAGACACTTAGCATCAAGGAGATCTCAAAAAATTGGTTTAACCAATAGAGATCCTTTCCAGGAGGCTCCTATCTAGGGGCAAAGCATCTAAATAAAAACCCTTTAACCATAAGCCAGACTAATGATCGTAGGGGTATATCACATGAATATCCTATTGACTAGGGGCAATCATTCTAAGGTACAATCAACTTGGATCTCACTCAGAGGCATACCTTTCGAAGATTCAAATCCTAGGTGCATTCCTTAATCGAGACCATATCATGACATAATGGTATCCAAGTTCATCCTCATGCCATTCCTCCAAGATCTTAGAATTAGGGGAAACCTTTCAATACTTAAACATTTGGACAGTTCACATCAAGTTCATCTTACAACACGTAAGATCCAAAGTTTCCTTTCAAGCAATTCCAAGTACAAACTTTTCAAAGGTTCAAATCTTGGGGAAATACATGTTGAATTCATATCACACCATGGTGAGGTCCAAGTTCTTTATGAGAGTACTTCCTCCAGATCTTAGAGGTTGGGGGTATATCTTTCAAAATTCGAAGGTTGGGGCAAACCACTGCGAGGCTCAATCAAAGGGAGTTGATTCAAAACAGTTCATCAAGGACAAATCATCCAAGAGCCCATTAGTCAAGGGCATAATGTTTCAAAGTGAAAGATAGTGGGGTCATTCATACTATGATCAAACTATTTCTAGGCTCATATCAAAGAGAATATCTCAAAGGACCCCACCAGCAAATTAGGGCAAGACACTCCACAGAGGGGCAAGCTCTTTGCGTACTATCATGATCCCCCAGTAGATCCTTCTCCTACACCAACAATCTTCGATTTCAAATCGAGTATCGGGAAATCATGTTAGCATAGCATAGAAACATCATGTGACAAGTAACCTTGTTGCGTAGGAAACCTTTCTATGTCTTAACCATTTGCGATCCCTTATAGGGGCATCAATCAAAAGCATATGAGTTTGCGTAAATCATTATCATGCATTAATTAGATCACTTTGATCCAAAATCAAGTTATACCTGTTGTGACACCCCAATCCTACCCGACAATATAAATGCAAATCAGAGTTATAAAAATTATACAACTGAATCAGGATGCCACAAATTCAACTTAAAACCATTGCATTCGACATGGATACATAACACTTTAAAACTTTGGATGAACCAACAACAAAATAAATTAATATTTTTAAATCAACAAATTGAACAACTACGCAGCGGAGTCATAATAACGTTTTTATCCAACATTAAAGTAACTTCTGAAATAACAAGTACTTAACAACAATCAACTTAAAGTTCAACAATTGAAATAACAATAACTAAAAGCAACACGTGTTCATCCCCCAGAGTGTTACGTATCAGAGCAATAACACAGACTCGAACTACTGAAGGTAAACCGTCTTTACTCTGGATTACCTGCACGTTACCAATAGAGGGCAACATTCAAACAGAAGGGGTAAGATATCGAACACTATAATAGAACATATGATAATTAATATATTAGCATTAGTTCATATAAAATCACCACTTCACAACTTTCAAACAATTTTAATCTCAACAAAACATCAACACGACATAACAACTGATTCACAGCTTTTAGATGATACCTGTCACAACAAGTCAACAACATAAAGCAACAAAAAATCTATCTTCACCACAAAGCAAGATGCAACATCAAATGCAACTCAATTACAATGCACATGCATGTGGTACCATTGGAGCATAACTCCTAACTTAAAAACAGAGTAGAACTCCCATCATAAAAACGGAGCAGAACTCCCATCATAAAAAAATTGCCAATTAATAGAGGCATCAACAAGGAATAAGCCTTCTTCGCAGTTTGCCAATCCAGGCCATCACAGAGTATGCAAATGTATGTGACTCAATGAATTCACTATCACATACTCACAACAATCATAATCCATCGCAAGGAATAAGCCCACATCACCATTATTACTAGTAAATAGAGGTGATTCATCATCATTTAAAACTCCCTACAACTTCGCATTATCAACAAGAATTCACAACAGCAATCACAACAACATAGCATCTTAACATAAATCCACATTGGCCATAAGCTTATCACATTAATCAACAATTCAATCATTAACATAATTAAACAACAACTTAGCATAATTCATACAACACGGTTAACGACCAAAAACACAGCATGTACGGGCAAACAGAGATAGGGAACTACGTGCCCCTCGACATGCACAACAACTAGGACAACATAACACCTAATTTGTACTCCTTAACACGCACTGAGAAAATAGGGTAACGACCAACCTATGCTCCTCGACATGTCCTGTAACCTAATTCTGCTCGAAAATCTAACACATAATACCCGACACATCTCACAGCCTAATATGTCGCTTGGTATCTAACACCATCAACATCCTCCTCGACCACTAGTGCAACCAACACCGTAGACACAACACAACATCTTAATGACCACACCACTAAAATTCGTAGCTTCCGACCAACCGCTCGGATAACACAATAATGGGAAACTATATTTTCTATCAACAGATTCATCAACATACAAGACAGTCATGCAGAACCTCCCTAAAATGACCACTTCAACAATTTACCAATTTTCATGCCAATCGCTCGGAATAACCTAACGTCCTAACGACCATTACGACCTAACCTACACATCGATTAAACCGGAAGTCACACAGATAACTCAAAACTTCCACAACACATAACCGGGTAACTCCCTATAACATGTTCATTAAACGGCCATATGGTACTTCCCAACAGCCACAACATGAATAAACATGCAACTTCACTAGCAATTCAGAAACATTAACACACAACGTGCCTACAAACGACCAATTCTCCATAACAAACATTATAAACCCCATTATAAGGTCAGAACCCCACCCTTACCTGGATTGAAGGTCGCTCAACCAAAAACTTTAGCCGACGACTTTGCTTCATTCTGCTCGACACCGGGCAGCTTGCTCCTCGTCCGCACAGCTCTACCAGTCAGCATACAGAAATCCTTATTCTCCAACTAAAACAAATCATTATGTTAGCTTCTCCTTATATATCAATCCTATTGGGCCTAACGTACACCCCCACTTTACTATTTCTAACCAATAACATAAGTCCAACATTATTTCATATATTCCCTTTAATTCCACAATATAATTATTATTAATCAACTAAATAATTAATAATAATCTAACAACTTATACCAATGATCCTAAATATTACACAACTTCACAATTATTCCAAAATAATCTAATTAAATAAATAATTTAATTAAATTACAGGCGTTACAACTCTCCCCCACTTAGAATATTTTCGTCCTCGAAAATTTACCTTATTCGAAAAACTCAGGATAGGAGCCCCGCATCTTGCTTTTCAACTCCCAAGTCATGCTTTCTCCGGTAGCTCGTAACTAAACTACTTTTACCAAAGTAATCTCTTTTCCCCTTAGAGTCTTCATTTCACGATCCGCGATTCGTACAAGCATCGTTTCAACAATAAGATCATCCCGTACTTGTACATCATCCATATGAATCACATGAGATGGATCTGAAATATATTTCCGGAGTTGTGACACATGAAACACATCATGCAAATTTGAAATATTAGGCGGTAAAGCCACTCTATAAGCCACATTCCCAACTCTTTCCGAAATCTGATACGGACCAATAAAACGAGAAGTGATCTTCTTAGACTTCAAGGCTCGCCCAACACCAGTTACATGTATAACTCTCAAAAACACATGGTCACCAGCTTGAAATTCCAAATCCTTCCTTCGCTTATCATGATAACTCTTCTTTCTACTTTGAGAATCTTTCATCTTTTCCCGAATCATCTTCACTTTCTCAGTAGTCTCACGAACAAGTTGAGATCCAAGCACTACACTTTCTCCAAATTCATGCCAACATAAAGGAGTTCTGTATCTCCGACCATACAACGCTTCAAAAGGTGCCATCCCAATACTAGAATGGTAACTATTATTATAAGTGAACTCTATCAACAGAAGATAAGTATCCTACGAACCTCCCTGCTCAAGAACACATGCTCTCAACAAATCTTCTAATGATTGAATAGTCCTTTCTGTTTGACCACCCGTCTGAGGATGATACGCCGAACTCAACCTCAACTTAGAACCCAACGCCTCTTGCAAACTTTTCCAAAAGTCAGAAGTAAACCTCGAATCTCTATCTGACACAATGCACAAAGGAACACCATGCAACTTCACAATTACACTAGTGTAAATCTCATCCAACTTCGACACTGGAAAGCTGATGCTAATAGGAATAAAATGAGCCGACTTTGTAAGCCTATCAATAATCACCCAAATTGAATCATGTACTCTTAGAGTGTTAGGTAATCTCATCACAAAGTCCATCAAAATGCTATCCCATTTCCATTCTGGAACTTCTAACGGTTGCATCAACCTTGCAGGCTTCTGATGTTCAACTTTTGACTTCTGACAAGTTAAACATGCATCCACAAACCGAGCCACATCAATCTTCATCCCAGGCCACCAAAACAAATTCTTCAAATCCTGATACATCTTTGTAGCTCCTGGATGAATACTCAGCTTACTTCTATGACTCTCTTCAAGGATCACTTTCTTCATCTCGGCATCATCAAGAATGCAAATCCGATTACGAAATCTCAACACACCTTGCGCATCTAACTTAAACTCACTATTCTCAGACTGATCGATCCCGACCATCGAATCTACTAGCTTCACATCTAACTTCTGAGCTTCTTTGATACTCCCCAGAAATTCATTATTAATCTTCAATATTCCTAACATAACACTTCGCGGTGCCACTTCGCAAACTAAGCTCATATCTCTGAACTGCTCATTTAATTCCATCTCTTTAACCATCATTGTTGACATATGTAAAGTCTTTCGACTCAATGCATCAGCTACCATATTCCCTTTTCCTGGATGATAATTCAAACCAAAATCATAATCCTTTAACAACTCCAACCATCTTCGTTGTCTCATATTCAATTCCTTCCGATCAAATAGATACTTTAAGCTCTTATGGTCACTAAACTCTTCAAATCTAGAACCATAAAGATAATGCCTCCAAATCTTCAACACAAAAACAACTGCAGCAAGTTCTAAATCATGCGTAGGATAGTTCTTCTCATGAGTCCTCACCTGCCTTGACGCATAAGCAACAACCTTCTCATTCTACATAAGCACGCCTCCTAACCCATCTTAGAAGCATCACAATATACTACAAAAGGTTCTCATGGATTAGGCAATGTCAAAATCGGAGCCAACATCAATCTCTTCTTTAACTCCATAAAACTTTCTTCACAATGGACATCCCACACAAAATCTCTACCTTTACAAGTCAACTTAGTCAACGGAAGTTCCAACTTAGAGAAACCTTCGATAGAGCTCATATAATAACCAACTAATCCCAAGAAGCTTCTAATCTTGGTAGCCGACTTTGGAGTTTTCCATTGCAATATGTCATCTACTTTAGATGGATCTACCGCAATGCCATTACCTGAGATCACATGACCAAGAAAACTAACCTCCTTTAACCAAAATTCACACTTAGACAACTTTGCATACAACTTTTTCTCTTTTAAAACTTGCAATACTACTCTTAAGTGTTCTACATGCTCTTCTTCCGACTTAGAGTAAATCAAAATGTCATCAATTAACGCCACCACAAATCGATCCGAATAAGTATGAAAGATACGATTCATGTATTCCATGAATACTCCTGGCGTATTGGTAACACCGAAAGGCATCACTGAATACTCATAATGTCCATAACGCGTTCTGAAAGCCGTCTTCTGGATATCTTCATCCTTCACTTTAATCTGATGATATACCGACCTCAAATCAATCTTACTAAACACACGAGCATCCACCAATCGATCCATCAAGTCATCTATTCTTGGAAGCGAATACTTGTTCTTAATCGTCACTTTATTCAACTGCCTATAATCAACACAAAGCCTCATACTTCCCTCTTTCTTCTTTACTAACAACACTGGAGCTCCCCGCGGTGATACACTTGGGCTCACAAACTTCTTTTCAAGTAACTCTTCCAATTGCTTCTTTAACTCTGATAATTCAGATGCAGACATCATGTATGGTTCCATAGACACATGTCTGGTACCAGGTACAAGATCAATAACAAATTCAACTTCTCTCTCTAGCGGTACATCAGGAATTTCATCAGGGAAAACTTTAGAAAATTCACACCACCTTCAATTCCTTAATTATAGCTTGATTCTCGACAGATAGCGACGCCATCAGCGAAAACATCTGAGCTTCTTCTTGCATCAACTTCCTCAACTGTCTAGCAGACAACAAATTATCTTCCTCTTCTTCAGGAGTAGAAAACCTCATAGACTTGTTGTAACAGTTAATATGAACATAGTTATGCTCTAACCAATTCATACCTAGAATCACATTCAACCCTCTTAACGGTAAACAAACCAAATCAACAGAAAAGTCTTTGTCGAAAATCGATAAAGGACACCTTAAACACACAAAAGAAGTAGTCACCGACCCCTTGGCTGGAGTGTCGACGACCATCTCTCCATTCAAAGAAGACAACATAAGACCCAATCTTTCAACACGATCAGAATCAATAAAGCAATGAGTAGCACCAGTATCAATAATAGTAATTAAAGGAGTACTATTAATAAAACATGTACCTCTGATAAGTCTGTCCTCACTAGCCGTCTGATGCTCAGCCAAAGCAAGTACCTTACCACTGGTTTGCGCCTTCTTTGGTTTCTGACACTGATTACCAGTGTGTCCCTCTTTACCATAATTGAAACAAATCACCTCCTTATGCTTGCACTCAGACACAACATGTCCAGTCTTACCACAACGGAAACACCTCTTCACCTCAGCAGCACACAATTACTCTTATGCCCAGGTTTTCCACATTTGAAACAAACCACGCCAGCAAAAGCATCTCCCCCACTAGTTCTCTGACCCTGAGCAACTTTCTGTTTACCTTTACCAGCTGGGGCATCATAAGGCTTACCACAATTCTGTTGGTGCTTACCCCTCTTCTCACTGATAATCTTATAGTGAGCATTATTATCCTCTTCATAGATTCTGCAACTATCGACCAAATCAGAAAAGGCATGAATCTTCTGGTATCCAACTTCCTTCTTGATCTCTGGGTGCAACCCGTTCTCAAACTTGATGCACTTTGAAAACTCAGCATTTTCCTCACTATAGTGAGGATAAAACTTATCCAACTCAGCAAACTTTGCAGCATACTCTACAACCGACATACTCCTTTGCTTCAACTCAAGAAATTCAATTTCCTTCTTACCACAAACGTCTTCAGGGAAATACTTCCTCATAAATTCTCTACGGAACACAACCCAAGTGACATTTTCACCTATAACTTCCAACCTCTGACACATCTCTAGCCACCAGTCATTTGCCTCGGCTGCTAGCATATGAGTATCATACCGAACCTTCTGCGCTAGAGTGCATTCCATCACACGGAAGATTCTCTCAATCTATTTCAACCAATCCAACGCTCCGTCAGGATCATACTTTACCTTGAACGTAGGCGGATTCTCCCTCTGGAAAGTCGCCAAACTATGAGATCCAGCATTCCTGTCAGCTGTTGTACCCCAAAATTTGCCCTCCCATATTCTTCAAAGATTTGCAAAGTCAAGCTTCAAATCTCCCCAAGGGTTGCACAGTGCAAGGGTCTCCTAAACAGTCAAGAATAGGGTTTTTGTTTTGATCAAGAAAATGAAGTTTCCAAAGGCCCAATCAAGTCTCACATGCCTACAAATATGGTCAAGTATCCTCATATCAAGTTTCAAGACATTCAGCACAAAATTGCACAGTCAAAAACCCTAATTGCACTACAGTCAACTGTAGGGGCAAAATGATCATTTGACAGTCAAAAGTTCAAATTTTTGGTCAACATATCATTTTTGAAGCTACAAACATCATTTGATCAATGCTTGATCATGATTCTCAAAGGTTGGCTCAAAAATCATCAAAATGCAAAAGTTTCCTTATTTGGACAGCTGAAAAAGTCAACTGAAATTGACCAGGGCATAACTTTCACATGGATTATCAGAAAAATTCCATCCAAAGCTCATTTTTAAGAGAAAGACATTTCCTACAATTCATATTCATACTTCAAGTCCAAGAAATGCTCTCACAAAAAGTTATCAATTTCAACATTATAGGTCATTTTCAAAAGTCAACAAAAAGGGACTTTAGGTCAAAGGCCCTAACTTGAGATTGGTAAATCAAAATGGCATGGGACCAAAGACATTGGTTAGAGGACTCAAAGAACTTTCCAAAATGTCCAAGAACATGAGCAAAGCTTAAAAATTGAGCAAGTTATGCCTTGTAGAAGTTGGGAAATTTTTGGATATTTTGAAAAGTCAACATTGATTCAAATGACCTAAAATTGCTAATGGGCCCATTTTTCTTCCACAATTCATCATTCCAAGCATGTGCACGACCACTTGGCCCAAAGGGAAGTATTTTTTCATTTTTATTTATTTATTTGAATTTTTATTTATAATAATTCACTTAAATCAATTAAATATGTGAAAAATATTTAACTTAACCTAACAAATCTTTTTGTACATGTTTTATTCTCAATAATTCGTGCATATCCCAATATAGAAAGATTTGGAGAGATTGGAGTTGATTTGTATCAAAAAGCACATGGAAAAAGATTGAAAAAATCTTTGGAAATCAATTTTCAAAAACCATCATTGCAAGAGATTTGGATCAATATTCTTAACCTAATTCATTCAGTACATAAGCCTAAACGAAAACCTAGTCCTGATAACCACTGAGTTGCGCCCAAAAGCCATAAAGAAACTTGAACTTTTTCTTAAAAATCTCAATTCTGAAAACACTTGTAGAGGACGATTCAAGGCGAAATTTTCATTCCATCACCTTCCTGAAGCTTCAAGGAAGGGTTTCTGATCAAAATCATCCACCATAACTTCAAGAATTGGTAACACGAGTGCAAACTATACCAAGAAAAAATCATAATCGTGCATCACGATTCATGCATCCTTTGTAACTTTTAATGCTTGATTCATGTTCATTATGAGATTCTGAAACTAACCATACAAATTAATTGCGTTTTTGTGCGATGTACATGATTTTACCATTGATGCAGGCTAGGGTTTCTTGGACTCCAAATTAGGGGTTTCCTAATACTGTAAAATTAGAACACCACAATGCCATGGATGGATTCATGGAGTTTGGACGAAAACAATGGCCTCATCGCGCCCAATTTATGAGGCCTTATGGCCTATTCGCTATTTTCTAGTATATTACCTATGGCAACGTTTGAAAACCGTTGCATATTGCTTTTGTATTTCAGAAAAATAAAACCAAACGAGGAAGATGATTAGGTGGCGAGGCTTGATTGGTGCATTTGAATTTTTGCGCGCAAAATCCACTAACGCGTTGTTTCATATTATATTGTTTGTTGTTTATTTATTTAACAAAATGATTCAGTGGCGCAGCTGGCTAGGAAGCGAATGGATAACCTTCAGGACCTGGATTCGAGCCCCAGGTCTTCAACATTCTCAATATTATTTTGCAATTTACAATCCCATGCAGTGCCAACATCAAGACGCACCATACACCCTCCAGATCAAACCATCCACGTGCATATTGGAATCAAATCAAAGGCTCAGAATTGATGAACACCATAAACATGGTCAATGCTACAACACGCTATCTGGAAAAGGTCAAACGGACCAAGGTTATTGGGCCAGAATTTCCATGATTTCACCTCCACATTGGGGACTGACACCCCCCTAGGTTTGCCAATTTATTTTCTTTCTTTAATTTTTTATTATTATTTATATTTTCTTTTAATTACTGCTTTATTAATTAATGTAATATTTTCATAAATATAAAAAAATACACATAAAAATCAGAAAAGAATTAAAACAATAAATAATTTTTATTTTAGTATTTTCTTAAATAAATTTGCATGTAATTAAATTTAGTTTCAAATTAGGTTTGCAATTTTAATTCCTTTAATAAAAAATCTAAAAAATATAGAAATAGGTTTAATTAATAATTTTTCATCCTTTTTATTTTTCTTTCATAAATATATTGAATAATTAGATATTTCATTTTTTTATAATTAAATTGCATGGAAATAACTTAGGGTTAATTTAGGTTAAAAAAACTTCAATAATTTTCTTAATAGATTAAAAATGATTAGGATTAGGGTTTGCATCTTATTTTAATTTCAATTAATTCCTTTTTTCTATTAAATCCTAAAATATAAAATACCAAAAAAACAAGTTCTTTCTTTCTTTTAATTTAATTAATTCCTCATTAGTTTAATTTTGCAAAAGGGTCCAACGCCCTCGTCTCGATTTAATTCGCGCACTTATTTTATTTATTGTAAATATTAATGTATCTCTCCCGAAGCCTTGTAATTACTTCTCGCACTTTTACTTTATTTATTTTCTGTCAAATCGGGTTCGAGAAACTTTTGGCGATGTGGACCCGCGCCTTTTGTAATAGCTTAGAATTTACTTTTTCTCGCAATATTTTAATTATTAAATAATGGCATGAAAGAATGTATGGACAAAATAAAAACAAGCGTAGAACACCAATAACATGACAAGATAAATGCAAATGAAAACGACACACAAATCACACACCACCCCTAGGGTACGCCTCATTGTTGCCTTGCCTTCGAAAGGTGATCGTCGAGTAGAGGATGTCTTAGTAAGTCCTCATGATCCGGGAACCTGGCATGAGGGTAGCTTCTAAGGTGTCTTCCTATTGCTCCGGTGATCACCATGTCCCGAACCTCGAATTGACCCGAACACCTCCAACGGTGGTGCTACCTACCTCTCAATGGTGGGATGACACTACTTTAAAGGACATTTACACAGACGAATTCCTTAGGGTAGGTAGACGACTCTTAATACTTGCTCTAAATTCAAAACAAATTCAAAAATACTTTTCACACCAACACATTTTCAAAAAGCTTTCGAAAGCATTTTTTCAAACACTCTTGAGGACCGATACAAGAGTCGAACTGAAATTTTCAAAGAAACTTTTTTAAAACCCACAATTGAAAAGCAAACAAACCATTTTTGAAAACACAAATGAGCAAGTATCTAAGAGCCCATGGATAACCATGGATAGAAAGGGTGCTAACACCTTCCCTTTCTATAACCTACCTCCCGAACCGAGAGCAATCTCTTTAAGGAATTTTTCTGTGCTTTTGTCCTTTCCATTTGGAGAAAATAAAAGACGGTGGCGACTCTTGCTTACCGCGACATTTCGCGAACCAGCTTTTAAACAGTCAGTTCCAGATCCACCGATCACAGAACTGGCGACTCTGCTGGGGACTTAACTTAAAGTGAGGTGTACCTTAGGGTTAGTTCATAACTGTGTTTTCAATTGCTTTCCTTGTTTGCTTTAAATTGTGGGACTGTCTTGGGAGTTCTATAGATCCTAACCCGGATCTGGGGATACCCTGTTTAGGTAGCATAAGCTGTGAGGGACCTGTCCGGCGTAGACCGACACGGGTGAAGCAGTGGCTACGTTGGTGTGGCACCTTGGTCTGTACCGATATCCCTTGTGTCGCAACGAGGAGAATATGGGTCTTCTAAGGAGTCATTAAGCACCAACAACCTTAGAACCTTAATTGACACAACTTGGCCTTTAGAATTGTAGCAGTATGCTACGCCCATTGAGGCTAAACTCTCGTGATGGTTCTGGCTGCAAGAAAAGATTGCGATGCTGGAGTTATGACCGATTGAGGGTAGTCAATGATATTGGGATCCTCTAAGAACCCGGTTACTTTTGATTAGGACAGGTATGAACCAACAAACTGAAAGAGGGTAGTACCTAGACCTCATGCTGGCCTAAACTCTAAGGGCTTCTCTTGTGTGACTTGTGTGCCTTCGTACTTGACTACTTGCATGCTTTATCTGACATATGAACTACTTGCAGGGTTTGTTTATAGTCCTTAATTAGGACTCATAACAGAGTTTACCAAGTTTCTTGCAGGGTTTGCAGTCCTTAATTAGGACTCATAACAGAGTTTACCAAGTTTTCTTGCAGGTTTTGGTTTGTAGTCCTTGATAAGGGCTCATAATAGGGTTACTTACATTACCCCATGCATAGCATAACATCATACCATTGCATACATCCTAACCCATTTCAAGGATCTCAAGGGCTTGTGATGCAGGTCAGGATAAATCAAATATCTAACAAGGGGCAAAGGGGATTTATTTTCCTCTAGACAAAGTTGTCAGGGGCTATGACCCACTTGATATGGTGAGCTCTGACTCCTGAAGAAGGTTCCCTTAACCAAGGTTGTTTGGAAATCAAAACCAGACATGATGACTAAAGTCAGGGGCTATGACCCACTTGATATGGTGAGCTTTGACACTGGAAGAAGATTTCCCTAGCCAAGGTTGTCAGGGGCTATGACCCACTGGATATGGTGAGCCTTTGACCTTTGAAGAAAAGTTCTCAACAACATGGGTGTCCTTCAATCAAGCTATAAATTCCAATGCTAACAAATTTTCTTGTTTACCCCGCGAGGTCCTTGAAAACATTGCATGCATGTCATACACATCATTGCATAACAGGTACCCTTTCTTTGCAGGTCACTTACCATTTCTCGCTGTTTATTTCAGCAATGGCCTTCCAACCAGATAACCAGGACCTTCTTGCCCAAGAGACTCGGTTCGGGGAAATCCTCCTGAATCTATCCAAGGGGCAGGAGGAGCTAAGGACGCTTCTCATGGGGACCTTTGTCAGGAACAGTGCTGAGGATGAAAGGCTGAAACACCTACAAGCTGAGGTGGATGCATTGAAAGTCCAGATGCTGGGGCAAAGGGCCCTCATTCAAGGTTTAGCTCAGGAGCAAGGAGAGCTGAGAGCCATGATCGGCCAACTTCCTCAAGGCATGAAGCAACCAGCCCAAATCAGGGACCAGGTCATAGAACAGCTTCCAAGAAGGCAAAGGTCGGGTCCAATGAATAGACCTCTCCGAGTTGCTACTACTTCTCAGGTCCAACAACGACCGCGCCAAGAACAGCGGGTTGATCAGAACGGGTCGGACGAGCCTAAGAGACAATTCACCTACATCAACATGTCATGGTCACGAGCTTTGCAGCACATGTTAAGGATGAACCTGATTGCGGTAATCAACCCTCCTGCAAATCCAAAGACTTCCTCTCCAAACTACAACCCAGAAGCAAGGTGCGCTTACCATTCTGGTAGTCCGGGGCACGATACTGAGGACTGTTGGGCACTAAAGTACAAGATTCAGAATATGATCGATGCTAAAGAGATCGAATTCGAGCCCGCCGAGACTCCCAATGTGATCATTGCTCCCTTGCCAAAACATGGCTAGGATTGAGAAATTTTTGTTCATTAGAATCTTTCAAGTTGTAATTTTCTTTTGATTGTTCGAACATTCCATTCATATTAAACGTTGTTATTTCATTAATGCATCGCATATGTCTGTTTTGAAGCAATATATTCGTATTCACTATACGCAAATTATTTTCATATTTTTTTCTGATGATCAACTCTTAAATAATAATTCTAAGCCTCTTGAGGGAGGATGACGAAAACGATACCACAATTTACAGTATGCTTTTGAACAGACCCCGCTGATGAGGTACAAGCATTGTTTCAAATCCCTAAACACTGGAGTTATAAGGATGATAATCCCTCGTCAACCCCTCTGAGCCAAAGAAGTAGGAGTTTTTATTTTTGAAAATCAAAACCCTTAATCATAACCTGGGGCAGGGTAGTTCTCTCAGTTGATCCAAGTGCATAACGAATGGAACCAAAGAGGTCCTTACAAAAAAAAGAAGACAGTGATGGTTCCGAATAATCAATAAAGACAGGCAGTCATCACTTCTCAAAATAAAGTCCCATTAAGTCAAAATCCATGAAGGAGACTTATGAAACCGGGGCATCCCGCTGACTGTAATCACAAAAGAAACAGTTCAGGCAAAAAGAAAGGGATAACAAAAATCAGACAAGAAAGAGGTCTTACAAACCCTCAACAAAAACAAAAAATGACTGCCTAGTCAGAATAAATCATCAATATCTGAACCATCGGTGGAACATCAGAGCAAAGACTCAAACAAGGTCCGACGTATGATCAACTGAGTTTAGGTTTGGAGAACATCACGAAGAGCGGGTGGGTACAAATAATTTGAGCCTTTATCCTTTGTTTCTTAAACCGTGAACCAGGCCACGTTATAACCCTTAAAAGTACTAGCTGAAGCATGGGTTAGTTCGAAAGCATACTGTTACGAAAGGTATCCTGACTCCTTAAGGCCTACGATAAGATAACGAGTTGACATCACATTTTACAAACATTCATGTGTTTTATGAAAAAAGGATGCATTTTCAAAAATCTTCAAGACAGACATAGGCTTTGCATTTTTTAACATAACTTTGTTTGCATATGACTTTTTGTTTGAACAATAGGGAAAATTCGCACGATAAATGCCTAATGAACAAAAGCACTTCCAATCAAGGGGCATGTCATGACCATGGCCCATCATCTGGGGCAATCCAATCAAGATTCGGAGAATCTCTCAAAGGCCAAATAACCTGGGGCAAATCTCCGCATGAGTCACCTGAGGCATTTCAACAATAAATCCTGCCTGGTCAAAAATCTTCTGGTGGCATGACAAAACACTTCTAACAGGGGCAACTCCCTATATCCTGAGAACATGGACATAGTCGAAAAAAATACTACGCACAATCAAAGACCCGCTAGGTTGACACACCTAGGTAAAAATAAGGGCTTCCCGGCAAACCAAAAGGGTTCGGGCAAAAATAAGGGATGAAAATGAAAAATCTGTACACCCGGCAAGTCGAAAACCTGAAAAGGAGGCTTGGGCAAAAATGGGTATCCCGGTGGACTGAAAACCCGAAAGGGCGGTCCAGGCAAAAGTTAGAGATCAAAGCGTACGACTATGTCCTGTCATCTTATCACCCGCCTATTAGAAGAAGGTTTGTCTATCAACAATTATCAGCATCCCACAGGTGCCTCCCCCATAGAAACAAGGGCAATAACGGGTGGTTTAAGCAATCTGATTGTTCTATCCTCTAAGGTACCAAGGTAGGTTCAGCTAAAGAACATGACCAGTACACCTTAATTCCCCAGAGAGTGGGCCAGCAAGCAGTGCATTCTTCTCCAAGCAAAACTATCAAACTTAAGGAAGTTGGGTATCCTCCCGCAGATCTCAACATTCCCCAGCAGCATATATATTCTTAACAAGCATCCCCGGCAGTCTTGGTCTAAAGATTGTTCCCCGGCGGTGCACCGAACATTCAAAGGAATTACTTCCCTGCAGTTCAAAATCTCCCCAGAAGAGTCCAACCCAGTTTCCCCAGGAAAGTTGGAATTCATCTCCCCAAACAGTAAGCTTATCCCCAGTAAATTCTGGAAGCTTATCCTCGCAGAACACGAACTCGTCGTCCGGCTTTATTCAAAGAGTTATTTCCTTAACAGGATATAACTGGGTTATCCTCAGCCAAAAGCCACGGAAAGATCGTCGTCGACAGAATCCTCTTATCCCCAGCGAAGTCTATCAGCACTTCCAATACAACAAGGATATCCTCAGCAAGTTATTATCAACAACTCAGCAAGGTATCCCTCTCCCCACAGAGTATCACTCCTCAGCATGGTCGCTAGAGTATTTTTCTCCCAGCAGAATCTTCCATTTGCCAAGTTTATTCCCCAACGGAGTCATCTTCTCCTACCGGTATTCTTGCAGTTATCATCCCCAGCGGAAGTACAAGCTTACTCTTCAACATCAGCCCAGGAGTGACTTCCCGGCACCCGTCAAGGATTTATTTTCCTAGACGAAAATATACATTTATAAAACATCACATACATCATTACAGCATGCATAGACGCATCATACAAATCTCATTTATGTTGAGATCATCATTGCTTGGTTCATATCATGCATTGCATGTGACTGACCTTTACCTTTCAGGAAAGATTCAGTTGAAATTTTCAATCGCATTTCAAGACCTAGACCGGTTCAGTTTAATCGACTCCAAAGATTTCTTATCCAGTCCAAGGCCTTCTCTAGTCCAGCTAAATCGACTCCCAACAGATTTTTCTGATGAAGACTCAGTAGAAGTTATCAGATTATATTGGTTCTCTCTCCGACGGTGCATGAGATGATTCCATTTTAGGTTGTTCTTTGAGATTATAATTTCCTATTGGTTCTCTCTCCGACGGTGCATGAGATGATTCCATTTTTTAGGTTTTTCTTTAAGATTAATTTCCTATTGGTTCCCTCTCCGATGGTGCGTGAGGTGATAATTCCTTTTTAGGTTTTTCCTATGGTTCCCTCTCCGATGGTGCGTGAGGTGATAATTCCTTTTTAGGTTCTTCCTATGGTTCCCTCTCCGATGGTGCGTGAGGTGATAATTCCTTTTTAGGTTCTTCCTATGGTTCCCTCTCCGATGGTGCGTGAGGTGATAATTCCTTTTTAGGTTTTTCCTATGGTTCCCTCTCCGATGGTGCGTGAGGTGATAATTCCTTTTTAGGTTCTTCCTATGGTTCCCTCTCCGATGGTGCGTGAGGTGATAATTCCTTTTTAGGTTCTTCCTATGGTTCCCTCTCCGATGGTGTGTGAGGTGATAATTCCCTTTTAGGTTATAATTTCCTATGGTTCCCTCTCCGATGGTGCGTGAGGTGATAATCCCCTTTGAGATTATAATTTCCTATTGGTTCTCTCTCCGACGGTGCATGAGATTTCCATTTTGGGTTTTTCTTTGAGATTATAATTTCCTATTGGTTCTCTCTCCGACGGTGCATGAGATTTCCATTTTGGGTTTTTCTTTGAGATTATCATTTCCTATTGGTTCTCTCTCCGACGGTGCATGAGATTTCCATTTTGGGTTTTTCTTTGAGATTATAATGTCCTATTGGTTCTCTCTCCGACGGTGCATGAGATTCCCATTTTAGGTTTTTCTTTGAGATCATAATGTCCTATTGGTTCTCTCTCCGACGGTGCATGAGATTTCCATTTTAGGGTTTTCTTTGAGATTACAATTTCCTATTGGTTCTCTCTCCGACGGTGCATGAGATGATAATTCCATTTTAGGTTTTTTCTTTGAGATTATAATTTCCTATTGGTTCTCTCCCCGACGGTGCGTGAGATGATCATTCCATTTTAGGTTTTTCTCAGACGTTTCAGATTATAATTGTCTATTGGTTCTCTTCCCCATCCTACGAAGATGGTAATTCCCACCAAGATTTGCTCAACGAGCGTTGTTGAAGTTAAAGTCACCCAAGGTTCTCTCAGCGTTCATGCTAAGGTAGTAACCATCCCTGGTTCATTCATCACCTGTTGAAGATCCAGACTCAGCTCCTGTAACCAGTCAGGACACATCTATACCAACCATCTGAAAACCAGTTCTTGCAACGTGTCAGGTACTCATTTTTCTTTTGCAGGTATGCAGGTTCTCGCTAAGGAATCTCTTATGCGACCAACATCCATATGGCATCTATAAGCCCATCATCCTATTCACCAATCTTTAAATGGCATCTATAAGCCCATTCCATCATCACTGCTACTATGTGAGCGCAAATTTCTGGGCACTCTAGTGTTCAATCATCTTCCACCTTCGGATTACGAAAGGCACGTCAGCCAATCTGCATCCTCAGGTCTAAGAAGATTGAACAGGGGCAACTGTTGTACCCCAAAATTTGCCCTCCCATATTCTTCAAAGATTTGCAAAGTCAAGCTTCAAATCTCCCCAAGGGTTGCACAGTGCAAGGGTCTCCTAAACAATCAAGAATAGGGTTTTTGTTTTGATCAAGAAAATGAAGTTTCCAAAGGCCCAATCAAGTCTCACATGCCTACAAATATGGTCAAGTATCCTCATATCAAGTTTCAAGACATTCAACACAAAATTGCACAGTCAAAAACCCTAATTGCACTACAGTCAACTGTAGGGGCAAAATGGTCATTTGACAGTCAAAAGTTCAAATTTTTGGTCAACATCTCATTTTTGAAGCCACAAACATCATTTGATCAATGCTTGATCATGATTCTCAAAGCTTGGCTCAAAAATCATCAAAATGCAAAAGTTTCCTTATTTGGACAGCTGAAAAAGTCAACTGAAATTGACCAGGGCATAACTTTCACATGGATTATCAGAAAAATTCCATCCAAAGCTCATTTTGAAGAGAAAGACATTTCCTACAATTCATCTTCATACTTCAAGTCCAAGAAATGCTCTCACAAAAAGTTATCAATTTCAACATTATAGGTCATTTTCAAAAGTCAACAAAAAGGGACTTTAGGTCAAAGGCCCTAACTTGAGATTGGTAAATCAAAATGGCATGGGACCAACGAAATTGGTTAGAGGACTCAAAGACCTTTCCAAAATGTCCAAGAACATGAGCAAAGCTTAAAAATTGAGCAAGTTATGCCTTGTAGAAGTTGGGAAATTTTTGGATATTTTGAAAAGTCAACATTGATTCAAATGACCTAAAATTGCTAATGGGCCCATTTTTCTTCCACAATTCATCATTCCAAGCATGTGCACGACCACTTGGCCCAAAGGGAAGTATTTTTTCATTTTTATTTATTTATTTGAATTTTTATTTATAATAATTCACTTAAATCAATTAAATATGTGAAAAATATTTAACTTAACCTAACAAATCTTTTTGTACATGTTTTATTCTCAATAATTCGTGCATATCCCAATATAGAAAGATTTGGAGAGATTGGAGTTGATTTGTATCAAAAAGCACATGGAAAAAGATTGAAAAAATCTTTGGAAATCAATTTTCAAAAACCATCATTGCAAGAGATTTGGATCAATATTCTTAACCTAATTCATTCAGTACATAAGCCTAAACGAAAACCTAGTCCTGATAACCACTGAGCTGCGCCCAAAAGCCATAAAGAAACTTGAACTTTTTCTTAAAAATCTCAATTCTGAAAACACTTGTAGAGGACGATTCAAGGCGAAATTTTCATTCCATCACCTTCCTGAAGCTTCAAGGAAGGGTTTCTGATCAAAATCATCCACCATAACTTCAAGAATTGGTAACACGAGTGCAAACTATACCAAGAAAAATTCATAATCGTGCATCACGATTCATGCATCCTTTGTAACTTTTAATGCTTGATTCATGTTCATTATGAGATTCTGAAACTAACCATACAAATTAATTGCGTTTTTGTGCGATGTACATGATTTTACCATTGATGCAGGCTAGGGTTTCTTGGACTCCAAATTAGGGGTTTCCTAATACTGTAAAATTAGAACACCACAATGCCATGGATGGATTCAGGGAGTTTGGACGAAAACAATGGCCTCATCGCGCCCAATTTATGAGGCCTTATGGCCTATTCGCTATTTTCTAGTATATTACCTATGGCAACGTTTGAAAACCGTTGCATATTGCTTTTGTATTTCAGAAAAATAAAACCAAACGAGGAAGATGATTAGGTGGCGAGGCTTGATTGGTGCATTTGAATTTTTGCGCGCAAAATCCACTAACGCGTTGTTTCATATTATATTGTTTGTTGTTTATTTATTTAACAAAATGATTCAGTGCGCAGCTGGCTAGGAAGCGAATGGATAACCTTCAGGACCTGGATTCGAGCCCCAGGTCTTCAACATTCTCAATATTATTTTGCAATTTACAATCCCATGCAGTGCCAACATCAAGGCGCACCATACACCCTCCAGATCAAACCATCCACGTGCATATTGGAATCAAATCAAAGGCTCAGAATTGATGAACACCATAAACATGGTCAATGCTGCAGCACGCTATCTGGAAAAGGTCAAACGGACCAAGGTTATTGGGCCAGAATTTCCATGATTTCACCTCCACATTGGGGACTGACACCCCCCTAGGTTTGCCAATTTATTTTCTTTCTTTAATTTTTTTTTATTATTTATATTTTCTTTTAATTACTACTTTATTAATTAATGTAATATTTTCATAAATATAAAAAAATACACATAAAAATCAGAAAAGAATTAAAACAATAAATAATTTTTATTTTAGTATTTTCTTAAATAAATTTGCATGTAATTAAATTTATTTTTAAATTAGGTTTGCAATTTTAATTCCTTTAATAAAAAATCTAAAAAATATAGAAATAGGTTTAATTAATAATTTTTCATCCTTTTTATTTTTCTTTCATAAATATATTGAATAATTAGATATTTCATTTTTTTATAATTAAATTGCATGGAAATAACTTAGGGTTAATTTAGGTTAAAAAAACTTCAATAATTTTCTTAATAGATTAAAAATGATTAGGATTAGGGTTTGCATCTTATTTTAATTTCAATTAATTCCTTTTTTCTATTAAATCCTAAAATATAAAATACCAAAAAAACAAGTTCTTTCTTTCTTTTAATTTAATTAATTCCTCATTAGTTTAATTTTGCAAAAGGGTCCAACGCCCTCGTCTCGATTTAATTCGCGCACTTATTTTATTTCTTGTAAATATTAATGTATCTCTCCCGAAGCCTTGTAATTACTCCTCACACTTTTACTTTATTTATTTTCTGTCAAATCGGGTTCGAGAAACTTTTGGCGATGTGGACCCGCGCCTTTTGTAATAGCTTAGAATTTACTTTTTCTCGCAATATTTTAATTATTAAATAATGGCATGAAAGAATGTATGGACAAAATAAAAACAAGCGTAGAACACCAATAACATGACAAGATAAATGCAAATGAAAACGACACACAAATCATACACCACCCCTAGGGTACGCCTCACTGTTGCCTTGCCTTCGAAAGGTGATCGTCGAGTAGAGGATGTCTTAGTAAGTCCTCATGATCCGGGAACCTGGCATGAGGGTAGCTTCTAAAGTGTCTTCCTATTGCTCCGGTGATCACCATGTCCCGAACCTCGAATTGACCCGAACACCTCCAACGGTGGTGCTACCTACCTCTCAATGGTGGGATGACACTACTTTAAAGGACATTTACACAGACGAATTCCTTAGGGTAGGTAGACGACTCTTAATACTTGCTCTAAATTCAAAACAAATTCAAAAATACTTTTCACACCAACACATTTTCAAAAAGCTTTCGAAAGCATTTTTTCAAACACTCTTGAGGACCGATACAAGAGTCGAACTGAAATTTTCAAAGAAACTTTTTTAAAACCCACAATTGAAAAGCAAACAAACCATTTTTGAAAACACAAATGAGCAAGTAACTAAGAGCCCATGGATAACCATGGATAGAAAGGGTGCTAACACCTTCCCTTTCTATAACCTACCTCCCGAACCGAGAGCAATCTCTTTAAGGAATTTTTCTGTGCTTTTGTCCTTTCCATTTGGAGAAAATAAAAGACGGTGGCGACTCTTGCTTACCGCGACATTTCGCGAACCAGCTTTTAAACAGTCAGTTCCAGATCCACCGATCACATCAGCGTTCGGCTAATTCTCCATAGCATGCGTCATTGCTTCTAAAGTAGCAGCAAGTGCAACATCATTCCTTCCAGCCATCTCAACTTATCACTATAACATAAACAACAGTTAGAACTAACATAAACAATACTCGATTGTTAAACAACCAACGACTCGACAACTTGGTCGAACAGACTGACTTGCTCTGATACCAACTTTGTAACACCCCAATTCTACCTGATAATATAAATGTAAATCAGAGTTATAAAAATTATACAACTGAATCTGGATGTCACAAATTCAACTTAAAACCATTGCATTCGACATGGATACGTAACACTTTAAAACTTCAGATGAACCAACAACAAAATAAATTAATCTTTTAAATCAACAACTTGAACAACTACGCAGCGGAGTCATAATAATATCTTTATCCAACATTAACGAAACTTATGAAATAACAAGTACTTAACAACAATCAACTTAAAGTTCAAAAATTGAAATAAAAATAACTAAAATCAACAAGCGTTCACCCCCCCCCCCCCCCCCCCCCCCCCCCGAGTGTTACGTATCAGAGCAATGACACCGACTCAAACTATTGAAGGTAAACCGTCTTTACTCTGGATTACCTGCACATTACCAACAGAGGGCAACATTCAAACAGAAGGGGTGAGATGTCGAACACTATAATAGAACCAGTTCATATAAAATCACCACTTTACAACTTTCAAACAATTTTAATCTCAACAAAACATCAACACGACATAACAACTAATTCACAACTTTTAGATGATACCTGTCACAACAAGTCAACAACATAAAGCAACAACAAATCTATCTTCACCATAACTCAAGATGCAACATCAAATGCGACTCAATTACAATGCACATGCATGTGGTACCATTGGAGCAGAACTCCCAACCTAAAAATAGAGCAGAACTCCCATCATAAAAACGAAGCAGAACTCCCATAAAAATGCCAATTAATAGAGGCATTAACAAGGCATAAGCCTTCTTCGCATTTTTCCAATCCAGACTATTACAGAGTATGCAAATGTATGTGACTCAATGAATGAACTATCACATACTCACAACAATCATCGTCCATCGCAAGGAATAAGCCCACACCACCATTCTTACCAGTAAATAAAGGTAATTCATCATCATTTAAAACTCCCTGCAACTTTGCATTATCAACAAGAAATCACAACAACAATCACAACAACACATAATCTTAACATAAACCGACATTGGCCATAAGCTTATCACATCAATCAACGATTCAATCATTAACATAACTAAACAGCAACTTAGCATAATTCACACAGCACAGTTAACGACCAAAAACATAGCATGTACGGGCAAAAAGGGATAGGGAACTACGTGCTCCTAGACATGCACAATAACTAGGACAACATAACACCTAATTTGTACTCCTCAACACGCACTAAGAAAACAGGGTAACGACCAACCTATACTCCTCGACATGTCCTGTAACCTAATTCTGCTCGAAAATCTAATACATAATCCCCGACATGTCTCGCAGCCTAATATGTCGCTCGATATCCAACATCATCATCATCCTTCTCGACCACTAGTGCGACCAACATCACAGACACAACACAACGTCTTAACGACCACACCACTAAAATTGTAGCTTCTGGCCAACCGCTCAGAATAACATAGTAACGGGAAACTATATTTCCTATCAACAGATTCATCAACATACAAGACAGTCACACAGAACCTCCCTAAAACGACCACTTCAACAATTTACCAATTTTCCTGCCAATCGCTCGGAATAACCTAACGTCCTAACGACCATTACGACTTAACCTACACATCGATTAAACCGGCAGTCACACAGATAACTCAAAACGTCCACAACACATAATTGGGTAACTCCTTATAACATGTTCATTAAACGGTCATACGGTACTTCTCAACGGCTACAACATGAATAAACAGGCAACTTCGCTAGCAATTCAGAAACATTAACGTATAACGTGCCTACAAACGACAAATTCTCCATAACAAACATCATAAATTCCATTATAAGGTCAAAACCCCACCCTTACCTGGATTGAAGGTCGCTCAACCAAAAAATCTAGTCGACGACTTTGATTCGTTCTGCTTGACACTGGGCATCTTGCTCCTTGTCCGCGCAACTCTATCGATCAGCGTACAAAAATCCTTATTCTCCAACTAAAACAAATCCCTGTGTTAGCTTCTCCTTATATATTAATCCTATTGGGTCTAACCTACACCCCCACTTTACTATTTCCAACCAATAACATAAGTCCAACATTATTTCATATATTCCCTTTAATTCCACAATATAATTATTATTAATCAACTAAATAATTAATTAATAATAATCTAACAACTTATACCAATGATCCTCAATATTACACAACTTCACAATTATTCCAAAATAATCTAATTAATTAAATAATTAAATTAAATTGCATAGGAAACCTTTGTATGTATTAACCATTTGTGATCCCTCATAAGGGCGTCAGTCAAAAGCACACGAGTATGCATAAATCATTATCATGCATTCATTAGGTCACTTCGATCCAAAATCAAGCTGTACCTATCATCTCATCCATCTGACAAATTCCGACAGCATGAATCTAACTAAAAGCCCAATATCACTTAGAGTCTGCCCTTAAGCACTATTCTCATTGCCATATCAAAAGTCCAACATCCATTGACGTGTATCGAAGTCTATCATTACATGCATTGGTCAATCATTACATATTATGCATTAATACTTGTATTTGCATGCATACATGACATATCATATACCAAGACTTATGACCCCCCGTAAAAAAATCCAGATTCATTATGCAGGGGAATCACTATTCTCAATCTACGTGCAATCTCCAGCTAAGTCAGTAACATATCTCTAACTATTCCTCCCAGTGAGTCTGTCATACAAGCGTTCTTCGTCAAACTGAACCGTAAGCATCATTACGTATGATCGTTTAAGACGTGAGCAGACTCATACATTTTCCATTAGCCTTAAGACGTGAACAGCCTCACACATTTCTTTATTTGTGTTTCATAAAAAGATGTGATCAGCCTCATGCAACCTTGTCCACCATTCATTTGTAAGCAGTCCCATGAAGCATGAGCAACCTCACGTGTCCATACATAAGCAACCTTATGTAAAAATCATGAGCAGCCTCACACTTTCCTCGTATTATTTATCCTCTAGGTTCATGGTGTCAGTCTCTCAATGATAGTGAATTATCAGGTTTGTGTTATTTATCCTCTAGGTCATAATAAATACATACGCCTATCCTCATATTATCTATTCTCTAGGTTGTGGTAGGTTTGCGAAAATCTATAGTTCATTATTTCATTCTCTCAATGATAATGAATTATCAAGTTTGTGTTATTTATCCTCTAGGCCATGATAAATACATAAGCCTATCCTCGTATTATCTATCCTCTAGGTTGTGGTAGGTAGGCGAAAATCTATAATTCATTATCTGAATCTCTCAGCGATAGTGAATTATCAGGTTATATTATTTATCCTCTAGGTCATGATAAATACATAAGCCTGTCCTCGTATTATCTATTCTCAAGGTTGTGATAGGTATGCAAATATCTATAGTTCATTATGTCAGTCTCTTAGCGATAGTGAATTATCAGGTTTGTGTTATTTATCCTCTAGGCCGTGATAAATATATAATCCTATCCTCGTGTTGTACCCTAATTTTTCCCCCTAAGATTACTCTATCATCTCATACCATCACAATGCCACAAGATCACACAGAAGGGTTTGGTTCTTCTCCTTATCTTTAGCTTTTCTCACAGGGAATCACCAAGCACCCTGACTTGTATTTTGTGATCATCTATGTTTTATATTGATTAACCTTTTAACTAATAAATATAATAAATTTTTGCCCTAATTGATGATGTTATAGGTGAAAGCATAATGCATTCCATCAAGTTGATCTACAGGTTCATGAGTCTATTGCCATGCCTTCTTCAACAAAGCTTCATTGAGATTCAAGCTCCATCATTGAAGATGCGTTGAAGTAATATCATTAACAAATTTTATTATGATTCATCATACCCCAAGTTGTCAAATATAGTTAAAATATACAAGGGTTGATGGAAGAAGTTTGACCTAATTGGACAAGTCTTTGATTTCTTGATCACAAGTGCATATCTCCTTCAATTCTCAATATTTGTAAGTGGTTATGGTTGCTATGGTTCCTCATTATCATCCTCAACAACTTATATTTACATGACAAAAGTATTTGTACAAGGAGGTTTGTCAAAATTGAAAAGGGTTTCCAAGGCATTTTGTTGCTCTAGGAGCTAGGGTTTTTGAACTTCAAAGGGGTATATCTTGCTCATCTTTTGGTATTTTTGAGTTATTCCAATGACATGCTTCTCTTTAAAGGGTTATCAACAAATCACTTCAAAAGGTTCAAGACATTTTTGTGTGGAAGATACCTAATGATGAAGAAAGATTACAAGTCCTCTAGATAAGCCATCAAATTCCCTTAGGTGACTTCAAAAGATCATAAATTGGTAAATTTCTATCTCCTTGAGCCCATTCTTTTTCCACAATGATCTTAAAGATGTGAACTTCAACTCTTCTCTTATGTGCAAAGTTTTAAAAGGGGTGGAAGATTCCCTAAGGATGCAAAAGATTATAGGTCATTTTATGATTTTTTGCCAACTTCAACAAGTCATAACTTTCTCATTTTTTGGAGATTTTAAATGGCTCAAGTCTCAAAAATGTCATTCAAGAGATCTAATTCATTCCATATTTTTTGGTCAAAATAAAATTTCAAATGGAAGGTCATGTTTGGATGCAAGACATTATAGGTCATTTTTGAAGAAAAAACTTAGAATTTTTTCTAAGTACAAAAGTCAACCTTTTTTTCTCAACTTTGACTCATCACAATTTTCAGCTCAAGCATCCATTTGATTCCATTCTTTTCAAATTGTAAAGCTTGTGATCTCATCTTTTCAATGCATCAGGAATCAAGTCTTGAGATACCCTGGATCATGCACACCATTGATTTGAACATGGTACCTTGAAACTGAAGTTTCACCTCAAGTCAGAATTTGAAATCCTTGATTTGGCTTCTAAACACAAATTTTCGGTGCGCTTTTGCTTCTAATCACGTTTAAAGAACTTCCAGAAGTGATTAGCACATTAAAACACAAGCTTTGGATGAGTTTTTTTTTATCAAAATAGAAGTCACACTTTTCTTGTGTGCAATTTCACACGTTTTCCCTCCAAACTTCATCATTTCACACGCTTGAGCATTCAATCGGCTTCCCTATAAATAGAGGATCATACCTCATTCATTTTCTCAAGCTTAGGGAGCCAGAATCACCCTGCCAAACTTCCTCTTTAACCCAATTTTCTGCAACTTTAAATTTGCTTTTACAACTTTCCTTAATCCATTTTCTTTATCAATTCACCTTCCTTGAACCTCACTGAAGCTAATAGAAGAATAATTAAGCTCTAAGACTTCCTAAATCGTGCTAGCCAAGTCAAGTTTCAGAGCTCTGCAATTGAACTTCAATAGGTAGATTCCCTCACCAATTCTCTCAAACTTTGATACTGTTATGAAGCTCTCATAATCCTGATTCTAGTTGCAACATTTATTTTAAACTAGAAATGTGTTTGGACCATGAAACTTCAAATCCATTTTCAAATCTTTCCTTCCAAAACGACTGAGCTACAACTTATATAAATTTTTCGCGAAGGTACCATTGGAATCGTCTTGAAGAGACGAAGCGAATGATACCGGTATCGTGTTCTAATTTTACCATTTCAGGGATCTGCAAATCTCGTGGCTGGAGGTTGAAGATGACCAACGTGTCATCTCTAAACCAATGATAGCATGCCACACTTTTTTTTTCAAATTCTGATTTAATAAATGATTATGTGTTTTATTCACTAAAGACCATGATATGCACAACACGTCTGATCCATTGGATTAGCTTACTAACGCATTTTGACTCTCATCCATTGGTCCATATTTTTTTGACTTTATTTTTTATTTCTGATTTTTATATTTAATTTGTTTTAAACTTCAAAAAATCATAGATAATTCATTTTAACTTCAAAAAATCTGAAAAAATTATGAAAAATACTTTTGATTTTTCTCTTTTTGATTATTAATTTTTCACAATTTTATTTTGTATTCCGATATTTTTTTTATTTATAATTTTTCACTTTATTTGAATTGTTTTAAATATTTAAAAATACTTTTCTTAATTTTTAAATTCTGAAAAAAATAGGGAAGGATTCGATGACCTCTTGACAAATATTGGTGACCTCATTTTATTTTTATCTCTGATTTTACTATTTTTCATCATTTTTGGTTTATTTTGCATATATTTTTTTTTAATTTTAAAAATAGTTTCTGACTTTAAAAAATTGCCAAAAATTTTATAAAAATATTTAAGCTCATTTCTTATTTTTCTATGGTCTCATTGAATTTTTCTTGGATGTTTTGAATATAGTTGCTATTTTCTCCTCTTATTTTCATTTATAAATCATTTTAAAAAATCTTTTTCTTTATTATTAAATACAATTTTATTTTTGTATATATTCTGGTTGATCTTGGACAATGAGATTTTGATCATGAGCTTTATTAACATCATTGGATCCATGGTGTTGAGTTTAACTCAACAAAAAATGGATGAATGATTTTAATAATAGCTTGATTAAATTTTTGGTTCAAATGTGGTTTGAATCTCACTCCATCCCTCTTCATCTTATCCCATTCTTATTGTACTAAATGTCATTGGAGAATGATTTACATATCATTTCTCAAAACACATGGTACATAGATTACTATTGACCGACCTCAAAATAGGTGTGACTTCTATATAAGTCCACTTATGATTGCTTAACATAGCGCTAAATTTTGTCCCGGTTTGGGAAATGATCATTCGTGACCCAAACCCATGTTTGTAAGCCCAAGTATGTTAATTTGAATCATTTGATCCAATAACCTTGAGATTCATTGTTAGGAGGCTTTGATCTTATCAATCCTCTAATGAATTTTCACAAGCTTTGGTCAAAGTGAATCACCTAAACATCATTGATCATTTATTGTTGCCTTGAGAGTTTTAAATGGGTGATATATTTGACAAAAAGCAAATGAAACTTGTTGTTGAGAGGATTTGATTTTATAAATCTTCTAATGAGTTTCAAATACAAGTTTCAAGATGGTCATTCAACTAACCTCTAATTCCTAACAATCGATTTTATTTTGTGCCTTTACTTTATGCTCTTTAATTTAAGCACATTTATTTTAGCATTTACATTTCATGCTATTTTCATCTTTGCTCATTTGAGCATTTACTTTTATATCATTTTTACTTTGCTCACCTGACCTTTCATTTTCTTTTTGAAGATACCTAATAACCAACTTGAACAATAAAAAGCTTTAATGTTACTTGGACTACTTGGTTACTATCTTTGGCATTATGGAGATTATAGACTTCTTGGACTTAGGATTAGAAGCCTTGACCTACCTTGAGACCTTGTGACTTCAACTGTTATTTTGTCTGGAGTTCTTGGGGTTTACCCCAAGACATTGGGTTGTTTGTTTGTTTGCTTTGTGTGCAGGTTGTTTTGATTACATGCTTTGTTTGTGATCGGGAATTCATCTGTATACAATCGTTACTCTGCCCATTTTTTGTGAAGACTTAATGCAATTGAAGCTTGGTTTTCTTAAGAGGTTTATTATCTTTGCTTGTTTGGTTTCAAATCCAAAGGATGAGAAATCTACATTGACTCATTGTGTCAAGTGTTAGCTTCTTGTTGGTTAGACGGTTCTTTTCCCTAGCTTTTACCTTATGCTTTAGGATAGTCCCTTCATCTCCTCCCATCTTCTTTAATTTCAAAAAAAAAAATCTCCCTCCTTTTAAAAACTCTTCTTGTTTTAAAACTTGAACCCCTTTCGCAATAAACTTGGACTTAGGTCCATGCATTTTCAAAAAATTCTTAATAAAACTTTAATCAACTTAATAATACCTTTACGTTTTTGTGAGAAGACTAAAAGTTAATCAATCTCATTCAAACGAGTTTGCCATTTTGGCTATTTACATTAAAAAAATTCTCAAAAGATTAGACTCTCATCAATCCTTGTAGTGATGCGAGCTACTATACTTCTATGATATATAGAGAAGTGAGATATTTTCCACTTGGATATTGAGTGAGGCTTTGTTGATTTTAAAATCCAAGCTATATCCTCCACTTTGAGATGATGTAGATTCTCCTTTCTCATAATCGTGGGTAGTAAGTACGCTCTTCTACTCGGACAATGACGATGATGTCTCATCTCTTAAAATTAACCAACACACTTGTGTTTTAAATTTTTTTAAAGGTGAACTACGAGTACCCTGATCCCCTATTGCACGAAAGATTATATGTAGGAACTAAAGGTTCGCAACCACGGCGGGTGCAAAAATCATAAAAATACTTCTTTTCTCATCTCCACCATCTATTTTTATACAATATTTTATAGCCAAAATACACATATTTTCAAAGAGGTTCCTGCAGAGTACTGTAGATGTTTAAGATGCTAATACCTTCCCTTTGCATAACCAACCCCCGAACATAGATTCTCTCCCCCTTTTTTTAGGTTATTCGCTCTTTTCCCATTCCTTTGGAAATAATAAAGCGCGGTGACGATTTTTATTTTGATCTGTGCAAGTCAAGTCAATCCAATGGCTTAGCCTTAACATTTCTACCGCAACAAAAAAAAATGGTGACTCTGCTGGGGAAAGATCGACCTATTGTTGGTCCATCCCTAAGTGGGTTGAGCCTATCTTTGCTTATCTGTATATGTGCTTTTAATTATTGTATATTATATGTTGTATATATGTTTGTTTGGACTTTTCTAGTTTTCAGGGTGCTTGGTGATTTCTCATAAGTCCTACACCCGGACTTGGGAAAACTTAAGATAGGACGGGCGGTATAGTCATGTTAACTTTGAGGGAGTAATCCCAAAAAAGGAGACACGAGATATCCGACTCAGTGGAGGCCCCTTTGACTGTAGTGTCATTTATTGAGTAATTGGGAAGACGTATTGCTTTTGACCTAGGAGTCTGCTGAAATTGAGGACCGTAGAACCTTTAACCCATCTTGGCCTTTTAGGTGTAGTGCGGAAGCTATGATGGAGTAATCCGCAAATGGTTGTCACGCGATATTACACTCAGACGAGTTTTTCTTGAGAATATTGCTAATTACTAAGTTAGTCGGGAAGTTGGTAATATCCTAAAGAAGGATGTAGACTCTGGGAACCTCTAGAACCTTGTTCGGCAAGTGATAAACTTTTAGATCATACCTTATGGGTAGTACCTTCAACCTCATGCTCGTGACGTTGAACCTATAAACCCTATGTTTGTGATCTTGTGTGTGATTGTTGCATCATGCATTCATGAACCCATGAGCATCTTCTAAAAAAAATTCTATTTCAAGGGACTTAAAAGTTGACTCTTTGTGACCTAGAGGGGCATCATAAGGAAGCTAAAGAGGATATTTCAAAAGCTTGGCATCATATTCACAGGAAGGACAGGAAGGACTTGGGACCTATAAGGGCTGTTTCTTTGGAGCCTTATCTTCAGTGGGTACAAGCAAGAGCTATTCAGTTGAAGATGTCATATTCCCGTGAAGCACCTATGCCTGATATGTTTGTGAAGACCACTCCTCCCCTTTTGGATGACGTGGAAGAGCTATAACTTGCTCTAGTAAGGACGCAGCAGGAAAATGAGACTTAGAAGAATAAGTGTCAGACTTTAGAGGTTTCCTACCGAGCAGACTTGAAGGAGAAAGAAGACTTGAGTGATATTCTTGAAAGTCGTGTTGTAGAGAATGAAGAAGCAAGAGGATTTATTTTCCTCTAGAGCTCAATCAGGACCTAGTTGCTCACTTCCCGACTCTGATGATTGGAAAGATGTCGTCAATAGGTATGCAGAAGAGAATAAGCGGTTGGAGGCTCAAATTGTAGGACTCACGGGGAAGCGTCAGCGTGTAAAGTGATCTTCATCAGCTTTGTTTTCTTAGGATATTAGATTTTTTTATCTTATCTTGCACTTGGTATTATTGAAACTTGTACTAAAAAAGTTGTAATCCGTTTTAAAGTTATTATAATGAGATTTTCATTATTTCAAATGTGTTAGTACTTTAATATTTGCAAATTGTCTATAAATCTTTGAGTTCCTTGAAATATTAATAATAAAATAAACCATGTGAATTGCATATCATGCATCATATTGTACATACTTATTTCATTTCTATTCATATCCAGGTGTCTTACTGAGTTTCTTTACTTCAATAGCAAGTTGTCTCACCAGTACAATACTCTGGCCAATTTCAGAAGGAAGATGGATAATTTAGAACAAGAGAATCGCGATTTACGCGAAGAAGTTTCTTCTCTGAAGAATCTCACTGCTTTGATGGAATCATTGGTGGCTGCTCAGAATCAGCCACCACTTGCTCAACCTCAACAGACAACGATTACTTCTGAAGCTCCAACAGTTCCTGTTTCTGCTGCTCTAGCCACTGTTGTTCAAAATCATATGCCTCAGGGTTATCCGTGGGGAACGCTAGAGAACTTCATACCAAAATGTTATAATCAATATGCCCAAGTTGCTCCACTAGCTCAGGCTGCTGATGCTTCTGCATCTCCTGTGGTGCATATTACCCCTGCTGCTAGAAATTAGATTCACTATGCTACACCTCCTTCGGTGAATGTTGTACCATTTGCTAATGATGAAGTTTATCGCACTATTCCTCCACCAAGTGAAATCTTAGGTTTCTATGACCGAATGGACGATTTTCAGGACCAGTTTGGGAAGAATGTGAATGATCTGTGTCTAGTTCCAAATGTGAAAATACCTATAAAGTTCAAAGTAATGGAATTCGAAAAGTACTAGGGCAATGCTTGTCCTCGTGCTCACTTAATGATGTATGCGAGAAGGATTTCTACTCACACCGATGATCAATGCCTATTGATTCACTTCTTTAAAGACAGTCTGACTAGTGTCGAGCTGAAATGGGACATGAAATTGGATAGTGCCTACATTCATAATTTCAACAACTTGGGTGAAGGGTTTATTAGACGATACAAATACAATGTGGATATGGCGCCTGACTATGATCAAATCAGGGCCATGGTCCAGAAAGACAAGGATTTATTTAAGGAATATGCACAGAGATGGCGTGAAGTAGCCGCCTAGGTGATCCCTCTAATGGAAGAGAAAGAGATGACAAAGATTTTTCTAAATACTCTAGGTCCATTCTATTATGAAAGAATGGTGGCGAGTGCGCCAAGTGATTTTACCGAGATGGTGGGAATGGGCATTCGTTTGGAAGAAGCTGTAAGAGAAGGTCGCTTGACAAGAAGTGAAAATTCCGGCAGTGTGAAAAAGCCATCATACGAGTTTTCTAAAAAGAAATAAGGAGAGACGAATGTTGTTATTCAAGAGAGAAAGGTTAATCCTTTTAGAAGAAATCATCAGTGCCATCAACAAGTTGCTTCAGTAACTCCAGTTGTTAATACAACTCTAACCACAGTCGCTTATCAAAGACCAACTCCTTAAGGAAATCAAGGGCAGAATCATAGGAGAGAGGATTTTGACTCTATCCTTATGAGTTATGCAGAGTTACTCCCAGCATTAATTCAGAAAAAGTTGGTCCAGACCATGCCACCTCCTGCTATACCATCACCTTTGCCTTGGTATTATAAGGCAGATCAGACATGTGCTTTTCATTAGAGAGCACCAGGGCACAATGTGGAAAATTTTTATCCTCTAAAATCAGAGGTACAAAAAATGGTAAGATCTGGCCTTTTGTCCTTTAAAGATGTCATCCCTAATGTAAAAGATAATCCTCTGCCAAAGCATGGAGAAGCAAATGTTGTCAACATGGTTGCTGGTTGTCCAGGGGACTTCTGGATTTATGATATCAACTTGGTCAGAGGAGACTTGGTAAAGATGCATGCAAACCTTTACGAGTTTAGTTATTATACACATGACCATGCTCTATGTGGTATTTGGAGTACTGATATACAAGGGTGTGATAAGATAAAGGTTGATTTGCAGGAAATGATGGATGAAGGCCTCATTCATATAATTAAGCCTAGGGAAGAATATGAGGAAGAAGTGAACATGGACTTTGGGTGTCTTGGAGAGTTTCATATCTTTGATGTGGACCATATGAATGATGACTTGGTGCAGTTGCACTCTACCTCCTGCCATATGAATGGTCAGGTAGAACACCACTATGGATCTTGCTGGGTTTGCTGCAAAGATTCTCGAGGTTGTTTGGTTGTGAAAAGAGGTATTCAGTTGTTATTGGATAATGGTACTATCAAGGTTTCAGGATAAAGAGATGATTACCATGAGGTTAATGTGATTGAATATTTCTTGGCTGAGACTGAGTTGGGATGATGAATATACTTCTGCGGATGAATCCTTTTCCTCATACGAAGATATGTTCTCCAGCGGTGATTCTGCAATGACCAAATATTCTGAAGAAGGGGTGAACGTAATTGTGCCTTGTTTTAATGATTCCTCCCATATTGATATTGAATACTGTAGCAAGCCAGTTGTTGCTCCAGTAGTGATTTGCTTGTCGGGTCTTGTTCCTTACAAATCAGACAAAGTTATACCATACAAGTACAATGCTACAATTCTAGAGGATGGTGTGGAAGTTCCCATCCAGCCTTTGTCTAATATTGTTGAAGCCAGTAGAGTGACCCGTAGTGGTCATGTGTTCGCACCTGTTATTCGAGGGAATGCTAGTGCCAATAAGAAGGTTGTTGAAAATAAGAAATCTGTAAGGGAGTCCAGTGGTGCTACTCTGGAAAAAGAGGTGGATGATATATTGAAGATTATCACGATCAGCGACTACATTATAGTAGATCAGTTGTTGTAGACTCCTCTAAAATATCTATTCTATCCTTGTTGATGAGTTCTTCTGCCCATAGAGAATCTTTAATGAGAGTGCTGGATCAAGCCTTCATGGAAAGTGATATGCTGTTGGACCAATTCAGCAGTGTAGTAGGGAATATTACATCCTGTAATAACCTAAGTTTCTGTGATGCGAATTTCCCGATGAAGGAAGGAATCATAATCTGGCTCTCCATATCTCCATGAACTGTAAGAACGATTCATTGTCGAATGTGCTGATTGATAATGGGTCCGCCTTAAATGTCATACCGAGGAGCACGCTGATGAAGCTGAAGTATCAAAGATCTCCCATGCGCCCAAGTGGCATAATTGTAAAAGCTTTCGATGGATCAAGGAAGTCTGTTATTAGGGAAGTGGATCGGCCTATTCACGTAGGCCCGCAACTTTTTTAGATTACTTTCCAAGTCATGGATATGCCCTCTGTGATCGGTGGATCTGGAACTGACTGTTTAACGCTGGTTCGCGAAATGTCGCGGAAGCAAGAGTCGCCACCGTCTTTTATTTTCTCCAAATGGAAAGGACAAAAGCACAGAAAAATTCCTTAAAGAGATTGCTCTCGGTTCGGGAGGTAGGTTATAGAAAGGGAAGGTGTTAGCACCCTTTCTATCCATGGTTATCCATGGGCTCTTAGATACTTGCTCAATGTGTTTTCAAAATTGTTTGTTTGCTTTTCAATATGGGTTTAAAAAGTTTCTTTGAAAAATTTCAGTTCGACTCGTACGTCAGAGTGTTTGAAAAATTTGCTTTGAAAGCTTTTGAAAAGTGTCGGTGTGAAAAGTCTTCGTGAGTTTGTTTTGAGATTAGAGCAAGTATCCTTGAGAACCTACCTACCCTAAGGAATTTGTCTGTGTAAATGTCCTTAAAAGTAGTGCCATCCCACCATTGAGAGGTAGGTAGCACCACCGTTGGAGGCGTTCGGGTCAATTCAAGTTTTAGGGACATGGTGATCACCAGAGCAATGGGAAGACACCTTAGAAGCTACCCTCATGCCAGGTTCCCGGATCATGAGGACTTACTAAGACATCCTCTACTCGACGATCACCTTTCGAAGGCAACAGTGAGGCGTACCCTAGGGGTGGTGTGTGCGATTCGTGTATCGTTTTCATTTGTATTTATCTTGTCATGTTCATTGTGATCTACGCTTGATTTTATTATAGCCATTCATTCTTGCATGCTTATTTAACAGTTAAAATATTTGCGGGAAGATAAATCTAAACTATTACAAACGGCGCGGGTCCACATCGCCAAAATTAAACCGGACCCGATTTAACGGAAAGTAAATAAAGCAAATTAAAAGTGCGAAAAATTTAAGTTACAACGCTTTGGGAGAGATACATAATTATTTAAGCAATAAAGTAAATGCGCGAAATAAAATAATTAAAACAATGGGCGTTGGACCCTTTTGCAAAATTAAAATTAATAAGAAATTACAATTAAAAATTAAAAGAAAATGTTTTTTAGTATTTGTGTTTTTTTAAGATTTAATGGAAAAAGAGAATTAATCAAAATTAAAGTTGAATGTAAACCCTAATTCTAAATGGTTTTTAAGCTTATTATGAAAAATATTGAATTTTAACTAATTTAAACCTAAGTTAATTTACATGCATTTTTAATTTATGAAAATAAATAAAATAAATATTATTATTGTAAAAAGGGGAAATTAAAAAGGAATAAAATTAACTAAACCTATTTCTACATATTTTTTGTATTTTTATTATGAAAAGAATTTAAGTTAAACCTAATTTGAAACTAAATTTATTATAAACAATTTATTTACAAAAAATGTTAAAATAAAAATATTTATTGCATTTTTATCTTTTTCTGATTTTTTTTATGAAGTTTTTATATTTTTGTAGGAAAATAATTCATTAAAACAAATAAGGAAATAAAATAGCAATTAAGAAATAAAATAAGAAAAAAAAATGTAGAGAAAGCAAACCAGGGGGTTTCAGTCCCAATTTAGGAGGTGCTGATCCAATAAATTGAGCCCAACAACATTGGCCTCGTTGGACTTTTCTGAACCATGTGTGAGGCGTTGACTAAGGCGTAGTATGTTCCTTGGATCCATACCCTCGCTTTAACCTCCCAGGACGCGTGGCTTTTTGGATGAGGGAGGCATATGGTGTGCATTGGGTGATAGTGCTGCATGTGAACATCTATGGAAAAATAATATTGGAATTGTACAGACCTGGGATTCGAACCCAGGTCTTGGACGTTGCAAGCTCAACACCTGTGCCACTACGCCATGTTAACGCGTTTAATATATGAATATCAAATAAATAATATAAAGAAAGCAACGCGTTTAGTGGAGAGAAACGCGCGAAATTCAAACACCCCAATCGCCTGTGGCCACGTCTTCGTCTCTTTCACGTTCCCTGTAACATAAACATTCAGCAACGGTTTTATGCGCGTGGCCTTAGGGATGTTTTCAGAAAATAGCGATTAGAGCTATGTAACTCATAAATTGGGCGCGACTATATCAATCTCTTCGTCCAGATGCGTTGATTGCAATGGTGGTACTGGGGATGTCCAATTTTTCCTCTATTAAGAATCCCTAATTTGAAGCTCAGGAAACCCTAACATTCAATCATGGTATAATCTCATATAGCACAGAAAAACGCGATTAAAGGTGTTGGTTAGCTTTAGAACTTCAATATGAACAAGAATCAATAAACAAAATTCACAAATAACGCATATAATAGAATGTATGATTATGCAATTTGTTTGATACAGTTGAGGTTCCTGGTACCGATTCTTGGCGCTTGAGTGGAAGTTTATGATTGCAATATGATCAGGAAGACTGGAGGAAGCTGTTGGAAAAGCTTTTGTGCCTTGAATCGCCCTCTATCACTGATTTCAGAATTGAGTTTTTTCAACAATTTTCCAAGTTTGTAATGGAGTTCTCTGCGCAGCATAGAGTGTTTGAGCATTAGGGTTATCATCCTGAATATGTAGCAAAGCTATTAGGTTAAAAAACTCAATCCAATCTCTCATAATTATGAATTTTGAATATTTGATTTCAAGGATCTTTTTGAATCTTTTTTCATGTGTTCTTTGTTCAATCATGCTCAAATCAAACCAAAACTTGCCTAATTAGCATGTGCACGAAATATTGAGTCTAGAATGTGTACAAAAAGATTTGTTTGATTCATTTAGATATTTTCCACATATTTAATTGATTTAAATGAATTAATATTAATAGAAATTCAAATAAATAAATAAAAAATGAGAAAATACTTCCCTTTGGGCCAAATGGTCGTGCATAGGCTTGGAATGATGAATCATGGAAGAAAAATGGGCCCATTTGCAATTTTAGGTCATTTGGATCAAAGTTGACTTTTCAAAATTCCCAAAACTTTCCCAACTTCCACAAGGCATAACTTGCTCAATTTTTAAGCTTTTCTCATGTTCTTGGACATTTTGGAAAGGTCTTTGAGTCCTTTAACCAATGCCTTTGGTCCCATGTCATTTTGATTTACCAATCGCAAGTTATGGCCTTTGACTTAAAGTCCCTTTTTGTTGACTTTTGAAAATGACCTATAATGTTGAAATTGATAACTTTTTGTGAGAGCATTTCTTGGACTTGAAGTATGAAGATGAGTTGTAGGAAATGTCTTTCTCTTCAAAATGAGCTTTGGATGGAATTTTTCTGATAATCCATGTGAAAGTTATTCCCTGGTCAATTTCAGTTGACTTTTTCAGCTGTCCAAATATAGTAACTTTTGCATCTTGATGATTTTCTGAGCCAAATTTTGAGAATCATGATCAAGCATTGATCAAATGATGTTTGTGGCTTCAAAATGATATATTGACCAAAAATTTGAACTTTTGACTGCCAAATGACCATTTTGCCCCTACAGTTGACTGTAGTGCAATTTAGGGTTTTGACTGTGCAATTTTGAGCTGAATGCCTTGAAACTTGATATGAGGATGCTTGACCACATTTGTAGGCATATGAGACTTGATTGGGCCTTTGAAAACTTCCTTTTCTTGATCAGAACCCAAACCCTAGTTTTGACTGTATAGGAGACAGTTGCACTGCACAACCCTTGGGGAATTTTGTGACTTGGCTTGGCAATTTCTTGAAGAATATGGGAGGGCAAATTTTGGGGTACAACAGTTTCCCCTGTTCAATCTTCTTAGACCTGAGGATGCAGATTGGCGGACGTGCCTTTCGTAATCCGAGGGTAGAAGATGATTGGACACTAGAGTGCCCAGAAATTTGCGCTCACATGGTAGCAGTGATGGTGGAATGGGCTTATAGATGCCATTTAGAGGTTGCTGGATAGGGTGATGGGCTTATAGATGCCATCTGGACGTTGATCGTGTAAGAGATTCCTCAACGAGAACCCGCGTACCTGCAAAAGAAAAAAATGAGTACCTGACACGTTGCAGGAGCTGATGTTAGATGCTTGGTATAGATATGTCCTGACTGGTTACAGGAGCTGAGTATGGATCTTCAAAAGATGATGAATGAACCAGGTATGGTTACTTCCTTAGCATGAATGGTAAGAGAACCTTGGGTGATTTTAACTTCAACAACGCTCGTTGAGAAAAATCTTGGCGGGAAATACCATCTTCGCAGGATCGGAACGAGAACCATAGACCATTATAATCTGAAAGGGAATCACCTCACTCGCCGTCGGAGAGGGGAATCATAGGAAAAGGAATTGTCACCTCACACACCGTCGGAGAGGGAAACATCTGAAAAAGGAATTACCACCTCACGCACTTGCCGGAGAGGGGACCATAAGAGACTATCACCTCACACTCATCGTCGGAGAGGGAAACATCTGAAGAAGGAATTACCACCTCACGCACTTGCCGGAGAGGGGACCATAAAAGACTATCACCTCACACTCATCGTCGGAGAGGGAAACATCTGAAAAAGGAATTACCACCTCACGCACTTGCCGGAGAGGGGACCATAAGAGATTATCACCTCACACTCATCGTCGGAGAGGGAAACATCTGAAGAAGGAATTACCACCTCACGCACTTGCCGGGGAGGGGACCATAGAAGACTATCACCTCACACTCATCGTCGGAGAGGGAAACATCTTGAAAAAGGAATTACCACCTCACGCACTTGTCGGAGAGGGGACCATAACTTCTACTGAGTCTTTATCAGAAAAATCTGTTGGGAGTCGATTTAGCTGGACTAGAGAAGACTTTGAAATATGTTTGAGCATTTTAACTGCGTCTTTCCTGAAAGGTAAAGGTCAGTCATATGCAATGCCTGATATGGATCACGCGATGATGTTCTCAACATAAATGAGATTTGTATGATGCGTTTATGCATGCTATAATGATGTATATGATGTTTTATGAATGTTTTCGTCTAGGAAAGTAAATCCTTGACGGGTGCCGGGAAGTCATATCCTGGGCTGATGTTGGAGAATAAGCTTTTGCTTCCGCTGGGGATAATAACTGCAAGAATACCGGTAGGAGAAGATGACTCCTTTGAGGAATAAACTTGGCAAATAGAGGATTCGGTGGGGAGAAAAGGTACCCCAACGACCATGCTAGGAAGCAATACTCTGTGGGGATAGAGATGCTTTGCTGAATTGCTGATAGCTTGTTGAGGATATCCTTGTTATTGGAAGTGTTAATAGACTTCGCTGGGGATAGGAAAGAACTACGTTGACGATGACCTTTCCGTGGCTTTTGGCTGAGGATAACCCAGTTATATCCTGTTAAGGAAATAACTCTTTAAATCAAGCCGGACGGCGTGTTCGTGTTCTGTGGGGGGGATAAGCTTCCAGAATCTACTGGGGGTAAGCTTACTGCTTGGGGAGATAAATTCCAACTTTCCTGGGGAAACTAGATTGGACTCTCCTGGGGAGATTTTGAACTGTAATTTTGTAAGTTGAAAGAGGGAACATATGTAGGGTTGCCTGCTGATGAGCTCGTGTAAAACCGCATCTGAAATGGAGAAGGAACTTTGATGATGAGTTCGTGTAAAACTGCGTTCTTGGAAAGGGAGAACCTGTGTAGGGTGTCCGGGTGACGAGTCCATGTAAAACTGCATCTTGAATAGGGGGAACCGGTGTAGGGTTGCTTGGTGAGGTAAGTTCATGTAAAACTTCTTGATGAACCGGGGTGAGGTTATCTTGAACTAAATCCATGTAAGACTTTTGGAGGAACCGGGGTTAGGTTACCTTGGGGTAAATCCATGTGAGATTTCTTGACGAACCGGGGTAAGGTTACTGGAGACGAGTCCATGTGAGACTTCTGGGGGAACCGGGGTTAGGTTACCTTGAGATAGATCCGTGTGAGATTTCTTGACGAACCGGGGTAAGGTTGCTTCGGGATAAGTTTGTGTAAAACTTCTGGATGAACCGGGGTAAGGTTGCTTGAGATAAACCCATGTAAGATTTCTAGAGGAACCGGGGTAAGGTTACTTGACGAGTTTGTGTAAAAACTTTTTGATGAACCGGGGTTAGGTCATCTTGTGCTAAATCCATGTAAGACTTCTGGAGGAACCGGGGTTAGGTTACCTGGATAAGTTTGTGTAAAAATTTCTTGATGAACCGGGGTTAGGTCATCTTGAGATAGGTCCATGTAAGACTTCAGGAGGAACCGGGGTTAGGTTACCTTGGGATAAATCCATGTGAGATTTCTGGAGAAACCGGGGTTAGGTTACTTGGATAAGTTCGTGTAAAACTTCTTCTGAAAATTGAGAAGGAACCGGTGTAGGGTTGCATGATTTTGGTTAAGTGGATGATTGTCCTGTTTGGTTTTGGATGTTAACCCACGATCTGGAATTGGTAGCGGTAGATGGTAATCATCCTTATATTGATCTTTCCTTTGTGCTTTGGTGGACAGAGCAATTGGATCGCCTGGGTAACTCATTATTGCCCCTGCTTCGGAGGTGAGGGAAGAGGATACCTGCGTGGGTGATTGACAAATCTTTGGGTAGACAGATGATGAGATACCGGAACATAGTCGTACGCTTTAATCCCTAACTTTTGCCTGGACCGCCCTTTCGGGTTTTCAGTCCACCGGGATACCCATTTTTGCCCAAGCCGCCTTTTCAGGTTTTCGACTTGCCGGGTGTACATATTTTTCGTTTTCATCCCTTATTTTGCCCGAACCCTTTTGGTTCGACGGGAAGCCCTTATTTTTGCCTAGGCATGTCAGCCTAGCGGGTCTTTGATGAGGCGCAGTATTTTTTCGACTATGTCCACGCTCTCAGAATGTCGGGAGTTGCCCCTGTTGGAAGTATTTTGCCATGCCCCAGATAATGGGCAATGCTCCTACTGTGCCCCTTGATTGGAGGTACTTCTGTTCACAAGGTGTTCATCGTGCGAATTTCCCTGCTGTTCAAACAAATAGTCATATGCAAACAAGGTTATTTTAAGAACGCAAAAGCTTATGTCTGTCTTGAATTTTGAAAATGCATTTTTGTAATACAGTGCGGTGTCAACTCAAGATTTTACAGCGAACCTTCAGGAGTCAGGATACCTTTGTAACAGTATGCTTTCGAACTAACCCATGCTTCAGCTAGGACTTTTAAGGGTTATATCGTGGCCGGGTTCACGGTTTAAGAAACAAAGGATAAAGGCTCAAATTATTGTACCCACCCGCTCTTCGTGATGTTCTCCAAACCTAAACTCAGTTGATCGTGCGTTAGACCTTATTTGAGTCTTTGTTCTGATATTCTAATGATGGTTCAGATGTTGATGATTTCTTTTGAATCGGCAGTCATTTTTGCTTTGGCTGTGGGACCTCTTGCTTGATTTTTGTTATCCCTTTCTTTTTTGCCTGAACTGTTTCCTTTTTGGGATTACAGTCAGCGGGATGCCCCAGTTTGGTAAGTCTTCTTTATTGGTTTTGACTTTTTGGGCTTTTCATTTATGATTTTTTTTGGTAATGACTGCCTGTCCTTATGATTGTTCTGAACCATCACTGTCTTTTGTTTTTGAAAAACTCATTTGGTGCCATTCATTGTGCACTTGGATCAACTAAGAGAACTACCCTGCCCCAGGTTATGATTAAGGGTTTTGATTTTCGAAAATAAAAACTCCTACTTCTTTGGCTCTGATGGGTTGACGAGGGATTATCATCCTTATAACTCCAGTGTTTAGGGGTTGAAGCAATGCCTGTACCTCATCAGCGGGGTTTGTTCAAAAGCATACTGTAGATTGTGGTATCGTTTTCGTCATCCTCCCTCAAGAGGTTTAGAATTTTCAATTAAGAGTTGACCATTGCAAAAATATGAAAGCAATTTTAAGCATAGTAAACATAATTAAATCAAGACAGACATGTGTAATGCATTCATGAAATAACAGAGTTTAACATGATAACCGTTTATCTGAACAAGAAAAGAAAAATACAACTTGAATTCAAATGAACAAAAATCTCTCGATCCTAGCCATGTTTTGGCAATGGAGCAGTGATCACGTTGGGAGTCTCGGCAGGCTCGAACTCGATCTCTTTGGCATCGATCATGTTCTGAATTTTGTACTTCAGTGCTCAACAGTCCTCAGTATCGTGCCCCGGGCTATCGGAATGATAAGCACACCTTGCTTCTAGATTGTAGCTAGGAGAGGAGGTCTTAGGATTGGCAGGAGGGTTGATCACTGCAATCAGGTTCATCTTCAACATGTGCTGCAATGCTTGTGACCATGGCATGTTAATGTTGGTGAATTGCCTTTTAGGCCCGTCCGGCCTTTGCTGGTTTCCCCTTTGTGGATGACGGCGTGGTGCAGAACCAGAAATCATGACTGCCCCTGCATGTTGGTCACGACGACTCTTTTGGCTGTATGCAGCATTAGACTCTTTCCTTCCCGTGTAAGGCTTTTTGTGAGTATCAGAAGGTGTGGCCTCTTGGATCTTCCCACTCTTGATACCAGCTTCGATTCTTTCCCCAGTCAGAATGAGGTCGGTGAACCCTGCAGATGAATTACCAATGAGATGATTGAAGAACGGCCCGGATAGGGTCCCCAAGAACATATCAACGAGTTCCCTGTCAGTTAATGGAGGCTGTACCCTTCCAGCAAGGTCTCTCCATTTCTGTGCATATTCCTTGAAACCTTCATTTGACCCTATCGACATACCCTGGAGTTGGGTGCGTGTGGGAGCAAGGTCGGCATTGTACTGGTAATGCTTGTAAAATGCAGTGGCTAAGTCTTCCCAGGTACGGATGTTGGCTCCATTCAGTTGATAGAACCACTCGAGCTGAGTCCCCGAAAGACTCTCTTGGAAGAAATGGATCCATAAGTTTTTGTCAGCTGTATAGGGATGGATCCTCCTTGTATAAGCCCTGAGATGCAACTTAGGACAGGATGCCCCATCGTATTTAGCAAAGGCGGGTACCTTGAATTTGCGCGGGATCACTACCCCAGAAGACAGACCTAGATCCTCGAAGTCCAGGCCAGGCACCTTTTGTATCTCCATAGCACTGAGCCGGTCTTCCAACTGTTGGTACCTGTCCTCAGCCGGAGGGTACTGTTCATCGTTGAAATCTGTCTCATTGTCGGAGACCGCTGGGCTGGGAATCCTTTCTTCTTGATGACTACTTTTCCCCACAGATGGAGTTGTCCTCTCAGCTTGGTCCTGCAGGGTGTTCCCAGATCTGCGTCTAGGGCTGAACAAGACAGTCCTCTTCTTCTTCTTTTCCTTCTTCAAGAGCAGAGCCTTCAGATCTTGCTGCCCCTGGGTCAGGTTCATGATTAGCCCTTGGAATTGGGCATTCTGAGCCTGGAGGGCCTTGATAGACTGCTCAGCTGATGATTCAGGATTCATGACGATCGGCTGAAATAAACAGCGAAGAAGGTAAGTAACCTGCAGAGAAAGGGTACCTGTTATGCAATGATATGTATGACATGCATGCAATGATTTCAAGGACCTCGCGGGGTAAACAGAGAAACTTGTTAGAGTTGAAAACCGGTAACTTGATTGAAGGTGCTTCCTGTTGCTGAGAGTCCTTCTTCAAGGGTCAAAGGCTCACCATATCCAGTGGGTCATAGCCCCTGACAACCTTGGCTAGAGGAAAATAAATCCTCTCTGCCCCTTGCTGGGATAGTTGATTCACCATGACCTGCATCACAAGCCCTTGAGATCCTTGAAATGGGTTAGGATGTATGCAATGGTATGATGTTATGCTATGCATGGGGTAATGTATGTAACCCTGTTGTGAGTCCCAATTAAGGACTGCAAACCACACCCTACAAGAAACAAGTAAAACCTGTCATGAGTCCCAGTTAAGGACTAAAACAAAGCCTGCAAGAAACACGTGTTAGGTAACAAGCATGCATATAGTCAAGTACGAAGGCACACACGTCACACAAGAGAAGCCCTCAAGGTTTAAGGCCAGCATGAGGTTTGGGGTAGTACCCTCTTGAAGTTGGTGGGCTCAACCTGTCTTATTAGAAGTAACCGGGTTCTAAGGTTCCCAATATCACGGGGTTGCTTTCATTGTTCATCGTTTCGATTTAGCCACTGAACTGGCGACCGAAATATTCCAGGAAAGCAACCCTCAATTGAGTGTAGTATCGAGTATCAACCAACCTCGGACTGCACCAAAGTCAGTTATCTCACTACCCTAAGGAGGCCAAGATAGTTCAATTAAGGTTCCTAAGGTCTGTTGATGCTTCATGACACCACGCGGAGGCCCCGTACTCTCCTTGACTGAACTCAAGGGTTACCGGTACACACCAAAGTGCCACATCAACGTAGCAGACTGTTTCAACCATGTCGGTATACCCCGCACAGTTCCCTCACAGCCTTGTTGCTACTTTCTAAGAGGGTATCCCCCAGATCCGGGTTAGGATCTATAGAACTCCCAAGCAACCCACAATTTAAAGCACACAAGGAAAACAATTGAAAACACAGTTATGAACTAGCCCTAAGGTACACCTCACTTTAAGTTAAGTCCCCAGCAGAGTCGCCAGTTCTGTGATCGGTAGATCTGGAACTGACTGTTTAACGCTGGTTCGCGAAATGTCGCGGAAGCAAGAGTCGCCACTGTCTTTTATTTTCTCCAAATGGAAAGGACAAAAGCACAGAAAAATTCCTTAAAGAGATTGCTCTCGGTTCGGGAGGTAGGTTATAGAAAGGGAAGGTGTTAGCACCCTTTCTATCCATGGTTATCCATGGGCTCTTAGATACTTGCTCAATGTGTTTTAAAAATTGTTTGTTTGCTTTTCAATGTGGGTTTAAAAAGTTTCTTTGAAAAATTTCAGTTCGACTCGTACGTCAGAGTGTTTGAAAAATTTGCTTTGAAAGCTTTTGAAAAGTGTCGGTGTGAAAAGTCTTCGTGAGTTTGTTTTGAGATTAGAGCAAGTATCCTTGAGAACCTACCTACCCTAAGGAATTTGTCTGTGTAAATGTCCTTAAAAGTAGTGCCATCCCACCATTGAGAGGTAGGTAGCACCACCGTTGGAGGCGTTCGGGTCAATTCGAGTTTTAGGGACATGGTGATCACCAGAGCAATGGGAAGACACCTTAGAAGCTACCCTCATGCCAGGTTCCCGGATCATGAGGACTTACTAAGACATCCTCTACTCGACGATCACCTTTCGAAGGCAACGGTGAGGCGTACCCTAGGGGTGGTGTGTGCGATTCGTGTATCGTTTTCATTTGTATTTATCTTGTCATGTTCATTGTGATCTACGCTTGATTTTATTATAGCCATTCATTCTTGCATGCTTATTTAACAGTTAAAATATTTGCGGGAAGATAAATCTAAACTATTACAAACGGCGCGGGTCCACATCGCCAAAATTAAACCGGACCCGATTTAACGGAAAGTAAATAAAGCAAATTAAAAGTGCGAAAAATTTAAGTTACAACGCTTTGGGAGAGATACATAATTATTTAAGCAATAAAGTAAATGCGCGAAATAAAATAATTAAAACAATGGGCGTTGGACCCTTTTGCAAAATTAAAATTAATAAGAAATTACAATTAAAAATTAAAAGAAAATGTTTTTTAGTATTTGTGTTTTTTTAAGATTTAATGGAAAAAGAGAATTAATCAAAATTAAAGTTGAATGTAAACCCTAATTCTAAATGGTTTTTAAGCTTATTATGAAAAATATTGAATTTTAACTAATTTAAACCTAAGTTAATTTACATGCATTTTTAATTTATGAAAATAAATAAAATAAATATTATTATTGTAAAAAGGGGAAATTAAAAAGGAATAAAATTAACTAAACCTATTTCTACATATTTTTTGTATTTTTATTATGAAAAGAATTTAAGTTAAACCTAATTTGAAACTAAATTTATTATAAACAATTTATTTACAAAAAATGTTAAAATAAAAATATTTATTGCATTTTTATCTTTTTCTGATTTTTTTTATGAAGTTTTTATATTTTTGTAGGAAAATAATTCATTAAAACAAATAAGGAAATAAAATAGCAATTAAGAAATAAAATAAGAAAAAAAAATGTAGAGAAAGCAAACCAGGGGGTTTCAGTCCCAATTTAGGAGGTGCTGATCCAATAAATTGAGCCCAACAACATTGGCCTCGTTGGACTTTTCTGAACCATGTGTGAGGCGTTGACTAAGGCGTAGTATGTTCCTTGGATCCATACCCTCGCTTTAACCTCCCAGGACGCGTGGCTTTTTGGATGAGGGAGGCATATGGTGTGCATTGGGTGATAGTGCTGCATGTGAACATCTATGGAAAAATAATATTGGAATTGTACAGACCTGGGATTCGAACCCAGGTCTTGGACGTTGCAAGCTCAACACCTGTGCCACTACGCCATGTTAACGCGTTTAATATATGAATATCAAATAAATAATATAAAGAAAGCAACGCGTTTAGTGGAGAGAAACGCGCGAAATTCAAACACCCCAATCGCCTGTGGCCACGTCTTCGTCTCTTTCACGTTCCCTGTAACATAAACATTCAGCAACGGTTTTATGCGCGTGGCCTTAGGGATGTTTTCAGAAAATAGCGATTAGAGCTATGTAACTCATAAATTGGGCGCGACTATATCAATCTCTTCGTCCAGATGCGTTGATTGCAATGGTGGTACTGGGGATGTCCAATTTTTCCTCTATTAAGAATCCCTAATTTGAAGCTCAGGAAACCCTAACATTCAATCATGGTATAATCTCATATAGCACAGAAAAACGCGATTAAAGGTGTTGGTTAGCTTTAGAACTTCAATATGAACAAGAATCAATAAACAAAATTCACAAATAACGCATATAATAGAATGTATGATTATGCAATTTGTTTGATACAGTTGAGGTTCCTGGTACCGATTCTTGGCGCTTGAGTGGAAGTTTATGATTGCAATATGATCAGGAAGACTGGAGGAAGCTGTTGGAAAAGCTTTTGTGCCTTGAATCGCCCTCTATCACTGATTTCAGAATTGAGTTTTTTCAACAATTTTCCAAGTTTGTAATGGAGTTCTCTGCGCAGCATAGAGTGTTTGAGCATTAGGGTTATCATCCTGAATATGTAGCAAAGCTATTAGGTTAAAAAACTCAATCCAATCTCTCATAATTATGAATTTTGAATATTTGATTTCAAGGATCTTTTTGAATCTTTTTTCATGTGTTCTTTGTTCAATCATGCTCAAATCAAACCAAAACTTGCCTAATTAGCATGTGCACGAAATATTGAGTCTAGAATGTGTACAAAAAGATTTGTTTGATTCATTTAGATATTTTCCACATATTTAATTGATTTAAATGAATTAATATTAATAGAAATTCAAATAAATAAATAAAAAATGAGAAAATACTTCCCTTTGGGCCAAATGGTCGTGCATAGGCTTGGAATGATGAATCATGGAAGAAAAATGGGCCCATTTGCAATTTTAGGTCATTTGGATCAAAGTTGACTTTTCAAAATTCCCAAAACTTTCCCAACTTCCACAAGGCATAACTTGCTCAATTTTTAAGCTTTTCTCATGTTCTTGGACATTTTGGAAAGGTCTTTGAGTCCTTTAACCAATGCCTTTGGTCCCATGTCATTTTGATTTACCAATCGCAAGTTATGGCCTTTGACTTAAAGTCCCTTTTTGTTGACTTTTGAAAATGACCTATAATGTTGAAATTGATAACTTTTTGTGAGAGCATTTCTTGGACTTGAAGTATGAAGATGAGTTGTAGGAAATGTCTTTCTCTTCAAAATGAGCTTTGGATGGAATTTTTCTGATAATCCATGTGAAAGTTATTCCCTGGTCAATTTCAGTTGACTTTTTCAGCTGTCCAAATATAGTAACTTTTGCATCTTGATGATTTTCTGAGCCAAATTTTGAGAATCATGATCAAGCATTGATCAAATGATGTTTGTGGCTTCAAAATGATATATTGACCAAAAATTTGAACTTTTGACTGCCAAATGACCATTTTGCCCCTACAGTTGACTGTAGTGCAATTTAGGGTTTTGACTGTGCAATTTTGAGCTGAATGCCTTGAAACTTGATATGAGGATGCTTGACCACATTTGTAGGCATATGAGACTTGATTGGGCCTTTGAAAACTTCCTTTTCTTGATCAGAACCCAAACCCTAGTTTTGACTGTATAGGAGACAGTTGCACTGCACAACCCTTGGGGAATTTTGTGACTTGGCTTGGCAATTTCTTGAAGAATATGGGAGGGCAAATTTTGGGGTACAACAGTTTCCCCTGTTCAATCTTCTTAGACCTGAGGATGCAGATTGGCGGACGTGCCTTTCGTAATCCGAGGGTAGAAGATGATTGGACACTAGAGTGCCCAGAAATTTGCGCTCACATGGTAGCAGTGATGGTGGAATGGGCTTATAGATGCCATTTAGAGGTTGCTGGATAGGGTGATGGGCTTATAGATGCCATCTGGACGTTGATCGTGTAAGAGATTCCTCAACGAGAACCCGCGTACCTGCAAAAGAAAAAAATGAGTACCTGACACGTTGCAGGAGCTGATGTTAGATGCTTGGTATAGATATGTCCTGACTGGTTACAGGAGCTGAGTATGGATCTTCAAAAGATGATGAATGAACCAGGTATGGTTACTTCCTTAGCATGAATGGTAAGAGAACCTTGGGTGATTTTAACTTCAACAACGCTCGTTGAGAAAAATCTTGGCGGGAAATACCATCTTCGCAGGATCGGAACGAGAACCATAGACCATTATAATCTGAAAGGGAATCACCTCACTCGCCGTCGGAGAGGGGAATCATAGGAAAAGGAATTGTCACCTCACACACCGTCGGAGAGGGAAACATCTGAAAAAGGAATTACCACCTCACGCACTTGCCGGAGAGGGGACCATAAGAGACTATCACCTCACACTCATCGTCGGAGAGGGAAACATCTGAAGAAGGAATTACCACCTCACGCACTTGCCGGAGAGGGGACCATAAAAGACTATCACCTCACACTCATCGTCGGAGAGGGAAACATCTGAAAAAGGAATTACCACCTCACGCACTTGCCGGAGAGGGGACCATAAGAGATTATCACCTCACACTCATCGTCGGAGAGGGAAACATCTGAAGAAGGAATTACCACCTCACGCACTTGCCGGGGAGGGGACCATAGAAGACTATCACCTCACACTCATCGTCGGAGAGGGAAACATCTTGAAAAAGGAATTACCACCTCACGCACTTGTCGGAGAGGGGACCATAACTTCTACTGAGTCTTTATCAGAAAAATCTGTTGGGAGTCGATTTAGCTGGACTAGAGAAGACTTTGAAATATGTTTGAGCATTTTAACTGCGTCTTTCCTGAAAGGTAAAGGTCAGTCATATGCAATGCCTGATATGGATCACGCGATGATGTTCTCAACATAAATGAGATTTGTATGATGCGTTTATGCATGCTATAATGATGTATATGATGTTTTATGAATGTTTTCGTCTAGGAAAGTAAATCCTTGACGGGTGCCGGGAAGTCATATCCTGGGCTGATGTTGGAGAATAAGCTTTTGCTTCCGCTGGGGATAATAACTGCAAGAATACCGGTAGGAGAAGATGACTCCTTTGAGGAATAAACTTGGCAAATAGAGGATTCGGTGGGGAGAAAAGGTACCCCAACGACCATGCTAGGAAGCAATACTCTGTGGGGATAGAGATGCTTTGCTGAATTGCTGATAGCTTGTTGAGGATATCCTTGTTATTGGAAGTGTTAATAGACTTCGCTGGGGATAGGAAAGAACTACGTTGACGATGACCTTTCCGTGGCTTTTGGCTGAGGATAACCCAGTTATATCCTGTTAAGGAAATAACTCTTTAAATCAAGCCGGACGGCGTGTTCGTGTTCTGTGGGGGGGATAAGCTTCCAGAATCTACTGGGGGTAAGCTTACTGCTTGGGGAGATAAATTCCAACTTTCCTGGGGAAACTAGATTGGACTCTCCTGGGGAGATTTTGAACTGTAATTTTGTAAGTTGAAAGAGGGAACATATGTAGGGTTGCCTGCTGATGAGCTCGTGTAAAACCGCATCTGAAATGGAGAAGGAACTTTGATGATGAGTTCGTGTAAAACTGCGTTCTTGGAAAGGGAGAACCTGTGTAGGGTGTCCGGGTGACGAGTCCATGTAAAACTGCATCTTGAATAGGGGGAACCGGTGTAGGGTTGCTTGGTGAGGTAAGTTCATGTAAAACTTCTTGATGAACCGGGGTGAGGTTATCTTGAACTAAATCCATGTAAGACTTTTGGAGGAACCGGGGTTAGGTTACCTTGGGGTAAATCCATGTGAGATTTCTTGACGAACCGGGGTAAGGTTACTGGAGACGAGTCCATGTGAGACTTCTGGGGGAACCGGGGTTAGGTTACCTTGAGATAGATCCGTGTGAGATTTCTTGACGAACCGGGGTAAGGTTGCTTCGGGATAAGTTTGTGTAAAACTTCTGGATGAACCGGGGTAAGGTTGCTTGAGATAAACCCATGTAAGATTTCTAGAGGAACCGGGGTAAGGTTACTTGACGAGTTTGTGTAAAAACTTTTTGATGAACCGGGGTTAGGTCATCTTGTGCTAAATCCATGTAAGACTTCTGGAGGAACCGGGGTTAGGTTACCTGGATAAGTTTGTGTAAAAATTTCTTGATGAACCGGGGTTAGGTCATCTTGAGATAGGTCCATGTAAGACTTCAGGAGGAACCGGGGTTAGGTTACCTTGGGATAAATCCATGTGAGATTTCTGGAGAAACCGGGGTTAGGTTACTTGGATAAGTTCGTGTAAAACTTCTTCTGAAAATTGAGAAGGAACCGGTGTAGGGTTGCATGATTTTGGTTAAGTGGATGATTGTCCTGTTTGGTTTTGGATGTTAACCCACGATCTGGAATTGGTAGCGGTAGATGGTAATCATCCTTATATTGATCTTTCCTTTGTGCTTTGGTGGACAGAGCAATTGGATCGCCTGGGTAACTCATTATTGCCCCTGCTTCGGAGGTGAGGGAAGAGGATACCTGCGTGGGTGATTGACAAATCTTTGGGTAGACAGATGATGAGATACCGGAACATAGTCGTACGCTTTAATCCCTAACTTTTGCCTGGACCGCCCTTTCGGGTTTTCAGTCCACCGGGATACCCATTTTTGCCCAAGCCGCCTTTTCAGGTTTTCGACTTGCCGGGTGTACATATTTTTCGTTTTCATCCCTTATTTTGCCCGAACCCTTTTGGTTCGACGGGAAGCCCTTATTTTTGCCTAGGCATGTCAGCCTAGCGGGTCTTTGATGAGGCGCAGTATTTTTTCGACTATGTCCACGCTCTCAGAATGTCGGGAGTTGCCCCTGTTGGAAGTATTTTGCCATGCCCCAGATAATGGGCAATGCTCCTACTGTGCCCCTTGATTGGAGGTACTTCTGTTCACAAGGTGTTCATCGTGCGAATTTCCCTGCTGTTCAAACAAATAGTCATATGCAAACAAGGTTATTTTAAGAACGCAAAAGCTTATGTCTGTCTTGAATTTTGAAAATGCATTTTTGTAATACAGTGCGGTGTCAACTCAAGATTTTACAGCGAACCTTCAGGAGTCAGGATACCTTTGTAACAGTATGCTTTCGAACTAACCCATGCTTCAGCTAGGACTTTTAAGGGTTATATCGTGGCCGGGTTCACGGTTTAAGAAACAAAGGATAAAGGCTCAAATTATTGTACCCACCCGCTCTTCGTGATGTTCTCCAAACCTAAACTCAGTTGATCGTGCGTTAGACCTTATTTGAGTCTTTGTTCTGATATTCTAATGATGGTTCAGATGTTGATGATTTCTTTTGAATCGGCAGTCATTTTTGCTTTGGCTGTGGGACCTCTTGCTTGATTTTTGTTATCCCTTTCTTTTTTGCCTGAACTGTTTCCTTTTTGGGATTACAGTCAGCGGGATGCCCCAGTTTGGTAAGTCTTCTTTATTGGTTTTGACTTTTTGGGCTTTTCATTTATGATTTTTTTTGGTAATGACTGCCTGTCCTTATGATTGTTCTGAACCATCACTGTCTTTTGTTTTTGAAAAACTCATTTGGTGCCATTCATTGTGCACTTGGATCAACTAAGAGAACTACCCTGCCCCAGGTTATGATTAAGGGTTTTGATTTTCGAAAATAAAAACTCCTACTTCTTTGGCTCTGATGGGTTGACGAGGGATTATCATCCTTATAACTCCAGTGTTTAGGGGTTGAAGCAATGCCTGTACCTCATCAGCGGGGTTTGTTCAAAAGCATACTGTAGATTGTGGTATCGTTTTCGTCATCCTCCCTCAAGAGGTTTAGAATTTTCAATTAAGAGTTGACCATTGCAAAAATATGAAAGCAATTTTAAGCATAGTAAACATAATTAAATCAAGACAGACATGTGTAATGCATTCATGAAATAACAGAGTTTAACATGATAACCGTTTATCTGAACAAGAAAAGAAAAATACAACTTGAATTCAAATGAACAAAAATCTCTCGATCCTAGCCATGTTTTGGCAATGGAGCAGTGATCACGTTGGGAGTCTCGGCAGGCTCGAACTCGATCTCTTTGGCATCGATCATGTTCTGAATTTTGTACTTCAGTGCTCAACAGTCCTCAGTATCGTGCCCCGGGCTATCGGAATGATAAGCACACCTTGCTTCTAGATTGTAGCTAGGAGAGGAGGTCTTAGGATTGGCAGGAGGGTTGATCACTGCAATCAGGTTCATCTTCAACATGTGCTGCAATGCTTGTGACCATGGCATGTTAATGTTGGTGAATTGCCTTTTAGGCCCGTCCGGCCTTTGCTGGTTTCCCCTTTGTGGATGACGGCGTGGTGCAGAACCAGAAATCATGACTGCCCCTGCATGTTGGTCACGACGACTCTTTTGGCTGTATGCAGCATTAGACTCTTTCCTTCCCGTGTAAGGCTTTTTGTGAGTATCAGAAGGTGTGGCCTCTTGGATCTTCCCACTCTTGATACCAGCTTCGATTCTTTCCCCAGTCAGAATGAGGTCGGTGAACCCTGCAGATGAATTACCAATGAGATGATTGAAGAACGGCCCGGATAGGGTCCCCAAGAACATATCAACGAGTTCCCTGTCAGTTAATGGAGGCTGTACCCTTCCAGCAAGGTCTCTCCATTTCTGTGCATATTCCTTGAAACCTTCATTTGACCCTATCGACATACCCTGGAGTTGGGTGCGTGTGGGAGCAAGGTCGGCATTGTACTGGTAATGCTTGTAAAATGCAGTGGCTAAGTCTTCCCAGGTACGGATGTTGGCTCCATTCAGTTGATAGAACCACTCAAGCTGAGTCCCCGAAAGACTCTCTTGGAAGAAATGGATCCATAAGTTTTTGTCAGCTGTATAGGGATGGATCCTCCTTGTATAAGCCCTGAGATGCAACTTAGGACAGGATGCCCCATCGTATTTAGCAAAGGCGGGTACCTTGAATTTGCGCGGGATCACTACCCCAGAAGACAGACCTAGATCCTCGAAGTCCAGGCCAGGCACCTTTTGTATCTCCATAGCACTGAGCCGGTCTTCCAACTGTTGGTACCTGTCCTCAGCCGGAGGGTACTGTTCATCGTTGAAATCTGTCTCATTGTCGGAGACCGCTGGGCTGGGAATCCTTTCTTCTTGATGACTACTTTTCCCCACAGATGGAGTTGTCCTCTCAGCTTGGTCCTGCAGGGTGTTCCCAGATCTGCGTCTAGGGCTGAACAAGACAGTCCTCTTCTTCTTCTTTTCCTTCTTCAAGAGCAGAGCCTTCAGATCTTGCTGCCCCTGGGTCAGGTTCATGATTAGCCCTTGGAATTGGGCATTCTGAGCCTGGAGGGCCTTGATAGACTGCTCAGCTGATGATTCAGGATTCATGACGATCGGCTGAAATAAACAGCGAAGAAGGTAAGTAACCTGCAGAGAAAGGGTACCTGTTATGCAATGATATGTATGACATGCATGCAATGATTTCAAGGACCTCGCGGGGTAAACAGAGAAACTTGTTAGAGTTGAAAACCGGTAACTTGATTGAAGGTGCTTCCTGTTGCTGAGAGTCCTTCTTCAAGGGTCAAAGGCTCACCATATCCAGTGGGTCATAGCCCCTGACAACCTTGGCTAGAGGAAAATAAATCCTCTCTGCCCCTTGCTGGGATAGTTGATTCACCATGACCTGCATCACAAGCCCTTGAGATCCTTGAAATGGGTTAGGATGTATGCAATGGTATGATGTTATGCTATGCATGGGGTAATGTATGTAACCCTGTTGTGAGTCCCAATTAAGGACTGCAAACCACACCCTACAAGAAACAAGTAAAACCTGTCATGAGTCCCAGTTAAGGACTAAAACAAAGCCTGCAAGAAACACGTGTTAGGTAACAAGCATGCATATAGTCAAGTACGAAGGCACACACGTCACACAAGAGAAGCCCTCAAGGTTTAAGGCCAGCATGAGGTTTGGGGTAGTACCCTCTTGAAGTTGGTGGGCTCAACCTGTCTTATTAGAAGTAACCGGGTTCTAAGGTTCCCAATATCACGGGGTTGCTTTCATTGTTCATCGTTTCGATTTAGCCACTGAACTGGCGACCGAAATATTCCAGGAAAGCAACCCTCAATTGAGTGTAGTATCGAGTATCAACCAACCTCGGACTGCACCAAAGTCAGTTATCTCACTACCCTAAGGAGGCCAAGATAGTTCAATTAAGGTTCCTAAGGTCTGTTGATGCTTCATGACACCACGCGGAGGCCCCGTACTCTCCTTGACTGAACTCAAGGGTTACCGGTACACACCAAAGTGCCACATCAACGTAGCAGACTGTTTCAACCATGTCGGTATACCCCGCACAGTTCCCTCACAGCCTTGTTGCTACTTTCTAAGAGGGTATCCCCCAGATCCGGGTTAGGATCTATAGAACTCCCAAGCAACCCACAATTTAAAGCACACAAGGAAAACAATTGAAAACACAGTTATGAACTAGCCCTAAGGTACACCTCACTTTAAGTTAAGTCCCCAGCAGAGTCGCCAGTTCTGTGATCGGTAGATCTGGAACTGACTGTTTAACGCTGGTTCGCGAAATGTCGCGGAAGCAAGAGTCGCCACTGTCTTTTATTTTCTCCAAATGGAAAGGACAAAAGCACAGAAAAATTCCTTAAAGAGATTGCTCTCGGTTCGGGAGGTAGGTTATAGAAAGGGAAGGTGTTAGCACCCTTTCTATCCATGGTTATCCATGGGCTCTTAGATACTTGCTCAATGTGTTTTAAAAATTGTTTGTTTGCTTTTCAATGTGGGTTTAAAAAGTTTCTTTGAAAAATTTCAGTTCGACTCGTACGTCAGAGTGTTTGAAAAATTTGCTTTGAAAGCTTTTGAAAAGTGTCGGTGTGAAAAGTCTTCGTGAGTTTGTTTTGAGATTAGAGCAAGTATCCTTGAGAACCTACCTACCCTAAGGAATTTGTCTGTGTAAATGTCCTTAAAAGTAGTGCCATCCCACCATTGAGAGGTAGGTAGCACCACCGTTGGAGGCGTTCGGGTCAATTCGAGTTTTAGGGACATGGTGATCACCAGAGCAATGGGAAGACACCTTAGAAGCTACCCTCATGCCAGGTTCCCGGATCATGAGGACTTACTAAGACATCCTCTACTCGACGATCACCTTTCGAAGGCAACGGTGAGGCGTACCCTAGGGGTGGTGTGTGCGATTCGTGTATCGTTTTCATTTGTATTTATCTTGTCATGTTCATTGTGATCTACGCTTGATTTTATTATAGCCATTCATTCTTGCATGCTTATTTAACAGTTAAAATATTTGCGGGAAGATAAATCTAAACTATTACAAACGGCGCGGGTCCACATCGCCAAAATTAAACCGGACCCGATTTAACGGAAAGTAAATAAAGCAAATTAAAAGTGCGAAAAATTTAAGTTACAACGCTTTGGGAGAGATACATAATTATTTAAGCAATAAAGTAAATGCGCGAAATAAAATAATTAAAACAATGGGCGTTGGACCCTTTTGCAAAATTAAAATTAATAAGAAATTACAATTAAAAATTAAAAGAAAATGTTTTTTAGTATTTGTGTTTTTTTAAGATTTAATGGAAAAAGAGAATTAATCAAAATTAAAGTTGAATGTAAACCCTAATTCTAAATGGTTTTTAAGCTTATTATGAAAAATATTGAATTTTAACTAATTTAAACCTAAGTTAATTTACATGCATTTTTAATTTATGAAAATAAATAAAATAAATATTATTATTGTAAAAAGGGGAAATTAAAAAGGAATAAAATTAACTAAACCTATTTCTACATATTTTTTGTATTTTTATTATGAAAAGAATTTAAGTTAAACCTAATTTGAAACTAAATTTATTATAAACAATTTATTTACAAAAAATGTTAAAATAAAAATATTTATTGCATTTTTATCTTTTTCTGATTTTTTTTATGAAGTTTTTATATTTTTGTAGGAAAATAATTCATTAAAACAAATAAGGAAATAAAATAGCAATTAAGAAATAAAATAAGAAAAAAAAATGTAGAGAAAGCAAACCAGGGGGTTTCAGTCCCAATTTAGGAGGTGCTGATCCAATAAATTGAGCCCAACAACATTGGCCTCGTTGGACTTTTCTGAACCATGTGTGAGGCGTTGACTAAGGCGTAGTATGTTCCTTGGATCCATACCCTCGCTTTAACCTCCCAGGACGCGTGGCTTTTTGGATGAGGGAGGCATATGGTGTGCATTGGGTGATAGTGCTGCATGTGAACATCTATGGAAAAATAATATTGGAATTGTACAGACCTGGGATTCGAACCCAGGTCTTGGACGTTGCAAGCTCAACACCTGTGCCACTACGCCATGTTAACGCGTTTAATATATGAATATCAAATAAATAATATAAAGAAAGCAACGCGTTTAGTGGAGAGAAACGCGCGAAATTCAAACACCCCAATCGCCTGTGGCCACGTCTTCGTCTCTTTCACGTTCCCTGTAACATAAACATTCAGCAACGGTTTTATGCGCGTGGCCTTAGGGATGTTTTCAGAAAATAGCGATTAGAGCTATGTAACTCATAAATTGGGCGCGACTATATCAATCTCTTCGTCCAGATGCGTTGATTGCAATGGTGGTACTGGGGATGTCCAATTTTTCCTCTATTAAGAATCCCTAATTTGAAGCTCAGGAAACCCTAACATTCAATCATGGTATAATCTCATATAGCACAGAAAAACGCGATTAAAGGTGTTGGTTAGCTTTAGAACTTCAATATGAACAAGAATCAATAAACAAAATTCACAAATAACGCATATAATAGAATGTATGATTATGCAATTTGTTTGATACAGTTGAGGTTCCTGGTACCGATTCTTGGCGCTTGAGTGGAAGTTTATGATTGCAATATGATCAGGAAGACTGGAGGAAGCTGTTGGAAAAGCTTTTGTGCCTTGAATCGCCCTCTATCACTGATTTCAGAATTGAGTTTTTTCAACAATTTTCCAAGTTTGTAATGGAGTTCTCTGCGCAGCATAGAGTGTTTGAGCATTAGGGTTATCATCCTGAATATGTAGCAAAGCTATTAGGTTAAAAAACTCAATCCAATCTCTCATAATTATGAATTTTGAATATTTGATTTCAAGGATCTTTTTGAATCTTTTTTCATGTGTTCTTTGTTCAATCATGCTCAAATCAAACCAAAACTTGCCTAATTAGCATGTGCACGAAATATTGAGTCTAGAATGTGTACAAAAAGATTTGTTTGATTCATTTAGATATTTTCCACATATTTAATTGATTTAAATGAATTAATATTAATAGAAATTCAAATAAATAAATAAAAAATGAGAAAATACTTCCCTTTGGGCCAAATGGTCGTGCATAGGCTTGGAATGATGAATCATGGAAGAAAAATGGGCCCATTTGCAATTTTAGGTCATTTGGATCAAAGTTGACTTTTCAAAATTCCCAAAACTTTCCCAACTTCCACAAGGCATAACTTGCTCAATTTTTAAGCTTTTCTCATGTTCTTGGACATTTTGGAAAGGTCTTTGAGTCCTTTAACCAATGCCTTTGGTCCCATGTCATTTTGATTTACCAATCGCAAGTTATGGCCTTTGACTTAAAGTCCCTTTTTGTTGACTTTTGAAAATGACCTATAATGTTGAAATTGATAACTTTTTGTGAGAGCATTTCTTGGACTTGAAGTATGAAGATGAGTTGTAGGAAATGTCTTTCTCTTCAAAATGAGCTTTGGATGGAATTTTTCTGATAATCCATGTGAAAGTTATTCCCTGGTCAATTTCAGTTGACTTTTTCAGCTGTCCAAATATAGTAACTTTTGCATCTTGATGATTTTCTGAGCCAAATTTTGAGAATCATGATCAAGCATTGATCAAATGATGTTTGTGGCTTCAAAATGATATATTGACCAAAAATTTGAACTTTTGACTGCCAAATGACCATTTTGCCCCTACAGTTGACTGTAGTGCAATTTAGGGTTTTGACTGTGCAATTTTGAGCTGAATGCCTTGAAACTTGATATGAGGATGCTTGACCACATTTGTAGGCATATGAGACTTGATTGGGCCTTTGAAAACTTCCTTTTCTTGATCAGAACCCAAACCCTAGTTTTGACTGTATAGGAGACAGTTGCACTGCACAACCCTTGGGGAATTTTGTGACTTGGCTTGGCAATTTCTTGAAGAATATGGGAGGGCAAATTTTGGGGTACAACAGTTTCCCCTGTTCAATCTTCTTAGACCTGAGGATGCAGATTGGCGGACGTGCCTTTCGTAATCCGAGGGTAGAAGATGATTGGACACTAGAGTGCCCAGAAATTTGCGCTCACATGGTAGCAGTGATGGTGGAATGGGCTTATAGATGCCATTTAGAGGTTGCTGGATAGGGTGATGGGCTTATAGATGCCATCTGGACGTTGATCGTGTAAGAGATTCCTCAACGAGAACCCGCGTACCTGCAAAAGAAAAAAATGAGTACCTGACACGTTGCAGGAGCTGATGTTAGATGCTTGGTATAGATATGTCCTGACTGGTTACAGGAGCTGAGTATGGATCTTCAAAAGATGATGAATGAACCAGGTATGGTTACTTCCTTAGCATGAATGGTAAGAGAACCTTGGGTGATTTTAACTTCAACAACGCTCGTTGAGAAAAATCTTGGCGGGAAATACCATCTTCGCAGGATCGGAACGAGAACCATAGACCATTATAATCTGAAAGGGAATCACCTCACTCGCCGTCGGAGAGGGGAATCATAGGAAAAGGAATTGTCACCTCACACACCGTCGGAGAGGGAAACATCTGAAAAAGGAATTACCACCTCACGCACTTGCCGGAGAGGGGACCATAAGAGACTATCACCTCACACTCATCGTCGGAGAGGGAAACATCTGAAGAAGGAATTACCACCTCACGCACTTGCCGGAGAGGGGACCATAAAAGACTATCACCTCACACTCATCGTCGGAGAGGGAAACATCTGAAAAAGGAATTACCACCTCACGCACTTGCCGGAGAGGGGACCATAAGAGATTATCACCTCACACTCATCGTCGGAGAGGGAAACATCTGAAGAAGGAATTACCACCTCACGCACTTGCCGGGGAGGGGACCATAGAAGACTATCACCTCACACTCATCGTCGGAGAGGGAAACATCTTGAAAAAGGAATTACCACCTCACGCACTTGTCGGAGAGGGGACCATAACTTCTACTGAGTCTTTATCAGAAAAATCTGTTGGGAGTCGATTTAGCTGGACTAGAGAAGACTTTGAAATATGTTTGAGCATTTTAACTGCGTCTTTCCTGAAAGGTAAAGGTCAGTCATATGCAATGCCTGATATGGATCACGCGATGATGTTCTCAACATAAATGAGATTTGTATGATGCGTTTATGCATGCTATAATGATGTATATGATGTTTTATGAATGTTTTCGTCTAGGAAAGTAAATCCTTGACGGGTGCCGGGAAGTCATATCCTGGGCTGATGTTGGAGAATAAGCTTTTGCTTCCGCTGGGGATAATAACTGCAAGAATACCGGTAGGAGAAGATGACTCCTTTGAGGAATAAACTTGGCAAATAGAGGATTCGGTGGGGAGAAAAGGTACCCCAACGACCATGCTAGGAAGCAATACTCTGTGGGGATAGAGATGCTTTGCTGAATTGCTGATAGCTTGTTGAGGATATCCTTGTTATTGGAAGTGTTAATAGACTTCGCTGGGGATAGGAAAGAACTACGTTGACGATGACCTTTCCGTGGCTTTTGGCTGAGGATAACCCAGTTATATCCTGTTAAGGAAATAACTCTTTAAATCAAGCCGGACGGCGTGTTCGTGTTCTGTGGGGGGGATAAGCTTCCAGAATCTACTGGGGGTAAGCTTACTGCTTGGGGAGATAAATTCCAACTTTCCTGGGGAAACTAGATTGGACTCTCCTGGGGAGATTTTGAACTGTAATTTTGTAAGTTGAAAGAGGGAACATATGTAGGGTTGCCTGCTGATGAGCTCGTGTAAAACCGCATCTGAAATGGAGAAGGAACTTTGATGATGAGTTCGTGTAAAACTGCGTTCTTGGAAAGGGAGAACCTGTGTAGGGTGTCCGGGTGACGAGTCCATGTAAAACTGCATCTTGAATAGGGGGAACCGGTGTAGGGTTGCTTGGTGAGGTAAGTTCATGTAAAACTTCTTGATGAACCGGGGTGAGGTTATCTTGAACTAAATCCATGTAAGACTTTTGGAGGAACCGGGGTTAGGTTACCTTGGGGTAAATCCATGTGAGATTTCTTGACGAACCGGGGTAAGGTTACTGGAGACGAGTCCATGTGAGACTTCTGGGGGAACCGGGGTTAGGTTACCTTGAGATAGATCCGTGTGAGATTTCTTGACGAACCGGGGTAAGGTTGCTTCGGGATAAGTTTGTGTAAAACTTCTGGATGAACCGGGGTAAGGTTGCTTGAGATAAACCCATGTAAGATTTCTAGAGGAACCGGGGTAAGGTTACTTGACGAGTTTGTGTAAAAACTTTTTGATGAACCGGGGTTAGGTCATCTTGTGCTAAATCCATGTAAGACTTCTGGAGGAACCGGGGTTAGGTTACCTGGATAAGTTTGTGTAAAAATTTCTTGATGAACCGGGGTTAGGTCATCTTGAGATAGGTCCATGTAAGACTTCAGGAGGAACCGGGGTTAGGTTACCTTGGGATAAATCCATGTGAGATTTCTGGAGAAACCGGGGTTAGGTTACTTGGATAAGTTCGTGTAAAACTTCTTCTGAAAATTGAGAAGGAACCGGTGTAGGGTTGCATGATTTTGGTTAAGTGGATGATTGTCCTGTTTGGTTTTGGATGTTAACCCACGATCTGGAATTGGTAGCGGTAGATGGTAATCATCCTTATATTGATCTTTCCTTTGTGCTTTGGTGGACAGAGCAATTGGATCGCCTGGGTAACTCATTATTGCCCCTGCTTCGGAGGTGAGGGAAGAGGATACCTGCGTGGGTGATTGACAAATCTTTGGGTAGACAGATGATGAGATACCGGAACATAGTCGTACGCTTTAATCCCTAACTTTTGCCTGGACCGCCCTTTCGGGTTTTCAGTCCACCGGGATACCCATTTTTGCCCAAGCCGCCTTTTCAGGTTTTCGACTTGCCGGGTGTACATATTTTTCGTTTTCATCCCTTATTTTGCCCGAACCCTTTTGGTTCGACGGGAAGCCCTTATTTTTGCCTAGGCATGTCAGCCTAGCGGGTCTTTGATGAGGCGCAGTATTTTTTCGACTATGTCCACGCTCTCAGAATGTCGGGAGTTGCCCCTGTTGGAAGTATTTTGCCATGCCCCAGATAATGGGCAATGCTCCTACTGTGCCCCTTGATTGGAGGTACTTCTGTTCACAAGGTGTTCATCGTGCGAATTTCCCTGCTGTTCAAACAAATAGTCATATGCAAACAAGGTTATTTTAAGAACGCAAAAGCTTATGTCTGTCTTGAATTTTGAAAATGCATTTTTGTAATACAGTGCGGTGTCAACTCAAGATTTTACAGCGAACCTTCAGGAGTCAGGATACCTTTGTAACAGTATGCTTTCGAACTAACCCATGCTTCAGCTAGGACTTTTAAGGGTTATATCGTGGCCGGGTTCACGGTTTAAGAAACAAAGGATAAAGGCTCAAATTATTGTACCCACCCGCTCTTCGTGATGTTCTCCAAACCTAAACTCAGTTGATCGTGCGTTAGACCTTATTTGAGTCTTTGTTCTGATATTCTAATGATGGTTCAGATGTTGATGATTTCTTTTGAATCGGCAGTCATTTTTGCTTTGGCTGTGGGACCTCTTGCTTGATTTTTGTTATCCCTTTCTTTTTTGCCTGAACTGTTTCCTTTTTGGGATTACAGTCAGCGGGATGCCCCAGTTTGGTAAGTCTTCTTTATTGGTTTTGACTTTTTGGGCTTTTCATTTATGATTTTTTTTGGTAATGACTGCCTGTCCTTATGATTGTTCTGAACCATCACTGTCTTTTGTTTTTGAAAAACTCATTTGGTGCCATTCATTGTGCACTTGGATCAACTAAGAGAACTACCCTGCCCCAGGTTATGATTAAGGGTTTTGATTTTCGAAAATAAAAACTCCTACTTCTTTGGCTCTGATGGGTTGACGAGGGATTATCATCCTTATAACTCCAGTGTTTAGGGGTTGAAGCAATGCCTGTACCTCATCAGCGGGGTTTGTTCAAAAGCATACTGTAGATTGTGGTATCGTGAGATTTCTGGAGAAACCGGGGTTAGCAGGTTGTGCATAATGACCCTAGTAAAGTATGGGGGAAGATTGTTGACCCGCCAGTGAACAAGAACAAGTTTGGTTTTGGATTTTCTACGAAGTATGGTAAAGGTGAGAATTTGAAGCTGAAGACTGCACTAGGCAAGTATTAGGATATTTTCCACATCAGAGGTTTTCTTCATCCAACTGTTTCTAGAATCAATGTTATTGTGGAGGATGAAGAAGAGCAGGAGATGCTGAATTATGTGACGCCTAGAGTTAGAGTCTAGAACTGGGTCACTATTGATGTTCCCTCTTGCATATATGTCTCAAAGTAATATGTTTTTTTTAATCTTTGCAAAAAGCTTTCACTCTGCCCAAGTTGAAAGTTAATATTGTACGGGCTTATCTGTTTGCTTTGCTCATTAAAATCATAAATAAAAGTTGTCTTTGATTCTCAAATTGTGTTTTCATTTTCTTCTTTTTCTTAGAAAAATGGTAATCAGAAAAAACCCTTTTGGAATAAATAATAATTGTAAATAAATATGCATAATCACTTGATATATGTGTTAGTTTCTAAAAGCAATCATAAATCATATGTGCAGATTAATTAAAAAAATCGTTGAATTCAAATGACCCTGCACCCTCTCCCAACTTTGAATACCTTGTGTATGGGGCCGAAGAAGAAGAATATGATGAAATTCCAGAAGAGGTTTCACGGTTGCTCGAGCACGAGGAAAGTTCCATTCAGTCGTATAAAGATCCATTAGAGACAATCAATTTGGGTTCAGAGGAAGATCCAAGAGAAGTCAAGATTGGAGCATTACTGCATCCCGATGTGAAGAGTAGTTTGATTGAAATGTTGAAAGAGTATGTAGACATATTTTCTTGGTCATACCAAGATATGCCTGGTTTGGATACTGATATTGTGGAACATCATTTGCCGCTAAAGCCATAGTTCCCGCCAGTCAAGCATAAATTGCGAAGAACTCACCCAGATATGGCTGTAAAAATTAAAGAAGTTTTAAAGCAGATTAATGTCGATTTTCTCGTGACATCAGTGTACCCTTAGTGGATTGCCAATATTGTCCCAGTACCAAAGAAAGACGGAAAATTTCACATGTGCGTTGATTATAGAGATTTAAATAAAGCTAGCCCAAAAGATGATTTTCCATTACCATATATTGATATGTTGGTTGATAGTGCAGCAAAATTCAAAGTATTCTCGTTCATGGACGGATTTTCCGGATATAATCAAATTAGAATGGCTCCTAAGGACATGGAAAAAACAACGTTTATCACACCCTGGGGAACATTCTGTTATAGAGTGATGCCCTTCGGGCTGAAGAACGCTAGTGCAACATATGAGAGGGCTATGACAACCCTATTCCATGATCTGATGCACAAGGAAATTGAGGTGTATGTTGGTGATATGGTTGCTAAATCCCAGACTGAAGAAGGGCATATAGATGATTTGTTAAAATTGTTTCAGTGTTTGAGGAAGTATCGTCTCTGGTTGAATCCAAATAAATGCACCTTTGGTGTCCGATCAGGGAAATTGTTAGGTTTCATTGTCAGCCAAAAAGGAATTGAAGTTGATCCTGATAAAGTCAAAGCAATTCAAGAAATGTCTGCACCAAGGACTGAAAATCAAGTTAGAGGCTTGCATATGATTGCAACGTGTGAACCGATCTTTAAGTTGTTACAAAAAGATCAAGGTTGTGTATGGACAAGTGATTATCAAATGGAATTTGAAAGTATTAAAGAGTATCTTCTTGAACCTCCTATCTTGCTTCCCCCTGTTGAAGGAAGACCATTGATCATGTATTTGACAGTGTTAGATAATTCTATGGGATGTATTTTGGGACAACAAGACAAAACAGGAAAGAAGGAATATGCCATTTATCATCTCAGCAAGAAGTTTACTGACTGTGAGTCACGGTATTCTATGCTGGAAAAGACATGTTGTGCTCTAGCCTGGGCGACAAAGCGGTTGCAGCAATATATGTTGAATCATACTACTTGGTTGATTTCCAAAATGGATCACATTAAGTATATTTTTGAAAAGCCTGCTCTTACTGGAAGAATTGCCCGCTGACAGATGTTGTTGTCTGAATATGATATTGAATATCGTACTCAGAAGGATATAAAAAGCATTGTGCTTGCAGATTATCTTGCTCACCAACCGGTAGATGATTACCAATCTGTTAAGTATGAGTTCCCTGATGAGGATGTTATGTTCCTGAAAGCGAAAGATTGTGATGAACCTTTTCCTGGGGAAGGTCCTGATCCTGAATCCCGATGGGGTATGGTATTTGATGGAGCTATGAATGCTTATGGAAAAGGAATTGGTGTTGTGATTATCACTCCTCATGGATCACACATTTCTTTTACTGCAAGGCTGACATTTGATTGTACTAATAATATGGCAGAGTATGAGGCTTGTATCATGGGTCTAGAGGAGGCCATTGATCTCAGAATCAAAGTTCTAGATGTGTATGGCGATTCAACTTTGGTAGTAAATAAGATTAAAGGAGAATGTGATACTCGTCACCCTGGCTTGATCCCTTACAAAGACTATGCTAGAAGATTATTACCCTTCTTTAACAAAGTTGAATTCCATCATATTCCTAGAGATGAAAATCATATGGCAGATTCTTTGGAAACTCTGGCTTCTATGTATCAAGTGAATACTAGGAATGATGTTCCTCGTATCACAGTCCGACATTTGGATAGACCAGCTCATATGTTTGCAGCAGAGGGAGTAGCAGATAAAAAACCCTTGGTATTATGATATCAAGCATTTTCTCCAGACTCACGAATACCCGGCTGGTGCGTCAAATAAAGATAGAAAGACATTGAGAAGGTTGGCAGGCAGCTTTTTCCTCAATGAAGATGTGTTATACAAAAGAAATTATGACATGGTCTTGCTCAGATGCGTGGATAGACACAAAGAAGACATGTTGATGCATGAAACCCATGAAGGTTCCTTTGGTACTCATGCCAATGGACATTTGATGGTAAAAAAGATGCTTAAGGCAGGTTATTATTGGTTGGAAATGGAATCTGATTGTTGTAAATTTGCAAAGAAGTGCCATAAATGCCAGATTTATGCTGACAAAATCCATGTGCCTCCAACGCTTCTCAATGTTATTTCTTCCCCATGTCCTTTCTCTATGTGGGGTATTGACATGATTGGAATGATTGAACCAAAGGCGTCAAATGGACATTGTTTCATTTTAGTGGAAATTGACTACTTCACTAAATAGGTGGTAACAGCTTCATATGCTAATGTTACTAAGCAGGTGATAGTGCGCTTTATCAAGAATAATCTCATATGTCGGCATGGTGTGCCAAGCAGGATTATCACCGACAACAGCTCAAATCTGAATAATAAGATGATGACAGAACTTTGTGAAGAATTCAAGATTTTCCACCTTAATTCATCTCCTTACAGGCCGAAGATGAATGGGGTTGTTGAAGCTGCTAACAAGAACATCAAGAAGATCATCCATAAAATGGTTGTTACTTATAAAGATTAGCATGAGATGCTCCCTTTTGCTTTACATGGGTATCTAACATTTGTCCGCACTTCAACAGGGGCAACCCAATAACACTAAAACACACTGCATATTTGATTCAAATTGCACATGTTTGTTAGGGTTTTTATTGTCATTTTCTTGTGTTATGCTTGTTTTTGTTTTGTTTTTAGGTATTTTGATTATCTAGAGCCCCACTTGAAGAAATGAATAAAAATGAGCAAGAAATCAAGTTTTTGAGCAAATTATACACATGGCATCCAGCATGGCGCCCGCCATAGGGTAGGCCATAACATGGATTGGTTTCAACTGCCTTCAACTGCCATGTTCTCCTCAACATCCCACCCTTGTACACATGGCAGGCGCCACCCTTGTTAAATGGTGTCCCTCCCAAAAGGGGTTGGGGGGCACCTTGGTAATTCCATGGAGTATTGTTCTTCTATAAATATGAGGTTCTAGTTTCATTTTCTTTTCATCCAAGCTTAGTTACAAATTTAAGCCATATACTGTCAAATTTTGTAAGTGATAATGCCTTCACATCGAAGAGTTATCACACCATTGATAGATTCCGTAATCGAGTTTGGAGCACTTTGGTAGAAGTTAATCATGTCGCCATTTTCATTTCCAGACGCATTTATTTCCAGTCGTACCTGATTTAAAGCCTCCAATTTTGAGCAGGTTTGTATTTACAAGTCTTGCTTTACTTTATTTATTTCATCGCACTCGCTTTACTTTATTTATTTCATCGCACCCGCTTTACTTTGTTTATTTCCTTGTCTTGCACTTATTTACTTGCTTTATTTACTTGTCTTTTAAAGCCTTTTTACTTTAAGAATCTACTTTAACATGATCTATTTTAACATGTCTATTTACATTTCCATGTTTGGATAAATTTTAAAGGTTAGAATGTAAGGATCATAGTTAAAGTGATGTTCCATATAATGTGTCTGTAGACTGTTTTGGTTTTTAACACAAGTTTTCTGCACTTTATTTTTGTTGGGTAAGATCGAAAGTTGTCCAACCTTCATTTAAAATTGGGTAGTCGTAGTTGTTCAAAGGAAGCGAAAGCGCTTTGTTCAATTAACTAGGAATCTTTTAACACTTATAGAAAAACGATTTCAAAACTCTTTTCAGACGCGTTTATGGGTTTAAAGGCCTAGTCCTCTTTTGGTTAGAAGTTCCAAGTCAAAATTACTTTTCAACTAAGTCAAGAAACTATATTTCTCAAAAATAGGTTTATTACTTTAACGCAATTCACGCCTTTTTATAACTGACAATAAGAGGGATTGATTAAAGAACAAACTCGGTTCTGAATACGCGAAAGCGACGGTTCCTGTTAAATTAGTTCTTTTCATGAGTAGAAAATATTGCCCTATAAGTAGTTCTATTTAGAAGCATTTAGAATATTATCAGATTGTGAATTACATTCAAGCCTGTTGTTTTTATCTGAATTTATATCTTCGTACTTTACTTTCACTGTATACTCATAAACCCCTGAATTGTTTTACCTTAGATAAACATCATAACAACAGAAATCGATAGATTGACATTTGGTCTATGTGGGATCGATAATCTTTTATATTACTCTTACGCATTTCGTATACTTGCGAAAATACCGCATCAAGTTTTTGGTGTTGTTGCCAGGGACCAATTACGTCAAATTTTGTACCCTACTGTTACACTGTCTAGACTAAGGCTTTATTAAGCTGGTAAATGCGAAGAACTCGCAGCACCAGAAGTTTATTAGATCCTTTAGCAGAACCCGAACGTTACACCTGTGCACGTCTCTTACACCAAAGAGTTAGGAGAGCTATGGCCGAAGAATGTAACCAAAGACCCCTTAAGGAATTCGCCCAACCCTCTGACGAAGAACACTGTTCTAGTATATTAAACCCTGCTATTCCTGCTAACAATTTCGAACTGAAACCCTCTCTATTACAATTAGTAAAACATAACCAATTCACGGGTCTCGCTACAGAGAACCCAAATCAGCATTTAAAAGTCTTTATCCAATTAGCTGACACCTTTAAAACCAACGGAGCTACACCTGAGGCAATTCGTTTAAGACTATTCCCTTTCTCCCTCAGAGATAAAGCATGTTCTTGGTTAGATTCCCTTCCAGCCAATTCCATAACAACCTGGGAAAACCTTAGGAGAGTGTTCCTTGCCAAATATTTTCCCCCGAGTAAGACTGTTGTCCTTCGAAATTAGATCACCAGATTTACTCAAAACCAAGGAGAATCACTTTTTGAAGCTTGGGAGAGATATAAAGACCTATTAAGAACTTATCCACACCATGGCCTAGAATAGTGGTTAATCATTCATACCTTCTATAATGGACTCATTTATAACACTAAGATGAACATCGACGCTGCTGTTGGCGATGCATTGATGAACAAACGTTACCCTGAAGCTTGCGCTCTCATCGAAGATATGGCCCAAAACCATTATCAATGGGGAACTGAATGGGCATCGTTAGATAAGAAAGAGACCCAAGAAGGAATACATGAGATAAGTTATATAGACATGATGCAAGCCAAAATGGATGCTTTAGCCCTTAAAGTTGAACATATGTCTTCAAACCTAGCTACTGTAGCAGCAGTCCACCCGAAATGTGAAATATGTGGAACCAAAGGGCACCAATCAGCTGAATGTAATTTGTTAAATGAAACAAGCACATACCAAGTCAACTATGACCAAGGAAACCCATTTTAAAATACTTACAACCCTGGATGGAGGAATCACCCAAACTTCTCCTATAAAAACAATAATCCTATCCAAAATTCAGCACCTCCGAGACCATCAAGTTTTCAAGCCCAGAGACGAAACCAACCTATGCAAGTTGTACCCCCAAAGCCGAACCTAGAGAAAATTATGGAAAATTTCATTTCGGCCTAAACCTAGAAAAACAAAGAATTCCTAAACCAAAACATTCATGTAAATGAATTAATTACACAATTAGGAACCAAGGTTGACCAAATAGTCACCCATAATAAAATGCTTGAAACCCAGATCTCTCAGGTATCTCTCGAACAGGCTTCCCAAACTACGCCTGGAGGGTAATTTCCTGGACAACCTCAACCAAACCCTCGAGGACAAGCCAATGCCATTACCTTACAAAGTGGGACTACTTACGATGAACCTGTCAACCCAACATTGAATGAATCCAAAACTTATAAGAAATGTGTTGTGCCTACAGACAAAGTAGAGGAACCAGTGGAATCTGAAAAATAGAAAGATAAAGATAAAGGAGAAGCTATAGATAAAACTTATGTACCACCCCCTCCATACAAACCACCAATACCATATCCGCAAAGACTTAAGAAAACTAAAATTAATAACCAATATAAAAAATTCACAAAAATAATAGAGAAACTCCATGTATAGATTCCTTTCACCGAAGCCATCACCCAGATACCATCATATGCTAAATTCCTCAAAGACATCATAACCGACAAACCTAGGTTGATGATCCCAAACCCTTGGAATGCAATTCTATTTCTGAAAATAAACTTGCTAAGAAAGAGAAAGACCCTGGAAACTTTTCCATATCTTGTATTTTAGGAAATCACATGGTCGACAAAGCATTCATGGACTTAGGAGCTAGTGTGAGCTTAATTCCTCTGGCAGTTTGTGAGAGATTAAACTTAGGAGAATTACAACCTACTAAGATGTCTCTTCAATTAGCCGATAGATCTGTTAAATACCCAATCGGCATATTAGAAGACGTCCTGATTAGGATCGATAAATTGTATATCCCCACTGATTTTGTTGTCGTGGACATAAAAGAAGATGACGATATTCCAATCCTCTTAGGTAGACCGATCTTATCAACTACAAGAGCCATAATAGATGTCAAGTGAGGAAAGTTGACTTTTGAAGTAGGTGATGAAAAGATAGAATTTATTCTTTCGAAATTTCTTATGGCACCAGTAATAGGAAACACATGTTATGCCACAGACATCATTGATGAATGCGTTAGGGAACTAGATCAAGAAGAACCCACAGAAATAATCAAGCTACCTTCAACCATCATAAGGGGAGATGATGGATTTGAAAAGATGGAACCCTACATTGATGATAACCTTCACGAATGTTTAGCCCTTACTCCAGATCATATACCATGCCCCAAGAAACCAACTTTGGAACTTAAAGAACTACCCAAGAATCTAAGATATGAGTTTCAAGATGAAGGAATGGACCGTCCAGTTATAGTTAGTGCTTCCTTAAACCAAGAAGAAACAAACCAACTCTTAGATGTTTTACGAAAATATCCCTCATCTTTAGGATATAATAACTCTGATCTGAAAGTTATAAGTCCATCCATATGTATGCATCAGATTTTACTTGAGGGAGATTCAAAACCCTCCAGAGAACATCGGAGAAGGATAAATTCTATAATGAGTGATGTTGTTAAGAAAGAAGTTCTTAAGTGGCTAGGGCGGGTATAATTTATCAAATCTCTGATAGTAAGTGGGTGAGCCCTGTGCATGTAGTACCTAAAAAGGGAGGCATCATAGTCGTGCTAAGTGAGAAAGGCGAACATGTAGCAAAGCGGATAGAAGGAGGTTGGCGTATGTGCATATATTATAGAAAGCTAAATAAGGCAACTAAGAAGGATCATTTTCCCTTACCATTTATAGACTAAATACTGGAACGTCTAGCTAGACATTCTTACTTTTGTTATCTAGATGGGTATTCGGGATTCTTCCAAATTCCTATTCACCCTGAAGATTAAGAAAAAATAACCTTTACATGCCCTTACAGAACCTTTGCCTATAGACGAATTCCATTCGGACTTTGTAATGCTACAACTACTTTCCAGCATTGCATTATGTCAATCTTCGTAGATTATCTTGATGGGATTATGGAAGTATTTATGGATGACTTCTCGGTATGCATATTCAATTTTAAGAACCGTCTCGCTAACCTTGAGAAAATTCTAGAGAGATACGTAGAAGTAAACCTTGTGTTAAACTGGGAGAAGTGTCATTTCATGGTTACCGAAGGTATAGTTTTAGGACACATAGTCTCTGAAAAAGGTATTGAAGTTGATAGAGAAAAAATAGAAGTTACAGAAAACCTAAAACCACCTAAGACAATTAGGGAAGTCCGGAGTTTTCTTGGACATGCCGGTTTTACCAATGCTTTATCAAGGACTTCTCTAAAATAAACAAAACTCTAACTGGTCTTTTGATGAAAGACGTTGAATTTATCTTCGATGAAAAGTGTATTGAGGCCTTTGACCTTTTGAAACAAGCACTAATTTCAGCACCTATTATGCAACCCCCAGATTGGACTGAACCTTTTGAAATCACGTGCAATGCTAGCGATTTCGCTGTGGGAGATGTTCTAGGTCAAAGAAAAGATAAGAAATCACATGTGATTTACTATGCAAGTAGAACCCTAGATGCTGCCCAACTTAATCATGCAACAACCGAAAAGGAAATCCTAGCTGTAGTTTTCACCATCGATAAATTTCGATCCTATCTGGTAGGAGCTAAAATTATAGTCTATACAGATCATGCAGCTATTCGTTACCTATTAAGCAAAAAGGATGCTAAGCCTAGGTTACTTTGATGGATACTTTTACTACAAGAGTTTGATATAGATATTCGAGACAAGAAAGGCACATAAAACGTAGTTGCTGATCACCTTTCTAGGCTTGAATACCTAAAACTAGATTTAGTACCCATAAATGATGATTTCGCCTATGAAAAACTAATAGCTAAAATAGACATCATTAGAGAAGATAACTTGGATCCTTATAAGAACTCTGAGGAAGCTTTAACAGTGAGCAATGTACCTTGGTACGCTGACTTTGTTAACTACCTAGCTGCTGATATAGTACCTCCTGACCTAAACTATCAACAGAAAACTAAGTTCTTCAATGATGTAAGAAATTTTTATTGGGACGAGCCAATTATTTTCAAAAGAGGTATTGACGGTATTTTTCATTGTTCTATTCCAGAAGAAGAGGTAAGAAATATCATAGAACACTGTCACTCTGCACCCTATGAAGGACATGCAAGCACTTCTAAAACATACGCTAAAATTCTCCAAGCTGGCCTCTTATGGCCTACTATATGGTGTGATGTTCATGCTTACATTGTCATATGTGACAGATGTCAGCAAACTGGAAATATCTCAAGATGTGATGAAATGTATTTAAGGAACATTCAGGAAGTAGAACTTTTCGATGTATGGGGTATTGATTTTATGGGGCCATTTCCATCCTCACTGGGAAATAAATATATCTTAGTAGATGTTGACTACGTGTCTAAATGGATTGAAGCTATAACCTCACCCACAAATGACACACGACTAGTGATAAAGCTATTTAAGAATTATATATTCCCTAGATTCGGAATACCCAGTCTTGTTATAAGCGATGGTGGATCACACTTCATATCAAGGATTTTTGACAAAATTTTAAGTAAATATGGAGTTAAGCATAGAGTAGCAACACCCTACCATCCGCATACTATTGGTCAATTAAAAGTATATAATATGGAGATTAAACAGATCTTAGAAAAAACCGTTTCAATATCTAGAAAAGATTGGTCTTAGAAGCTACAAGAAGCACTACAGGCCTACATAACTGCTTTTAAAACCCCTATCGGAACAAATCCTTACCAATTGGTCTATGGAAAGTCTTGTCACTTACCCTTTAAAATAGAACACAAAGCCTATTGGGCCATTAAAACTTTAAACCTAGATTATTTAACTGTTGGTGAAAAGCGCATCCTAGACATTCATAAACTAAAAGAACTCCGTCAGTCTGCCTATGAAAATTCCATAATGTATAAAGAAAGAACCAAAGCTTGGCATGATAAAATAATTGTAAAGAAATACTTCAATATAGGCGATCATGTTCTCCTTTTTAAATCCAGGTTGTGACTTTTTCCTGGCAAGTTACGTTCAAGATGGAATAGTCCTTTCGAGGTTTCTAAAATCCTAAAATTCGGAGCAGTTGAGATCAAGAACAACTCTTGTAATCCATTCACTGTCAATGGGTAGAGGTTAAAACACTATGAAGGAGGTGACATTCCCATCGACTACTCTAGCTATACTCTGATCGATCCACTGGTACCTACTTCAGATATATGAGTTCTACTCGTCAAGCTAACGACGTTAAACAAGCGTTGCATGGGAGGAAACCCATGGGTTTATCTTTTCATTCCTTGCATCTATTTATTTTTAAATTTAATTTTAGTTTTAATCATTTAGACTAACTTTTACAATGTTCGTGTTTTCAGGTCCCACCTCGATAACATTCCTCTTTAACCATTTTTTTCAGGATGCAAAGCTTCAACGACATGCACGTCACTTTCAGAGATGATACACAAAGACAACACTATGCGGTCCTTTCTCAGCGCCCCATGGCACCTACCCGTTACCCTGACCAGGCTTGCATGGAATCTTTAGGCCTCAAGCCTAGTATAAAGTTTCTGTGTGGTCAGCTCTAGTGGGATGAGTATGCTGTTGACTTGAATATGACCTACAAAAACCTCACCCTGGAATTCCTCAGTTCATTTGACTTTGAGCCATATGTTGGTCAGGACGGCTACATCATCTTCAGATTGTTTGGGACAGAGTACTCTTTTACCCAGAAGGAGTTTGGTGATTTGCTAGGCTTCCAGACTATCCCTAATGCCATTCCTGAGCTACCTATGGGTTAATTTATGAGTAGAGATGTCGAGAAGTTTTGGAGTGATATTATAGGTGGAGGATGTAACATCCCGATTTAGATTTAGTATTATTTAATTATTTTATTAATTATTATATTTTATGGTAATTAATTTAATTGTGTGATTTGGTGAATATTTGAATTATTAGAATATATGTGTTATTTGAATAATTGAGTTTATGAGTAAGAACAGAAAATAGCTAATTGGGCTTAATAATGAGAAATAGAAGTAATAAGGAGGTGTGAATTACTAAGCCCAATAAGAGAACTATAGTTAGTAAGGGTTATGAGAGATAATAGATTAGAACTCTCATTTTGTGAAAAGAAGAGAAAATGAGAAAGAGGAAGAGAGAATAGGCAAAACCTAGAGGTGAATATTCAAGAGTTAAGGGGGATAATCCTTACTATTATGGGTGTGTATGGTATGCAATGGGTAGTAACATGCTAGGTGTGATTTGATTTTCAATTTCTAGATTTAAACTCTCATATGTTAGGGTTTGTGTAGAAATCTATGGATTTGATAGAAATTGATGTGTTGAATGGAATAGAATGAGTACCTTCATGTTAGGATGATGGATTATTGATAAAATTGGAAAAAATGATGTTTTTTAGTGATGGGTAGTGTTTTTGATAAGAAACATAGTGTGAAAATTAAGTTAAAATGAAGAAAAAACCATGTTTTAGAAGTTTGAGTCGACTCAAACTGAAGGGGGGTCGGCGCGAGACAACCCACCAGACAAGGAAGTGTTGTCACACATTTTTGTGTTGACTCATAGTTCTTATATGTCGACTCATTCTTTGCGTCAACTCATACAGGGTTTTGCGTCGACTCATACACCAAGTTTTCTGGCAGATTTTGTAATGGACATAACTTTTGAATCGTAACTCCATTTTAGGCGCCATTTGAATCGTTAGAAAGATAACACAATAAACTATAAGATATAACTAGGTTTGTTGGCATTGAATGATTGTAATAATAGTTTGGATATGATTTGTTACGTGTCATGAATGGATGATGAATGGAAATAACATGTTTTGACATTGTTTGCTATTCGTGATATGTGTGATTGATGAATGTTATATGATTGCATGTGTTGCTGATATATGTGTGTTTGTGCAATGGTGGATAATTCATTTTGATGGATTATTGTGATATGTGGTATGATTAAGGTTTGGTGATAATCTTAATTTTCATATAATTGGTTATGTTTGCACATGCATGCATGGGGAGATTGAACTCTAGTTGGTTGCTTTGATCCTTATGTGGAAATAGAAGCGGTGAATTATATGTTCATATTGCTTGCTTTGATCCTTGTGTAGAAATAGAAGCGGTGAACTATATGTTCATATTGGTGGGCTTTGGTCTTGTCCGGATCGGAAGCGTGGCTCTGGTTCTAAATATTGAATCGGGAGTGAGGTGAACTTGATGTTCACGATGGTACCACATACATGAGTCACATTGAGTCGCATTTGTTATTATGTAATGTTTTTCTTTGAATGCTTAATGTGTGTGATAATTGGTTTAACCATGACTTTGATGATGATTGCAATGTATGTGATGATTGTGTGAATTATTCTACTTGGATATAATTGTCTTGGTACTTGTATTGGTGAAGCCATGTTATGTAGATGATTATACGAAGTGTGATGAATTATTGGAATGTATGCGTGTTATATACATTGTTTATATTATATATATATCCATAATGATGTGAATTCTCACCCTTCTGTTGTAGTGATGTTCTATGTAACATCGCACATGTACCGAGGATAGCGGTGATACTTGCCATGATTAGTCAGAGGAGTTAGATCCTTATCTATCCGTTTATCCCTAGGTAGTGAGTCATTGCTCTGGTCTATGTAACACAGGGGGTTTTGAACTCATGTTTATTTGAAGAGATATTGTTATTTCTCTTATTTGAAGTGTATGTTGAGAGTTTATGTTGAGTGGCCTCAATGCCTAATGATTTTAGATCCATGACTTATTATGAGAATTTATGATTATAGTATGTGTGATACGGTGGCAGAACCGACTGTTAATACTGGTTTTGCATTTTGTATTTGCAAATGTCGCGGTAAGCAAGAGTCGCCACCGACTTTTCTTTTATCCAACAAAGGAAAGGGTGAAAAGAACAGAAAAAGACCTTTCGAGAGTTTTCTGAGTAAGGGGGGTAGATTATGGAAAGGGAAGGTGTTAGAACCCTTTCCATCCATGGTTTTCCATGGGGTCTTAGGTACTTGCTCATCTTTTGAGAATTGCTTATGTCGGTGTGGTTTGAAAAGCATTGAAAATGCCTTAGTGCGGCGATTCACTTTATGGTAACTCTTGTATCAGTCCTCAAGAGTGTGATAAAACGTTTTGAAATTTTTTGTTTGAAAAGTATTTGAAAGTGTAGGGTGTAAAAGCATTTTGAGCAAGTACCTAACAATTATCTACCCACTCGAAAAAGACTTTTCTTTTCCTCCTATCCTTTAGACCGTGTTATCCTACTATTAGTGAGTAGGTAACCCTAGTCGTTGGATGTTGAGGGACTATCGAAAGGGATGTAATGGTCATTGAAGGCAACATGTAAGGGTACATTAGCATTTCGAAGGGACTATCATCCTAAGATCATTTCTCGTAGGCAACTCGTGGGATAGTAAGGGACTATGATCTTTGTGATGATTTTCAAACTGAGGGTCTTTGCTAAAATATCCCTACGTTCGAGGGACATGACCACTGTTTCCGAGGCAACCAAGTGAGGTACTCCCTCTGTCCCAAATTATAAGAGAATTTTACTTTTTAGATTCATTGAATAATTAATGTATCTGGTCTATGTATAGACCAGATACATTAATTATTCAATGAATCTAAAAAGTGAATTTCTCTTATAATTTGGGACGGAGGGAGTATACCCTAAGGGTGCAAGTGTACACCAGTGTGCTTTTTGTTAGATATTTTATCTTGCCGTTAAGTGATCTAAGACTGAGTATTTAATTCTTGCCATACACACCTAATTTACTAGCAGTTTATATACATGCATATAATATAGTGCAGAAAGTAAAACCTACAGCTATTACAAAGCTTTGGGGCAATTACAATTATATTTGACTGAAAATGTAAAATGCGGAAATTAAAACCCTAATTAAGCTATTACAGATCGAGCACAGTTACATAATTAACAAAAAATGCTAAAGTAAATAAACACGCGCATGAATTGAAAATACGTCTAAAATCCTAAGTGAAAGGAATTTTTTTGTTTGTTTTTGTTATGAAAAGAAATTGAATTAAAAATCCTAAGTCTATTAAATTTTAGTTTTTTAAAGAAAATATTAAAATAATTAATTAATTAATTGACAAAATTAATTTAATATAAAAAGCTAAGCCTAATGTTTTTGTGGTTTTTAATGTTAATTAAAACTTAGAAGAAGTAAGGACAAACAACCAACAGAAAGGATGAAATCGAAAGACCAAAACAATAAATGGAAAAAAGTGCATTCTTGGAAGTAAGGCCTGGATCGAAGAGACTTGGGTTGCCTTTCGATCCAGAGGGCTGATCGAAGGTGCCTGAGAGACTGCACGTCTGGGGCGTTTGATCTGGATGTGACATCCTTCAATCTGGGATACTGGATCTGCAAGGAAGTTTGTTAGAAAAACACAAAATGTATGACTTGAGTGTCTAACCCAGGTCCTTTTCGTTGCAACACATCTTCCTCACCAACCTGGTAGAAAGATTTCCATTCATTGTTACAAACGAAACAACAATATTACGTTAGAAATAAAAAACACAGTATTAACTTAAATATCAAATCTGCACACTCAGTGGGCCCCTATGGTGTTTACCCATCAAAGATAAAATAAAGCTGTAAGAATCAAAGGTAAGCTCAGATCATGCCCTAACAATGGAACGATCTCAATCCTGCATCTTTTCTTACATGTAACACACTCAAACAAACATGAACATTATCAGCAATATGTATATATGTTCGACATGAATTTAAATCATATTTAACAAGTTTGAGATCAAAGAAAAAATTACCAACAGGGGGATTGTATGAGGGATGCTTCTGCGTGAATCCCAGGAACACGATTCAAGTGTTAGTATGGACGGAGGCTGCTTGCAAAATCAGCTTTGAGTTTGACAGTCTTTGGAAATTTTGTGCAACTTTCTGGAACCTCGTGGGGCAGGCTGCATTTTTTCTGAGGCAGTCTCCGTGTGTCTCCCATCCATTTTTTCTCTGAGATCATGAGGTTTATATAGACAAGATATTTTAGGTCAACATTTGTGTATCAAATCTTGGTCCATTATGATGAAGAGATTTGATTTGATTTCTTCCTAAAAACTTGCTATATTTGATTCAATCAAGTGCCAATCTATTTTCATGCGTTACTGCCAGCCTGTTATGAGTTGTTTGGGCCTCCAATATGATGAAAATCGAAAGCTGACCTGCCCCTACAAATCTATTTCCCTTCGATTTCGCTCTCTTCGATGGCTCTAAGCTCTAATTCGAATTACTCAGAGCTTTCCTCATCAGAGCATTGTTTCCTTCCAAAGCTCTGAACTCTAATTCGAATTACACCAGCTTCAATGTCATGGCTCCTTCGATTGCTTGATTTGAAGAGAATCACCCTGGTTGAATCAGCTCTTGTGGAGTTAGGAACAAACAAGGCAAGAATCTGGATTTAACTCAGGAATTGAATCCACGATCAAATTTGAATTCTTTCCATATTTGCAAGGAAAACATGCCATTTTGAACTTTGGGTGAACCTGGACAGGTTAGGATAGGTGTTTTGTTATAATTTGGCTTAAGGATTTCGTCATGGTTCCTTCAATTAAGTCTCAAGTTTTTCTCTCTTCGATGGCTTTGAACTTGGTCCAATCAAAGTGTTATCTTATTGACTAATCAAAGTGTTGTTCTACACTCCTTGATGGCTCTAAGTCCTGATTCAAATTGCCCAGAACTTCCCTCATCAGAACATTTGTTTTCCTTTGAAGGATCTGAATTCGAATTTCACCAACTTCGTTATCACGGCTCCTTCGATTAATTCTTAAGCCTTGCTCCCTTCGATGGCTTTGCATCTTGATTCAAATTTCTTATATTCTCAGCATCAGAGCTTCTACGTTTGAACCATAGTCTGCAAAAAGGATCATAGTTATCCTCTCCAATCTGCATGAATTTGAATGCCCATCATCAGAGCTTCTGGAACCCTCTCAGTTCTTGCTCTTTTTGATCTCATTTTCTCTAACTTGGACAATCAGAATATTGCCCTATTGATACGCCAATTGAAACATTACTTGGTTAACATGCCTGTTGAAAGGCACTTTGTACGCTCTAACGAAAAACAACCTTATTTAAGATGCCCGTCGAAGCTGCCTTGTTGGAAATGCCCATTGAAAGGCCCTATACTAATCGAAGGACCTTTTGCATATGCCAATCGAAGGACCTTTTGCATATGCCAATCGAAGAACCTTTTGCAGATGCCAATCGAAGGACCTTTTACAGATGCCAATCGAAGGACCTTTTACAGATGCCAATTAAAGGATCTTTTGTAGATGCCAATCGAAGGGATGCCAATCGAAGGATCTTTTGCAGATGCCAATCGAAGGACCTTTTGCATACGCCAATCGAAGGACCTTTTACAGATGCCAATCGAAGGATACTTAACCATCGTTCAAAAAATTTCCTTTTCTTTAGGCAAAGATTTGTAACCACCTTATGCAAGAGGAAATCTTGGAAAAACATGAGAGGGAAAATTTTGGGGTACAACAGTATGGGATATAATCGTTATTATTATTATTATACGCGTAGAGAATTATTCCGCTGTGATGTGCATGATTTTGAAACATTATGTTTGAATACGTGTTATGATCATGACCATTATGCATGTTTGAATTTCTTGGATATTTTGTGAATTCAAAATGTGACGCCCTCTTTGAGATGCATGTTATTTTAGTTTGATTATGTTATTTATGCTATGTGGGATTAGAGGGTGTTATAGAGGAGGCCTTGATCCTTCCAGCCAGATGTCCCACATTATCCATAACCCAACTCTCAGGTATTTCCAGATGATCCTTGCTGATAATTTCCTTGGAAAGGCTGATGCTGATGTCCATGTTAGTGAGGATGAGATCTTATTCCTTTTCTGTGCAAACTAGTCGCGTCCTGTAGCTTGTGGGAACTTTCTGCTTTGGAATCTTAGCCTCACCGCTAGGTCCTCTGAAGGCATCATCCATGTGGGAGGAACGGTAACTCAGATTGCTTCTGCCTTGAGTCTTACTATTAAGTTGCTTCACTTGACTTCCTACCGCGGGTATACCACGATGGATATCGACTTCTGCTTAGACCATGGCCTGATTATGAGGGTTTCCTTCAACCCTAACCAGTTCAGGATCTTGATCGACAATGAGACCATCAATTACTTCACTTTGCATGGTCCTATGATGACTAGAGTCCATGATCCTTCTAATTGGATTTATGCTTTCGAGAACATTGGAGAGACAATTGATGAGCCTAGAACTCCTCTAATGGTAGACTATACCCCTTCACCACCTTCACCCAGGACCACAGTGTTTTCGAGTAATCTTTCTCTACAGTGCCCAGACGTGTACACACAACTAGATGAGTTACGTATGGCGACTGCCAGACTTCGACAGAAGGTTGATGACCTTACCTTGCAGGTCCAGGTATCCGATTTGACTCACGTGATAGAGGCTGACTACTTGTATCAGGAGATCGCAAATCTTCGCCGTGAGTTAGCCGCAACACAAGGTTCTGATCAGACCGAGGAGCCTCCAGCTCCTTGATGTCGCCGTTCTCATTTTATGCATTCCTTACTATTTTTATTTTCGTTTTGAGACACACACACACACACGCGCGTGCACACACACACACACACACACACACACACATACAAACACAAACACAAACACACACACACACACACACACACACACACACACACACACACACACACACACACACACACACACACACACACACACACACACACACACACACACACACACACACACACACACACACACACACACACACACACACACACACACACACACACACACACACACACACACACACACACACACACACACACACACACACACACACACACACACACACACACACACACACACACACACACACACACACACACACACACACACACACACACACACACACACACACACACACACACACACACATATATATATATATATATATATATATATATATATATATATATATATATATATATATATATATATATATATATATATATATATATATATATATATATATATATATATATATATATATATATATATATATATATATATATATATATATATATATATATATATATATATATATATATATATATATATATATATATATAGCACTTGCATTCTCGCATTTGATTTACCTATTATTTGTTTATGATGTACTTTGGCGATTTGCTTATATATATATATATATATATATATATATATATATATATATATATATATATATATATATATATATATATATATATATATATATATATATATATATATATATATATATATATATATATATATATATATATATACACACATGCATTTTATGTCATTTTATTTTATTTATTTGTTTATTTATTTATTTATTTTATGTATCTATTTGTTATGGTCTAACAAAATGTCATGCTTGTACCAACACTTTAAGAAAAACATGAAGAAATATTATCTGCACCATCCAAGAAAGGAGTAAGAGGCCCAAACAAATAAGAAATTTTTTTAGGCCCAGCCGAATTACACACATGGTGCCCACCGCCTAGACCTAGGCGCCCGCCATGGGGTCGGGGTATTACTCGGGGCAGAATGCTCCAAAACTCCATTTTTGCCTCTTTCAACCTCTAAACCTCCATTTTTACCCATTCCAAGCCTCCATTAAAACCCACTTAAGTCTATAAATTTCTCATTTACCCACCATCCCACTAACCATTCCAACTTCCATTTTCAAAATCCTCCACTAAAATCCACTAAAACCCATTTTCTTCACCACTCTATAAAGACCCATTTTCAATTTCTTTCTTCAACCTCAAAGAGCAACAATGGAGTATGATGACTACATTCTTCACGAAGGCAAATCTGGGGAAAGATAACAAAAGATCCTCGAGAGATTTCACAGACGAAACATTGTCTCGACTAGGTATGTTGATGAGGACTGTCTGTATACTCTAGGATTATACCATAGTATTTTTCACATGTTAGATATTTTAGGACTGCATGATATCTTTACTAGGAAAGAGCCTACCTTTGAGAGGTTGACACGGGAATTTTTAAGTTCCTTGATCTACATTGTAATTCCTAACACTGCCATCACAGTTAGTACGGTGAAGTTTAATGTTTAATGTTGAATATGAATACACCACCGATGAACTAGCATATAGGTTAGGAATACCTCATGGGGATGGCGCTATTGTGAAACACCATTAGATTTTGATTGGTCGATTGGGGAATTTTCCTTCTAGCATAGACTGTCAAATTCTACAATTACTTCTTTTGAAGGAATTCTTGCCTCAACGATCCATAACCCGACCATTCGAGTTTTTCCCTATATGTTGGCTTGTACCATTTTTGGCCAGGAGAATCCGAACAAAGTAAATGCAAAAGAACTTTTATTTTTGCATGGGTGCCTCACAAATAGAAGGATTAATTATGTTCCTTTTATGCTTGCTTACATGACTGCTGTTCTAAACAAAACATGGACCATTGCTTTTGGAGGTTTGATTACGTCTATTGCTCTCTGAATCTTGACATTGAGATAACTACCTTGACACCTCTACCTCTCCGCACAATAAACATAAAATCTCTGAAAGACATGAAATTGTGCAAAGTAAGGAAATAGGGAGGTTTTGATCTCATGGTTCATGGAATAGCTATCCAATCTGTTGTTTTTCCATGCACTAGGCGTATTGATGTACGAGAAAAGAGGAACTAGACCTACAATTTAAATGCTTCACCTTTTACAGGTCCAGTGCCTCCTAATGTTCCTTTTGGGGACGGGAACGAGACTGAAGAAGAATATGACCGACAAAACCAGTCCCCTGATCATCCTGTATCCCTACACCATGTTTCACCTGCACACACAACACCATCTTCTTCTTACTTTCCTGCAGGTACAACTTCTGGTTTCCATTTCACTGAGGACATGTGGCGAGAGAATCTAGCTCGAGAAGAACAACGAGATGGCCTTATTTCAGCTATGCATCAGCAGATGGACGATGGTATGGAGTTCATGCGTACATCACATTAGTGGGCCGATCGCTCTATCCAGACTATCATGGATTCCCAGGCCACTATCTCTGCTGAGCAGCAGTGCCAACAAGTTTATTCCAGAGACACTTTACCTTAATGGAAGCCACTCAAGGCTCTGTGCTAGGTCATTTTGGCAGCTGCAGAGTGATAATGGTCGTCACCGCAGCAGATCCAGTCATCTTAGGCATTCAGACCAGGGAGGCGAGGGTACCAGTCTCCAGCCATAGTTTACCCAAGTTACTCTATCCTTATCTTATTTCGAAACATTGGGGACAATGTTCGATTTAAGTGTGGGAGGAGATTTTATTTCTTTTCTTTTTCTTTATTTTTACTTTTTTCTGCTTTATAGTTTATTTATCTTGTTTTGTTAGTTAGATTTTAATAAACTCATGTGCTTGACGAGTCATTTGTGTGATGTATATTTACTTCCCCATATCTTTAGCCTTACCAAAAAATTTTTTGACAAAAGAAAACAATATGTTTTGAAAAATTTGGGCTTTAAAACAGGTTTGAGGTAGGATGTGGGTGACTTGGGAAATCTTTTTGAAACATCGGTATCGTCTTAACACCATAACCTTCATGATTATAGGAATCAATCCCAATACCCCATATGCCATGGCATTAATTATCATCCAATAATAAGTCCTTTAGTAGTTTATCCTAGCAGTCTGCTCCGGCTTAAGCATGCTCCACGTAGGGGATCGATAAAAGTAAGTGAATGATCCTTCTTTTTTGTGCTTTTGAAAAGGCAAACTGCAGTACCGGGCTAGGCGACCCTCACACAATCATTTAACCCAAAATGTTGTAAAAACTTGAAAAAATAATAATGAGAAAAAGGTTTCCCATTGTTGGTTGGTTCAGAGGTATCTGGTGCTGGACTTGGTAGGGCGGATTACAATCTGATCCCCCACAACTGCAATTGGGTCAAGAAAAGGGGTTACACCAACTTATATACTAGAACCCCATGCTTGAGATCAGAAAAACTAACCGGTCACTCTACTATGGATATGCAAGGATAACAAGCTTAATGTGATTGCACTTGAATGAAAAAGGATTCGAAAGAAATGAAAAGCTAGGCCTAGGTATAGTGGCATGATATAGATTGGTTTGTATAGGAACGAAGTTTATGTCCGTCCGTGAAAAGTTTTGTTACAATACCCTTGGTTCATTCAGTTAGTACCTATCAATACATCCTGTTTTGAACTTAGAATCCTTTTTAGCCCAAATAGTTTGTTGATGCTTTTTTCTTTCATGAGCAATACAAAGTTTTTTCTTGAGGACAAGCAAAAGTTTAACTGTGGGAGAATTTGATAACACTAAAACACACTGCATATTTGATTCAGATTCAGATTGCACATGTTTGTTAGGGTTTTTATTGTCATTTTCTTGTGTTATGCTTGCTTTTGTTTTGTTTTCAGGTACTTTGATTATCTAGAGCCCCTGTTTACTGTGGAAATTGGTAAACAACCACTGATCTTCCAAAAGGGGGTTATTTTGGTGACTTGCAGGATCGATCACATTGATCCTAGGACATATGCTAAGTTAGTTTGTAAGTTTAGTAAATTTAAGTGAAAAAGGGTAAGATTAGAAGCGAGATGCAGGTGAAAACTTGATGAAAGTGCAAGTAAAAAGTAAATAGGAAGGGGTTGAGAAGAGTTTAAGGATAAAGGTTAAAAAACGCTAAAAAGTGCAAGTAAAGGCAAGATAGAGTAAATTTGCAGTAATGATAAAGTTTGCAAGGAAATGTAAATGGCAAGGAAAGTAAAGGAATTGTAAAGACTTTGATTGAAATGAAAGATGGTGTTTCAAACGTACATTCTCAATATCTTTTCTCTCACAGCGGGTACTTGGATATATTCGAGTGACTTGTACTATATGTTGAACACACAAAATTTTACACAAACTTCCTATATTTATACTAAAACTAAGTAACCGTCGAGTAGTTGCCTCGTTCCAGGATAAGGACAAGTGTCCTCTGCATGTGCTTCGACCTCTATCTTCATGCCACATTGCTTTCCTTAACTGCCAAGTGAACTGTCTTTCCCTCCTTTCTTTAAATTCAAAATTACTCGCCTGCTGATACGAGAACCTTTAAGTCGAAGGCCACAGGAACCTCTCAATCGAAGACCAACTTTAACTTAGAAAATTTTCGAAGTGTTTTCTCCTTCTTAACAAGGGAGGCTTAGACGCAACCTTTTTGTTACAAACCCTTCTATCAAAGTGTTTCCAATTTAGATTTGTTCAATCTAATCTTTTGGCCAATAAGACCAATATGTTGTGGGTGTCGAATTTAGGAGCTAACAAATTGCCCCCCAAGAATGTCAATTTCGACGCAAGAAGAAATAGTCATTCTTTGATGTATCTATTCGACACCTGTAAGCCTTTTGACCACAAAAGATTATCATACACTTTTCATCTTCCACCAACCACTGTTGTCATTAGAGTCATCATTACACTTTCCCAAGACGTCACTATCAGTCAGCGGTTACATGCTGCCATGATGGCCATTATCCCTATAACCTAGGAAAGCATGGCAAACGTCTCTAATACCTATCCGTGTAACTATCTCAAAGCTCACCACGTGTCCCACTCACTCTGCAGTATTAAATGGTTTTGAAGGAAAACACTCTTCCATGGCCACTATAAATAGCCACGAGTACTTCTCTTTGGAATTTTTTACAAACGGATGAGATTCCTTATTTCCTTGTATTCAAAAGAAACCTTTGAGAACTTCATCTTTTTCATCGTTCTTCTACTAACATAGCCATGGCTTTCCTCTCAAATGCTCCAAACAACCCTAAAACCAAAGATGCCTCCGATTCACCACAACAACCAGAAATCTTTGCATCTAACTCTGTTCCTGCTTCATCTGGGGAACAGAGGTTCATCTCAGAACCCATGACTAAAGAATAGAGCGATGCCTACAACTCACAGGTACTTATTCTTGTTAGATTTTCTGGGAAAATGTACACCACGTCTGGTCCATTGTCAGCATGCGTCGAAAACCCTAAGCAGAACAACGCTTTCCTCCCAACTCACCCTAGGCTCATGCATATAGGTTGCGCGAAGAAGCCCAGAGATGAACCTGACGATGCAACTCCTGCTAACCAACAACATTCTCATACGAAAGAAGACATAAACCTGCAGTTTATGAATAAAGGGAACCGAATCTTTTGGTCTTCCCCTAGTCTGACTCCGAAATACTCAGAATGGTTGAATAAGATGGAAACGGTGCTGACATTTTCGGCTCTTTTCCTTTTTTAGGCCACCAAGAAATCTATGCCAACAAAGAGGAAAGTTCAAGAAATTGAACTTTCTAGTGATGAGAAAGATACACCTCCTATCCCTCTCAAGAGACAAAAGTTGAAGAAACCAACTCCCATTCCTGAACCTCGTTCAAAAACCAAGATCAAGGTTACGACCACCAAACCTAAACCTACTCCCATCATCATTCGAGAGCCAACTGAACAAGAAATAGTTGCTATAATGAATGATCCGAGCGAGAGCGACAATTCAAGCCCTGGTGCTGAAGTTCCACCCAAGGTAATAACTTCGACCATCTAAAGATTATTCCTTGAATTAGTTTTTTTTGTTGCAATAATTCTGATAACAATCTCTCAATCCCCAAGACACTGTTGGCACTTCCAAACGGGATCCCATTCCTATAGAAGATTCTATCACTTTGCTAAACAGTGAAGGCGATCCCACTTACAAACCTTCTTCATCAAAAGAATCTTTGGCATGTTCAGCCAGTGAGGTGAACCAAACTTCAGAATATTAATCTGCAGCAATTGGGGAGCAAAATAAAGAAGTCCTTAGTGAGGAAGATTCAGACTTACCACAAGCGAATCTCAGGACTCCACAGGCTATTGATGATGAGAAGGAAGAAGAAGAAGAAGCTGACGATGAAGTCGAAATAGATATGAAGGGTGCGCCAGATGGAGGAAATGAAACCGAGGACAATCCTATATCTGCTGACAAAGGAAACTCTACTGAGGGGGAGAGAAATGTTGCAAACGTTGAAGGTGTCCATGTTCAACTACAGGATCTATCAGTCAGAGAAAATATGGCTCGTGTTATCAATGCAAGAGTTACTTCGGTAGGGTCCCGTACTAAAGAGGACTTGGCGTTACTTAAACGGAATAACCCTCTTGGATATTTGAATGCCATTCTTGAAGGCCGAGAAAGTTCCTCTGATCAAAGCCATGATGCTTCGACTACATCTGGGAAATCTACTTCGACTTCTCCCCTTGAAGAGGCGCTTCAGAAAGTTAAGGCTCAACTTTTTAAGAGAGATTTGATGTTGACCTTGGAGGGAGAACTTACTACCCCTTCCTTTCTGAATAATACTTTAAAAACTGTCGACCTTCTTGTTGCCTCTTCTGATATAGCTAGCATCATTCTAGATTTGACTTCGATCATTGATCAGGTTTCAACTGATTACAATCGCCGAAGGACTCTCAATCATGAAATTGAAGAGGCCAATGGCCGAGTTAGCATTGCCTGGGTTGCTGCTACTGAGTCATCTTCGAAGCTAAATGAGCTATCGAAGGAACGAGAAGCTAGGCAAAAAGAGGTCGAAGAGATTGACCAAAGTATAGCCAGCATGAAGGCTCAGATCAAAGAGTTGGAGGCCAAGATTACCGTAAATGACAAACGCAAAGAAGAGCTTCTTGCCCCAACAATGATGTTGAGAGCCAAGAGGAACTTAACCATGGATTGAAATATGCTGAACAGGCTCAAGCCTTGGATGTAAAGATCGAGGCTCTCCATTAGTCGAGGGCTCTGTGTGAAAGGTGCTTGGAACTCCAAAAGATCAAATATCTCCAAATTAAAGCCAATCTTCCATTTTGATTTGGACTTCTTTGTTTGTAAAATGATGTTTATGTAATGACCTAGAGCCATTTTGGCTAATTTTAATGCATCTTCCATTTTGGCTATATACTTTGACTAAGATTAAATGCCGACTATTTTGACCTCTTGAAGTGCAGGTCTATACTTTTTCAAATATTTACCTTTCACTCTCAAGAGTCTTTTATCTTCATTTAATTCTTTGATCTCATAGGCACCACCATAAAATGTTTGGATAATCTTAAAAGGTCCTTCCCATTTAGGAGACCACTTTCCCATGTTCCTATCCTTTCGATCCATTGGAAGAATTACCTTCCATACCAGATCTTCAGGCAAGAAAGTTTTGGGTTTTACTTTTTTGTTGTAAGATTTTTCCACTCTTTTCTTCTGTATCCTTAAAAGATCTAAAGCCCTCGGTCTTTCTTCATCCAAATCAACTAATTCAATATAACATCATATTCCAATAAGATTCCGAAGGAATATCTTGATGTCTCTGAATTCTTATGGACTGCAGACAGATTTCAACTGGCAACATTGTGTCATGACCATAGGTTAATCGAAAGGGTGTCATTCTGGAAGTTTCTTTAGGGGAAGTTCGACATGCCCATAAGATTTGGTCCAACGTCTTATGCCAATTCTTTGGATTTTTTCCTACATGCTTATTTATCAAGCCAATTACTACCTTATTTGCTACTTCAACTTGGCCATTGGTTTGCGCATAATAAGGTGTGGACGTCAACAACTTGAATCCTATTTCTGTGGAAAACTCCTGCATTTTTCGACTAGTGAATACTGATCCTTGGTCAGTTGTTATTGTCTCAAGGATTCCAAACTTATATATAATGTTCTTTTGAATAAATTCAATGACATTCTCTTGGTCTACATTGACTAAAGGAACTGCTTCAATCCATTTAGTGAAATAGTCAATGCCCACCAATATATTTTTCTGGCTTTTAGACGATGCTGGTCGAATATCTCTAATAAGACCAAAGCCCATCCTCTAAAAGGCCAAGGTTTCACAATTGAGTGAAGTTCACTTGCAGGTACATGCTGGATGCCTGTATGTATTTGACATTCTTGGCAGCCTTTTGCAAATTCCAGCATAATCTTTCAATATAGTAGGCCAATATAATCCTTGTCAAAATAGAAACCATTTCATTTTATGGCCTACTTGATGTGCCCCACATGCACTAACATGTGTAGTTGAAAGGGCTATGTATGCCTCTGTTTCACTTAGGAATTTCAGTAGTACTCCTTCAGGCGTCTTTTCGAATAACTCATTTCCCATTAGAATATAACTTAACGCTCTATACCTTGTATTTAGTTCTGTCGAAACCATTGGATTTTGAAAATAATCTACTATAGGCTTTCTCCAATCTTGTTCTGTTAGATTTTCTATGAACGAAAATTCGAAGTTTTATTGGTCAACGTGCCCCAGTTTTGTTGTTTCCAAATCTGTTGGAGGCAACTTGGTTGATGCTATTCTTCCTTTAAATTTGATTACTTGTTGTAATTTTTCTTTCGAAATTTTATACCCAGATGCAATTTGTGCTAAGTCATTAGCCACTTTATTTTCCAATCTTGGTATATGTCGGATGTTGAACACTTCAAATTTTTTCAACAAACGATTAGCTATTACAAAATACATGATAAGATTTTCTCTTATACATTTGTATTCTTTCGTAACTTGCCTTATGACTAACTCTGAGTCTCCCATTATTTTGACTCGAGTTGCCCCCAATTCCAACAAGATTTCAAGGCCCACGATTAGAGCTTCTTACTCAGCCTCATTGTTCGAACAAGAACCTTCAATCTTGTACTTGAATGTTGTTGGAATTTTACTTGGAGAAATAATTAGAACTCCTACTCCAGTTCCATCTTTATGACTGGAACCGTCGAAGTATAACTTCCAGGGTTCGATCTCCAAGTAGTTTAGTGATTCTTCATTTATTGACTGGTCAACTATAAAGTCTGCTACCACTTTTCCTTTTACAGCCTTGAGAGGCATAAAGGTTAATGAATACTCAGTTAATGCAAGTGCCTATTTGCCAATTCGACTGTGCAAGATGGGTTTCGACAACATATATTTGAAAACATCAAAATGAGACGAAACATAAACATCAACTAGTTTAATATAGTACTTGAGTTTTGTACATGAGAAGTAAAGACATAAACATAGTTTTTCAACTTCGCTATATCTAGTTTCTGCATCATTTAAAACTCTACTGAGGTAGTAGATGGGTCTTTTGACACCATTTTCATCCTCTTGAGCTAACATGCTTCCTAAGGGTTTATCAGATGCAGCTATGTACAATCTCATACTCCTATTTCTACAAGGAGGTACCAGAATAGGTGGCTTGGTGAGGTATCCTTTGATCTTGTTGAAGGCCTCTTATTGTTCTTGGCCCCACACAAATCCTCCTTTATTGAGTCGAAGTAGTGGTGAGAAGGCTTGTATTTTTCCACTTAAGTTGGATATAAATCTCCTCAGGAAATTTATCTTGCCAAGTAGAGATTGCAACTCCTTCTTGCTAGTTGGCGCTTTCGCTTCCAAAATGGATTTGGTCTTGTGCTGGTTTATTTTGATTCCCTTTTTGTGGACCACAAAGCCTAAGAAATCCCCCGCTTTTATGCAGAAAGCGCACTTTAGAGGATTCATCTTTAGACTATAGCTTCTCATCCTTTCGAAGGACAGTCGAAGGTGGTCTATGTGATTCTTCCCTGAAACAGATTTGACAACAATATCATTAATATAAATCAGCATAAAAGTTTCAATAAAATCATGGAAGATAGAATTCATTGCTCTTTGATATGTTTCCCCTGCATTTTTTAGGCCAAAGGGCATCACTACCCATTCATAAGTGCCTAAAGCTCCAGGGAATCGAAATATTGTTTTCGACACATCCTCTTCAGCAATGAAAATTTGATTACACCCAGAGTATCCATCAAGCATACTCATGTATTCAAAACCAGCGACAGAATCGACAAGCATTTCCGCCACAGGAATTGGATATTCATCTTTGGGTGTTGCAGCATTTAAATCTCTAAAATCAATGTACACCCTTAAGGTGCCATTTTTCTTTATAACTAGTACTATATTTGCAATCCATTCGACATACCTTGTCGTTCAGATGAACTTGCATTTCAGCAGTCTTTCGACCTCCGTCTTGATCTTCGACAAGATCTCTGGTGCAAAACGCCTTGGGGTTTTCTTGACATGTTTTTTTCCAGGCTTTAGTGGAAGTTGAAGCTCCACCAATCCTCTGTCGATGCCAGGCATTTTGTTATAATCCCATGCAAAGCAGTCTTTAAACTCCTTCAACAATTGGATTATTTCGACCCTGAGCGCCAGATCTATCTTTGCACTGATGTACGTTGGTCTTTTCACAAATCCTTCGCCCAGGTCTATTTCTTCCAGAGGATCTTGTGCTAGTATTTTAAAATTGTTTGCTAACGGATCCTTTTCAAAATCCAAAGGCTCATCATCATAGATGGCATCTAGCCTCTGGCTTCGAACTTCCTCCCTTCTTAAGTCAGGTGGCTCTAGGTCGAAGTCAGGTGGCACTTGTTCGTTGGCTTTGATACCCATATACTTCAATTCAGTCTCTAAGGCTGCTATCATTCTGTTTTCGGCTACATATGATGAAATCCTTTGTAAGGCTTGTGACTCAGTCATAATCACTGAATTCACTTCCCCATCCTGTTGGCCGTATATCATCAATTCCTCCAAAATTGATGTTGGACAAATCCTCCCTATCCCATTGAAACCCATGATCTAAATGGAGGTACAGGGAACAAAAGGCGTTGGGGGTTGGTGCTAAGTCTAAATCTGGAGGATTACATGGCCCTATGTGGGCCAAATTTCTGTCGAAGCTTGTTCTACCAATGTTGTTGACTTTGACCATATAATAACTCTGGTCAGCTTTGATATTTTCCACTATTCCATTTGGGCTCTAGATTGTGACACGCTGATGCATTGATGATGGCACTGCTCATATTCCATGGATCCACTCCCTGCCTAGGAGCAAATTATAATTAGGTTTCACTAAGATGACCATGAACATTGTTGGGGGAACTATGGATCCCACTTTGAGTTCTGTTGTACCCCAAAATTTGCCCTCCCATATTTCTCAAAACATTTCAAGAAAAATTCACAAGTCCAACCCGGCGCATCATATTCAGGTGTTCTTTCGCCAAGATATCTCTGATAACATATTCTCAAATTCAGGTTCGGCTCAAGAGTCAATTCTTTAAAGAAGGTATCCGAATGTGCGAGTTTTCTTGAAGAAATATGGTGGAAATGTGTGCTGAAAGTGCAGTTTTTACGCGCTAAAAAATTCATAACTTGAAGATCGTGACTCGTTTTGAACCCGTTCCGGTGGCCAAAATTCCGTCTTGACATTATCTACGTTTTCATCTCTCACAGCTGGAAGCCAATTTCGATCAGAAGGTCTTCAAAAATGTGGATTTATCAAGTATTTTTGCACAGAAAATTTGTGACAGAAGTTTATTTGCGTCATGTTCAAAAAAATCATAACTTGGTCGATTTTCATTGTATCGAGCTGGTTCTGGCGCCAAAATTTCACAAATTGAGTTGGCTACATTTTCACAGAAGGTATTGAGTTCAAACGGTATTCAAAAGGCCTTCGTTTTTTGCTCAGAGTGCGTGACACGCTGAAAATCCGGAATGCTGAATATTATTTCATCTGGGCCGAAACTTCGAAAATTCATAACTCGGTCAATTTTTATCGGATTGGGCTCATATTTTTACACAAGGTCCCTGACTCATAGATCTACAACTTTGCTTCAAAAGTCGAGACCAAATTATGCACCGATCAATACCAGTTTTTTATTGAAGAACGTGTCAGAGTCGACACTGGAGCCCAAAATAAGTTTGTCTGAGCTGAAACTTCAAAAATTCCTAACTAATTCACCGTTTATCCGATTGAGCCGATTTTCGGACAGCAGTTAGTTCTCGATGTCGGCTACATTTTGTTTTCACATTTCAACTTCAAAAAATGCACTTAAGTCCCTGCGATTTAGCCTGGAAAGTGACGAATTCAAGTGAATATTGGAGGCCCAATTGCACATTCAAAGCCCATTTGCTTTACCCTAATTTCCATTATATAATCACCTTCTTTTCACACAAACCAAAAAGAGAAAAAAAAAAGAGAAGAGAAAAAGAGAGAAAAAACCTTGCCACAACACTGTTGGAATATCAAACTCTTTCAAGAACCATAAAACCTTGAAATCCTTATTACAAATCCCTCTCTCACTACAAACGAGCCATCACAGTTACAAACCAACACCTCACTACTTCTTCAGTAAGGGTAAGGCTGGCTTGATCTCCATGATCCAAAGGGCATAAAAGCATTCATGTCACTACTTTTCCAGTAAGGGTAAGGTTGATTTGATCTCTATGATCAAAATGGTATAATCATGATCAAAATGGTATAATCATTCATACATGCCATATTGTGCCTAAACATTAAATTTCTTCATATGTTGGTTTTATTTGAATTTTTATGATTTTATTTAATGTGTTCATGAGGTTCAACACTGCAGATTTAGACAGGATCCCATGCAGGTTCATTAAGGAACGTTGAGGCCAAAAGCCAAATGGCCAAAAGGCCAAAAGCCAAATGGCCAAAACACACCAATACATGGCGAGGCAGACATTAAGCCAGACATTAAGGGAACGTTGAAGCCAGAACACAAATGGCCAAAAGCCAAAAGCCAAAAGCCAAATGGCCAAAGTAGAACAACTTATGCATGAAACTCAATCCAATGGCCAAAGAATGCAGACCACGGTACTCAGGAGTCAATACTTCAAAAAAACCTCCCCTTGGGCCAGACACCCCCTATGGTTTGCTCAATTTTTAATTTTTATTTGTTTTTCCTTTTTATTCTTTTAATTGTTTTTTAATTGTTTTCTTTTAATTCCATAAAATAATTTTCATAATAAATATAAAATACAGAAAAATCAAAAAAATGTTTATTTTATTAATATTAATTTTACTATTATTATTTTTGTAAATAAACTTTAAACAATTAATTAGATTAATTTAGGTTTCAAAACTTTAATATTTTTCTTAATAAATTAAATATGTAGAAATTAGGTTTTTTAACTTTTTCATCATTTTTTTAATAAATAATTTTCTCATTATTATTATTATTATTAATTACTAATTTATTTTGTAAATAAACATGTACATAAATTCTTTAGTAAATTAAGTTAAACTTTAACATTTTTCTCAAATAATTAAAAATAACTTAGAATTAGGGTTTCTTTTAATTTTAATTTTAATTTTATTATTTCATAAATACAAAAAAACCTAAAAAACACTTCTTTTATTTCAATAAATAATTAATTAATTTTTAATTTCAATTTAACTTAAAAAGGGTCCAACGCCCTCGTTTTCAATTTTAATTCCTATTCGCGCATTTTTATTTATTTCCTTCTTGTAAATATTTATGTAACTCTCCCAAAGCCTTGTAAACTTAATTTCTCGCACTTTACCTTTATTTACTTTCCGTCAAATCGGGTCCTGGATTTTAATTTTGGCGATGTGGACCCGCGCCTTTGTAATAGTTTAGAACTTTACGTTTCTCGCAAATATTTTAACTGCTAAATCAATGCATGCAAGAATGAATGGCCTTAAATAAAATCAAGCGTAGAACACCAATAATATGACAAGACAAATGCAAATGAAAACGACACACAATTCACACTCCACCCCTAGGGTACGCCTCACTGTTGCCTTGCCTCGAAAGGTGGTCGTCGAGTAGAGGATGTCTTAGTAAGTCCTCATGATCCGGGAACCTGGCATGAGGGTAGCTTCTAAGGTGTCTTCCCATTGCTCTGGTGATCACCATGTCCCGAACCTCGAATTGACCCGAACACCTCCAACGGTGGTGCTACCTACCTCTCAATGGTGGGATGGCACTACTTTAAAGGACATTTACACAGACGAATTCCTTAGGGTAGGTAGACGACTCGTGGATACTTGCTCTAATTCAAAACAAAACAAATCAAAAATACTTTTCACACCGACACACTTTCAAAAAACTTTCGAAAGCAATTTTTCAAACACTCTTGAGGACTGATACAAGAGTCGAACTGGAATTTTCAAAGAAACTTTTTTTTTAAAACCCACAATTGAAAAGCAAACAAACCATTTTGAAAACACAAGTGAGCAAGTATCTAAGAGCCCATGGATAACCATGGATAGAAAGGGTGCTAACACCTTCCCTTTCTATAATCTACCTCCCGAACCGAGAGCAATCTCTATAAGGAATTTTTCTGTGCTTTTGTCCTTTCCATTTAGAGAAAATAAAAGACGGTGGCGACTCTTGCTTCCGCGACATTTCGCGAACCAGCTTTAAAACAGTCAGTTCCAGATCCACCGATCACAGAACTGGCGACTCTGCTGGGGAGAAATCTTTATAAAGTGAGGTGTACCTTAGGGTTAGTTCATAACTGTGTTTTCAATTGTATTGATTTGCTTGCTTTAAATTGTGGGACTGTCTTGGGAGTTCTATAGATCCTAACCCAGATCTGGGGGATACCTTCTTAGAAAGTAGCAACAAGGCTGTGAGGGAACTGTGCGGGATATACCGACATGGTTGAAGCAGTCTGCTACGTTGATGTGGCACTTTGGTGTGTACCGGTAACCCTTGAGTTCAGTCAAGGAGAGTACGGGGCCTCCGCGTGGTGTCGTGAAGCATCAACAGACCTTAGGAACCTTAATTGAACTATCTTGGCCTCTTTAGGGTAGTGAGATAACTGACTTTGGTGCAGTCCGAGGTTGGTTGATACTCGATACTACACTCAATTGAGGGTTGCTTTCCTGGAATATTTCGGTCGCCAGTTCAGTGGCTAAATCGAAACGATGAACAATGAAAGCAATCCCGTGATATTGGGACCCTTAGAACCCGGTTACTTCTAATAGGACAGGTTGAACCCACCAACTTCAAGAGGGTAATACCTAGACCTCATGCTGGCTTAAACTCTAAGGGCTTCTCTTGTGTGACTTGTGTGCCTTCAAACTTGGATTACTTGCATGCTTGTTATCTGACATCTGAATTTCCTGCAGGTTTTGTTCATAGTCCTTAACTAGGACTCTTAACAAGGCTTACTAAGTTTCTTGCAGGTTTTTGTTTTAGTCCTTAACTAGGGCTCATAACAAGGTTTACCGAGTTTCTTGCAGGGTGTTTATAGTCCTTAATTAGGACTCATGGCAGGTTTACTGAGTTTGCTTGCAGGTTTTGTTTATAGTCCTTAATAAGGGCTCATAACAGGGTTTATCCATACTACCCCATGCATCATGACATCATACCATTGCATACATCCTAACCCATTTCAAGGATCTCAAGGGCTTGTGATGCAGGTCATGGTGAATCAACTATCTCAACAAGGGGCAAAGAGGATTTATTTTCCTCTAGCCAAGGTTGTCAGGGGCTATGACCCACTTGATATGGTGAGCTTCGACTCCTGGGGAAGGTTCCCCTAACCAAGGTTGTTTGGAAACCAAAACTAGACATGATGACTAAAGTCAGGGGCTATGACCCACTGGATATGGTGAGCCTTTGACCCTTGGAAGAAAGACTCTCAACAAATACGAAGTTCTTTCAATCAAGCTACCGGATCCAGATGCTAACAAATTTTCTTGTTTACCCCGCGAGGTCCTTGAAAACATTGCATGCATTTCATACACATCATTACATAACAGGTATCTTTGTTGCAGGTCACTTACCTTTCTCGCTGTTTATTTCAGCAATGGCCTTCCAACCAGATAACCAGGACTGTCTTGTTCAAGAGACTCGGTTCGGGGAAATCCTCCTGAATCTATCCAAGGGGCGGGAGGAGCTAAGGACACTTCTCATGGAGACCTTTGTTAGAAACAACGCTGAGGGTGAAAGGCTGAAACACCTACAAGCTGAGGTGGATGCATTGAAAGCCCAGATGCTGGGGCAGGTGACTGCTATTCAAGGGTTAGCTCAAAGACAAGACGAGCTCTGGGTTCTCGTCAACCAACTGCTTCAGGGTAACCAGCTGGGGCAAAAGTCTAAGGGTAAAAAGCCAGTCATCGTTCGACCACCTTTGAGACAAAGAGGCAAGGAGAGAGCTCCCCAAACGGCTCCAGTGTCACAAATTCAACATCGCAACCAACAAAAGAGCGAGAGAAGGCAGTTCACTCGGCTCAACATGACCTTATCCCAGACATTGCCACAATTGCTGGAGACCAAGCTGGTAACTCTAAAAGAAGCTCTGAAGAACCAAAATACAACGTCACCGAAGTATAACCCCAACGCCCGCTGCGCTTATCACTCTGACAGCCCGGGGCATACTACAGATGATTGTTGGAGCTTGAAAAATAAGATCCAAGACATGATCAACGCTGGAGAGATTCAGTTTAAAGTACCCAAGACTCCCCACGTGATCACTGCTCCCTTGCCAAAACACGGCTAGGATTGAGAAATTTTTGTTCATTCGAATGTTCAAGTTGCAATTCTCTTTTGTTCAAACATTTACTCATGTTAAACATTGTTATTTCATTAATGCATCGCATATGTCTGTTCTAAAACAATATATTCGTATTCACTAAATGCAAATTATTTTCATATTTTTTCCTGATGATCAACTCTTAATTAATAATTCTAAGCCTCTTGAGGGAGGATGACGAAAACGATACCATAATCTACAGTATGCTTTTGAACAGACCCCGCTGATGAGGTACAGGTATTGTTTCAATCCCTAAACACTGGAGTTATAAGGATGATAATCCCTCGTCAACCCCTCTGAGCCAAAGAAGTAGGAGTTTTTTTTTCTTTTCGAAATTAAAACCCTTAATCATAACCTGGGGCAAGGTAGTCTCTCAGTTGATCCAAGTGCATAACGAATGGCACCAAAAAAAGTCCTTACAAAATGAAGAAAGACAGTGATGGTCCGGAACAATCATAAAGACAGGCAGCCATTACCAAAATCAAAAAGCCCATTAAGTCAAAACCTACGAAGGAGACTTACAAAACTGGGGCATCCCGCTGACTGTAATTCCAAAAAAGGAAACAGTTCAGGCAAAAAGAAAGGGATAACAAAAATCAAAAAAGAAAGAGGTCCTACAAACCCTCAGCAAAAAAGGGGAACGGCTGCCTGTTCAGAATAAATCATCAATATCCGAATCATCACCGGAAAATCAGAGCAAAGACTCAAACAAGGTCTAACGTATGATCAACTGAGTTTAGGTTTAGAGAACATCACGAAGAGTGGGTGGGTACAAATAATTTGAGCCTTTATCCTTTGTTTCTTAAACCGTGAACCAGGCCACGTTATAACCCTTAAAAGTCCTAGCTGAAGCATGGGTTAGTTCGAAAGCATACTGTTATGAAAGGTATCCTGACTCCTTAAGGCTCACGGTAAAATACGGAGTTGACATCACGTTTTACAAACAATCATTTGTTTTATGAAAAAAGAATGCATTTTTAAAATTTTCAAGACAGACATAGGCTTTGCATTTTTAACATAACTTTGTTTGCATATGACCTTTTGTTTGAACAGCAGAAGTTCGCACGACGAATGCCTAATGAACAGAAGTACTTCCAATCAAGGGGCAGGACATGACCATGGTCCATTATCTGGGGCAGTCCAATCAAGATTCGGAGAATCTCTCAAGGCCAAATAGCCTGGGGCAAATCTCCGCCTGAGTCACTTGGGGCATTCCAACAACGAGTCTTGCCTGATCAAATACCTTCTGGTGGCATGACAAAACACTTCTATACAGGGGCAACTCCCTACATTCTGAGAACATGGACATAGTCGAAAAGATACTACGCGTAATCAAAGACCCGCTAGGTTGACACACCTAGGAAAAAATAAGGGCTTCCCGGCGAACCAAAAGGGTTCGGGCAAAAATGAGGGATAAAATGAAAAATCTGTACACCCGGCAAGTCGAAAATCTGAAAAGGCGGCTTGGGCAAAAATGGGTATCCCGGTGGACTGAGAACCCGAAAGGGCGGTCCAGGCAAAAGTTAGGGATCAAAGCGTACGACTACGTCTTGGCATCACCTGCCTGCCAGAAGAAGCTTGGTCTATCAACAACTATCAGCACCTCACAGGTCTTCCTCTCATACCTCAGAAACAGGGGCAATAAAGAGTTGTCCAAGCAATCTAATTGTTCTGTCCTCCAAGGTATCAAGGTGAGTTCAGCTAAAGAACATAACCAGTACATCTAAATTCCCCAGAGAATAAGTCAACAGTCAATGCATTCTTCTCTAAACAGTTATCAACCTTAAGGAAGATGGGTATCCTCCCGCAGATCTCAACCTTCCCCAGCAGCATACAGTCTTAACAAGCATCCCCGGAAGTCTTGGTCTAAAGATTGCTCCCCGGCAGCATATCAAATATTCAAAGGAATCACTTCCCCCGCAGTTCAAAACTCCCCCAGGAGAATCCAATCTAGTTCCCCAGGAAATTTAGAATTCATATCCCCAAGCAGTAAGCTTATCCCCAGTAAATTCTGGAGGCTTATCCCCTCGCAGAGCACGAACGCGTCTCCCGGCTTTATTCAAAGAGTTATTTCCTTAACAGGATATAACTGGGTTATCCTCAGCCAAAAGCCACGGAAAGAGCGTCCTCGACGAAGTCTTCTTACCCCAGCGAAGTCCATCAACACTTCCTATACAACAAGGGTATCCCCAGCAAATTATTATCTACACTCAGCAAGGCATCCCTCTTCCCACAGAGTATTTCTCCCCAGCATGGTCGCTAGAGTATTTTTCTCCCCGCAGAATCTTCCATTTGTCAAGTTTATTCCGCAACGGAGTCATCTTCTCCTACCGGTATTCTTGCAGTTATCATCCCCAGCGGAAGCAAAATCTATTCTCCAACAGCAGCCCAGGAGTGACTTCCCGGCATCCGTCAAGGATTTACTTTCCTAGACAAAAACATACATTCATAAAACATCACATACATCATTATAGCATGCATAGACACATCATATCATACAAATCTCATTTATGTTGAGAACATCATTGCTTGATCCATATCATGCATTGCATATGACTGACCTTTACCTTTCAGGAAAGATGCAGTTGAAATTCTCAATCATATTTCAAGACCTAGACCGGTTCAGTTAATCGACTCTAAAGATTTCTTATCCAGTCCAAGGCCTTCTCTAGTCCAGCTAAATCGACTCCCAACAGATTTTTCTGATAAAGACTCAGTAGAAGTTATCCCAGGTTATAATTCCAGATGGTTCCCTCTCCGACGGTGAGTGAGGTGGTAAGTCCTTTTCAGATGTTTCCCTCTCCGACGGTGAGTGAGGTGATAGTCTCCTATGGTTCCCTCTCCGACGGTGAGTGAGGCGGTAAGTCCTTTTCAGATGTTTCCCTCTCCGACGGTGAGTGAGGTGATAGTCTCCTATGGTTCCCTCTCCGACGGTGAGTGAGGTGGTAAGTCCTTTTCAGATGTTTCCCTCTCCGATGGTGAGTGAGGTGATAGTCTCCTATGGTTCCCTCTCTGACGGTGAGTGAGGTGGTAAGTCCTTTTCAGATGTTTCCCTCTCCGACGGTGAGTGAGGTGATAGTCTCCTATGGTTCCCTCTCCGACGGTGAGTGAGGTGGTAAGTCCTTTTCAGATGTTTCCCTCTCCGACGGTGAGTGAGGTGATAGTCTCCTATGGTTCCCTCTCCGACGGTGAGTGAGGTGGTAAGTCCTTTTCAGATGTTTCCCTCTCCGACGGTGAGTGAGGTGATAGTCTCCTATGGTTCCCTCTCCGACGGTGAGTGAGGTGGTAAGTCCTTTTCAGATGTTTCCCTCTCCGACGGTGAGTGAGGTGATAGTCTCCTATGGTTCCCTCTCCGACGGTGAGTGAGGTGGTAAGTCCTTTTCAGATGTTTCCCTCTCCGACGGTGAGTGAGGTGATAGTCTCCTATGGTTCCCTCTCCGACGGTGAGTGAGGTGGTAAGTCCTTTTCAGATGTTTCCCTCTCCGACGGTGAGTGAGGTGATAATCTCCTATGGTTCCCTCTCCGACGGTGAGTGAGGTGATAATTCCTTTTCAGATGGTTCCCTCTCCGACGGTGAGTGAGGTGATAATCTCCTATGGTTCCCTCTCCGACGGTGAGTGAGGTGATAATTCCTTTTCAGATGGTTCCCTCTCCGACGGTGAGTGAGGTGATAATTCCTTTTTAGATGGTTCCCTCTCCGACGGTGAGTGAGGTCGTAATTCCTTCCCTAATGGTTCCCTCTCCGACGGCGAGTGAGGAGATAATTCCTTCCCAGATGGTTCCCTCTCCGACGGTGAGTGAGGTGATAATTCCTTTTCAGATGGTTCCCTCTCCGACGTTGAGTGAGGTGATAATTCCTTTTCAGATTATATTTTCCTATTGGTTCTCTCTCCGACGGTGCACGAGATTTCCATTTTAGGTTCTTCTTTGAGACTATAATTTCCCATTGGTTCTCTTCCCGATACTGCAAAGATGGTAATTCCCACCAAGATTTTCTCAGCGAGCGTTGTTGAAGTTAAAGTCACCCAAGGTTCTCTTACCATTCATGCTAAGGTAGCAACCATCCCTGGTTCATTCATCATCTTTTGAAGCTCCAGACCCAGCTCCTGTAACCAGTCAGGACACATCTATGCCAAGCATCTGAAACCAGCTCCTGCAACATGTCAGGTACTCATTTTTTCTATTTTGCAGGTATACAGGTTCTCGATAAGGAATCTCTTACGCAATCAACATCCAGATGGCATCTATAAGCCCATCATCCTATCCAGCAACCTCTAAATGGCATCTATAAGCCCATTCCACCATCACTGCTACTATGTGAGCGCAAATTTCTGGGCACTCTAGTGTTCAATCATCTTCCACCCTCGGATTACGAAAGGCACGTCAGCCAATCTGCATCCTCAGGTTTAAGAAGATTGAACAGGGGCAACTGTTGTACCCCAAAATTTGCCCTCCCATATTTCTCAAAACATTTCAAGAAAAATTCACAAGTCCAACCCGGCGCATCATATTCAGGTGTTCTTTCGCCAAGATATCTCTGATAACATATTCTCAAATTCAGGTTCGGCTCAAGAGTCAATTCTTTAAAGAAGGTATCCGAATGTGCGAGTTTTCTTGAAGAAATATGGTGGAAATGTGTGTTGAAAGTGCAGTTTTTACGCGCTAAAAAATTCATAACTTGAAGATCGTGACTCGTTTTGAACCCGTTCCGGTGGCCAAAATTCCGTCTTGACATTATCTACGTTTTCATCTCTCACGGCTGGAAGCCAATTTCGATCAGAAGGTCTTCAAAAATGTGGATTTATCAAGTATTTTTGCACAGAAAATTTGTGACAGAAGTTTATTTGCGTCATGTTCAAAAAAATCATAACTTGGTCGATTTTCATTGTATCGAGCTGGTTCTGGCGCCAAAATTTCACAAATTGAGTTGGCTACATTTTCACAGAAGGTATTGAGTTCAAACGGTATTCAAAAGGCCTTCGTTTTTTGCTCAGAGTGCGTGACACGCTGAAAATCCGGAATGCTGAATATTATTTCATCTGGGCCGAAACTTCGAAAATTCATAACTCGGTCAATTTTTATCGGATTGGGCTCATATTTTTACACAAGGTCCCTGACTCATAGATCTACAACTTTGCTTCAAAAGTCGAGACCAAATTATGCACCGATCAATACCAGTTTTTTATTGAAGAACGTGTCAGAGTCGACACTGGAGCCCAAAATAAGTTTGTCTGAGCTGAAACTTCAAAAATTCATAACTAATTCACCGTTTATCCGATTGAGTTTATTTTCGGACAGGAGTTAGTTCTCGATGTCGGCTACATTTTGTTTTCACATTTCAACTTCAAAAAATGCACTTAAGTCCCTTCGATTTAGCCTGGAAAGTGACGAATTCAAGTGAATATTGGAGGCCCAATTGCACATTCAAAGCCCATTTGCTTTACCCTAATTTCCATTATATAATCACCTTCTTTTCACACAAACCAAAAAGAGAAAAAAAAAGAGAGAAAAAACCTTGCCACAACACTGTTGGAATATCAAACTCTTTCAAGAACCCTAAAACCTTGAAATCCTTATTACAAATCCCTCTCTCACTACAAACGAGCCATCACAGTTACAAACCAACACCTCACTACTTCTTCAGTAAGGGTAAGGCTGGCTTGATCTCCATGATCCAAAGGGCATAAAAGCATTCATGTCACTACTTTTCCAGTAAGGGTAAGGTTGATTTGATCTCCATGATCAAAAGGGTATAATCATTCATACATGCCATATTGTGCCTAAACATTAAATTTCTTCATATGTTGGTTTTATTTGAATTTTTATGATTTTATTTAATGTGTTCATGAGGTTCAACACTGCAGATTTAGACAGGATCCCATGCAGGTTCATTAAGGAACGTTGAGGCCAAAAGCCAAATGGCCAAAAGCCAAATGGCCAAAACACACCAATACATGGCGAGGCAGACATTAAGCCAGACATTTAGGGAACGTTGAAGCCAGAACACAAATGGCTAAAAGCCAAAAGCCAAAAGCCAAATGGCCAAAGTAGAACAACTTATGCATAAAACTCAATCCAATGGCCAAAGAATGCAGACCACGGTACTCAGGAGTCAATACTTCAAAAAAACCTCCCCTTGGGCCAGACACCCCCTATGGTTTGCTCAATTTTTAATTTTTATTTGTTTTTCCTTTTTATTCTTTTAATTGTTTTTTAATTGTTTTCTTTTAATTCCATAAAATAATTTTCATAATAAATATAAAATACAGAAAAATCAAAAAAATGTTTATTTTATTAATATTAATTTTACTATTATTATTTTTGTAAATAAACTTTAAACAATTAATTAGATTAATTTAGGTTTCAAAACTTTAATATTTTTCTTAATAAATTAAATATGTAGAAATTAGGTTTTTTAACTTTTTCATCATTTTTTTAATAAATAATTTTCTCATCATTATTATTATTATTAATTACTAATTTATTTTGTAAATAAACATGTACATAAATTCTTTAGTAAATTAAGTTAAACTTTAACATTTTTCTCAAATAATTAAAAATAACTTAGAATTAGGGTTTCTTTTAATTTTAATTTTAATTTTCTTATTTCATAAATACAAAAAAACCTAAAAAACACTTCTTTTATTTCAATAAATAATTAATTAATTTTTAATTTCAATTTAACTTAAAAAGGGTCCAACGCCCTCGTTTTCAATTTTAATTCCTATTCGCGCATTTTTATTTATTTCTTTCTTGTAAATATTTATGTAACTCTCCCAAAGCCTTGTAAACTTAATTTCTCACACTTTACCTTTATTTACTTTCCGTCAAATCGGGTCCTGGATTTTAATTTTGGCGATGTGGACCCGCGCCTTTGTAATAGTTTAGAACTTTACGTTTCTCGCAAATATTTTAACTGCTAAATCAATGCATGCAAGAATGAATGGCCTTAAATAAAATCAAGCGTAGAACACCAATAATATGACAAGACAAATGCAAATGAAAACGACACACAATTCACACACCACCCCTAGGGTACGCCTCACTGTTGCCTTGCCTCGAAAGGTGGTCGTCGAGTAGAGGATGTCTTAGTAAGTCCTCATGATCCGGGAACCTGGCATGAGGGTAGCTTCTAAGGTGTCTTCCCATTGCTCTGGTGATCACCATGTCCCGAACCTCGAATTGACCCGAACACCTCCAACGGTGGTGCTACCTACCTCTCAATGGTGGGATGGCACTACTTTAAAGGACATTTACACAGACGAATTCCTTAGGGTAGGTAGACGACTCGTGGATACTTGCTCTAATTCAAAACAAAACAAATCAAAAATACTTTTCACACCGACACACTTTCAAAAAACTTTCGAAAGTAATTTTTCAAACACTCTTGAGGACTGATACAAGAGTCGAACTGGAATTTTCAAAGAAACTTTTTTTTTTAAAACCCACAATTGAAAAGCAAACAAACCATTTTGAAAACACAAGTGAGCAAGTATCTAAGAGCCCATGGATAACCATGGATAGAAAGGGTGCTAACACCTTCCCTTTCTATAATCTACCTCCCGAACCGAGAGCAATCTCTATAAGGAATTTTTCTGTGCTTTTGTCCTTTCCATTTGGAGAAAATAAAAGACGGTGGCGACTCTTGCTTCCGCGACATTTAGCGAACCAGCTTTAAAACAGTCAGTTCCAGATCTACCGATCACAAGTTCCAACTGTATCACTTCCATGGTGGTCCCAACTCCACCCTCATAGTTCGACAGAACCATGTTATGGGGTCTGATGTCTTCATCTCCCTTTCCCATCTTCCTCAACATGCATTGTGGGATTATATTGACTGTGGCTCCACAATAAACCAGAACCTTGTTTATGGTTGCTTCCCCTAATTTTGCCCTAATGAACAACGGTTTGAGGTGATTCTTCATCGCCTCAGTGAGGCGTTCAAAGAAAGCATTCTGCTCTTCAACACAATCGTTGTTCATAACATAATAGCAAAATGGCCTATGTTTGGCCATCTCCTGTTCGACCTCCCAGTCAGTATCTTTAACTTTGACTTTTCGGTCATACTCCCTGGGTAACACTAACACCACATTGACTGTAATATCCAGTGTAGCGTCTGACCCAGAATCACATTCATCTTCTGATTCATTTTTTCCAGGCCATATCAATCTTTTGGCCACTGGCTCTCTTTCAAAAGGCTTTCTTAGTTTTCCCTTTCCTTTTCTTTGTGGCACATTAGTGCTTGTTTCTGGTTGGGGCCCTTGTGTAGCCTTTGTTTTGGCTTTTCGTCGTCTTTGATATCTCCTCCATTGAGAGTGTGTCATAGGGTTTTTTCCTTTGTAGTTTCTCGACACATGAGCCACTTTGTTGGTTGTTGGTTGGAATTCCTCTCTATAGGCCAAGGAGGATCCTCTTGGCACATTGAATGTTCGCCATTTTTCCTCATTGAGCCTTTTCCTGCTTGCTGTTTTCAACCAGGTGTCCACAAGGAGATTTGTTGGAGGCCTGAATGTTGGTGGCCTATTCACTTGATTGATTGGCCCCTTTTGGTACCTCTTCTAGGGTCATACCTCACCTCAGAATCCATGTTGGGTTGGGCATTGGTGCCCCATTTCTTCTTTGTCACACGCATACCTTGTATGTGTTCAACAACTTTTTTGTCGAAGATGGAGCTGCATCTTGAGCATAACATGACTTCTGAAGCGAGATGCAGGCAAAAACTTGATGAAAGTGCAAGTAAAAAGTAAATAGGAAGGGGTTGAGAAGAGTTTAAGGATAAAGGTTAAAAACGCTAAAAAGTGCAAGTAAAGGCAAGATAGAGTAAATTTGCAGTAATGATAAAGTTTGCAAGAAAATGTAAATGGCAAGGAATGTAAAGGAATTGTAAAGACTTTGATTGAAATGAAATATGGTGTTTCAAACGTACATTCTCAATATCTTTTCTCTCACAGCGGGTACTTGGATATATTTGAGTGACTTGTACTATATGTTGAACACACAAAATTTTACACAAACTTCCTATATTTATACTAAAACTAAGTAACAGTCGAGCAGTTGCCTCGTTCCAGGATGAGGACAAGTGTCCTCTGCATATGCTTCGACCTCTATCTTCATGCCACGTTGCTTTCCTCAATTGCCAAGTGAACTGTCTTTCCCTCCTTTCTTCAGATTTAAAATTACTCGGCTGCTGATACGAGAACCTTTAAGTCGAAGGCCACGGGAACCTCTCAGTCGAAGACCAACTTTAACTTAGAAAATTTTCTAAGTGTTTTCTCCTTCTTAACAAGGGAGGCTTGGACGCAAACTTTTTGTTACAAGCCCTTCTATCAAAGTGTTTCCAATTTAGATTTATTCAATCTAATCTTTTGGCCAATAAGACCAATATGTTATGGGTGTCGAATATAGGAGCTAATAGCCCCTCTTGAAGAAATGAAGAAAAACGAGAAAAAAATCAAGTTTTTGAGCAAATTGTACACGACATCCAGCACACTATAGGGTAGGCCATGACACATATTGGTTTCAACTTCCTTCAACTGCCACGTTATCCTCAACTTCCCACCCTAGTACACATGGCGGGCGCCATAGGGGGCATGGCAGGCGCTACCCTTGTTAAATGGTGTCCCGCCCAAAATGAGTTGGGGGGCACCTTGGTAATTCCATGGAGTATTGTTCTTCTATAAATAGGAAGTTCTAGTTTTATTTTCTTTTCATCCAAGCTTAGTTACAAACTTAAGCCATATATTGTTAGATTTTGTAAGTGATAATCCCTTCACATCGAAGAGTTATCACACTATTGATAGAGTTTGTAATCGAGTTTGGAGCACTTTGGTAGAAGTTATTCCTGCCACCATTTTCATTTCCAGTCGCATTTATTTCCAATTATACCTGATTTAAAGCTTCCGATTTGGAGCAGGTTTTTATTTACAAGTCTTGCTTTACTTTATTTATTTCATCGCACTTGCTTTACTTTATTTATTTCATCACACTCGCTTTACTTTGTTTATTTCCTTGTCTTGCACTTATTTACTTGCTTTATTACTTGTCTTTTAAAGCCTTTTTACTTTAAGAATCTACTTTAACATGATCTATTTTAACATGTCTGTTTACATCCAACCTTCATTTAAACTTGGGTAGTCTTAGTTGTTCAAAGGAAGCAAAAGCGCTTTGTTCAATTAAGTAGGAATCTTTTAACACTTTTAGAAAAACGATTTCAAAACTCTTTTCGGACACGTTTATGGGTTTAAAGGTCTAGTCCTCTTTTGGTTAAAAAGAGGGATTGATTAAAGAATAAACTCGGTTCTGAATACGCGAAAGCGACAATTCCTGTTAAATTCATTCTTTTCACGAGTAGAAAAATATTTCCCTATAAGTAGTTCTATTTAGAAGCATTTGGAATATTATTAGACTGTGTGAATTACATTCAAGCCTGTTGTTTTTATCTAAATTTATATCTTCGTACTTTACTTTCACTGTGTACTCATAAACCCCTGAATTATTTTACCTTAGATAAACATCATAACAACAGAAATCGATAGATTGACGTTTGGTCTCTGTGGGATTGATATTCTTTTATATTACTCTGACGCGTTTCGTGTACTTGCGAAACATTTGTTCTCCCCATTGAAGTCTGTGTGATATTCCCCAGTGAAGCCTAGAGGAGGATGTTATATCCCTATATTTGTACTGGTTTATTGTTATGATTTCACTATTTTCGGATTATGTTCCTTCCCAATGGAGTAAAGCCGTGAAATAGGAATTTGTTTCCTCAGTTGGCACTTTCTTTCTTATGAAGTTTTCATCCTGGATGTGATTTTTCCAAGTTTTGACTGTACCCAAGTTGGTTTTGTCTGGTTATCCCCAGTATTATATGTCTGTTTTGTTAGCATATACATAATAACCTTCATACATTCATGCATACATCATGCATAGTTGAATTTGGAAAATCATTGCTCATTTGCATTCATTAATATTTTGTTGGCATATTACCCTGTTTTGTAGAGTTGTGTTATCCTTTCTCCAATAGAGTGTCAACCTTAAGCAGAAAGCGTATATTCTTTCAATTTCCCCACTGAGTTATCCCTCGTGGAAATTTTTGCTTTAGCCTCCCTATACAGCTCTTTTTCTGGATAGAAAGTGGTTCCCTCTTGAGTGTATTTCTCATGAGGTGTTATCTTGGTTGACTGATTCATTCCAATTTATTTCTAGATAGAATCTATGGTCCTCGGTAATATTATTATTTTGATTTCGGTAAGCTTTGAGCCCTAGTTTGATAGTGTGCATTTATTTAACACGTGAAGATTTTATCTCCTTAACAGGAATATATTGGAATTTCTCCGGGAAGTCCTATTACTTTTCCTAGGAAATCGTTATGGCATTTCTTCTCATAATAGCAAGTGGTAGGTCTCTTTATTTGAGCAACCTGTACTTCCCCAGTAAATCTGTCAGTTCCCAGAAAAGATTCAGATTTATTACTCTGATGAATGGTAGCCTTGTCATTATGGAAGGTAGTTCGTTGTTGAGATATGTTACTCCAATGAATGGTAGCCTTGTCATTATGGAAGGTAGTTCATTGCTGAGATTTGTTACTCCGATGAATGATAACCTTGTCGTTATGGAAGGTAGTTCTTTGTTGAGATTTGTTACTTCGATGAATGGTAGCCTTGTCATTATGGAAGGTAGTTCATTGTTGAGATTTGTTACTCCGATGAATGATAGTCTTGTCATTATGGAAGGTAGTTCGTTGTTGAGATTTGTTACTCCAATGAATGGTAGCCTTGTCATTATGGAAGGTAGTTCGTTGATGATATTTGTTACTCCAATGAATGGTAGCCTTGTCATTATGGAAGGTAGTTCATTGCTGAGATTTGTTACTCTGATGAATGGTAGCCTTGTCATTATGGAAGGTAGTTCGTTGCTGATATTTGTTACTCCAATGAATGGTAGCCTTGTCATTATGGAAGGTAGTTCGTTGCTGAGATTTGTTACTCTGGTGAATGGTAGCCTTGCCATTATGGAAGGTAGTTTGTTGCTGAGATTTGTTACTCCAATGAATGGTAGCCTTGTCATTATGGAATGTATTTCATTGCTGACATTTGTTACCCCAATGAATGGTAGCCTTGTCATTATGGAAATTATTTTGTTGTTGAGATTTGTTACTCCAATGAATGGTATCCTTGTCATTGTGGAAGGTAGTTCGTTGTTGAGATCTTTTTCCGATGAATAGTAGTCTCGTTATTATGGGAGACAGTTCGTCATTGAAATTCACATTACTCTGAATAAGTTCATTTGTTTCCAGTCGTGAGTACTGGTGATGATTACGGTTACCACCCATAATATTGGTATTTACCGGTATTATCTTACTATTTCTTTCCCCGGTGGATCGATGTTACTTTTTTGCTATCTCCTCAGTGAGTGGATAGTTCACAGTCATCTGTCGATCACTGTTATCCTTAACCTTCTCTCCTCAATCTTTGAGTTGATGATGCCTTATTTCCTATTTTGGGCTTTACCCCAATAGATCCGGGTCCCTTGTTCACCAGTGATTAATTTTCCTGGTCAGGTTGTTCTTTTGATCCCTATTTTTATTTGCTACATCCCATTGGGGTCTTGCGTCTTTCTTTTTTATTTGTTCATTTGCATTCATAATCATAAACATTGCATCTCAGGGCCAAAAGTAGGGCTTGTTATATATATAAGTATCTTCAATCGCGTCGACACAGATTTTTGACCTTCGCATCTCCGGATAGAAGACACTTAAATAAGGGCAGCTGTTGTACCCCCAACTTTTGCCCCTAATATTCCTCTATCATCTCATACCATTACAATGCAACAAGATCACACACTAGGGTTTGGTTCTTCTCCTTATCTTTAGCTTTGCTCATGGGGAATCACCAAGCACATTGACTTGTATTTTGTGATCATCTATGTTTTGTATTGATTAACCTTTTAACTAATAAATGTTTTCCCTAATTGATGATGTTATAGGTGAAAGCACAATGCATTCCATCAAGTTGATCTACAGGTTCATGAGTCTATTGCCACGCCTTCTTCAACAAAGCTTCATTGAGATTCAAGCTCCATCATTGAAGATACCTTGAAGTAATATCATTGACAAAGTCTATTATGAGTCATCATACCTCAAGTTGTAAAATATAGTTCAAAGATACAAGGGTTGATGGAAGAAGTTTGACCTAATTGGATAAGTCTTTGATTTCTTGATCACAAGTGCATATCTCCTTCAATTCGGAATATTTGGAAGTGGTTATGGTTTCTATGGTTCCTCATTATCATCCTTAACAACTTATATTTACATGACAAAAGTATTTGTACAAGGAGGTTTGTCAAAATTGAAAAGGGTTTCCAAGGCATTTTGTTGCTCTAGAAGCTAGGGTTTTTGAACTTCAAAGGGGTATATATTTCTCATATTTTGGTATTTTTGAGTGATTCCAAATACATGCTTCTCTTTAAAGGGTTATCAACAAACCAGTTCAAAATTTTCAAGAAACTTTTGTGTTGAAATACCTAATGATAAAGAAAGATTACAAGTCCACTAGATAAGCCATCAAATTCCCTTAGGTGACTTCAAAAGATCATAACTTGGTCAATTTTTATCTCCTTGAGCCCATTATTTTTCCATAATGATCTTGAAGATGTGTACTTTAACTCTTCTTTTAAGTGTAAAGTTTGAAAATGGATGGAAGATGCTCTAAGGATGCAAAAGATTATAGGTCATTTTATGATTTTTTTGCCAAATTCAACAAGTCATAACTTTCTCATTTTTTGGAGATTTTAAATGGTTCAAGTCTCAAAATTTAATTCAAGAGATCTACTTCATTCCATCTTTTTTGGTCAAGAGAAAATTTCAAATGGAAGACCATGTTTAGATGCAAGACATTATAGGTCATTTTTGAAGAAAAAACTTAGAATTTTTCTAAGTACAAAAGTCAACCTATTTTTCTCATCTTTGACTCATCACAATTTTTAGCTCAAGCATCCATTTGATTCCATTCTTTGCACATTGTAAGGCTTGTGATCTCATCTTTCTAATGCATCGGGAATCTAGTCTTGAGATGTCCTGAATCATGCACACCATTGATTTGAACATGGTACCTTGAAACTAAAGTTTCACCTCAAGTCAGAATTTGAAATCCTTGATTTGGCTTCTAAACAAAAAATTTCTGCGTGCTTTTGCTTCTAATCATGTTTAAAGAACTTCGAGAAGTGATTAGCACATTAAAACGCAAGCTTTGGATGAGTTTTGATCAAAATAGAAGTCACACTTTTCTTGTTTGCAACTTCACACGATTTCCCTCCAAAATTCATCATTTCACACGCTTGAGCATTCAATCAACTTCCCTATAAATAGAGGATCACACCTCATTCATTTCTCAAGCTTAGAGAGCCAGAATCACCCTGCCAAACTTCCTCTTGAACCCAATTTTCTACAACTTCGAATTTGCTTTTACAGCTTTCCTCAATCCATTTTCTTTGTCAATTCACCTTCCTTGAACCTCACTGAAGCTAACAGAATAAGAATTAAGCTCTAATACTTCCTAAATCGTGCTAGCCAAGCCAAGTTTTAGAGCTCTGCAATTGAACTTCAATAGGTAGATTCCCTCACCAATTCTCTCAAACTTTGATACTGTTATGAAGCTCTCATCATCCTGATTCTAGTCGCAACATTTATTTTCAACTGGAAGTGTGTTTTGACCATGAAATTTCAAATCCCTTTTAAAATATTTTCTTCCAAAACGACTGAGCTACAACTTATATAAATTTTTTGCGAAGGTACCATTGGAATCGTCTTGAAGAAACCAAGCAAATGGTACCTGTCTCGTGTTCTAATTTTACCATTTTAGGGACCTGCAAATCTCGTGGCTGGAGGTTGAAGATGACCAATGTGTCATCTCTCAACCAATGATAGCATGCCACACTTTTTTTTTCAAATTCTGATTTAATAAATGATTTTGTATTTTATTCACTAAAGACCATGATATGCATAGCGCGTCTGATCCATTGGATCAGCTTACTAACGCGTTTTGACTCTCATCCATTGGTCCACATTTTTTTGACTTTATTTTTTATTTTTTATTTTTATATTTAATTTGTTTTAAACTTCAAAAAATCATAGAAAATTCATTTTAACTTTAAAAAATCTGAAAAAATTATGAAAAATACTTTTTATTTTTCTCTTTTTGATTATTATTTTTTCATAATTTTATTTTGTGTTCTAATATTTTTTTAAAATAATTTTTCACTTTATTTGAATTATTTTAATTATTTAAAAATACTTTTCTTAATTTTTAAATTCGGAAAAAAAACAGGGAAGGATCCATTGACCTCTTGACAAATATTGATGACCTCATTTTCTTTTTATTTCTGATTTTACTATTTTTCATCATTTTTGGTTTATTTTGCCTATTTCTTTTAATTTTAAAAATAGTTTCTGACTTTAAAAAATTGCCAAAGATTTTATAAAAATATTTGAGCTCATTTCTTATTTTTCTACGGTCTCATTGAATTTTTCTTGGATGTTTTGAATAAAGTTTCTATTTTCTCCTCTTATTTTCATTTTTAAATCATTTAAAAAAATATTTTTCTTTATTATTAAATACAATTTTATTTTTGTATATATTCTGGTTGATCTTGGGCTATGAGATTTTGATCATGAGCTTTATTAACATCATTGGATCCATGGTGTTGAGTTTAACTCCACAAAAAATGGATGAATGATTTTAATAATAGCTTGATTAAATTTTTGGTTCAAATGTGGTTTGAATCTCACTTCATCCCTCTTCATCTTATCCCCTTCTTATTGTACTAAATGTCATTGGAAAATAATTTATACATTGTTGTACTCCAAAATTTCCCCTCTTATTTCTCAAGGCATTTCTCACATGGATTCTCAAAATTCAAGCTTGAACAAGTACAATTGGAGGAAACTGTTAAAAAGGGAAAAATAGATAAAAATAATATTTTCAACAAAATTGGAGAAAAAAAATAAGTTTTCTTCAATTTCCCTTGCTTCGATTGGACTTTGGTCTCCTTCAGGCCTTCTTCAATTTCCCTTGTTTCGTTTGGACTTTAGTCTCTTTCAAGACTACTTCAATTGGACTAGGACTTCCATAAAGCTTCCTTCGATTCAGAAAGAAATGATATTCATACAAGCTTTGACTGATTTTTGTTTCCCTTTGAAACAGCGTTGTTGTACCCCAAAATTTGCCCTCCCATAATCTTCAAAGTTTTGACAAGAATCATCCACAAATGGTTCAAGTCTACTCAAGGGCTACACAGTCAACCATCCTCCTAAGCCAGTCAAATTAGGGTTTTGGTTCTTGCAAGGAAGTTGAGGTTTTCAAGGGTTCAATCAAGTCCCATATGCTCATAAACATTGTCAAGCACCCACATGTCAAGTTTCAAGGCTTACAAGGTCAAGTTGCACAGTCAAAAGTCCCATTTGCTCAACAGTCAACTGCAGGGGCAAAATGGTCATTTGACAGTCAAAAGTCAAAATTTTTGGCCAACATCTTATTTTGAAGCCACAAACATCATTTGATCAATTCTTGATCATGATTCTCAAGGCATGGCTCAAAAAGTCTCAAGATGCAAAAGTTTCTATTTTTGGACAGTTAAAAAAGTCAACTGTAAATTGACCAGAGCATAACTTCCACATGGTTTATCAGAAAAATCCCATCCAAAGCTCATTTTGAAGAGAATGACATTTCCTACAATTCATATTCACACTTCAAGTCCAAGAAATGCTCTCACAAAAAGTTATCAATCTCAACATTATAGGTCATTTTCAAAAGTCAACAAAAAGGCACTTTAAGTCAAAGACCATAACTTGAGATTTGTAAATCAAAATGACATGGGACCAAAGGCATTGGTTAGAGGACTTCAATACCTTTCCAAAATGTCCAAGAACATGATCAAAGCTTAAAAATTGAGCAAGATATGCCTTGTGGAAGGTGGGAAATTTTTGGAAATTTTGAAAAGTCAACTTTGCTTCAAATGCCTCAAAATTGCTAATGGGCCACAATTTCTTCCAAGAATCATCACCCAAAAGCTATGCAAGACCCATTGACCCAAAGGGGAGTTATTTTCTTATTTTTAATTTATTAATTGAATTTTTAAATCTATTAATTCATTTAATTAAAATTAAATATGAGAAAAATACTAAACAAATGTTTTGGAATCTTTTTGTGCAGCATTTCCACTTCTTATTCACTCAAGATTTCGTGCACATCAAAAAAGGAAAGATTCTATGCAAATAGGCATGTTCTTCATGACAAAAAGATTGAAAAAGATTCATGAAAATCACAAATTCAAAAACATTGATTGAATGGATTTTGGGCTTGTTTTGTTAACCTAAATCATTCACATACATAAGCAAAACCTAAACCTAATCACAAGGACAGGCAAGCTGCGCTCAGAACCAAGAACCAAACTTGCATACTTTAGGCATTGATAGCATGAATTAATCATATATTATTGATCCATAGAGCATTTGCAAGCTTTCTGTAATGTTTAATTGCATTTATATGGCTTGTACAAGATTTCACCATGGCTAGGGTTTATAGCTTCAATTTAGGAGTTTTGTTTACAGGAAAAATTGGGCCATGAAAGGGCCACCAATGAACTTAGCAGGTCCAGACGAAGCTGTCCATGGCCTTCATTTTTATTTATCATGCTTGTGTTGAGTTTTGAGATTTACAGGACTTCTAGCGACGGACAAACGTCCGTAGGTAAAAGTCTGGGACTTTTACCAATGGAGCCAGGAGGAAGAAGGTGTCGTGGCAAACAACCATTCGCCCATTTGAATTTTCGCGCGAGTTTTTCTATATTACGCTTGTTTATAATATAACTATTGTTTTGTATTATTATAACAACTAACACAAATGGCCCAATGGTAACCAAGCTAGCGTTAAGGCGTTGAGGAGCTTGAGGTCAAGGGTTCGACCCCTGCCTCCAACATTTGCATTTTTCTTAATTTCTTCCTACAAATCTCACGGGCATACAAGCCAGGGGACTACCATACATCCTCATCATCCAGCCATTGAACCTCCTGGTGGCTAGATCTGAAGGCTAGCATGTGAGAGACCACCATGGGGCCTAGTCAAAACAATGCACTGGATGCAAAAAGTCAAACCTGGACACCTTTGAGCTTGGGCCAGATTGCTTCTCACACCCTCCCAAATTGCTTTGTTCAGGCCCAAACTTCTTTCTCTATTCTTTGTTTTTATTTATTTTGTTTAATTAATTAATTAATTTATTTTACTAACCAATCAATTATTTTCTTTTTATCAAAAAAATCATAAAATAATACTTTTCACCAATTAAGTTTTAGATTTTTTTATCAATAAATAAATTAATTTAATTAGGTTGTTAATTTAGATAAATTTAATTCTTTTTGTAAATAAATTAAAAAATGATTAGAATAATTAGGTTTTTATTTCTAACTTAATTACATTTTCTTTTTCTTAAAAAATAACCAAAAAACCAAAAATAGGTCATTTTATTTATTTTCATTAATTAATTTAATTAAACTAATTATTTGTATATTTAATTATAAAACCTAATATTTTTCTTAAAAAATAATTAAAAACAACAAAAACTTTTTCTATTAATTAGGTTAGAGGGGTCAAAACCCTAATTTCTTCCCGATCTAATTTCATCGCGCGCTTTATTATATTATTTTTACCATATTATTGTAACTGCTCACAAGGTGTAATAATTAATTAGCACTTTTACTTTTCATTTATCGCTTTATTTCTTAAGGGTTTGTTTTTGGCTATGTAAATACCTGAAGCCTTGTAATAGCTTAGTTTAATTTCCTCACTTTAAATTCCGCAAAATATTAAACTGTTAGATGTATGATATTAGGATGCATGACAAGAATGTATGTAAAATTTTAAAACGGTTAGATAACCTTAAAATGTGCAAAGATAAATAATCTGAAATTGAATCAGTCGCACATGCGCACTCCTAGGGTACACTCCCACTTGGTTGCCTTCGGTAAACGGTCATTGAGTATAGGATGCTTTAGTGGTCGTCCTTTTATCCAAAGATCAAAGTTGCCTCGGAAAGGTTGCCTTGGATATTATTGCCTCGAATAATTGATCTAAGACATTAGGGTTACTACTAAGACGTCCTAACATTGCTTTAGTGATCGTACGTCCCTCTTTCGAATTGACCCTCAAACTCCAACGACGGTGTTACCTACTCACTAATAGTGGGATAGCACCGTCTAAAGGAAACAAACATAGAAAAATTCTTTTTTCGAGTAGGTAGATTAGTTCTTAAGTACTTGCCCAATCAAAACAAAATTTCTCACACTTACACTCCTTTACAAACAAAGTTTTCAAAAACACTTCATTACACTCTGGAGGACTGATACAAGAGTTAAATCGAAGTCAGACAAAAGCTTTTCAAATCACACAAACACAAAGAAACAATTTTGAAAATGATGAGCAAGTACCTAAGAGCCCGTAGGTAACTACGGATAGAAAGGGTACTAATACCTTCCCTTTCTATAATCTACCCCCCGTACTCAGAAATATCTCGAAAAAGGAATTTTTCTGTGCTTTTTTTCTTTCCTTGTTGGATAAAATAAAAGTCGGTGGCGATTCTTGCTTACCGCGACATTTTGCAAACACAAACGCAAAATGCAAACCAGCATTTCAAAACAGTCCGGTTCTAGCCACCGTATCACACATCCGTCCACCCTATACTTTCCTTTTAGGTCGTCCATGGATTCATGTAGCAGGAGCTGTGACATCTACTCTTCATCAACGCCTGAAGTTCATTGTGAATGACCAAGTTGTCGTCGTTTGCGGGGAAGAAGACATAGTGATTAATAATCTGACTACCTACCTATTGTACCTAAAAATTTTCCCTCCCATATTTCTCAATACATTTCAAGTGAGGTCCTCAAATTGCTCAAGGAAGTCCAAGAGTTGACCAGACAAACTCTCTCCTAAGGCAGTCTACCCCAAATTAGGGTTTCAGTTTGCATCAAGATGCTTGAGTCCAAAGGACCCCAAATGCTCACTATTGTCCTAATATTTTATCAAGATCATCCATGTCAAGTTTCAATCCTTGTAGAGAAAGTTTGCTCAGTCAATTGCTCAAAAGCCTGAAAATTGACTATGCAAGGGCAAAAGTCAACTGTGGCCCACATACAGTCAAACCTCAAGATTTTTTATCAACATTATAATTTTGAAGTATTATTCATCACTTGATCAAGGGTTGATCATGATTCCTCAAGGATTGCTCACAATTCATTAAAATCCAAAAGTTGCTAAATTTGGGTTTTGCAGGAAAAGTCAACTCAACTTTGACCAAGCATAACTTTCTCATACTTTATCAAAAATGACCCATCCAAAGCTAATTTTGAATAGGATGAAATTCCCTACAATTCATATTCATCTATCAAGTTCAAAATATGCACTCACAAGAAGATATAAATTTGGACATTATAGGTCATTTTGAAAAGTCAACAAAAACACCTTTTATGTCAAAGCTTCATACATGAACATGGAAGATTCAATTGAGATGAGACCAAAAGGTTTGCTTAGAGAACATCTTAATCTTTCTAAAAAGTCCAAGAACACATCTCTAGGGTCAAAATTGAGGGAGTTATGCATTGGCAAAGTTGACCTTTTTTACAAAATTGCCAAAAGTCAAATGTGGCCAAAATTGCAAATTTTGTCTAATGGGCCCATTTTTTTATGCTTGCATTGAGTTTGTAACATGACCCACGACCCATGATCCTTCCCATTTGTCATTCTTTTATTTTTTTCATTTATTTTGATTTTATTTCATTTAAAACAAATAAAATCAAAATAAAATGGAAATATCAAAAACTAATTAAAGCTTGAGATTTTGTGCATGTTTAGGTCTATTATACAGCTGGAGAGGGAATCAAATCGTGCAAGGATCATTTGAACACAAAAAGATTTCATTTTGCTTGATTTGGAAAGATTTGCACAAAGGATCAAATCTTGAATCAATGATCATAATAGGAGAAGATTTAAAACCAAATTGCAACCCTAATTTGTTCTAGGGTACATAAGGAACATTGGAAGACCATAAACAGAGGGAAGAGGCGTGTTAGACAGAGAGAAAAGTTGCAAACAATTCAATAAAAGTGGTGAATCAATTTCCAGTTTTCATGCCATCTCAAGCCTTTCCAGCCATCTCAATCGTTTGTTGGATATCTCTGGATAATATTGCAATAACTAGCAAGCTTCCTAACATCCAGAATTGCACTGTAAGTACCCCACAATTTTCACATTTTCTTGAAATTGAATCCAATAATTTTAGCATATTTAGCATGATTCATTGACATATTCTTAATCCTTGAGTCATTTGCAAACTAATGGTTACATTTAATTTCGTTTTTGCTGGCTATACATCAAGATGCCATAGTTAGGGTTCTTGTTGCGTTTTTAGGGTTTTTCTGTACAGGGACAATTGGCTATGGGTAGTGGTACCATGATGCTCGTGAGGTTGCAACGAGTTGATTGGTACCATTGTTTTGCATTTATCATGCTTGTATGGGATTTTGGAGAAGCACAAGGCTGTACCTACGCCCATTTGTCCGTAGGTAGATGTCCTTTGTCTAAAACGATGGAGGCACGAGGAAGATTATAACGTGGCACTCCCTGACTCGCCCATTCAAATCTGCGCGTGTTTGATAATTATTATTTTGTTTTTTCCATATAATGTTTGTTTGTTGTTCCATGTACAACTAACAAAGCCAGCTCAGCTGGAAAGCGTGCAGGGTAAAATGCCAAAGGGCCTGGGTTCGATCCCCAGGTCCCCATATTTGCCTTATGTTATTTTTCCCTGCATATTCAGGTGTGTTGAGACCCCATGGAGTCCATCATGCACTCTCAAAATCTGGGCATCCAAGCCATCAACAGGCTAGATTCAAGGGCTTCCCATGTGAGGGTTCACCATACGCCCAGTCAAGCACATGCATAGAATCTGGCAAAGTCAAACGGGCCAGGCACTTATTGGACTCAAATTTGCTATCAAACACCCCCCCTTTTGCTGAAAACAACCAGGCCCATCTTTCTTTCTTTTATTTATTTTAATTCTTTTGATTTAATTAATTTAATTGTTTTCTAACACAAAATTAACTCTCTTTTTTTTCAAAAAAAAATCATAAAATCAATTTCACAAATTTAGAATTAGGTTTTATTTTATTTTACCAAATTTAATTTAATGTTAGTTTAATTTAAATTAGGATGATTCTAACCTTTTGTAAATAATTAAAATAAATTAGAAAGTTAGGGTTAGCTTGATTAATTTTTATTTTCTTTCTCAAAATAAAAAATACAAAAATATGTTGATTTAATTATTTTTCTTAAATAAAATTAATTAGTAATTAGGTTTTATTTCTTCAATTAAAACTTTATTTTTCTCAAATAACACCAAAAAAACAAAAACAATAATGTTTCTTTCAATTAAGCTTAGTCGGGGTCAAAACCCTAATTTTCTCATCCTAGATTCATCGCGCGCGTTTATTACTCTTTTGCAATATTAATGTAACTGCTCACGGTATGTAATAGTTTAATTAGGATTTTCTTTTTTTATCGTTTTTTACGGGTTTTTGGCTATGTAATTAATCCCTCCCCTGAAGCCTTGTAATAGCGTAGTTTTTACTTTTCTACATTTTATTTCTTGCAAATATTAACTGTTAGATGTATGTTAATAGGATTATATGACAAGATTGCATGTTAATTTAAAATGGTTAGCAAACCCTAATGTGAAAAGATAATAACTTTAAATCAAATCACTCGCACATGCGCACTCTTAGGGTATACTCTCACTTCCGTTGACTTCGGTAAACGGTAATTAAGTATAGGGTGTCTTAGTGGTTGCCCTCTCGTCTAACAAAGATCAAAAGTCTCGTTCGAAAATGTTGCCTCAGAAATGTTGCCTTGAATATGATCTTAAGACATTAGGGTTATTACTAAGACATCCTAACATTGCTTTAGTGATCGTATGTCCCTTTCAAATTGACCCTTACAATTCCAATAACGGTGCTACCTACTTCTCAATAGTGGGATAGCGCTGTCTAAAGGAAACAAGAACATAAACTATCTTTTTTCGAGTACGTATATGCTAGTAGGTACTTGCTCAAAATCAAACTTTTCACACTTACACTCTTTTCAAACAAGGTTTTCAAAACGACTTCGTAACACTCTTGAAGACAGAAGCAAAGGTTAAAACGAAGTAAAACAAAACATTTCAAAACAAACACACACAAGCAATTTTAAATGATGAGCAAATATCTAAGAGCCTGTGGAAAACCACAGATAGAAAGGGTGCTAATACCTTCCCTTTCTATAATCTACCCCCCGTACTCAAAATCTCGAAAAAGGAATTTTTCTATGCTTTTGTCCTTTCCAGTTGGATAAAATAAAATTTGGTGGCGACTCTTGCTTACTGTTGTACCCCAAAATTTGCCCTCGCATTTTTTCCACAAGAAATCTCAGCTTCAGGCATTTCCTGACTTTTTTCAAAATGGCTCAAGAATCGGACAAACGGACTTTTCTCGTCAGTCAAGCAAAATTAGGGTTTTACTGGTTTTCATGGCTCTAGAGCAGTTCACAAGTTGGCTTAGGGTTTTGGTTGATTTTGGTCAGGCGAACGTTATTTGGCATTTAATCAGGAATTAAGGTTTTATGGGCATATTCTCAGAAAGATTAAATTTCCACAGCACTTTGCAAGTTATTCCAAGATTCGGGTTGAGTTAGCGTTGTTTTGATTTAATCAGTAAAAGAGGCAGTTGGGTTGAATTCATGTTGTTTTGTTTGAGCCAGTCAAAAGAAATATGCAGTTTGGATCTACAGTGCTTGGTAAGAAATCAACAAGAAAGGATTGCGTCTGATCAGTTTTTGTGTTCGACTGTGCGTTGCTTTGAATGATGGAGATGTCAAGTTCATTTATTTTGATCGACGAAGAATCAATGTTTAAACTGATTATTTATTGTTCTAAGGATTAAATATCTGAAATTTAACTTTCATTTATTTTAATTTAAGGAACCATGAATAATAAGTAAATAATTGAAAAGGAATTGAAAAGAATTAAATGAATCAATAAGAATTTTTATTTCATATTTAATATTTGTTACAATTATTATTTGGATACAAGTATTTATTTACGAAGTATTTAAAATAATAATGGTTTACAATAATTAAATTGAAAATAAAAACTATCCTATTTTTTCTAAACATTTTCTAAGTCCCTAATTTCTTCATTCTTCGCTTCGCTCCGGTGTTCCATTTTTCGTCTGCAAAAGAAAAAGAGAAAAGTCAAAAAGCAGATAAAATAATAAACGACAGAAAAAATTCATCATTAAGGGCCACTGATTGGGATCAGTTAACCCTCTCTGCAAATCACGGGATTTCTCCCGGTTCACAAAGAGGGAAGAAATTTTATGCAAAGTTGAGGAAAATGCAAAGTGTCAAAAATACCTAAGTTCAAAATGTCAAACTGCACAAACTCAATCCCAAGTTCAAACCAAACTGAAAAAAATCCAATTTCCTACTTTATGTCACAAAGGCCAAAAGTACAGTTTACTGTCAAAATGCCAAAAGTCCATTCAAAACTGTCATGAAGAGGATTTGGCAAAGGTATAGAAAGTTCAAAATGCCAAAGTCTACAAAAGCTGTCAAAAAGAAAGATAAAATATGCAGAAGAAAGTTATGCAAGCAAGTAAGACACTTTTTTCTCATCATTTCCCAAATGGCCACTTTCAGAATTAAAAGTACAGTAGAAAACATATTTTAACATATTTGACTGTACTAGAAGAAAGAGAGATAAAGAAGAATGCAGGTTTCTAGGCTTTAGGCAGGCATAGATAGGAAGAGAAACCAATACAAACTGATATACAAAACCTGCATATACAAGCTAAACACATGACCTGCTGGACCAAAACCTGCATATGCAAGCTAAACACATGACCTGCTGGACCAAAACCTGCATATGCAAGCTAAGCACATAACCCGCTGGAGTAGAACCTGCTACCTCAAGCAAGTAACCATAACCTGCATTAGCTTTGTTTCAAAAAAAAGCCTCATCATACTTGTTAAAGCCATCAAACCTGTTAAGCTCATAACCGGCAATAAGCATCAAAACCGGCCTAAGCTTTACAGCAAGTCAAAACCAATAACCAGTTCAGAGTCCCCCAACACCCAAACTATGCACCAAACATCATTAAACTACATATGCCAAACCTGCATCATTAAAACCCATCCCAAAACCAGATAACCTGCCTAACAACAAAACCAGTCCAACTGGCCTAAGCATAACACCTGCTGAGCCTCATAAAACACCAAACCTACTGTCAAACTTGAACCTGCATTAAGCTTTACCCTCAAAGGCCACAAGACCAAACCAAGCCTTAGACTGATAAAGCTTTAACCATAAAAGCCTCAGACCTGCAATCCTCATGACATAATACCATCCAAATACCAAACCCTCAGATTTACATCATCATAGGGTGCAACATACGCAAGCATACGACCAACACTCGAGGTAACAAATCAGAAGAAAATCAGAAGAAAGTCAAGAGAAGAGGAAAAGCAATAGGCCACTCAAAGCAAGCCTCAGTAAACACATCAATGGCCAACATAAACTATTAATCTCAAGGCAAGCATACAGAAACAACAAGTACACAGTGGCAAGAAGGAGAAGAAGAAAAGAATATGCTACATCAAGCTTTCAGCTCAGGACATCATAAAGCGTAAGAAAGATACAGAAATACCAGGGTCACCAAGAAGTAAAGCTCTCATCGCGCATCACGTTCCATCTCCGCCCCAGCTTCCGAGCACCTCCGCGCTCACCTCCTTCCCCAAACGAAAGGTAGTAAAACCTTCCTTTCATCTCTTTTTTCTTGATAACCTCGTTAAAAAACAATAATCAGAAGACAAGATCACAACATGCAAATCCAAACGCCTATTAAATTTGAGACAATTTTTTGTTACCTGGTTTTACCGTTGTTTGAACGAATGCGAGGGGGAGGACGAGAGAGGATGCTGGTGGCTAGACGGAGACTTACGTTGCAGCGTTCAGAACGGCCAAAGACGAACGGAGAAGACGATAGACGAAACCCCCAAGGCGAACGACGCGCTGTACCAACCCTAAGCATGTTTCCAATTGATACAAAAACCTCAAACCCTAAAAAAATTTGTTCTGAGTTCAACATGGGCCTTGCCCGTTCTGCACGCCCCAAAAGCCCATTAAAATGCTTCTTTTTTTCTTTTTTTTTTTCCTTTCTAACAAAACATTAATATTAACTTCTTTTTTTATATGAACAATATATTTATTTTCTAACTTAATATACTTTTTTTAATAAAAATACACTCTTGATTAATATATATCATTTAATTGAAAATATATCTTTTCTTTAAGCATATAATTAAAACACTTTTCTATATACTTAATTCAATTAATTTAAAAACATTTTAATACATATTGAAATATTAAACAGATAAATAATAAAATACATTTTATTGCGCCATAATAAATATTGAAATTAATTGTCATTTAACTTGTTTATAATAAATATTGAAAATACTTTTCATTCAATTTGTACATATCATACAATATTAATTAAAATTGAAAATACCTTTTTCTTTTAAATATTCTTTTTGTACATATTAAAAATATACAAATCAAAGATTCATTAAGCCCATATTTAGGTCAAAATAAATAAATAGCAAATACCCTAATACACATCAATTTCACATTATCGCACATGTAAATAATCACATATACATATACATCTCACACTTACACAATACAAATACATTCATATTGCCCTATACACATTTGTTTATCTTATATTTGTATATTCGATATTTACATTTGATCGCAAATTCGATTTGGTTGTAACTTATTGGATACTATAAGTCTCATCCCCATTCATACGCTTGTACCCCCACTCCCGGATACTTATTCTGTAATAGCGTAGATTTTACATTTTTGCAATTTACCGCTTTCAATTATACCATGGTTAGACCTAGGGTTTGCATGTACATAAAATCAAACGCTAGATAACCTAATACAAGACAAATACATGAAATCAATACACAATCACACTTGCACCCTCTAGGGTAATCCCACATGTTGCCTTCCAAAATGGGCCATGCTTGCACGTCGAGTTTCTTTGGCAAAACAAAATCAAATGATCATAAGTCTCTCAAAGTGTTGCCTAAACGGAATGATCATAGTCCCTTCAAAGCAAATTGCCAAAGACACTTGGCACCATTGCATTCATGGTCCATACGATGACCCGCGCCCGTCCCGAACAAACTTCCTAAACGCAAGATTGTCCACCAAATTCAATGGTGGAACAAAATTGTTAAAAAGGGGTTAAAACATAACAAAAACCTTTGAGTACAATAGGGTAGACAAAACTCTTAGTTACTTGAGATCAACTTGCAAAAACACTTGCCTTCTTTTCAAAAACCACAATCCACAACACTTTCAAACAAACTCTCAAAAAAACATTTGAAACATCTTTTCGAAAAGATACACACTTTTATAAAACACTCAAACACGAGTCAAATACATTGGTTAGCCTAAAACAAGGCATCTCTTCAAAAATATTTTCAAAACACACACACACACACACCATTTTCAAGCAATCTAAAATCAAGGCAAGTGATCTAAAAAAACCAAGTAACTAAGAGCCCATGGATAACCATGGATGAAGAGGGTGCTAATACCTTCCCTTTTCATAATCTACCCCCCGAACCCAAGAAAAATCTCAAAAGGTTTTTGCTGTGCTTTTTTAACCTTTCCTTTAGGATAAAATAAAAAGTCGGTGGCGACTCTTGCTCAACCGCACAAGTGCGAATACGAACGCAAAACACTAGTCAGTTCTCCCACCGTATCACAGAACTGGCGACTCTGCTGGGGAGTTCTTAAAAGTGGGGTTACCTTAGGGTTTAGATCACCTTTGTTTTCAATTGATTGCTTTGTTTGCTTTTACATTTGTGGGCTTTGTATCAGAGTTTTATAGATCCTAACCCGGATCTGGGGATACCTTCTTAGAAAGTAGCAACAAGGCTATGAGGGAACTGTGCGGGGTATACCGACATGGTTGAAACAGTCTGCTACGTTGATGTGGCACTTTGGTGTGTACCGATAACCCTTGAGTTCAGTCAAGGAGAGTACGGGGCCGCCGCATGGTGTCGTGAAGCATCAACTGACCTTAGGAACCTTAATTGAACCATCTTGGCCTTTTTAGGGTAGTGAGATAACTGACTTTGGTGCAGTCCGAGGTTGGTTGATACTCGATACTACACTCAATTGAGGGTTGCTTTCCTGGAATATTTCGGTCGCCAGTTCAGTGGCTAAATCGAAACGATGAACAATGAAAGCAATCCAGTGATATTGGGATCCTTAGAACCCGGTTTCTATTTTAGGACAGGATGAGCCAACTAACTTCAAGAGGGTAGTACCTGAACCTCATGCAAGCCTAAACCTAAGGACTTGTTTGCTTTGTGTGAATATGTTTGCCTGTATATACACTCACTTGCCTTTGCATACATGTACATAACATCATGACATCATACTATAGCATTTTCAATAACCATTTCAAGGATCTCGAGGGTTCTTTTGATGCAGGGTTACGTTGAACCAGACACCTACCAAGGGGCAAGAGGTTTTCTCCTCTAAACAAAGTTCTCCAATCAAAGATCAAGTGCAACGACTTGAATCAGTGGCTATGACCCACTCGACATGGTGAGCTTGATTCTCGTGGAAGGACATCCACCGATACAAAACTCTCCAATCAAAGATCAAGTGCAACAACTTGAATCAGTGGCTATGACCCACTCGACATGGTGAGCTTGATTCTCGTGGAAAGACGTCCACCGATGCAGAGATCTCCAATCCAAGAGCAAAGTTTAACCTCTAACATTTTCTTGTGTTTACCCCAAGAGATCCTTGAAAGCATGCATCCACATATCATGCATTGCATTTTGACAATCTTTCCTTTTTCAGGTTTCCTTACTCTCCTGCTGTTTATTAAAGCAAGAGATGGCTCTAGAAAGGTCTGTCAAAGACATCCAAGACCAGACTGCTCAGCTGCAGGAGATGTTCCTGAACTTGTCTCTGGGGCAAGAAGAGATGAAAGCTCTCCTCACCAAGAGCTTGGAGACTTCCAACAATGCCAGGAGTGATCAGCTTGCGGAGCTGCAGTTTGATCTGACAACACTAAGGACCCAAGTGATGGGACAGTTGGTGGGCCAGATGGCTCTCATCCAAGACCTATCCCAAAGACAAGAGGAACTCAGAGTTCTTGTCCGCCAACTGCTTCCAAACAACCAACTGGGGCAAACATCTGAGGTCGAAGAGCCAGTCACCGCTCAGCCTCCATCCACTCAAGAAGACAAGGGGAAAGCTCCTTTGCTCGCTTCAGGGTCACAAGCCCATAAACAACCTCGCCAGCATCAACGGGGTAATCGGCGTAAGCAAGAAAAGTCGGTTAGACAGTTCACAGAGACTGAAATACCATCATTCTTTATACTGAAGCGTCTGTTGGAGGTCAACTTGCTTACTGTAAAGGACCCTCCTCAGAAGCTCAATACCTCCTCTCCTCACTATCATCCCGACGCATTCTGTGTTTACCACTCCTACAGCCCGGGACACGACACCAACGACTATTGGGCCTTGAAGAACAAGATTCAGGATCTGATCGACATTGGGGTGCTGGAATTCATGCCAGACGGTGAGATGAAGATCTTCCGTTAAAGGGTTCTCCACTTGAAGTGACGAAGCTCGAGCTGGAAGACTTTTGCTTCTTTTTGAATTTTTTCAGTTGTAATTTCTTTTTGCTGTCAAACAATTATTTGTTGATGTTAAACTCTGTTTTCATTAATGCATTGCATATGTTTGTCTTGAACTCATCCATTCGTTTCACTACTCCTATGCTTTTCTTTATGATATTTGACTCTTGATAAAAAGCTGTAAGCCTTTAGAGGGAGGATGACGAAACAATACCATGATCTTATACAGTATGCTTTTGAATAGACCTTGCTGATGATGTACAGGCATTTCTTTCAATTCCCAAACACTGGAGTTATAAGGAAGTTAATCCCTAGTCAACCCCTTCGAGCCAAAGAAGTAGGAGTTTTCTGTTCTAAACAATCAAAACCCTCGATATAAACCCGGGGCAGGGTAGTATCTCAGTTTAATTCAAAAGAAAATGCGCATTGAAGTCGCAAACTCTCAGTTCATAATACAATGAACGACGTCAGAAAAGAAAGCATTCCTTTGGAATCAAAAGACAAGGGTGGTTCCCTATCACATAGACAGTCAATCTCTCAAAAGAGAAAAGCCCACTAAGCCAAAACCTATAAAGGAGGCTTAAGAAAGCTGGGGCATCCCGCTGACAGTAATCCCGGAAAACGGTAACAGTCAGGCAAAAGTCAGGGATAACAAATCAAAATCAAAATAGTGAGGTCATTACAAAATCCTCAACAACATGAAAAAATGTTGAAAAAGAAAAAAGAGATGATGACTGTCTCCCCAAATTCAACTAGCGAACCATCGCCCAAAAGTCATTCCAAACTCAAAACAAAGTGTGACGCATAATTAACTGAGCTTAGGTCGGAGAACATCACGAAGAGCGGGTGGGTACAAATATACTTTGAGCCTTTATCCTTTGTTTCTTAAACCGTGAACCAGGCCACGTTACAACCCTTCAAAAGTCCTAATTGAAGCATGGGTTAGTTCAAAAGCGTACTGTTACAAAAGGTATCCTGACTCCTGTAGGGCTTTGCTCTAAATCTTGTGTTGATCTGTCTTATAAAAAGTTTTCTGCTAAAAGACGCATTTTTCAAAACTTCGAGACAAACATAAACTTTGCATTATACGAATATCACTGTCTGCATTTGACCTTTTTGTTTGACAGCGAAGAAATTTATACAGCGAATGTTCGGAAGAACGAAAACTCTCTCAGTAAGTCAAAATTACTTCAAGAGGATAACACTCCCATCAAATCTCCTATCAACAAGGGGCATGACATATCACAATTCAATTAACCTGGGGCAGTCCAGTCAAGGTCCAACATGTCTTTCAAAATCCAGTTAACCTGAGGCAGTCCAATCAAGATTTCAAGAAATCTCTCAATATGCAGAGTAATCTGATTCAAGACTCCTTCTTCACCACTTGGGGCATTCGAATGTCAAAAGTGTTCAACAAATCAACTACCACAATTCCAGATTCGACCCCTGGATCCAGCTAGGGCATATCTGTTGACCATATTTTCAGACTCGATTCCTGTATCTAGCCAGGGCACGTCTGAAGAGTTTGAAGATTCGACTCCTGTATCTAGCCAGGGCATATCTATCAACTATCACATTTCCAGATTCGATTCCTGTATCCAGCCAGGGCATATCTGTTGACCATATTTTCAGACTCGATTCCTGTATCTAGCCAGGGCACGTCTGAAGAGTTTGAAGATTCGACTCCTGTATCTAGCCAGGGCATATCTATCAACAATCACATTTCCAGATTCGATTCTTGTATTCAGCCAGGGCATATCTGTTGACCATATTTTCATACTCGATTCCTGTATCTAGCCAGGGCACGTCTGAAGAGTTTGAAGATTTGACTCCTGTATCTAGCCAGGGCATATCTATCAACTATCACATTTCCAGATTCGATTCCTGTATCCAGCCAGGGCATATTTGTTGACCATATTTCCAGACTCGATTCCTGTATCTAGCCAGGGCACGTCTGAAGAGTTTGAAGATTCGACTCCTGTATCTAGCCAGGGCATATCTATCAACTATCACATTTCCAGATTCGATTCCTGTATCCAGCCAGGGCATATCTGTTGACCATATTTCCAGACTCGATTCCTGTATCTAGCCAGGGCACGTCTGAAGAGTTTGAAGATTCGACTCCTGTATCTAGCCAGGGCATATCTATCAACTATCACATTTCCAGATTCGATTCCTGTATCCAGCCAGGGCATATCTACATCAGGAGATTGAAGATCAAATACCTGTAACAAGCCAGGAAAACATCTTCCTTTCTCAAAATACACAAGTTCTCGCTAAGGAATCTCTTATGCGATCAACACTTCCAAATGGCATCTATAAGCCCATTCCCGACAAGGTTCTGTCGCGTCTTCAGATGGCATCTATAAGCCCATCCCCCTATCCACCATCTCTCCAAATGGAATCTATAAGCCCATTCCCGACCTCACATTGCTGATACTTCAGCATGCGAGTGCAAATTTCCGGGCACTCTAGTGTCCAATCTCCTTTTACCCTCGAGTCACGAAAGGCAAACTTGCCAATCTAACTCTTCAGGTCCAAGAAGATTGAACAGGGGCAACTGTTGTACCCCAAATTTTGCCCACGCATTTTTTCTACAAGAAATCTCAGCTTCAGGCATTTCCTGACTTTTTCAAAATGGCTCAAGAATCGGACAAACGGACTTTTCTCGTCAGTCAAGCAAAATTAGGGTTTTACTGGTTTTCATGGCTCTAGAGCAGTTCACAAGTTGGCTTAGGGTTTTGGTTGATTTTGGTCGGGCGAACGTTATTTGGCATTTAATCAGGAATTAAGGTTTTATGGGCATATTCTCAGAAAGATTAAATTTCCACAGCACTTTGCAAGTTATTCCAAGATTCGGGTTGAGTTAGCGTTGTTTTGATTTAATCAGTAAAAGAGGAAGTTGGGTTGAATTCATGTTGTTTTGTTTGAGCCAGTCAAAAGAAATATGCAGTTTGGATCTACAGTGCTTGGTAAGAAATCAACAAGAAAGGATTGTGTCTGATCAGTTTTTGTGTTCGACTGTGCGTTGCTTTGAATGATGGAGATGTCAAGTTCATTTATTTTGATCGACAAAGAATCAATGTTTAAACTGATTATTTATTGTTCTAAGGATTAAATATCTGAAATTTAACTTTCATTTATTTTAATTTAAGGAACCATGAATAATAAGTAAATAATTGAAAAGGAATTGAAAAGAATTAAATGAATCAATAAGAATTTTTATTTCATATTTAATATTTGTTACAATTATTATTTGGATACAAGTATTTATTTACGAAGTATTTAAAATAATAATGGTTTACAATAATTAAATTGAAAATAAAAACTATCCTATTTTTTCTAAACATTTTCTAAGTCCCTAATTTCTTCATTCTTCGCTTCGCTCCGGTGTTCCATTTTTCGTCTGCAAAAGAAAAAGAGAAAAGTCAAAAAGCAGATAAAATAATAAACGACAGAAAAAATTCATCATTAAGGGCCACTGATTGGGATCAGTTAACCCTCTCTGCAAATCACGGGATTTCTCCCGGTTCACAAAGAGGGAAGAATTTTTATGCAAAGTTGAGGAAAATGCAAAGTGTCAAAAATACCTAAGTTCAAAATGTCAAACTGCACAAACTCAATCCCAAGTTCAAACCAAACTGAAAAAAATCCAATTTCCTACTTTATGTCACAAAGGCCAAAAGTACAGTTTACTGTCAAAATGCCAAAAGTCCATTCAAAACTGTCATGAAGAGGATTTGGCAAAGGTATAGAAAGTTCAAAATGCCAAAGTCTACAAAAGCTGTCAAAAAGAAAGATAAAATATGCAGAAGAAAGTTATGCAAGCAAGTAAGACACTTTTTTCTCATCATTTCCCAAATGGCCACTTTCAGAATTAAAAGTACAGTAGAAAACATATTTTAACATATTTGACTGTACTAGAAGAAAGAGAGATAAAGAAGAATGCAGGTTTCTAGGCTTTAGGCAGGCATAGATAGGAAGAGAAACCAATACAAACTGATATACAAAACCTGCATATGCAAGCTAAACACATGACCTGCTGGACCAAAACCTGCATATGCAAGCTAAACACATGACCTGCTGGACCAAAACCTGCATATGCAAGCTAAGCACATAACCTGCTGGAGTAGAACCTGCTACCTCAAGCAAGTAACCATAACCTGCATTAGTTTTGTTTCAAAAAAAAAGCCTCATCATACTTGTTAAAGCCATCAAACCTGTTAAGCTCATAACCGGCAATAAGCATCAAAACCTGCCTAAGCTTTACAGCAAGTCAAAACCAATAACCAGTTCAGAGTCCCCCAACACCCAAACTATGCACCAAACATCATTAAACTACATATGCCAAACCTGCATCATTAAAACCCATCCCAAAACCAGATAACCTGCCTAACAACAAAACCAGTCCAACTGGCCTAAGCATAACACCTGCTGAGCCTCATAAAACACCAAATCTACTGTCAAACTTGAACCTGCATTAAGCTTTACCCTCAAAGGCCACAAGACCAAACCAAGCCTTAGACTGATAAAGCTTTAACCATAAAAGCCTCAGACCTGCAATCCTCATGACATAATACCATCCAAATACCAAACCCTCAGATTTACATCATCATAGGGTGCAACATACGCAAGCATACGACCAACACTCGAGGTAACAAATCAGAAGAAAATCAGAAGAAAGTCAAGAGAAGAGGAAAAGCAATAGGCCACTCAAAGCAAGCCTCAGTAAACACATCAATGGCCAACATAAACTATTAATCTCAAGGCAAGCATACAGAAACAACAAGTACACAGTGGCAAGAAGGAGAAGAAGAAAAGAATATGCTACATCAAGCTTTCAGCTCAGGACATCATAAAGCGTAAGAAAGATACAAAAATACCAGGGTCACCAAGAAGTAAAGCTCTCATCGCGCATCACGCTCCATCTCCGCCCCAGCCTCCGAGCACCTCCGCGCTCACCTCCTTCCCCAAACGAAAGGTAGTAAAACCTTCCTTTCATCTCTTTTTTCTTGATAACCTCGTTAAAAAACAATAATCAGAAGACAAGATCACAACATGCAAATCCAAACGCCTATTAAATTTGAGACAATTTTTTGTTACCTGGTTTTACCGTTGTTTGAACGAATGCGAGGGGGAGGACGAGAGAGGACGCTGGTGGCTAGACGGAGACTTACGTTGCAGCGTTCAGAACGGCCAAAGACGAACGGAGAAGACGATAGACGAAACCCCCAAGGCGAACGGCGCGCTGTACCAACCCTAAGCATGTTTCCAATTGATACAAAAACCTCAAACCCTAAAAAAATTTGTTCTGAGTTCAACATGGGCCTTGCCCGTTCTGCACGCCCCAAAAGCCCATTAAAATGCTTCTTTTTTTCTTTTTTTTTCCTTTCTAACAAAACATTAATATTAACTTATTTTTTTATATGAACAATATATTTATTTTCTAACTTAATATACTTTTTTTAATAAAAATACACTCTTGATTAATATATATCATTTAATCGAAAATATATCTTTTCTTTAAGCATATAATTAAAACACTTTTCTATATACTTAATTCAATTAATTTGAAAACATTTTAATACATATTGAAATATTAAACACATAAATAATAAAATACATTTTATTGCGCCATAATAAATATTGAAATTAATTGTCATTTAACTTGTTTATAATAAATATTGAAAATACTTTTCATTCAATTTGTACATATCATACAATATTAATTAAAATTGAAAATACCTTTTTCTTTTAAATATTCTTTTTGTACATATTAAAAATATACAAATCAAAGATTCATTAAGCCCATATTTAGGTCAAAATAAATAAATAGCAAATACCCTAATACACATCAATTTCACATTATCGCGCATGTAAATAATCACATATACATATACATCTCACACTTACACAATACAAATACATTCATATTGCCCTATACACATTTGTTTATCTTATATTTGTATATTCGATATTTACATTTGATCGCAAATTCGATTTGGTTGTAACTTATTGGATACTATAAGTCTCATCCCCATTCATACGCTTGTACCCCCACTCCCGGATACTTATTCTGTAATAGCGTAGATTTTACATTTTTGCAATTTACCGCTTTCAATTATACCATGGTTAGACCTAGGGTTTGCATGTACATAAAATCAAACGCTAGATAACCTAATACAAGACAAATACATGAAATCAATACACAATCACACTTGCACCCTCTAGGGTAATCCCACATGTTGCCTTCCAAAATGGGCCATGCTTGCACGTCGAGTTTCTTTGGCAAAACAAAATCAAATGATCATAAGTCTCTCAAAGTGTTGGCTAAACGGAATGATCATAGTCCCTTCAAAGCAAATTTCCAAAGACACTTGGCACCATTGCATTCATGGTCCATACGATGACCCACGCCCGTCCCGAACAAACTTCCTAAACGCAAGATTGTCCACCAAATTCAATGGTGGAACAAAATTGTTAAAAAGGGGTTAAAACATAACAAAAACCTTTGAGTACAATAGGGTAGACAAAACTCTTAGTTACTTGAGATCAACTTGCAAAAACACTTGCCTTCTTTTCAAAAACCACAATCCACAACACTTTCAAACAAACTCTCAAAAAAACATTTGAAACATCTTTTCGAAAAGATACACACTTTTGTAAAACACTCAAACACGAGTCAAATACATTGGTTAGCCTAAATACCTTACCTTTTCATAATCTACCCCCCGAACCCAAGAAAAATCTCAAAAGGTTTTTGCTGTGCTTTTTTAACCTTTCCTTTAGGATAAAATAAAAAGTCGGTGGCGACTCTTGCTCAACCGCACAAGTGCGAATACGAACGCAAAACACTAGTCAGTTTTCCCACCGTATCACACTTACCGTGACATTTTGCAAACATAAACGCAAAACGCAAACCAGCATTTTCCAAAACAGTCGGTTCTGCCACCGTATCACACTACCGTTATGTGGAAGTGGAAGGCGAGGTGCAAGAGTTGCCCTTTCAAGCTCTGGAGATTGTTACTGTTGACAAATTCCCCGTCGTGCAATGTAAGAAGTCAGAGATACCCCTGGCCTCTTTGAAGGATGCCAAAGCCCTCATAGAAGCTAGACCTCCCCATGACAGTTGGGGAAAATTGATTGAAGTGACAGAGAAGAAAAATCGTTTCGGTCTTGGGTATCAGCCATCATCCTCCGTGCAAGCTGGTTGGATTCCTCTCAAAGGACAGCAAGTTCCCCCAATTTCTGAAGTGTTCGTCAATGCTGGTGTAGGAAAAGAAGGACAAGTGCTCTCCACAGATGTTGAAGGTGACGATGAAGATGTTTCAAGATTTATCTATCAAGTTGCGCCGGACCAGAAGCTCAGCAATTGGACTGTCGTGGACATCCCTGAAGTTGTTTTCCTTGATGTTTAATTTTCTGTTTCCATTTAAGTCGTATGTCCTGCCCAAGGCATACTGACAGCTTGTAGAAGGGGCCCCTTATGTTTTAATCTTTGTTTAACATTGAATGAAAAATCGTACTTTCACATACAATTTTGTTCCGTGTCTTTTCTCTTACTTTTACTTTTTCAAAATAAAAATGGCAATACTTTTCTTTCAATATTCTAAATATTCTTTTGCACTTTCTAAAAATAAAACATAAAATCATCGATCATGCAGATCCGTCTCGGACTCCGTTGGAAATGATAATGCTCTGGCTCCTTATATCCTTGATAATTTAGTTGATCGTGCTAACGAGGATAGTAAGGAAGATTGTGAAGTCCCTGAAGAACTAGCCATACTCTTGAGACAGGAAGAGAAGGTCATCCAGCCGTATCAAGAAGAAACAAAAGTCGTTAATCTCGGTATCGAAGACGTAAAGAGAGAAGTCAAAATAGGGGCCGCCTTGCAAAGTGAAGAAAAGAAGGGGTTGATTGAGTTACTTTGAGAGTATGCTGACATCTTCTCCTGGTCGTATGAAGACATGCTCGACTTAGACACTGATATAGTAATGCATAGATTGCCACTCAAGCCAAAATGCCCTTCTGTAAAGCACAAGCCAAGAAGGACCAGACTCGACATGGCTTTGAAGATCAAAGAAGAGGTTCAGAAACAGCTCGAAGAAGGTTTCCTATCTGTGATAAATTACCCGTCTTGGATTGCTAACATTGTGCCCATACCTAAGAAGGATGGTAAGGTACGCATGTGTGTCGACTACCGAGACTTGAATAGAGCAATCCCAAAGGATGATTTCCCGTTGCCTCATATTGATGTATTGGTTGATAACACTGCTCAGTCTTCGGTGTTTTCCTTTATGGATGGGTTCTCTGGCTACAATCAGATAAAGGTGGCTCCAGAAGACATGGATAAAACAACTTTCACAACTCCTTGGGGTACCTTTTGCTATAGAGTCATGCCTTTTGGTCTTAAAAACGCTGGTGCGACATATCAGCGAGCTATGGTGACTCTCTTTCACGACATGATTCACAAAGAGGTCGAGGTGTATGTGGACGACATGATCGCGAAGTCACAGACTGAGGAAGAACATTTGGTGCATTTACAGAAGTTGTTTGATCGTTTACGAAAGTTCAGGTTAAGGCTTAACCCCAACAAATGCACCTTTGGGGTTCGATCGGGCAAGTTACTTGGTTTTATCGTGAGTCAATGAGGAATTGAAGTAGATCCAGACAAAGTAAAAGCAATACAGGATATGCCGGCGCCGAAAAATGAAAAGGAAGTACGAGGTTTCCTTGGAAGGTTGAATTACATAGCCAAGTTCATTTCCCATCTTACTGCTACCTGTGAACCCATCTTTAAATTGTTACGCAAGAATCAGGATGTTTGTTGGGATGAGAGTTGTCAAGAAGCTTTCGAGAAGATTAAGCAGTATCTTCAAGAACCACCAATACTCATACCACCAGTTCCCAGGAGACCTCTCATTATGTATTTGACTGTGCTTGAAGGATCTATGGGTTGTGTGCTCGGGAAACATGATGATACTGGACGAAAATAACACGCCATTTATTACCTGAGCAAGAAGTTTACTGATTGTGAATCAAGGTATTCCTTACTTGAGAAGACTTATTGTGCTCTTACATGGGCAGCTCGACGTTTGAGGCAGTATATGTTGACACATTCTACACTTTTAATATCTAAGATGGATCCGATAAAGTACATCTTCGAGAAACCAACACTTACAGGCAGATTGGCTCGGTGGCAAATGCTTTTTTCTGAGTATGACATCCAGTACGTCACACAAAAGGCTATCAAAGGTAGCATTCTTGCTGATCATCTCGCTCACCAACCATTGGAAGAATATCAGCCCATGAAGTTCGATTTTCCAGACGAGGATATTATGAAACTTGATGATAATGAAGGACCTGAACCAGGGGAGCGATGAAATCTCACGTTCGATGGTGCATCAAATGCCATGGGTCACGACATTGGGGAAGTTCTGACCTTTCCATGCAACACTCACACACCTTTCACTGCCAGATTATGTTTTGATTGCACGAATAATGTCACTGAATACGAAGCTTGTGTGATGGGCCTTGAAGCAGCCATTGATCTGAAGATCAAGATTATTGAATTTTATGGGGACTCTGCATTAGTGATACATCAAGTACGGGGTGATTGGGATACATGACACCCTAATTTAGTTCCATACCGAGATTACATAGTTGAGTTGTTTCCCGCTTTCGATGAGGTCACCTTTGAGCACATTCCTAGAGAAGAAAATCAACTGGCAGACGCTCTGGCCACTTTAGCAGTAATGTTCAAAGTCAGTTACCCGAATCATGCGCCCAGTATAAGGATTTGTCGTTACAAGGAGCCAACACACATTTTCCCTGCTCATTGTCTCACAACTGAAGATGTATCAGATGAAAGGTCATGGTACTTTGACATCAAAAGATATCTTGAGAAGCAAGAGTACCCCGAAGGTGCTACAATTTGTGATAAGCGGAATCTTAGAAGGTTGGTGTTGTACCCCAAAATTTTCCCTCTCATATTATCAAGATTTTTCCTTACAAGACTTCTTGGACTCCAGACAAGATTAGGGTTTGCTCAGCTCAAGACATCTCCTTGCACTGATGACCTGAAATTAGGGTTTGAGTTTGCACAAGGAATTTTGGACCATCAATAATTCATGTGACTTTCATACACCATCTTGGACCCATAAGATTGCTCATACCAAGTTTCAAGCCTTGAATCACATTTTTTGCCCAGTCAATTGGACAGTTGACCTAAAAATCAGCTGTATTGGGGAAAAAGTCAACAATGACCAATTTACAGTTAAACTTTATATTTTTTTCCACAACAACATTATATGCTCCTATGTACCATTTTATCAAGTTTGGATCACAACTCCTCAAGAAATTTGATCAAATCATCAAAAGGGCAAAATGGTCAATATTAGGGTTTTGACTGAGAAAGGGCAATTTCTGATTTTTGACCTAGCCAATGGACAATTGGGTTCAAGAATGACTTCAAGGACTCAATGGTATCATCTTGACCCAATCACATAGTTCAAAAGATCTCAAATGCATAGGATTGACAGATGAATTTTTCAGTCAATTGATCAAAAATCAACTGTGCACTAAAAAGTCAAACTTTGACTTTTTGGTCAAAATCAAGTGCCAAGGGTCATAATTCATCAAGATATGTCAAAATATGAAACGTTTTGACCAAGAAACGTAATTTTGCAAATTAGGGTTTCAATTTGAAAATTTTCCATAACTTAGAAAAATTCTAAGTATGGAAAATTTCTTATTTTTTCCCAACTTTCCACAACTTTTTCACCATGATGAAATTGGATTCAAAGAAAACTTCGAACGTGAAAGTTGTAGTCCTCCATGAAATCTACAACTTTTGATCACAAAGTTTTCCCAAAAGATGCTTGGATCTCAAGTTATGATTTTGTGAATAGGGGTCCATAAACTTTTTAACTTAGTGAAAATTTGCCCTAGTTTAGGCAGATTTTTGACCTAACTTCATGGAAACTTTTCACCTAGTTCCAAGAGGTATATTAAGTTTCATTTCAAAGATGGATTTTAGATCATGTTACAAGCTTTCCAAAATGTCCAAGAACTCTCCAAGATCATTTATGGTTAGGGAGAATCGAAGAAGGGAAAATGGAAATTTATCACTTTTGTTCAAGGCATTTTCACAATGGTTCAAGTTGCAAATCTGCCATAGCATGCTTGTACTTGGCATTACAGGTCCTAATCCTTTCTACACTCCATAATTGAATGCTAATTCAGTAGACAATGGCTTTATTTTGATCTTTGGAGCACTGTACAATGAATTATTCCAAAAATGGCATAAAGTTCACAATACTACTTTGATAAAGCAAGCTTTTTACAACTTTGCTATCCTTGAGCATTGAAACTGTTTCTTTGTCACAAGCAAGGTCCACAGTTATCAGGCAAAGCATACCAACTCCTTGCAGCCCTAGAACTAGCAAGTACAACATTTTGGGCATTGTCACTTCAACTTTCTTCAAAAGCAAGAAAACTTGCAAAAGTCAAGTAAGGTTGTGCATCTGATAAAGGAAAGCCTTGGCATCATTTGAAACAACTTCAGAACTTTGTCACAAGCCAATACATGAATCCATGGCATCCCAAACACTCCTAAACACCAAAATCACATTTTTCTGCCCAAACAGGGCATCATCTGCAGAACCCTTGCCAAATCAATATTGGCTCGTGCGTTTCTCATTTTAAGACTTCAAACACATTACCTACATCACATCCAAGATATCCAAGCATTCATCTTGCAACTGTGAGCTCAGTTTCACACTTCACCATTTTCATTTTACAAGGTTGCAGGTTGACTCGTGCAAGGAGATTCAAGCATCTACAAGGCCAGCTAAGCATTGGAAAAGGTTGAGGGAACTTCAAGGAAGCTCACACGATCTTCAGGCCTCACTCAAAGTTCCCACATTGCCATATCCAAACTCAGCTGAACAAGGTATTTTTCAAGTTTCTATCTCTCTATTTAAGCATCCTTAGGTCATAATTTGTGAAGCAAAAATGTAGTCCTTAACTTGCTTAAGTTGTACATATGCATAATTGTCATTTATATTAACTGAGCTAAGAGTATTCGATTGTTGAAGTTCATGAAAAAACTAGGTCAGAAATTAGGGCCATTAAAATTCTCCCTGATCTTTGAGAGTTAGGTCATGAATTCTATATCATTGGAATCGTGAGTTCACAAGCTACACTTTTTATGTTATGAGTTTTTGATTTCATGCAAGCTAGAGCAAGATACAGGTTTGGCTCAGAAACGCGCGCAGGAAGGAGCTGAAGGACAGGGACGAAGTTGTCCTGGGCCTGGCGCCTTGGGCCTGTTGTTATTCACACCCCATGTTTTGCTTTTACACCCCCTGATCATTTTCTTTTATTTTTTATATTTTCTTGCATATTTTATATTTTAACTTGCATTTATTTATTTTCTGAACATTATAAAATCACAAAAATATTTTCTTTATTTTTTGCATTTTATTTTATTTTATTAATAATTTTTTGGCATAAAAAATAGTTTATTAGTAATAATATACTTTATTTTCTTAAATAAACTTGTAAATAATAAAAAAAAACTTAATATTTTATTTTATATTTTATATACATTAAATATTTATTTTTCATACATATTTAATTTTTAATATTTATACATAATATTATTATTATTTTTCTTGAACAAAAATAGACAAATAAATATTAGAAAACATATATTTTCTTTTAATAAAAAAACTAGGGTTTCCCCTTTTAAAAATAATAATATTATTTTTTCTTATTTTTAGGACTTAGATAATTTTATTTTCTCATACATAAAACAATTACAATTTTTTTTTTGCATATTTACATTTTTATTGCATATTTAAATACTTGTTTATTTATTTATTTGTACACTAAATTCAATTGGGTTGTAATAGTGAATTAGGGTTTTATTTTATGCAAATATCCCCATTCAAAACTTGTATCCCCCCTCCCATAATATTGTTGTAATAGTTTAGATTTACTTTATGCAATTTATCGCATTATATACATGTTTAGTAAAAACTAGGGTTTGTATCATAAGACAAAAATCAAACAAATAGCATGACCTAATACAAGACAAACAAGATGCATGAAAAATGACAACACCTTGCACACAAGCACCTCTAGGGTTTCACCCACTTGTTTTCCTTAAAACATGGCCATGGTATGCATGTTAGGTATCTTGGCAAAACAATACAAACAAAAGATCATAGTCCCTCGACGATGCTATCAAAAGTTGCCTAAAAACAAATGATCTTAGTCCCTCAAACTTGCTAAGATACTTGGCACCATTGCTATCATGGTCATACGATGATCCACGCCCGTCCCGTTTAACATCCAAAGATAGGGTTATCTACCAAAACAATGGTGGGTTAACAATGTCAAAAAATAAAAATGTATAGGAAAGACTTTTGAGTAAGTAGATAGCTTCTAGTTACTTGATCAATATGCAAACAATCCTTGATATTTTCAAACACACACACACACACATTTCAAAACATTTTCCAAAACAAACTTTCAAAACATTGAAACATTTTTCAAAAGACAAACATCTTTGTATACATTCTTACGAACGAGAATCATTACAAAGATTGCCTAAACAAAGGCCTCTTTTCAAAATACTTTCAAAACCACACAAAGCACCATTTCAAACAATTACAAAAGCAAAGCAAGTGATCTAAAACAAGTAACTAAGAGCCCATGGAAAACCATGGATGAAAAGGGTGCTAGCACCTTCCCTTTTAACAATCTACCCCCCGAACTCAAAAACAATCTCAAAGGTCTTTCCTGTTCTTTTTTACCTTTCCTTTTGGATAAAATAAAAGTCGGTGGTGACTCTTGCTAAATCGCAACATTTACGAACACAAACGCAAAACCTCAAGTCAATTCTCCCAACGTATCACAAAACTGGCGACTCTGCTAGGGATATTTATAAAAGTGGGGTTACCTTAGGGTTTTAGATCACCTTTACATGCTTATCTTACTTGACTTGTTTGCTTTACACTTTGGTTCTATTGTTTGGGTTTGAATCCTCTACCCGGATTTGGGAAACATTCATAGGTAAATAGCAATACATTGTGGAAACTGTGCGGGGTATACCAACATGGTCTAAGAAATAGCTATATTAGTGCGACATATTTGTGGGTACCGGTAGCCTTTGAGTCAATCAAAGAGAATGCGGGCCCGCTGAGTGATGTTATGAAGCACTAATGTACTTTTAGAACCTTTACTTGACCAACTTGGCCTTTTAGGATGTAGTGAGATGACCGACTTTGGTGCAGTCCGAAGTTGGTAGATACTTTATACTACACTCATTGAGGGTTGGTTCCTTGGAATATTCTGGTCGCCAGTAAAGAGGCTGAATTGAAACAATGAACAAGGAAACAATCCAGTGATATTGAGCTCCTTAGAACCCGGTTACTATTTCTAGGATAGGTTGAGCCAACTAAACTTCAAGAGGGTACTTACCTATGAAACCCCATGCAAGCCTAAATTAGGAACTTGTGTGATTTGCTTGTACATATATACTTGTGCATAACATCATGGACATCATGAAGCATCATATGCATCCACTAACCATTTCAAGGATTTTGGATTTTCATCTTTGTTCTTGTTTTGTAGGTTATGGATTCACTTCGCAGGAAAACCATCCAAGTCAACCTTGTAAGAATTCCTCCACAACTCAAGGAGATAACTTCAAGGATTCCTGAGAATTCTCCATTCACCAAGAGGCATGGTCGTCTACTCAACCTAGTCACTGCCAAAACAGAGGAGGATATGATGAAAGTTCTCTTCCAATTCTTTGATACTTTGCATCATTGCTTCACATTTCCTGACTACCAACTTGTGCCCACTTTGGAGGAATTTTCTCAACTCTTGAGGATTCCTATTCTCAATCAACTACCCTTCAACGGTACGGAAAGATATCCAAATCCAGAAGAGATTACTCAAGCCTTACACTTGCACTCATCTGATGTCACAACACATTGGGAAACTAGAAGTGGTGTCAAAGGCTTCTTGTCCAAGTTTCTGTTTGAGAAGGCCCAAAGCTGTTGGAATTCTCTAGATTTGCAAGCTTTTGAGGAGATTGTAGCTCTTCTCATCTATGGGATGGTCTTGTTCCCTAACCCTGACCAACTCATAGATGTGAGTGCTGTCAAAATCTTCATGACTCGCAACCCGATGCCTACATTGCTTGGGGATATCCTTCACTCTTTTAACACTCATACAATGAGGAAAAGAGGTGTTATCATGTGTTGCACTCCTCTCTTGGCAAGATGGTTTATTTCTCATCTTCCCCAGTCAGTCTTGAAGAATGAGCAAGGTTTGAGGTGGTCATAACGATTGATGACTCTTACACATTCAAACATTCATTGGTGTTCTCGATCAAAAGAGAATGTCATTATCATTGACCGTTGTGGGGAATTCCCTAATGTCCCTCTACTTGGCATTAGGGGAGGCATCACCTACAACCCTTGCTTGGCTCTGAGACAGTTTGGTTATGCCCGAAGGGGTGGCCTACATGATATGCTGATTCAAGGTTTGGTTTTCGAATTCAACAACGACAACCAAGGACTTCGTCAAAGGTTCATCCGAGCTTGGAGGATGCCCAACAAGGTGGACAGTAAGACCTTGGGACACAAGAATTCCATCCCTCTTGAGCCTTACCTCAAGTGGGTATGAACCCGCGCCCAAAGTCTTATGATGCCTTACCCCTCCATTCTCCTTGTGATTATAGATCCTGTTATGGAAGGAAAGGTTCCATACACCCTCCTACATCCTGACATGCCAACATCACTAGAAGATCTACAAAGGAGTTGGATACAACTCAAGGGAGAACGCGATACTTTCGAAGCCCAATTCTACGCAAGTGACATCCGTCCTTCCTACTCTTTCCTGTTGGGAAGACCCTGGATCCACCATGCCGGAGCTGTCACTTCTACTCTGCATCAAAAGCTCAAGTACCTTGTCCAGTGGAAAATCATAAATGTTCATGGCGAAGAGGAATACATGATCAGTCATCTAAATTCTTTCTGTTATGTGGAATTAGATGGCGAATTCATAGAGACCCATTTCTATCATTTCGAAGAAGTCTCTGAAGAGATAGCGGTGACCAAGGCAGTGTCCTCAACTCCTGTGATCACAGGACCTCCACCTTAGATGTCTTCTTTAAATGATGCTAGAGCAGTGGTAGAAGAAGGTAGATCCACTATCTGGGGGCAGCTTCCCGACTTTCCTTTCAAATTAGACAAATTTGGCTTGGGATTTACTTCGACTGGTCAGAAGGTCGTGCGTCGCTCCCGTGCCAGAGAGCCACCTGTGAAGATCAGCCACCGTAGGATTAATACACTAGAGGACAGTGAAAAAGAAGGCAACTTGGAAGACTGGATTTTCCCTACTGTTGGCGGAGGATTGTGCAACTGGGAAGCAAAAGACTTTGTTCCGATTACTTTCATACCGCAGTAATTTATCTTTTCCATTTCTGTTGGACTGTAATAATTCACAAACAATTCGTACTTTGTTAACCTTGTGCCTTACCCGAGGCACATAGGTCCATTTGTAAGGGTTCTTATTTTCATTTCATATGTCATTTTAATGAATCATGGATGCTTTTCATATATAAACCTTTTTGCTCATTGTCTTTCTTTTACATTTTGTTGTTTTAAGATGGCTATGCCCTTACACACACCCACACTCACAAATGCAGGTACCCTTCCATTCCGGAACCCATGGGTAACGATACTTCTATAGCCTTTAGTGACTCTGAAGATATGATCAACCAAGCCGAATACGAAGGTGAGGAAGATTGTGAGGTTCTAGGGGAATTGGCCAAATTATTACAGCAAGAGGAAAGACCAATTCAGCCTCATGAAGAGCAGTTGGATACAATCAACTTGGGAACTGAGGATGACAAAAAGGAAATCAAGATAGGTGCAAATCTAGAGCCGAGTGTCAAGGAGCGCCTAATTCAGCTATTGAATGAATATGTTGAGATCTTTGCCTGGTCATACGAAGACATGCCGGGACTCGATACAGACATTGTGGTACACCGTCTCCCCACAAGAGAATACTGTCCACCAGTGAAACAAAAGGTCTGTCGCATGAGACCTGACATGTCAGAGAAGATCAAAGCAGAAGTTATGAAACAGTTCAATGCTGGATTTCTGGCTGTTACTTCCTATCCATAATGGGTTGCTAACATTGTGCCCGTGCCTAAGAAGGATGGCAAAGTCAGAATGTGCATGGATTATAGAGACTTAAATAGGGCCAGCCCTAAAGATGACTTTCCACTTCCGCACATCGACATCCTGGTCAACAACACAGCTCAACACAAAGTATTTTCTTTAATGGGTGGATTCTCAGGCTATAACCAGATCAAAATGGCACCTGAGAACATGGAGAAAACTACTTTTGTTACACAGTGGGGTACGTTCTGCTACAAAGTGATGCCATTCAGACTGAAGAATGTCGGGGCAACCTATCAACGTGCCATGGTAGCTTTGTTTCATGATATGATACATCATAAGATAGAGGTCTACGTAGATGACATGATAGCCCAATCACAAACTAAAGAAGAACACATTGATCACTTGCAAAAGTTGTTTGTCAGGTTGAAGGAGTACAAGCTCAGATTGAATCCAAACAAGTGTACATTCGGAGTCAGGTCCGGTAAACTCTTAGGTTTCATTGTCAGCAACAAAGGCATCGAGGTTGATCCTGCCAAAGTCAAAGCTATACAAGAATGCTTGCTCCTCGCACTGAGAAGGAGGTTAGAGGTTTCTTGGGACGCCTAAACTACATTGCTAGGTTCATTTCTCACCTAACATCTACCTGTGAACCAATCTTCAAGCTGTTGAAAAAAGATCAGGTAGTTAAGTGGAATGCTGACGTCAAATTGCTTTTGATAAAATCAAGGAGTATTTGCTAGAACCTCCTGTACTGATGCCACCCGTCGAAGGAAGACCGCTAATCATGTATCTGACCGTCTTAGAAAATTCAATGGGGTGCGTGAAGATGTGAAAAACACAAGAAGGGGGGTTGAATTGTAAAACTTAAATCAAAAGTGCAGACAACACTGTATTTTTATCCTGGTTCGTTTGATCTCAAACTACTCCAGTCCACCCGTCAAGGTGATTTCGCTTCTCTCCAACGAGGTCTTAATCCACTATAATCAAAGGATTACACAACTACTTTAATAAATGTTAAAGCCTTCTTGAGTATAACCACAACCCGGTTTATCTCAAGGAAATCTCTTTACAAATAATTGAACAATAATGTGTTTGATGTTTTCTAATAAAACAATATACCACAACTTTGATAATACACAAATTTAAGCTTAGAATGAAACTGGATTTGCTAGAGCGTTTGAGTAAGCGTGGTTTGAAAGCTTAGAAAATTGTATGAGTGTGTGCGTGTAGATTGATTAACCTGTTCTTTTCTCACACTGACTTGTTTATATAGCCAAGGCAAAGATACGTTGGTGTCCATAAATCACTTTCAATGATAATAACGTTCTTTTCCTTTTTGAGAAGATCTTGTCTTGGATAAAGCCGTTGGTAATTAATCTGTCTTGAATGCTCAGTAACGCTTCAGAGTGTCCTTTATGATAATCAAAATGTTCTTTGCTTTAACTTATGCTGACGCTTCTAAGTGCTGATGACTTGGTAAAGATCTTGATCAGAGTTAGAGTGTTTTATGCACAGATTCTGTTCATCAAGCTTCAGTGTATGATCTGGTAACTTCAACGTGTAGCATATGTTATTGATCTTCTGATGCTGACATATCTCCTGATGTTGATGTTGATACTGATCTTGTAATGCTGATTCCATCAGAACTTCTATAAATACACAACATAATTTTTAAGTAGCATATATGTCTTATATATAAATCTTACAATTTATTTATTCTTGTATTTTGTTATCATCAAAACTCTAATTGAGGGTTGTAGAATCAAACTATGTTCTAACAATCTCCCCCTTTTTGATGATGACAAAAACCAGATTTTTTCAATTAAAAATAAAGAATAAAAGGTTTAAAAATAAAGAATAAAAGGTATCAGAGCTAAGAAGAGAAAACTCCCCCTGAGTTGATTACTTCCCTTTAATTCCATGAGTCTTTGAGCATCAGAACTTTACTGTACTTTACTGTATCTTTCGTCAGAATTTTGTACCTGTAAGCTTTTCAGAAGAAAGAAATTCAAATAGATCAGAATGTCAGAATGTTTGAGACTCATGTCTCAGTAATCCGTTATTGAAAAATATCATTATTTCTCCCCCTTTTTGTCAGTTATCAAAAAGAACAAATAATCAGAGCTAAAATAATCGGAGCTAAAAATGCATTTATATTGAAAACAGAAGCAATGATAAGTTCAGAACATTGTAAAAATATTACAGATAAACAAGTTAAAAAATAAGGAAATTTCTAAGAAGGAGGAGGAAATCGTGTGAACAAAGCCTCCAACATGCTCTTGATTTTGGTGTTGGTTTCCTGTTGCTGGGTTAACATGCTGGCTATTGCATCAATTTTGTTGTCCTGTTTGTCCATTCTTTCATTCATCAGCATATCAGATCTTTTTAAGTCTTCGAGAGTCTTCCTGTCAAGGGAGGAAGCTTGAGGATCTTCAGAAACAGGATGCTTCTCAGAGCTTACTGCAATATCTTCTTCTTGAACCAGTGCTTCAGCAGGAATCATCAGATCTTGAGTATCAGGTTGAACTTTAGATGCTGGACGGTGTTCAGACCAAGGAGCATTGTCTAGAGGGAGAACTTCTTCCTTAAGCAGCTTGCTCAGAACTGGACCTTCAATTTCTTTCAGCAGATTGTTGAAGTTCTGTTGAGCTTGTCCATAGCTCTGTTCTTGCAACTTAAAGGTTTCAGAGCATACCCATCTTCTGAACTTTGTCCAAAGGTAGTCTGATGCAACAGGATCAACCAACTCCAGACTAGCTTGTTTGAGAGAAGTGATCCACTTCTGTACTTCTGTTTCAAAGTTCAATATACTAGTACCAACATCTGGATGTTTTGGTTTAGGGATGGCTGTTTTGTGGTTTATTGCAGCAAGACGTTCAAAAACTATTAGGTCAATGACAATCTTGATGTAATCTTCTGTATTGTTCTTTGGTGAGGGAGTGAGAGAGTCAGGAATTATGATTGGACTTGATGGGGAATTTGGTGGAGTTAATTCTGGTGAAGAGGGAAGTTATGGAAAATTCACAATGGTGCCACAGGGCAAATGAATGGCCAGAGGTTTTGGTTCAGGGGATTCCTAGGGTTGAGCCTCAGAAGTTTGAACTTCTGGGTGAGATGGTTCAGGTTATGGAGAAGGTGGATTAATTTCTGGTTGAGGAGATGAAGATAGTGGGATTTCTGGTTCTGGAGAGAGTGGAATTTCTGGTTGTGGTGAGATGGGAATTTCTGGTTGTGGTTCTGTGGTAGTTTGAGGATTTGGATTTTCTGGTTCGGGAGCAGAAGTGTGTTGGTCTATATCAGAAAGAACTTTTGCAAGTTCTTGTTCTGGTATGATTTCAATATTTGGATTTTGTGGTTGGGAGCGAGATCTTCTAAGAGTTAATGATTCAGAAGGGTCAAAATCATCGAAAGTTTGAGGTGTTGGGTTTTCAGATGGAGTGGAAGTTGGGATAGATGTTGATACATCAGTTGAATCTAAAACAGTTACAGAAGAAAGATTACCTCTCTTTTTAGGAGTCTGCTGGGAGGATCCTTCTGCTGCAACTTTTCTTTTCTTTGTCTTCTTCAGAACAACTTCTGGAGCCTTCTGCTGAAGATCTTGAATATTCAGATTTGGTGATGTACCGTCAGCCTTGCAAGCATCCAGATATCTGAGAATTATATCTGGTTTAGAGTCAATCTCTGAGAATAGAGGGAAGTTGTCCAGAGGGACTCTTCTGCTGGAGATTTCAGCAAAAGGAGTGACGCTAGGTTCCTTCTTAATGTTCTCAATCAACTTCATCTTCTTCAGATTCTTAGCATTCAGCTGTTTGCCCACCGTAGCTTCCAAAGAGCTGATTTCTTGAGCCTCTGTCAGATGATCAATCAGCCTATTCTCTGTTAGAATATCTGATATCAGTCTTCCTAAGGGTATCCAATCCCTTTTTGTATGTTCCTCTTCTCTTGTTTCCTTAACACTTATTCTGAGATGGTTAAACAGAAGATGAGCTAGATTTATCTTGACCTTCTGAGAGATGAAATAGATCAGAAACTGCTGATCAATATTAATGTAATCAGGAGAGCTGGTAGGCTTCCTGTGATTGATGCATCCCAAAATGATCTTGGCCCAAATTCTGTGTTTGTCTTTCAAGTCCCTTATCTTGCTAGCGGGAAGCCTCAGAGTGAAGATTTCCCTTGCAATTAGGGCAGCATCAGCACACCTTTCTGCCATGTCAATGCAACGAACACCACCACCATTGTACCCTATTAAGCGTGCAATGAGGTCTTCAGTAATAACAATCTTCTTCCCCATGATGTAAGACGTAACTTGATGATTTGAAGAAGAAGCGTGAATCCAAAATTCCTTTACCAGAATAGGAAATGTTGGACCAACCAGTCTGTCAAAATACTTTCCCAACCTTGAGCCTTAACCTCTTCAGATAGATCAAACCCATTCTCCTGAAGGCTATTGAAATCCACGATCAATTCTGATAGAACCTCTAGGTTTTTGATTGAAGTTAGAAGCGTTCTGTGGGGTTCTTCATATTGTTCAGATGAAATAGTTTTCTGGGAACCTGAAGTAGGAATGTTGGAAGAAGCCATGTTCACACGAAGGTTTTTGTGAAAAAGATTGAAAGGGTTTTTGAGAAAGTAAGAACGCTGAAATCAGTAAGTTTGAGAGAAAATGAAAGTGAAGGTAAAAGAGTGTAAATGGTGTGAAGTGTGTTTAAATAGATTTCTAAACAATTTTGAAAACATAAAGGTCAAGAGAGAGAAATTAATAATGATTATTAGCATTTAATGATAGCTGATTTTAGGGGATTCGGAAAGATATTTGGAACGGTTACCCATGACATGTGTCTCAATGCATCCAATCAGCGCTTTTGCCTTTTTAGAAACGTGAACGCGTGTTCAGCCTCAGAAAATAGCTGATGACTGGATGACACTTATTTGCTTGAGTGAACAACACATTTCTATCCTTGAAATGAAGCGCTCAGATCTTCATGGATAGATTCTGATACAATCTGCACTTCTAAAGATCTGAAGAAAGATTGATCAGTAGTTCACAGAAAAATAAACAAAGTTCTGAAGGTTAAGATATGGAATCAAAACAATTTTTATTCTGGACAGAGCTTCATGCTGAGATGTTTCAGAATGAAGTTGAACCTATCTTCAGAAAGTGGTTTTGTAAAAATATCAGCCCATTGATGGTCTGTGTTAATAAATTTTAAATTTTAAATCCCTTTCTGAATATAGTCCCTAATAAAATGATGTTTTATTTCTATATGCTTAGCCCTAGAATGTAAAATTGGATTTTTGCTGAGACAAATAGCAGAAGTATTGTCACAGAGGATATGAATGTTACTCTCAAATATCTAGAAGTCCTCAAGTTGACTTTTCATCCAGAGCATTTATGTGCTGCATCCAGCTGCTGCTATGTATTCAGCTTCTGCTGTTGATAGAGCAATTGTGGATTGTCTTTTGCTGGACCATGAGATCAGATTTTCTCCCAGAAACTGGAAGCTTCCAGAAGTGCTTTTACGTTCTACTCTGTCTCCAGCAAAATCAGCATCACAGTATCCTACTAAGCTGTAATCACTTGATTTTCTATAAAACAAACCTAGATTAGTAGTACCTTTCAGATACTTGAAAATTCGCTTAACTGCTGTTAAGTGAGATTCTCTAGGATCTGATTGGAATCTAGCACAAATGCAAACACTGAATAAAATATCAGGCCTTGAAGCTGTCATATATAGAAGAGAACCAATCATACCTCTGTAGACCTTCTGTTCTACCTTTTTACTTACCTCTTCTCTTTCCAGAATGCACGTGGGATGCATTGGAATCTTTGATGGATTACATTCTGAGAGATCAAATTTCTTCAGAAGTTCTCTGACATATTTGCTCTGATGAATGTAAGTTCCTTCTGGGGTTTGGTTGATCTGAATGCCCAGAAAGAATTTCAGTTCCCCCATTAGGCTCATCTCAAATTCTGCCTGCATACACTTAGCAAACTTTCTTCCCAGGGAAGGTTTATAGATCCAAATATGATATCATCAACATAAATCTGACATACTAAAATGTCATTCTTAACTGTCTTACAGAATAAGGTTGTGTTCACTTTCCCTCTGGTGAATTCCTTTTCTAACATGAAGTTACTCAGTCTTTCATACTAAGCTCTGGGAGCTTGTTTCAGACCATACAGTGACTTCTTTAGTTTGAAAACATATTCTGGATTTTTGGAACTTTCAAAACCAGGGGGTTGGTGCACATATACCTCTTCTTCTATATAGCCATTTAAGAATGCACTCTTAACATCCATCTGATACAGAGTGATGCCTTTATTGACAGCAAATGAAATTAAGAGTCTGATAGATTCTAACCTGGCGACTGGAGCAAAGGTTTATGTATAGTCTATCCCCTCTTACTGACTATAACCTTGTGCTACAAATCGTGCTTTGTTTCTGATGACTTCACCTTGTTCATTCAGTTTGTTTCTGAACACCCATTTTGTTCCAATGACGTTGAATCCTTTTGGTTTGGGAACTAGATCCCATACGTCATTTCTTGTGAATTGATTTAGCTCATCTTGCATTGCTAGAATCCAGTCATTGTCCAGAAGTGCTTCATCAATGGTTGTTGGTTCAATTAGAGAAACCAGTCCCATGAGGGATTCTTCAGAGTTTCTGAAGCTAGATCTTGTTCTGATTGGATCTTCCTTTCTTCCTAAGATTGTTTCTTCTGGGTGATCCATGCTGCTTCTGGATGGTCTTTTCTGAAGTTGATCAACAGAATGTGCTGGATTGCTTGCAGTGCCTCTTTCTGATGTTGAGGGAGTGTCTCTGTTAAGAGCTTCTGATGACTTGTCTTCAGTACCTGTGAATTCAACTTCCATACCTGCAAGGAATTCATTCTGCTTTGACTTTTGAGAGTCAAGCTTATCATCAAAACGAACACTGATTAATTCTTCCACAATCTGTGTTTCTGTATTGTATACTCTGTACCCTCTTGAGCGTTCAGAGTATCCTAACATAATACACTTTTGTGCTTTAGAGTCAAACTTGTTCAAATAATTTTTTGTATTCAAAATAAAACATGTACATCCAAATGGGTGAAAATAAGAAATGTTGGGCTTTTTGTTCTTCCACAATTCATATGGAGTCTTTTCCAGAATAGGTCTTATGGAGATTCTATTCTGAATGTAACACGCTGTGTTTATTTCCTTTGCCCAGAAGATCTTAGCAACATTAGTCTCGTTGATCATGGTTCTGGCCATTTCTTGTAATGTTCTGTTCTTTCGTTCTACAACTCCATTTTGCTGGGGAGTTCTAGGATAAGAGAAATCATGCAGAATGCCTTTGTCATTAAAGAATGACTCAAAATCTTTGTTTTCAAACTCTCCACCATGATCACTTCTGACTTTGACAATTCTAAGATCCTTTTCATTCTTAACTTGGTTGCAGAAGGTAACAAACACAGAGTGTGACTCGTCCTTGTGCCTTAAGAACTTTACCCATGCCCATCTGCTATAGTCATCTACGATTACTAACCCATACTTGTTGCCACTGACTGAAGCAGTTTTAACTAGTCCAAATAAGTCAATGTGCAGAAGTTCTAATGGTTTAGAGGTGGAAACAACGTTTTTGGATTTAAAAGCTGGTTTTGCAAACTTGCCTTTCTGACATGCTTCACACAGAGCATCTGAATTGAACTTCAGGTTAGGAAGTCCTCTGACCAGATTGAGTTTGTTAATCTTAGATATTCTTCTCATACTAACATGTCCCAATCTTCTGTGCCAGATCCATTGCTCGTTGTTAACAGACAGAAGACACTTTACATTCTGACTTTTTAGTTCAGAAAGTTTTATTTTATAAATGTTGTTTCTCCTCTTTCCATTAAATAGGATAGTCTCATCTTTTTGACTAACAGCTTTGCATGAATTTTGATTAAATATTATATCATAACCGTTATCACTTAATTGACTTATGGATAACAGGTTATGCATTAATCCATCTACTAATAAAACATTACTTATAGAGGGAAGATTTCCATTACCTACAGTTCCAGAGCCAATGATTATTCCTCTCTGATTGCCTCCAAAACCTACGTGGCCTCCAGGCTTAAGTTCCAGGCTTTGGAACATATGCCTTCTTCCCGTCATGTGTCGTGAGCAGCCAGAGTCCAGGTACTATGACCGGTGTTTTTGCTTTGCTGCTAAAGATATCTACCACATGTATTATTTTATCCTTAGGTACCCATATTTTCTTGGGTCCTGATTTGTTAGTTTTACCAAAACTCTGGTTGAATTTTGGTTTGACAGAGTAATCACTACTAGTATATTTTATGTCATGTGTGTGCCCATATACAAAGTGTGAATCAAGTGAAGTGCGTTTTATAACTAAATCCATGGCATTCTTTAGTGTAGGTACCTTACCTTGATATCCTATCCCTTTTCTGCCATTTCTGCTAACTCCATAGATCATTGAAGCCATTTTGCTTCTATCTATGTTTTTACCTAGAAACTTCTGAAAGCTGTGATCATACTCCTTGATGATCTCATCAGCACTGCTGGGAGTTTCAGTGATTGTTTCCTTCTGAGAGTTTTGCAATAGATTTTCTAATTTTGAAATTTTATCTTTTAACTCAGAATTCTCCAATTTGAGACTCTCAGTCTTATCAGAGTCAGAAGCAAGATTCCTTTTCAGGTTTCTGAATTTGACTTTGATCTGCTGATATCTTTCCAGAATTTCATTAAGGCTTTCAGCTAGTTCAGCCTTAGTAAAGTTTATAGCAAAGTCAGGGAATACCTCTTCTGTATCTGATTCAGAGTCTGACTCAGAAGCTTCACTGTCTTCTGTTATGTTTGCCATGAGAGCTATGTTTGCTCTTTCATCATCTGATTCTGAGTCAGCTTCAGATGTGTCATAATCATCCCATGTAGCCATGAGACTTTTCTTCTTTTCCTTGCAAAACTTCTTTTTGGGATTTTCCTTCTGAAGCTTTGGGCAATCACTTTTGTAGTGCCCTTGCTCGTTACATTCATAGCAGATGATGTCTTTGTTGTTTGGCTTTCTGTTTCCTGAAGAACCTTCAGATCTTCTGTGTCCAGAGGAGGATTTTGACCTTCTGTATCTGGAGAAAGATTCATTCTGGTTTTATGATCTTCTGGGATTCCTGAACTTCCTTTGCCTCTGCTTCTATAATTGGTTCACCCTTCTGGAGAGGAGAGACAGTTCATCTTCTTCTGATGAGGACCCATCAGAGGTTTCTTCTACAGCCTGCAAAACTTTGGATTCAGATTTTCTGTTAGATTTTAAAGCTAATGGCTTACCTTACTTTTGAGGTTCATCTGCTTCTAGCTCTATCTCGTGACTTCTGAGGGAGCTGACAAGTTCCTCCAGATAGATTTTGTTGAGATCCTTGGCTAGATTAAGCGCTGTGACCATTGGCCTCCACTGTTTTGGCGAGCTTCTGATGATCTTCTTAACATGATCAGCAGTGGAATACCCTTTGTCAAGAACTTTTAGACCAGCAACAAGAATTTGAAATCTTGAAAACATAGTCTCTATTGATTCACTCTCTTCCATCTTGAATTCCTCATACTTCTGAATGAGCGCAAGAGCTTTGGTTTCTTTGACTTGAATGTTTCCTTCATGCGTCATTCTCAGAGAGTCAAACATATTCTTTGCAGTGTCTCTGTTTGATATCTTTTCATATTCTGAATAAGAGATAGCGCTGAGAATAATTATTCTGGCCTTGTGATGATTTCTGAAATCACGCTTTTGCTGATCAGACATTGTTTTCCTGTCAATCTTCTGACCACTTCCATCCAATGGGTGCGTGTATCCATCAGTCACCATGTCCCACAGATCAGCATTATGGGCCAGAAAGAAACTCTCAATTCTGTATTTCCAGTAGTCAAAGTTCTCTCCATCAAAGACTAGAGGTTTGCCACTGAATCTGTCTCTTTCTTCATTGTTGTCATTGCTGATGTTTTGATTTGGTCCTGCCATAGTGTTTTTCTAACGCTGGATCTTGTACTGACACGGTTAAGTGTTATAAGCTCAGAACCAGGCGCTCTGATGCCAATTGAAGATGTGAAAAACACAAGAAGGGGGGTTGAATTGTAAAACTTAAATCAAAAGTGTAGACAACACTGTATTTTTATCCTGGTTCGTTTGATCTCAAACTACTCCAGTCCACCCGTCAAGGTGATTTCACCTCTCTCCAACGAGGTCTTAATCCACTATAATCAAAGGATTACACAACTACTTTAACAACTGTTAAAGCCTTCTTGAGTATAACCACAACCCGGTTTATCTCAAGGAAATCTCTTTACAAATAATTGAACAATAATGTGTTTGATGTTTTCTAATAAAACAGTATACCACAACTTTGATAATACACAAATTTAAGCTTAGAATGAAACTGGATTTGCTAGATCGTTTGAGTAAGCGTGGTTTGAAAGCTTAGCAAATTGTATGAGTGCGTGCGTGTAGATTGATTAACCTGTTCTTTTCTCACACTGACTTGTTTATATAGCCAAGGCAAAGATACGTTGGTGTCCATAAATCACTTTCAATGATAATAACGTTCTTTTCCTTTTTGAGAAGATCTTGTCTTGGATAAAGCCGTTGGTAATTAATCTGTCTTGAATGCTTAGTAACGTTTCAGAGTGTTCTTTATGATAATCAGAATGTTCTTTGCTTTAACTTATGCTGACGCTTCTAAGGGCTGATGACTTGGTAAAGATCTTGATCAGAGTCAGAGTGTTTTATGCGCAGATTCTGTTCATCAAGCTTCAGCGTATGATCTGGTAACTTCAGCGTGTAGCATATGTTATTGATCTTCTGATGCTGACATATCTCCTGATGCTGATGTTGATACTGATCTTCTGATGCTGATTCCATCAGAACTTCTGTAAATACACAACATAATTTTTAAGTAGCATATATGTCTTATATATAAATCTTACAATTTATTTATTCTTGTATTTTGTTATCATCAAAACTCTAATTGAGGGTTGTAGAATCAAACTATGTTCTAACAGTGCGTACTGGGCCAACATGACGAGTCTGGCCGAAAAGAGCATGCCATTTATTACCGTAGCAAAAAGTTTACCGACTGTGAGACCTGATACTCACTGCTCGAGAAAACTTGCTGCGCTTTGGTATGGGCTGCTCGCCGGCTAAGGCAATATATGTTGACTCATACCACTTTGCTGATATCTAAGATGGATCCTATCAAGTACATCTTTGAGAAGCCTACTTTGTCTGGAAGGATAGCCAGATGGCAGATGATCCTAACGGAATACGACATACAGTACACGACCCAAAAGGCTATAAAGGGGAGTGTGCTAGTTGATCATCTAGCCCATCAAGCTGTCGAAGATTACCAATCCATGAGGTTTGACTTCCCTGACGAGGACATCATGACATTGGACAATATTGAAGATCTCAGACCATATGACAGACTTGAACAAGGATCCCGATGGACCCTATATTTTGATGGGGCTTCCAATGCACTTGGAAACGGTATCGGTGCGATACTCATTTCTCCAGAAGGTTGCCATACTCCTTTCACCGCCAGACTTTGCTTCAGCTGTACGAACAACATGGTAGAGTATGAAGCTTGCATCTTTGGACTCAAGGCTGCCATAGATTTGGGAATCAAATATTTGATTGTGTTTGGGGACTCAGCTTTGGTCATCAGTCAGATCAAAGGAGAGTGGGATACTAAACATCCAAACCTCATCCCTTACAAAGAACATGTCTTGACATTGTTACCACATTTCGAGAAGATTACCTTCGAGCACTTCCCGCGAGAAGAAAATCAGCTAGCAGATGCTCTAGCTACAATGTCATCCATGTTTAAACTTGATTGGGACAATGAGGCTCCCCAAATCTCTATTGAACGGATGGACGAACCTGCACATTTTCACGAGATTAATACCAAGGAAGTAGTGGACCAGCCGTAGTTTCATGAAGTCAAAAGGTATCTCGAGGCGCAAGAATACCCTGAAGGAGCTTCAGTCAATGACAAAAAGTTCTTAAGGAGGTTCTCGGCAAAGTTCTTCCTAAGCAATGGCACCCTATACAAGCGCAATCATGATTCTGTTCTGCTCCGTTGTGTGGACAAAGCTGAAGCTGAAAAGATCATGGCAGATTGCACGAAGGTACCTTTGGCACTCACTCTAGCAGGCATGTGATGGCTAAGAAGATTCTACGGGTAGGCTATTACTGGTCTACCATGGAAGTTGACTGTTATCAACACTCCCGCACTTGTCACAAATGTCAAATCTATGCAGACAAGGTACATGTGCCTCCAGTTCCTCTAAATGTCTTAACATCTCCTTGGCCATTTGTTATGTGGGGAATCGACATGATTGGAGAGATCAAGCCTACAACATCCAATGGACATCGCTTCATTCCGGTAGCCATTGATTACTTCACCAAGTGGGTCGAAGCAGCTTCCTTCTCATCCGTTACAAAGAATGTTGTTGCCCGCTTCATCAAACAAAATCTTATTTGCGGTACGGTATCCCCAAAAGGATCATCACTGATAATGGTACAAACCTTAACAATACTATGATCACCGCTTTTTGCGAGCAGTTCAAGATTCAACATCACAATTCATCCCCCTATCGGCCGAAGATGAATGGTGCGGTTGAAGCTGCTAACAAAAATATCAAGAAGATCATACAAAAGATGACAGTCACCTACAAGGACTGGCATGAAATGCTACCGTTTGCTCTTCACGGGTACCGTACCACAGCATGCACATCAACTGGAGCAACACCCTATTCCTTGGTATATGGCATGAAGGCTGTTTTACCTATCGAGGTTCAGATTCCCTCTTTGAGAATCATGAAGGATGCTGGTTTGAGTGAAGACGATTGGATTCAGACCCGACTTGATCAACTTAACTTGATTGATGAAAAGAGACTTACTGTTGTTTTCCACGGTCAGACGTATCAAAAACGGACGATCAAGGATTTCAATAAGAAAGTCAGACGCCAGGTATATCAAGTCGGGGGTCTGGTAATCAAGCGCATCATTTTGCCACAAAGTGATCCTAGGGGCAAATGGACTCCTACCTACGAAGGACCATTTGTGATCAAGAACATCTTTTCTGGTGGGGCAATGATCTTAACCACCATGGACAGTGATAACCTGCCGCACCCTGCGAACGCAGACATAGTCAAAAGATACTACGCATGATTGACTCACTAGGTTGACACACCTAGGAAAAAAAGGGCATCCCGGTGAATTGAAAACCCGAAAGGGCAGTTCAGGCAAAACTTAGGGATAAACAAAAAAATCTGTACACCCAGCAAGTTGAAAACCCGAAAGGGCGACTTGGGCAAAAAAGGGTTTCCCGGTGGACTGAAAACCCGAAAGGGAGGTCCAGGCAAAAGTTAGGGAATTAAAGCGTATGACTATGTCTCGTCGGATCAATTTGAAGATAATCTCTTCACTGACAACTCTGAGCTTCTGATCAATTCAATCATCTTCGGACGAAGCGACTGAAGTAGTGAAAAACACAAGAAGGGGGGGTTGAATTGTAAAACTGAAATCTAATGCAATGAACAAGATATTTTTATCCTGGTTCGTTTGATCTCAAACTACTCCAGTCCACCCGTCAAGGTGATTTCGCCTCTCTCCAACGAGGTCTTAATCCACTATATTCAACTGAATATTACAGACTGCTTTAACAACTGCTAAAGCCTTCTTGATCCAAACCACAACCCGGTTTGTCAAGGAAACACTTTCTTACAGAGAAATCAAATCTAAGTGTGTGAATGTTTTCTACAAAACTGTATCACAACTGTGATGTATACACAAATTAAAGCTTAGAAACTAGATTGCTAAACAACGATAGAATATCAGAATGTGTAGTGTTTAGCAAAACTGAGAGAAAGAAGATTTTGATCAGCTTTTATGCGTGTAGAGATTTGGAGAGCATTAGCCATTTCAATCTTCAAAGTCTTGTTTATATAGCACTGAGATGATGAACGTTGGATACAATATTCTTGATTCAATGCTAATAACAAACTTTCCTTATCGATCAGATCTTGTCTGGAATGAGGCCGTTGGTATTAATTTGCTTTCAATGCATAGTACCGTTGCTTACTTAATGCAAGTTCTGGCTTGGCTCATTCTGACTCTGCTTAGCTGCTGATGAACTGTTGTGTTTCTTTATCAGAGTGTTGAGCGCAGTCTTGTTCATCAGGCTTCAGCATAAACGTGAGTTGATCATCTGATTCTGATATGGCATCTTCTGATGCTGATGTCTGAAACCAAATTCTGATGCTGAATAGGTGTGATCTTGCTTATATCAATCAGAGTATCTGCAAGTCAGAACATAGTAATTTTAGGCAGTAGATAGTTCATACATGAATCTTATAAATAATATATCTTTTCACTTTGTTATCATCAAAACTTAAATATAGGGTAGTAGATTCAAACTTTGTTCTAACAATCTCCCCCTTTTTGATGATGACAAAAACTAGATATTTTTAAATGAAAATAACGTGAAAAGGTATCAGAAAGATGCATCAGAGTAAGAGGTAAAAAGATAAGGAGTAAAAAGATATCAGAGTTGAGGGATACTCCCCCTGAGTTTATTACTTCCCTTTGATTACAAGTGTTCTTCAGGATCAGATCTTTTTGCCTTTCTTTGAACATCAGAGTATCAGAGTCTTTGACTATCAGAAGCTTTAGATCAGCATGTCAGAGCAGAGCTTCAAAGCTTTTCTTGTCAGAGCTTTGCTTTGGATCAGAGCATCAGAGCGGATCAGAGCTTCATAGTGATCAGAGCTTCTAGTCTTCAGAGTGTCCAGGAGCTTCCTTGTACCTGTAGACTTTAAGCAAAACAGAAAAAACATTTTCAAGTAATAGAGTTAGAATGTTTGAGAATTTCTGTCTAGTTAGCCGTTATTGTTTAAAATATCATTCTTGTTCTCCCCCTTTTTGTCAGCAATCAAAAAGTGTAAGTGATGTGCTAAAACAATTAAGATCAGAAAAACTTGTCATATTGAAATGGTTCAGAATCAAAACATGAAAATAGTACAAAACATATTCAAACAGTACATCAGAAAATCAAAGAAAACATGAAAAAGACATGAATGAAAAAAAGACTAAGGTTGAGGAGGCAAGCGTGTGAACAGGTTCTCCAGCATGGCTTTGATCTGATCAGCAGTCTCATTCTGCTTATGCACCATGCTGACAACAGTGTCAATCTTGTTATCCTGCACATCCATTCTTTCTTTCATCTTCTGGTCATTTTCATCCATCCTCTGCTGTAGACGCATGTCATTCAGCTTTAGTTCTTCCAGAGTCTGCCTGTCCAAGGCAGCTTGAGAAGCATCAGAAGCAGGAAGCTTCTGTGAGCTTTCAGCAACATCTTCTGCTTGACTTTCTTCAGCTTGAATGGTCTTGTCTTCTTCTGGTTGCACCTTTGAAGCTAGCTGTTTCTCAGACCAAGGTTCACTATCCAGAGGGAGCACGTCTTCTTTCAGAAGCTGACTTCCAACTTCATTCAGAAGCTTGCTAAAATTCTGTTGTGCCTACTCATAGTTGATATCCTGCAACTTGAGGGCTTCAGCACGTACCCAAAGTCTGAATTGTGACTAGAGCTGATCAGAAGCAGCTGGGTCAATCATTCCAGGACAGACTTGCTTCAAAGAAGCAATCCATTGCTGCACACCTGTTTCAAAATTCATAATACCAGAGCCAACATCTGGTTGTTTTGGTTTAGGGATGGCTATTTTATGTTTCAGATCAACAAGACGGTCAAGACTGGTTAAGTCTATGAAGGTCCTGCTGGGGTTTTCGGAGGTTTTCTTGGCAGCAGTTTGTTTTGGAGAGGGAGTTTCAGAATCAGAAATTATGATTGGACTGGGTGGTGTTTTGGGAGTATTTGGTGGTGTAGATTCTGATGAGGATGGAAATTGTGCCAAGGTGATAGTTGTTCCACCTGGCAGCTGGATTGCCAAAGGTGATGGTTGAGGTGAATGAGGTTCAGATGGTTGAGGAGAAGGAGTTTCAGAGTGATGAAACTCTGGTTGAGGTGATGGTGGATTAATTTCTGGTTGAGGAGAGGGAGACGGAATTGCTGGTTGAGGAGAAGTTGTTGGAATTTCTGATTGTTCAGGGATTAGGGGTTCTTCAGGAATTGATGAGAGTGGTTGTTGTTGTTGTTCTGGTTCTTCAGCAGATTGCTGTTGTTCTGGTTGTGGAGGAGGGTCAATTTGTGGTTCAGAGTTTGGTTGATCAGAAGTGTGTTGATCAATGTCAGACAGCACTTTGTCAATTGCTGATGTTGTTGAGATTGTTGGTTTGGGATGTTTGGTTCTGGGTCTTCTGAGTTTTAATGCCTCAGAAGGGTCCTCTTCTGGTACAGTTTCATCTATGGTGGGGATGGGAATTGAGATTCTATGAGAGGTTTGAGGAGGAATAGATGCTGGAATAGTAGAAGAATTTAAAACAGAAGCAGCAGATAAATTACCTCTTTTCTTGGGTGTCTGCTGGAATGATCCTTCTGAAGGTGCCTTCCTCTTCTTCGTCTTCTTCAGAGTCACTTCTTGCTGAGGTTGATGCAGAGCTTTGATAATCAGATTTGGATCTGTACCATCTGCCTTGCACGCATCCAAGTATCTGAGTACCACCTCTGGTTTAGATTCTATTTCAGAGAATAAAGGAAAGTCACTCAGAGGAACTCTTCTGCTGGTGATATCAGCAATAGGAGTAGCTCTGGGTTCCTTCTGGATATTCTCTATCAGCTTCATTTTCTTCAAGTTCTTTGCATTCAGAGGTTTCCCAACTGTTGGTTCAATGGTGCTTAGCTCTTGAGCTTCTATCAGATGCTCTATCAGCCTATTCTCTGTCAGAATATCTGATATCAACCTTCCAAAGGGTATCCAATCCCTCTTGGTTCTTTCTTCTTCCCTGGTTTCCTTCACACTTGTTCTGAGGTGGTTGAACAGAAAATGAGCCAGATTGATTTTTACCTTTTGATCAATAAAGTAGATCAGAAACTGCTGATCCACATTTATGTAATCAGGTGAACTGGTTGGCTTCCTATGGTTGAAGCACCCCAGAATTATCTTAGCCCAAACTCTGTAATGATCCTTCAGATCTTTGATCTTGCTGCTGGGCACCCCATGAGTGAAAATCCTTGCAGCTATCACGCCCACATCAGCACATCTTTCAGCCATGTCCACACAACGGACGCCACTGCCACTGTAACCGATTAGCCTTGCAATGTGATCCTCAGTGATCACAATCTTCTTCCCCATAACAAAGGAGGTGACTAGATGTGTTGAATCCTTGGCGTGAATCCAGAATTCCTTGACTAGCATAGGGAATGTTGGTCCAACCAACCTGTCAAAATACCTTTCCCACTTCTGTGCCCTAACTTCTTCAGTTAGGTCAAAACCGTTCTCCTTCAAGCTTCCAAAATCAATGATTAATTCAGAAAGCACTTCAAGATTCTTCACAGGAGTGAGGAGTGTTCTGAATGGCACTTGATATTGCTCAGATGATGCTTTCTTCTGAGGACCTGCAGAAGCACTGCCGAAGGTTGCCATGTTCACACTAAAAAGGTTTTGAGAAGAAGCTGAGGAAAAAAAGGGTTTTGCAAGAGATGAACACAGAAATATGCAGAGAATGCTTGAGTATTAGTGAGAAAACGTAAAGAATGAGAATGAGAGATTAATGTGTTTAAATAGAGTTTCAAAATATTTTGAAAAGATAAACGTTTTTAAGAAAGAGAAAAATCATGATTGCATTTTAAAAGCATGATTACTTTTCATTAAATGCTTGCTGATTTTGGGGGATTTGAGAAAGATACTTAAAAACGGTTACCAGACATGTGTCTCAATGCACCCGATCAGCGCTTTGCCTTCTCAGAAGCGTGCACGCGTTCTGCTTCAGAGATATGTTGATGATTGGATGACACCTATTTGATGTAGTGATCAGCACGTCTGTCTTTGAGTTTAGACTCTCAGATCTTTAGACTTGCATCTGATACAATCTGCATGTTCTATCTTTCTGAAAGAAGATTGATCAGAAGTTCACAGTAAAACAATTACATCCTGAAGATAAATATATGGAATTAAAACATTTTCACTCTGGACAAACTTTCATGCTGAGATGTTTCAGAATGAAATTAAACCTATCTTCTGAAAGGGGTTTAGTAAAGATATCAGCCCATTGATGGTCTGTATCTATAAATTTTAAGTTCAAAATACCTTTCTGAATATAGTCCCTAATGAAGTGATGTTTTATTTCTATATGCTTAGCTCTAGAATGTAAAATGGGATTCTTACTTAAGCAAATAGCAGAAGTATTATCACAGAGTATAGGAATGTTACTCTCAAAAATCTGGAAGTCTTCAAGCTGACTTTTCATCCAGAGCATTTGTGTGCTACATCCTGCTGCTGCTATGTACTCAGCTTCTGCTGTTGATAGTGCAATTGTTGATTGCCTTTTGCTGGACCAAGAGATCAGATTTTCTCCCAGAAACTGGCAGCTTCCAGAAGTACTTTTTCGTTCTACTCTGTCTCCAGCAAAATCAGCATCGCAGTAGCCTACTAAGCTGTAATCACTAGATTTTCTATAAAACAAACCCAGATTAGTAGTACCTTTCAGATATTTGAAAATTCGCTTAACAGCTGTTAAGTGAGATTCTCTAGGATCTGATTGGAATCTAGCACAGATACAAACGCTGAATAATATGTCAGGTCTTGAAGTAGTCAGATAGAGGAGAGAACCAATCATACCTCTGTAGACTTTCTGTTCTACATTTTTGCTTACCTCTTCTCTTTCCAGAATGCACGTGGGATGCATTGGAATCTTTGATGGCTTGCATTCTGAGAGGTCAAATTTCTTCAGAAGATCTCTGATGTATTTGCTCTGATGAATGTAAGTTCCCTCTGGAGTTTGATTGATCTGAATTCCTAGAAAGAATTTCAGTTCCCCCATGAGGCTCATCTCAAATTCTGCTTGCATACACTTAGCAAATTTTCTTCCAAGAGAAGGATTAGTAGAACCAAAAATAATATCATCAACATAAATTTGACAGACTAAGATGTCATTCTTAACTGATTTACAGAATAGAGTAGTGTCCACTTTCCCTCTGGTGAATTCATTTTCTAACAGAAAGTTACTTAGCCTTTCATACCAAGCTCTGGGAGCTTGTTTCAGACCATACAGTGACTTCTTTAGTTTGAAAACATGTTCTGGATGTTTTGTATTTTCAAAACCAGGGGGTTGGTGTACATAAAATTCTTCTTCTATATAACCATTTAAGAATGCCCTTTTGACATCCATCTGATACAGAGTGATGCCTCTATTAACAGCAAATGAAATTAAAAGTCTGATAGATTCTAACCTGGCGACTGGGGCAAAGGTTTCTGTATAGTCTATCCCCTCTTGCTGACTATAACCTTGTGCAACCAGTCGTGCCTTGTTTTTGATGACTTCACCTTGTTCATTTAGCTTGTTTCTGAACACCCATCTTGTTCCAATGACGTTGAATCCTTTTGGTCTGGGAACGAGATCCCATACGTCGTTTCTGGTGAATTGATTCAGCTCTTCTTGCATTGCCAGAACCCAGTCATTATCCAGAAGTGCTTCATCAATAGAATAAGGTTCAATCAGAGACACAAGTCCCATAAGAGTTTCTTCAGAGTTTCTGAAGCTTGCTCTTGTTCTGATTGGATCTTCCTTTCTTCCTAAGATAGTCTCTTCTGGGTGATCCAAGCTGCTTCTGGGTAATCTCTTCTGAGGTTGATCAGCAGCTGTTGTAGGATTGCTAGCAGTGCTCCTTTCAGACGTTGAAGGAATGTCTGTGTTGAGAGCTTCTGATAACTTGTCTTCAGAACCTGTAAATTCAATTTCCATACCTGCAAAAACTTCATTCTGCTTTGACTTTTCAGAGTCAAGCTTATCATCAAAACGAACATTGATTGATTCTTCCACAATCTGTGTTTCTGTATTGTATACTCTGTACCCTCTTGAGCGTTCAGAGTATCCTAACATAATACACTTCTGTGCTTTAGAGTCAAACTTGTTCAAATAATTCTTTGTATTTAATATAAAGCAAGTACATCCAAATGGATGAAAATATGAAATGTTGCGCTTTCTGTTCTTCCACAATTCATGTGGAGTCTTTTCCAGAATAGGTCTTATTGAGATTCTATCCTGAATGTAGCACGCTGTGTTTATTGCTTCTGCCCAGAAGGTCTTAGCAACGTTTGTCTCATTGATCATGGTTCTGGCCATTTCTTGCAATTTTCTGTTCTTTCGTTCTACAACTCCATTTTGTTGGGGAGTTCTAGGACAAGAGAAATCATGCAGAATGCCTCTGTCATTAAAGAATGACTCAAAATCTTTGTTTTCAAATTCTCCACCATGATCACTTCTGACTTTAACGATTCTAAGATCCTTTTCATTCTGAACTTGGTTACAGAAGGTAACAAACACAGAGTGTGACTCGTCCTTGTGTCTTAAGAACTTTACCCATGTCCATCTGCTATAGTCATCTACGATTACTAACCCATACTTCTTACCACTGACTGAAGCAGTTTTAACTGGTCCAAATAAGTCAATGTGCAGAAGTTCTAATGGCTTAGAGGTAGAAACAACATTTTTGGATTTAAAAGAAGGTTTTGCAAACTTGCCTTTCTGACATGCTTCACACAGAGCATCTGAATTGAACTTCAAATTAGGAAGTCCTCTGACCAGATTGAGTTTGTTAATCTGAGATATTCTTCTCATACTAACATGCCCCAATCTTCTGTGCCAGATCCACTGCTCGTTGTTAACAGACAGAAGGCATTTTACATTCTGACTCTTTAGTTCAGAAAGTTTGATTTTGTAAATGTTGTTTTTCCTCTTACCATTAAACAGGATAGTCCCATCTTTCTGACTAACATCTTTACATGATTTTTGATTAAAGATTATATCATAACCGTTATCACTTAATTGACTTATGGATAACAGATTATGCATCAATCCATCTACTAGCAGAACATTATTAATAGAGGGAATATTTCCATTACCTACAGTTCCAGAGCCAATTATCTTTCCCCTCTTATTGCCTCCAAAGCCAATGTGGCCTCCATGCTTAAGTTCCAGGCTTTGGAACATATGCCTTCTTCCCGTCATGTGTCGTGAGCAGCCAGAGTCCAGGTACCATGACTGGTGTTTCTGACTTGCTGCTAAAGATATCTGCAACATGTATTATTTTATCCTTAGGTACCCAGATTTTCTTGGGTCCTGATTTGTTAGTTTTACCAAAACTCTGGTTGAATTTTGGTTTCACAGAGTGCTTACTGCTAGTGTATTTAATATCATGTGTGTGACCATACACAAAGTGTGAATTCAGAGGAGTGTGTTTAATTGTTAAGTCCATGACATTCTTTGGTGTAGGAACCTTACCTTGGTATCCTATTCCTTTCCTGCCGTTTCTGCTAACTCCATAAATCATTGAAGCCATTCTGCTTCTATCTATGCTTTTAGCTAGGAACTTCTGGAAACTGTGATCATACTCCTTGATGATCTCATCAGCGTTGCTGGGAGTTTCAGAAATTGGTTCCTTCTGAGAGTTTTGTAAAGTGTTTTCTAACTTTGAAATCTTATTTCTCAGCTCAGAATTCTCCAATTTGAGACTCTCAGTCTTATTAGAGTCAGATTCAAGATTCCTTTTCAGGTCTCTGAATTTAGCTCTAATTTGCTGATAACGTTCCAGAATCTCATTAAGGCTTTCAGCAAGTTCAGCCTTTGTAAAGTTAACAGCAAAGTTAGGAAATACCTCTTCAGTATCTGATTCTGAGTCTGATTCAGAAGCTTCACTATCTTCTGAGATGTTAGCCATGAGAGCTATGTTTGCCCTCTCATCATCTGATTCTGAGTCAGCTTCAGACGAGTCAGAGTCATCCCATGTGGCCATGAGACTTTTCTTCTTCTCTCTTCCAAACTTCCTTTTGGGCTTTTCCCTCTGAAGCTTTGGGCAGTCACTCTTATAGTGTCCTTGCTCATTGCACTCATAGCAGATGATGTCCTTGGTGTTTGGCTTTTTGCTACTGGAGGAGCCTTCAGATCTTCTGTATCCAGAGGAAGAATCTGTCCTTCTATATCTGGAGGAAGACTCGTTCTAATCAGATCTTCTGGGATTCCTGAACTTCCTTTGTCTTTGCTTCCACAGTTGATTTACTCTTCTGGAAAGGAGAGAGAGTTCGTCTTCTTCTGATGAGGATCCATCAGATGTTTCTTCAACTGCCTGCAAAACTTTAGACTCAAATTTTTTGTTAGATTTTAATGCTAAAGGCTTACCTTGCTTCTGAGGCTCGTCAGCTTCTAGCTCTATCTCATGACTTCTGAGGGAGCTGATAAGTTCCTCCAGAGTGATTTTGTTGAGATCTTTAGCTAGCTTCAGAGCTGTAACCATAGGTCTCCACTGCTTGGGTAAACTTATGATGATTTTCTTGACATGGTCAGCAGTAGAGTATCCTTTGTCCAGAACTTTGAGACCAGCTACCAGAATCTGGAATCTAGAGAACATGGTTTCAATGGATTCAGATTCTTCCATTTTGAACGCCTCATACTTCTGAATGAGCGCCAGAGCCTTTGTTTCTTTGACCTGAACGTTGCCCTCATGCGTCATTCTGAGTGAGTCAAAAATATTCTTTGTTGTGTCTCTGTTGGAGATCTTTTCATACTCAGTATAGGAGATGGCGCTGAGGAGGATGGTTCTGGCCTTGTGATGATTCTTGAAGTCACGCTTTTGTTGATCAGACATTGTTTTTCTATCAATCTTCTGACCGCTTGCATTCACAGGGTGCATGTATCCATCTGTCACCATATCCCACAGATCAGCATCATGTGCCAGAAAGAAGCTTTCAATTCTGTCTTTCCAGTAATCAAAGTTTTCTCCATCAAAGACTGGAGGTTTGCCGCTGAATCTGTCTCTGTCCTCATTGTTGTCATTGCTGATGTGAGAATTGTTTCCTGCCATTGTGTTTTTCTGACGCTGGATCTTGTACTGACACGGTTAAGTGTTTTAGCTCAGAACCAGGCGCTCTGATGCCAATTGAAGTAGTGAAAAACACAAGAAGGGGGGGTTGAATTGTAAAACTGAAATCTAATGCAATGAACAAGATATTTTTATCCTGGTTCGTTTGATCTCAAACTACTCCAGTCCACCCGTCAAGGTGATTTCGCCTCTCTCCAACGAGGTCTTAATCCACTATATTCAACTGAATATTACAGACTGCTTTAACAACTGCTAAAGCCTTCTTGATCCAAACCACAACCCGGTTTGTCAAGGAAACACTTTCTTACAGAGAAATCAAATCTAAGTGTGTGAATGTTTTCTACAAAACTGTATCACAACTGTGATGTATACACAAATTAAAGCTTAGAAACTAGATTGCTAAACAACGATAGAATATCAGAATGTGTAGTGTTTAGAGAAAGAAGATTTTGATCAGCTTTTATGCGTGTAGAGATTTGGAGAGCATTAGCCATTTCAATCTTCAAAGTCTTGTTTATATAACACTGAGATGATGAACGTTGGATGCAATATTCTTGATTCAATGCTAATAACAAACTTTCCTTATCGAGCAGATCTTGTCTGGAATGAGGCCGTTGGTATTAATTTGCTTTCAATGCATAGTACCGTTGCTTACTTAATGCAAGTTCTGGCTTGGCTCATTCTGACTCTGCTTAGCTGCTGATGAACTGTTGTGTTTCTTTATCAGAGTGTTGAGCGCAGTCTTGTTCATCAGGCTTCAGCATAAACGTGAGTTGATCATCTGATTCTGATATGGCATCTTCTGATGCTGATGTCTGAAACCAAATTCTGATGCTGAATAGGTGTGATCTTGCTTATATCAATCAGAGTATCTGCAAGTCAGAACATAGTAATTTTAGGCAGTAGATAGTTCATACATGAATCTTATAAATAATATATCTTTTCACTTTGTTATCATCAAAACTTAAATATAGGGTAGTAGATTCAAACTTTGTTCTAACAGCGACGAATGGACAAGATATTCGGAGATACGAAGGCTATAGCAGAATGGGAACCCCATGGGATTTTTACACACATAGCTATCTTTCTTTGTATAAAATTTTCTTACTTTTATGACACCGTCCTCTTACTAGGATGTCTGTCTCCTTTGTACAAAACACTTATTTAAAGTAAATACAAAGATATCTCTTTCAAAGTACAAAAAACTATTTGCCTTTTTCTTTTACACTTGTGTTTTTATTTGCAAAAACGTCCAATGATTCATTGATGAACATATGCATGTGAATATAATTACTGTTTACAAATAAACAGGATAGAAAAGAACAATTACTGACAGACTGAAAGGATAGGAAAACGTCTTTAGGCTATCCCAGGAGCAATCCCTACAGTACATCATCTAGATCCCCAGTGGAGCTAAAACCTTGAAATACACATCCCTAGCGGAGCTAAATTTCAAACCTTTAATTCCCATCAGAGTTAAGTTTTCAAACTCCCAATCCACAGCGGAGCAAAAACTTTTAGTTACAGATCCCCAACGGAGCTGAAACCTTCTTCCCCAGTCGAGTCAAGACTTCTAATCCCCAGCGGAAACCATCCAATTTCCCCAACAAGTTATCTTGAAGCCTGGAAATCAACCAGATAACAGTTAACTTTTGTCTCTCCCCAACCTAGGATAACTCCCCAGTAGAGTGGCAGACGACCGAAACTCCTGAACTTACTCTCCAGCAGTAAGCCTTCTTCCCCAGAGAGTTTTTACTCCCCAACAGAATGAAGATTCTCATTCTTGATTCCCTAGTGAAGTTTCCAGAGTCTTCATTATTCCCCAGTGAAGTCACCAAAGTTTTCATTACTACTCAACAGAATGAGGATTCTCATTCTTAAATCCCCGCAGAAGTCATCAGAGTCTTCCTTATTCTCCAGCAGATCAAGGTTTTCCTTTGTATGATCCCCAGTAGAAGTCAAAGCTCTATGGATTCTCCAAGCATATTTCTCAGGCAGTTTGGCATTACTCGCAACAGAATTTTTGTCAATACTCCAACTTCAAGACATGAAGGATCCTCATATCCCCACAAAAGTTGTCAAGGATTTTCTATCTCCAACAGTCACCAAGGATTTCTTACTCTCAGCAATCAAGGATTTATTTTCCCTGGAAGCAGTCAAGAGTTTTTATCCTCAGCTGTCAAGGATTTATTTTCCTCCGCAATATAGCAAATCAGCATACATGCGCATACATTACATCCATATATCATAAACATTGATAAAACACATTTATTGCATCATACATTTCATGCAACATAACTTTGTGTTTCAGCTAACATTTTACCCTTTTCAGGATAAGATTAACAAGCTACCATTAATAGTATACAATCATGATACAGTACAGATACACTCCAGACGTGGAAGTCATTTTGTTGCTCATTCAGATTCAGATTTCAAATACAGTTCAGATACGCTCCAGATACGGATGCCATCCTGATACTTATTCAGATTTTAACTATCAGATACATATTAGATACGCTCCAGACACGGAAGCCATTCTATTTCTCATTCAGATTCAGCTATCAATTTCAAGTTCAGATACACTCCAGACACGGAAGTCATTCTGTCACTTATTCAGATTCTAGTTCAGATACGCTCCAGGCACGGACGCCATTCTGGCCCTTATTCAGTTTTCCGATTCAGATACAGTTTTAGATACGCTCCATATACGAATGTTATTCTATTGCTCATTCAGATCCAAAACTTCAGATATAGTACGAATACGTTCCAGACACGGATGCCATTCTGTCACTTATTCTGATTTTCCCCAACTCAGAGATGCTCCAGACATGGATGCTATTCTATTGCTTATTCAAATACAAAGTTCAGATACAGCTTGGATATGCTCCAGATACGAATGCTATTCCTTTGCTCGTTCAGATCCATTCCCCAGATACAGTACATATACGTTCCAGGCGCGGACACCATTCTGATACTTATTCTTCTGACTTACAACATACAATCCAACAAACATTCTTGGATGACATCTTTAATCCCATCTCTAACAAGATTCTATCACATCTCCAAATGGCATCTTTAAGCCCATTTCCTCAATTGCATTTTGACGAGTGAAATTTTACGGGCACTCTAGTGTCCAATCATCTTTTACCTTCGAGTCACGAACGGCAAAACTCGCCAATCTGACTCTTCAGGTTCAAGAAGATTGAACATGGGCAACTGTTGTACCCCAAAATTTTCCCTCTCATATTAACAAGATTTTTCCTCATAAGACTTCTTGGACTCCAGACAGGATTAGGGTTTGCTCAGCTCAAAACATCTCCTTGCACTGATGACCTGAAATTAGGGTTTGAGTTTGCACAAGTAATTTTGGACCATCAATACTTCATGTGACTTTGATACACCATCTTGGACCCATAATATTTCTCATACCAAGTTTCAAGCCTTTAATCACATTTTTTACCCAGTCAATTGGACAGTTGACCTAAAAATCAGCTGTATTGGGGAAAAGTCAACCATGACCAATTTAGTCAAACTTCATAATTTTTTATCCACAACAACATTATAGGCTCCTATGTACCATTTGATCAAGTTTTAATCACAACTCCTCAAGAAATTTGATCAAATCATCAAAAGCGCAAAATGGTCAAAATTAGGGTTTTGACTGAGAAAGGGCAATTTCTGATTTTTGACCTAGCCAATGGCCAATTGGGTTCAAGCATGACTTCAAGGACTCAATGGAATCATCTTTACCCAATCACATAGTTCAAAATATCTCAAATGCATAGGATTGACAGATGAATTTTTCAGTCAACTGATCAAAAATCAACTGTGCACTGAAAACTCAAACTTTGACTTTTTGGTCAAAATCAAGTGCCAAGGGTCATAATTCATCAAGATATGTCAAAATATGAAACTTTTTGACCAATAAACCTAATTTTGCAAATTAGGGTTTCAATTTGAAAATTTTCCATAACTTAGAAAAATTCTAAGTATGGAAAATTTCTTATTTTTTCCCAACTTTCCATTACTTTTTCACCATGATGCAATTGGATTCAAAGAAAACTTCCAACATGAAAGTTGTAGTCCTCCATGAAATCTACAACTTTGGTTCACAAAGTTTTCCCAAAAGATGCTTGATTCTCAAGTTATGATTTTGTGAATAGGGGTCCATAAACTTTTTAACTTAGTGAAATTTTGCCCTAGTTTAGGCAGATTTTTGACCTAACTTCATGGTAACTTTTCACCTAGTTACAAGAGTTATCTCAAGTTGCATTTCAAAGATGGATTGTAGAGCATGTTACAAGCTTTCCAAAATTTCCAAGAACTCTCCAAGATCAATTATGGTTAGGGAGAATCGAATAAGGGAAAATGGTAATTTATCACTTTTGTTCAAGGCATTTTCATAATGGTTCGAGTTGCAAATCTGCCATAGCATGCTTGTACTTGGCATTACAGGTCCTAATACTTTCTAGACTCCATAAATGAATGATAATTCCGTGGACAATGGCTTTATTTTGATCTTTGGAGCACTGTACAATGAATTATTCCAAAAATGGCATAAAGTTCACAATACTACTTTGATAAAGCAAGCTTTTTACAACTTTGCTATCCTTGAGCATTGAACCCGTTTCTTTGTCACAAGCAAGGTCCACAGTTATCAGGCAAATCATACCAACTCCTTGCAGCCCTAGAACTAGCAAGTACAACATTTTAGGCATTGTCACTTCAACTTTCTTCAAAAGCAAGAAAACTTGCAAAAGTCAAGTAAGCTTGTGAATCTGATAAAGGCAAGCCTTGGCATCATTTGAAACAACTTCAGAACTTTGTCACAAGCCAATACACGAATCTATAGCATCCCAAACACTCTCAAACACCAAAATCACATTTTTTCTGCCCAAACAGGGCATCATCTGCAGAACCCTTGCCAAATCAATATTGGCTCGTGAGTTTCTCATTTTAAGACTTCAAACACATTACCTACATCACATCCAAGCTATCCAAGCATTCATCTTGCAGCTGTGAGCTCAGTTTCACACTTCACCATTTTCATTTTACAAGGTTGCAGGTTGACTTGTGCAAGGAGATTCAAGCATCTACAAGGCCAGCTAAGCATTGGAAAAGGTTGAGGGAACTTCAAGGAAGCTCACACGATCTTCAGGCCTCACTCAAAGTTCCCACATTTCCATATCCAAACTCAGATGAACAAGGTATTTTTCAAGTTTCTATCTCTCTATTTAGGCATCCTTAGGTCACGATTTTTGAAGCAAAAATGTAGTCCTTAACTTGCTTAAGTTGTACATATACATAATTGTCATTTATATTAACTGAGCTAAGAGTATTTGATTGTTGAAGTTCATGAAAAAACTAGGTCAGAAATTAGGGCCATTAAAATTCTCCCTGATCTTTAAGAGTTAGGTCATGAATTTTATATCATTGGAATCGTGAGTTCACAAGCTACACTTTTTATGTTATGAGTTTTTGATTTCATGCAAGCTAGAGAAAGATACAGGTTTGGCTCAAAAATACGCACAAGAAGGAGCTGAAGGACTTGGACAAAGCTGTCCTGGGCCTGGCGCCTTGGGCCTGTTGTTATTCACACCCTCTGTTTTGCTTTTACACCCCCTGACCATTTTCTTTTATTTTTTTTATATTTTCTTGCATATTTTATATTTTGAATTGCATTTATTTGCTGAACATTATAAAATCACAAAAATATTTTCTTTATTTTTTGCATTTTATTTTATTTTTTTAATTATTTTTTGGCATAAAAAATAGTTTATTAGTAATAATATACTTTATTTTCTTAAATAAACTTGTAAATAATAAAAAAAAACTTAATATTTTATTTTATATTTTATATACATTAAATATTTATTTTTCATACATATTTAATTTTTAATATTTATACATAATATTATTATTATTTTTCTTGAACAAAAATGGACAAATAAATATTAGAAAACATATATTTTCTTTTAATCAAAAAACTAGGGTTTCCCCTTTTAAAAATAATAATATTATTTTTTCTTATTTTTAGGACTTAGATAATTTTATTTTCTCATACATAAAACAATTACAAAACATTTTTGCATATTTACATTTTTATTGCATATTTAAATACTTGTTTATTAATTTATTTGTACAATAAATTCAATTGGGTTGTAATAGTGAATTAGGGTTTTATTTTGTGCAAATATCCCCATTCAAAACTTGTATCCCCCTCCCATAATATTGTTGTAATAATTTAGATTTACTTTACGCAATTTATCGCATTATATACATGTTTAGTAAAAACTAGGGTTTGCATGATAAGACAAAAATCAAACAAATAGCATGACCTAATACAAGACAAACAAGATGCATGAAAAATGACAACACCTTGCACACAAACACCTCTAGGGTTTCACCCACTTGGTTTCCTTAAAACATGGCCATGGTATGCATGCTAGGTATCTTGGCAAAACAATACAAACAAAAGATCATAGTCCCTCGATGACGCTATCAAAAGTTGCCTAAAACCAAATGATCTTAGTCCCTCAAACTTGCTAAGATACTTGGCACCATTGCTATCATGGTCATACGATGACCCACGCCCGTCCCGTTTAACATCCAAAGATAGGGTTATCTACCAAAACAATGGTATGTTAACAATATCAAAGGAATAAAAATGTATAGGAAAGACTTTTGAGTAAGTAGATAACTTCTAGTTACTTGATCAATTTGCAAACAATCCTTGCTATTTTCAAAGACACACACACATTTCAAAACATTTTCCAAAACAAACTTTCAAAACATTGAAACATTTTTCAAAAGACAAACATCTTTGTATACATTCTTACGAACGAGAATCATTACAAAGATTGCCTAAACAAAGGCGTCTTTTCAAAATACTTTCAAAACCACACAAAGCACCATTTCAAACAATTGCAAAAGCAAAGCAAGTGATCTAAAACAAGTAACTAAGAGCCCATGGAAAACCATGGATGAAAAGGGTGCTAGCACCTTCCCTTTTCACAATCTACCCCCCGAACTCAAAAACAATCTCAAAGGTCTTTCCTGTGCTTTTTTTACCTTTCCTTTTGGATAAAATAAAAGTCGGTGGCGACTCTTGCTAAACCGCAACATTTACGAACAAAAACGCAAAACCTCAAGTAAGTTCTCCCACCGCATCACAGTTGGCGTCTAAGTTTTTACTGTCAGGAGACGTTCTGTACAAGAGAAACTTTGATTCGGTTCTGCTCATATGTGTGGATAGACACGAAGAAGAATCCATTATACGACAAATACACGAGGGCTCTTTTGGGACTCATGCTAGTTGGCATTCCATGGCCAAGAAAATCCTACGAGCGGGTTATTTCTGGAAGACGATGGAAAGTGACTATTGTGTATATGCCAAAATGTTCCACAAATGTCAGGTTTACGCAGACAGGATACATGTTCCTCCCACTCCTTTGAATGTGATGACTTCACCATGGCCCTTTGCAATGTGGGGCATCGATATGATTAGACACATTGAGTCGAGCGCTTCAAATGGACACAGGTTTATCCTCGTTGCTATTGATTACTTCACCAAGTGGGTGGAAGCGGCTTCGTACAAGAATGTGACCAAGCAAGTTGTCACTCATTTCATCAAAAGAGAGATCATTTGTCGTTATGGAACTCCTAACAAGATCATCACTGATAACGGTTCAAATCTCAACAACAAGATGATGAAGGAAATGTGTGATGAGTTCAAGATCGAGCACCATAGTTCATCACCTTATCGGCCGAAGATGAATGGGGAAATTGAAGCCTCTAACAAGAACATAAAGAAGATCGTCCAGAAAATGGTGAGAACATACAAAGATTGGCATGAGATGTTGCCTTTTTCCCTGCATGGCTATCGAACTTCGGTGTGTACTTCCACTGGGGCAACTCCGTTTTCACTAGTCTATGGTATGGATGTGGTACTCCCGGTCGAAGTGGAGATTCCTTCCTTAAGGGTTCTGACGGATACTAAGCTTGATGAACCTGAATGGATTCAAACGAGACTCGACCAACTCAATCTCATCGAAGAAATACGCTTGGCAGCCATTTGTCACGGTCAGTTATACCAACAGTGTCTCAAGAGAGCATTTGACAAGAAGATTCAGCCTCGAGAGTTCCACGCAGGTGACCTGGTCTTAAGAAAGATTCTCCCAATCCACACTGATCCAAGAGGCAAATGGACTCCCAACTACGAGGGACCGTACATCGTGAAGAAAGATTTCTCAGGAGGTGCTCTAATCCTGACAAACATGGATGGGGAAGACGTTCCACTTCCAGTCAATTCAGACTCAGTCAAAAAATACTACACATAAAAGGACCCGCTAAGTCGAAAACCTGAAAGGGCGTCTTAGGCAAAAGTTAGGGCTAAAAAAGAAAAAAAAAAAAGGGAATAACCCGCTAAGTTGAAAACCTGAAAGGGAGGCTTAGGCAAAAATGGGTGTCCCGGTGGATTGAAAACTCGAAAGGGCGATCCAGGCAAAAGTTAGGGAAAAAAAAGAGAGAGACTACAGTCTGAAGACTCTTCACGTACACCCTCCTAATGTGGGATGGATCAATCTAGCTATTATCCTTGGGAAGCACGGCATTATGACGACCCAAGATACGGGAACTATAGCCATATCAGTTTTAATGGAAGTTCGAGATTTTCTTATTGCCATTTTACTCATTGTATTTCTTTTCTTTTCCGTAACTTCCTCATTTAGGAGTTGTTTCTATGTATGAATGCCCATTCACGGGCCAAACTCATTAATAAAAATTTTCCCTTCCATTAAAAAATCTTTGTTATATTCTTTTACTTTATTTTTCGTATACGAATCGTGATTTAAATTCTTTATTAAGCATTGCATTGAAAACAACAAGTCAATAATACTCATAAGATAAGATGTGAAACACTACATTACGTGGATAGGAAGGCGTCCCAAGGGAATGTCGTGGCGTTCAAGTGTTTGCTCTTCTGTGCAGGTAGCAAGTTACAACGGTCGCCTCGACCAAGCTATCACCCTTGTCGCCCCCCTACAGTCGACCGAGCGCCCGATTCTTCCACACAGAGAGACTTGGGGAATTTGGTTGAGATCCACGTCTCTGTTCAGTTATTCACAAAAAGTCCAACACATGAAGGAAGTCATATCAAGTTACTTCTCCTCAACAATATTTAATCCCCCAGTGAACTCGACAAGGCTACCCTTTTTCTCTCAAATTTCAAGCACCAATCCATATTAGTACCTCAAGATGACGAGCAATAGATCCTAATGAGTTTTTGGCACTTTACATACAATAATCATCATGATATATTGCACTGCATCCTCAAACGCATAGCTTATCCATGGACCATCATGTCACACTTCAAATGCATATGAAGCATGAGCCAGAACAATCCCAAATCAATCCCAAATCAACAAAACATCCTCACAAAGAATATCCTACTCACAATTCCCAATTAACATCTGTCATTACACTACCAACTAAAATAAACCATGGTGTTAGTACGCCATGCTCCCCAACTCTCAATACTTACGTTATCATTTCCTAAGGTCATAGGTCGTCCATAGATCTTGCCTTCACTTTGTCTCTCTTAGGGTCGTAGGTCGTCCATAGACTTTACCCTCTCCTCCTCTTATTTTTAAGGTTGTAGATCGTCCGTAGATCTTACCTTCACATTTTAGGGTCGTAGATCGTCCGTAGATCTTACCATCACATTATATTTTTAGGGTCATAGATCGTCCATAGATCTTACCTTCACTTTATCTCTCTTAGGGTCGTAGGTCGTCCGTAGACTTTACCCTCTCCTCATTTTGTTTTTAGGGTCGTAGATCGTCCATAGATCTTACCTTCACTTTATCTCTCTTAGGGTCGTAGGTCGTCCGTAGACTTTACCCTCTCCTCATTTTGTTTTAAGGGTCGTAGATCGTCTGTAGATCTTACCATCGCGTTATTTTTTTTAGGGTCGTAAGTCCTTCGTAGACTTTACCCTCGTGTTATCTTTCCTAAGGTCATAGATTATCCGTAGATCTTACCTTTGCACTATTTTTTTGGTCGTAGATCGTTCGTAGATCTTACCATCGCACTATCTTTTTAAGCTCGTAGATCGTCGGTAGATCTTACCATCGCACTATCTTTTTAAGGTCGTAGGTCGCTCTTAGATCTTACCTTCGTATTATTTGTTTAAGGTCGTAGGTCGCTCGTAGATCTTACCTTTGTATTATTTGTTTAAGGTCGTAGGTCATCCGTAAATCTTACCCTCATGTTTTCCTTTCTCTTGAGTTGTCAATCATATGCCGATCTTTAACCTTTGTCTTTACCTTTCTTTTTGGGTCGTGAATCCCGCATGATAGAATCTCACGTCAAATTCTACCCATTTTCTTTAAGTTTCTTATGATTCCTACTTTTAGTCACCACAACATTATCAACCATATCCTTTCAGTAACTCTACCACCCAATCCATCAAGAACCTTGTATTGGAACCGTTACCCCAGTACGAGCTACCATTATTAAACCATGTTTATCCATCATGACCAGTCCACCACAAGACCAATTTGTCTTTCCCCAACAGACATTCACACAAATGAATGGCACTCACACTATCTCTCCAGGGCAAATTTCAGGTCCTGGTATTTAATCATCTTCCACCTTGAACTTCCGAAAGGCTGATGCCAATCTCACATTCAGGTTTAAGATGATTAAATAGGGGCAGTTGTTGTACCCCAAATTTTCCCTATCTCTTTTACTTTTGTCTGGCTTTGAACTTTGCATCCCGTTTGCACCATTTTCACTCAGTCATTTGCATATCCCTCATCTCATGGAATCAAGCGCCTTGGTTTGAGGTATTAGGGTTGTGCCCTCTTTATGTATGATTTTGTTTTGAAGTTCTCTTATCAGGTAAAAGGGAAACGCATCTGGTTCTCGATCAGTGGATCGCGGGATGGATTTTTGAGGTATCATGAATTTCTTTGTCATCAAGTTACGAGGCTGTTTCTCGCTCGAATTCATCAGATCCTGGATTAGGGTTTATTTCCCTATATGTTGGTCAAGATGCTAGGGTTTTGGGTCCTTGGTTTTTGTGAAGATGTTTCTTTCACCTGCCTCAAATATGGCTCAAAGCTCAGTGCATTAGGTCAAGAATTTTATCTCCTCGCGTTTCAAGTTTTCTTCTTAAAATCTCTAAGTCACTGATTCGAGAGTTCGAAGTTTAAGTTGATGACTGTGAAGTTTGGGCACAAGAAATAAGTTTGGGGGTTCATGACCGTCAAGACATGTTTTGGTTGCTTAAGTTACAAGTAACTTGTGATATGAGTGTCAAAGTTAAAGTTATATTTAAGAAGTGCAAGTTTGGTTTAGGCGTGATATGAATATTAAGGTTTAAGTGACCGTTGTTTTGGGTTCGAATTAACCAAGTGGAATTAAATTCTTAAGCATTTATTTTGTTTGAGAGTTTGATTGGATTTTGAAAGATAAGGCGCATGATTGCTTGACATACAAGTTACAACATTTGTTCATGATTTCTTGAAATTCAAGTTATAAAAGCAAGATGTGCATTCAAATTATTCAAGTGGAAATTGCTACTTTCAATCAAAATTCAAGAGTTTGTTTAATTTTCAAACAACAAATTCATTCAAAATATATCATTCAAGTTTTTGTGTTCATTACATTTTTGGGACAGATTACAGAGCATGTGAAATCATAAATTACAATTGTTGAAATACAAGCTGCAAATCTTTTTACAAGGGAAATGTTGTTTCTTCAAAATGTCTTTCCTTCATCTTCAAGTCATTCGTCCTCACTCCTAGCCATGGTATTTTTATCATTCAACCTCGCTTTGGCCGTCCAATTCTCGTTGATCATGAAAAAAGAAATGAAATAAGTTAGTTAACATCAAGTCCAAGCAAGATTTATTTGCTAATAAAAATGCTCATCATCAGGGTTGGTATTTGGAATCAGATATCAAAAGGGGTTTATCTTTAATCATGGGCCATTTTCTCCAAATTGCATATCACAAAAGGTTACCCTTTTGGTTCACAAAAAGGAGAAAGGGAAAATAGCACAAACAGCAACAATGGAGCCCAAAGCTGCAAACCAGGCAGCCTAAACAACACTGCAAAATAGCAGTCCAACATACAGTACAACAACAGCAACACAACAAATTGTAGCAAGTATATGGGCTAAAAAAATACAGCAAAAGAAAATAACAACAACAAGCCAAACGACACTGCAAAACAGCAGGCAGTAGGAAGTATAACACAACAACAATTCATGAGAAAAAAACAGTAGTAGCAAAACAAAATAGCAATGCAATCTTGCACTAGTTCATGGTCAAAACCCTGCATCATCATGTTCCTAAATAGATAACCCTTCAGATTTATTGGAATAAAAAGAAAATTAGCTTTATATCATGGAGAGAAAAAGAGAAAAAGAATAGGGTTTGGCCTTGTTGTGAACCACCAAAACTAGTCCAAAAAACCTGTTAAAACAGCCCAAACACCCTGCTTTTAAAGAAGTCATGTGCAGCCCCACATCATAGAACAAAATTGTCCATAAACCACCACAACATCCTTGAATAAAACCACAAAAAAAGCAGTCCAAGAAAAAGTAAAACTGCAGTTGTCCAAAACTGACTAAAACCTGCATACTGCATAACCAGTCCTTATCCCTGCATAAACAACCAAAACAACAAGCCAGAATTCTACATAATAACCCCCAAATAAAAATGTCTAAGTAGCTTGCCCTGTAAAGCCAACCCTAAACCTGTCCAAAACAAACCCAAAATAACATCAAAATAAGACAACATAAACCTGCATCCCAAAAGCAAAAAAGTTAGCATACTACGTATGTTTGAACTTATGAAGTTTCCCCCTATTTTCCACCTCTCTGTTGTTATAAAACACACCAAAAAACTCATAGAAAGGAGATATTCCAACACACTATCCCAATTCTGCTCAAAACAGAAACAACACAAAAAACATAGAGAGTTAAAACTCTACAAAAACACAAACCTCTTCACTCTCTCAAAAACCTCTACTGTCATTACCTTTCTCCAAGCTACAGCCTTCACAGATCCATTAGTCATACACTTCACAAATCTAATAAACTTTGCACCTTGCTAACCGTTACTGCATCTGGGCTTTCAACTCAGAATATTCCAAGACCAATACTTCACCATTCAACATCCATCAAAGAGAATAGCTCGGAACCATCACAATCACACCAACCAACTCCCTATCCTCACCATCATCCTAACAACAGCTCTGTAACAAAAGCTTTATTTACCTGTAAAATCGCACCTGCACAGAAACATATTCGCAAAGCATTATCATTAATCAATGGAAACCTCCAATATCTAACATAACCAAAGCTGCTCTAACAACATCAACACAACAGAACAAGTTGATTCACAACATCTCAGAAGTATCATAAAAAGAAGAACACGCGAAAAACGAGAGAAGAAGATATTAAATTACCTGAGCACTGCATGTCGTTGAAGCCATGGTTTTGTCAAACTAGCTCTGACTTCGTAAGTCACCTCACTTTTTATTCGATTTCTTTATACAATTATTTTCCTCATAGCATGATGAACAAAACCCCTATCTCAATTGTATGAAACGCATCACCATGGTCGTTTAATTTTGTTCTGAAAAGTTAGGTTTTTTCTGGGATTTTGGTTCGATTTGTAGTTATTTTACTGGTAATTTGAGTGTTATATCTAGAACTAGGGCAAGAAACTAAGTAGATCGTTGTCTTCAATCCCCATTTTCGGTTGAAGCTTGAGGGATCAACAATGGAGGAAGCAACAATACGAGAATACGAGAGAGATATTTGAGCGAGACTAAGAGCAAAAAGAAGAATCAATTGAGAAAATTGGAAGAAGATTTTGAACCACAACTTTTTGATGAAGAGTAAATTTGTTTCTTTGTTTCACGATGATGGAACCATATAATTATCCCCTAATCCTTCTTTTAATCCCTTCTGATAATTTCTTTTTTCTATTTAAATAAATTAATAAATTAATAACGAAAAGCTTAATAAAAAGTGTGGGTTGGATTGGACTCAGCTAAGAGACCCTTTGGGCCTTGCCTTGCGTTTTTATCCTAGGCCCATTCCTTGCATTTTTTTGTACAACACCATTTTCCCTACAACAAATTTGCTTGTTGGACTCTTCCGATTTGGGCCTCGGGCCTACTTCTCTTCACCCTCCTTGAGATCAGTTTGCATCCCCCTTGAGCTTCTTTTTTTATTTATTAATATTGGTTATTTGTTTTGTTTGATTTAATTTCTCAACATGATAAAAAATATAAAAGAATTATTAGAATAGATTTTAGTCTTCCTTTATTTCGATGATTGTTTGCTTGTGTGATGTTGCCATGACCCCTTAGGTGATTTTAGTTCAAATTTAATCATTTATTAAATTGAATTAATTAGACCTTCGGTATTTAATCCAAGCATGATAACTTTAGGATAGAATTTCCATTTTACACTTGGTATTAGGTCTACCTTTGTATATAACAACCATTAGGATTTTTTCTAGTTTTCCCCTTAATCATTCTCTTTTGTAATTAAAACTTAACTGTCACAAATCAAAAATACAAAACACCTTTAATCATTACTTGAATTTATTTTAAAACTCGCAAAACACGCAACAAATCAAAACCCTCCCCAAGGGGCATGTTATCTCTGTTCTACCGCGATACCGGCCGTGCCTATTGCTAGAATGCGTGCGTTAACGTCGCCCACTAAAAAACACAAACAAACCAACCATTTTCTAGAGTAACTACGGTATTCTGATTCCTACATTGCATACGTAGGCAAAGGGTCGTGAAACCCTCACGAACTCAATAATAAAAACCATTCATTTCCCCTTAAGCAAGCATAGTTGTAGATAAACACACCCTTTAAGACAAACAAACAAAATGGACCCTATTGAGTACAACGGGTGTGAGGGGTGCTAATACCTTCCCCTTGCATAACCGACTCCCTTACCCTTTCTCTTGGTCGCAAGACCATCTTATCCATTCCCTTGTGGTTTTATCGATATTTCCCCTTCCTTTGCGATAAATAAAGTTCGATGGCGGCTCTATGTTTTCTGCCAGTAGATTCAATGGGGAAGCGGGAAGTCATCCTTGGGGCTTGCCCTGTTCAGGTCTCTGCAGTCCACACACATTTGTACCTTAGAATCCTTCTTAGGTACCAGAATGACATTAGAAACCCACTACAGATAGGAGGTGACAGCTAAGAACCCATCGTTGAACTGTTTCATAACCTCTGCTTTGATCTTCTCTGACATTTCAGGGTGCATAAGGCAGACCTTTTATTTAACTGGAGGACAATCTTCTTTAGTCGGAATACGATGTACCACAATATCAGTGTCTAAACCAGGCATGTCTTTATATGACCAGACGAAGATCTCAACATAATCGTGAAACATTTGCATCAACCGCTGTTTGACATTAATCTCCAGATTTGCGCTGATCTTGATTTCTTTTCTGTCTACCTCTGTGCCCAAGTTTATTGTCTCAATTGGCTCTTCATGATGATATATAGCCATCTCTTTCTGCTATAATAGTCTAGCAAGTTCTCCAGGCACCTCACAATCTTCCTCACCTTCGTCCTCGGCTTGGTTGATCAGATTTTCGAAGTTATAACTGGAAATCGCAGAACTGTTATCAATGGGATCCAGAGTGGATATGATCTGAAATTTGATATGTGAGTTTGTGTAAGAGCATAGCCGTATTGATAAAGTGAAAAGCAGAAAAGAAAAACAGAGAGCACAAAATTTGTATGCAAGAATGTCCAATGTTTTATTTATGACATATGAAAATGACATATAATAACCCTCACAAATAAAACCATTGTGCCTCGGGTAAGACACAAGGCCATAGAGTTTAAATTGTTTATTACAAAACTGAAAAACAAGTAAGACAATTACTATTGAACAAAAGAAATTGACACAAAATCTTTGTCCGTCCAGTTACTAGGTCCACTGTTGGTAGTAGGGTAGATCCAGCTGTCAATATTAGAATCCTTATCATTGTCTTCTATAGCGTTAACCCCACGATTGCTGATGTGTAGGGGAGGTCCTCCAGCCCGAGCACGTCGAACAGCCCTTTGAGCTCCTGAAGTAAAGCCCAAACCAAATTTGTCAGTTTTATGAGGAAAATCAGGGAGTTTTCCCCAAATGGTACACCCACATTCTTCAACTACTGCTCTGGCGTCCTTGAGTGAAGCCATACTCAAAGGAGGTTTGGTGATCTTCGGTGTGCTGGTGATAGTCTCGTTTGATGCCATAATCTGGGGAACCTCTTCAAAATTTTGACAAGGGGTCTCTATGAATTCCCCGTCCATCTCCACATAGGTGAAAGAGTTCAGGTGGCTTACCATGTACTCCTCTTCACCATGCACGGTGACAATCTTCCCCTTTACTGGATACTTCATCATTTGGTGCAGCGTAGAAGTAACGGCCCCAAATTCATGGATCCAAGGACGACCCAACAAACAAGAGTACGATAGACTGATGTCCATCACGTAGAAGGTGGATTCAAATGTCTGGGAACCCACTTTGACAAGGATGTCCACCTCCCCGTGCACAATTCTTTTTGAACCATCAAAAGCCCTCACCACAATGTTACTGGGTTTTAAGGTAAAACCTTCACAATCTAGCCTATCCAGAGCCTTCTTGGGCAGAATATTTAGTGACGATCTAGTGTCCACTAGTACATGGGCCATGGTAGTTCCCCTGCATTCGATCGAGACATGCATAGCATCATTATGCTTTCTCCCATTTAGCATCAAACCGACATCTAAAAAACCCAACCCATTGTCAGCAGTCAAACTGGCCACACAGTCTTTGAATTGGTCAGTGGAGGTTTCTTGCAGCACATGCGCAGTCTTGAGAAATGCAATCAAAGCCTTTGCATGGGCCTCAAAACATAATAACAGAGACAACATTGATATCTTCGAAGGGGTCTGCCCCAGTTGTTCGACCATATTGTAGTCGCTTTTCTTAATTATTTTTAAAATTTCCTCCATTTCTTGCTTAGAGGATTCCAAAACAACTTTTCTAGGTTCCTCCGTCCGGGCAGGCTCACCTATAGCTTCTTTTCCCCGAGTCCCAGATGACTCATCGACAGGGGTAAGAACTGGAGTAAGGATGGAAGTAGTAGCAGAAGAACTAGCGGGAACAACAAATGGAATAACAACAGGCTTATCAACAGTCTTCGGGGAGATCTCGGGAGAGAAAACCCTTCCACTTCGAGTAACTTTTTTGGTCCCGACAATGTTACTGATATCGGGATCAGCCTCTCCAGTCTTTAAATCCTGTTTGACGCCATGGTAGTAAACGTCAGCACCATAATTCCAAGGAACAACTTTGTCCGAGGAGTACGGTACGGGGCCAGGGAAAGTGATTATCAATGGAGCAATTCTTAGAGAAGGTGTAATCCTAACAGGTCTTTTAGAGGAGACCTTGGAAGGATTAGCGGAAATGGTTATGATAGCAACATCTTCATGCAGAACAGTTAGGACCGGGGTTTTTTCGAACAAAATTTCTCTGCTATCCATCAGGCGTTGAACACCTTCTTTAAGCAAATAATAACCAGAAGGTAGAGATAAACACAAGTGGCAACCTTCACCACAACCCGGAAATAAATCGGCTAGCAACAAATTCTTCTTAACGGTCATGAGAGGAGTGGAGACTTCATTAATAGAGGTAACAAATAGATCAGTATCAACGACATTAACACCATGGTTATGCTTGGGCATGGGAGCAGTTATGACATTAGGCTTCTCAGGAGCATCAAACTTAATCTCCTTGGCTTCGATTAGATCTTGTATCTTATTCCTTAGAGCCCAACAGTCATTTGTATCGTGGCCTAGACTCTCAGAATGATAAGCACAACGAGCATTTGGATTATAATAAGGAGATGTGGTGTTAGGATTCTTGGGAGCCTCCTTTAAGGTTGCCAAGTTAGATCTTAACAGATGGGGTAAAACCTTAGACAACGTCATATTAATCCAGGTGAATTGCCTTTGAGGTCTTTCTGCCCTTGGTTGATTATTTCGTTGTTGAGTAACCGCAGGCCTAGGTATCATCATAACCCCTACCGTTGGATGACGCTCAGCTCTGCTCTGACCTCTTGGGTTATAAATGGCATTGACCTCCTTCTTACCTGTGAATGGCTTCTTCACTGTACTTGACGAGGTGTTTTTCTGGATCTTGCCACTTCGGATCCTGGCTTCTACCCTTTCTCTAGTCAATATCAGCTCGGTGAAACCAGCTGAGGAGCTACCAATCAAGTGATTAAAGAACGGACCAGACAGCGTACCAAGAAACATGTCCACCAACTCCCTATCAGACAAAGAGGGTTGAACTCTCCCTGCCAGATCTCTCCACTTCTGCACATAGTCCTTAAAACCTTCGATTGCACACATGGACATACTCTGGAGTTGAGTACGGGTAGGTGCAAGGTCAGCGTTATATTGATACTGCTTATAAAAAGCAGCAGCCAGATCTTCCCAGTTATGGACATTGGTTCCCTCCAGCTGATAGAACAACTCGAGCTAAGTCCCAGACAGACTGTCCTTAAAGAAATGGACCCACAAGTTCCTATCAGCAGTGTGAGGCTGAATCTTCCTCACATAAGAACGGAGATGAAGCTTGGGACAAGAAACCCCATCATACTTTGCAAATACCGGAGCCTTGAACTTCGGTGGGATGACAACCCCAGATACCAAACCCAGCTCTTCAAAATCCAGACCTGGTACTCTCTGTATCTCCATTGCACTCAGACGATCCTCTAACTGTTTGTATCTATCCTCAGTGGGAGGATACTATTCATCATTGTAATCAGATTCATCCTCAGAAACTCTTGGGCTAAGGTCTTCCTCCCTTGTCTCATCCTCCTAGTTCTCCCCTTCTTTAGATGAAGAGGTCAGGTCAACCGGTTGCTTCAACGATCCCTTGAATCTTCTGCCCAGATTCAGGACACCAGCAGTCTTCTTTGTCTTCTTCTTTCTATCTTTCAAGATAAGGGCCTTCATATCTTACTGCCCTTTAGCCAAAGCTACGAACCACTTTGTTGAAATTGGGCATTTTGTGCCTGGAGGTCCTTGATACTTTGTTCAGAAGTCATTATTGTTGAAATAAACAGCGAAGACGATGAGAAACCTGTTATGAAACCTGTTTATGCAATGTCATGGATGATATGCGTATGCAATGATTTCAAGGACTTTGGGAAATTTAAATTTGCGAACCCAAAATGAAATAAAGATTTTATTAGTATAATTCAAAATACAATTTCCTTTTAGGCGTTACAATTAAAAATTATAAAAACTAAAAAAGATCAACTTTCCCATGGATGCTTCATCTCCGTGCCGAGATAGACATTAAGGCTTCTTTCCTCATGAAGCTGCTTTGTGAGCTCTAAGACTTTCTTCTCCTGGGCATAGAACTGGTCCCTGTAAGTATCCCGCTCCTTCTTCAACTGAATCCAGGACCTCTGTAATTCTTCAAGATCAGTGGGCATATTAGGATGAAGAACCGTGTAGGGAATACTCCCTTCAGTAATGGGCTCCACAATCACTGGTAAAATAGTTATGTATGGCATCATCAATTTCTGAGCACGAGCTCGTACCCATTAGAGATAAGGTTCCATAGGAATGGAAGCCTTCGGCCCCAAAGTCTTGATGTCGGATCTATTTACCATGCCCTAGGCTCATATGAACCTCTGGTGATACCCTTGAACATCATCCTCATAGTTGAACATAATGCCCTGGATAAGCATCTTATGAGGACCATCCCTTCGGGTGTAACCAAACTATCACAGGGCCAAACAAGGATTGTAAGTTATGACTCCCCTAATGCCAAGTAGTGGGAATTTAGGGAATTCCTCACAGCAGTTAATAATCGAAATATCTCCCATAGATCGGGAATACCAGAGAATATCCGCGTGAGAAATTGACATTATCCTTTACGACCAACCCAAACCTTCTTCATTCTTTAGCACTAACTTAGGGAGGTGAGAAATAAACCACCTCGACAGTAATGGCATGCAACACATAAGAACCCCTCTTCTCTTCATAGTACGAGTGTGGAGAGCATGCAGGATATCTCCGAGCAAAGTAGGCACAGGGTTGCGAGAGAGGAAGATCTTGATAGCATTCACGTCTATGAGTAAGTCTGGATTAGGGAACAATACTAACCCACATATTAGAAGGGCCAAGACCTCCTAAAAATCCTGAAAGTCTAAATTATCTCAAAACAGCTGGGCCTTCTCTATTAGGAACTTGGCTAGAAAACCCTTGACTCCGCTTCTTGTTTCCCAATTGGATACCATGTTGGCCCGTTTCAGATGCAAGGCTGAGGCAATGACCTCTAGCTTGGGAAATTCTTCTAAACATGTGAAAGGCATCTGGTCAAGAATATGTAGATTCAATAACTGATAAAACTCTTCCATGGTAGGCACGAACTGATAGTCTGGAAAGGTGAAGCAGTGGTGCTTGGGATCAAAGAACTGAAAGAGTACACCCATCTTCTTTTCATCAAAGCTCGAAGTAACCAGGTTGAGAAGTCGACCATATCTCTTAGTGAACGAAGAAGTTTCAAGAACCCTTGATACTAGCTCCTTGAGTGTGAGGGGTATTCTCATAAAGCTAATTCTGATAGTGTTTCTATGAGCGGAAGCCATGATCTGCAAAATAGAACAAAGATAAATTCCCTCGGTCCTTGAAATGGTTAGTGTAATAAGAATGAATGTTGTGTTATGATGCATGATGTTATGTTCAAAATAGAGTAAATCACACACAAGCAAAGTACATAATAGACCTTAGGTTCAAAGGCTTGCATGAAGTTAAAAGTACGTACCCTCTTGAAGTTTAGTTTGTTTCAGACCTGTCTTAGAAAAGTAATTGGGTTCTAAGGATTCTCAATATCACTGATCATCCTTTATCGGGTATTGTTTCAGCTCAGGCAATCTTTTCTTGCGGCCGAAATATCCCAAAAGTATGATCTCAATGAGTGTAGCATCTCGTATCAACCAATCTTCAGCTTTATACCTAGGCCGGCTATCTCACTACTTTCTGATGGCCAAGTTTTTTCAACTAAGGTTCTAAGGTCTGTTAGTGCTTCACGACACCATGTGACGGCCTCGTATTCTCCTCGTTTCCACATGAAGGATACCAGTACCAACCAAAGTGTCACACCAACACATCCATCACTTAAACCATATCAGTATATGCCGTACAGTCTCCACGATCTATTGTTGTTTACCTAAAAAGTGCCCCCCCAGATCCGGGTGTAGGATCTTCAACAATACCCAAACAAAAACCCTTAAGGATAAAGCAGACAAAACAAACAAGAAAGCCATTTTAAAAATGACCTAGATTCTAAGGTATACCCCACTTTATTAATTCCCCAGCAGAGTCTCCAGTTCTGTGATACGGTGGCAGAACTGACTGTTTAATACTTTTGCATTTTTTGTTCGCAAATGTCGCGGTAAGCAAGAGTCATCGCCGACTTTTATTTCATCCAACAAAGGAAAAGGAAAAAGAACAGAAAAAACCTTTTTTGAGATGTTTATGAGTACAGGGGGTAGATTATAGAAAGAGAAGGTATTAGCACCCTTTTTATCCATGGTTTTCCATGGGCTCTTAGGTACTTGCTCATTCTTAAATTGCTTTTGTGTGTTTGTGTGTTTGAAACAGTTTTGAAATTGCCTTAGTGCGGTGTTTCATTTTATGGTAACCTTTGTATCAGTCCTCAAGGGTGTGATAAAATATTTTTGAAAACTTTGTTTGAAAAGCTTGTTTGAAAGTGTATGTGTAAAAATTTGTTGTTTTGAGCAAGTACTTAAGAGTTTCTACCTACTCGAAAAAGGTTGTTCGTTTTCTTATTTCCTTTAGACAGTGCTATCCTACTATTAAGGAGTAGGTAGCTCCATCGTTGGAGTTTAAGGGATAATCAAAAGAGACGAATACAATCACTAAAGCAATGGTTAGGGAACCTTAGTAATTACCCTAGAGTCCTAAAGATCTTTTCGAGGCAACATTCGAACGAGTCATTTTTGTTCTTTTGGGACTAGAGGACAACCACTAAGACTCTCTATACTTCATGACCGTTTACCGAAGGCAACCGAAGTGGGGAAAACCTTAGGAGTGAGCACGTGCAAGTGTTTGTTTTTTCAGTTAATTTAATCTTTGCATATTTAGGGTTTTCTACTGTTTTAAATTATGATCTTTTGCATACAATCCTATTATCAATCATCTAACAGTTTGTAATGACGAAAAATAAAGTGCGGGAAATTTAAACCTAGCTATTACAAGGCTTTGGGGATGGGATTACATAATCAAAAACATGGGGGAAAATAGTAAATGAAAATAGTAATAAACCTAAGTTAAACTATTACAAACTCCGAGCAATTACATTAATTGAAAAAATGAATAAATAAATGCGCGCGACAAAATTAAGTATGGGGAATTAAAATTAAATTCAAAGATATTTGATTGGTGAATAAAGAAAAAAATACTTTTTTTTAAATTTTTTTATAGAAAAGTAATTGATTGTACAAACTAACCTAATTTCTAATTAATTTCAATTATGAAAAAAAAAAGGAATTTAAATTATCCGAATTAATCTAATTAATTAATGCAATTAAATATTTTATATGAAAAACCTAATTCTAATTTTTGTGTTTTTATGATTTTTCTTTTTGATTTAATTAAAGAAAACAATGATTTTGTAAAATAATTAAAAACCAATAATTAAAATAAGAAATTAAAAAAGAAAAAATAATGGGCCTGGTATGAAAAATAATTTTGGGGGTGTGAGGAGTTGAGTTTTCCAGGCCCAATCCCGCTGGTGGCCCAATTGCTACGCCTGATCCAGTGGGACTCTCATATGAGGGTTTACCATGCTCCTTGCCTGTTGCATGTTGGATCTAATCAGGGGATGATCCAAGGCGTGAGATCTTGAGGTGTATGGTAAGCGCGCTTGGAAGGATACTATTGGATCTGCAGTTAAGCATCAAGAAAAATACAAAAGCAACACGCCTGGGATCGAACCCAGTACATTTTCCTTAAGCGTGCGTTCCTTGACGATCAGCGCTGGAAGGCTTAGTTGTTAACATAATAAACAAAATAAAATATAATCTAAACAAAGTAGTGCACCCAGAAAAACGCGTGAATTTTAAACAAGCCAATGGTATGCTGCCACGCCCTTATCTTCTTCCCCAGGGACAGTTGTTTTAGAAAGAGCTTTTACCTACAGACGAACTCGTCACTATAGGCTATAGTGACGGTTCTTGTGCATGGCTACAAACCTGTAAACATCCAAAATGCAATACAAGCAAAATAAATTCCATCCAAAGCCATGGATCGGTTGCAAATCAACCCCTGAACACGAAGAGGTCCTTAATTTGGCCTAATTTTGCCTTTAACTAGGGTTCCCCAAATTGGAGCTCAGGAACCCTAACAATGGCAGAGGCCCATACCTGCACTCAAACTTCAATCAAAGCATTCCAGTACGTTGTAAATATGATAACAAGCATAGATATATAATCAAAACATGTTTATGATGCAAGAATCATTATAATCGAGTTTTAGAAAAAAGGGCAAACCGTGAAGGTGATAACACGTGATTCTTGATGCTTCAGGCCTTGATAATGCTTGTAATCGCTTTAGAGGATGCCCGGGGATGTGATTTGATCCTTGGAATGGCTTGAAATGGCCTGTAGAAGGGAATACGATCTGCACTTTTTGACAAAAAGTTAAACTTTGTTCTTGCTCTTAGGAAGGCAGGTTGCGCGTGAATTCTTGACCTTAGGGTTCACAAATACTTATGTATATGTACTAAATCAAATTAGGTTAATAGAATTAGAAAGAATTAAAAATATAATTGCATGATTTTGGAAGAAAATCAAATCTTGAAAAATTGCCATATGTGAAGATTTTGTGTCTTATTTGGCTTTGCATGATTTCCTGGCTATTTGACAGCATATAAGATCTCCCTTCAATGCAAAAATCATTCCTAAAACAAATTAAATGATTTATTTGGATTTATTTTATTTTATTTTATTTTATTTTTAAATGAATAAAAATCAAAATAAATTAAATAAATGAATGAATAAGGAATGGAGGGTCAAATAGGTCGTGGACCATGCTAGGACTGAGATTCAATCTTGAAAAGATGGGCCCATGTGGAAAAAAATGCAATTTTGGGCATTATTGACTTTATGCAAATTTCCAAAAATGGCCAACTTTGACAATGCATATTTCTCTCAATTTTGACCCTAAGTGGGTGTTCTTTGATGTTTTAGAAAGTTTAGGATGTCCCCTAAGAAACCTCTTTTGTTTATCTCAATTGGATCTTCCATTTTCATGTAAGGAGCTTTGACCCAAAAGGTGTGTTTGTTGACTTTTTGAAATGACCTATAATGTCTGGATTTATATCTTTTCATGAGTGCATTTTTTGAAGTTTAGGGATGATGATGAGTTGTAGGGAATTGGATTCTCTTCAAAATGAGCCTTGGATGAGAAATTTATGATAAATTATGAGAAAGTTATGCTGGTCAATGTTTGGTTGACTTTTCCTGTAGAAACCCTAATTTAGCAACTTTTGAGTTTTGATGAATCTGGGGCATTCCTTGAGGAATCATGATCAAACCTTGATAAAATGATGGATATTACTTCAAAATGTTGATGTTGACCAAAAATCTTGAAGTTTGACTGTATGTGGGCCACATTTGACTTTTGACCTAGTATAGTTGATTTTAAGGCATCTGAGCAGTTGACTGAGCAAACTTCTTGTGCAAGGCATGGAACTTGAAATGGATGATCTTGAGGGAATATTAGGTAAATGGAAACCATTTAGGACCCTTGGAACTCAAACATCTTGATGAGGAGTGAAACCCTAGTTTGAGGCTCATTTTCTTCAGGAGGAGGATTTGTCTGGTCAATCCTTAGTCAACTTGAGCAATTGAGGACCTCTAGGAGTATGTTTTGAGTAAAATGAGAGAGAAAATTTTGGGGTACAACAGACTGTATCACCAAGGAAATGACCTTTCTACCTCCTCAACAACACAGAAGATAACTATGTAATTAAATTGACGGTCTCTCAGTACAACACAACCACTTAGAGGCATTAAGCTTTGATACCCAAGTAAATGTTAGCTCTAAATCTATCTCTAAAGTTCAGAAACTAATAGATAATCATCCTAGATAAGAATCTAAGCAGTATATGTCTATAACAACTCAAATCTCTAGCACATAACAAAAATCTAAGATAATAATCGACAAAGATTTGTAAACAAGTTCATTATAATGTCATGGGAGACAAATATACATAAATTCAGAGTAAATACATGTACAAACTCAACACATAAAGAATACACAAAGAGGAAGAGAAATGAACCACAAATCTATCGGTTTGCCAGCACTGATTGATGATCAATCCACCCCGGATCATCCGTATGCAAGCTTCAATGTTGTTTTCTAAGCTAATCCTATTAAAGAATGGAGTTTGATGGAGTTGGGGTAAAAAATACCCAAAAAATGTGTTTTTACACCTAAATACGCATTTATGACTGTCCAACATCGCCCAACGACCAAAAAGCGTTGCCCGGCTGTTGGCTGGAAATTTCGACTAAGTCAAAATTGAGCTGAAACAATGATATTGAATATACTTAGAGAGTTGTTTGATTATTTTATTTTTTTGGAAACTAAGAAGATTTGAAAATGAAATTGATGGATGGTTTATGAGTAAAGTATCATTCGAAATAGGGTATCATTTGAAATTTGAATTCGAATTAAAGTATTATTCGAGATAAGGTTCAAAACGTTACACTCTGAATGTTATCAGATTTGGCGCGTAAGACAGATAACTGAAGGGTTTTTGAATTCGAATGTTTATTCTTATCCAGAAGGATGCGTGGAATCTTTAGGATCATTGAAGACACGTCAGTAGGAAATGTGGCATTAATTCGTTAGGAGACCGTTAGGGTCCAAATTCTATAAATTGTAGCTTTTCTATTTCAATTGAGTGTGTTCACATCTTTGTACAAAATACTCAAATATACTCAAAGTACCAGTTTTAGAAAAACGAGTTAGCGAGAATGCATGTATGATGCACCATATTTTACAATTCAATGTCATTTACATGCAATGAAGTTTCTTCATGTTATTTATGTTCTTTATAATTTCCAATTTAAACTAGTTTCTGCTTTATTACTTTCATAAAGAAGTTCCACTTTGACATACGAAGTGCTTCCTTTCATTTAAAAGAGATTATCATGAAAAACACATTTTCTAAATACTAGAACATAATAGTCCTGAGATCAATCTGATCGATCTCACGAGTAACTGAATTCGTTAAGGGATTTAGAAGATCAGCGATTGTTTACCAAATTCCAGGGTAAACAAATTGGCACGCCCAGTGGGACCCTGTGTCTAATATTTAGTTCTTTTTCTTTTCGATAATCTGTGTTTCCTAACTTGTTTGTTGCGTGAGATTAATAAGTGGAAAATTATCCAACACCACAGATCCTAGACCAAAAAGGAAATACAATAGGAAAATGGCTAACCCACCCGTTAGTGATGCACAACAAGTTCCTCCTCCCACGGGAGGGAATTCAAGCGCTTTGAATACAACCGAAGCCATGCGAACAAGTCAAGGGACTATGATTATCCCTTCGACTAAAAATGCTTTAACCATATTATCAAACACACAAAATGAACCTTTTGTAATGTCTTTGGCCAGTCAAATTCCAACCATAACCCCCAAACCTTCAATAAATGGTTACTCTAGAACATATGCACCAGGATTCACAATCCCCACATCAGATCCAATATATGGCATGCCAACTTCGTTTATGGCAGGACTTCAAAATAACGCTTCGGCATATACATGTCCTGTAACATCTGTTTTTTCGCCATTAGGATCAGGTTAAGGGGTAAACCATATGGCACAAAATAATTCGCAGCCAGGATATGTTGCTGAATTATCTCCTATTACCACAAATATGCGGGCATTTTTGAGGCAACAGATGGATGGAAGAAACCCTGAAATGGTGGGGATACTCGCCCAGCAAATGAGTATAATTTTTAACCCTTTAATCCAAAGCACCACACAGACGAACCTGCAGAATGCCCAAGCAAACCAACAAATGGCAGCATAAATTGGGTGCCTTGCAGATTTCTTTGGTGCACCCAGATAACCAATTCTACAACCACAACCTACATGGATAAGGGAAAATCGAGACATCATGTTTCAAAAAGAACCAACCATTGACCAATCTCAACCGGTGATACACCCAGAAATCAAAATTCAATAACCAGTTCGAAGGGAAGAACCACCCAGATTTCAACAGGCTATTCCCAGGGAGGAACCACAAAGGAGGGTAGTCATGGTGAATCGAAACCAAGATGCTGACGAAGTCCTCCAAGGATATCTCCAAGAGGATTTGGTAGGAAATAATAATCTAGCACCCATAGTCAAAAGAATCATGGTACGAAATGGAGTAAATGTTGGCATGCGAAGACAAAATTATACACCCCCTTTGTCTGAATATATTCAGCAAACTGAGTTTCCTAGGGGATGGAAAGTGCCAAAATTTACAAAGTTTTCTAGTGACACCAGTGAGTCAACCATAGACCATGTTGCTAGATATCTTACAGAAGCAGGGGATATAGCAAACAATGAGAATCTAAGGATTAAGTATTTCCCTAGTTCACTAACCAAAAATGCTTTTACTTGGTTTACTACTCTTGCAGCAAACTCCATCCATAATTGGACTCGCTTGGAGAGATTATTTCATGAACAGTTTTATATAGGTCAATCCAAAATCAGCCTGAGCAAATTAGAAAATGTTAAGCGCAAATTCAGCGAGCCTATAGACGATTATCTTAACAGGTTCTGTTTGTTGAAGGCAAGATGTTTCACGCAAGTTCCTGAACACGAGTTGGTCAAAATGGCAGCAAGAGGATTGGATTTCTCTATCAGAAAGAAGTTAGATCCCCAGTATCTGAGGGATATGGCACAACTGGCTGATAGGGTTCGATAGGTGGAGCGTTTGAAGATCGAAAAATTAAGGGCTAACAAAAGCCACAAGAAAGAAAGAGTGGCCTATATCGAAGCCTGTTCAGAAGAAAGAGATGTTGAATATGATTTTTTAGAGGTTGAATAACATGAAATAGATCTTGCAGAATTAAATCAAGGATCACCATATCCTTTCAAAGTGTTAACGCATGCGAATGGAAAAATCCTGTCGAACCAGAAAGGAATGACAAATTCCCAGAGAAAACCTATACTTTCGACATCACCAAGTATGATGAAATATATGTTTTGTTAGTAGAAGATGGCCAGATGATAGTGCCCCCTGGTGTTAAAATTCCTCTGTTAGAACAACGAAAGAAAAGGGGCTTCGGTAAGTATAATAATTTCTTAGGCCATAAAACCTCACAATGCTATCTTTTCAGGGATTTGATACTGAATGCTATCAAGGAAGGGAGGCTAAAGTTTAGAGAGAGGCCCAAGAACCAGATGAAGGTCGACACAGATGCTCTTCAGATTGCTGAGAAATTTTTTGTAGAGCCCGTGGATATCAACATGGTTGATGTTGTCGAAGTTGAAGCAGGTCAACTTGATGTAGAAAAGATATCTGAAGATACTCAGGGGCCAAATACTGCTGAGGGTATCATGGGCCAGGAAGAAGGCAATGCTGCTGATGGCAATGCCAAAGTTGTTGACGAAGTAAAGACTGCTGAAGGTATCATGAACCAGGAAGAAGGCAATGCTGCTGATGGCAATGCCAAAATTGATGGTGAGGCTAGGACTACTAAGGGTCTTAGAGTCAGATTCGAAGAGCTTGAGATTGCTGAAGGTCCCAAGTTCAAAATAAACATGGTGAATCTGAACCAGTTGTCCCCAGAGATGGAGGAGATCGAAAGACGTTTGAAGATGGAGAATGATATGATGTGAACTGGGCACCAAAAAGTAAGCCTGGTCGAATATCTTTTTCATTTCTATACGAAGAATCATGAGGGGCTAGTGTGCCCTAGGTGCAGCATAATGAATGATCGAGGTGCTGCAGCAACATACCAGAAATTGTACCAAGAGATGGCTGGAAACAACTGGAGAAATGATAAAGAATTGCTGCCATACCCAAAAATGGGAGAAAGCTTGATGGGTTTTTTGGTTCACTGTCGTAAGGCAGGATCAAAAGTCTTAATGTGCCCATGGTGTAGCGCTGTTTATGATAGAAAGGCAGCTGAAGCATTTGAGAAAATTCCATATGCTCAATGTTGGAACAATCAAAGGCATAGTAGGGGAAGGTATGTAAGAAATGCAAAAGGAATTCCAAAAAGGGAAGATAGCCCACACCCCAAGGTGAATCAACAAGTCACCTTCAAGCCACCTGCCAACATCCCAACAGACAAGTGGTTAAAGTCTGGTCAAAGCAAGAAAAGAGGAAAAGGCAAAGGGAAATGGAAGAGTTTCGAGGAAGGTGGCAGAATAGTGTGGCCATATCGAAGGAAATTCTAGTCAACGAGGCAATGAGCCTATGTGTCTGAAAACTATAAGGGAAAAAACCAATGACAAGGTCCCAATGGCAAAGATTCCAGAGGACCAAGAAGGCTCAAAGAGAACTTACAAGCAACGAAGTAGGGGAATCAAGTACGAATCAGATTGCATTTGTTGCACCTGTCAAAAAGAAGTCCCCAACACAAAGGAGGCTTTTTCCCCCCCAAAAAGATAGAGGTGTCTATCGAAGAGCCAACCAATGATGACGACATGCTTACTGATAACTTCGACTCAGATGGGGAGTCTTCTCTGAATATCAATTGTAATGTAGTTTATGTACTACCACATGAATATGACCAAGTGACGGAGATAGAAGATTCTAAAGAAGAAGACACATTAGAAATGGCGAAGCACAAGCCTATGTGCTACTATGTTATGAATAACAGAGAAGTCGAAGAACAGAATGCATTCTTCAAAAGACCATACCAGTGTATGAAGAATCACCTGAAGCCTCTATTTATCAGAGGAAAGATTGAATAAGTGGGGATCAACAAAGTGATGGTAGATGGGGGTGTTGTTGTCAATTTAATGCCTCAGTTCTTGCTTAAGAGGATAGGTATGTATGATACAGATATAAAACCCCATAATATGGTACTATCTAACTACAAAGGGAAAATTGGTCATACTCTAGGCGTAGTTCAAGTTGATCTCACCGTAGGAACCATTACAAGACCAACCATGTTCATAGTCATAGCGGCCAAGACAAAATTACAACATACTCTTGGGCCGTGAGTGGATTCACGGAATAGGCGTAATTCCCTCCTCAATTCACCAGCGTGTGGCAATTTAGAGAGAAGATGGAATTGTGAAAAACATCGAAGCTGACCAAAGCTATTATATGGCAGAGGTTAAACAAGTTGATCGAAGCCTGTCCAACATAGGGCCTTGCAGTACTGTAGATGACGCATATACGCCAAACAACAACACTATGTATTTTCTCACCTTACATCCAAGACATGGATTATGCTGGGATATGGAGATTTTGGGGCAAGAAGAAGATGCACTTTGACTCACATGGATACGGCCCACTGGCTGTGATGACGAAGACAATGATCATGTCCGAGTCCTCCTTCTTCAAAAGGATTTCGGCCTATTTGGCTAAAAACAAACTAAAATCGGCTTTGGAAGCCGAAGTGAAGAATATGGCTATGGAGGGCAATAAAAAAGTAAATCATACAAAAGGACATAGGGTGTACTTCAAACCAAAACCCTCTAACAAAGAGAAGTTCATCAAAGAAAAAGTCCAAAGGCTGGACGCCATATACGATGATGGGCCTTTGGGATCCGAGAAGGATTCAGTGACGTATGTTGTACCCCAAAATTTTCCCTCCCATTTTTACTCAAAACATGCACCTAGAGGTCCTCAATTGCTCAAGGTTGACCAAGAATTGATCAGACAAATTCTCCTCCTAAGCAATGAACCTATAACTAGGGCTTCACATTTCATCAAGATGTGTGAGCTCCAAAGGTCTCTAATGTTTTCCATTGTCGTAATAATCCTTCAAGATTGCCCATGCCAAGTTTCATGCCTTACACTACAAGTTTGCTCAGTCAATGGCTCAAATGTTTGAAAATACACTATACTAGGTCAAAAGTCAACTATGGCCCAAATACAGTCAAACTTCATGATTTTTGGTCAACATCAAAATTTTGAAGTGATATCCATCATTTGATCAAGGGTTGGTCATGTTTCCTCAAGAAATGCTCCTAATCTATCAAAAGTCAAAAATTGCTAAATTAGGGTTTTTATAGGAAAAGTTAACTAAACTTTGACCAGGCATAACTTTCACATACTTCATCCATTTTTACACAACCAAAGCTCATTTTGAATATAATCTCATTCCCTACAACTTCTCTTTTGTCCTCAAGATCAAGAGATGCACCATTTGAAAATTACAAGCTCATACATTACATGTCATTTTCAAAAAGTCAACAAAAGACACTTTTTGTCAAGACCATTTACATCTAGATAAATTCTTCAAATGCAAAATTGATCAACAAAGGGATTGATTTAGACATCTTGGGCTTTCCAAAAAGTCCAAGATCATCATCATGAGATAAAATTTGAGCAAGTTATGGCTTTCCCAAGTTGGAAAATTTTGGAAATCTCAAGAACTGTGCATTGAGCAAAATTGAACTTTTAGGTCAATGGCTTATTTTCTTGGACTTCAAACATCTTCCTAAGCTTATAGAGGACCTCTAATTTCATTCTTACCTTGCCTTGAGTTTGTTAGCTATTTTATTCATATTTATTTTGTTTTTATTCACATAAATACAAGATAAATTATATAAAATAATGAATGATGGATCATGACACTTGGGCTTTTGGTTTGGATTGATTTTAGGCCCATAAACACGTGCAGGGAGTGTCCATATTCATTCAGCATCAAACAAGGCATGGAATCTCATTTTTGGCAAGAATTCAAAATGACATTCATGGCTTTAAACCATGGATTTATGCCTTGATTTCTTTCCTTCTTACCTTGTCTCCTCCCTCTCCGCTATAAATGCAGCATTCTTGCAAGCTTTACACAGATACACACAGCCTAGAACTCACACACAAAAAATGCAAAAATAATTCAAAGTTTTCAAATTTAAAACACCTATTTTCAGCCATCCTCAGTCCAAACAAAGGATTCAAACACATTCCTGGAGGTCCCCTGAAGCTTTTCCAATCATCACCATGCACTGAAGCATCACAAAACGTCTCATCAAGCTCACACAGTTTGCATTTTTCTCAAATGCGTTTTCTTCGATTCATGTAATATAAACATTTTTTGATCATGCATTATTATTCATATGAATGTGTATAAACTTTATGTATAGCTAGATTTTAGTTTTGATGCAGGTGCAGTGTTTTGCCATGGCTAGGGTTTATACCTCCGAATTGGGTTTTTTTGAAATAGCTAAAATTAGCACAAACCAAGGATACCATCATGTTCAGGAGGTCAATGCCAATCGATCCATGGCTTCACTTTTGATTTATATTGCGTATTCTGGATTTTATTGAGTTACAGGTGTTGTAGTGACAGACCAAAACCGTCACAATAGGTCTTTGTACCTAAAAAGACGGAGCGAGGAAGAAGATGAGGCGTGGCAGTCTCCAATTAGGTCATTCAAATCAGCGTGTGATTTTATTTTATTTTATTTAAATATATTGGACTTTGTTTTTATATATAATACAATGCGTTGGTATAATGCATGAATGAATAGGTTAGCTCAGTTGGTAAAGGCGCGTATGTGTGAAGGAGGGGACCTGGGTTCGAATCCCAGGTCCAGCATTTTATCTTTTCTAACATATTTCATGCAGATCCAGTGTAGCAAGGCTGTACACGCGCACCATAGACCACCAGATCTACACCTTCCAATGACAATGCAACCATATCCAAGCGCAGCAAATACACGTCCTCACCATGGATATCCCAAGGAGCATCACACTAGATCCATACAGCCTGGGCCTCCCCTTGGTTTGGGTTTGGCAAATTTCAACATACACCCCCCATTTTGCTTTCGCATATCCAGGCCCATTTTTTTTATTTTCTCATTTTATTTTATTTATTTGTTTATTAATTTCAAAAATCACCTTTTTTTTAACAAATCACATAAAAATAAAAATAATAGACTTAGGTTTTTCTTAAATTAATTTTAATTTTGTAAATTAATTTAATTAATCATTTGGACATTACTTTATTAATTTAAAATCAACTAGACTTAGGTTTATTTAATTCAAATATTTTCTTAATAAAAACAAAAAAATATTAGAATTAGGTTCAATTTCATATTTTCTTAATTAAATTTATTTTGATTAATCCAAAATGAACAAACCCAAACAAAAAAAAATATTTTTCTTGTTTATTTAGAAATTTTTAGATGTATCTTTCTCAACTCGCGCACGTTCAACTTTTTCTTTTTTATTATTCTTTTTTTTTCATATTTTCTGTATCTGCTTACAGTATGTAATAAATTAAACTAGGGCTTTTACTGCTTTTCTTTATTTTCATCCCTCATTTGGACATGTAAATACCCCCTCCCCGAAGCATTGTAATAGTGTACGATTTAAATTCCTGCACTTTAAATTTCTGCAAATATTAACTGTTAGTAACTAGGCTTGTATGGAGAGACTAATAACAAAACGCTAGCAAACCTAACAAAAGACTAAAAAATTGAATATAACACACAATTGCATATATGCATCTCTAGGGTACTCCCACTTTGGTTGCCTTCGAAAAATAGTCACAACTCTCGAAACGTGAGAGGTTTTAGTGGCTACCCCCTGGTTCAAAAAAGATCATAAGTCTCTCGATGACCCGCTCGACGTTGCCTTGGTAAAAATATGATCTTAGAACCTTAGGGTGGTTACTAAAGCTCCTTGCCCAGTTGCCTTTGTGACTATAAATTGTACCTTCGAATGTCCCTCATACATCCAACGATGGGGATACCTACTCACTAATGGTAGGATAGTACTGTTTAAAGGATAGGAGAAAAAGAACAAACTTTTCGAGTATAAGTAGATAGTTCTTAGATGTTATGCTCAAAAAACAAACTTTTTGCACTTACACAAAACATTTCAAAAACATTCACTTTGTCAACACTCTTGAGGACTGATACAAGAGTTATCATAAAGAGAATTGCCGCACTAAGGCATTTTCAAAACTACTTTTTCAAAGCACAAATCACAAGGTATTTCAAAATGAGCTAAGTATCTAAGAGCCCATAGAAAACTACAGATGGAAAGGGTGCTAACACCTTCCCTTTCCATAATATACCCCCCTTACTCAGAAAATTCTCGAAAAGGTCTTTTTCTGTTCTTTTCACCCTTTCCTTAAACTGGATAAAAGAAAAGTCGATGGAGACTCTTGCTTACCGTAACATTTGCGAACACCAACGGAAAACCAGTATAAACAATCGGTTCTACCACCGTATCACAACGTCGAACGCGAAGATGCTAGCACAGGATCCTCTTGAAGAAGTGGATCTAGGAAATGGGACTGTAAAAAGACCCACGTATGTCAGTTTGAAGCTTAGTCCAGGAGAAAAAGCAGAAGTGATCCAGTTGCTTAAGGAGTACAAAGATTGTTTTGCTTGGGACTATGACGAAATGCCTGGTTTAAGCCGGGACCTGGTCGAACTGAAGCAGCCCATAAAGGATGGCAAGAATCCCATCAAGCAGACACCAAGGAGATTCACACCAGGGATTCTCTCAAAGATAAAAGAAGAAGTCGAAAGTCTCCTACACTGTAAATTCATCCGGACCACAAGGTATGTCGAATGGATTGCAAATGTAGTACCCATAATTAAGAAAAATGGATCTCTTAGAGTATGCATAGATTTTCGTGATTTAAATTCTACAACTCCTAAGGGTGAATATCCAATGCATGTGGCTGAAATTCTAGTAGATTTTGCTGTTGGTTTCGAATATCTTAGTATGCTTAATGGATATTCAGGATACAATCAGATTTTTATTGCAGAAGAAGATGTGCCAAAGACAACATTTTGATGCCCTGGGGCAATAGGCACCTATGAATGGGTGGTTATGCCATTTGGCTTAAAAAACGCTGGGAAAACTTATCAAAGAGCAATGAATTCTATATTCCATTATTTCATTGAGACTTTCATGCAGGTCTATATTGATGATATAATAGTAAAATCTATATCAGGATCTAGTCATTTGGATCACCTTCGCAAGTCATTCGAAAGAATGAGAAAACATGGCTGAAAATGAATCCCCTTAAATGTGTATTCTTTGTGTAGGTAGGTGACTTTCTTGGCTTCGTGGTCCCTAAGAAAGGCATAGAAATCAACCAAAACAAAAAAAAAGCAATAATGGAAGCGAAAGCGCCATCGACAAAGAAAGAGTTGCAATCACTACTGGGAAAGATAAACTTCTTGCGAAGATTTATATCAAACCTAAGTGGTCGAACTCAAGCATTCTCTTCACTCTTGCGGCTGAAGCAAGGAGACTTCGCATGGAATGCAGAACATCAAGAGGCATTCAAGAAAATCAAACAGTACTTGTGGCATCCACCTATTCTATCTCCTCCTCGAAGAGACAATTGCATGAGGTTATACATATCTGCGTCAGATAAAACTATAGGAAGCATGCTGGCTCAAGAAGACGAAAATGGCGTCGAAAGGTCCATTTACTACTTAAGTAGAGTACTGAATGACGCAGAAATTAGATATAGTACAATAGAAAAACTATGTCTTTGCTTGTACTTCTCATGTACCAAATTGAAATATTATATAAAGCCAATCGATGTTTATGTTTCTTCATATTTTGATGTTATCAAGTATATGTTGTCTAAACCAAATCTACATAGTCGAATTGGTAAATGGGAATTGGCTCTAACAGAGTACTCTTTGACTTTAATGCCTTTAAAAGCAATGAAGGGAAAAGTGGTCTCTGGTTTCATTGTCGACCATGCATTGGTCGAAGTATCCCAAGAACTTGTGGAGTTAGAACCTTGGAAATTGTTCTTTGATGGTTCTACACATAAGGAAGGTAGTGAAGTTGGAATTCTGATTATTTCTCCAGATAAAATTCCAACAAAGCTTAAGTACAAAATAGAAGCACCCCCTTGTTCAAAAAATGAGGAAGAACATGAAGCACTGATAGCAGGACTTGAAGCTTTATTGGAATTGGGGGCAACTAGAGTCGAAATAATGGGTGACTCTGAATTAGTAAACAAACAAATTACTAAAGAATACAAGTGCATAAAAGAAAACTTGATACTTTACTTTTTGATAGCAAACAAGTTTCTTCGAAAGTTTGAGTATGTAGATATCAAGCACATCCCAAGATTGAAGAATCAAGAAGCAAATGATTTGGCTCAGATCGCCTCAGGATATAAAGTATCAAAAGAAAGATTAGAAGAGTTGATCGAAGTGCGTGGAAAGGTACTAACTACTAAGATTTCTCCAGTAGATTTAAAAAATTCAAGTCTAGGTTATGCAAACGAAGTACATTTCAAAATATTAGCCATAGATAGCCTAGCAGAAACAAATTGGAGAAGTCCAATAATAAATTATTTGAAAGATCTAACAGAAAATACTGAAAGAAAGGTAAAATATCGTGCCTTAAGTTATGTGCTAATAAGAAATGAATTGTTTAAGAAAACTCCAGAAGGAGTCTTGTTGAAATGCTTAGGAGAAAGTGAAGCTTATTTAGCATTAGCAAACGTGCATAGTGGGGCATATGCAGCGCATCAAGCAGGTCACAAGATGAAGTGGCTTTTGTTTCTATATGGCATGTATTGGCCTACAATTTTAAAAGATTGTATAGATTTTGCCAAAGGATGCCAAGAATGCTAGATTCATGCAGGAATTCAGCACGCTTCTGCAAGTGAACTAAATTCAATTATCAAGCCATGGCCTTTTAGAGGGTGGGTAGTGGATTTGATTGGCGAAATTAGACCATCATCTTCAAAGAATCAGAAATAAATTTTAGTGGGAATAGATTATTTCACAAAATGGATAGAAGCAATACCTTTGGTAAATGTTGACCAAGAAAGTATTATCGAGTTCATCCAGAGGCATATTGTTTATATATTTGGAATCCCAGAATCAATTACAACAGATCAAGGATTAGTATTTACTGGTCAAAAGATGCAAGAATTCTCTAAAGACATGGGTTTCAAATTACTAACATCTACGTCTTATTATACACAAGCAAATGGACAAGTTGAAGCATCTAATAAGGTAATCATTGGGCTAATCAAGAAACATGTGGGCAGAAAGCCAAAGAATTGTCACAAAACCTTAGATCAAGTCTTATGGGCTTGTCGAACATCCCCCAAAGAGGCAACAAACACAACTTTATTTCGTCTAACATTTGGACATGATGCAGTTTTACCAGTGGAGATTTACTTACAGTCAGTCATAATTCAAAGGCAAAATGAAATTCCCACAGATCTCTATTGAGAGATGATTATGAATGAATTGGTGGATTTGGATGAAGAAAGGTTACATGCTTTGGAAATTCTAAGAAGACAAAAGGAAAGAGTAGCCAGGGCATATAATAAGAGAGTTAAGGGCAAAGTCTTCTCAAATGATGATCTGGTTTGGAAGTTGATTTTTCCAATGGATCGAAAGAATAAGTTATTAGGAAAATGCTCCCCACATTGGGAAGGCCCATTTCGAATCATTCAAACATTCACTAACAATGCCTATGAAATCGAAGAACTGGCAGAAGATCGAAGAATATTGAAAATTAACGGTAAGTATTTTAAAAAAATATAATCCTTGTCTTCAAGATTTAAAAATTATAGCAGAATAGTAAGGTAATGAAATAACGAAGCCAACATGGTATAACATAAAGGGTGCCAAAATGGCTCTGTCAAAATATTACAAAAGGGATTTTATGGAGAAGCTAATGCATAATGGAGGAAAACATTAAAATGCACATTTCAGAAAGGCAAGTTATCATTCATCTTTTCATACTTTGCCTTCAAGAACCCTAGCCTGCAGTCAATCGAAGCTTTGGTTGTGCGAAGAACTGTGATCTCATCTTCTAAGCCTCTCGCTTCATTAACGAATAGAACACTTTGAGTCAGCTCTTCATTGGCTTCATCTTGCTCATGGCTTCAAGAACTTTCTGACTGTCCTCTGTCTGAGAAATTTGCTTCTGCAACTCTTCGATTTGTTGCTTCCAGAGCATGATGGATTTAGCATTCTTATCATGTTCCTCTTGGGTAAGCTTGAGAGCTTCTTCGTGTTTTTCAGCTTTCTCATATAATTCGAAGGCTTTGGACCACTTAGTCTCTTGAAGGGTTTGTTTTTCTGTTATCTTTGAATCAACATTCCTATCTCTGAGAAAATCTGCTTCTAGATTGTTGATGAGAGTGGTCATGTCAATTAGAAACTTAGCTGTTATAGGGGGAAGTTAACCAGATCAATCTTGTTAATCAGCTTCCTCAAAGAAACGCCAGTAGTAGCATTTGACTTCACAAGTGCGAATAAGTCGACCCCAAAAACTTTTTCCTTAATCTCTTGGAGAACTGCTTCATTCGTTTCACCAGACGAAGTGCCACTTGAAGTAGTAGTTGGATTGGGGAAAATACTTTGTGCAAGCGAATATTTTCGAGCCTTGAAAAGCTTGATATACTTCAGAGGCTTAGTCTACTTAAGAAGATCCATTTCTTCGAATGAAGGGAGTGTGTCTTCAGAAACCATAGGAATGGACATTTGAGCCTGGGCCACTCCAGGTTTATTGATTTGGTGTGGAGTTTGTTGGGGTTGATCCTTGTTGTTACTGCTTCCTTGTTTTATGGTATCATTCTTTGTTGGATTTTCCTTCTCAATAAGAGTTTTGTTGGTGTCACTTATCGAGTCCTCGTCTTCATCAGAAAAACGTCTATTTACTTTTGGGGAAGAATCAGCAGAATGATTTTCTTCTAAGCTTGTGCTATTAGGGTTTTCTTGGGCAGGAGTATCTTCCTGGTCATCACCTAACTCCTTTGTCTTTGACTTTTGGGAGGAATGAGGAGAAGTTGGGACTTCTTGCTGAAAATCTTGCATGTGAATATCAGTAGTGGAACCTTTATTGGAATCCTTCACCGAGGAAGGATGGATTGATGGAGTGCTGCTTCTACGAAGTATTTCATAGTGAGTTGGAGATTCAGGAACTTGAATTGGTTGATCCTGAGAAGTAGACTGTTAGTCACCAATGAGAAGATTTAAAGGAAATTTAAGGTTTACTTTGGTGGAAGGTTATTACCTTTGTTCCCTCCGCCTCAGGGCTCGAATTGTCACTTTCGATTTGCTCCAAGACATGGGCCATATTCAAGGCCAAAATTTCTGTCTTTTTCTTTGGTTTAGGGGGGAGGATTTCGATTGTACAAGTTTCCTATAAAGGGGAACCTGCACTAGAAGACTTCGACTTATTTTTCTTCTTAGGCTCCTTTGCAGTATCTTTGGAAGATGTTGCATCAGCCTTTTCTGTAGCAGTGGTTGAATCATCATTGGTATGTTTTCTTTTCTTGGGAGTGAGAGGTGATTTCCCGCTATCCTGCAACAAAGTAAAATGTAAACAAGTAAGTACATAAATCAAAAGATAGAATAGGTAAAAGAGTGACAAAATTTACCTTGTTTACTTTGGATGTTTTTTTAGCCTCCTTAGAGGTATTGATTGTCGTAGGTTGAGGTTGTGGGGTTGTTTTCACAGACCCAATAGATGTGGCAGGCTTCGCCGTCTTGGTATGTTTCCTCTCAACAGTTGCAAAATAAATGGAAGGTCAAAATCGTTTCGAGAAGAAATGCATTCTAAGCAGCCAAGAAGTCCTTGGTTTCCACACCTTCACTTTCTGGAGTGTCCATTCTGACATGTTTTAAATCCAAGTGAAGGAAGCCTTTGAAACTGTAAAAAGTGTGCTTGGTCGCAACCACTCGTTTTTCGAGTTTTAGAGCATCTTGTTTCATGATTTTGAAATCCCCCTTCACGCTTAACCAGTTAGGATAAGGTGGATACCAAGCCAAAGCAAAGTCAGTTTTGGGAAATCTGGGGAATTTTGGAGGCTCTAATTGAAAAGCCAAGCCATATATATCCTCAGGTTTGACACTCGAAGGAATGATCAAACATGGGAGTTTTGCTGTAAACTTTTCTTTTAAAATCAGAGATGCATCTCGAATGGTTCGACCAAGATGAGTAGGATTGTAGACAGTTTCAAAGTACTTTTGAAATGCCTGGATTTCCTTGATGTGTCGATGCATACCTTTCTTCGTTTTGTCCTGCACAAAGGAAAAAGCTTTGGTTATATGGTTGTTGAAGTCAGCAACAGCAAACATGTTGGAGACATAATGTTCTTGCCACCAGCTTTCGAAGTCTTAAGTACAGAAAGTCAAAGGTTTGAATGGTACAAGATTGAGGTGGAGGAAGCCTTTAAACTTGTTGATAATTTTCTTCGCTTCGATAGTTGTGAAATTAATTCCTCTATGACATATGTCACTTTTGTGGTGATATAATGGTTCAGGAAGGATTTGGCATAGTCCAAATTGTCTTGCGACAAAATTGGGTTGGTAAGTATGCAAAATGTTCTTAGTTTTCTTGGGAATAATCCTGGTAACAATGAGTCTAGGGATCAAGAAAGCTTCCCAAATCTGAAGGGATTCTGTTTGTTGTTCAGTTGAAAGGCTAGTGAAAGGTCTTATGAACCATTCTGGACCATGGGTTCTTTGATAAAATGGTCCCATTTAAGGAGTAAATTTGTACCTCTTTGCAAACATCATCATGTGCCTAGAGAAGCATTCTCGCAAGTTTTTCCCTCCATCATCACGGGTTAAATGAACCAGTCTAGTTCCTTCGATAGTCCTGTTCTGGATTTCGAGATCAGATTCATCAATTGGGTTTGTATTCAAAAGGGAAGGTTCGAAGGTGGCGTTGAGCCACAACTGAAGTAACCAATATGGATCAGTCAGTAAAATGTTAGTTTTTGGTTCAAAGTTTTTTAATCTTGTGGAAGCCTCCCCAAGGCTCTCATATAGTCCAGCAAGAATTAGTTCGCTCAAGCAAACATTTCGACCAGCATGGAGTTGGTTAGCAAGGGTTAAAAATCTGCTGGCAACTTGCAGAGATTTGCAGCATAAGACACATCGAGAAAGCCATAAAGCAAGAAAAGCTATATGTTCTTGATCACTAACTTCGTTAATTGATCCCAAGTAGTGATCAATATAATTGTTGTAAGTGGGAGAAGCACCGCTGAATTCAATAGAGTCATCAGCGTCCAAGGTGGGATCGAAGGTTTCTCCTGTGGGTCGAAGGCCTGTGATTGCAGCAACATCGAAGAGTGTTGGGGTTAACATTCTGTAGGGTAGGTGAAAAGGGTTATAAGTACTATCCCAGAAGTACAACGAAGCTGTTAACATTAGCTGACAGTATTCAAGACCAAACTTCGAGAGATGAATCAAGTCTAAGATTCCCAGGTTTTTCCATGTGTTTGATTTTGCTTTCTCTACCATAGCTAACCATCCAAGTTACTTCTTATCCTCTTTCGATGGACCTGATCTAAAGGGTCTCAGAACTTCTGTAATGAATTCTAGCTTAAAGGAGGATTTAGTTTGTTCTTCACCCTTTTGAGGAGTATTTTCCTGGGAAGGTGTTACGTCTTCTATCCTAGTGTTTTCAACAAATTTCTTACTAACCCTAGGTTTACTAGCTATGGGTCTAGTCAAGTGGTAAGCAAGAAAAAATTTGTTGAGTTTTGATATATCTGATACATTGAGTATAGGACCCATATATCCTAAAGTATCATAATCAAGAGTGAAGGGAATTATTACCTGGGAAGCGTAGATGGAAATTTGTTCATTCATCAGAGATGGTGTACAAACAAATTCTTTATTTCCAATCATGATGGGTGTTACTAATTTGAGTAAAGGATTGAAAGCAGCATCATCTGTGTGTTGTTTTCTCTTTTCAGACTTTGATCTCTTCTGGGATGCCATTGATTGTGTTTTGAAGAAGAAAAAGTTACAGAAAAGTTGTTGAACTTTAGAAGAAGAAGAGAGGACTTTTGATTTGGAAAAATGCATAAGAGAAATAAAATGAATGGTGTTAAATTTATATGAAGGGAAATTGAATCTTTTTTAATGGAAAGAGGGAAGTTAAAATTTTAGTGGGACACAAGTAAGGAGATCATTTGCTTGATGAACGGTTTTTGTGAGTTCCAAAGTTAAGACTATTCATCATAGCTAATGATGAAATTTATAGATACTCATACGGAGATTAGACGTTTGGGTATCAGAAGTCAATTTGATAATGATGTCATAATAAGTTGAAGCGGTTGGGGAATTGTTCAGAAGGTCGAAATTTGAGGAGATTGCAAAAAATATGCATTTCTGGTTTCGAAATGAATATTTTTTGGGGGCAATTTGTTGGCTGGAAATTTCCACTAAGTCAAAATTGAGCTGAAATAATGGTACTGAATATACTTGGAGAGTTGTTTGGTTATTTTATTTTTTTTGAAACCAAGAAGATTTGAAATCGAAATTGATGGATGGTTTATGAGTAAAGTATCATTTGAAATAAGGTATCATTTGAAATTTGAATTCGAAAAGTATTATTCAAGATAAGGTTCAAAAATGTTACACTTCGAACGTTATCAGATTTGGCGCTTAAGACGGATAATCGAAGGGTTTTTGAATTTGAGTGTTTATTCTTATCCAGAAGGACGCATGGAATCTTTAGGATCATCGAAGACATGTTAGCAGGAAACATGGCATTAATTCGTTAGGAGACCGTTAGGGTCGAAATTCTATAAATTGTAGATTTATGTTTCAATTGAGTGTGTTCACATCTTTGTACAAAATACTCAAATATACTCAAAGTATCAATGTTAGAGAAACGAGTTAGTGAAAATGTACGTATGATGCACCATATTTTACAATTCAATGTCATTTACATGCAATGAAGTTTCTTCATGTTATTTATGTTCTTTATAATATCCAGTTTAAACTAGTTTCTACTTTATTACTTTCATAAAGAAGTTCCACTTTGACATACGAAGTGCTTCCTTTCATTTAAAAGAGATTATCACGAAAAACACGTTTTCTAAATACTAGAACATAATAGTCCTGAGATCAATCTGATCGATCTTGCGAGTAATTGAATTCATTAAGGGATTTAGAAGATCAGCGGTTATTTACCAAATTCTAGGGTAAACACCGGCGACCAAAACAACGTTTTTCCCATGCTTCAGCTCGCCTAGCGTCGCCCGGTGACCAAAAAGAATCGCTGACGATGAATGACAGAAAGTTGAAAAAACCAGCACAACATTCTACACTATTTCGGCTATAACTTTTGAACCGTAACTCAATTCACGCTCGGTTCAAAGCGTTGGAAAGCTTATTTAATTCTCTTTCTAACAATGCCTAAATATTAAAGCTTGAATACATAAAAAATGAGATAAAATCAATTAAACTCAATGATATTTACATAATAACGCAATAAATACACTATAACATAAACTATATCGAATATACACTAAAGTTGAGGTTTATTGACAAAAAGAAAACAAATTAAGTCGATGAGTGATAATTAGTAACACTCAAATTCACAACAACTTAGAACTCATGAGTGCAACATGTTCCCCAAGAACATAACACTCGAGTAGACGTTCTATCAAAACTTGTAACCTTAAAGAGGAAAGGCGGAACAAATCTGTAATCCAGAAGATACTTCCATAACTCTAGACGTGAACGCCATCGACAACAGTAAATGTTGGATGACCCTAGTATACAACTACCTCACAGAGGGGGAACTACCGTCCGACCAAAAGGAAGCCAATGTGGTCAGGCGAAGAGCCTACTCGCACGTCCTAGTGAAAAAAAAGCTATATAGGCGGGGGTTCACCATTCCCATTCTCAAGTGTGTCTAAGAGCCTAAAGTCTCACATATCTTACGCGAAATCCATGAAGGAACCAACACCTAGCACCTTGGAGGAAGATCCCTTGCAAGGAAAGCTTTACGAGCAGAATATTACTGGCCTAGCATGCAACACGACCCAAAGGAACACGTAAGAAAAATGTGACAAATGCCAACAACATGGGGAGATGCACTTGGCACCACCCAATGAGTTAAAAACCCTTTCATCCTCGTGTCCCTTTGCATGGTGGGGGCTAGACATCCTCAAACCATTCGTCGTAGGTTTAAACCAGAACAAGTGTCTATAGTGGGTGTGTACTGCTTCACAAAATGGATAGAAGCAGAAGTCCTGGCCAAAATCATGAAACAAAACATACTATGTTTCTACAAATGAAACATACTTTCCCGATTTGGCATACATCAAGCTATTGTCACCGATAACGGGACACAATTCACGGACAGAAACTTTCAAGAATTTGTCACAAAGCTGGGCACCGTTCAACACTTTGCGTCGATTGAGCATCCTCAAACAAATGGGCAGGCTGAAGCCACAAATAGGGTAAACCTATGGGGCCTCAAACAAAAACTTGACGAGATAAAGAAGAGGTGGGTCGAGGAGATACACAGTGTCCTATGGGCCTACCGAACCACACCTCAATCGACTATTGGGGAGACTCTGCTCCGACTTTTATATGGAATAGAGGCGGTGATCCCAATCAAAATCAGAGAGTCATCCAGGCGAGCTAAATCCCCTCTCGATGAGGAGATGAATAACAAAGCACTAAGGGAAGATCTCGACCTTGTTGAAGAAGTTCGGTCAGGAGCAGCCCTTCGGGAAGCCTCGCTTAAACAAAAGATAGCTATTCATCATGACACCAAGGTCATACGATAAGAATTCAAGGTCGGAAGCCTAGTCTTTAGGAGAAATCATAAAGATTCTCATGAAGGGAAACTCACTGCAATTCGGGAAGGCCCATACCACGTCCGAGCAAAAACAGAGAACGGAGCCTACCACTTCGAAAATTTACACGGGGAATAACTTGCTCGACCATGGAACACCAAAATACTGAAATAATATTATAGTTAAGACGCAGAAACAGCCGGCGTGCTCTGTCAGAATGAAGAACACGACATTCCCGACCACGTGTGCATGCTCGGGTACAAGTATATCACCTCAAACTCAGACGAAAATCTGAGTTTCCACTCTTTTGACGAGCAGATTATTAGCCCTATGTGGAAAACTTAAACGAGCTCCATCGTTGTTGTACCATGATGGCAGAACACCCATCTCGTGATGGGAAGTTAACACCACGGGACTCGGGCCTCAAACGAGAACTAAATTCCGCCCACACCCAGAAATCTACCCCGATTGTTCGACTAGTTTTCCCTCACTGGAGAATATCAATACTACAGAGCAAACCCCTAAACACAGCAAAAATAACTTATAAAACAACTCGAAGCATGCACAAATAAGTAAATGCTTGGACGAGCAAGAATAGAAGTAAAAGCAAAATAAACTTAAAATAAACACAGAGACAAAGATTGTTTGGAAAATGATATAAAGAGGGCCAAACCCCCACCAAAATGAAGTTGATGGCCACAAGGATCGAAGTTGTAAAAACACTACATTAACCGGGCAAAGACCTTATAAAGAGAAAATGACACGCAGGCCGACCAAATACAAATGACAAAAACCTAATCAATAGAGGGTGGTTGTTCTTCCTGGTTGGGATACATGCCCTCTCCATCTCTTCCATCTTCTCCACCAAGGTTGAGGAACTTGGGGATAACGATCCACTCATCGACCACACTATAAAGGAACCCAGTCCCAACCACGTTAAACTCAACATCAGGGTTCATAATCTTAAGTTGATCCTCCATGTTATTGAAACTATCCTCAAAAATCACCATATAATCTTCCTCGACCAAACGGAGGCGGGAAACCAGATCGACACGGGTTCTCAATTGTTTTAGATCCTCATTCTCATCCTCAATCGGGGCCCCATAAACTTCCAAGCCAGTGACCTTGTCCTCGAGCTCCTTCTTGTCAGACTTCAAATTTTCCATCTCTTCAGCCTGTTCGGTCCATGCTGCTCTATGTTTTTCCAGCTCCTTTTTCTCAAACTCCAACTTGGATATCCTCTCCTCTAGATCCATGTTGGTCACACGAACGTCCTTCACCTCTTTGATAGTAGGGGTCCCCTACTTAATATGAATCATCACTAGTTCCAAAATCCTCATAATAGAGGCGACATCTTGGGCAAGAGTCTTCCTCTTATCCGACTGATCCAAACCTTCTAAATGCAGGGATTCTACTCACGGGACTTTCAAAGAGGGACTCCTCTCAAAGTAAGCCATTTCCAGCCAATAGGGATGCAATTCGAACTTGTCTGGAGTCCTCTTCATGGTCAAGTAAATGGTATCCTCTCAAACTTGGTGACATTTTCTGGCCGAACTCACTTGCTTGGGAGAAGTCTTCTCGCTAGCAAAAGTAGAGGAGGAGGTCCCCGACCTAGTTGAAGGAGGGATCGCGACACCTAGAAAGCTCTTTGGAAGATTATTTTTCTTCAACTACCTCGATTTGTTGGATGCTGCCATCATGACCATGTGCTCCTGAGCATTTTATATTTCACCCACAATAAGTCACAAGCGTAAATCAGTAAAAACGAGGAAGACAAACAAAAAGGAGTCAATACCATAAAGATCTAGAGCATCCTCGTGAGTGGCACACTCAAGGAACCCCTTTGTATTGATAAGATGAGCCTCAAGCGCAATTTCCCCGTCATCGTCAAGGATAAAATCCCCACCCTTAGTCACACACTGGGCAAGGATGAAACTGTCGTCAAAAGCCACGAGCTTGTTATAACACGCCAAACCATCCCCTTCCAAGTTTCTCGGTTGGACAAGGTACTCTTTGGTTTTCTATTTAAAATGATCAGGACTCTAGGCGAAACAAAATCTATAAACTCGATGCCTCTTTCGTCGGCCATCCTCGCTGAGGAGGGGATTCCCATCATCGCCCGTCATTATCTCCCAACTAAATGATGAGGAAATGGCCCTCTCAGACACGGGCATAACGATATAATACTTATCTTTGAAAGTACGGATGGACTCCAAGTACGCCTTAAAAAAATTTCTCCTGCTTCAAGGAAACCCAAGCAAATAGACCCTTTGAGGTCGTTTCCTGCTGAATATGAAAGCAAGCAAAGAAAAGGGAGATTGTGGTCCCAATCTTTATATAGTCACAAATGATCTTGAACTCCAAGTAAGGCTATCGAGTTAGGGTGAAGCTGCGAAGGTGCCAAGTCAAAATGAGCAAAGATCGCCACCTGAAGATTCGTGAAAGGAAAGTGAAGCCCCATCTCCTTGAAAATGGACTCATACATGGGGAACCGATCAGTATCGAATGGCGAGTAGATCTGCTCATGTTCCTCGAGGAACATGACTTTCCACTCCTCCTCAGCACCTGATGAAATCGTTTCCCCTCCAAAAGCTGTAAATGCTTCCCTGAGGAAGGAAATAAAGAGTGGGGCTATGCCCCGAGGCTTCGGAGCTATCCACTCCTCCTCAGAAGTCTCTATCTGCTCGACCATATTCTCATCCTCAAAATCAATATCCATTTTTACCTGAAAAGCATAGAATAAAAGTGAATTCGACTATCAAATCAAATCCACCCTTCCACGATTAGTCAAGTGAAAGGGCGTATGAATACACGAGAATGATGTCCTTGGCCAAAGACCTTACTTAAACAACAAGCGAAGATACAAAGAGAGCCTCCCCGACAGGAAAATCCTTCAACCCTCACGAGGAGGGTCTCCCCGGCATATTACCCAAAATTCCATTTGAAGATTCATCGAAAAATTCATACATTCATCGGAAAAATCACGAGTCCACCATAGAACTCATGAGCCCCGCCAACGACAAGCTCGCTTGCCACCGCGACTACGACCCCAGATTGGAGGAAAACATACAGATTCCTAACACGACCTCACCCTCTCGATGGCGACGACGTCTAAAAATGTCAAAACCTCCGTCAAACACCAACAATCACTGGAGAAACGCTCACTCTAACTAAACACATCATATCCGCATGAATTCTAGTAAAAAACAAATCTAAACCTAACTTAAAAAGAGGTGAAACAGAAATCTTACGTGGTCGGAGAGATTGGAGTTGTGCCCGGATACTTCTGTTACAGTAGTGAATAACGGTAGTGGCAGAGGAAGCTGAAATAAGAGAGAGCGAAGAAGAGAGAAAAGCAAAAAGTTCAAATGTTCTTATGTCTCTCCTATTCATAGAGGATTCTCAACGCACATGCACGCGCACGCACGACCTAGGGACGCATATGGGTCATCATTAAACCCTAGCCCCTAGACTATTGTTGTACCACAAAATTTTCCCTCTCATTTCATTCAAAAATATCCCTTCATACTCCTAGGGTTTCTAACCGCTTTAAGCTATCAAGGCTTCTCATACCTCAAGACACCCCAAACATCTCATTAATTCTTTTTGTCATAAAAGAATTGAAGATTTACGAGTATTGTGAAGAGCACATTTCTCCTATTCATTGGTTTTGTACTAGGGTTTTAACTTTTGAGTGTGTGACACATGTTGTGGTCAAGATTCATGAAGAATTATCTTCTTTTTATCATGCAAGTCATTTTTTCTCAAGGGTTTCTCTCTCATGTCTTGAGGAATTAAGATTTTGAGCTTGGGACGTCATTGTTCAGAATTAGGGTCTATGTGGGCTTTGAGGATTTCCTCTTCTATCAAGGGATGTTCAGTATATTCTTCATTAATCTTGGGCTGAGAATTTAGGGTTTTGTATTCATGTTCATTGAGCCTTCCTTCTCCTGTAAAGCTTCTTAAATATGCCTCTTAATCAAGTGGATTTGTGGTTACTTGTTGGTTCAATTTGTGAGTTCGAATGATGAAGTTATGATGCAAAGTCTAGTGAAGATCTTTTGGGATTATTAGAGTACACTCTTTGAGATTTTTAGAGTGCATTTCTGGGCTTACTAGAGATTTATTTTAAAAAAGACATTGGAGGGAATTTTGGTTATTATGTCTTACTACTTAAAAGATCTTCATCTTGACAAGTTTGGAAATAAGGAAATTGAAGACCATTTTCTTTTCTTTCTACCCAAGGCCATTTACATTTGCTACTTAGAATGTTTTTCATTTTTGAGTTTAGAAGTGAGAAGAAATTTTAAGATTATTGTGTTCTTAATTCAAGATTCATATCATCATCAATTTCAATTTCAAATCCTACAAAAGGCTACAAGTTTTACAAAGATCATACAAAGCTTACAAGAAAGTCACTTGGAAATTTCAAAGCATGAATTATTTCAATACAAGTCAAAATTGAAGATTGCCAATTGTTTAAGATTTAAGTTATTTCACAAGAACTATAGCATAGAAGATTGAATTGCAAATTCTAATTTTAATTGATACTATACAAGCTTACAAGGTTTTTGCAAGGTACTCTTACATCCAAATATGAACTTTCTATAAAGTTTGTTACAAGCATGATTCAATTCCTAAGCCTTATAATCACAAGTTCTAAGTTTTTACAATGCAAAACTCAAATGGAATTCCTTATCTAATGAAGTTGTCCTATGGTTGCTAATGAGTTAGTCAAAACTTCTTCAAATTTCCCTACAAGCTCTTTTATGGCAGCCACAATCTCTTCTTCAACTTTGCCTTTCCATCTTCATCTATCCCTCATTAACCCATACATGAAACAAGAAAATGGAACATGTGTTAGTACAAGACAACCAAGAAACCAAACTTGAACAACAAACAATGAATTTTCACAAAGAGATATTTCATCATTAGGGTCTTGAGATAAGAATCATAAAAAGGGTTGTTTCTCAATCATGTTCAAGCGTACAAAAGCCTCATATTGTTTATCTCGAACAAAAATTAGTAAGTACAACGATAATCATGGGCTAAAATTTCACTTTACTACAAATCACAAACAAAGTTTGGTTCACAGTAAAGATTGTTATCAAAATCACAAGTCCAACCCATCAAACATCAAGTCACTGCAGTAAAACAGAACGCAAACAGAATCGCAAAATTCCAGCCCAACAAGCAAGTCCTCATATCAGCAAATATCATAACAGAAACACAATCTCCAAAGCCAAAATAAAATCGTTCAAGCATGTTAACATCTCAGAACCAACACAGAAAACCTAATTTCAGTCTCAATATATAAAGAATCATTGCACTAAAATCAAGGGGGGATCCATTGTTCAGAAATCAGAGAAAAGCTGCATAAAACCCTAAAGCGGGTTCATCATCTCCCTCAAACAACCCTTCAGATCTCAGAAAATATATACACACAAATCACAGACTCACAAAATATCAAAATCCTATCATCATTTTCCTAATACAAAACCCTTCATAAATTGCAAAGAATAAAAGAAGAAACACAGACTTCGCAAGTCACAGAGAAGAAAGAAGAACACAGAAACACAAAGTCCGAAGTATCTCACCAAAATCTTAGAAGGTGGTGGAACCACGAACTACAGGGCATCATCTCTTCCTTCTTTCCTTTCTCATTTCTGTTTTGATTTCACGCACTTTTATTCATATTGTTAATTTTTGATCTAGGGTTTTCGAAACCCCTTTCAAGATCTACTCAGATCTTTATTCTTCCTGTAAAATCAAACACAAGATTAGTGAAATAGAATCTAAACAAAACAAAATCACATAAGAAATCGAAGAGAATCATTAACTCGGTGACGTTGCCTTAGGGTTTGGCGTGCCGCCACCACCATAACAAACTACCATCATCTTCCTCACATAGGTCAGAGAGAGAGAGAGAGAGATTAGGATAAGAGATTAAGAAAAATCATCATCGAAATCGCGTTTGAAACCCAACATCATGAAGTACACAGTAACGACGCGAGAGGAATAAAGAGTCTCTTTGAGAAGAAGAGAGGAATGATACGAGTAGATACAACAAGTAGGGTTCCATAGTTTTAATTGCATTACTTAGTATTTGTTTCTTATGGTTAATAATTTAATTTATTTTTAATTGTTAACTTAATTAGGTTATAGGATTATTATTAAGGATAATGTGGCTTCTGATTGGTTTAAGTTTAGATTCTATTTGGATTACGTGACTAATATATTGTTATAATGATGATTAGTTGAGTTAATTGTGTTTAAGTGATAATGAGACCTGAAGCAATCCCACACACATCTGTCTATCAACCTTATGGTGCACTCTCACCTCATTACAATCAAATCTCTGCATATCTTCATCCAAGGCTCAGAATTGATTCCCCATGATGCACCTTCGCTGAATCCAAGGCACATGATCATTCGCCCAGCCTCCTTGGACTTGGGTTACCCTTTATTTGGGCTTTTGACACTCTTGCTCTCTGCACCACCAGATTGCTTCAATTGCAGGCCCATTAACTTTCTCTATTTCTCTTTATTTTATTTTACATATTATTTGTTTTTGTTTTGTTTATTAATTTATTTTAATATTAAATTTAAATTTGTAAATAGATTAATATTATTTTAAATAATTATTAGTTTTAAAATAATTTTTGTTTGACATTATTAATTAATTTTATCAAATGAAAAGAGTTTTAACTCAAATAATTATTTTATAGTTTGGACTTGTATTGTGTGATTAAATTATAGCTTAGGTGTTTATTTCGTATGTCATCCCCATTCATAAATTTGTACCCCCCATTCCCGAAGCGTTGTAATAGTGTAGAATTTTATTTTCCGCACTTTACTACATATACTTATCAATGTATAGTAATTAGGTGTGTATGGAAAGATTTAAAATCAATCGCTAGATAACCCTAATCAAGACAAATTAATTGAAACCAAAATACAATTCACATACGTACCTCTAGGGTGACCTCGCTTGTTTACTTCAGATAAAATAGTCATGTCCCTCGAATATGGGACGCTTTAGCAAAGACCCTCGACTTAAAAAGATCGTAGTCCCTCGATGACTCTTTGATATTGCCTTCGATAAACGATCTTAGTACCTTACGAAAATTGATAAAGTGTCCTACAAGTTTCCTTCTATGACTATACGATGACCCACGCATGTCCCTCACATCTAATGATAGGGCTTCATACTAACTAATGGTAGAATAGCACTATCTAAAACAATTTTCACACGTCACACTTTCCAAAACAAACAGCTTTTTTCAACAAATATTTTCAAAACAAACATTTTTGTACACATTCTCAACGATACGAGAATCATTACAAAATTTTTCGCATTTAGGCATTTACAAAATATTTTCAAACATACACAAACACAAAGCATTTCAAAAGTGAGCTAGCGATTAAGAGCCCGTAGATAACTACAGATGAAAAGGGTGCTAATACCTTCCACTTTCATAACCTACCCCCCGAACTAAGAAAATTCTCAAAAGGTCTTTCATGTTCTTTTCACCCTTTCCTTTATTGGATAAAATAAAAGTCGGTGGCGACTCTTGCTATCCACAACATTTGCAACAAAATGCAAAACCTAAAAGTCAGTTCTCCCACCGTATTACAGAACTGGTGACTCTGCTAGGGAGAATGAAACCAAAAGTGGGGTTACCTTAAGAACTAAATCACCTTTATCACTTTACTTGTTTTCCTTGTATGCTTTATATTTAGGGATATGCTTGGGTTTACTTCTTGTATAGATCCTATACCCGGACCTGGGGCATTTTAGGTAAGTAACAACAGATCGTGGAAACTGCATGACATAGACCGATATGGTTGAAGCGATGGCAACATTAGTGCGACAATTGGTTGGTGCCGGTGTCTCTTGAGTCAATCAAGGAGAATGATGGGTTGCCACGTGGTGTCATAAGCACTAACTAATCATAGAACCATAGTTGACACAACTTAGCCACTAGAAAGTAGTGAGATGGCCAGCTTTGGTGCAGACTGAAGTTGGTTGATACTCGATGCTACACTCATTGAGATTGGACTCTCAGGATATTTCGGCTGCAAATTAGATGCTTGAGCTGAAACGATGCCTGAGAGAAATATCTGTGAGATGAGACTCCTAGAATCTAGTTACTTCTTTTAGGACAGGTTAAGCCAACTAAACTCAATAGGGTACTTACCTATAAACTCCATGCAAGCCTGAACCTAAGGTCTTGTGTGTTTTGATTGTGCTTGATTAAGTTATTCTAACATGACATCATAACATCATGACATCATACCATAGCATTTTCTTAACTATTTCAAGGATCTCGAGGGCCTGTGATGTAGGGTTATGATGAATCGGATGCCTATCAAGGGGTAAGGGGATTTATTTTCCTCTAACAAGATGTCGACAAAGACCAAAGCACAATATCTTGAGTCAAAGGCTAGGACCTACTCGACATGGTGAGCTTGATTCTCATAGAAGGACATTCAATGATACGAAGTTCTTCAATCGAAGCTACAGTCAAAATTAACTTCTAACATTTCTTGTGTTTACCCCGTGAGATCCTTAAAAATGTCACATTCACATATCATGCATCATTACATAACAGGTTTTCCCATACAGGTTTTCTCATCTGCTTACTGTTTATTTGCGTAAAAGATTGCTCTTAAACAAACTGTCAAGGAACTCCAAGCTCAGAATTCCCAATTCCATGAAACTCTCCTGAACTTAGCACAGGGGCAGAAAGATTTGATGGCACTCATCGCCAAGAAAAAGAAGACCAAAAATCCAGTTGCTATCCTTAACATGGGGAGAAGGTTCAAAAACCTTCCAAAACTTGTTCAAGTAAATGATATCTCCTCTGATGAAGACAACAATCAAGAGGAATATGGTAGAAGTGTTAGAGCTTAAGGTGGAAGCAACCAGGGTCATGGGAAAATTTCTGAGGACAAAGACTTTTCTGATGAACAGTATCCTCCTGTGGACGACAGATACAAGCAGTTGGAAGATCGCCTTAAGGCCATAGAAATCCAAAAAGTGCCTGGATTGGATTTTGAAGAGTTGGGTCTTATTCGGGGGGTGGTCATCCCTCACAAGTTCAAGGTCCCCGTATTTGCTAAATATGATGGTGTCTTTTGTCCCAAGCTTCATCTGAGATCTTATGTTCGAAAGATCCAACCCCATACTGCTGACAGAAAGTTATGGGTTCACTTCTTTCAGGAAAGTTTTTCTAGTACTCAACTCGAATGGTTTTATCAGCTGGAAGGAACCAACATTCGTACTTGGGAGGACTTGGTTTCTGCCTTCTACAAACAATACCAATATAATGTTGACCTTGAACCAACTCGCATGCAATTATAGAGTATGACTATGGGCTCGAATGAAGGCTTTAAGAAGTATACCTAGAAGTGGAGAGATTTGGCTGGAAGAGTGCAAACTCCTTTGTCTAATAGGGAGCTGGTTAATATGTTCATGGGGACTCTGGCATGGCCTTTCTTTAATCATCCCGACGAACTAAAAAATTTCGGGGAAAAATTAGGGATATATAAATAAAATTGTACACCTGGCAGGTCGAAAACCTGAAAAGGAAACTTGGGCAAAAAAGGGTATCCCGATGGACTAAAAATCTGAAAAGACGGTCCAGGAAAAAGTTAGGGATTAAAGCGTACGACTATGTCCCGTTATCTTATTATGTGTCTATCAGTAGAAGACTTATCACTCTGGTCAGCATTTACCAAGGGCTCTAGAAGCTGAGATAATGTTTAAGTCATCCACCTCTACCATAGGATTATCCATACAGAGTCATCTTTACAAGATCGTCTTCAACAGAGAAACATCCCCCATAAGTTTGAATAGACTAATCATACTTACCAGTAGGTCACCCTAGCGGATAAAAGAATATGATTTTTTTTCCTGGCAATTAGTACAGTTCATGGAAATTCTCTTTCCCAGCTGAGTTTATTCCTCCAAAACTGTAAAAACCCCTGCATATTTATTCTCTCCAACAGAGCTCATTTCCTCAGTAAGAGTGTTTTCTCAACTGAGTATTTCTCCGTCAACGGGGTTTATTTCCCCAACAGATTACCATCTCCTCAGCTTGATTCTGCTTCTACCATGAGTTACCGACAAGATTCCCACCTCCAATAAAGTACAATCTGGGTTGCTATCCCCTAGAGAGTTGCCATGGAATCTAAAACCAGACCAGATATCATTCAACCTTATCCTCCCAGACAAGTCGGAATCCAGGTCAGAAACCCGGTCAGACAACACCTCGAAAGGTTATCCATATCTTTTATCCCCAGTCGGGTATATAAGAATTAAGTTCCCCAGTAGAGCGATGAACAACCAATGTTCATGAGCTCTTCTCCCCAAGCAGAAATCAACATTCCCCAGCGGAGTTTCCTCAAATGGAAAGCGGGAATCCCAAGTAGAGTCTTACTAAACAAAATTGAAAAATTACTTTCTTCACCCCTAGCAACAATCAGGGATTTATTTTCACCAGCCAGACATTATCATATGCTTCAATAGAATATTACATCTCATACATCATTTACAGAATATCATAACATATGCATACGAAACGCATATAACATTCTCATTTATTTTGAGAGGATCATTATGTAATGCATTACTTACATCATGCCATTGCATAAAACTAACTTTGTCTTTTTAGGATAGTTCCCGAACAGATAGAGATTGTCAATAGTTTATCATATTTCAGATACAATCAGACAGTGACTCATTGTGATAAACACATTTTCCAAATATAATTGTTCTAGATCATCTTCTAGATACAGTTCAGATATGATCTAGATACAAATTCATTCTGATACTCATTCCAGTATATCTTCTAGATATAGTTCAGATACGATCTAGATATAGATTCATTCTGGCACTCATTCCAGATTCTCTTCTAGATACGTGTCAGATACGATCCAGATATGGATGTCATTCTGATACACATTCGATACTCCCTTCAGATACAGTTCAAATATGATCCAAATATGGATGTTGTTATGACACTCATTCAGTATATCTTTTAGATACAGTTCAGATATGATCCAGATATGGATGTCATTCTGACACTTATTCAGTTTATCTTTCAGATATGGTTCATATACGATCTAGTTATGGATGTCATTCTAACACTCATTCCAGATCATCTTCTAGATACAGTTCAGATACGATCTAGATATGGATTCATTCAAACACTCATTCCAGATTCTCTTCCTGATATAGTTCAGATATGATCCAGATATGGATGTCATTCTGATACTCATTCAGTACATCTTCCAGATACAATTCAGATATGGATGTCATTTTGATACTCATTCAGTACATCTTTCAGATATAGTTCAGATACGATCCGGATATGGATGTCATTCTGACACTCATTCAGTACATCTTTCAGATACAGTTCATATATGATCCAAATATGGATGTCATTCTGATACTCATTCAGTACATCTTTTAGATACAGTTCAGATATGATCCAGATATGGATGTCATCTGATACTCATTCAGTACATCTTTCAGATACGATCCAGTCATGGATGTCATTCTGACACTCATTCAATACATCTTTCAGATACAGTTCAGATACGATCTAGATTTAGATTCATTCTGGAACTTATTCCAAATTCTCTTCTAGATACAGTTCAGATATGATCCAGATACGGATGTCATTCGAAAACTCATTCAATACATCTTTCAGATACAGTTTATATACTATCTAGATATAGATTCATTATGATAGTCACTCCAGATATAGTTCAGATACGATTGAGATATAGATTCATTCTGATACTCATACTCAATACATCTCCAGATACAATCAAGGTATAGATTCATTTTGACACTCCCTAACACATCTGATAGATACAATCGGACACAACTCATTCTAGTATATTTCTAAAATATCGTTGAACATAGACTCATTCTGATACTTCATCCAGTTGAAGACATGCATAAACATCTCTTGGCTCAGATTAAATCAAGCGTAGATTTATTATGATACTTCTTATAGTAGACATTTTCTGGCTTAGATTAAATTGAGCGTATATTTATTCTGATACTTCTTCCAGTTGAAGACGAGCATAGACATTTGTAATATGGTGGGAGAACTGACTTGAGGTTTTGCGTTTTATCGCAAATGTTACGGATAGCAAGAGTCTCCACCGAGTTTTATTTTATCCAATAAAGGAAAGGGTGAAAAGAACAGTAAAGACCTTTTGAGAATTTTCTTGAGTTTGAGGGGTAGGTTATGAAAAGGGAAGGTGTTACCACCCTTTTCATCAGTAGTTATCTACGGGCTCTTAATTTCTATCTCACTTTGAAAATGATTTGTGTTTGTGTATCTTTGCAAATATTTCGAAAATGCCTAAGTGCGGCAATTTTGTAATGATTCTTGTATCGTTGAGAACATATACAAATTTTTTTAAAAATATTTATGAAAGAATGTGTGGTTTGGAAAGATGTTTTGAAAATGCCAATGTAAGGAAATTTTGTAATGATTCTCGTATCATTGAGTATGTATATTGTTGCACCCCAAAATTTACCCTCTTGATTTAGGCTTATGTTTCATCATGAATACCATATTGCATTGCATTTATACATTGTGATGGGATCAAAGTACTTTGGTTATCAAGTCTTCCTCAAGCTTTGAAGGTTGATTGCATTGACAAGTTGCTCAAAGTATAACCTTGTCATCTAAACCATTGGATCTTTCAAGCTCAAAAGTTATTGCATGTCTCAAGATATTTTATCCATCTCTTTGGATCATCAGAGGATTGAAGTTTGTGTTTGATTATAAGAAGAATCACTCTTTTGATTCACCAGTCAAAATTAGGGTTTTGTTTGATCAAGGCTATTGATGCATGTTCAAGTCTTGATTTGGAAGCTAAAACATCTCATTGGTATTTGAAAAGTCTTTGTACAAGAAATTGGTCAAGATGCCCAGAGGATTTGAAATTTTGGAGATGATTCATCAGTCTCCTAAGGTGTTAACCAAAACTAGGGTTTGGGATTTCATCAAGATTTCTTGAGAATTTTTAAGTGAAGCTTTGTACTTGGCCTCTATATATTTTGAAGAACATATGTTTGAAATTTTGATAATCAATTTTGAAGGGAAGTGGATCAATTGATTCAAAGGGGCAAAATGGTCATTTTGGTCAAAATCAGTCAAAGTCAAGGCTGACCAATGGAAATTTTGGTCAAACATCAATTCAAGGATGTACTTTTCATATTTCAAGTCCATTTTAATCATTGGATCAAAGAGATTGAGGTTTGGGTTGAAACTTGTTCATGAAAAAACCCTAAAAGTTGGAAAATAAGGACTTAATTTCAAAATTTCATATTTTATTCACCTTTGATCAAAAAAATGCAAATGAAACATTAATGGAAAGATAAGAGGATGATCTTTCATCTCCTTTTGGTCTCATGTCAAAATTGGCAAGGAATCAAGAATTATAGTCTTTGGAAGTTCATGCCTCAAGTTAAAGTTATAGGTCATTTTCCAAAATTAGTGAATTTCAAGCTCAATTTTGAGAAACTTAATGGATTCAATTGCAAAAACTCAAAACTAAGGTATTGTAGATCTTTTCAATACCTTTCCAAATTATACTCATTTGTGTCCAAATTCAAAAATAGAGCAAGTTATGAGCTTTGGAATTTTGAGGCATTTCATTGAATTTTGACAAGTATGCAAAATGGCCATTTCTTGCAAACTCAAGTTTTAGCCATTCCTTTTGTTTCTAATCAAGCCCATGAACAATTTGTGACATGTTGAGGCCCATTAGACTCACCATTTCGTGCCCATGTGCTTCATGAACTTGCTTGAATGCTCAATTTTGCAAAATCACCAACACTTCTTCATTTTAAACAATCATGAGATGGAACTTTGGGCATGTAATTCTAACTTCATTTGGCTCACAAAACGCACAAAAGGAAAGCAAATGCACGAGTGAAACGCAGGCTCCATGTGCATCCTCATTTTTGGCCAAAACCACCAAACTTTCCCTCCAACAGTTGAGTGCCAAATACCACTTCTATCCTCTTACCCTCGTACTATATAACAAGAATCAAGGCTTAGTTGTGAAGGAAGAGGCTCATAATCGCTACATTGCAAATCTGAAAATTTTGAAGCATCTCTGCAAATTGCTTCGAATCTCTCTTCTCCTATGATCATTCTTCAAAATTCTTGGTGTTTCAGCTTCAGTGAAGTAAGGAGATCAAGCCAGCACCATTGGATTGCTTCTGGAGTGAAGGAATCGCGTTTCCAGTTTTTACATCCATGTGAGTTTCTTGAACTTTGATTTATGTGTCTCAGCTTGAATTGATGATGTAAATCATGTCCATTGAGTTGCTAGCTGGCCAATCATTAGGATTGATGTATATTTGAGCTTTGATTCAAGCAGAATTGTTGAAATCGTGTTCATGACTTTGATGTTTGCAGTGAGTTTTTTCAGTTTTTGAGACTTTATTTCTTGATCCATGCTTGATCTTTGAGATTGATTCAAATTGCATAATGTAGTATGATATGCTAGCTTTAATTTGCACTTGATTTCATGGATTTTGGTTGAGAAACGAGCGTGATTGATGGATCTGAACATAGGCTCATGACATGTTGTGTTGCACGCGTTTTTCCCCATGCTGGAGGTTGAAGATGAAGTGAGGTGGTGCGTTGTGATTGGCTTGATTTAAATTTTAATGCATTTCATATTATTTGATTTTAATTGATTTTCTGATTTTTATTTCTTGATCAAAACAAGTTAACAAATTCTGAAAAAATTATCACAAGTCCAAAATAACTTCTACTATCTTGTGTAAATTTATTGGAATTTTTAAAAATGTTTTGATTGGTTTAAAATTTCATAAGTTTAAATAATTATTTGTTTAAAGATTATTTTTATTTTAATAGTTCTTTTGATCTAAAAATTCCACAAAAAATGTTTTGAACTCTTAAGATTATTTAGAATTTGATTCTGAAATTTGTTTGGTATTTTCTCCTATTTTTTATTAAAAGTTTAATTTGGGAGTTTTATTTGATTTCTTTTGTTTCACAATTTTATTTTAATATTTTTCTTAATCCAAAAATCCTCAAAAAAAATCATACAAGCTTGTTTTTAATCATAGAGTCTGAATATAATTTTAGTTTTGATCTTTTTATGACTTTTGGTTAGGGTTTGCATTTTTGCCATTAAATAATAGTTTGATTGTTAATTGTTTGTTTGTTTTTTATTTTAATTTTTCCTTTAATTCAAAAATCCTCAAAAAAAATCATATAAGTTTTTTTTTAATCATAGGGACTGAATATAATTTTATTTTGACCTTTTTATGACTTTTGGCTAGGGTTTTCATTTTTGTCATTTAATAATAGTTTAATAGTTTAATTGTTTGTTTAATTTTGTTTTAATATTTCCTTTAATTAAAAAATTCCACAAAAAACCAGGGATGTGTGTTTTTAATTCTAATATTTGAATATAATTTTGGTTGGATATTTTTCTGAATTTTTATTAAAATTTTATTTTGAGAGGTGATTATTTGTTTAATTGATTAATTGTTTGAATTTGATTTTATTTTTGACTTTTCTCTAATTCAAAAAAATTTGAAAAAATATGTATTCTTACATTTAGGGTTTCCTTGTAGTTTGAATGATCTTGGTTTGAATTGTTTTAATTTTGATCTTACCTAATTAATATTTAAGATTAAAATTCAAACAATTAGGGATTTGTAGCTTACAATGCAAGTTTCATTTTCAAAACCATTATGCCCTGGATTTTCAATGGAATTTAGGTCTTGTTTATGGTTCATGATTGTATTGAGGATATGAAAACCATTTTTCTTGAATTATTTGACTTGGTTTGATATTTTTCCATGAATTATTTTGAAAATTTGTCTAGTTTTGATAGTTTGGCCAACTAGTTTTGAACTTTGGGCCTCATTTGATCCCCTCCTCAATCATTCATGAACTTAAGACTTGCTTTCTGACTTCTGCACACTTCAAAGATGCTAATAAATTTTTGGTTTAATTATTGAAATCCTTTTCTATTTTTAATGTATTTTTGAAGTGAAGGTACTCAATTAATGTTGCATATCTTGTTGCAATTTGTTTGATGGTCAATGAACTTGAGTGAGGCCTATGATTAGGCACATAATGATCATGTTGGTTCTGTTTATCCATGTAAACTCAATTAATTTCACTTAATGCTCCATGTTTGAATGATTGAACCTTTTGATGCATTGTGTGGGATTCCTCTTCTATTATGCTTGTGAGTTGTGTTGAAGTAATTGAGCATGATTGAATTGTGTTTTCTACTGACCTTCATGGTATTTTATTGTATTCTTATCAAGCTCCCATGATCCTTGATTGATATTCAATTGTCAACTCAACACAGTGATAGAAAGGAGAAACATTCCTCTAATTCTTTTGACCAAATTGTGCATATACTTGTTTCCTTTTGTCTATCCTAACTAATGTTTGATAGTTGCTATCATGTTTTCTCATTTCATTATGGTATCATCATCCATCCCTTATGTGAATCATCATTCTATTTATGGGAATACTAACTTGGCTGTTGAATGTGCGAGGTACTTTGAGGAAAGTTTCCATTTTTGGCTTGAGGCTATTGTGTTTCACTTTATTTGTGGAACATAATTTATTATATTGGAACCACTCTTGTGCTTGGCATGTTTGATAGTTTATGCAGGATATATGTATATGTGACTATGAATGTTATACATTGCCCATGGGATCTGTTCATATATGATAATCTCAATACTTACATCCTGATGGTGTAATTTCTGACTTGATTTGTCTGCTGATGCCAGCTTGCTTGAAGTTCTCTGGGTTTCTTTTATTCTTTTTCAGTTGCTATGGATAGTTATCCGTTTGGTATTGCACTATTTCCTTTCTTCTATTTGCATAGTTCTATGTTGCATGATGGGACCTCTGTTGCTGATATATGTCAGGAGGCCCTCTGTTTTTGTTTGATACATGTGTTGTGTTTGTTTCTTCATTTGTTGATCGATGAGTCACTCAATTTAGAAATTTAGATCACGACTTCGCTCTCAGTGCATGTTCCCTATAGGATGTTTATTATTTTTTCTTCTTTAATTGTTGATCGATGAGTCACTCAATTTAGAAATTGAGATCACGACTTCGCTCTCAGTGCATGTTCCCTATAGGATGTTTGTTGTTTTTCTTCTTTAATTGTTGATCGATGAGTCACTCAATTAAGAAATTAAGATCACGACTTCGCTCTGATTGCATGTTCCCTATAGGATAGTTTTGTTAAGCTTCCTTTAACATATTGATTAAGGTAGGAATCCATGTATGCTAACATAGGGTAGAACTTCCCTTTATCCTCAACCTTAGGGACAATCATTGTATGATAACACTAGGGATAGTGTTAGGCTAGTTTCCCTTAGTTGTTCTTCTTCCTTTGCATTTTGCATCTTAAAACAAAAATTGTTTTTCTTGGCAAATCATAAAACACCTCTAACAAACTCAAACCCTTCTTCAAGGTAAAAGATACAAATCAATTTTATTTGTTTGTGTGCCTCTTGGCTTTGTTTTTAAATCTGGTTTAGCCGATTTTTCGCCATCGCACATTTGTTTAAAGCCGATGTTTCACCATCACACATTTTTGTTATCCTACTTTGATTCTCAATATCATTGTTAGGTGCGATGTTTTGCCATCCGGTTTATCGATGTTTCGCCACATTTGTCATGATACCTTGTTATCTTTTAGCCGATGTTTTGCCATTGCACATTTGTTTGAAGTTGATGTTTCGCCATCGCACATGTTTGTTATCCTACTTTGATTCTCAATATCATTGTTAGGTGTGATGTTTTGTCATCCGTTTTATTGATGTTTCGCCATCTTCGCCATGATACCCTACTACCTTTTAGCCGATGTTTCACCATCGCACACTTATTTGAAGCTGATGTTTCGCCATTGCACATGTTTGTTATCCTACTTTGATTCTCAATATCATTGTTAGGTGTGATGTTTTACCATCCGGTTTATTGATGTTTCGCCATCTTTGACATGATATCTTTGTTATCTTTTTAGCCGATGTTTCGCCATCGCACATATGTTTGAAAGTCGATGTTTCGCCATCGCATATGTTGGTTATCCTACTTTGACTCTCAATGTCATTGTTAGGTATGTTGTTTTATCATTTGATTTTTCGCCATCTTTGACATGTTACTATGTTATCATTTAGTCGATGTTTTACCATCCCATTTGTTTGTTGTCTCATTTGATGTTTTGCCATCTTGATTGTTTTTGTTGTCTTAACTAAAAAACACAAACCAGCCAGAATATATAAGTCGAACTACGACTGCTCTGATTCCTTAAAAGGGATATGTAGGCATTGGGGTAGGGCCCAATCGAGCATAACTTTTATTTTCCCTACATTGTTTTCTTATTTTCTTTCACATGCATTCCATTTTTATCTTTAAGCTATAGACATAGGGTTTGACCACACCCATTATATTAGACAACAAGAGTGGATACCGTAGAGTACTACGGGCGTGTGGGGTGTTAATACCTTCCCCTCGCGTAACAGACTCCCTTACCCGATCTCTCGGTCGAAAGACCATGATTTCTCCCTTTTCAGGTTTTCTCGATGTTCACCTTTCCCTTTCGGCGGGATAAAAGACGTTCGGTGGCGACTTCATTGATGTTTCATTACATCCAGATGACGGGTTCGACCGGGTGGTTTCAGCTGGCGACTTCACTAGGGAACAGGTTGACCTTTTGCTGGTCCATCTCGGAGTCTATCCTAGCTCTTGTTTGTTTTATTTTTGGGTGTTTATTTTACCACTTTGCATATTTATCTGTTTGCATTTCATCCTATGTGCGCTTTACTTTCTGCATACTGGATTTGGCTGGACTGTTTGGATTCTGGATTTCTTGGTGGGTGGGTTGTTCCATGAGGTAAAAGGCCTCATACCCAAGCTATGAGTGAATTCCATAGGAACTAGGAATAGAGTGGCCATGACAGCTATGAGGCGGATGCTTTATAGACCTGACCTGAGACCCATGACTTCAGAGGTAGTTTGGATAGGTGTTATCATATGATGATATCGACAGTCGAGCTCCTGTACTCTGATTTGGCTTTTAACCTTACCTTGACCTAGACTACACCCGTGAGAGGGGCGGGAAAACTTTTCTTACAGCTATAGGTACTGTTGGTGACTTTGTGTTATGAAGGTGACTCAGGTTCCCATGATAGTTTCGAAGCTTTGGGATTTTCTTTTGATCTTGAGGGGTGTTGTTCTGTAATGGTCCAGCCATGATCCAGTGTGAAACTTTGATCCTGTCATGTTGCATCATAGCATATTTATTTTTATAAAAAATGATGTATAAAAAATAACTAGCATGCACATGTCATCTTCAAGGGACATTCAAGAGTCTTCTTTCCATCATAAATGGTTGGCCTCCCGTCAGATGAGTTTGATTCAGTTCGTGTTAAAGAGCCCAACAGGCATACATTTGCTTATCAAATTCCTATTATTGATGTGTCCGAATTGAAGAGGTTGAGTTCTTATCTGAAGGGTGATGTTCTGAATAATTTCAACAAAATTTTTGGCAATTTGTTACTAATCCTTAACACTTTAGTTGCCCCAATGGCTTTGATCACCCTCTTCCAGTTCTATGATAAGGAATTACAGTTTTTTACTTTTCAAGATTATCAACTGGTTCCCACACTAGAAGAGTACGCGTACCTACTTAATATCAAGTTGTCCGATGAAGTTCCTTTTGTCCAAGTTTCGGAGAAGCCGAAGTTCGAAGTTATTGCTGAAATTCTCCATTTGAGTTGGAAAGAGGTGAAAGACAATTGGAAGTCAAGTGAGGATACTACAGGGTTTTATTTGGATTTCTTAGTGAAGAAATCTGAATACTGGGCAAAGAAAGGGAATTGGAATGACTTCAGCTCTCTGTTTGCTCTCATGATATACGGGATCATCCTCTTTCCTCACAAGAGAAATTTTATGGATTTGGCGGCTATTTGTGTTTTTAGAAATAAGAACCCGATACCGAAACTCTTAGCAGATACTCTTTACACCATTCATTCCAGGCATGGAAAAGGAGGTAATGTAAGTTTATGTCATTCGATGTTGTATCAATGGCTTAAGTTGCACCTACCGGTAAGTGGCCCTTTCGTGGATACCAGGCATTCTCTCCGATGGTCATCAAGACTTGTCAACCTTACTTCATTTGATATCCGGTGGAATTATGACATGGGGGAAGTACGAAGTATTATCACTAGCTGCGGAGATTTCCCTAATGTTCCCCTCATAGGAACTAAGGGGTGTATCAACTATAATCCTGTGCTTGCTTATTGTCAATTGGGATATGCAATGGATGGACCGCCAAAGGTTGAGGAGGTGTTTGAATCAGTGTATTTTGTTAGAGGAAGTGATCATGTGATGTTGAAAAGAGTGACAAGTGCTTGGAAAGGAATTCACAAGAAGGATAGAACTACTTTGGGCAAGAAGGTTCTTATTGCTAGGGTTCCTTACTTGGATTGGATTAGAGCCAGGGTTAAGATTTTATGGTTACCATTTGCAAGGTCGGCTCTTATATGTGAGCAACCTCCTACTATTCTAAATAACATGGTGCCTACCGAGGTGTTCACCCAGGTTCATGTTGAGAACATTCAACTTCGTGCAAAGGACCGTGAGGCAGGGATGAAACTTTATTAGGTAGATCAAGAAAGGGCCGACTTAGCTCGCAAACTCAAAGAAGCTCAAGGGGAAACTTCTGATGCAACCAGTTTTAGGAAGAGATCTCATGCTGAAATGGGAGAAGAGTTGAAGAAGCTTCAGGCATCTGAGAATAGCTACAGGAGGAAGATTCAAAACTTGGAGAAACAGCTCAAAGACAAAGATGCTCAACTCAAGAAGGAAGTAGCCCAGAAGCGTGTTGCAGAGGATCGGTTTCAAGAAAGTAAAGTAGTCGCATAAAAACTTTTGAAGGAGAAATCCAGGCTTGAAGAGTATTGTCAACACCTTGAAGCGTGTCTTGTTCCGGAGATTTAGTTTTGTTACTTACCTTTGGTGTATTTGGTCACCCCCAGGATTGTCGGAAGGGACCATTTGTTTATTTTTATTATTCAACTTTTTTTGTTAAGTTTACTTTGAAACATGTATTTTGTTGTTTATCACTACACTCTAAAATGGCCGAAGTCACTTGAACATCGTTTCTTTTGTTTGTAAATAATTGAAATGTTTGTCTTATTGTCCTTTTTTTCCCTTTGGTTGTATGTTTTATCTTTGGTCGTGCGCCGTGATTGATGAATAAAAGGACTCTTGAATACCCGGAAATGACAAACATATCATGCACATCATACATTTCATAACATTACAGGTTATCTCAAGACGGTATTCTTATTCTTCTGCTTTTCTTATTCAGAATTCAAGATGACTACTCATCGGTATTCCACCAAAAGCAATTTGCCAAGACAGATGGAACAAGTTCAAGCTGAACTCGCTGAAATAAGGGCCCAGATGGCTACTCAGATGACCCAGTTCATGGAGGTCATCACCAATGTGAATCGCCGACAGGAGGAACTGGCTGCCATTGTCAACAACCAGCGCCGCTATCCAGGGGATGGTGGAAATCAAGGGCTCTATCAGGACATTTTTGTAGGATTGAGAGATGTGTAAGATCAGCCTATTGGAAATTTTCACGGGATGCTAGGAAACCCTTTTGTGCACAATGTAGGGCAGTTTCCCCCGTCTCCGGGACCTCGTCTTGTGGGGAACAGAAGAGATAATCAGCGCAATGTAAGGAACTATCAGGAGCAGGATTATGACTTTGACCAGGATGAAGATCAGTTTTCTGTTCGGCTTTCAGAGCCGGAAGTTCAGGTTGAGGATAGGAAGTATCGATTGTTGAAAGAACGTTTGAAGGTTGTGGAAGGGCAAGGAGTCCTTGGTATGGATGCTAGTGATCTCAGGTTGGTGTCTGGGGTGAAAGTTCCTCCAAAGTTCAAGCCTCCTGTATTTGAAAAGTACAACGGAACGTCATGTCCTGTTACTCATGCAACTGCTTATTTTTGAAAGATGTCGGTACATACTGAGGATCGGGGGCTTTTGATTCACCTTTTCCAGGATAGCCTATCTGGGGCATCTCTGGAGTGGTACATAAAGTTGGAGAAAACCCATATTCGTTGCTGGAATGATCTTTCTCGGGCTTTTGTCAAACATTATCAGTACAATTTGGATATGGCGCCTAATCACACTCAGTTACAAAATTTGTCACAGGGACCAAAAGAATCTTTCAAGGAATACGCTCAGAAGTGGCGTGAGTTGGCTGCAAGGGTTCAACCTCCACTCATGGAGAGAGAACTTATTGATATGTTTATGAGTACCCTGCAAGGGCCATTCTATGAGCACGTGATAGGAAGTACTTCGGTAGGATTTGCAGACTTGGTTATGGCTGGAGAAAGAATTGAGGTAGGGTTGAAATTGGGGAAAATTCAGATTGGAGGTTCTAGTGGCTCATCAGGGGGCAGTAAGAAACCATTCAACACTTACCCTGAGAAAAGGAAAGGCGACGCAAGCCCGGTTTACTCTCGTAGAGGAATAAGAGAGGATCGTCAGCACCAACAAATCAATGTTGTTTCTATTCCTGTTAATGCTCCTCCGCAGCAGAGACCGAATACAGTACCTCAACAACAAAGACAGCAAGATGCTCCCCGTCAGTATAATAATCAACAGCAGAGATAGCCTAGAAAATTTGATCCCTTTCCAGTATCTCTTACTGAAGCACTCCACCATTTTCTCGATTTGAAGTTGATCGGTTTGAGAAATATGCGACCACCACCCGCAAGACTTCCTCCTAACTATGATGCTAACACAAGATGTGAATTCCATTCAGGCGGAGTTGGTCATTCTACTGATAACTTTTTTACGTTGAAGTGAAAAATACAAGACTTGTTGGATGCTAAGACAATTGAGTTTACTCCAGTGACTGGTCCGAACGTTACTCAGAACCCAATGCCTAGGCATGGAGGGGGTGTTGTTAATATGATTGATGATAATGGTGAAGTTTTGAATTTAATCATGAATGTGGAACAAGTAACTACTTTGTTGTGGTATGTTAAGAGGTATTTGCTTGACAATGCTATTTTCCCTGGTTGTACTTCATAGTGTGCCAAGTGTAGAGAGAAATCGAAGGGCTGTGATGATTTAAAAGCCGGTATCCAGTTGATGATAAAGGAGGGTTCCCTGCAGTTCGATAGAAAACCGAGCTACCATAAGGTTACCGAAGAAGATGTTGTTGTGGTATTTATCCCTTACACCCTTGTGCGCATTCCTACCCCATCTAGGGCACCTCCTTTGATGATTATGGTACCTGGTTCCATGTCGTATACCAGTGAGAAGGCCATCCCATAGAATTATGGTGCCGATGTTTATTACCATGGGGTGAAGCAGGAAGTAAGTACTCGTTTGTATGAGGAAGAACGTGCTGAAGATAATGAAGGGGAAGTTCATAATTTTTCTGGTGTGGGTCGAATGACTAGAAACAGGAGAGTATTTGGTCCTTCCAATGTGCAAGATGCGGCAGATGCTTCTGCAAGAGAAAAAGGAAAATAAAAGGCGATGATTGGTAACCCAAGGGTTACACCAGCCAATGTGACTCAACCAATTTCGATACCAAAAGCTTCTTCAGTTCTCGATGAGGTTGAAGAGTTAATGTGAATTATCAGAAAGAGTGATTATAGCATAATTGATCATATGAGCCATACTCCTTCTAAGATGTCTATCTTATCTTTGTTTATTTATTCAGAACCTCACAGAAATGCTTTGATGAAGTTGTTAAAGAATGTGTGCATGCCACATGAGATAACAGTCAATCAATTTGAGAATGTTTGTGCTAACATATCTGCCGGGAACGGTTTGGGCTTCACAGATTTTGATCTTCCTCCGGAGGGGCGAGACCATAAAAAATCGTTGCATATTTCAATGGAGTGCAGGGGTACTACTTTATCCTGGGTTTGGGTGGACACAGGGTCGTCTTTAAATGTATTTCCTAAGTCAGCATTGATGAAGATTGATTATTCTGGACTGGAGTTGCGCCCTAGTGATTTGATGGTGAAGGCGTTTGATGGGTCTCGAAGGTTAGTGTTTGGGTAAGTGGAGTTACCAATCAAGGTTGGTCCTCGCACCTTCACGGCTACTTTTTTTGTGATGGATATACAGCCAGCGTATTGTTATTTGTTGGGGCGGATGTGGATTCATAGAGCAGGGGCAGTCACTTCTACTCTTCATCAGAAACTCAAGTATCCTGCAGAGGGAAAGGTGATAATTTTGTGCGGCGAGGAAGAGTACATCGTGAGTCATTTGACATCATTCCGCTATGTTGAAGTTGAAGGCGAGCTACATGAAACTCCGTTTCAGGCGTTTGAGATAGTTCATGCTGTCAATTTTCCTCCTCCAGAGCAGAAAAGGAAATCGGAAACTGTTATGTCTTCTCTCAAGGATGCGAAAGCTGTGGTGGAAGGTGGTAACCCTGAAGGTTGGGGTCAGGTGCTGGACGTTACCCCAAAATTTGATAAATTTGGTCTTGGTTTTTAGCCCAAGTCAGCAGAGTGCAACTCCCAGAGCATCTAGTTTATCTACTCATGTGAAGTTTTCCCGCCCTTGTGCTACTCAAGAAGGACACATCAATGCAGTTGGCGATGATAGGGCTGATGGCTACAATATCGAAGATTGGATTCGTCTGAGTATTCCAGGCCAGACACTCAACAATTGGACTTCTATGGATGTTATCCAAGTTTCAAGCGCTGAGGAGTAATTTTCTTGTTTTCTTTTATTATCATATCATAATTCCTACGCTCTGCCCAAGGCGTAGTGGATCATTTGTGTAGGGCCTCCATGTTTATTTTCCAAGTTTATCATGAAATAAAGGACGTTTTTGCATTCAAAATTTTGCTCTATTTCTTTTTTATTTTGAATGGAAATGTTTCTCTTTTCACACATTGTCACTAAAAAACGCCAAAATGTCATTCCTGCAGATGCACTTCCACCATCGATTATATTGATAACGACTCAGCTATGGCTCATTATGACTTTGATACTCCTATTTATCAAGCTGAAGAAGAAGCATGTGAGGATTGTGACCTTCCTGAGGAATTAGCAAGATTGTTAAAACAAGAGGAGAAGGTTATCCAGCCAAATTAGGATTCGATTGAGGTGGTGAATATTGGCACAAAATAGGTAAGAAGAGAAGTCAAGATAGGGGAAGATCTCGAAGAAAGTATAAAGGTCAGAAATATTGAGCTACTCCGTGAGTATTCTGATATCTTCGCTTGGTCTTATGAGGATATTCCTGGGTTAGATACAGACATAGTGGTGCATCGATTACCGCTCAAAGAAGGTTGTTCCCCTGTCAAGCAAAAGCTCCAAAGAACTCATCCTGAGATGTCCAAGAAGATCAAGGAGGAGGTCCAGAAGCAGTTGGATGCGAATTTCTTAAAGGTCATCAATTATCCACCATGGATTGCAAATATTGTGCTTGTGCCCAAGAAGGATGGTAAGGTCAGGATGTGTGTGGATTATAGGGATTTGAATAGGGCCAGCCCTAAAGATGATTTCCCTCTTCCGCATATTGATGTGTTGGTCGATAATACTGCTCATTCCAAGGTGTTTTCGTTCATGGATGGTTTTTCGGGTTACAATCAAATTAAGATGGCTCCGGAAGATATGGAGAAGACAACATTTATCACGCCTTGGGGAACTTTCTACTATAAAGTGATGCCATTTGGTTTGAAAAATGTCGGGGCAACATATCAGCGCACCATGGTCACTATCTTTCATGATTTGATTCACAAAGAGATTGAGGTTTATGTGGACGGTATGATTTCTAAGTTTGACACGGAAGAGGAACATCTTGTTCATCTGGAAAAATTGTTCGAGCGACTGAGGCAGTTCCTACTGAGGTTGAATCTGAATAAGTGCACCTTCGGGGTGAGATTCGGCAAGCTATTGGGTTTTATTGTAAGTGAAAAAGGTATCGAGGTGGACCCGACCAAAGTAAAAGCGATACAGGAAATGCCTAAACCAAGGACATAGAAGGAAGTACGTGGTTTCTTGGGAAGGTTAAACTACATTTCTAGATTTATTTTTCATCTCACAGCCACCTGTGAACCTTTGTTCAAGTTGTTGAAGAAAAGTCAGACAGTGAAATGGAATGAGGATTGTCATAAGGCCTTTGACAAAATAAAGGAGTATTTGCAGGAACCTCTGATACTCATGCCCCCAGTGGAAGAAAGGTCTCTAATCATGTATCTAACTGTGTTGGAGAGCTCAATGGGTTGTGTCCTCGGTCAACACGACGAGACAGGAAAGAAAGAGCAGGCTATTTACTACTTGAGTAAGAAGTTTACGGAATGCGAGTCGAGGTACTCATTGCTGGAAAAGACTTGTTGTGCGCTTGCCTGGTCCGCCAAACGTTTGAGGCAATACATGTTAACTCACACCACCTACTTGATATCCAAAATGGATCCAATCAAGTACATTTTTGAGAAGCCACCTCTTACAGGAAGGGTATCCCGTTGGCAGATGATACTCACCGAATATGATATCCAATACACTACTCAAAAAGCAATTAAGGGTAGTGTACTGGCTGACCATCTTGCTCATCAGCCCTTGAAAAATTATAAACCGATGAAGTTTGATTTTCCAGATGAGGAAATTTTGTATATTCGGGATTGTAACATGCCAGACCCAGACGAAGGACCCGAGCCGGGATCACGTTGGACGCTTGTTTTTTATGGTGCCTCCAATGCCATGGGCAACGGCGTCGGAGCTATTATCACCTCCCATGAGGGATACCACATTCCTTTCACGGCTCGTATTTGTTTGGATTGCACTAATAACATGGCCGAATATGAGGCTTGCATTTACGGTATTGAAGCGGCGATCAACCTGCACATCAAATTTTTGAAAGTTTACGGGGATTCCAATCTTGTTATCAGCCAAATTAATGGAGATTGGGAGACTCGTCATCAGAACCTAATTCCCTATCGTGAGCATGTTATGATGCTGATTATGTACTTCGAAGAGATCACATTCGAGCCTATTCCCAGAGAAGAAAACAATCTAGCTGATGCACTGGCAACTTTGTCCTCCATGTTCAAGGTTAAGTGGGCTAATGAGGCACCTTCCATTACCATCAGAAGTTTGAGTGAGCCAGCTTTCTGTTTTGAGGCTAGTTTGGAATTAGATGGTAATTTTTGGTTTTATGATGTTAAACGATATCTTGAAACACAAGAGTACCTTGAAGAGGCATCCGTCACAGATAAGAAGTTCTTGAGAATATTTTCAGCCAAGTTCTTTCTCAATGGTGGTGTGTTGTATAGAAGGCATCATGACGGCTTACTGCTCAGATGTGTTGATAAGAAAGAAGCAGCTAGAATCATTGAGGAGATACATGAAGGTGATTTTGGGACCCATTCTAACGGGCATACCATGGCTAAAAAGATCTTGCGAGCAGGTTATTATTGGTCCACCATGGAGACTGACTGTTACAATCATGCGCGGGTTTGCCACAAATGTCAACTCTATGTTGATAAAGTGCATGTGCTGCCAGTACCTTTGAATGTCTTGAATTCCCCTTGGTCGTTTGTGATGTGGGGAATTAATATGATCGGCAAAATTGAACCGATTGCATCCAACGGGCACCGTTTCATTCTGGTTGCTATCGATTATTTTACAAAATGGGTCGAAGCTGCATCCTATGCCAATGTCACCAAGTAGGTGGTAACTCGGTTCATTAAGCACAATATTATTTGTCGCTAAGGAGTGCCTGAGAAGATCATTACCAATAATGGGTCTAATTTGAACAACAAAATGATGAAGGAGCTTTGTGAGTCTTTCAAAATCAAGCATCATAACTCTTCTCCATACCGACCAAAGATGAACAGTGTTGTCGAAGCGGCCAATAAGAATATCAAGAAGATCGTACAGAAGATGGTGGTAACCTATAAATATTGGCATGAGATGTTGCCTTTCACTTTGCATGGTTATCACACCACTGTGCGTACTTCGACTGGGGCAACCCCATTTTCTTTGGTTTACGGCATGGAAGCAGTATTGCCGGTAGAAGTCGAGATTCCTTCTCTTAGGATCATGAGAGGATGTTGAGCTGGATGAAAGTGAATGGGTACAGAATCGGTTGGATCAGTTGGAACTTATTGACGAAAAAAGGTTGACGGTTGTATGTCATGGTCAGATATATCAGTAAAGGATGAGGAAAGCTTTTGATAAGAGGGTACGACCCCAGTGTTACAAGCCAGGTGACCTTGTGCTAAAAAGGATAATTCTCCCCCAGGGAGATCCCAGGGGCAAGTGGGTTCCGACTTATGAAGGTCCTTTTGTGGTCAGAAAAGTTTTCTCTGGAGAAGAGATGATGCTCACGACCATGGATGGAGAGTACTTCCCTCTCCCTGTGAATGCTGACGTAGTTAAAAAAATACTTTGCATAAAAAAACCCGCTAAACTGAAAACCTGGAAGGGCAGTTTAGGCAAAAAGAGGGTGTCCTGGTGAATCGAAAACCCGAAAGGGCGATTCAGGCAAAAGTTAGGGACTTAAAGCAAATGACTACTCTCAGCATGAGATCCTTTGTTTCTTTCCTTCATTCTGTCACCTGGCATAAGCTCGAAGCTAATCCAAGAATGATCTGTCTAAAAGTAGGAAGATGAGAGTGTGAGAGTCATAAGAGTCATAGCAGAGTCGGGACTTGATGAATATTCACATTCACATTGCCATTTGTAAACACTTGTTTGCTTTGATTTTGTAATTACTTGATCCCAAATGTAAATGCCTTTTTCACAGGAGGATTTCTCAAAATCAATAGAATATCTTCTTTCAAGTATACGCATATGTTTCTTTTCTCCCTTTTTACTATTTTGTTTGCAAAAACGTCCAATATTTTTGATAATCATGTGCATATAAACTTCGTGGGCCTTACACGGAAATGGTAATACAAGTCATGGTTGGTTGATCGCTTGAAATACGGATAACAAACACAACTACTACCTGTGCAAGAGGCATGTTTGGTTCTATGATTGATAGGATTCTCTTTCACTTTACTGGTGGATGCCTTGCCATTTGTTTCACAGCTCTGTGCTGTTGGTAAAGGTCATGGGTCATGGTAATATCAAGATTACGGCAGGTCGGCGAGATCGGCGAACCTAGTTGGAAACATTTCTTCCCCATAATGGCTTTTATTACGTTTCTTTACCGCACTTTCATGTGTTATATTGAGTGATTGTTTTAGCATTGTCTTCATATAGGATTTTGTTTACAGCCGAATGTCAGTCTTGATGCATTGAATATTTTTGCCTTGAAAAAAAAATTGTTTCATTTTACTTAATCCATCCAGTATCACTCTTTAATCGTTTTTCGGGCATTTTGATACCAACTGTGCCAATTCTTTTGCTTAGCCAAGAGTTCGGAGGAAGGAGTTTAGATAAAAACGATGACTGTAGTGGTATGCTTTTGAGTAGAACCCCATTGACGATGTACAGGAATTGTTTCAATCCCCAAACACCAGAGATATAAGGGAGTTAGACCCTCGTTAACCCCTCTGAGCCTTCGAAGTAGGAGTTTCTTTTCTGTTAAAAAAACCTTGTTTTTTAACCAGGGGCAGGGTAGATGTTCAGTTAACGTGACCAAGCATTCAAGTTTCAGAAGGAATGTCCCATCTGAGGATCACCATATTTTATCTTTCGCATCATGAGATTAGGAAAAATGTCTAAACCACGATGTTCATTTCCTCACAAAGCCCTAAGGTCGAGATCGAATTGATACAATAATGGCTATCCCTCGCCGACCAAGGAATGAGGCATTTGTTTTCTTCAAAAAAAAAGAGAGAAAGAAAGAAAAGTTCAAAGACCTAAAGTCACATTGACTTGTTCGAAGTGGAAAGTATGAATAAGAAAGAAACAAAAAGCCCCGCTAAGTCGAAACTTGAAAACAAGTCGCTTAGGCAAAAGTTAGGGCATCCCGCTGGACTCCCAAAATTGAAATTCAAAAGGTTTTGTCCAGGCAAAAGTTAGGGAAAATAGAGCCTAAAAGGCAAAAAAAAAGAAGATTATTCAATAAAATTTTCATCAAAAGAAGAGGAACAATAATATCAAAAACAAAAGTAGCAAAAGTTAAGTGACAATCATGTTTGAGAATTTGTCGTGATCACTCAACCATTATAAATCCTTTTGAAAGATGAATGCTTGTGATAAGTCAACTGAACCTAGGACAGGAGAATATCACGAAGGGGGTGGCACCAAATAACTTGAGCCTTGAAAAACTTTTTTCTAAAAAACCTCGAACCAGACCATGTTACAACCTTTAAAAGTCCTAACTGAAACAAGGGTTTAACTCGAAAGCATACTACAACAGGATAACATTTCCTAAACTCCCAAATATGTGTTGCATATCCATGTTGGTATCTTATCACCCGCATCTTGACTCGTTTTTGTTTTCAAAAAAGGAGAAAGGGGAAGAAAATTTTTGAATTTTTTTGCACTCTAGCCAGTGATTCATTCACAACAGAGATGCGACACTTTGTTAAGGTTTTCAACTTCAAGGCTTGAATAATCATCGCATCAGATCTGTCATTCCCAAAATAAACATCTTTCTGCATGCAAAACATTTGTTTGACATCAAAAAAGAGTTTACACGTTGAACACCTGTAAAGAGCTTAATGATTGTCAGAAAAGGGAATATTTGGTTTTCTTTTGTTAGACAGAGCCCATGTTTGAATAGGACTTTACCTATCCCCAATGAAGTTTCGTTTCTGCAGCGAAGTTTTGTTACCCCAGGAATCTTCTTTTAAAGGCTTCATTATGAGACTCTGGATTTGAGAATATCCCCAACGGAGTTTCCAACAGAGACCCCTCGCCATGACTTCTCATTTCCCAGCCGATCTGTTGACTGGGGCATTCGTTATGTTAAGATCTTTCCTTATCCCCAATAAAGTCAATACTGTGTGACTATCTGCATGATCCATCCAATGGTTGCATTTCAAATATCTCTCCAACAAAATCTTCAACAAAGTTTTGTATCCCCGGCGAACTCCCATTTCCTCAGCAGAGCTTTGTTCCCCCAGCAAAGGTTTTCACCCCTCACGTCGAGTTTGTTGTCTTGGTGTCATCCTCAACACGGCCGCGCGCTGTCTTTTCTAGAGATTATAGTCTTGCCCTGATCTTCTCCCTCAATGTTTAATCTTCTCCAGAAGCTACAGTGTCGATCTGATCTTCTTTAGGAGTTTGCAAAATTTTTTTGCAGCTCTTCTCTTTGTTATGGCCCATTTCTACTGGTTGCTCGGTTGTTATCCCCCGCAAAGCTTCATCTCTTCGAGGTTCCCTCTCTAGTGGTTCCCCGTATTTGCTCTTCTCCTTTGGATTTTGCAATTTATTTTTGAAAGTCTTGTCAGATCCTGACATCTTGGTTATTGGCTTCTCAATTGGCCATTTCCCCAGTGAAACTTTTAAACATGCATCTTTACATTGCATCTACCAAAGCGCGTATCATTTCCATTATATGGAACATTGCGCTATATAAAAAGAATTCAAACATGCATCGGAACATAAGCCATTATTGTTTCTGTTGTCCCCAGTGAATTTTCTAATACTTCAGATTAAATCCCCAGCGAGGTCTTCGTCCTCATTATCTCGATTTCCTCTCCATACCAATATCCTTTTGACGTTGATCATTTGTTTGTTTGAGTGTCTACTCTTAACTGTAGTTCAGTCTCGCCCTGGCGCGGTCTTCTCGGGTTTAGTCTTCACTACCCTCTCCAGTTCATTCCAATGTCTATTGATGCACCTTTTGAATACCAGTTTCGTCCTGATATTCGCTTTCAGCAGGTTTTTAGGTGTACGCCCTAATCTCCTTTCTTTAGGTTGAGCTCAGAGTTTCGTCTCCTCACCTTGCGCATGAAATCCAGTTTCGTCCTGGTACCCATCTATTTTAGTTTCGTCTAACTAGTTATTGAGTGGAGTTTCGTCTCGTTCTTTCTTTCATACCTTGGACCCTTTGACGGTGTTCGTTTACCGAGTGCAGTGTTCGTACTGCATCCCTGGTTTGAGATCAGTCTCTTTTGTTCCTTGGATTCTTCTGTCAGTTTTCGTCAATGTTTATCCATTGATCTGAGACCAACAGGTGCTATGAGAAACATGCGCTCTCATCACTCTCGCTTTAGGTCGAGTTTCGCCTCGTCGCCTGTGCATGAAATCTAGTTTCGTCCTGGTACTCATCTGGTTTAGTTTCGCCTAACTATTTTTTGAGTCGAGTTTTGTCTCGTTCTTGCTTTCATACCTTGGACCCTTTGACGGTGTTCGTTTACCGAGTGCAGTATTCGTACTGCGTCCCTGGTTTGAGATCAGTCTCCTTTGTTCCTTGGATTCTTCTATCAGTTTTCGTCAATGTTTATCCATTGATCTGAGATCGGCAGGTTCTCTGAGAAACATGCACTCTCATCACTTTGCTTTGGGTCGAGTTTCGCCTCGTTACCCGTGTGTGAAATCCAGTTTCATCCTGATACTCATCTAGTTTAGTTTCGTCTAATTGGTTATTGAGTCGAGTTTCGTCTCGCTTTTGTTCCTCATTTATGGGATTCTTTCAGTTCCTTCATACTGTCTATCTTAGTTGATATTAGTAAGTGCTCCTAGAATCACGCACTCTAGCCACTTTTGCTTTTGGTCGAGCTCAGAGTTTTGTCTCCTCACCCGCGTAAGTTTTCTTTTCCAGAGCTTAGTTTCGCCTATACTCTGTGGTTTGAGTTTTATCTCACCTTTTTTGAAGCCCAGTTTTTCCCTAGCACATTTGTCCGGAAGTTTAGTTGCGTCTACTCTTCTTTGTTTTTGTTCTGTTTCAACCTACGTTACAACTTCATTCTGACGCATGTCTTGGGGGTTTTCGGCTTCTTTTTCTTTCTTCTTCAATAGTGTAAATTTTCGGGTTCTTTTGTATTCAATCATCTTCAACTCTAAACGCTCGAAAGTTGTCACTTTTCTCACTTATCATGTTGAAGATATTTGAATAGGGGCAGCTGTTGCACCCCAAAATTTACCATATTGATTTAGGATTATGTTTCATCATGAATACCATATTGCATTGCATTCATGCATTGTGATGGGATCAAAGTACTTTGGTTATCAAGTTTTCCTTAAGCTTTGAAGGTTGATTGCATTGACAAGTTTCTCAAAGTAGAACCTTGTCATCTAAACCACTGGATCTTTCAAGCTCAAAAGTTATTGCATATCTCAAGATATTTTATCCATCTCTTTGGATCATCAGAGGATTGAAGTTTGTGTTTGATTATAAGAAGAATCACTCTTTTAATTCACCAGTCAAAATTAGGGTTTTGTTTGATCAAGGCTATTGATGCATGTTAAAGTCTTGATTTGGAAGCTACAATATCTCATTGGTATTTGAAAAGTCTTTGTACAAGAAATTGGTCAAGATGCCCAGAGGATTTGAAATTTTTGAGATGATTCATCAGTCTCCTAAGGTGTTAACCAAAACTAGGGTTTGGGATTTCATCAAGATTTCTTGATAATTTTAAAGTGAAGCTTTGTACTTGGCCTCTATATATTTAGAAGATCATATGTTTGAAATTTTGATCATCAATTTTGAAGGGAAGTGGATCAATTGATTCAAAGGGGAAAAATGGTCATTTTGGTCAAAATCGGTCAAAGTCAAGGTTGACCAAGGGAAATTTTGGTCAACCATCAATTAAAGGATGTACTTTTCATATATCAAGTCCATTTTAATCATTGGATCAAAGAGATTGAGGTTTGGGTTGAAACTTGTTCATGAAGAAACCCTAAAAGTTTCTAATTTTGGAAAATAAGGACTTAATTTCAAAAATTCATATTTTATTCACCTTTGATCAACAAAATTCAAATGAAACATTCTTGGAAATTTAAGAGGATGATATTTCATCTCCTTTTGGTCTCATGTCCAAATTGGCAAGGAATCAAGAATTATGGTCTTTGGAAGTTCATGCCTCAAGTTAAAATTATAGGTCATTTTCCAAAATTAGTGAATTTAAAGCTCAATTTTGAGAAACTTAATTGATTAAATTGCAAAAAGCGACATCACTTATGATCATATGCAGAAATAATTGTCTCAAGATCTTCTAATTTGAGGAAATCACATTTCTTAGAAATCAGACGATAGTTATGAAGGGGTAAGAAAACACTTAGAAGGGGGGGTTGAATAAGTGACTCTTTTTCTTTTCAAAACAAAGCTCAACAATAATGGAAGGACAAGGTTATTTTTATCCTGGTTCGTTTGAACTCAAACTACTCCAGTCCACCCGCCAAGGTGATTTCGCCTTTCTCAACAAAGACTTAATCCACTATAATCAACTGATTACAAACACACAACAACTGTTGTGACTAACAATGCACAAGTAATCTTACAAGTGACTAACACTACTAAGACTTAAATCTAGTCATAGTCTGCTTGAGAAATCTGACCAAACTTGGTCTCTCAAGGAACAATTACAAGAGTTTAATCTTACAGATAGTGAAATAAAATTTGCTTCTAATCAAGCTATATCATAACTGTGATTTTTCACTTAGAATAAATTGCACAAAGTGTATGAACAATGAGTTTGTGAGCCCAGAAATTTTCACGTAGTTTCTTGCTTCTTTTTGAAATTTGATTAGTTGGTTGGCTTGCAATAAATATCCTTCTATTTATAGTAGGAACAAAAAGACCGTCGCTGCCTTCAGAAAAGTGGAGAGCATTAAATGCTTGCATGTTTCCTTGCACTATTCCATTTTCCAAGAAACTAGCTTAGACACTTGAGTGCTTGCAGCCGTCTTTGCATTAATGAGCAAACGAAAACTTGTAAGAACATGTTTCCTACGCTTGACAAGACAAGTTGACTTTAACGTTCATTCAGAACTTGCTTCAACGTCTTGTATTCAGAACATGCTTTACACATCCTCTAGGCAGTGCTTTGCTTGCTAAGAACTTGATCAACGCTTGCTTTCAAGTAATCTTCTGAGCAAGGAAACCTGCTAAATGTTAGAAGACGTATTTAAATAAATTGTCTTACCAGAGTCAGTAGATGCGCTTAAAACAAAAAGGTTCTTTCATTAAAGAACTTCTTCATAATTTTTTGCTTAGTACTTTAGAATGCTTCTGTCAGAACATTATTTGAAATAGTCAAATACGTTCATCAGAGTATAAATTATCTAAAATATAATTTATTGTTATCATCAAAACTCTGAGATAGATCAGAACTAATCTTGTTCTAACAATCTCCCCCTTTTTGATGATGACAAAAAATTATTCAGATATAGAAATAAAATATGATAAAAGATAAGAATCTCCCCCTGAAATGAATATTTCTATAAATAAAACTTCCTGAGATTATTTATCAGAGCAAAAAAAATCTTCTTGGATTTCTTCAGAACTTCTTTATGAAGATAATGTTCAGGTGGAATACTCTTTCAGAGTTAAAGTGATACCTGCAAAAAAAAATCTTTTGCACAGAAAGAAATTTTGTATTTTGTTAGAGTGTCTGAGACTTAGTCCCATAACTGTTAAACAGTGATTAGTTCAAAATACTCATTTCTCCCCCTTTTTGGCATAATCAAAAAGCGTATAAATAAAATAGTTGAAGAGCTGAAAAGTTTTCATAGAAAAGCAAAAATATCCAGAAGTACAAAACAACAAACAAAATACAAGAAACAGAAAGACACTAGGATTTCTTAGTAACAAGAGCCATTAGAAGATTCTTTATCTCAGAGGAAGATTCTTCTTGTTTCACCATCCAGTTCTTGATTTCTTGATTTGTTTGGTCTTGCTTATCAAAGCGTTCATGAATGACTTCATTCTCCCTCTTGAGCTCATTCAGAGTGTCCATGATAAGTGAGGTAGGAGCAGAGGATGACGAAGCTTCAGTAGAAATAGGCTTAGAAGCAGCAACCGTTGAGTCAGAATGCACGAAGGTTGAAAGCAAAGTTCCCAGATCCATTACAAGAGTTGGCACTGGTTCAGGTTCAACCTTAACAGAAGGTTGATTCAATAGAACAATATCCAGAGGGTTTGAATCGTCAGAGGCATCTTCAGATTCATCTTCTGATATGTCCATTGTATCAGCTGGTGTATCAGCAATCATTAAAAAAGACTTCTTATTCCAAATGTCATCAGCTTCTGACTTGAAAGCATGCAGATGTTTGGAAAAGTTGTCTAGCACCTGAAAGTGGCATAAGTCCTGTAGCTTCAGTGACTCAGCATCAAAAGTTCTTCTGAAGGTTTCCCATAGAAGATCCGTTGCAGTTGGGTTCACGCTTCTGGAGCAATCTTCTTTCAGCATATTCAACCATGCTTGAACATCTGTTAAAAATTATGAAACAATGTATTCACATATGGCTGAACAGGTTTTGGGACAGCCTTCTTGAAATTTTTGTTTTTCAAGAATTGTAGAGATTCATAATCCACTACAGTTCTTAAAAAGCTAGCAGGTTCAGGATTTTTGGTTGGTTCAGGAGTGGCTGAATGATCAGGTTGGTCAACAAAGAAAGGTGGTGCTGATTGTTCATGAGGTTCAGATGATTCAACAGTTTTAGGTGGTTCAAAAGATTTTTGTTCTGGAATATGAGGGGGTGAGAGTATAGGTGAGTTTGGTGTTGGATGTTATGGTGAAGTAGGTGGAGTGACATCAGGTGAAATTATTATTGTATTTTCATAAGTGGGAATGGGGTTCTGAGGTTGTGGTCGATTCATAGCAAAAATGTTTTCAGATGGTAAGTTGAAAGGTGGTTTTTGTGTTTCCAAAGGAACGTTGATTCCTGGAATTCTCCATGAACCAGCATCATACCATCCAGATGGTCTGGGTGATAGAGGTCTGGGAGGAGGTCTTGAAAAACGTTCAGTAGGAATGGGTTGAGAAACAGATGGTTTAGAGGGTTCTGAATGTGAGGGTTCTGATTGAGAGGGTTCTGATTGAGAGGGTTTTGATTGGGTGTCAGAGTGTTCATCAGAGTCAAAGTCACTCAAGTCTGATAAAACTTGATTTTTCTGAGGGTTGTCAGCAAGAGAGTCAGATGGTAAGGTCAGGTCAATATCAACATCTATATCTCCTAAGGTTTGGGAGGGTTCAGCATATGTAGATACATTGACAGAATCATAAATAGTGATAGTCTCAGCAGGTTTACCTGTCTTCTTTTTCTTCTTCTGAGGAGTGGCAGAAGGTCCTTCAACAGCTTTCCTCTTCAAAGATTCCTGGAGAACAACATCTGGAGCAGCTTGATTTCTTCCTTGAAGCCAAGCTGGATCAATAGGTGATCCAGTCTCTTTGCAGATTTTAATGTAGTGAAGGATGATGCGTGGATGATCTCCTGAATTGAACAGAGGGAAATTAGCAATAGGTATCCTTCTTCTCTTCACAACAGCTGACACATATGGAGTTGGTTCCACCAGCAGCTTGTCAATTATTTTCCTTTTCAGTAAATTCTTCCCAGTCATAGTCTTACCATAAGTAGGTTCTAGCTCCCCCAGAAAATTGGCTTCATCTAGGTGAGCAATCAGACCATTCTTAGTTAGAATGTCTGATATTAATCTACCCATAGGAATCCAGTTCCTTTTGGATTTTGGGTTTTTCATCCTTTCATCTTCCCTAGTCTCTTTTACATGGTTCCAGAGATGTTCAAACAACAAATAAGGAAAATCAATTTTTACATTTGTTCCAAGGCAGAACAATAAGTATTGTTGATCAGCATTAATGTAATTAGGAGAGCTGGTGTCTTTCCTATGGTGAATACATCCATGGATAATCCTTGCCCAAATCTTGTATTTATCTTTCAAGTCCCTGACTTTTGAAGATCCTTGACCATTTGTGAAAATCTCTGAGTAGACCCTTGTCATTTCCATTCTTCCACTTGGCATACCTGTAACTCCAAGTCCTTTAAACCCTAGCAACTTTCTGATTTGGTTTTCAGTAATGGATATTTCCTTGCCCATTACGAAAGAGAGGATAACCTTAGGGGTTGCAATAGTATGTATCCAGAATTCCTTCACTAGATGTGGAAACACTGGACCAAAGAGACGATTAAAAAAGTTCTCCCAACCTTGAAACTTAACAGCAGGGAACAAGTCAAAACCATTTTCTCTTAGATTCTCGAAATCTACCATTAACTCACTTAAAACTTCCAAACTGTCTACAAGAATGAGAGTTGTTCTCTCAGGCACTATGTATTGCTCAGAGTGGGTAGAAGAAGAAGCCATTGAAGTTCTTAGAGATGAGAGATGAAGAAAAGGGTTTTAGAGAAAAAGTACAGAAACGATTGAGTTTGAAAGAGACGGTAAAGAATGAAAAAGGGTTTTTCAAAAAGTATTTATATGCAAAAGTTTCAGAAATAGGTTTAGGAATAAAATTAAAAAGGAATTTTTAAAGAATTTAAAACGAATTTAAAACGAATCTCATCATTACGTGCATTTAATGATTTTGCTAAAAATTAGGGAAAACGTGAGATTATGGATAATCATTAACAGTTACCTAGAACATCATCAGTAGCTTTTGCACGCGTGACCTTTCAGAAACGCACCACGTGCTCATCTCCTGAAGGATGCATGTAACAGCTGTTTGTTCTAATGAATTTCTGAACTATACTTAGAAATGAAATGTTAGAACATTTCAGAACTTTTCATATAGCTTCTGATGCAACTTCTCTTCTAACTTATGAAGAGTTGTTAATCAGAACATTCATTTCAGAATATTCTGAAGTCAAACACAGAAGATAAATATTATTTTATTCAGGACATAATTCCATACAAATATTTTTCAAAATGAAATTAAATCTATCTTCTGAAAGAGGTTTGGTAAAAATGTCAGCCCATTGATGGTCTGTTTTTACAAAAATTAATTTTAAAATTCCCTTCTGAATATAGTCCCTTATAAAATGATATTTGATTTCAATATGTTTGGCTTTAGAATGTAAAATTGGATTCTTAGAAAGACAAATAGAAGAAGTATTGTCACAGAAGATAGGAATCTTACTTTCATAAAGATTGAAATCTTCTAGTTGACTTTTCATCCAAATCATCTGAGAACTACATCCAGCAGCATATATATACTCAACTTCTATGGTTGAAAGTGAAATTGTTGCTTGCTTCTTGCTGTACCACGAGATAAGATTGTCACCCAGAAACTGGCAGCTTCCAGAGGTGCTTTTTCTTTCAATTCTATCTCCAGCAAAGTCAGCATCACAATAACCTACTAGTCTGTAATCTTGTGATCTTCTATAACACAAACCCAAATTAGTAGTACCTTTTAGATACCTAAGAATTCTCTTAACAGCTGTTAAGTGAGATTCTCTGGGATCTGATTGGAATCTAGCACACAAACACACACTAAATAGTATATCAGGTCTAGATGCAGTCAGATAGAGAAGGGATCCAATCATACCTCTATAGAGATTCTGATCTACCTTCATACTTACCTCATCTTTTCCCAAAATGCAGGTTGGATGCATAGGTGTCTTGGCATCTTTGCTTTCTGACATCTGAAATTTCTTCAGAAGTTCTTTAACATACTTCGTCTGATGTATGTAAGTACCTTCTGGAGTCTGGTTGATTTGAATTCCCAGAAAGAACTTCAATTCTCCCATCATGCTCATTTCAAATTCTGCCTGCATGGTCTCAGCAAATTCTTTTCCAAGGGAGATATTAGAGGTTCCAAAAATTATATCATCAACATAAATTTGACAAATTAAAATATCATTTTTAAAAGTATTTCTGAAAAGAGTTGTGTCCACTTTCCCTCTGGTAAAATCTTTTTCTAAAAGAAAATTACTCAGATGATCATACCAAGCTCTGGGAGCTTATTTTAAACCGTACAAAGACTTCTTTAATTTAAAAACATGTTCTGGATGTTTTAAATCATTAAATCCAAGAGGTTGATGGACATAAACTTCTTCTTCAATATAGCCATTTAAAAATGCACTTTTAACATCCATTTGATATAATGAAATGTTATTTTGTACAGCAAAAGAAATTAATAATCTTATAGACTATAACCTGGCGACTGGGGCAAAGGTTTCATTATAATCAATTCCTTCTTGTTGACTATAACCCTGTGCAACCAGTCGTGCTTTGTTTCTGATCACCTCTCCTTGCCCGTTCAGTTTGTTTATGAAAACCCATTTGGTTCCTATAACATTGAATCTTTTGGGTCTTGGAACTAGATTCCATACATCATTTCTGGAGAATTGATTGAGTTCTTCTTGCATTGCTAAGATCCAATCATTATCTTCCAGAGCTTCATCAATGGAAGTTGGCTCAATCAAAGAAACCAAACCAAACAAAGATTCTTCATTTATTCTGAGAGAGGATCTTGTTCTAATGGGATCTTCTTTTCTTCCAATGATTACGTCTTCTTTGTGAGCTGAAGATATTCTAGGAAACCTTTTCTGAGTGGGTTGATCAGAGATTCTGAGGTTGTCCAGAGCATTGTCAAGAGGATGATCTGTTGAGTCTTCCTTTGCTTCTAAAGTTTCAGAGTTTAAGGGATGATCTTATGTACCTACAGAAAAATCAATTTGCTTTGGTTGTTGCTGGCCAAGCTTATCATCAAACCTGACTTTGATTGATTCTTCAACAATCAAAGTTTATGTGTTGTATACTCTATAGCCTTTTGAGCGTTCAGAATATCCAAGCAGAAAACACTTTTGTGCTTTAGAATCAAACTTGTTCGGAGTTTCTTTAGTGTTCAGAATAAAACAAGTACATCCAAAAGGATAGAAATAAGAAATGTTGGGCTTTCTGTTTTTCCATAATTCATAAGGATTCTTTTCAAGAATAGGTCTTATAGAGATTCTATTCTGAATGTAACACGCTGTGTTCACAGATTCTATCCAAAAGTGCTTAGCCATGTTAGTTTCATTGATCATGGTTCTGGCCATTTCTTGTAATGTTCTATTCTTTCTTTCTAGAACTCCATTTTGTTGGGGAGTTCTAGGACAAGAAAAATTGTGAACAATACCATTTTCTTTAAAATATTTTTCAAAATAATGATTTTCAAATTCACCACCATGATCACTTCTGACTTTTATGATTTTAAAATCTTTTTTATTTTGCACTTGAGTACAGAAGTCAATGAACACAGAATGTGACTCATCCTTGTGTTTTAAAAACTTTACCCATGTCCATCTGCTGAAGTCATCAACAATGACCAATCCATACTTCTTGCCTCTGATGGATGTAGTTTTAACTGGCCCAAACAGATCAATATGAAGTAACTCTAATGGCTTAGAGGAAGAGACAACATTTTTGGATTTAAAGGAAGGTTTTGAAAATTTTCCTTTTTGACATGCTTCGCACAGAGCTTCTGAGTTGTACTTCAGATTGGGAAGTCCTCTGACTAAATTTGATTTATTTAGTTGAGAGATTTTTCTTAGACTGACATGTCCCAATATTCTGTGCCATACCCATTGCTCATCGCTAACAGACAAAAGGCATTTAATGTTCTGAGATTTAAGATCTGATAAATCAATTTTGTAAATGTTATTCTTTCTCTTGCCAGAAAAGAGGATTGATCCATCCTTTTGACTTACAACTCTACATGAGTTTTGATTGAAGATAATGTCATAACTATTGTCACTTAATTGACTTATGGACAATAGATTATGAGCTAATCCTTCTACTAATAAAACATTAGAGATAGAAGGAAAGTTACCGTTTCCAATGGTTCCAGAACCAATAATCTTCCCTTTCTGATTACCTCCAAACTTCACGTCTCCTCCAACTTTACGTTCTAGGCTTTGGAACATAGACCTTTTTCCCATCATGTGTCGTGAGCACCCAGAGTCTACGTACCATGACTGGTGTCTCAATTGAGCTGTTAAGGACATCTGCAACAAATATTATTTTATCCTTAGGTACCCATATCTTTTTGGGTCCTTTTGGGTTAGCATAAGAGTTTCCAGAATGTGATGTATATTTTATATCATGTGAGTGTCCAAACTTGAATTGTTTATTCAGAGGTTTGAAAGTGAAAGTCATTTTAGCAACAGGTTTTGGTATGTATGTCTCCTTCGCTTTGGGAGGTTTATATCCAAATCCTCTTCTGTTTTTCCCACTAACTCCATAGATCATTGAAGCCATTTTGCTTCTGTCTATGCTTTTAGCTAGGAAAGTTTGAAAACTATAGTCATATTCTTTCAGAATATCTTTTGAACTAGACACAGATTCTGAACTAGAAATTTTTTGAACATTTTGAATTTCTTTTTTAAGTTTAAAATTATTTTCTAAGAGATCAGATTTTTCTGCTTCATGTTTCTGAATATCAGATGCAAGACTCTTCTTGAGTTTCTTGTATTTGATTTTGAGTTTACTATAGTTTTCCAGAAGTTCTAATAAACTATCAGCAAGTTCATTTCTAGTGAATTCAGAAAATACCTCTCTTTGTTCTGACTCACAGTCTGAGTCATCTGTTGTGATAGCCATCAGAGCTAGGTTGGCATTTTCATCTTCAGAACCAGATTCATCTTCAGAAGAATCTGAGTCATCCCAGGTTGCCATCATCCATTTCTTCTTACCAAACCTCTTCTTTGGTTTTTCTTTTTGAAGCTTTGGACAATCACTTTTGTAGTGACCGGGTTATTTGCATTCATAACAGATGATCTCTCTTTTGTTTGACTTTTTGTGTCCAGAAGATTCAGGTTTATCTTCTGACTTCTTGAAGTTCATAAACTTCTTTTGTCTGTGCTTCCACAGATGATTGATCCTTCTGGAGAGCAAGGATAGTCCGTCTTCTTCTGACGCTGATTCTTCAGAGTTTTCCTCTTCATCCTGAAAAGCGTTAGTATCAAATTTCTTAATTGATTTAAGGGCCAGAGACTTACCTTTCTTTTGAGGCTCGTGTTCATCCAGTTCAATCTCATGACTTCTGAGAGCGCTTATGAGTTCCTCCAGATACACATTGTTCATATCTTTTGAAACTTTGAAAGCAGTGACCATTGGTGCCCATCTTCTGGGTAAGCTTCTGATGATCTTTTTCACATGATCTGCTTTGGTATATCCCTTGTTCAAAACTCTCAGACCAACGATCAGAGTTTGAAACCTAGAGAACATTGCTTCTATAGACTCACTTTCTTCAACTTTGAAGGCTTCATACTTCTGAACTAAAGCCAGAGCTTTAGACTCCTTAACTTGAGCATTTCCTTCATGAGTCATTTTAAGAGACTCAAACATATCATGTGTTGTATCTCTATTAGTGATTTTTTCATATTCTACTTTAGAGATAGCATTTAGAAAAATATTTCTAGCTCTATGATGATTTTTAAAATTAGCTTTTTTTGTAGTCTATCCATATTTTTTCTGTCAACTTTGTTTCCTTCTAAGTCAGTAGGATGTGTGTAACCATCCAGGACTATATCCCATAGATCACTATCATGACCTAGAAAGAAACTTTCTAGTCTGTCTTTCCAGTACTCAAAATCTTCTCCATCAAAAATAGGAGGTTTGTTGTAACTATTGGTTTTTTGTTCAGCAACCATTGTGTTTTCTTCTGGATCTTTCTCTGACACGGTTAAGTGTTGTGCTCAGAGTCAAGCTTTGATACCAATTAAAGGGGTAAGAAAACACTTATAAGGGGGGTTGAATAAGTGACTCTTTTTCTTTTCAAAACAAAGCTCAACAATAATGGAAGAACAAGATTATTTTTATCCTGGTTCGTTTGAACTCAAACTACTCCAGTCCACCCGCCAAGGTGATTTCACCTTTCTCAACAAGGACTTAATTCACTATAATCAACTGATTACAAACATACAATAACTGTTGTGACTAAGAATGCACAAGTAATCTTACAAGTGACTAACACTAATAAGACTTAAATCTAGTCCTAGTCCGCTTGAGAAATCTGACCAAACTTGGTCTCTCAAGGAACAATTACAAGAGTTTAATCTTACAGATAGTGAAATAAAATTTGCTTCTAATCAAGCTATATCACAACTGTGATTTTTCACTTAGAATAAATTGCACAAAGTGTATGAACAATGAGTTTGTGAGCCCAGAATTTTTCACGTAGTTTCTTGCTTCTTTTTGAAATTTGATTAGTTGGTTGGCTTGCAATAAATGTCCTTCTATTTATAGTAGGAACAAAAAGACCGTTGCTGCCTTCAGAAAAGTGGAGAGCATTAAATGCTTGCGTGTTTCCTTGCACTATTCCATTTTCCAAGAAACTAGCTTAGACACTTGAGTGCTTGCAGCCGTCTTTGCATTAATGAGCAAACGACAACTTGTAAGAACATGTTTCCTACGCTTGACAAGACAAGTTGGCTTTAACGTTCATTCAGAACTTGATTCAACGTCTTGTATTCAGAACATGCTTTACACATCTTCTAGGCGGCGCTTTGCTTGCTAAGAACTTGATCAACGCTTGATTTCAAGTAATCTTCTGAGCAAGGAAACCTGCTAAATGTTAGAAGATATATTTAAATAAATTATCTTACCAGAGTCAGCAGATGCACTTAAAACAAAAAGGTTCTTTCATTAAAGAACTTCTTCATAATTTTTTGCTTAGTACTTCAAAATGCTTCTGTCAGAATATTATCTGAAATAGTCAAATACGTTCATCAGAGTATAAATTATCTAAAATATAATTGATTGTTATCATCAAAACTATGAGATAGATCAGAACTAATCTTGTTCTAACAAGTTACTTAAGATTGGGTCAAAGTCAATGAAGCGATCTCTAAAGTATTCGAATTTTGGTGATCCTCCACACGTAATCAGCTCTTGATTTGTGAAGAGAAATTGGAGATGACGTTAAGGAAATTCATACGCAAGAAGAATCTCTCAAAAATATTGAATAATGAAGAAGTTACAATCGCTTGAACTTGGTCTCATAAAAGGTCAACTTTTTGGTCAATAGAGTCATTTTCAGTCATTTGAACCCTTGACTGAGCAAACTTGCAATGCGAGGTTTGAAACTTGGCACGAACATCCTTGAGGAGACATGAAGATCTATGAAGACCATTTGAAACCTTGGAGACTCAATTTGCTTTGGGAAATAACAAATCCTAATTGTTGACTTACTGCCTAGGAAGAAAATTTGTCTGATCAACTTTTGAGCCAAATTGAGTATTCGAGAAACCCTAGGATAATATCTTGCATGAAAAATGGGAGGGTAAATTTTCGGGTACAACAGAAACATTGAACGATTAAATTGAAAGGAAACTAATGGATTAAAAATCAACAATTCAAAGTCATTACACTGCAAAACAGGGACACTCCCTAGCATTAAGGGGTTTAGTCGCACATAATATTCAAAGAAATTACAATAAGAAAGTTAGACATTACAAGATAATTAGATTCTGTTGATCTTCAATCGAGATCGCTCTTGAAAAATCCTTGTTCTCTGAATCCCTTGAAAACTCCAATCTTTAACGTAGGATTCTTCCTAATGTCAAAAATTTATCCTCTAGACCGTCAAAACTTTCTCAAGTAGTGAAAATCTAATGTTCCCCGTCCAAAAAGTCCAAAACGCTCTTTCGGATCACACTTAGGGAAATATAAACAATATCAGAAATCATCAACGCACAGACAAACACGGCCCGTGTTGGTCACCAATCAATATTCAAAAATATCAACTCCCAAGATGGCTGACATAGTCCGTGTCACTTGACACGAGCGCCCGTGTTAGGAATCTGGTTTTTGTCCTTTGATTCATTCCTCTTCCTGACACGGCCCGTGTTGTAACACCCCTTCTAAATAACCCGTGAATATATTAATTAAATCAGAGTAACATGGAAAACAGGGATGTCACAATCCAAGATAAATATAAATACCTCAAATCTACAGTTATCGTGCTTTACTGAAGGAATTATTAAGATAAATGTTCAAATCAATATCATGTTCTACACAGCGAAAATGTCTCAAAACCGGAATAACTTCACTTCATAAGTATTACCAACATAAATTAAACAATAGAGTATAAAATAAAACTCATCATTCAAACGTTTCCCCCAGTGTTACAACCTATCAGAGCACGACACTGACACGCGGACTTAAAGTAACATAGCTCTAGAGCCATCCTCACCAACTCCTGAGCTGCTAACTTTAATCTGAAATCATTAAAGTAAGGGTAAGATTTCTCATAATTAACATGCATTATAAGCTTCTCAATCAACATTATATCACAAGCATATTATTTCACCCATTTTAGCATAAATTCAGATTCAACACGCAGATCCAATCATACAAGTCATTATGCACCAATCAATAATCAACCAAAGAATTGTAACACTGGAAGTCATCCTAACATGTTACAATTCCATGCAAACACAAATGCAGACTCAATGCATGTGGTACCAATCACGTGACCAAGTCACCCAACACTGATCCATCATCAACTGGATACAGCAACCATCGATTCGTCCATAAACACCGGACACGAATCCAGCTGATCCATCATCAATCGGATACAGCAACCATCGATTCGTCCATAAACACCAGGACACGAATCCAGCCTAACCACCCATCATCACCCGGGTATCGGTTAACGGCAATACAAGTCAAATTCCACACAATGGGAATTAACTTCACCAAAACAATGCATATGCATGCACATCACCAGCATGCAACATCAAATCAGTCTATGAAATACATCAATTTATCATAACTGAACCAAAACCAAAAGAAACATGATATCATTATTTATCATACACACATCAAACAGCATAAACATGCACTTCATTCACAAGGACCTGATACAATCAATTATCATGGATACACCATTGCATATACACCAAATATGCACATAATAACAAACCGCATAATCGGAAAGTCAACATCAAATCAACAGAATATGATCACAACATAATTCCAAATAATTCCAAAACCAATATATCACATGATCACATCTCAATCATAATGGATAGCAGGCACAACACATAAGTATCAGTTCTCATTCACCAAATCAGAACAATTTACAAACAATTCTACATCATTCTCAAAATACCAAAGTTTACAAAAATCGGGAATTCGACTCTTTTTAAAATAATTTTCATAAAATAATATTTTTCTTATTTTATAAGATAGCATTTTAAATTTAAGAAATACTGCCGAAAACGGCACTCAAATCGGACTTACGATTTGAAAGTTATGAATTTTCAAAGTTTAATATTTTTCAAAAAGTTACGTTTCTGGAAAATGTACTGGAACCCGGTTCCTACCTATACAGGAACCGGTTCCTGCGACCAATTTTGCAAGTTTTTGTACGTTCACACAGTGGAACCCGGTTCCTCCCCACTGGGAACCGGTTCCCACGACCTGCAGAGTCAAAATCTGCTATTTTGACAACATTATTCATTCCAATCCCATCCAATTCATACTCATACGAATTATAACATCCGGGACACCAAAATGCAACCAATACACATCAATACAATATCATAAATCATGTTTCCATCATTCCTATTACTTATTCATCACATTAATCGTTCCAATTCCTATACTCTGACACAATTAGGGATAATCCCACAAACCTAGAATTCCAAAATCGAGATTCCTAACATACTTAATCAATTCCATTGATCTCAAAATCTATAAGGCATATTAAATAATTGAAATCACCCCTTACCTCGCGATGATCCTTCGAATTCACGGCGTTTGGCTTTTTCCTCTCTTCTCTTCTCTTCTCCAATTTCACGTACAATGGTTTTTTCCAAATAACCTTCTTTTTCTTTTTCCTTTTTATTCTTCTCTTTATTTTCTTTTATTATTTGCCAAATAATAGAAATAAATTAGTCATTATTTAGTAGAGCTTTTTACTTCACACACCTCTAATTCAGCCTTACACCCCCTGGTCTTCCTTTTTAATTCCATAATTAATTCATCCATTTAATCCAAAATATTATTAATTAAGCCTTTAATTAATTTAATAATTAAATTCCTAATTATTTAACACTGGAATAAATTTGGAGTGTCACAACTCTCCCCAACTAAAAGAGTTTTCGTCCTCGAAAACATACCTTAGACGAACAGTTCGGGATACGAGTCCTTCATCTGGCTCTTCAGCTCCCAAGTGACATTTCCATCTGCTGGTCCTCCCCAAGCCACTCTTACCAACGCGATCTCCTTGCCTCGCAACTGTTTCAACTTCCGATTCTCAATTCTCGCAGGTACCGCTTCCACAGTCAAATTCTCTCGTACCTGTATATCGTCTACCCGAATCTCATGAGACGGATCAGCAATGTACTTCCTTAGCTGAGATACATGAAAAACATCATGCAAATTTTCAAGTGACGGCGGCAAAGCAATCTGATAAGCAACTTTCCCAACTCTCTTGGTAATCTGAAACGGACCAATAAAACATGGAGTCAACTTCTTTGACTTCAAAGCTCGACCAATACCAGTCATCAGAGTAACTCGCATAAAAACATGTTCTCCTTCGCTAAACTCAAGATCTTTCCTCCTCTTATCGTGATAACTTTTCTGACGACTCTGAGAATTCCTCATCTTCTCCTGAATCATCTTAATCTTTTCTGAAGTCTGTTGGACAATTTCCGGTCCAATCACAGCACTCTCTCCATATTCATACCAACACAACGGTGTCCGACACCTCCTACCATACAATGCCTCAAACGGAGCCATACCAATGCTCGAATGAAAACTATTGTTGTAGGTAAACTCAATCAATGGTAGATAACTATCCCAAGCTCCACCTTTATCCAACACATAAGCTCTTAACAAATCTTCCAACGACTGAATCGTTCTCTCCGTCTGACCATCTGTCTGTGGATGATAAGCGAAACTCAAACGCAACTTAGTACCCAAAGCTTCTTGCAATCTCGTCCAGAATTTAGATGTAAACCTCGGATCTCGATCCGACACAATACTAGAAGGAATACCGTGCAAACTCACAATCTTCTCAACATACAATTCTGCCAACCTTTCCATCGGATAATCCATTCTTATCAGAATAAAGTGAGCATATTTCGTCAACCGATCAACAATAACCCAGATAGAATCACAATTTTTCGATGTCCTTAGCAAACCAGACACAAAATCCATAGAGATTCCATCCCATTTCCATTCTGGAACAAACAACGGTTCCATCAATCCTGACGGTTTCTGATGCTCAATCTTCGACTTCTGACAAACCAAACAAGCATACACAAACTCAGCAATTTCCTTTTTCATTCCCGGCCACCAAAATAACTTCTTCAAATCATGGTACATTTTAGTAGCACCAGGATGAATACTCAATCCACTACGATGTCCTTCTTCCAAAATAATCTTCCTAATCTCTGCAACATCCGGAACACACACCCTATTACCAAATCTCATAACACCATTCTCATCAATCCGGAACTCGCCTCCTTGACCTTGGTTGATCAATGTTAATTTATCAACTAACCCAACATCGAACTTCTGTCCATTCCGAATTTCTTCCAGAATACCACTAGTCAGTTTCAACATACCCAATTTCACACTATTCGGAGTAGTTTCACATACCAAACTTAAATCTCTGAAATGCTCAACCAAATCTAACTCACGGACCATTAACATCGACATATGCAAGGACTTCCTACTCAAGGCATCCGCAACAAAGTTTACCTTACCAGGATGGTAATTCAAACCGAAATCATAATCCTTTAGAATTTCTAACCATCTCCTCTGCCTCATATTCAACTCTTTCTGATCAAAGAGATACCTCAGACTTTTGTGATCACTGAACACCTCAAACCGAGAACCATATAAATAATGCCTCCACAACTTCAAAACAAACACAACAACTGCCAACTCCAAATCATGAGTCGGATAATTCCTTTCATGTACTTTCAATTGTCTCGAAGCATAAGCCACCACCTGCTTATCTTGCATCAACACACCACCTAATCCCATTAATGATGCGTCACAATACACAAAAAAAGACTTAGTCGGATTTGGCAAAATCAAGATTGGAGCACTTGTCAACCTCCTCTTCAGCTCTTGAAATCCTTTCTCACATTCAACATCCCAAACAAACATCTGACCCTTCCTGGTCAACTTAGTCAACGGTAACGCTAATTTGGAAAATCCTTCTATAAACTTCCTGTAATAACCTGCAAGACCCAGAAAACTACGGATCTCAGAAGCATTCTTCGGCGCTTCCCACTGAGATACTGCTTCTACCTTCGTAGAATCCACAACAATTCCATTCTTGGAAATTACATGGCCAAGAAAACTTACTTCACTTAACCAGAATTCACACTTGGACAACTTCCCATAAAGCTTCTTCTCTTTCAACAATTCCAACATAACTCTGAGATGTTCTGCATGATCTTCATTGCTCTTCGAATAAATTAGAATATCATCAATGAACACCACCACAAACTTATCAAGATACGGATGAAATATCCTGTTCATATACTCCATGAAAACACCAGGTGCATTAGTAACTCTAAACGGCATAACAGAATACTCGTAATGTCCATACCTCGTTCTAAATGCAGTTTTCTGAATATCTTCCGACTTCCCACGAATCTGATAATATCCAGATCTCAGATCAATCTTACTAAATACACAAGCTCCAACTAGTTGATCCATCAAATCATCGATCCTCGGCAAAGGATACCGATTCTTGATTGTAACTTTATTCAGCTGTCTGTAATCAACACATAATCTCATTGAACCTTCTTTCTTCTTAACCAACAACATCGAAGCACCCCACGGCAAAACACTCGGACGAATAAACTTCTTCTCAAACAAATCCTCAAGTTGACTCTTCAACTTTCTCAATCTAGAAGCAGACCTCTTATAGGCATCCTCGAATTCGAACTAGTTCTAGTAACAAAACCCATTAAGACTTCACCTTGCACTCTCACACTGTTCCACTTACTTCATCACGGAACACTTCATAAAAAAAATTACATCCAATAGGTCACATGCCTTTATCTTTCTCTCGCCGAGATCTAAATCTCTCGTTACGCAAACCATAACGCTTCTCTTCTTGCCGACTCAACTAATTTCACACACTGTAAAGCTGGCACAATAAGTACATCCCATCCAACGCGATCCCGACTACTATCAACAAGAGATTAAGGATGATCAGTTCCTCAATTTGTCAATAGATAGTCAACAATCATGAGGTGGCATCAACCATCATTACCAAACCACAACAGCATCTTCAATCTTACCCTTCAAGCTACTTAAACATAACCATGCTTGAAGCATCAACTGCTCGGCAATACTTACATCTTACAATCGGCGGTATACTGAACCAACCTCTTGCATAAAACTTCAGAGAAGAAAATTCTCCTCCACTTATTTCACACGTACCTCTGCAGACAACGAAAAGGAAACAATCAAGTACCGACAATGTTTCACACACATGTCGCATACCAAAAGGGAGTAAACACATAAACAACCTGGCCGATAGACCGACCTGCTCTGATACCACTGTTGTAACACCCTTTCTAAATAACCCACGAATATATTAATTAAATCAGAGTAACATGGAAAATAGGGATGTCACAATCCAAGATAAATATAAAGACCTCAAATCTACAGTTATCATGCTTTACTGAAGGAATTATTAAGATAAATGTTCAAATCAATATCATGTTCTACACAGCGGAAATGTCTCAAAACCGGAATAACTTCACTTCATAAGTATTCCCAACATAAATTAAACAATAGAGTATAAAATAAAACTCATCATTCAAACGTTTCCTCCAGTGTTACAACCTATCAGAGCACGACACTGACACGCGGACTTAAAGTAACATAGCTCTAGAGCCATCCTCACCAACTCCTGAGCTGCTAACTTTAATCTGAAATCATTAAAGTAAGGGTGAGATTTCTCATAATTAACATGCATTATAAGCTTCTCAATCAACATTATATCACAAGCATATTATTTCACCCATTTTAGCATAAATTCAGATTTAACACGCAGATCCAATCATACAAGTCATTATGCACCAATCAATAATCAACCAAAGGATTGTAACACTGGAAGTCATCCTAACATGTTACAATTCCATGCAAACACAAATGCAGACTCAATGCATGTGGTACCAATCACGTGACCAAGTCACCCAACACTGATCCATCATCAACCGGATACAACAACCATCGATTCGTCCATAAACACCGGACACGAATCCAGCTGATCCATCATCAATCGGATACAACAACCATCGATTCGTCCATAAACACCAGGACACGAATCCAGCCTAACCACCCATCATCACCCGGATATCGGTTAACGGCAATACAAGTCAAATTCCACACAATGGGAATTAACTTCACCAAAACAATGCATATGCATGCACATCACCAGCATGCAACATCAAATCAGTCTATGAAATACATCAATTTATCATAACTGAACCAAAACCAAAAGAAACATGATATCATTATTTATCATACACACATCAAACAACATAAATATGCACTTCATCCACAAGGACTTGATACAATCAATTATCATGGATACACCATTGCATATACACCAAATATGCACATAATAACAAACCGCATAATCGGAAAGTCAACATCAAATCAATGGAATATGATCACAACATAATTCCAAATAATGCCAAAACCAATATATCACATGATCACATCTCAATCATAATGGATAGCAGGCACAACACATAAGTATCAGTTCTCATTCACCAAATCAGAACAATTTACAAACAATTCTACATCATTCTCAAAATACCAAAGTTTACAAAAATCGGGAATTCGACTCTTTTTAAAATAATTTTTATAAAATAATATTTTTCTTATTTTATAAGATAGCATTTTAAATTTAAGAAATACTGTCGAAAACGGCACTCAAATCGGACTTACGGTTTGAAAGTTATGAATTTTCAAATTTTAATATTTTTTAAAAAGTTACGTTTCTGGAAAATGTACTGGAACCCGGTTCCTACCTATACAGGAACCGATTCCTGCGACCAATTTTGCAAGTTTTTGTACGTTCACACAGTGGAATCCGGTTCCTCCCAACTGGGACCCGGTTCCCACGACCTGCAGAGTCAAAATCTGCTATTTTGACAGCATTATTCATTTCAATCCCATCCAATTCATACCCATACGAATTATAACATTTGGGACACCAAAATGCAACCAATACACATCAATACAACATCATAAATCATGTTTCCATCATTCCTATTACTTATTCATCACATTAATGGTTCCAATTCCTATACTCTGACACAATTAGGGATAATCTCACAAACCTAGAATTCCAAAATCGAGATTCCTAACATGCTTAATCAATTCTATTGATCTCAAAATCTATAAGGTATATTAAATAATTGAAATCACCCCTTACCTCGCGATGATCCTTCGAATTCACGGCGTTTGACTTTTTCCTCTCTTCTCTTCTCTTCTCCAATTTCACGTACAATGGTTTTTTCCAAATAACCTTCTTTTTCTTTTTCCTTTTTATTCTTCTCTTTATTTCCTTTTATTATTTGCCAAATAATAGAAATAAATTAGTCATTATTTAGTAGAGCTTTTTACTTCACACACCTCTAATTCAGCCTTACACCCCCGGTCTTCCTTTTTAATTCCATAATTAATTCATCCATTTAATCCAAAATATTATTAATTAAATCTTTAATTAATTTAATAATTAAATTCCTAATTATTTAACACTGGAATAAATTTGGGGTGTCACACGTGTCAGGTGACACGGGTGGCCGTGTCAGACTTGTTGTAACTTGCTGAAAACTTCTTTAAAACTCCCGATTTCTTGACTCTTTTCGCCCTGAGTCCCTTGAATCTTTGACATGCATCTGAAACACTAGCAGCAACCAATTGAAGCATAAAATAGGAAATAACTTGAAATAAACTTACGAAAACACAAAATGCGGAAAAACTTAAGAAATATAAAATCGTTCAAAGAGAAGCAAAATATGACACAAAACGATACAGAATATCTGTATTATCATCCGACAAGTAACAAAAACATGATGAGAATGGTGAACGATCAATATACATCCGAAATAACTCAATATTTCGTCTTTAGGAGGTTTTCAGATATTTATATCGAAAGTAATTCAATATTTCATCTTTAGAGGATTTTTAGATATGAATATACGAACGAATGGAATGTTAAGAATCAATATGTATAAATTTGAATTAAGATAATTATATTAATTGTATTAACTTATTATATATAATTTATATGAATATAAATATATTGTAATATGGTCTCATTAAACACATATTATAATACAGAAAATATATTTTCAATAAATAAAAAATTAAGATATATACAAATTTCTCTTAATTAAGAAAGAATGAATGTTTTAACTTTAAAAAAAATAGTATTGACAACATCCATTCTTGACTAAGAGAATTGAAAATGTATTTTATGTATTATAACATGTCTTTAATAAAACTACATTAGATATATTTATATTCATATAAATTTTATATTACAAGGTAATATAATTAATACAATTAAATTATTTATATTGTATGCATTCGAATATATATCTCTGAATGGTATTTTGAGATTATCAGAATTTTACTTCACTCTTATAATAATTTATTAAGAAATTCCTTCACTCTTTTGTGCAATGTGGATTTTTTTGGATCGAGTTGATTAATATAATATTTAAATTATTTATATTTTAAGTTAAAATACATATAATCAACAGTAGTAGCTGATGGACAAACTTTAGTTACAATCGATCAAATGGTTTATTTTAATCATTTTTAGTTTGCGTTAATCATTTTTAGCTTGCGTTAATAAAGGTGATGAAAATTATCAATTTACTGATACACACTCGTTCAAGAATTAGCAAACTGTATATGTGATATAGCTCTATGTAAATGCCCTTTTATATGAAGAAAGAAGAAAGAAGAAATCATAGCTCCTAACTAGCTGCATATTTCTTCCAAATTAGATGCCAGCATATACTCCGACCAATTTTGGAAAATGAAATTAAAACTATAACTTGAAAATGTATTGTTATAGATAAGTGCAAAAAGAAGTAGGTCATAATCTACTATCAAGTACTCAAATTTTATTCTGTGTTTACAATTTCTCCTTCACTTCAAGCAACTTGCAACATTCAGGAGGCAATGATATACTCCCTCCGATTATAATTATAATTCAAAATAACGTGTGCATGTGTGACCTAAAGTTTCATGTTCAAATCCAACTAGAAACAAATTGCTTATTATAAGGCAAAATAACTACTTTCACACTGACTAAGAAAATTGATTAAATATAATTAATTTTTTTGATTTCATGTTCAATCAAAATAAAATTTATTATAATATCCTTAATTATATTTGATGAATCAACTATCAAGTTTAAATATTTTTGACTTAAATTAAGAATATAATAGTAATACAAATATTAATTAGTCTAAAATTTAATGACTTTTACTTATAATACCAAAATTTAAGATTTTTTTTTTCTTATAATAGAAACCGGAGATTACTAACTATTATGAAGATGGATGAACGTAAAAAGCTATAAAATATTCAACCATTTATAGTATTCCTGAAAATAGAGATATACAAAAATAAGATAGACCTATGCTCTAACTCAATTTACACATAAAATACAAGCAATGTTTTTATTCCTCAACTATTTTGAATCTTAAATCAATCACGTATCTATGTGTAATCTATAAAAAAAATATCAACCAATACAAACCATGTTCGAGGAATTATGTTCCTAGATGAAAGCAAATGAAATTCAAGGACGGCCTTTCTTAAGAGACATGAAATGGGCAGCAAAGGAATCATAATCAGGTAACTTTGGATGAACGTGATCTGCTTTCTGCTTAGATGGAGTGTCACTATCTTGTACGTCTGTATTAGGAAGAGAAGGTTGCACCTTTGAAGATGAATTCACAACTTCCTCCTCCAAGGATCTATTTGGTTGTGAAATTGGTTTTGGAGCTTCGTTTTCGGCTAATCCAGACTTAGATCCTCCCAGACTTTCAGAGCTCTCATGAGAAACCCTTGAAGATTTCCATCCAAGCCTTGAACCAGGAGTCACAGGAGCCTCAGATAAAGAAGAGTGGTTAGAACTTAAACCTGTACCAGTTTTTGGAGAGGCTGATGTTCTTCGAGATACTCTACTAACAGGACGCGCAACATTGGCTGCATTCTGTTTATGACGTTCGGCCTCAGATTCACTATCGGAATCGAAGTAGGGAATTGAGGTTCGTGAGCTTGATTTCTTTTTTGCTTCACTTTGCTCATTCTGAATGAGAGGTTTATGAGTACTGGTGATCTCTTGTGCGTCTGTAACCAGATCATAACTATCAGAATCAGAAGATCTGTTGTGTGCTCTTGAGCCCGTGTTTCTATTTCCTCTGTTTTCGGTTGTATATTTGTCCTGAACGGGAGCATCAAAACTGGTTGAAGTCCTTACTGTAGGCAATCTTCTATTCTGGATTGAAATGTCTCCCTGAGAAGCTGAAACATCATCTGATGTCTTCTTAATATAAGGTAGCCGTGTAAACCCTTTATTGCGAAAACCACCCTTCAATGTTCCATAGTTTAATTCTGTACCACTTTCTATGTGAGAACTCTCCGAAGTTTCCGTATAATCAAAATTATTAGATGGCTGCGGTGTATAGATATCTTCCTTGGAACCCAAACCCAGTGTAGAGTTTCTTCCTGTTGAAGATAGCTCACTAGTTGGCGAGTCATCATAACCATAATTTTTTCCGGACATATTAGTGACATCTACCTTTTTCAATGAATGCTCTTTCACATAATCTGAGCCACCTGAAGATGGTGATGACCCGGGATTTCTGTCAGTATCGAGATTCTTAACCTTTCCTGATGAGGATCCTAGAGTCCCATGGTTTGCAATCTGATCAAGGAGAGAATTCTCTTCATCAAAGGTCCTAGAAGCTCTAGACTTAACAAGATCTGTCTCAATATCTGAACCTGGGTCATCTGAATCATCAAAAGTGGCAGGCAAAGGGTCTTCTTTTTCAAAAGAAACTTCAGACATCAATTTTTCAGAAGTATGTGATTGTGTACCAAAACTTGTCTCTTTTACACTACTGTTTTGTCCATGGCTCCAAGAATTTGTATTTTCTAATGGATCAACTTGGTATTTGCTACTAGGAGATGAGAAGAACAACCCAGATCCACTGCCATTGTATTTTTTATCAGCATCAAATTTATAATCATCGTTGTCAGATTCCGAATCATCAAATACAACAGAAGTATCATTAAAAGAATTTAGTTTCGTGGTGGTTGTCTGTGAGTTTACTTCAGTACTAAAAAGGTCTTGTGCAGCCTTCTTCTCTATCGTCCAGTCATCTGAATTCAAATTATCATTGTGATCATCACTTGGAATAAAGAGATGAGAAGATGAAGAAATTCCAGATTGTATATTTGTCTTTGCATGTACAAAGTCGTTGTTTTCAGTATGCGTATTATCATCAGAATGATGTTCAGTCCCAAAATCTTCATCAGCACTGCTTGATTGCCTTTTTATACTTGTCGCATATAAGTCGCTACTCTCTTGCTTAAATAAGTTATTGTGGTGATATGTATCAGCCATTTGAGAACCATGGGTAAATGGTTTATCATCATCAACAGCACCACCTATAGTTGAAGCTGTCTGGGCATGTTTCACCACATTCTGATTACTATTCCTGTAATGTTCATTGGGCATTCCAACCAGATTATCTTGTTCTCCAGCATTGAACTCGTTGTGCATCCCAGAACTGCTTTTAGGCATGGTACTATTAACAGAACCGGAAGAAAGATGTTTGTCATCATGAAAAGTATAGTCTTTTGGTGCTTCACCTCTTGACCCCCTGCTGAGAGAGTTATGCAATCCACTTGAATATTGCCTATTTATATTTTCTCTATTTGAAAATTCTGCAGCTGCTTTCGCAGCCATGGTTGCACGATCAGCAGATTCTGCAGCAGCCTGTGCAGCAGAGGCAGCATCCTTGAATTCCATGTTCCAATTTTGTCTCCCAGTAGCAAAGGAACTCTTGTTTTCAGAATATGGATCTCTAAAATCCATTTTTTGACTTCCATCCCCTGCAAAAAAGAATCCCAGATATTCACTTTAATCAGCAGAACAGAAGCCTAGAAATTCAATTGTAAATGACTTTCTTTCAAAAATAAAAATACCTGAAGATTTGATTTCTATGTCCGGCATGCCTGATGTTGCGGAGTTATTGCCACTAGCCTTTCTAGCAGCAGTGTTTGCACTCTGGTCATATGAATTTGTATATGCATCATGCGTTGGTGTAAGTTGTGAAGGACCATCGGAATTCGGAGGACCCTTTTCATCATGAACAGGTGGTGGAACATGGACTTGAAAAGGTTCAACATAAGCAGACTTCTCCGGAGTACTTGGCCCAACCTTAACATAAAAATAGTGCATAAAAATAAACTACAGTAACAATTTTTTTAATCAAAATATATTACAGAAAATCCAGAATACACAAAACCTACCAGTAAATCTTGAGAAGCCTTTGTATCATTGTCTCCAAATGACTTGGACTCCCATTTGATATTATGCTCCTCAGCTATTGCGGTCAGTATTTTTATCTTGGTTGGACCATCAGGGGCTTTAGCAGACAATTTCTCAACCAACTAAAAAGAGGACAATAAATTATAAAAAATAGGCACAAAACGATCTTCGACATGATCCTATTCAACATCAAGTAGGTAAAGAAACTTGCCAAGCGATTTACACCACAGTCAGGGCGCAACTCAACAGCTGCAGAGACGAATTCTTTTCCATACTTTGAAGCCATATGCTTCTTCACATCCGCGAGCTCAGGTATGTCTGAACATCTAGGAGTTGCAAATATTACACTCGAAATTGCTTCCTTCAAATCGATGGGGCAATTCCTGAAAATATTTAGGGGGAAAAAGAACAAAGATGAGATCAAAGCAGTAAAAACACACAATCATGATGAACAGACTAATAACCTGCAACATCAATCATTTCAGAAAGAAAAATTCAAATGCCTCTATTCCTTTCGACGCACCGGAGTTATTAATCCCGGATAGCGGAGGAGAGCAGCCGACCCCCAAAAGTGGGAATAGTGGGATCCCGGATAGCGGGATAACTTTTTGTATACTAATAATTATATAATAATCTATAAAAACATATGTCATGTAATACTAAACTAATTTCACAACACTCATAAAATATTTATAAAATCTAATGTCAATCAAAGAACAATGCTTAATCAAGATTCAAAACATAAAGATTCAAATTCAAACTTAATACTATTATATGAAAATTCAAACAAACATAGAAATCATGTAGCATCGTCAAAATATTCCTCCAATTCTCCATCTTCATCTTCTTCAACATATTCCTCCAAGGAGATGGAGGAAGAACAGAAGAAGGAAAGTAGCAAGGAGGTGGAGGAAGAACCGAAGAAGGAGAGTAGCAAGGAGATGGCGGAAGAACGAAGAAGGAGTGTTGCAGGGAGGAGATGGTGGCAGAACCGTAGAAGGAGAGTTGAGGAATTAGGGCACGATAGAACACAGCGAATGAGGGAGAAAGAAAACAAAAACTGTTTTAAAACTATTTTAAAACTGGGGCATTTAAGTAAGTTGGCCCAGAAAGTTGTTTAAAAAAAGAGAACCGGAGCCGCTCTACCCGGGAACTTCCCGCATCCGCGAACCGGTAACGCGGCTGAAGCGGCCGCTTTTCCATCTCCGCCACCGCACCCTGCATATCGCGCGGGGGAGTGTCACACCGCTACGTTGCGCCGCGATAGCGACTGGAGCGCCCGCTATTGACAACTCTGCGACGCACACAAGTAAGGTCAAAGCAAAAGATACAATACAGATGTAAGCTGTAAAGTTCAGGCATTGTACATATTTACACAAATAACAGAATAACAATTTAAACATGATTTCAAAAGCAAAGTGCCAAAAAAAAAAAACAGTAACTCGTGCTGTCGTGCAAAATATCATTAGGAATTACCTTTTCTACACTACATAAACCATTTCATATTCTTCTATACTACCTTAAGCAATGACATAAAATACATAAACCATTGATCAATGGGATCACCGAGATAGTGAAATGTTATCTTGTAGAACAAGGATCCTTTGCTCAGGTAATTCGATATGATATGCTACATCTCTAATTGATCCCTTGGATTGATCCACCTAAATCGCACATTTACTTTTCACTCTATAGGGTATAATATATTAAATTATCCCAAAGTGACAAACATTTGGTTGACATGTCTAAACAAAAGAATAAAATACAGGCAAATTCAGTGGTTCTACCAAAACTACAGAATATAAACCTCTAGACACGTCAATCTTCAAAAAGAAAAAATGATATCCCCCCTAAAATCATCGATAACTATACTAAGGTTTTAAATCGTAGTCATGATTTGCCTCTTCCATCCCTGTATCTAGTTCAATGACCCTGTATTTTTTTAAGTTAGAAAGTGTTTCAAATCCTATTAAACTAAGAGGTCCACTACATATCAGAAACTACTTAAGTAAAGAAATTCTTTATTTAGAAATTATGGAATTATTGAAATTTATATTATTTATTTATTATTCATAAATTATTTAAGTAATGTAAACAGATTATGCAGTCGCAATACAGTCTCAGACATAAAAAAACATTGAGTTATACATTGATGCAGCAAAAAATACACCCGGAAACAACGTAGAGATGACATGTTCAGTGACATTAACTTAGTAGCTAGTAATGCAGGACACATATAATATTCTAAAATTAAAAAAGAAAACAAAGTATGAGAGTTTGAAAATACTTTTGTGATTCAATCATAGGCAAGCGAGCTGCCATAAGTTCACAGTATATCTCAACAAGCTCATATGCTGCCATGGTCTTCTCCTCCCTGACAACATGTTCAACCTAAACACAAAACACATAAAAAGTCAAACAAAAACAATTAGCTCATTCTTCATCAACACAAAAATAAAAGTGATTTTGCTAAAATTGTATTGATTTTGCAAAAGTAACTTTAGTTAAAAGTGAGTTCAAGATAAAATAATTTATATTTGAATATGTACATGTGAAATTTAGCTGAACAAATAAATTTCAATGTGAAAAACACGTTTGAAATTGATTTTGATACGTGAGGTTGTTTTTTAATATAATTGATTTTGCTTCTAGAATTGATTCTAATTTGAAACAAAAAATTGGAGCTTATGATTCTAGATTTGATTTTCACACTTAAATTTATATATGTTTTTACACAAAGGCATCTAATCATAAATCACTTTATATTTACTTTAGTCAGAATGAATTCACTCTTAATCAATTTTTGTTACCGCACAACCAAACACACACTTAGAATCTATTCTAAGTGCAAAATCAATTTTAAAAGAATACACTCAAACATACTAAAATCAATTCTAATTCTTCAGAATCACTTCTATCTCTCCAAAATCGAATGCAAACATGCACTAAGATATCTATCACCTAAGATAAAAACAACACAAACCTAGAAATCAATTAACACAAAAATCAATGAAAAACTGCTAAATTAAAACTGTTCATACCCGAATTCTAGCAGTCTGATCTTGACCATTCTCAAGCAATTTAGCCAATTCTCTCCTGAGTTGCTTCACTTGCGCTTCTCTCTTATTCCTCAACAGCTTAATCCTCGAAACCGCGAGCTTCAATGCCGTTTTGCTGCATCAAACAAAAGCAAATCAAATCAAAACAAAATAATCGATTAATATGCGTTAGGTTATAATCGAAAGCGTTAAATTTAATTGAAATCGGTGAAAACGTACCACTTGGCAGGCTTGAAGCTTCTGTGCAACATGCTCTAGAAGTAGGATTGGTGAAAATAATCGATTATAAATAAGTGATTATTTTGCGTGGAATTGGAAGAAAAAAATAGGTTTAGATTCGTTTTGGATGTGATGAAACAGTAATAATATGAGAAGAGGAATTTTTGGGAAAAGAAGAAGAAGAAGAAGAAGAATTGGATCTTGCGAATGAAGAAAGAGAATTAATTAATTTAATTTATTTTTATTTTAAATTGAGATTGAACTTTCCAGGAAATATACGTGACAAACAAATATAAACAGAAGAAACCTTTTTTCTACGAAGTAGGTAAAAGAATTAATTATAATTATTCAATTATTAAAAATATTTTACTTTTTATATTATTTTTTTATAAAATTGATTCTAAAATGAATTAAACCAAATCAAAACCGCCTGAATTGTTTCCGGAATAAATTTTATCTTATTTAAAACTAACCTAAAATTAAACAAAACCGTAATGTTTATTATTTGCGCTAATTGGATTTTTAGTGAAACAATTTTAGATTTAGAAAGTTATTAATGGAATAATAATAAAGTAATTAGTTAGAGACGGTATTAACTTCCGCGTGAAGAACGAGTTATATGCGGAGGACAAGACACGTGTAAATGTATAACTTATCTTTTATAAATAAATAAAAAATGTATTTTGTATAGATATATCTGAATATATTTTATTTTTTATGAAAAAAATAATTTCAAATATATATATATTTAAATTTTATAATAAAATAAGGTGATTTGAATATAAATCTTCGAATAAATATTATTTTTTATGAAAAAATAGTTTTTGATATGTATTTTTGAATTCTATTTGATTATAAAAATCTAAATATAAATAAAAATAAATTAAATTAAATTAAATATCTATAAAAAAATTTAGATTTTTTTGAAAATATGAAAAAAATAAAATAAATCAAATAAAATAAAAAATAAAAAATTTATGATTTTTAGAATGGGCTTCCCTATTTTGTCCTAAAATAAAAGATTTTAATTATTAATTTTTTTCGAATAAATTGATACGATAAAATTTTAATTCAAGGTCAATTTTTTTAAAATTAAGTTTTTTTACGTTAAATCGCATAAATGTCAGAAACGCAAGATTTAAAACATCGAAATTATTTAGTTATATTTTATTTTGTTATAAAATATCTCAATTATTACATTTAATCATTATAATTAAAAATTTAATTATTACATTTATGGTTTAATTTCATATAATAAATTTGTTTTAATATTTATTTTTCAATTATAAATTTAAATTATTCTTTTTAATAATAATTTAATTATATTATATTATAACTATATTATAAATAAATATCTTTTCAAAATAAAATCAAAAGAAATTTGAGATATTAAATTATTTCGAATATACATATCAGAAATCTCCTTAAAAATAAATATCTCCTTAAAAATAAAAAATATGAGTTCTTTCGGATATATATATATATATATATATATATATATATATATATATATATATATATATATATATATATATATATATATATATATATATATATATATATATATATATATATATATATATATATATATATATATATATATATATATATAAAATAATGCAATATCTCAAATTTATAATATATATTCAAAAACACATATTCAAAAATATTTTTGAATTTTTTAAAAATAAATTTTATTTTGATAAAAGTGACAGAAACTTCAAACTACAACGTACAAAAAAATAAATAAAGGGGTTTAGTATTGTTTTTGGGTTGCTTCACATATTGGTATTCCACTTTGTTTGTATATATTTATATAACATAGTATACTTTAATTTAATACACACGTCTACTTGGTGACACTAACAAAAATTTATTAATGTGATCTACTTTGATGCGTACATTTTTAGTGTGTCATCATTAAGATAATGACATTTCATTTTGTTTAATGTTTGAATTTTAATTTTATTGGTGATCATAATTTGTAATTGATCGATAAATATATCTGCAAAGCTGGAATTAAGAAGGAATAAGTGTATTTGTAAGGTATTTCAACGCTCAAATAAGTAAGAGTGTAAAGAAATACAATAACAAGATTAGGGTAGTGAATATTTAGATACTGAATATCTGACTCTCATAAGTGTGAGAGTTTATATAGTGCTCCCGGCGTTTAACCATTTGTTCCTATTTTTAGGTCTAGATATTACGTTCCTCAAAAATAGGTAACTATCAGGAACTAGTCGTTGTAACGGGCAGAGATGCTCGAAACTAGCAGTTACCACGAGCAGAGGAGTATTCACGAGCAAGCGTGATCTGATCGTTCCTGGGTGGCTATCCTTGTGCGACTGGAAGAGTGAGAATTAGCTTGTTGATGCGGGCAGAAGTACGATTGAGGACAACGATGGTCTCGTTGATCTTGGAAGTCAACCGACCATGCATCCCCAGCTGAGGGGCTGAGGGGAAAAGCGTCATCCGTTTATCCCAACTGATTGGGCGAAAGCTATTAGGTCGTCTTGGACAGATAAGTGGGTTGAGCCATGTCTAGTCATTGGGTCAATCCGGAATAAGAGCCCCCAAGTCGTTGCTTCTGGTCATATGAGTGATGACTTAGACTCAGCTCGCGCGTCGAGGAGAAAAATGCATGGTTGGTGCCTACCACTGGATACGGGGATGTCCAGTGATTCCCCGAGGATGGGTATGTACAAGGAACCTAATTGTCGCCTTACGTGTTCAGTTCGTGGGGAGTCGGACGATTGATCGGATTTGAAGAGGTTGCGTATCACGCCGAGCCACGCGTTTCCATTAATACGAAATAATGGAAGTTGTAATACGGTGGGAGAACTGACTTTTAGGTTTTGCATTTTGTCGCAAATGTTGCGAATAGCAAGAGTCGCCATCGACTTTTCTTTTATCCAATAAAGGAAAGGGTGAAAAGAACAGAAAAGACCTTTTGAGAATTTTCTGAGTTCGGAGGGTATATTATGAAAAGGGAAGGTATTAACACCCTTTTCATCTGTAGTTATTGTAGCGGTGAAAATCGGAGATCAAGCTATTAATTAACTTGACTCACAAAAGCAAGAGTCGCCACCGCGCTTTATTATTTCCAAGGGAAAAGGGAAAAGAGCGAAATAAAACCCTAAACTATGCAATGTAAAAATAATACTTAAAAGTAATAAAAAATACAATGCGTTTTTTGAAAGAGATCGAGAGTTCGGGGGTTGGTTATGCAATGGGAAGGTATTAGCACCCAATGCATCTGCGGTACTCCGCAGGAACCTTTTGAAATATCTGTTTTTTGGTTAAAATTGTTTGTTATATACAAGGGTGTATTTACCTACAAATATGTTTGTTTAAGGGGAAAGAAATGAGTTTTTATTATTGCGTTCGTGAGGGTTTCGCGACCCTTTGCCTACGTATCCAATGAAGGAATTAAAACACCGTAGTTCCTCTAGAAAAGAGTTGATTTGTTTGTGTTTTTTAGTGGGCGACATTAACGCACGCATTATAACAATAGGCACGGCCGGTATCGCGGTAGAACGGGGATAACATGCCCTTGGGGGAAGTTTTGATTTGTTGAGTGCTTTTGCATGTTTTAAAATATATTCAAGTAATGATTAAAGAGTGTTTTGGATTTTTTTTGGTTTGTTTATTTGTTGATTTTATCTTGCCTAATTACTAGCATTTGTATAAAGTAAAAAATGCAAAAAGATAAAAACCTACGCTATTACAAACATATCAAAAGGCATAAAAAATATGAAGGAAAAAATAAGATAAAAGTAAGAAAAGGAGTGTCTTTCGATTCTGGTAGGAGCAGCCTTCGATTTGCATTTTGTTAGCCTCCTTCGATTGGGGCTGGCAATCAGCAAAGTCACGTCTTTCAATTAGGCTTTGGCAGGGGCGAGGTCCTGTCCTTCGATTGGGCAAAGGCAGCAGCAAGTTATATACTTCGACTGGGCAAAGGCAGCAGCAAGTGGTATCCTTCGACTGGGCAAAGGCAGCAGCAAGTTGTATCCTTCGACTGGGCAATGGCAGCAGCAAGTTGTATCCTTCGACTGGGAGTTCGCGCCAGTGAGGTTATGTCCTTCGATTGGGCTGGCACCAGTGAGGTTTTGTCCTTCGATTGGCCTGGAAGTCAGTGTATGGCAAAGTCATTGGATTCTGCCTTGTTGCCTTCTTCGACTGGAGGTTGAAAGCAGTGAGGGAATGTCTTTCGATTGGACATGGCTTGCCTCCTGGTTGTCTCTTTCGTTCGACCTGGAGTAAGAGGGTAGAAGCCAGAAGCTTCGTTTCCTATTTCCTGTTTCCTGTTTCTTTCATTTCAAACATTAGATGACAACATGGCCTGAGGCCATGCTAGTATTTATCTTTCAAACAGTTTAATAATTAAAGTTAGTTCAGGTAAACAGAAAGCAGAAACGAAAGGGTTAACTTTTAAAAACATGGTAACAAAGTGGAAACGAAAGGAAACAAAGTGTTATGTACATGTTTTGAAACGAACAAAAGTATTATTTACATGTTATGCCATGAAACGAAAAGTTCAAGGGTAAGAGTGACTTACCTTGATGGAGGCTGGAACGTGTGCTGGGCCTTGAGTGGAGGGCCTGGATACTGGATTCGAAAGAGGGGTCACAGGCTGTGCTGGGAGCGTTGGATTTGAAGGAAAAGAAAAAAGCAAGTGTGATGCTTCTTTGATTCGAAGGAGACTGAAGTGTGGTTGTTCTTCAGAATCGAAGGAAGTAAGTGTTTGGGGATTCTGGGTTTGTTCTCACAAGTATTGAAGGGACTTGAGAGATTTTTTGTGTTTGAGAAAATTTGGTGTTTTGAGAATTTTTTGAAGATTTGTTCGCCTGGCCAAAAGGTCCTCCTCTGGATGTTGTGAAGCCTCTTTATTTATAGGCGAGCTTTGATATGGTTTTAGGGGGAAATCAAATAATATTTGAATTATTTGGGTATACTGCCCTCTTGTTTTCTTCAATGCAGCTCTTGTACACTCCTTTTTTATGTAAGTACAGGACCGAGACAATGCAGGCTTATCAGTATTTTGGAGCTTAGTGGCAGGTTGGTGCAGGACTGCTGCATAGCAACACAGCTGGCTTGAGTTTGGCAGTATCCAAATCGAAACTTGTGACTGAAAGGAGACTGTATTGCCCATCGAAGCATGTGGATCGAAACAAACCTATTGCCCAATCGAAAGTCCGTGTTCGAAGGAAGCAATGTTGCCCAATCGAAGCATGTGGATCGAAACAAACATAATACCCAATCGAAAGCCCGTGTTCGAAGGAAGCAATGTTGCATAATCGAAGCATGTTTGCAGGCAGTAATCTTGTCCAATCGAAAGAGGCATGCAGGAGGCAAAAAAGTGCAAATCGAAGGACCTGACAGCACATGAAATCAAAGAAACAAAAAACACACATTTCGTGCTTGATTAGAAGTTAGTGATACATATGATAAGAATGTTCAAAACACTTGACAATTTCTGCATAATTAATGCTCGAAGGTGAGAGGTTAAAAACCAACTGTATTTAGTGACCTTGACTTTTGTATGCAAAAATAAAAATGGGATCTTAGGTAAAAAATTGGGGTATGACAGCTGCCCCTATTTAAGTTTCTTCTATCTGACGAGATTGAAGGGACTTAAATATAGAATACAAAATTTTGGCCTTAAGATACCGCAATTATGTTTATGATATGATATGAATGTAATGTTTTGAATTTAATGAGGTATGATGCCGCATGAGACAAACTATGCTGGAGAAACCAGGCACATTATACATTAATCCCACTGGGGAAGAGATTATAACTCCACCAGGGAAACAGAGTCTTAGACTTGAAGTGAGAGACTCTTGAATGATTTACATCAGTACTGTGACTGGAAAAGGAAGTGATTGACATCAGTATTGTGACTGGAAAACAAAATGATTGACATCAGTACTGAGACTGGAAAATGATTGGCATCAGTACTGAGACTGGAAAAAGAAATGATTTACATCAGTACTGTGACTGGAAAAGGAAATGATTGACATCAGTACTGTGACTGGAAATAAACATCTTGGACTTCTGAATTTTACCAAGAATGGTAACACAATCCTTTTTTAACCAAGATATCGCTTGAAAAGGATAAAATACAAACTTCCCCATGGAACTCTTCCAAAGAGGTGTCGTTTGCTGAGTAAACATTATTGTTGGGGATACACAAGCTGCTCAAATAAAGAGGTTGCCACTTGCTATCTTTCAAAGGTGTCAATAACATACAAGTTGCTCATGAAGAGACCGCCGCTTGCTGTTTTTCAAGAGAACAATAACACACAAGTTGCTCATGAAGAGACCGTCGCTTGTTGTTTTTTCAAAGGTAACAATAACATACAAGTTGCTCATGAAGAGACCGTCGCTTGCTGTTTTTCAAGAGAACAATAACACACAAGTTGCTCATGAAGAGACCGCCGCTTGCTGTTTTCTCAAAGGTATCAATAACATACAAGTTTCTCATGAAGAGACCGCCGCTTGTTGTTTTCAGAGGTGACAATAACATACAAGTTGCTCATGAAGATACCGCCGCTTGTTGTTTTTCAAGAGAACAATAACACACAAGTTGCTCATGAAGAGACCGCCGCTTGTTGTTTTCTCAAAGGTATCAATAACATACAAGTTGATCATGAAGAGACCGTCGCTTGCTGTTTTGAAAGGTAACAATAACACACAAGTTTCTCTTGAAGAGACCGCCGCTTGTTGTTTTCAAAGGTGACAATAACACACAAGTTGCTCATGAAGAGACCGCCGCTTGTTGTTTTCCAAAGATATTAATAACATACAAGTTGCTCATGAAGAGATCACCGCTTGATGATTTTCAAGAGATCAATAACACACAAGTTGCTCATGAAGAGACCTTCGCTTGTTGTTTTTCTCAAAGGTAACGATAACATACAAGTTGCTCATGAAGAGACCGCCGCTTGCTGTTTTTAAAGGTACCCATAAAATACCGTGAAGATATTGCTGGAGGTGAGAATCAATAATTTCATCGAGGATGGACAAACTGCTCATGAAGAGACCTTCATTTGTCATAAAGAAATTCAGAAATAATCAAACTGCTCAAATAAAGAGTCAGTCTCTTGTTGTCATGTCGATATTCCAGAAGAATGTTATGATAACACTACTAGGGAATAAAGTTCATCTTCAATGGGGAACCATGAATAAATCCTTCCTGAGGAGACCAAGTATTTAGATTTCAAAATAAATGAACTCTCCATCTAGGTTTCACAGCCTAGAGAGATCCACAGGGTATCATTCACAAGAGACAAAGCTCAATCCAGGAATAAACTGGAGAGAAAACAGTCAAACAAGACTCCACCCAATGAGGAAACAACTCAAATGGGGATTTGTCCTATCCAGAGATGGAAAAGGAAAGCTAAAGCAAGATTCTTCCACGAGAGTTAGCTTAGTGGGGAATTAGAAAGGAGGCACACTTTCTGCTTAAGTTGACACTCTATTTGGAAAGAGGAAATACGATAACCAAAGTATACAGATCAAGAACATCAACAAATGTCAATGTGTGTGCATGATGCAAGTGTAAATGAATGTCATGTATATGCTGACAAAATAAATAGAAAAGATAAACTGAAAATGATAAGACATCATAGTATAACTCGACACTCGGCTAATCTCAACATTACTGGAGATAGAACAAAAGTCATCATTGGAGTAAGGTCCTTTTACAAGGATTGAATCTCTTTGGAGAGGAAGATATTTTTCAGTGAAAAATCCAAAGTTCAGTCTTCTATCACTAACAATCCATTGAAAGGATAACAACACAAACAATGTTTCAGCTGGAAAAAAGTCTTGCTTAGCTGGAGATACTGGGAACACCACCCTCTGATAATGTGTGCAAAACATATCACATATCTTGAGAAATCTGGATTGCCCCTGGGACTAATTTTGGATGCCCCAAGTTTACTGCTGATAAGTTGCATGATGCCCGATAATTCTTGCGAATAACTTCACTTCTAACATGCCCCAAGCTATATGGTTGATGAGGAGAAATCGTCTCAAGAGGATTTTACAAAAGACCTGGCATTCACCATGCTTTGGTGTCTTCAAACTCTTAGAGAGATTCATCAAATCTCGATGTGATTGCCCCGGATTGACTGTAGTTGGCACAAAAAGTCTTCAAATTTTTGCCCAAAAGAGTAAACAAGTTGGGAAAAAATTAACTAGGAGAAGCAACATGTTCGTGCTTAAGGTCTTCATGTGACATGCCCCCTGATATGATTTTTCTTGAAATGATTCTCTAATTACTCAACAGAGTTTCAGGCCTTAAAAGAATAAACTCATCACTAGTGCTTATATGTGAGCTTCCTTGATATCAAACAAATGTTTTGCAGTTAGAAAAAATTCATTATGAGAATGAAAATTCTAATGCAACAATTATGTAAGTCTTGAAGATTTTGAAAAGATATCGCACAAATTTTGCGAGTTAGAGCACCATTTATTTTTGTATAGGAAAAACATATGATACCAACATAACTATTTAGAACATTCATGGGAGTCAGGAACACTATCTCATTGAAGTATGCTTTCAAAATAACCTTGCTTCAATTAGGACTTTTGAGGGTTGTAACGTGGCCTGGTTCATGATTTTTAGAAAAAAATATTTTTTAAGGCTCAAAATTTATAGGTGCCCGCCCATTCTTCATTATGTTCTCCAACCCTATGTTCAGTTAATTCAATATGAGTGTTCATCTCTCAAAAGGATTTTGTGACGGTTAAGGAAACGACGATGCTTTCGGAGTAGAAACCACCCTTATGTCTTCGTGTTTGTAGTCACCAATTTGTTCTTTGCTGAGGACTTTTCTTTGTATTTCTTTCTTTGAAATTTTTATTTTCCCTAACTTTTGCCTGAACTAATTCTTTTGAATTGATAGTCCAGCGGGATGCCCTAATTTTTCCTAAGCCGCACGTTTTCAAGTTTTTGACTTAGCAGGCTTTTTCTTCTTCCTGATTTTTGACTTTTGAACAAAATGTGTGACATTAGCTTGTCTTTACTTGTTGAGAGGATTGTGACTGCCTCGTTTCTTGATGAATGAGGGATAACATTGTGGTTCCGCATCTTCTGGATTCATTATACACGAAGGATGGCCCTCGTAGTTTCTCTTCAGAAATATCTTTCTTATGAATTTTGAACACTCAATCAGATTAACTGAAAAACTACCCTGCCCCAGGTTAAATTTTGAGGGTTTTTCGTATAGAAAAAGAAACTCCTACTTCAAGGCTCAAAAGGGGTTAGCAAGGGATTATCTTCCTTATATCTCCGATGTTTAGGGATTTGAAACAATGCATGTACATCGTCAGCAAGATTTTATTCAGAAAGCATACAACCAGAGATTTTGTGTTTTTCAGATCATCATCCTCCCTTCAATCTCTGCCTAGGAAAGAGAATGAGCAACAAGTTGGTATCATAATGCAAAAGCAATTTAAAATTTGGAAGCAAATATGAGTGAAACAAATGAATTTCTTCAAGACAAACATACTCATTGTATTAAGATAATCATTCAGATGCAAACAAGTTCTTACATGTAAGCAATGTTTTGATAAACAAGAAAGATACAAAAGAAGAAATAAGTTAATAATCTGGGAATGCTTTCCATCTGGATTTGTGCTGAAGGAAACCTGTGATACGGTGGGAGAACTGACTTGGGTCTTGCGTTTGTTTTCGCAAATGTTTCGGTTGAGCAAGAGTCGCCACCGACTTTTTATTTTATCCTAAGGAAAGGTTAAAAAGCACAGCAAAAACCTTTGAGATGTTTTCTTGGGTTCGGGGAGTAGATTATAGAAAGGGAAGGTATTAACACCCTTTCTATCCATGGTTATCCATTGGCTCTTAGCTACTTGCTTAGATCACTTGCCTTTGATTTTCAATTGTTTGAAATGGTGCTTTGTGTGTGAGTTTGAAAATGTTTTGAAAAGAGGCCATTTGTTGTGGCAACCTTTGTAATGATCCATGTTTGAATGTATACAAAGGTGTACTTATCTTTTGAAAAGTTTTCAATGTTTTTGAAAGTTGTTTTGAAAGTGTGTTGTGATGTGTGTTTTGAAAAATGACAAGGATTGTTTTGCAAGATTTGGTCAAGTAACCAAGAGTTGTCTACTCCTAAATTTACTCAAAGATCTTTCCTATGTTTTAACCCTTTTAACAATTTTGTTCCACCATTGTATTTGGTGGACAATCTTGTGTTTAGGATGTTAATGGGACGGGCGCGGGTCATCGTTTAGACCATGATTGCAATGGTGCCAAGTGTCTTTGGCAATTTTCTTTAAGGGACTTGATCATTTTTAGGCAACTTTTGAAAGCGTCATCGAGGGACTATGATCATTTGATTTGTTTTGTTTTGCCAAAAACACTCAACATGCAACATGGCCCATTTATTGAAGGCAACAAGTGGAGTAACTCTAAGGGGTGAAAGTGTGATTGGTGTTGTCCATTTTCATGCTTTTTGTCTTTGAATTAGGTCAAGCTATTTGTTGTTTGATTTTTTTTTGCATACAAAACCCTAAGTCTATCATGGCATATTTAGAAAGCTTTAAAGTGCGAAAAATAAAATCCTAAATTATTACAACATAATCATGGGATGGGGGGTACAAATGTTCAAATGGGGATATTTAGCAAGAAATTTAAATCTAAGCTATTACATCAATATTGAATATACAAGTTATCTAATTGTACAATAATTAAATAAAATACAATAAATATGCAAGATGTAAAAAATTATTTTTATATGTATGTAAAAGTATTTTTCATGTGACATATAAACAAAAATAAAAGGATTAATTTTTGGGCATTTTCATGGTTTAGGGCAAAACCCTAATTTGCTAAATAAGAGTATTTATTATGTATTATATACAATATTTATTAATTATATACAAAAAAATAAATAAAAAGGAAGTATATTGTAAAAAAGTGATTTTTGAGGTTAAATATTAATAAAAGAAAAAAAGTATTATTTTTATATTTTTATCCTAAATATTCTAATAACTATATAAGTATTTATATTATATATTAAATATATTAAGTATTTACAAAAATAAAAATATTTATTATTTACATATATATATATATATATATATATATATATATATATATATATATATATATATATATATATATATATATATATATATATATATATATATATATATATATATATATATATATATATATATATATATATATATATATATATATATATATTTACACATGGAACTAAATGAAACAAATAAATACCAAATAAAATGCAAAAAAATGTGAGAAAAATATTTTTAGTGTTTTTTCATGTTTGAATAAAAATATAAAATCAGAATCAAAAGGAAAAAATCCAAAATGACAAATATATCACATAATGGGTCAGGGGGGTGCAAATTAAAAAAAGGGGTGCAAAAAGTAGGACTGACTCAGGCCCAGCCCAAGCCAGTCATGTTCAACCTCCAGACTTGTTTGAACAAACAACAATGCGCGTTTCCTAACTCCTGATTCCTGGACTTTCAAGCAAAACTCATAACACCAAAAATGTAGAGCATCAAGAGACGAATCCAGACATATAAAAAACTTGACTTAACTCTAAGAAACGAGGGATAATTTCTTCATCCCCAATTCCTGACCTAAGTTTTTTCTAATGTTCAGGTTCCAAATTCTCTTAACACACACAATATAAATGAAAAGTAATGATATGGGTAGCTTCAGGGCCATGAGTAGGACATAACTTCTTCACAAACCTAAGCCTAAATATGCTTGGATAGAGAGATAGAAGTTCAAACTTTTACTTGTTCAGCTTGGATCGTGTGCAACAATGGAGGCACTTTCAATGCAGTGTGAGGACTTGTACAACTTCCTTGAGGTCCAAGGATGCTCTTCCAACCTTTAGCTTGCTTTGAAACTAACTGAAACGACCTAGGTAACTCAACCTGCACAACTGAAAAAATGAAAATGGTGAACTTGGTTAGAGGTGTTACAGTTTGTAGCTAGGGCTTGGGATAGCTTGTATGGATGTTATGGAGTGTGTATGAACAAGCTTTGGCCAAAACGCACGAGCAAACTGAGTTGTACAACTCAATCTGCAGGGATGCCCTGTTTTGTGCAGCAAAATGGTGTTTTGATGCTTGGGGAGGTATTGAAGGTGGTTAGGTCGTGCTTTAGGTCTGTTATGATGTATGGAAAATGTTTACAAACTTTGCTTTGGCTAGTTGTTACAGGAATGAGAGATGGGATCAGTTTTGCAAAGTTTCTTCTTATCTAAGCTAAAGTTGTCAAGTTGGGTTATAGGCCAAGGAAGGTCCCTCAAGCATGCTGCATAATCTCTCCTTGATCAGTGGGATTAGTTCATAAACTTGTGCCTAAAAGATCTGGCTTGTACCTCTTTGATTTGTGTTTTGACATAAAGCCATGCTTTTCCAAAATGGCAAACTTGCTTTTTCCAAATATGGCTTAATTTTGTGTGTATTGTCCAAATGCACAAAATAACACTCTAACACAAAGGATATGCATTTAATTATTGAGTGTGGATGAGATAAAAGGCTTGTAATCTAGTTTGTGCAAGCTGAGTTTGAAAATGCAAAGTTATGAACATGCCTTGGTCAAGAACAAAAGTGGATTTTGCCCAACTTTGCAAATTCGATTCTCCCTAACCACAAGGGTGTTTGATGAGTTCTTGGACAATTTTGAAATCTTGGAATGTGTACTACAATCCATATTTGTAATGCAAGTTGAAATTCCAAGTGGAAGCATGTGAAAAGTGGCCATGAAGTTGGGCAAAAATCCTGCCTAGAATAGGTCAAAATTTTTCTAAGTTAAGAATGTTTTGCACCCTTGTTCCAAAAATCATAACTTGATATACAAGCTTCTTTTGAGAAAACTTTGTGAATCAAAGTTGTAGATTTTGCAATGGAATACAACTTTCATGTTTTGAGTTTTGCTTGAATCCAAATATATCTTGATGAAAAAATGGGACAAAGTTAGGAAAAAATTAGGAAATTTCATAACTTAGAAAATTTCTAAGTTATGAAATTTCTTCATTTCAAACCCTAATTTGTAATTTTTGATTTCTTGATGAACAAGTTTCACAATTTGACATGTCTTGATGAAAAATGAATCTTGACACTTGATTTTGACCAAAAAGTCAAAGTTTGACTTTTCAGTATACAATCAAATTTGGATCAGTTGACTGGAAAATTCATCTGTCAATCTTGTGCATTTGGGATCTTTTGAACTTGTTGAATGTGTCAAGACAATGCCATTGAGTCCTTGAGTACATATGTGAGCTTGGTTTGCCATTGGTCAGGTCAAACAGTCAAGAATTTCCTTTATGCAGTCAAAACCCTAAAAATGACCATTTTGCCCTTTTGGTGATCTGATCAAATTTCCTGTGGATTTGTGATCCAAACTTGATCAAATGGTTCATATGAGTTCATAATGTTGATGTGGGTCAAAAATCATGAGGTTTGACTGTCAATTGACCACAATTGACTTTTTCCCCAATACAGCTGATTTCTAGATCAACTGTCCAATTGACTGGGCAAAGATTGGAATCAAGGCTTGAAACTTGGTGTGGATAAACTTGTGAGCCCAACATGAAGCATGAAAGTAACTTTGGGCATTTTAGGTCAAAACATCTTTGTCCAAACTCAAACCCTAATTTGGGTCAACAGTGCAAGGAAGAGTCTTAAGCAGAGCAAACCCTAACTTGATCTTGAGCTCCAAGGGTCTTGTGGTGAGAAAATATTGATGAAATGGGAGGGAAAATTTTGGGGTACAACAGTTGCCCCTGTTCAATCTTCTTAGACCTGAGGATGTAGATTGGCTTGCGTGCCTTTCGTGATCCGAAGGTGGAAGATGATTGAACACTAGAGTGCCCAGAAATTTGCACTCGCATAGTAGAGTATCAGCAACGCGATGGCGGGAATGGGCTTATAGATGCCATTTGGAGAGATGGTGGATAGGAGAATGGGCTTATAGATGCCTGTGATACGGTGAGAGAACTGACTGTGGTTTTATGTTCGTATTCACACTTGTGCGATTGAGCAAGAGTCGCCACCGAATTTTTATTTTATCCTAAAGGAAAGGTTGAAAAAGCACAGCAAAAACCTTTTGAGATATTTCGTGGGTCCGGGGGGTAGATTATGAAAAGGGAAGGTATTAGCACCCTTTTCATCCATGGTTATCCATGGGCTCTTAGTTACTTGGTTTTTTAGATCACTTGCCTTGATTTTCGATTGCTTGAAAATGGTGTATGTGTGAGTGTTTTTGAAAATGTTTTGGAAGAGGATGCCTTGTCTTAGGATAACCTTGTAACAATTCTTTACTCGAATATTTTACAAAGGCGTGTATCTTTTCGAAAAGATGTTTCAAATGTTTTTTGAGAGTTTGTTTGAAAGTGTTGTGGATTGTGGTTTTTGAAAAGAAGGCAAGCGTTTTTGCAAGTTGATCTCAAGTAACTAAGAGTTTTGTCTACCCTATTGTACTCAAAGGTTTTCTCTATGTTTTCAACCCTTTTTAACAATTTTGTTCCACCATTGAATTTGATGGGCAATCTTGCGTTTAGGAAGTTTGTTCGGGACGGGCGCGGGTCATCGTATGGACCATGAATGCAATGGTGCCAAGTGTCTTTGGCAATTTGCTTTGAAGGGACTATGATCATTCCGTTTTAGGCAACATTCGAAAGCGTCATCGAGGGACTTATGATCATTTGAATTTGTTTTGCCAAAGACACTCGACGTGCAAGCATGGCCCATTTTGGAAGGCAACATGTGGGATTACCCTAGAGGGTGCAAGTGTGATCGTGTATCGATTTCATGTATTTGTCTTGTATTAGGTTATCTAGCGTTTGATTTTATATACATGCAAACCCTAGGTCTAACCATGGTATAATTGAAAGTGGTAAATTGCGAAAATGTAAAATCTACGCTATTACAAAATAAGCATCCGGGAGTGGGGGTACAAATTTATGAATGGGGATGAGGCTTAGGAATATAGTATCCAATAATTTACAACCAAATCGAATTTGCGATCAAATGTAAATAAGGTATATCAATGTATGGAAATAGCAATTGTATATGTGTCAAGTGTATAATGTGAAATGCATTGTAAGTGTAATTATTTACAGGTGCGGAATGTGAAATTGAATGTGTATTAAGTATTGTTTTGACTTAAAGAAAAATTAAATGTTTATTTAATTTAATTAATAATCTTGTATTCTTGTATTTTGTTTAATATGCGTAAAAGGAGAATGTTTTGATTAAATGCTTTAAGTTTTAATTAGATTATGTATAAAAATGTATCTTTATGTACAAAAAGTATTTTAATTAAATGTTTAAGAATTTAAATTATGCAAAAATGTATTTATCTATTATGTACAAATAGAAAATTTTAATTAAAGGAAAAGAAAAATGTTTTCAATCTTAATTATATTGTGTAATAAAAATATATTTTTATGTATTTGTGTTTAATATATATTCAAAAATGTTTTAAATTAATTAAATTAGGTATATAGAAAAGTGTATTGATTAAGTATAAGAAAAATATTTTAATTATATGTTTAAAGAAAAAAAAAGTATTTTCAATTAATTAAGTATTGAACAAATGTATTTTATTAGTAATAAAAAATTATTGTAAAGAAAAATGTGTTTGTTTAAGTTTTTATTAAGGAGAGAATAAAAGAAAGTTAGGTTATGTAAAGGAATTAAAAGAGCAGATGAATGCGTTGGGCTTTGTATTGGAAACGGGTTAGGCCCAGAGTTGAGACAAAGGTTTTTTTGTTAGGGTTCACTGAATGTTGTTCATTTGGGACATTAGTTTTAGGGTTTGTGAGACGCGCCGCTCATGGAGGTCTTCTTTGTCTTCCTCGTTTACGCGTTTCTGAATTTCCCCTTTCGCCCAAGCCACCAACGCCATCATCATCTCCTCTCCCTCTTCGGTCCAACGAGGCTGTAAGGTGATATCTCTGTTTCAACGCATTTTAGGGTTTTTGAACTTTAAGTCTTGCATATTTAATTTGTATTCCGATTTCGATTAAGTTTCGTTATTGATTCTGACCATTTGTGTCCTTTTTGTTCGAGGTGTGAAGAGAAGGAAAAAAAGTTACCTTCGTTGAAGGAGATGGTTAGGAGGCATTTTGGAGGGCTCGATGGCGGAGAGAACGTGATGCGCGCTTTGCTTCAGGTTCTGTGATGTCAAGCTGAGAACCTTAACATCTCTTCATCTTTTTTTCTGTTAGCCTCGAATTTGCCTTTACTGCTTGTTGCCTTGAACTTTTTGCCTATTGTATCTTGGCCTATGATGAAGCTTTCTTCTGAGGCTTGCCTACTTCGCTCATATGCCCATGTTGCCTTGAGATGAGTATGCTTTTGAATGTTTTAAACACGCTATGGTTGAAACAGTTTTGTTGTTTTGATTAGCTTTTTCCTCTTCTTCTGACTTGTTGCCTCGTTGTTAGATTAGAATGTTTTTGCCCAATGATGTGTTTACTGAGGGTTTGAATGATATAACAGTAACATGCTATTGTTGAAGCCTTTGCTTTGATTAGCCTCTCTTCTTCTTCTTCTACTGTATGCTTGAATTAATGGCCCATGATGATGTTGTCTGAGGCTTTCCTGTGTTGTTGCCTTGAGATGCCTCTTTTACTTGTTTTGAATGCTTCTGTATCTTCTTTGCCTTCTTGTGTTGCCTTATTCTGCTTGCTTCTCTAATGGCCAGTGATGATATATTCTGAGGCCTTGATGCTTGGGTTTGGTGGTATTATGCAGTATGCTACATGATACGATGGTTTTGAATGATTTGATGCAGTAGGAAAGGTTTTAGGCCATATTGTTGGTTTATGCTTAGGCAGGTTCTGGTTTTGATGAACTGGTTATTGGCTTTAGTGAGGCTTCAGGCAGGTTGTACTGGTTCTTTACAGGTTTTAGGCTCAATGCAAGCTTAAGGCATCTGATAATTTTGTTTGTTTTCTTCAGACATGTTGGGTTCTTGAGGCTCAGCAGGTTTAAGGATTTATGGTTTTTGAATGGCTTGAACTGCTCTAGGCTGGTATGTTGTTTATGCTGGTATGGTATTGGATATCAGGCAAGGTTTTAGAATGGTTTAAGCAGGTGCAGGCTTGGCCTGGTTTTTGCAGTAGGCTATAACTTGTTTATGCTTAGGCAGGTTGTGGCCATACAGATAGCAGGTTTTGGTAGTGCAGTTTTTGTATCTTGGTTTACAGTGGCTTGATGGTTATGAGGTTTGAATGGTAAGTGTTTAGGCTATTGTAGGTTTTGGTTAAGCTTGAGGCTTAACAGTTTGTATGCAGATTTTGGTTAAGCTTGAGGCTCAACAGTTTGTCTGCAGATTTTTGTTTCAGCTTGGCCTCCCTGATGGTTCTGTGTTCAGTTCTTTTGTTTTATATTATCTTTCTATCTCTCAAGCCTAAAGCCTAAGCCTGCAAAACCTGCTCTTCTATCTCTCTTCTCTTTCTCTAGTACACTTTGCATTATAATAATGTTTTTGTGTGTACCTTTAGTTCTGAAAGTGGCCACTTTATTTTGGGAAATGATGAAAAGAAAATGTGTTGCTTGCATATCCAATTTTCTCTGCGTATTTTATCTTTTCTTGACAGCTTTTGTACTTTGTATCTTCTTTGATATCTTTGCCAAATCTTCTTTTCTTTGACAGCTTGGGTAACCTTTGGCATTTTGACAGAAAGTTGGAATTTGGATTTTTAGTTGGATTTGAATTGTGCAGTTTGACACTTTGCATTTTTTTCAACTTTGCATTCATGATTAGCAAATAAAATTCTTCCCTCTTTGTGAACCGGGAGAAATCCCGTGATTTGCAGAGAGGGTTAACTGATCCCAATCAGTGGCCCTTAATGATGACTGTAATTTTATCTGTCTTTTCAATTCAATTTAACTGTTATTTGACTTTTCTTCTCTTATTTATTGCAGATGAATATTTGGATGGAGAGGGGTATTAAATGAAGAATGAAGAATTGGGGACTTAGAAAATATTTAGAAAAATAGGATAGTTTTATTTTCAATTTAATCATTGTAACTATTATTATTATAAATACTTCGTAAATGAATACTTGTATCTAAATAATAATTGTAACAAATATTTAAATATGAAATAAAAATTCTATTGATCCATTTAATTCTTTTTATCCCTTTTCAATTATTTATTTATTATTTATAGTTCTTTAAATTAAAATAACTGAAAATTAAATTCCAACTTTTTAATCTTTAGAATAATAAATAATTAACTAAACATTGATTCAACGTTGATCAAATAATAAACTCGGCGCTTCCAACATCCAAAGCAAAGCACAGTCAAACACAATAACTGATCAGACGCATTCCCTTTTTTCACTGATTTTTAACAAACATTGTAAATCCAAACTGCATATATCTTTTGACTAGTTCAATCAAACGAACATGAATTCAAACCAAATGCCCTCTTTTACTGATTAAATCAAATAATGCGAATTCAACCCAAATCTCGGAATGTCTTGCAAAGCACTGTAGAATTTAGATCTTTCTGAGAATGCGCGCACAAACCCTAATTCCTGATTAAATGCCAAAGAGCATTCGCCTGATCAAAGTTGAGCCAAAATCAACCAAAACCCTAAGCCAACTGTGTGAAACATTCCAGAGCCCTGAAAATCAGTAAAACCCTAATTTTTGTTTGACTGACGAGAAAAGTCAGTTTGACCGATTCTTGAGCCAGTTTGAAAAATCAGGAAATGCCCGAAGCTGCGATCTCTTGTGGAAAAATGCGAGGGCAAATTTTGGGGTACAACAGTTGCCCCTGTTCAATCTTCTTGAACCTGAAGAGTTAGATTGGCAAGTTTGCCTTTCGCGACTTGAAGGTAAAAGAAGATTGGACACTAAAGTGCCCAGAAAATTTGCACTCGGCGATGTGATGGTAGAGGTGAATGGGCTTACAGATGCCATTTGGTGATGGGCTTAAAGATGCCATCTGGTGTGATAGAATCTTGTCGGGGGATGGGCTTAGAGATGCCATCTGGAAATGGACTTAAAGATGCCATTTGGTGACGTTGGTAGGAGGATGGGCTTATAGATGCCATCTGGTAATGTTGAACTGTATGTCAATGGTGAGTGGACAAGTATCAGAAAGGCATCCATGTTTTGGAACATCTCTGAATCGGGAGGTCCGAATAAGCAATAGGTTGACATCCATGTCTGGAGAATCCGTAAACTATTTTCAGGAGTTGAGATTGAATAAGCAATAGAGCAACGTCCGTTGTTGGGAAGCGTCCGTAAACTGTTTTCAAAAGTTGAGAAGAGTCTGAACAAGTTGGTAGATTAACATCCGTTGTTGGGAAGAATCTGTAAACTGTTTTCAGAAGTCTTGGGAAGAATCTGAACAAGTGATAGGTCAACATCCGTTACTTGGAGAACCCGTGAACTGTTTTCAGAAGTCTTGAAGTTGAAGAGGAACCGGTGTAGGGCTTCCTGATAATGATCTCGTGTAAAGCTGCATCTGGATGAATCTTGGAATAAGTATCAGAATGTCGCCGTGTCCGGGTCACATCTGAACTATTTCTGGATGAATCTCGGAAGATGATCTGTGTCTGTCGACTGATCTTACCTGAAAAGGTAAAGGGTTAGTTGTATGCAATGTTATGATGCATGATGCAATGTATGTGGCATCAATGTTTATGATATGAATGGGATGAATGCGCATGTAAGCTGATGAGCTAATGCTGAGGATAAATGAATCCTGGATGGCTGAAGACAAAAGAATCTTGATTGCTGCCGGGGAAAATAAATCCTTGGCTGTTGCTGGGGAAGAGAATTCCTGATGACCTCTACTGGGGAGTTCCAAACTAGTAGACTCATGCTGGGGAGGTAAGATTGAGAATCTTCAGCTCGGTGGGAAGTAACTCTGGCGACTTCACTGGGGAACTCAAGATTTGCCCTCCCAAAACTCTGGGGAGAAGGTTCAATAGTCCGGCTCTGCTAGGTATTGATAATTTGAAGTTTTAGCTTCGCTGGGGATAATGAAGCTTGACTCCGAGTGGAGTTAGCTTGAGAAGAATCTGAACAAGCGATAGGTTAACATCCGTTACTTGGAGAACCCGTGAACTGTTTTCAGAAATCTTGAAGTTGAATAAGCAATAGAGCAGCATCCGTTGTTGGGAAGCGTTCGTAAACTGTTTTCAAAGGTTGCATCTGAACAAGCTGATAGATTAACATCCGTTGTTGGGAAGAATCCATAAACTGTTTTCAGAAGTCTTGAGAAGAATCTGAACAAGTGATAGGTTAACATCCGTTACTTGGAGAACCCGTGAACTATTTTCAGAAATCTTGAAGTTGAATAAGCAATAGAGCAGCATCAGTTGTTGGGAAGCGTCCGTAAACTGTTTTCAAAGGTTGCGTCTGAACAAGCTGATAGATTAACATCCGTTGTTGGGAAGAATCCATAAACTGTTTTCAGAAGTCTTGAGAAGAATCTGAACAAGTGATAGGTTAACATCCGTTACTTGGAGAACCCGTGAACTATTTTCAGAAATCTTGAAGTTGAATAAGCAATAGAGCAACATCCGTTGTTGGGAAGCGTCCGTAAACTGTTTTCAAAGGTTGCATCTGAACAAGCTGATAGATTAACATCCGTTGTTGGGAAGAATCCATAAACTGTTTTCAGAAGTCTTGAGGAGGAACCGGTGTAGGGCTTCCTGAGGACGAGCTTGTGTAAAACTGCATCGGGTTTTTGAACACTTTTGACATTCGAATGCCCCAAGTGGTGATGTAGATAATTTCCTGGCTTGTTACAGGTGTTGGTCTACAATCGGTCGTCCACAGATGTTTCCTGGCTTGTTACAGGTGTTGATCTGGAATTCTTCAAACGTGCCCTGGCTGGATACAGGAATCGAGTCTGGAAAGGTGATAGTTAACGGATATGCCCTGGCTGGATACAGGAATCGAATCTTCAAACTCTTCAGACGTGCCCTGGCTAGATACAGGAATCAAGTCTGGAAATGTAATAGTTGATTTGCTGAACACTTTTGACATTCGAATGCCCCAAGTGGTGATGAAGGAATCTTGAATCAGATTACTCTGCATATTGAGAGATTTCTTGAAATCTTGACTGGACTGCCCCAGGTTAACTGAATTTTGAAAGATCTGTTGGACCTTGACTGGACTCCCCCAGGTTAATTGAATTTTGAAAGATCTATTGAAATTTGACTGGACTGCTCCAGGTTAATTGGATTGTGCTATGTCATGCCCCCTGCTGATAGGAGATTTGTAATGGAAGTGTCATCCTCTTGAAGTGATTTTAACTTACTGAGAGAGTTTTCGTTCCTCCGAACATTCACTGTATGAATTTCTTCACTGTTAAACAAAAAGCCAAATGCAGACAGTGATATTCAAGTAATGCAAAGTTTTTATTTGTCTCGAAGTTTTGAAAAATGCGTTTTTCAGCAGAAAACTTTTCACAAGACAAGTCAACACAAGATTTAGAGTAAAGCCCTACAGGAGTCAGGATACCTTTTGTAACAGTATGCTTTCGAACTAACCCATGCTTCAATTAGGACTTTTGAGGGGTTGTAACGTGGCTTGGTTCACGGTTTAAGAAACAAAGGATAAAGGCTCAAAGTATATTTGTACCCACCCGTTCTTCGTGATGTTCTCCGACCTAAGCTCAGTTAATTGTGCGTCACTCTGTTTTGAGTTTGGAACGACTTTTGGGCGATGGTTCACCAGTTGAATTCGGGGAGACAATCATCATCTCCTTTTTTCTCTTTTTTTTCCAACATTTTTCATGTTGTTGAGGATTTTGTAATGACCTCACTATTTTGATTTTGATTTGTTATCCCTAACTTTTGCCTGACTGTTACCGTTTTCCGGGATTACCGTCAGCGGGATGCCCCAGCTTTCTTAAGCCTCCTTTATAGGTTTTGGCTCAGTGGGCTTTTTCTCTTTTGAGAGATTGACTGTCTATGTGATAGGGAACCACCCTTGTCTTTTGATTCCAAAGGAATGCTTTCTTTTTTGACATCGTTCGTTGTATTACGAACTGAGATTTTGCGACTTCAATGCGCATTTTCTTTTGGATTAACTGAGATACTACCCTGCCCCAGGTTTATGTCAAAGGTTTTGATTGTTCAGAACAGAAAACTCCTACTTCTTTGGCTCGAAGGGGTTGACTAGGGATTAACTTCCTTATAACTCTAGTGTTTGGGATTTGAAAGAAATGCCTGTACATCATCAGCAAGGTCTGTTCAAAAGCATACTGTATAAGATCATGGTATTGTTTCGTCATCCTCCCTCTAAAGGCTTGCAGCTTTTTATCAAGAGTCAGATGTCATAAAGAAAAGCATAAGAGTAGTGAAACGAATGGATGAATTCAAGACAAACATATGCAATGCATTAATGAAAACAGAGTTTAACATCAACAGATAATTGTTTGACAGCAAAAGAAATTACAACTTTGGAAATTCAAAAAGAAGCAAAAGTCTTTCAGCTTGAGCTTCGTCACTTCAAGTGGAGAACCCTTTAACGGAATATTTTCATCTCGCCGTCTGGCATGAATTCCAGCACCCCAATGTCGATGAGATCTTGAATCTTGTTCTTCAAGGCCCAACAGTCGTTGGTGTCGTGTCCCGGGCTGTAGGAGTGGTAAACACAGAATGCGTCGGGATGATAGTGAGGAGAGGAGAGATTGGGCTTCTGAGGAGGGTCCTTCAAGGTAAGCAAGTTGACCTCCAACAAGCGCTTCAGTATAAAGAATGATGGTATTTCAGTCTCCGTAAACTGTCTTCCCGACGTTTCTTGCTTACGCCGATTACCCCGTTGACGCTGGCGAGGTTGTTGATGGGCTTGTGACCCTGAAGCAAGCAAATGAGCTTTCCCCTTGTCTTCGTGAGTGGATGGGGGCTGAGCGGTGACTTGCTCTTCAACCTCAGATGTTTGCCCCAGTTGGTTATTCGGAAGCAGTTGGTGGACAAGAACTCTGAGTTCCTCTTGTCTTTGAGATAGGTCTTGGATGAGAGCCATCTGGCCCACCAACTGTCCCATCATTTGGGTCCTCAAGGTTGTCAGATCAAACTGCAGCTCCGCAAGCTGATCACTCCTGGCATTGTTGGAATTCTCCAAGCCCTTTGTGAGGAGAGCTTTCATCTCTTCTTGCCCCAGAGACAAGTTCAGGAACATCTCCTGCAGCTGAGCAGTCTGGTCTTGGATGTCTTTGACAGACCTTTCTAGAGCCATCTCTTACTGAAATAAACAGCAGGAGAGTAAGGAAACCTGAAAAAAGGAAAGACTGTCAAAATGCAATGCATGGTATGTGGATGCATGCTTTCAAGGATCTCTTGGGGTAAACACAAGAAAATGTTAGAGGTTGAACTTTGCTCTTGGATTGGAGAACTTTGCACCGGTGGATGTCTTTCCACTAGAATCAAGCTCACCATGTCGAGTGGGTCATAGCCACTGATTCAAGTTGTTGCACTTGATCTTTGACTGAAGAACTTTGTTTCATGAGAATCAAGCTCACCATGTCAAGTGGGTCATAGCCATTGACTCAAGTTGTTGTACTTGAACTTTGATTGCATTGGTTAGAGGAGAAACCCCTTGCCCCTTGATAGACGTCCGGTTCAACGTAACCCTGCATCAAAAGAACCCTCGAGATCCTTGAAATGGTTATTGAAAATGCTATGGTATGATGTCATGATGTTATGTACATGTATGCACAAGCAAGTGAGTGTATATACAGGCAAACATATCCACACAAAGCAAACAAGTCCTTAGGTTTAGGCTTGCATGGGGTTTAGGTAAGTACCCTCTTGAGTGTAGTTGGCTAAAAAACCTGTCCTATAAATAGTAACCGGGTTCTAAGGAGCTCAATATCACAGGATTGTTTTCTGTGTTCATTGTTTCGGTTTAGCCACTTACTGGCGACCAAAATATTCCAAGAAAACAAACCTCAAAAGAGTGTAGTATCGAGGATCTACCAACTTTGGACTGCACCAAAGTCGGTCATCTCACTACCCCTAAAAAGGCTAAGATGGTCAATTAAGGTTCTAAGAGTTCGTTAGTGCTTCACGATATCACACAGCGGCCCCGTACTCTCCTTGACTACTCAAGGGTTACCGGTACTCACAAATATGTCACACTAACATAGCTTACTGCTTCAACCATGTCGGTATACCCCGCACAGTTCCCTCGCAGTTTTTTTTGCTATTTACATAAGAAGGTGCCCCAAATCCGGGTGGAGGATTTATAACAAACCCAAACAAGGACCCAAAAGATAAATCAATCAAGGTAAACAAAGCAAGAATGTAAAGGTGATCTAAACCCTAAGGTAACCCCACTTGGAAGCTTCTCCCCAGCAGAGTCGCCAGTTCTGTGATACGGTGGGAGAACTGACTGTGGTTTTGCGTTCGTATTCGCACTTGTGCGGTTGAGCAAGAGTCGCCACCGACTTTTTATTTTATCCTAAAGGAAAGGTTGAAAAAGCACAGCAAAAACCTTTTGAGATATTTCGTGGGTCCGGGGGGTAGATTATGAAAAGGGAAGGTATTAACACCCTTTTCATCCATGGTTATCCATGGGCTCTTAGTTACTTGGTTTTTTAGATCACTTGCCTTGATTTTCGATTGCTTGAAAATGGTGTATGTGTGAGTGTTTTTGAAAATGTTTTGGAAGAAGATGCCTTGTCTTAGGCTAACCTTGTAACAATTCTTTACTCGAATATTTTACAAAGGCGTGTATCTTTTCGAAAAGATGTTTCAAATGTTTTTTGAGAGTTTGTTTGAAAGTGTTGTGGATTGTGGTTTTTGAAAAGAAGGCAAGCGTTTTTGCAAGTTGATCTCAAGTAACTAAGAGTTTTGTCTACCCTATTGTACTCAAAGGTTTTCTCTATGTTTTCAACCCTTTTTAACAATTTTGTTCCACCATTGAATTTGATGGGCAATCTTGCGTTTAGGAAGTTTGTTCGGGACGGGCGCGGGTCATCGTATAGACCATGAATGCAATGGTGCCAAGTGTCTTTGGCAATTTGCTTTGAAGGGACTATGATCATTCCGTTTTAGGAAACATTCGAAAGCGTCATCGAGGGACTTATGATCATTTGAATTTGTTTTGCCAAAGACACTCGACGTGCAAGCATGGCCCATTTTGGAAGGCAACATGTGGGATTACCCTAGAGGGTGCAAGTGTGATCGTGTATCGATTTCATGTATTTGTCTTGTATTAGGTTATCTAGCGTTTGATTTTATATACATGCAAACCCTAGGTCTAACCATGGTATAATTGAAAGTGGTAAATTGCGAAAATGTAAAATCTACGCTATTACAAAATAAGCATCCGGGAGTGGGGGTACAAATTTATGAATGGGGATGAGGCTTAGGAATATAGTATCCAATAATTTACAACCAAATCGAATTTGCGATCAAATGTAAATAAGATATATCAATGTATGGAAATAGCAATTGTATATGTGTCAAGTGTATAATGTGAAATGCATTGTAAGTGTAATTATTTACAGGTGCGGAATGTGAAATTGAATGTGTATTAAGTATTGTTTTGACTTAAAGAAAAATTAAATGTTTATTTAATTTAATTAATAATCTTGTATTCTTGTATTTTGTTTAATATGCGTAAAAGGAGAATGTTTTGATTAAATGCTTTAAGTTTTAATTAGATTATGTATAAAAATGTATCTTTATGTACAAAAAGTATTTTAATTAAATGTTTAAGAATTTAAATTATGCAAAAATGTATTTATCTATTATGTACAAATAGAAAATTTTAATTAAAGGAAAAGAAAAATGTTTTCAATCTTAATTATATTGTGTAATAAAAATATATTTTTATGTATTTGTGTTTAATATATATTCAAAAATGTTTTAAATTAATTAAATTAGGTATATAGAAAAGTGTATTGATTAAGTATAAGAAAAATATTTTAATTATATGTTTAAAGAAAAAAAAAGTATTTTCAATTAATTAAGTATTGAACAAATGTATTTTATTAGTAATAAAAAATTATTGTAAAGAAAAATGTGTTTGTTTAAGTTTTTATTAAGGAGAGAATAAAAGAAAGTTAGGTTATGTAAAGGAATTAAAAGAGCAGATGAATGCGTTGGGCTTTGTATTGGAAACAGGTTAGGCCCAGAGTTGAGACAAAGGTTTTTTTGTTAGGGTTCACTGAATGTTGTTCATTTGGGACATTAGTTTTAGGGTTTGTGAGACGCGCCGCTCATGGAGGTCTTCTTCGTCTTCCTCGTTTACGCGTTTCTGAATTTCCCCTTTCGCCCAAGCCACCAACACCATCATCATCTCCTCTCCCTCTTCGGTCCAACGAGGCTGTAAGGTGATATCTCTGTTTCAACGCATTTTAGGGTTTTTGAACTTTAAGTCTTGCATGTTTAATTTGTATTCCGATTTCGATTAAGTTTCGTTATTGATTCTGACCATTTGTGTCCTTTTTGTTCGAGGTGTGAAGAGAAGGAAAAAAAGTTACCTTCGTTGGAGGAGATGGTTAGGAGGCGTTTTGGAGGGCTCGACGGCGGAGAGAACGTGATGCGCGCTTTGCTTCAGGTTCTGTGATGTCAAGCTGAGAACCTTAACATCTCTTCATCTTTTTTTCTGTTAGCCTCGAATTTGCCTTTACTGCTTGTTGCCTTGAACTTTTTGCCTATTGTATCTTGGCCTATGATGAAGCTTTCTTCTGAGGCTAGCCTACTTCGCTCATATGCCCATGTTGCCTTGAGATGAGTATGCTTTTGAATGTTTTAAACACGCTATGGTTGAAACAGTTTTGTTGTTTTGATTAGCTTTTTCCTCTTCTTCTGACTTGTTGCCTCGTTGTTAGCTTAGAATGTTTTTGCCCAATGATGTGTTTACTGAGGGTTTGAATGCTATAACTGTAACATGCTATTGTTGAAGCCTTTGCTTTGATTAGCCTCTCTTCTTCTTCTTCTACTGTATGCTTGAATTAATGGCCCATGATGATGTTGTCTGAGGCTTGCCTGTGTTGTTGCCTTGAGATGCCTCTTTTACTTATTTTGAATGCTTCTGTATCTTCTTTGCCTTCTTGTGTTGCCTTATTCTGCTTGCTTCTCTAATGGCCAGTGATGATATATTCTGAGGCCTTGATGCTTGGGTTTGGTGGTATTATGCAGTATGCTATATGATACGATGGTTTTGAATGATTTGATGCAGTAGGAAAGGTTTTAGGCCATATTGTTGGTTTATGCTTAGGCAGGTTCTGGTTTTGATGAACTGGTTATTGGCTTTAGCGAGGCTTCAGGCAGGTTGTACTGGTTCTTTATAGGTTTTAGGCTCAATGCAAGCTTAAGGCATCTGATAGTTTTGTTTGTTTTCTTCAGACAGGTTGGGTTCTTGAGGCTCAGAAGGTTTAAGGATTTATGGTTTTTGAATGGCTTGAACTGCTCTAGGCTGGTATGTTGTTTATGCTGGTATGGTTTTGGATATCAGGCCAGGTTTTAGAATGGTTTAAGCAGGTGCAGGCTTGGCCTGGTTTTTGCAGTAGGCTATAACTTGTTTATGCTTAGGCAGGTTGTGGCCATACAGATAACAGGTTTTGGTAGTGCAGTTTTTGTATCTTGGTTTACAGTGGCTTGATGGTTATGAGGTTTGAATGATAAGTGTTTAGGCTATTGTAGGTTTTGGTTAAGCTTGAGGCTTAACAGTTTGTATGCAGATTTTGGTTAAGCTTGAGGCTCAACAGTTTGTCTGCAGATTTTTGTTTCAGCTTGGCCTCCCTGATGGTTCTGTGTTTAGTTCTTTTGTTTTATATTATCTTTCTATCTCTCAAGCCTAAAGCCTAAGCCTGCAAAACCTGCTCTTCTATCTCTCCTCTCTTTCTCTAGTACACTTTGCATTATAATAATGTTTTTGTGTGTACCTTTAGTTCTGAAAGTGGCCACTTTATTTTGGGAAATGATGAAAAGAAAATGTGTTGCTTGCATATCCAATTTTCTCTGCGTATTTTATCTTTTCTTGACAGCTTTTGTACTTTGTATCTTCTTTGATATCTTTGCCAAATCTTCTTTTCTTTGACAGCTTGGGTAACCTTTGGCATTTTGACAGAAAGTTGGAATTTGGATTTTTAGTTGGATTTGAATTGTGCAGTTTGACACTTTGCATTTTTTTCAACTTTGCATTCATGATTAGAAAATAAAATTCTTCCCTCTTTGTGAACCGGGAGAAATCCCGTGATTTGCAGAGAGGGTTAACTGATCCCAATCAGTGGCCCTTAATGATGACTGTAATTTTATCTGTCTTTTCAATTCAATTTAACTGTTATTTGACTTTTCTTCTCTTATTTATTGCAGATGAATATTTGGATGGAGAGGGGTATTAAATGAAGAATGAAGAATTGGGGACTTAGAAAATATTTAGAAAAATAGGATAGTTTTATTTTCAATTTAATCATTGTAACTATTATTATTATAAATACTTCGTAAATGAATACTTGTATCTAAATAATAATTGTAATAAATATTTAAATATGAAATAAAAATTCTATTGATCCATTTAATTCTTTTTATCCCTTTTCAATTATTTATTTATTATTTATAGTTCTTTAAATTAAAATAACTGAAAATTAAATTCCATCTTTTTAATCTTTAGAATAATAAATAATTAACTAAACATTGATTCAACGTTGATCAAATAATAAACTCGGCGCTTCCAACATCCAAAGCAAAGCACAGTCAAACACAATAACTGATCAGACGCATTCCCTTTTTTCACTGATTTTTAACAAACATTGTAAATCCAAACTGCATATATCTTTTGACTAGTTCAATCAAACGGACATGAATTCAAACCAAATGCCCTCTTTTACTGATTAAATCAAATAATGCGAATTCAACCCAAATCTCGGAATGTCTTGCAAAGCACTGTAGAATTTAGATCTTTCTGAGAACGCGCGCACAAACCCTAATTCCTGATTAAATGCCAAAGAGCATTCGCCTGATCAAAGTTGAGCCAAAATCAACCAAAACCCTAAGCCAACTGTGTGAAACATTCCAGAGCCCTGAAAATCAGTAAAACCCTAATTTTTGTTTGACTGACGAGAAAAGTCAGTTTGACCGATTCTTGAGCCAGTTTGAAAAATCAGGAAATGCCCGAAGCTGCGATCTCTTGTGGAAAAATGCGAGGGCAAATTTTGGGGTACAACAATGCCATTTGGAGACGTGACAGAACCTTGTCGGGAATGGGCTTATAGATGCCATTCGGAAGTGTTGATCGCGTAAGAGATTCCTTAGCGAGAACTTGCGTACCTGAGAAAGAAAGATGGTTTCCTGGCTTGCTACAGGTGTTGATCTTCAGTCCCTTCATACAGATATGCCCTGGCTAGGTACAGGTATCGAATCTGGAAATTGTCGTCTACAGATATGCCCTGGCTGGATGCAGGTATCGAATCTGGAATTAGTCGTCTTCAGATATGCCCTGGATGGATACAAGTATCGAATCTGGAAATTGTTGTCTACAGATATGCCCTGGCTGGATACAGGTATCGAATCTGGAAATTGTTGTCTACAGATATGCCCTGGCTGGATGCTGGTATCGAATCTGGAATTAGTCGTCTTCAGATATGCCCTGGCTGGATACAGGTATCGAATCTGGAAATTGTTGTCTACAGATATGCCCTGGCTGGATACAGGTATCGAATCTCTAAACTCTTCATGCAGATATGTCCTGGCTGGATACAGGTATCGAATTTACAATCAAATCACTCACAGACATGCCCTGGCTAGATACAGGAATCGAATCTGGAATCGCGATAGTTGATAGTAATCATCTTTGGATTGTCCTTTTTCCTGAAAAGGCAAGACGTTAGTTGTATGCAATGTCATGATGTATGAGATGCATGATGTCATGATGCTCAAAATGAGATAGTGTTGTATGCACTTTATCATGTATGTAAGCAGGATGTATGAAATGTGAAATGTTTATGAATGTATTTTCGTCTAGGAAAATAAATTCTTGACGACTGCCGGGAAATTGTGGAATCCTGGGCTGATGTTGAAGAGTAGAGTTCTTCGCTTCCGCTGGGGATGATGGTTGCAAGAATAAACCGGTAGGAGAAGATGACTCTGTTGGGGAATAAACTTGTTGGAGATATTACTCTGCGGGGAATTACTCGGTGGGAAGCGATACTTCGCTGAGGTTTTGATGAGAGCTCCGCTGGGGATTCCACTGATGAGTTATGTTGGGGAATTTGATGAACTCCGATGGGGATAGGAAGAACTTCGCCGAGGACGATCTTTCCATGGTAATTAGCTGAGGATAACCCAGTTATACCCTGGTGGGGAAATAACCTTTGAATGAAGTCGGGGAGAGACGTATGTATTCTGCAGGTGATAAGCTTCCAGAATCTACTGGGGATAAGCTTCCAGAATCTACTAGGGATATGGATTCCACTGAGGTATCTGTATTTCGCCGGGGGAATAATCTTATATTAAGACTGTTGGGGATGCTTGCTGAGGAATGTCTATACTCCGCTGGGGAATGTTGAGATCTTCTGGGGATACCCAACTTCCTTAAGGCTGACAGTAGACTAACTCTGCTTGGGGAGAGTATCTCGGACTTGCTGGAGATACTGTGCCTTTTTAGGGCTGATGGGAGACCAACTCTGCCTAGGGAGAGTATTGCTGAATCTTATCTTACTCTGTGGGGAGTTGAGGTAACTTGGTTACGTTCTTCAGCCGAACCTACTTTGGCACCTTGGTGGACAGAGCAACTAGATCACTTAGACAATTCTTTATTGCCCCTGTTTCTGATGTCATCTGTAATTAGTCCTTTGTTTCGCATGCAAATATTCATGATTAGCAATTAATGTCAAATGCATATATCAAAAATGAACATTGGACGTTCTTTGCAAAACAAAACAGAAAAAGGAAAAACGATGGGTAATTTTTCTGAAAAATTGAACTTGTATTGATTTTGAAATTTGCCTGTAAATATGCGTTTTATGTACAGGAGGCTGACGTCCTAGTAAGAGAACGCCGCCGAGCAAAATAGAGTTTATACAATTTTGTGAAAAGGAAACAAAACAGCTATGTGAAAAACAAATCCACTGGGTTTCAACTCTGCTATCGCCTTTATGTCTTCAAGCGTCTCATCACTCTGCTGCTTAGTTGAAGATGAAGCTGACTGATCGATGCCGTCTGAACCTGATAGTTGATGTCGAATTCTGGATGCAAGGTGATCCAATGAGACATAGTATTACGCTTATCCCTAACTTTTGCCTGGACCGCCCTTTCGGGTTTTCAGTCCACCGGGATACCCATTTTTGCCCAAGCCGCCTTTTCAGGTTTTCGACTTGCCGGGTGTACAGATTTTTTTTCATTTTCATCCCTTATTTTTGCCCGAACCCTTTTGGTTCGCCGGGAAGCCCTTATTTTTTCCTAGGTGTGTCAACCTAGCGGGTCTTTAATTCATGCGTAGTATCTTTTTACTATGTCTGCATTGGCGGGGTGAGGAAGGTCGTCACCATCCATGGTGGTTAGAATCATAGCTCCTCCTGAGAAGATATGTTTAACCACAAATGGCCCTTCATACGTAGGGGTCCATTTTCCCCTGGGATCACTTTGAGGAAGAATGATGCGCTTGATTACCAGATCTCCGACTTGATAGTCTTGTCGTCTGACCTTCTTGTTAAATGCCCTGATCATCCGTTTTCGATACGTCTGACCATGACAAATAGCGGTGAGTCTTTTTTCGTCAATTAGGTTTAATTGATCAAGCCGAGTCTGGATCCAGTCATCTTCGCTCAAACCTGCATCCTTCATTATCCGGAGAGAGGGTATATGGACTTCAATAGGCAGGACTGCCTCCATGCCATAGACCAAGGAAAAGGGAGTTACCCCTGTTGACGTCCGTGCTGAGGTACGGTACCCATGAAGAGCAAACGGTAACATTTCGTGCCAATCTTTGTAGGTCACTGTCATCTTCTGCACAATCTTCTTGATATTCTTATTTGCCGCTTCTACAACCCCATTCATCTTCGACCCGTAGGGAGAAGAGTTGTGGTGTTGTTTCTTGAATTGCTCGCAGAGCTCAGTGATCATCTTGTTGTTAAGATTGGTACCATTATCCGTAATGATCCTCTCAGGTACACTGTAGCGGCAGATCAGGTTGTGCTGAATGAACCGTGCCACGACATTCTTGGTTACCGTTGCATAGGAAGCTGCTTCAACCCATTTTGTAAAGTAATCAATCGCTACCAAGATGAAGCGATGCCCGTTGGATGCCGTAGGTCTGATTTCGCCGATCATATCAATGCCCCACATTGTAAAAGGCCAAGGTGCTGTCAAGACGTTCAGAGGAACTGGAGGAATGTACACCTTATCAGCATAGATCTGGCATTTATGACAAGTTCGAGAATGCTGATAACAGTCGGCTTCCATTGTGGACCAGAAATATCCTGCCCGAAGGATTTTCTTTGCCATGGTATGTACACTGGAATGTGTTCCGAAGGTAGCTTCATGTTGCTCTTCCATGATCCTTTCTGCTTCAGTCTTATCCACACAACGCAATAAGGTTGAATCATGGTTTCGCTTGTAGAGAATGCCGTTGCTGAGGAAGAACTTTGCCGCAAACCTTCTCAGGAATTTCTTGTCATTAACAGATGCGCCTTCGGGGTATTCTTGAGCTTCAAGGTACCTCTTCACTTCATGATACCAGGGTTTTTCTGTTACCTCTTCGATCTCAAGATCGCAGCAATGTGCAGGTTCATCCAATTTCCAGATAATGATCTGGGGCGCCTCGTTGTCCCATTTGACTTTGAACATAGAAGACATCGTAGCCAACGCGTCCGCTAACTGATTCTCCTCTCTTGGGAAGTGTTCAAAAGTTATCTCCTCGAAGTGGGGAAGCAATGTCAGCACACACTCCTTGTAAGGAATAAGATTTGGGTGTTTCATATCCCACTCGCCTTTGATCTGATTGATCACGAGAGCGGAATCTCCGAAGACACTCAGAAACTTGATCCTTAAGTCAATTGCAGCTTGAAGACCCATGATACATGCTTCATACTCTGCCATGTTGTTGGTGCAGTTGAAACATAGCCGGGCGGTGAGTGGAGTATGAGTGCCTTTAGGGGATATGATCACAACACCGATACCATTACCCAAAGCGTTCGAGGCTCCGTCAAAGTGCATAGACCATCGGGATCCTTCCTCAGGTCCTTCATCCGGTCCAGGTACTTCACAATCAGTCACTACCATGATATCCTCATCTGGAAATTCAAAGTTCATCGACTGGTAATCGTCCACTGCCTGGTGTGCCAAATGGTCTACCAATACACTTCCCTTGATTGCTTTCTGAGTCATGTACTAGATGTCGTATTCCGTCAAGATCATCTGCCATCTTGCTATTCTTCCGGACAAGGCAGGCTTTTCGAATATGTACTTGATTGGATCCATTTTTGAAATCAACAGAGTAGTGTGAGTCAACATATACTGTCTCAGCCGGTGAGCAGCCCATACCAAAGCGCAACAAGTTTTCTCGAGCAGTGAGTATCGGGTCTCACAGTCGGTAAAATTTTTGCTAAGGTAATAAATGGCGTGCTCTTTTCGGCCAGACTCGTCATGCTGCCCCAGCACACACCCCATTGAGTTGTCCAGTACTGTCAAGTATAAGATTAGAGGTCTCCATTCAACCGGTAGCATAAGAATGGGTGGTTCTTGGAGATACTCTTTAATCTTTTCGAAAGCGGCCTGACATTCATCGTTCCAACGTACTACTTGATCCTTCTTCAGCAGCTTGAAGATCGGTTCACAGGTAGCAGTTAGATGGGAGATGAATCGGGCAATGTAGTTCAACCGTCCTAGAAAGCCTCTGACTTCTTTCTCTGTCTTGGGAGTTGGCATCTCTTGTATGGCTTTCACTTTGGCAGGGTCCACTTGAATGCCTTTGTCGCTTACTATGAAGCCTAGCAATTTTCCAGATCTCACCCCAAAGGTGCACTTGTTTGGGTTCAACCTCAGCTTGTACAACTTCGGACGGTCAAACAGCTTCCGTAGATGGTCAAGGTGTTCCTCCTCAGTTTGGGACCTTGCAATCATATCGTCGACGTATACTTCTATCTCGTGATGGATCATGTCATGGAACAAAGAAACCATGGCACGTTGGTAAGTTGCCCCAGCATTTTTCAACCCAAAAGGCATGACCTTGTAACAAAAGGTGCCCCACTGAGTAACAAAAGTGGTCTTCTCCATGTCTTCAGGAGCCATCTTGATTTGATTATAACCGGAGAAGCCGTCCATGAAGGAGAATACTTTATGCTGAGTAGTGTTGTCATCCAGAACGTCAATATGAGGCAGAGAGAAATCATCCTTAGGGCTCGCCCTGTTCAAATCCCTATAATCAACACACATTCGGACCTTACCATCCTTCTTCGGCACTGGAACCACGTTGGCGACCCACTGAGGGTAAGAAGTCACTGCTAGAAACCCGACATCAAATTGTTTCATAACATCAGCTTTGATTTTCTCGGACATTTCTGGATGCATACGGCGGACCTTCTGTTTTACCAGAGGGTATTCTTCCTTGGTAGGCAGGTGATGAACCACAATGTCGGTATCCAACCCAGGCATGTCTTCGTAAGACCAAGCAAAGATTTCCACATAGTCATGCAGCATCTGAATCAACCGTTGTTTCACACTGAGCTCTAGATTGGCACCAATCTTGACTTCCTTTCTGTCTGTCTCAGTACCCATATTTACCGTTTCCATTGGCTCTTCATGTGGCTGAATGGCCCTCTCTTCCTGGAGTAACTGTCTTGCAAGTTCACCAGACACTTCACAATCATCTTCACCTTCGTCTTCGGCTAAGTTGATCGGATTTTCAAAGTCATAACTGGCAGTAGCAGAGTCGTTACCAGTGAGATCCAGAGTGGATTGGAACCTTTATAGGTGAGTGTGTGTAAATATAGCTGTTTTTCAATATATAATAAAGAAAGAAAGGAGCGCAAGATTTTGAAATGCAACAAACGTCCAATGTTTTTATTAATGATATATGAAAATGACACACAAAAGCCCTCACAAATGAAGCCACGGTGCCCCGGGTAAGACACCGAGCCATAAAAGTTTCAAAATATTGTCTGTTACAAATTCAAAACAAAAGAGTTCATTACTGAGTGACAAAAGTAATAGGTGTGAAGTCTTTGGCAGTCCAGTTGCTTGGTCCACCGTCGGTTGTTGGGTAGATCCAGCTGTCGAATTCAGATTCCTCCATGTTGTCTTCAATAGCATTCACTCCCAGGTTGGTGATGAACACAAGAGGTTTTCCAATCCTTGCTTTACGAACAGCCCTCTGAGCTTCTGTAGTGAAGCCCAAGACAAACTTGTCAGTCTTTGGAGTGAAATCAGGAAGTCGGCCCCAGTTTGTGCACTCACCTTTCTCAATAACAGCCCGGGCATCCTTTAAGGAAGCCGTCTTCAAATGAGAGTCTTCTACAGTCACATTCTCTGCTGACGCCAGTGTCTGAGGCACCTCTTCAAAGTGCTGGAATGGAGTCTCAATGAATTCCCCATCCATTTCTATGTACCGGAACGAGTTGAGGTGGCTGACCATATACTCCTCCTCCCCCTGAACTGTCACAATTTTCCCTCTGACCGGGTACTTAAGCTTCTGATGTAGTGTGGAGGTCACAGCTCCAGCCTTGTGGATCCATGGACGACCCAGCAAACAAGAATAGGATGGACGAATGTCCATCACATAGAAATTAGAATCAAACACTTGAGAAACAACTCTGATTGGAATGTCAACTTCGCCATGTACCATCCTCTTCGAACCGTCAAAGGCCCGAACAACAATGTTACTAGGCTTGAGCTCTAAACCCTCACAATCCAGTCTGTCTAGGGCCTTCTTGGGTAATACATTCAATGAAGAACCGGTGTCTACCAACACATGGGCAAGAGTAGTGCCCCTGCATTCAATGGAGACATGCAGGGCGTCGTTATGGTTCTTTCCTTTGGAAGTCAGATCAGCGTCAGAGAAGCCCAAACCATTATCGGCAGTCAAGTTGGCCATACAATCGGTAAATTGATCAGCAGACGTTTCTTGTGGCACATGGGCCGTCTTCAGGAAGGAAATCAGGGCTTTGGCATGGGCCTCTGAACACAACAACCGTGATAGCATAGAAATCTTAGAGGGGGTGTGCCCCAACTGCTCAACTACGTTGAAATCACTTTTCTTAATGATCTTGAGAATCTCTTCCATCTCTTGCTGGGAAGCTTCAACATTGGTTGTCTTTGGTGCCTCCGTCAGGGTAGGCAAATCAGTAGCAATCCCTTTGCCCCGAGCGTTAGATGACTCGGCAGCAGGGGTAGAAACAGGAACTTTATCAGGAAGGGGAGCAGGCACACTTGCAGGTGTGATGATAAGAGGTCTCTGAATAGCTGGTGGTGTAATATCTAGTGAGAACAGCCTACCGCTGCGAGTAATTTTGGCAGACCCGGTGATGTTACTGACGCCGGTACTAGTATTAAACTCTTGCTTTACTCCAAGAACATAAACATCTGCCCCATAGTGCCATGGGACATCTTTGTCGGATGTATAAGGGAGAGGCCCCAGGACAGTGATGATGACAGGAGCAATCTTCTGAGTGGACATGATTTTGATAGGCTTTTTTGGGAGAGCCTTAGGAGGTTTGTTGAAAATAGTGACAATAGAAACTTCTTCAGTAGGGGTAGCAGGAACGGCAATCTTATCGAACAAGATTTCTTTGCTATCCATCAGGCTTTGGATACCTGATTTCAGCAAAGGACAACCAACAGGTGAAACAGCACATAGATGGCAACCTTTACTACATCCCGGAAATAAACCGGCTAGCAACAGGTTCCTTTTGACGGTCAATAACGGAGTAACAATCTCTTCCACGGAGGCTACATACCGGTCTTCTTCCATAGCATTCGCTCCATGCTGGGGCATGGGAGCAGTCACAACATTGGGCCTTTCGGGCGCCTCAAACTGTATTTCTTTAGCATCAATAAGGTCTTGAACCTTATTCCTCAGAGCCCAGCAATCATCCGTAGTATGCCCCGGGCTATCAGAGTGATAAGCGCAACGGGAGTTGGGGTTGTACTTTGGAGAAGCTGTCTTCACTACCTTCGGAGCTTCCTTGACAGTTACCAGATTGGTTGACAGTAGTTGCGGCAAAATCTGAGACAGGGTCATGCTGAGTTGAGTGTACTACCTTTTAGGTCTCTCACCCCTTGGTTGGTTATACTGCTGAGGAGCAGCGGTAGGCTTTGAAATTACCAACGCGTTGACAGCTTGGCGGCGTTCCGGTTTAATTTGTCTTCTGGGACCATAAACAGCACTGGCTTCCTTCTTGAAGGGCTTCTTTTCAGTACTCGCGGAGGCACCTTTCTGTATCTTCCCCGACTTGATACCAGCTTCTATCCTCTCACCTGTTAAGATCAGATCTGTAAACCCAACAGAAGAATTACCAATCAGATGGTTGAAGAATGGACCGGACAGGGTCCCTAAGAACATGTCGACAAGCTCACGGTCAGTCAAAGGTGGCTGCACCCTGCCAGCCAGGTCCCTCCACTTTTGCACATACTCCTTGAATCCTTCGCCCGTCCCCAGTGACATACCCTGGAGTTGGGTACACGTGGGAGCAAGGTCGGAATTGTACTGATACTGCTTATAAAATGCAGTAGCCAAGTCTTCCCAGTTTCGAATACTGGCTCCATCCAGCTGATAGAACCATTCGAGTTGAGCCCCTGAAAGGCTATCCTGAAAGAAATGGATCCAAATGTTCTTGTCTGCAGTGTAAGGTTGGATCTTCCTTACATATGATCTGAGATGCATCTTCGAGCAGGACAACCCGTCATATCTTGCAAAAATTGGCACTTTAAACTTCGGGGGGATCACAATTCCAGCAACTAATCCCAAATCTTCGAAACCTAAGTCGGGAACTCTCTGCAGCTCCATAGCTGCTAACATGTCTTCCAAGCTTTTGTACTTATCATCGGCGGGCGGGTATTGTTGCTCTGAGAAGTCTTCGTCTTCTTCAGCCTCTTCTTCTTCAACTTCGGATTCGGAAGGTACCGCAACCCCTTTTCCTTTACTGGTTCCCTCTTCAGATGTAAGGGGAAATTCAAGAACTCTTCTGGCTTCACCCTCAAACCTTCTTCCTAGGGTAGCCACCCCGATTCTTTTCTTCTTCTTTTTCACTTGCTCTTTGTTCCCTAGTAGGGCTTTTAGATCCTCCTGACCCTTTGCCAAGGTCATCAGGAGATGTTGAAACTGTGAGTTTTGAGACTGCAAGTCCTTGACCGTTTGTTCGAGATCCATCTTACTGAAATAAACAGCAGAAAGATAAGGAAACCTGGTGTGGAGACCTGCTTATGCGCATGATGAATGATATGTTTGTTTATGCAATGCATTCAAGGATTTAGAAAATTCAAAATTGTTGCAAACAAAAAGAACGCACGTCATATTAATAAGAAGAAATTTGTCAGTACATAAATGCCCCATGGGCCAAATATTACAAAAAACTTCTCAAGGTAAAAAGACGTTGCGCATCCTCTTTGGTGCGATGTAGGTGTTGAGGGTCTCTTCCTCATGGAGTCGGCGGGTAAGTTCCAAAACCTTCTTCTCACTGGCGTAGAAGCTGGCTTCAAAAGTGTTCCGTTCCTCCTTGAGTTGGATCCAACTCTTCTGCATCTCCTCCCATGATGTTGGCATGTCAGGATATAGGATGGTGTAGGGAACCTCTCCTTCCTTAACGGGCTCTTTAATCACAGGGAGAACATGAGGGTAAGGCATCATTAGATTTTGGGCTCGGGTTCGTACCCACTTGAGATAAGGCTCAAGAGGGATGGAGTTCTTGTGCCCTAGTGTCTTACTGTCTACCTTGTTGGGCGTCCTCCAAGCTCTGATAAACCTTTGGCGAAGTCCTTGCGCATCGTTGTCGAAGTCAAAAACTAGGTCAGGAATCAACATGTCGTGAGGGCCATCCCTCCGTGCATATCCAAATTGTCTCAAAGCTAGACAAGGGTTATAGGTAATGCCTCCTCTAATGCCAAGCAATGGAACATTAGGGAACTCTCCACAACGATCGATGATGATGACATTTTCTCTGGACCGAGAACACCAATGTACATCAGAGTGAGTGAGGGTAATCAATCGTTGTGACCACCTTAAGCCTTGGTCATTCTTCAAGACAGATTGTGGAAGGTGCGAAATAAACCACCTTGCAAGGAGAGGAGTACAACACATGAGAACACCCCTCTTTCTCATTGTTCGTGTGTAAAATGAGTGAAGAATGTCCCCAAGCAATGTCGGTATTGGATTTCTGGATAAGAAGATCTTGACGAAGTTGACATCTATAAGCTGATCAGGATTTGGGAACAGGACCAACCCATAAATGAGGAGTGCCATAATTTCTTCAAAGGCTTGTAGATCCAATGAATTCCAACACTCTTGTGCCTTCTTAAACAAGAATTTTGCCAAAAAGCCTTTGAGACCGCTTCTAGTTTCCCAATGCCCCTTGATGTCAGATGGTTGCAAGTGTAGTGCTTGAGCAACATCTTCAGGCTTTGGTTCTTTTTCCGTACTGTTGTAGGGTAGTTGATTAAGAATAGGAATTCTCAAGAGTTGAGAAAATTCCTCCAAAGTGGGCACCAATTGGTAGTCGGGGAATGTGAAACAATGGTGAAGGGGGTCAAAGAACTGGAACAACACCTTTACCATGTCCTCTTCAATGCTGGTGTTGACTAGGCTGAGCAGTCTACCATATCTTTCACTGAAGGGAGAGCTTTCCGGAATTCTGGATGTGAGCTCCTTGAGTTGAAGAGGGATTCTCACAAGGTTGACCTGGATAGTTTTCCTGCGAAGAATTTCCATGACCTACAAAACAAGAACAAAGATAAAGATCTAAACCCTTGAAATGGTTAGTGAATGCATATGACGCTTTATGATGTTCATGATGTATGCACAAACATATGTACAAGCAAATCACACAAAACCCTAGTTTCAGGCTTGCATGGGGTTTCATAGGTAAATACCCTCTTGAGTGAAGTTGGCTTAAAAACCTGTCCTATAAATAGTAACCGGGTTCTAAGGAGCTCAATATCATTGGATTGTTTTCCATGTTCATTGTTTTGGTTTAGCCACTTAACTAGCGACCAAAATATTCCAAGAAAACAACCCTCAATGAGTGCAGTATCGAGTATCTACCAACTTCGGACTGCACCAAAGCCGGTCATCTCACTACCCCTAATAAAAGGCCAAGATGGTCAAGTAAGGTTCTAGGTCATTAGTGCTTAGTGACATCACTCAGCGGCCCCGTACTCTCCTTGATTGAACTCAAGGGTTACCGGTACTCACAAATATGTCGCACTAATATAGCTATTGCTTCAACTGTGTCGGTATACCCCGCACAGTTTCCACAACGTATTGCTATCTATAAATGTTTCCCCAAATCCGGGTGTAGGATTTCAAGCCCAAACAAGAGAACCAAAATATAAAGCAATCAAAGCAAACAATTAGTCATGCAAGAGGGTGATCTAAGCCCTAAGGTTACTCCACTTTTAAAGAATTCCCCAGCAGAGTCGCCAGTTCTGTGATACGGTGGGAGAACTGACTTGGGTCTTGCGTTTGTTTTCTCAAATGTTTCGGTTGAGCAAGAGTCGCCACCGACTTTTTATTTTATCCTAAGGAAAGGTTAAAAAGCACAGCAAAAACCTTTGAGATGTTTTCTTGGGTTTGGGGAGTAGATTATAGAAAGGGAAGGTATTAGCACCCTTTCTATCCATGGTTATCCATGGGCTCTTAGCTACTTGCTTAGATCACTTGCCTTTGATTTTCAATTGTTTGAAATGGTGCTTTGTGTGTGGGTTTGAAAATGTTTTGAAAAGAGGCCATTTGTTGTGGCAACCTTTGTAATGATCCATGTTTGAATGTATACAAAGGTGTACTTATCTTTTGAAAAGTTTTCAATGTTTTTGAAAGTTGTTTTGAAAGTATGTTGTGATGTGTGTTTTGAAAAATGACAAGGATTGTTTTGCAAGATTTGGTCAAGTAACCAAGAGTTGTCTACTCCTAAATTTACTCAAAGATCTTTCCTATGTTTTAACCCTTTTAACAATTTTGTTCCACCATTGTATTTGGTGGACAATCTTGTGTTTAGGATGTTAATGGGACGGGCGCGGGTCATCGTTTAGACCATGATTGCAATGGTGCCAAGTGTCTTTGGCAATTTTCTTTAAGGGACTTGATCATTTTTAGGCAACTTTCGAAAGCGTCATCGAGGGACTATGATCATTTGATTTGTTTTGTTTTGCCAAAAACACTCAACATGCAACATGGCCCATTTATTGAAGGCAACAAGTGGAGTAACCCTAAGGGGTGCAAGTGTGATTGGTGTTGTCCATTTTCATGCTTTTTGTCTTTGAATTAGGTCAAGCTATTTGTTGTTTGATTTTTTTTTGCATACAAAACCCTAAGTCTATCATGGCATATTTAGAAAGCTTTAAAATGCGAAAAATAAAATCCTAAATTATTATAACATAATCATGGAATGGGGGGTACAAATGTTCAAATGGGGATATTTAGCAAGAAATTTAAATCTAAGCTATTACATCAATATTGAATATACAAGTTATCTAATTGTACAATAATTAAATAAAATACAATAAATATGCAAGATGCAAAAAATGATTTTTATATGTATGTAAAAGTATTTTTCATGTGACATATAAACAAAAATAAAAGGATTAATTTTTGGGCATTTTCATGGTTTAGGACAAAACCCTAATTTACTAAATAAGAGTATTTATTATGTATTATATACAATATTTATTAATTATATACAAAAAAATAAATAAAAAGGAAGTATATTGTAAAAAAGTGATTTTTGAGGTTAAATATTAATAAAAGAAAAAAAATATTATTTTTATGTTTTTATCCTAAATATTCTAATAACTATATAAGTATTTATATTATATATTAAATATATTAAGTATATACAAAAATAAAAATATTTATTATTTACAAAAAAAGTATATTTTTTAGAAAATGTTTTCAAAAGATAAAATAAAATAAAATCAGAAAATAAAATGTATTTGTATTATTTTTAGTATTTTAAATAAAAGTATATATATATTTATTTACACATGGAACTAAATGAAACAAATAAATACCAAATAAAATGCAAAAAAATGTGAGAAAAATATTTTTAGTGTTTTTTCATGTTTGAATAAAAATATAAAATCAGAATCAAAAGGAAAAAATCCAAAATGACAAATATATCACATAATGGGCCAGGGGGGGTGCAAATTGAAAAAAGGGGTGCAAAAAGTAGGACTGACTCAGGCCCAGCCCAAGCCAGTCATCTTCAACCTCCAGACTTGTTTGAACAAACAACAATGCGCGTTTCCTAACTCCTGATTCCTGGACTTTCAAGTAAAACTCATAACACCAAAAATATAGAGCATCAAGAGACGAATCCAGACATATAAAAAACTTGACTTAACTCTAAGAAACGAGGGAGAATTTCTTCATCCCCAATTCCTGACCTAAGTTTTTTCTAATGTTCAGGTTCCAAATTCTCTTAACACACACAATATAAATGAAAAGTAATGATATGGGTAGCTTCAGGGCCATGAGTAGGACATAACTTCTTCACAAACCTAAGCCTAAATATGCTTGGATAGAGAGATAGAAGTTCAAACTTTTACCTGTTCAGCTTGGATCGTGTGCAACAATGGAGGCACTTTCAATGCAATGTGAGGACTTGTACAGCTTGCTTGAGGTCCAAGGATGCTCTTCCAACCTTTAGCTTGCTTTGAAACTAACTGAAATGACCTAGGTAACTCAACCTGCACAACTGAAAAAATGAAAATGGTGAACTTGGTTAGAGGTGTTACAGTCTGTAGCTAGGGCTTGGGATAGCTTGTATGGATGTTATGGAGTGTGTATGAACAAGCTTTGGCCAAAACGCACGAGCAAACTGAATTGTACAACTCAATCTGCAGGGATGCCCTATTTTGTGCAGCAAAATGGTGTTTTGATGCTTGGGGAGGTATTGAAGGTGGTTAGGTCGTGCTTTAGGTCTGTTATGATGTATGGAAAATGTTTACAAACTTTGCTTTGGCTAGTTGTTACAGGAATGAGAGATGGGATCAGTTTTGCAAAGTTTCTTCTTATCTAAGCTAAAGTTGTCAAGTTGGGTTATAGGCCAAGGAAGGTCCCTCAAGCATGCTGCATAATCTCTCCTTGATCAGTGGGATTAGTTCATAAACTTTTGCCTAAAAGATCTGGCTTGTACCTCTTTGATTTGTGTTTTGACATAAAGCCATGCTTTTTCAAAATGGCAAACTTGCTTTTTCCAAATATGGCTTAATTTTGTGTGTATTGTCCAAATGCACAAAATAACACTCTAACACAAAGGATATGCATTTAATTATTGAGTGTAGATGAGATAAAAGGCCTGTAATCTAGTTTGTACAAGCTGAGTTTGAAAATGCAAAGTTATGAACATGCCTTGGTCAAGAACAAAAGTGGATTTTGCCCAACTTTGCAAATTCGATTCTCCCTAACCACAAGGGTGTTTGATGAGTTCTTGGACAATTTGGAAAGCTTGTAATGTGTACTACAATCCATCTTTTTAATTCAAGTTGAAATTCCAAGTGGAAGCATGTGAAAAGTGGCAATGAAGTTGGGCAAAAATCCTGCCTAGAATAGGTCAAAATTTTTCTAAGTTAAGAATGTTTTGCACCCTTGTTCCAAAAATCATAACTTGAGCTACAAGCTTCTTTTGAGAAAACTTTGTGAATAAAAGTTGTAGATTTTGCAATTGAATACAACTTTAATGTTTTGAGTTTTGCTTGAATCCAAATATATCTTGATGAAAAAATGGGACAAAGTTAGGAAAAAATTAGGAAATTTCATAACTTAGAAAATTTCTAAGTTATGAAATTTCTTCATTTCAAACCCTAATTTGTAATTTTTGATTTCTTGATGAAAAAGTTTCACAATTTGACATGTCTTGATGAAAAATGAATCTTGACACTTGATTTTGACCAAAAAGTCAAAGTTTGACTTTTCAGTATACAGTCAAATTTGGATTAGTTGACTGGAAAATTCATCTGTCAATCTTGTGCATTTGGGATCTTTTGAACTTGTTGAATGTGTCAAGACCATGCCATTGAGTCCTTGAGTCCATATGTGAGCTTGGTTTGCCATTGGTCAGGTCAAACAGTCAAGAATTGCCTTTGTGCAGTCAAAACCCTAAAAATGACCATTTTGCCCTTTTGGTGATATGATCAAATTTCCTATGGATTTGTGATCCAAACTTGATCAAATGGTTCATATGAGTTCATAATGTTGATGTGGGTCAAAAATCATGAGGTTTGACTGTCAATTGACCACAGTTTACTTTTTCCCCAATACAACTGATTTCTAGATCAACTGTTCAATTGACTGGGCAAAGAAAGGCTTGAAACTTGGTGTGGATAAACTTGTGAGCCCAACATGAAGCATGAAAGTAACTTTGGGCATTTTAGGTCAAAACATCTTTGTCCAAACTCAAACCCTAATTTGGGTCAACAGTGCAAGGAGGAGTCTTAAGCAGAGTAAACCCTAACTTGATCTTGAGCTCCAAGGGTCTTGTGGTGAGAAAATATTGATGAAATGGGAGGGAAAATTTTGGGGTACAAAAAAACCTCTCCTTAACTTCAAGGCTAAAATCAACAGAGATTCACTTATGCTTTAGCAAAGGGGTTGACTTGAATGTTAAGACTGCCATCTTTAAATGATAAAAATACCACCTTTGACCATCATCTAAACTTTAATATTTGAAGCAAAGCAACCAAATTTCAACCAAACCAGTTAAGCGCTCCACACTAGCTTTCAAAATATTCATCTTTCTACGGAGTTCAGAAACCTCTTGCTTGATATTCTCCATTGTTCTCTTAGTGCGAGTGTTGTACCAATGAGACCAAAGGAAAAATAAGACTTGGAAAAAGACCTTTGAAAGTGAAACAAAAAAAATGTAGTATGATGTATGATATGTGAATGTAAAAGAGAGTTTTTATTTGATTTTCAAGAAACTCAAGATATTAAGTTATAAACATCAAAGTATGAAGATAGAAGATGAATTTTAAATTGGATCAAAGCGTTGATCAAGTTATCATCAAGATCAATCATCCATTTTGGTGGATTAGGGTTTTCACCCTATCAACACCCAAGATCCATTGAGCTTGACGAAACTTGTGATGTTTATAAAGAAAGACTTCCAAATTCCTTTGAAAATCAAGTGAAAAGGGTTTCATGGATGCATGAATGCATGGCTATGCAACAACCACAAGCAAGGTCACAAACAAAGTCGAAAGGTTCAACGTCACGAGCATGGAGTCAAAGGTAAAAAAACATCCCCAAGGTATGTACTAAAGGTTTAATCACACCTGTAAAACAAGGTTCTAAAAGTTCCCAGAGTCAACATTCCTCTTTCGGATATTACCAACGTCCCAATTACTCGGTAATCAACAATATTCTCAAGAGAAACTCGTCTGAGTGCAGTATCGCGTGACAACTACTTATGGATTACTCCGTTATAGTCTCCGTACTACACCTAAGAGGCCAAGATGGGTTAGGGTTCTACGGTTCTCAGCTTCACTGGCTCCCAGGCCAAAAGCAATAATGTCTTCCTGATTACTCGGTAAACAAATACTATGTTCAAAGGGGCTTCCACTGAGTGGGGGATTTCATGCCTCCTTCTTCGGGATTACTCCCTCAAAGTTAACATGACTATACCGCCCGTCCTATTCCTAAGTGTAACTTAGCCCGGGTATAGGACTTGTCCTTTGTAATCAACACCCAAATAACCACAATATATCACATATAATCAAACAAGCAAGTAATAATAACAAAAAAATAAATATGACAAATTAGGCTTAACCCACTTAGGGATGGACCAGCAAGAGGTCAATCTGTCCCCAGCAGAGTCGCCAATTCTGTAGCGGTGAAAATCGGAGATCAAGCTATTAATTAACTTGACTCACAAAAGCAAGAGTCGCCACCGCGCTTTATTATTTCCAAGGGAAAAGGGAAAAGAGCGAAATAAAACCCTAAACTATGCAATGTAAAAATAATACTTAAATGTAATAAAAAATACAATGCGTTTTTTGAAAGAGATCGAGAGTTCGGGGGTTGGTTATGCAATGGGAAGGTATTAGCACCCAATGCATCTACGATACTCCGCAGGAACCTTTTGAAATATCTGTTTTTTGGTTAAAATTGTTTGTTATATACAAGGGTGTATTTACCTACAAATATGTTTGTTTAAGGGGAAAGAAATGAGTTTTTATTATTGCGTTCGTGAGGGTTTCGCGACCCTTTACCTACGTATCCAATGAAGGAATCAAAACACCGTAGTTCCTCTAGAAAAGAGTTGATTTGTTTGTGTTTTTTAGTGGGCGATATTAACGCACGCATTCTAGCAATAGGCACGGCCGGTATCACGGTAGAACGGGGATAACATGCCCTTGGGGGAAGTTTTGATTTGTTGAGTGTTTTTGCATGTTTTAAAATATATTCAAGTAATGATTAAAGAGTGTTTTGGATTTTTTTGGTTTGTTTATTTGTTGATTTTATCTTGCCTAATTACTAGCATTTGTATAAAGTAAAAAATGCAAAAATATAAAAACCTACGCTATTACAAACATATCAAAAGGCATAAAAAATATGATGGAAAAAATAAGATAAAAGTAAGAAAAGGAGTGTCTTTCGATTCTGGCAGGAGCAGCCTTCGATTTGCATTCTGTTGGCCTCCTTCGATTGGGGCTGGAAATTAACAAAGTCACGTCTTTCGATTAGGCTTTGGCAGGGGCGAGGTCCTGTCCTTCGATTGGGCAAAGGCAGCAGCAAGTTATATACTTCAATTGGGAAAAGGCAGCAGCAAGTGGTATCCTTCGACTGGGCAAAGGCAGCAGCAAGTTGTATCCTTCGATTGGGCAAAGGCAGCAGCAAGTTGTATCCTTCGACTGGGAGTTCGCGCCAGTGAGGTTCTGTCCTTCGATTGGGCTAGCACCAGTGAGGTTCTTTCCTTCGATTGGCCTGGAAGTCAGTGTATGGCGAAGTCTTTTGATTCTGCCTTGTTGCCTTCTTCGACTGGAGGTTGAAAGCAGTGAGGGAATGTCTTTCGATTGGACATGGCTTGCCTCCTAGTTGTCTCTTTCGTTCGACCTGGAGTAAGAGGGTAGAAGCCAGAAGCTTCATTTCCTATTTCCTGTTTCTTGTTTCTTTCATTTCAAACATTAGATGACAACATGGCCTGAGGCCATGCTAGTATTTATCTTTCAAACAGTTTAATAATTAAAGTTAGTTCAGGTAAACAGAAAGCAAAAACGAAAGGGTTAACTTTTAAAAACATGGTAACAGAGTGGAAACGAAAGGAAACAGAGTGTTATGTACATGTTTTGAAACGAACAAAAGTATTATTTACATGTTATGCCATGAAACGAAAAGTTCAAGGGTAAGAGTGACTTACCTTGATGGAGGCTGGAACGTGTGTTGGGCCTTGAGTGGGGGGCCTGAATGCTGGATTCGAAAGAGGGGTCACAGGCTGTGCTAGGAGCGCTGGATTTGAAGGAAAAGAAAAAAGCAAGTGTGATGCTTTTTTGATTCGAAGGAGAATGAAGTGTGGTTGTTCTTCAGAATCGAAGGAAGTAAGTGTTTGGGGATTCTGGGTTTGTTCTCACAAGTATTGAAGGGACTTGAGAGATTTTTTGTGTTTGAGAAAATTTGGTGTTTTGAGAATTTTTTGAAGATTTGTTCGCCTGGCCAAAAGGTCCTCCTCTGGATGTTGTGAAGCCTCTTTATTTATAGGCGAGCTTTGATATGGTTTTAGGGGGAAATCAAATAATATTTGAATTATTTGGGTATACTGCCCTCTTGTTTTCTTCAATGCAGCTCTTGTACACTCGTTTTTTGTGCAAGTATAGGACTGAGACAACACAGGCTTATCAGTATTTTGGAGCTTAGTGGCAGGTTGGTGCAGGACTGCTGCATAGCAGCACAGCTGGCTTGAGTTTGGCAGTATCCAAATCGAAGCTTGTGACTGAAGGGAGACTGTATTGCCCATCGAAGCTTGTGACTGAAGGGAGACTGTATTGCCCATCGAAGCTTGTGACTGAAGGGAGACTGTATTGGCCATCGAAGCATGTGGATCGAAACAAACCTATTGCCCAATCGAAAGTCCGTGTTCGAAGGAAGCAATGTTGCCCAATCGAAGCATGTGGATCGAAACAAACATAATGCCCAATCGAAAGCCCGTGTTCGAAGGAAGCAATGTTTCCCAATCGAAGCATGTTTACAGGCAGTAATCTTGTTCAATCGAAAGAGGCATGCAGGAGGCAAAAAAGTGCAAATCGAAGGACCTGTCAGCACATGAAATCAAAGAAACAAAAAACACACATTTCGTGCTTGATTAGAAGTTAGTGATACATAGGATAAGAATGTTCAAAACACTTGACAATTTCTGCATAATCAATGCTCGAAGGTGAGAGGTTAAAAACCAACTGTATTTAGTGACCTTAACTTTTGTATGCAAAAATAAAAATGGGATCTTAGGTCAAAAATTGGGGTATGACAGTTATCTACGGGCTCTTAATCGCTAGCTCACTTTTGAAATGTTTTGTGTTTGTGTATGTTTGAAAATATTTTGAAAATGCCTAAGTGCGGTAATTTTGTAATGATTCTCGTATCGTTGAGAATGTATACAAAAATGTTTGTTTAGAAAATATTTGTTGAAAAAAGTGTTTGTTTTGGAAAGTGTGAGGTGTGAAAATTGTTTTAGTTTGTAAGCAAGCGATTACGAGCGATCTACCTACCCAAAAAGTCTTTGTCATTTTCCTCCTCCTTTAGATAGTGCTATCCTACCATTAGTTAGTAGGAAGCCCTATCATTGGATGTGAGGGACAGGCGAGGGTCATCGTACAATCATAGAAGGAAACTTGTAGGACGCTTTAACAATTTTTGTAAGGGACTAAGATCGTTTACCGAAGGCAACATCGAAGGGTCATCGAGGGACTACAATATTTTTAAATCGAGGGTATTTGCCAAAGCGTCCCATATTCGAGGGACATGACTGTTTTATCCTAAGGCAACAAGTGAGGTTACCCTCGAGGTGTGTGTGTGAATTGTGTTTTGATTTCAATTAATTTGTCTTGATTAGGGTTTGTCGTACACGCCGTCGGCAAGACGAAAAAGATGAAAATGCGACAATAATAGGAAAAAGAGATATAGCGGTAAAGATTTGAGATTAAGCCATCAATTGACTTATCTCAACACAATGAAGTCGCCACCGCACTTTATTGATTTCAAATGGAAATGGGAAAAAAGAGAACAAAACCTACAATGAAATAAAAGATCATAGATCGAGGTACGGGGGTCCGTTATGCAAAGGGGAGGTGTTAGCATCCTAAGCATCTACGGTACTCCACAAGATCCACTTTGTTTGGTTTCTTTTAAAAGGAGTGTCGTGTAAAAGTTTAGTTGCTAAAGGAAAATAATGAATAAGTATTTGCAAACAAAAGAAAATATTTTTGTATTATTTTTGTTCGCCTTGGGTCGTAAGACTTAGTGCCTACGTACTCCCTCATGCAATGGTAAAGTCAGAGCATCGTAGTTCGGCTAGAAAAGACTTGTCTATTGATTGTTTTTAAACAAAGAGACAACTCGTCATTGTTAGGAGAGAAATCTCGACTAACGTCCACAAGGTGTGAGAAAGATGGACCATGCGTCAACAAGAGTGAGGGTTTTAAAACGCCTCTAGTACTTGTTGTACCCCAAAATTTTCCCTCCTACTTGTCAAGAATTTTCTCACAAGATCTCCTTTGGATCAAGACTGCATTTGGTTTGATCAGCTCAAGGCATCTCCTCAAACACTGATGACTGAAAATTAGGGTTTGAGATTGTACAAGGATTTTTGAACTTTCAATGCCTCATATGACTTTCATGGACCACTATGGACCCCCAAGATTACTCATGTCAAGTTTCAAGCCTTGGATCACACTTTTGATCAGTCAATTGAATAGTTGACCTAAAAATCAGCTGTATTGGGGAAAAAGTCAACCGTGGCCAATTTACAGTCAAACTTCATAATTTTTGATCCACATCAACATTTTAGACTCATATGTACCATTTGATCAAGTTTGGACCATAATTCTTCAAGAAATTTGGTCAAATCTCCAAAAGGGCAAAATGGTCAAAATTAGGGTTTTGACTGGGAAGGGGCAATTTCTGATTTTTGACCTAGCAAATGATCAATTGGTTTAAGGAATGATCTCAAGAGTCCAATTACATAATTTTGACCTAATGACATGATTCAAAACATTGCAAGTCCATTAAATTCACAAATGAATTTTGCAGTCAACTGATCAAAAGTTAACTGTATACTGAAAAGTCAAACTTTGACTTTTTTGGTCAAATTCAAGTGCCAAAGATCATAATTCATCAAAACATGTCAAAATATGAAACTTGTTCATCAATAAATCAAGGATTTAAGATTTTGTTTTGAAAAGTTGAAATTTATTAACTTAGAAATTTTTCTAAGTATAGAAAATTTCTTATTTTTTCTCAACTTTGAGCCAAATTTTCACCATGATGCAAGATGATTCAAAGGAAACTTCTAACATGAAAGTTGTAGATATCCATGAAATATATAACTTTTCTTCATAAAATTTCTCCTAAAAATGCTTGGATCTCAAGATATAATTTTGTGAATACATGCTCATGAGCTAAAAATAACTTAGTGAAATTTTGCCCTAGTTAGGCAGATTTTTGACCTAACTTCATTGCAGTTTTTCACATGGTTCCAAAGGGAATCTTCAAAAGAAATTCAAATATGAGTTGTATATCTCATTGAAAGCTTTCCAAAATGTCCAAGAACTCCTTGAGATCATTCTTGAGTAGAGAGAATCGAAGAAATGAAGTTGGTGTTTTGTCACTTAGATTTCAAGCCATTTTGAGAAGAACATTGGATCCAATCTCCAAGCATGCTGTACAAATCTCACTTTGAAGGCTTCTAACTTGACTTTCACTCCATAATTAAATGTTTTCACAGATTTTGGAAGCTTTAAGCCAAGCATCCAATGCATTGTACAAGAATAATTCCATTTTGGGAACAAAGGCAACATTGCCATTTTGGAAAAGCAAGCTTTATGCAAAGTCAGCTTGCATTGAGCCTTGCATTTGTTCTTTATGCACAAACACACTCCACATAATCAGAACAAGTATGTTTAAAGGTCTCAGCCCCCTACAAGCTTTGTACTTCACCTTGAAACCATGCTTGCTAGCCTTGCTTCAAAAACAAGTAACCAAGCAAAACATGTGAGTTTTTTGAAATCTGAGTTGTTACAAGTCTTAAAATCTCTTGCTTATAAGTAGACACACTATTTGCAAGAGGAGACACGAATGCTATTACCCTGAAACTGCCTCAAACATTCCAAAACCAAAAACCTGTTCAAGAATACCATTAACATACAATTTTGAACCAAAACTCATGATCTTCATTTCCACTCGTGCGTTTTGAAAACTAATCACTCTAACACCTTCTATACATCATACCAAAGCAATCCAGACCCCTCTTTTAAGACTGTAGCTCCTCCATCACTATCCACCATTTTCAAAAACCAAGCTTGCAGGTTGACTTGAGTAGAGAGATTCAGGGACATTCAAGGCAAAGTAAGAGTTGGAATACACTCAAGGAGGTCCAGGAAAGCTAAACAGATCCTCAGGCCATCTCAAAAATTGCTCAAACTCCATTCACAATTCCAGCTGCAAGAGGTAAAAACTCAAACTTCTATCTCTTCATACAAGCATTATTTGATCCTGATTTATGAAAACAAGATGTAGATATCCTTGCTCTAAAGCTAACCATGTTCATAGTTTCCTTTATATTAATTGTTGCGATCGGTGGATCTGGAACTGACTGTTTAATGCTGGTTCGCGAAATGTCGCGGAAGCAAGAGTCGCCACCGTCTTTTATTTTCTCCAAATGGAAAGGACAAAAGCACAGAAAAATTCCTTATAGAGATTGCTCTCGGTTTGGGAGGTAGGTTATAGAAAGGGAAGGTGTTAGCACCCTTTCTATCCATGGTTATCCATGGGCTCTTAGATACTTGCTCATTTGTGTTTTCAAAAATGGTTTGTTTGCTTTTCAATTGTGGGTTTTTAAAAAGTTTCTTTGAAAATTCCAGTTCGACTCTTGTATCGGTCCTCAAGAGTGTTTGAAAAATTGCTTTCGAAACTTTTTGAAAAGGTGTCGGTGTGAAAAGTATTTTTGACTTTTGTTTTGAAATTAGAGCAAGTATCTAGAGTCGTCTACCTACCCTAAGGAATTCGTCTGTGTAAATGTCCTTTAAAGTAGTGCCATCCCACCATTGAGAGGTAGGTAGCACCATCGTTGGAGGTGTTCGGGTCAATTCGAGGTTCGGGACATGGTGATCACCAGAGCAATGGGAAGACACCTTAGAAGCTACCCTCATGCCAGGTTCCCGGATCATGAGGACTTACTAAGACATCCTCTACTCGACGATCACCTTTCGAGGCAAGGCAACAGTGAGGCGTACCCTAGGGGTGGTGTGTGATTTGTGTGTCGTTTTCAGATATTTTGTCTTGTCATGTCATAGATGATCTACGCGTTTGTTTTTATTTCAGTCATTCATTCTTGCATGCATTTATTAACAGTTTAAAAGAGCGAGAAAATTAAAGTTCCTAAACTATTACAAAGGCGCGGGTCCACATCGTGAAATTTAATCCAGGACCCGATTTGACAGAAAATAAAGAAGTAAAGTGCGAGAAATTAAATTTACACGGCTTTGGGAGAATTACATAAATATTTAAAAGAAGGAAATAAATAAAATGCACAAAGAGAATAAAAAATCGCAAGCGAGGGCGTTGGACCCTTTTTAATGAAATTAAATTATGATTATTAAATTAATGAAATTAAAAAGAAAAAGAAATTATTTTTTGAGTTTTTTGGATTTATGGTTTTTTATGTGAATTAAATGAAATTAACTAATTAACCCTAATTCTACAATTTTTATTTATTAAGAAAAACATGTTAAAGTTAAACCTAAAATTAATCTAATTAATTAATGGCAATTTGATTTATAAAAATAAATAAATAATTATTAGTGAAAAGAAAAGAAAAAGTAATTAAAAATTGATTAAAACCTAATTCTACAAATTTTAAGTTTATTAAGAAAAATGTTTGAATTAAACCTAATTTTACAAAGCTAAATTAATTAATGATATTTACTTAAAAAATATTAAAATAAAATATATTTTTAATTTTTTATGACTTTTCTGATTTTTTGCTATTTTTATATTCTTATGAAAATAAATTGGTTTAAATAATTAAATTAAAAAAACTAATTAAAACAAAAATAGAAAAATATGAGAAAAGAATTAGAAAGGCAAACCATGGGGGGTTCTGTCCCCAATTTGGAGGTGTAGCCTTAGCAATTCTGGCCCAATTATGTCAAGCCCTTTTGACTTTTTCAGGATGCGTGTAGGTGCGTTGACTCAGGTCCATTATGTTCTTCCAACCAATGCCCTTGGATTGAGGTAACAGGCCATGTGGCACGCTGGATATGAGGGACATATGGTGGACGCTTTGGACTGAAGCTGCATGAGAATACAATTAGAAGAAAAATATAAGGAAAGGGAGGGGGACCTGGGATCGAACCCAGGTCCTGTTGCTTACCAATACTATGCTTGCCACTGAGCCACCAACGCGTTTTGATTATATAATAGGGAACAAATAATATAAGATGAATCATGAGTTAGTAGGACTTCCGCGCGCGAATTTCAAATCAACCAATCGCAGCTTGCCACAGGGTCTTATTCTTCATTGTTTGATTTTTCCTGAAACATAAAAAGGTTAACGAGGGTTTTAAACCCCCCCAAAGCATGCAGTTTTCCAAAATAGCGATTAGGCCATATGGCCACATAAATTAGGCGCGACTATGGCAATCAATTCGTCCAAGCTTCCTGATCCCAAACATGGCACTGAGGTGTCTCAATTTTACAGCATTTCGAAACGCCTAATTTGAAAGTCCTGTAACCCTAGCGTCCTTTAATGGTGATTCTTCATACAACGCGTAAAAACTCAATTAAATCATATGGTTAGTTTCAGAATCATCCAATTAGTGTGAATCCATAAAAAAAATGCGATGAAAATGCTTGAATATTGAAACACGATTATGCATAAAATTGAAAACAGTTTGAATTCCCTATACCAATTCTGGGCGTGTAAGGGTTGAAAAACAATGCAGTAAGCTTCCTTGACACTTTTGCAAGCTATTGGAATCAAAGTTTTCCTCTGAATCGTCCTCTAAGGCCACTTTCAGTTTTCAATTTTTTTGATAAAAACTCAAACTTTGCTATGGATGTATGGCGCAGCTTGCAGGTTCTGGACACTAGGGTTAGGTTTGCACATGTATAGAGAACGAATTTGATCAATAATCCAAGCCCATAGCCTTGCTTTTAATGATTTTCAAGATTTGATTTTCAAGAATCTTTTCCAATATTTCTTCATGCATATTTGATACAAATCATGGCCAATCACTTTAATTCCTTCCATATCTGATCATGCACGAAATCTTGAGCTTATTCCATGCATAAAAAGATTTAAAAAGTTAGGTTTAGTATTTTCCACATATTTATTTTAATTAAATGAATTATTAGTCATTAAAAATCCAAATAAATAAATAAAAATGATGAAAAACTTCCCTTTGGGCCAAATGGTCGTGCACATGCCTTGGATGATGGATTTTGGAAGAAAAAGAGGCCCATTAGCATTTTTAGGACATTTGAAGCAAAGTTGACTTTTCAAAATATCCAAAAATTTCCCAACTTCCACAAGGCATAACTTGCTCAATTTTTAAGCTTTGCTCATGTTCTTGGACATTTTGGAAAGGTCTTTGAGTCCTCTAACCAATGTCTTTGGTCCCATGTCATTTTGATTTACCAATCCCAAGTTATGGCCTTTGACTTAAAGTCCCTTTTTGTTGACTTTTGAAAATGACCTATAATGTTGAAATTGATAAGTTTTTGTGAGAGCATTTATTTGACTTGAAGTGTGAAGAGGAGTTATAGGAAATGTCTTTCTCTTCAAAATGAGCTTTTGATGGATTTTTTCTGATAATCCATGTGGAAGTTATGCCTTGGTCAAGTTACAGTTGACTTTTTCAACTGTCCAAATATGGAAACTTTTGCATCTTGAGATTTTTTGAGCCAAACTTTGAGAATCATGATCAAGCATTGATCAAATGATGTTTGTGGCTTCAAAATGAGATGTTGACCAAAAATTTGAACTTTTGACTGTCAAATGACCATTTTGCCCCTACAGTCGACTGTAGTGCAATTAGGGTTTTTGACTGTGCAATTTTGTGCTGTAAGTCTTGAAACTTGGTATGAGGATGCTTGACCATGTTTATAGGCATATGGGACTTGATTGGACCCTTGGAAACTTCATTTTCTTTGTCAGAACCAAAACCCTAGTTTTTGACTGTTAGGAGGCCCTTGAACTGTGCAACCCTTGGGGAATTTTGAAGCTTGCTCTTTGCAATTCTTGAAGAATATGGGAGGGAAAATTTTGGGGTACAACAGTTGCCCCTGTTCAATCTTCTTAGACCTGAGGATGCAGATTGGCTGACGTGCCTTTCGTAATCCGAAGGAGGAAGATGATTGAACACTAGAGTGCCCAGAAATTTGCGCTCACATAGTAGTGTGATGGGGGAATGGTCTTATAGATGCCATTTGGAGATTGATGGATAGGATGATGGGCTTATAGATTCCATGCTAAGAGATGATGGAAGATGGATGGGCTTATAGATGCCATCTGGATGTTGATCGCGTAAGAGATTCCTTAGCGAGAACTTGCGTACCTGCAAAAGAAAAGGATTACCTGACCTGTTGCAGGAGCTGGTCTTCAAACTCTTTGTATGAATGTGTACCCTGACTGGTTACAGAAGCTGAATCTGGATCTTCAAAAGGTGATGAATGAACTAGGGATGGTTACTACCTCAACAGGAACGGTGAGAGAACCTTGGATGATTACAACCTCAACAGTAACGCTGAGAGAATCTGGGTACGATTACTACCTCCGCAGTAACGGGGAGAGAACCATAGGCGACTTCAACCTCAACAGTAATCATTGAGAAAATCTTGGGCGACTTCAACCTCAACAGTAATCATTGAGAGAATCTTGGGCAACTTCAACCTCAACAGTAATCATTGAGAGAATCTTGGGCGACTTCAACCTCAACAGTAATCATTGAGAGAATCTTGGGCGACTTCAACCTCAACAGTAATCATTGAGAGAATCTTGGATAACTTCTACTTCAACAGTAACGCTGAGAGAACCTTGGGGCGATTACTACCTCTGCAGTAACGGGGAGAGAACCACAGGCGACTACAACCTCAACAGTAATCATTGAGAGAATCTTGGATAACTTCTACTTCAACAGTAACGCTGAGAGAATCTTGGGGCGATTACTACCTCCGCAGTAACGGGGAGAGAACCACAGGCGACTACAACCTCAACAGTAATCATTGAGAGAATCTTGGATAACTTCTACTTCAACAGTAACGCTGAGAGAATCTTGGGGCGATTACTACCTCCGCAGTAACGGGGAGAGAACCACAGGCGACTACAACCTCAACAGTATCATTGAGAGAATATTGGATATCTTCTACTTCAACGGTAACGCTGAGAGAATCTTGGGGCGATTACTACCTCCGCAGTAACGGGGAGAGAACCACAGGCGACTACAACCTCAACAGTATCATTGAGAGAATCTTGGATATCTTCTACTTCAACGGTAACGCTGAGAGAATCTTGGGGCGATTACTACCTCCGTAGTAACGGGGAGAGAACCACAGGCGACTACAACCTCAACAGTATCATTGAGAGAATCTTGGATAACTTCTACTTCAACGGTAACGCTGAGAGAATCTTGGGGTGATTACTACCTCCGCAGTAATGGGGAGAGAACCACAGGCGACTACAACCTCAACAGTATCATTGAGAGAATCTTGGATAACTTCTGCTGAGTCTTTATCAGGAAAATCTGTTAGGGGTCGATTTAGCTGGACTAGAGAAGGCCTTTGACTGGATAAGAAACAGAAAAATCTTAGGGTCGATTTAACTGAACCGGTCTAGGTCTCGAAATGTCTTCAACTGGATAAGAAACATGGAGATCTTAGGGTCGATCTGACTGAACCAGAGAAGGCCTTGGACTGGATAAGAAACAGAAAAATCTTAGGGTCGATTTAACTGAACCGGTCTAGGTCTTGAAATATAGCTGAGAACTTAACTGGATCTTTCCTGAAAGGTAAAGGTCAGTCATATGCAATGCATGATATGGATCAAGCAATGACGTTCTCAACATAAATGAGATTGTAAGATATGATGCGTATATGCATGCTATAACGTATGGAAATGCGATGTTTATGAATGTATGTTTTTCGTCTTAGGAAAATAAATCCTTGACGGGTGCCGGGAAGTCATTCCTGGGCTGATATTGAAGAATTAGATCTTTGCTTCCGCTGGGGATGATAGTTGCAAGAATACCGGTAGGAGAAGATGACTCCGTTGGGGAATACGCTTGGCGAATAGATTACTCTGCGGGGAGGTAACTCTGTGGGGAAAGAGAGGTACTTCACTGAGGTTGATGATAATAACTTGCTGGGGATACTCTTGTTGTGTTGGAAGTGTTAATAGACTTCGCTGGGGATAAGAAGACTTCGTCGAGGACGCTCTTTTCGTTGCTTTTGGCTGAGGATAACCCAGTTATATCCTGGTAAGGAAATAACTCTTTGAATAAAGCCGGGGGACGCGTTCGTGCTCTGCGAGGGATAAGCTTCCATAATCTACTGGGGATAAGCTTACTGCTTGGGGAGATGGATTCCAACTTTCCTGGGGAACTAGATTGGACTCTCCTTGGGGAGTTTTGATATGCTGGGGAAGTAGCTCCATTGAATGTTTGATATACCGCCGGGGAACAGTCTTTAGGCCAAGACTGCCGGGGATGCTTGTTAAGAACGCATGTATATTGCTGGGGAATGTTGAGATCTGCGGGAGGATACCCAACTTCCTTAAGGTTGACTGTAACTTTGCTTGAGGAGAGTGTACTGACTTGCTGGCTAACTCTCTGGGGAATTAAGATATCTGGTTATGTTCTTCAGCTGAACTCACCTTGATACCTTGGAGGACAGAACAAATAGATTGCTTAGATAACTCTTTATTGCCCCTGTTTCTAAGGTGGGAGAGGAAGACCTGTGAGGTACTGATAGTTGTTGATGGACAGACCTACTTCTGGCAGGCAGGTGACAAGATGACGGGACATAGTCGTACGCTTTGATCCCTAATTTTTGCCTGGACCGCCCTTTCGGGTTTTCAGTCCACCGGGATACCCATTTTTTCCCAGGCCGCCTTTTCAGGTTTTCGACTTGCCGGGTGTACAGATTTTTTTTCATTTCATCCCTCATTTTGCCCGAACCCTTTTGGTTCGTCGGGAAGCCCTTATTTTTTCCCAGGTGTGTCAACCTAGCGGGTCTTTGATTTTGCGTAGTTTCTTTTTCGACTATGTCCACGCTCTTAGAATGTAGGGAGGTGCCCCTGGCTGCTTGTGTTGCCATGCCACCAGAAGATCTTCGTTTGATCGTCCAGTGCCCCAAGTGACTTAGACAGATATTTGGCCCAGGCGATTTGGCCTTTGAGAGATTCTCCGAATCTTGATTGGACTGCCCCAGATGATAGACCATGATCAGGTCATGCCCCTTGATTGGAAGTGCTTCTGTTCATTAGGCATTCGTCATGCGAATTTCTATGCTGTTCAAACAAAAGGTCATATGCAAACAAAGTTATGTTAAAAATGCAACGCTTATGTCTGTCTTGAAGATTTTGAAAATGCATTCTTTTTCATAAAACAAGTGATTGTTTGTAAAACATGATGTCAACTCCGTATTTTACCGTAAGCCTTAAGGAGTCAGGATACCTTTCGTAACAGTATGCTTTCGAACTAACCCATGCTTCAGCTAGGACTTTTAAGGGTTATAACGTGGCCTGGTTCACGGTTTAAGAAACAAAGGATAAAGGCTCAAATTATTTGCACCCGCCCACTCTTCGTGATGTTCTTCAAACCTAAGCTCAGTTGATCGTGCGTTAGACCTTGTTTGAGTCTTTGTCCTGATGTTCCAATGATGGTTCAAATATTGATGATTTATTCTGAATAGGCAGTCATTTTTTTTTATTTTTGTTGAGGGTTTGTATGACCTCTTTCTTTTTGATTTCGCTATCCCTAAATTTTTCCTGAACTGTTTCTTTTGTGATTACAGTCAGCGGGATGCCCCAGTTTTGTAAGTCTCCTTCATAGGTTTTGACTTAATGGGTTTTTATTTTGAAAGATAATGACTGCCTTTCTTTATTGATTATTCAGAACCATCATCGTCTTTTGTTTTGTAAGGACCTCTTTGGTGCCATTTGTTATGCACTTGGATCAACTGAGAAAACTACCCTGCCCCAGGTTATGATTAAGGGTTTTAAATTTCGAAAAGAAAAACTCCTACTTCTTGGCTCAGAGGGGTGGACGAGGGATTATCATCCTTATAACTCCAGTGTTTAGGGATTGAAACAATGCCTGTACCTCATCAGCGGGGTCTGTTCAAAAGCATACTGTAGATTATGGTATCGTTTTCGTCATCCTCCCTCAAGAGGCTTAAAATTATTAATCGAGCGTTGATCATCAGAAAAAATATGAAAATAATTTGCATATAGTGAATACGAATATATTGATTCAAAATAGACATAAGCGATGCATTAATGGAATAACAATGTTTAACATGAAAAAATGTCTAAACAACCAAAGAACAACACAACTTAAACATTCAAATGAACAAAAGTCTTTTCATCTCAGGGCTTGTCACTTCAAATGGTGAGCCTTGGAGGGATGGTAGAAAAATTCAGCCTGACCATCTTGTGTGAACTCCAGTGCTCCTTCATCAATCAGGTCCTGGATCTTGTTCTTCAGGGCCCAACACTCATTTGTATCATGTCCTGGACTGGCAGAGTGGTAGGCACACCTTTTATTGGGATCATAGATAGGAGATGCTGTGTTGGGGTTCCGGGGATGAGCCCTTAATGTGATCAGGTTCAACCTCAACAGGCGTTGTAAAGCTTGAAACAACGACATGTTGAGCTGGGTGAATTGCCTCCCGGGCTTGTCTGGCTGAAGCTGGTGAAGTTGTTGCTGAATTTGTGACGCTGGAGCCATTTGAGGAGCTCTCCCCTTACCTCCTTGTCTCAAAGATGGTTGAATGATGACTGGCCCTTCAACCTTAGATGTTTGCCCCAGTTGGTTACCCCGAAGCAGTTGGTTGATGAGAACCCCGAGCTCATCCTGCCTTTGAGCTAAACCTTGAATGGCAGTCCCCTGCCCCAGCATTTGGGCTTTCATTGCATCCATTTCAGCTTGCAAGTGTTTCAGCCGTCCGTCCTCAACGCTGTTCCTGACCAAAGTCTCCATGAGAAGTGTCCTTAGCTCCTCCTGCCCCTTGGATAGGTTCAGGAGGATTTCCTCGAACCGAGTCTCTTGAGCACGAAAGTCCTGGTTATCTTGTTGGGAAGCCATTGCTGAAATAAACAGCGAGAAAGGTAAGTGACCTGCAACAAAGATACCTGTTATGTAATGATGTGTATGACATGCATGCAATGTTTTCAAGGATCTCGCGGGGTAAACAAGAAGATTGTTAGAATTGTAGCTTGATTGAAGGAACTTCATGTTGTTAAGAGTCCTTCTTCAAGGGTCAAAGGCTCACCATATCCAGTGGGTCATAGCCCCTGACAATCTTGGCTCGGGGAACCTTCTTCAAGTGCCAAAGCTCACCATGTCCAGTGGGTCATAGCCCCTGACAACTTTGTCTAGAGGAAAATAAATCCTCTTTGTCCCTTGCTGGACAATTGGTTCATCATGACCTGCATCACAAGCCCTTGAGATCCTTGAAATGGGTTAAGATGTATGCAATGGTATGATGTTATGCTATGCATGAGGTAATGTAAGTAACCCTGTTATGAGTCCCCATTAAAGACTGCAAACTAAGACCTGCAAGAAACTTAGTAAACCCTGTTATGAGTCCCAATTAAGGACTATAAACAAAACCTGCAAGAAACTTAGTACACTCTGTTATGAGTCCTAATTAGGGACTAAAACAAAACCTGCAAATAGTTCATGTGTCAGATAAAACATGCAAGTAGTCAAGTACGAAGGCACACAAGTCACATAAGAGAAGCCCTTAGAGTTTAGGCCAGCATGGGGTCTAGGTATTACCCTCTTTCAGTTTGTTGGTTGAGACCTGTCCTATCAAAGTAACCGGGTTCTTAGAGGATCCCAATATCATTGACTACCCTCAATCGATCATAACTCCAGCATCGCAATCTTTTCTTGCGGCCAGAACCATCACGAGAGTTTAGCCTCAATGGGCGTAGCATACTGCTACTGTTCTAATGGCCAAGTTGTGTCAATTAAGGTTCTAAGGTTGTTGGTGCTTAATGACTCCTCAGAAGACCTATATTCTCCTCGTTGCAACACAAGGGATATCGGTACAGACCAAGGTGCCACACCAACGTAGCCACTGCTTCACCCGTGTCGGTCTACGCCGGACAGGTCCCTCACAGCTTATGCTACCTAAACAGGGTATCCCCAGATCCGGGTTAGGATCTACGTAACTCCGATGCAACCCACAATAGTAAAGCAAGCAAATCAATACAATTGAAAACACAGTTATGAACTAACCCTAAGGTACACCTCACTTTAAGTTTAATTCCCCAGCAGAGTCGCCAGTTTTGCGATCGGTGGATCTGGAACTGACTGTTTAACGCTGGTTCGCGAAAATGTTGCGGAAGCAAGAGTCGCCACCGTCTTTTATTTTCTCCAAATGGAAAGGAAAAAAGCACAGAAAAATTCCTTATAGAGATTGCTCTCGGTTCGGGAGGTAGGTTATAGAAAGGGAAGGTGTTAGCACCCTTTCTATCCATGGTTATCCATGGGCTCTTAGATACTTGCTCATTTGTGTTTTCAAAAATGGTTTGTTAGCTTTTCAATTGTGGGTTTTTAAAAAGTTTCTTTGAAAATTCCAGTTCGACTCTTGTATCGGTCCTCAAGAGTGTTTGAAAAATTGCTTTCGAAAGCTTTTTGAAAAGGTGTCGGTGTGAAAAGTATTTTTGACTTTTGTTTTGAAATTAGAGCAAGTATCTAGAGTCGTCTACCTACCCTAAGGAATTCGTCTGTGTAAATGTCCTTTAAAGTAGTGCCATCCCACCATTGAGAGGTAGGTAGCACCACCGTTGGAGGTGTTCGGGTCAATTCGAGGTTCGGGACATGGTGATCACCAGAGCAATGGGAAGACACCTTAGAAGCTACCCTCATGCCAGGTTCCCGGATCATGAGGACTTACTAAGACATCCTCTACTCGACGATCACCTTTCGAGGCAAGGCAACAGTGAGGCGTACCCTAGGGGTGGTGTGTGATTTGTGTGTCGTTTTCAGATATTTTGTCTTGTCATGTCATAGATGATCTACGCATTTGTTTTTATTTCAGTCATTCATTCTTGCATGCATTTATTAACAGTTTAAAAGAGCGAGAAAATAAAAGTTCCTAAACTATTACAAAGGCGCGGGTCCACATCGCGAAATTTAATCCAGGACCCGATTTGACAGAAAATAAAGAAGTAAAGTGCGAGAAATTAAATTTACACGGCTTTGGGAGAATTACATAAATATTTAAAAGAAGGAAATAAATAAAATGCGCAAAGAGAATAAAAAATCGCAAGCGAGGGCGTTGGACCCTTTTTAATGAAATTAAATTATGATTATTAAATTAATGAAATTAAAAAGAAAAAGAAATTATTTTTTGAGTTTTTTGGATTTATGGTTTTTTATGTGAATTAAATGAAATTAACTAATTAACCCTAATTCTACAATTTTTATTTATTAAGAAAAACATGTTAAAGTTAAACCTAAAATTAATCTAATTAATTAATGGCAATTTGATTTATAAAAATAAATAATTAATTATTAGTGAAAAGAAAAGAAAAAGTAATTAAAAATTGATTAAAACCTAATTCTACAAATTTTAAGTTTATTAAGAAAAATGTTTGAATTAAACCTAATTTTACAAAGCTAAATTAATTAATGATATTTACTTAAAAAATATTAAAATAAAATATATTTTTAATTTTTTATGACTTTTCTGATTTTTTGCTATTTTTATATTCTTATGAAAATAAATTGGTTTAAAGAATTAAATTAAAAAAACTAATTAAAACAAAAATAGAAAAATATGAGAAAAGAATTAGAAAGGCAAACCATGGGGGGTTCTGTCCCCAATTTGGAGGTGTAGCCTTAGCAATTCTGGCCCAATTATGTCAAGCCCTTTTGACTTTTTCAGGATGCATGTAGGTGCGTTGACTCAGGTCCATTATGTTCTTCCAACCAATGCCCTTGGATTGAGGTAATAGGCCATGTGGCACGCTGGATATGAGGGACATATGGTGGACGCTTTGGACTGAAGCTGCATGAGAATACAATTAGAAGAAAAATATAAGGAAAGGGAGGGGGACCTGGGATCGAACCCAGGTCCTGTTGCTTACCAATACTATGCTTGCCACTGAGCCACCAACGCGTTTTGATTATATAATAGGGAACAAATAATATAAGATGAATCATGAGTTAGTGGGACTTCCGCGCGCGAATTTCAAATCAACCAATCGCAGCTTGCCACAGGGTCTTCTTCTTCATTGTTTGATTTTTCCTGAAACATAAAAAGGTTAACGGGGGTTTTAAACCCCCCCAAAGCATGCAGTTTTCCAAAATAGCGATTAGGCCATATGGCCACATAAATTAGGCGCGACTATGGCAATCAATTCGTCCAAGCTTCCTGATCCCAAACATGGCACTGAGGTGTCTCAATTTTACAGCATTTCGAAACGGCTAATTTGAAAGTCCTGTAACCCTAGCGTCCTTTAATGGTGATTCTTCATACAACGCGTAAAAACTCAATTAAATCATATGGTTAGTTTCAGAATCATCCAATTAGTGTGAATCCATTAAAAAAATGCGATGAAAATGCTTGAATATTGAAACACGATTATGCATAAAATTGAAAACAGTTTGAATTCCCTATACCAATTCTGGGCGTGTAAGGGTTGAAAAACAATGCAGTAAGCTTCCTTGACACTTTTGCAAGCTATTGGAATCAAAGTTTTCCTCTGAATCGTCCTCTAAGGCCACTTTCAGTTTTCAATTTTTTTGATAAAAACTCAAACTTTGCTATGGATGTATGGCGCAGCTTGCAGGTTCTGGACACTAGGGTTAGGTTTGCACATGTATAGAGAACGAATTTGATCAATAATCCAAGCCCATAGCCTTGCTTTTAATGATTTTCAAGATTTGATTTTCAAGAATCTTTTCCAATATTTCTTCATGCATATTTGATACAAATCATGGCCAATCACTTTAATTCCTTCCATATCTGATCATGCACGAAATCTTGAGCTTATTCCATGCATAAAAAGATTTAAAAAGTTAGGTTTAGTATTTTCCACATATTTATTTTAATTAAATGAATTATTAGTCATTAAAAATCCAAATAAATAAATAAAAATGATGAAAAACTTCCCTTTGGGCCAAATGGTCGTGCACATGCCTTGGATGATGGATTTTGGAAGAAAAAGAGGCCCATTAGCATTTTTAGGACATTTGAAGCAAAGTTGACTTTTCAAAATATCCAAAAATTTCCCAACTTCCACAAGGCATAACTTGCTCAATTTTTAAGCTTTGCTCATGTTCTTGGACATTTTGGAAAGGTCTTTGAGTCCTCTAACCAATGTCTTTGGTCCCATGTCATTTTGATTTACCAATATCAAGTTATGGCCTTTGACTTAAAGTCCCTTTTTGTTGACTTTTGAAAATGACCTATAATGTTGAAATTGATAACTTTTTGTGAGAGAATTTCTTTGACTTGAAGTGTGAAGAGGAGTTATAGGAAATGTCTTTCTCTTCAAAATGAGCTTTGGATGGAATTTTTCTGATAATCCATGTGGAAGTTATGCCTTGGTCAAGTTACAGTTGACTTTTTCAACTGTCCAAATATGGAAACTTTTGCATCTTGAGATTTTTTGAGCCAAACTTTGAGAATCATGATCAAGCATTGATCAAATGATGTTTGTGGCTTCAAAATGAGATGTTGACCAAAAATTTGAACTTTTGACTGTCAAATGACCATTTTGCCCCTATAGTCGACTGTAGTGCAATTAGGGTTTTTGACTGTGCAATTTTGTGCTGTAAGTCTTGAAACTTGGTATGAGGATGCTTGACCATGTTTGTAGGCATATGGGACTTGATTGGACCCTTGGAAACTTCATTTTCTTTGTCAGAACCAAAACCCTAGTTTTTGACTGTTAGGAGGCCCTTGAACTGTGCAACCCTTGGGGAATTTTGAAGCTTGCTCTTTGCAATTCTTGAAGAATATGGGAGGGCAAATTTTGGAGTACAACAATTGTGTATAGAGAATTTTGGATTTGAAATTTTTGAGAAAATTAGGTTTCAATTTAGGGACAGTAAAATTAAATTTTATCTTTGACTTTTAGTTTACATAAGTTATATGGTTGAATTCGTGGGAAGAAACACCACAATTTTCATGTTTGAACTTTCCATTTTTTATGGAGAAATGAGGAAGATACAGGTGGTCCGGCCATAGCTCAAGGTTGAAGATTAAGTTGCCTTCAGAAAGCAATTTCTAATATATATTTGTGGTTTTGTTTATATAAACGGATGTACAGCCACCCGAGTGGTAAGGCAGCGCACGTTATTGCTAGAGGCACGAGTTCGAACCTCAGCGCGCTGCCTTTTGCATTTTCTCACATTTTTCCACTTTTTTTTTTGTCTCTTGCAGCGCTGGGCTTCTGTTTCATGGGCCTATAGATTTTTCTAACATTTACTCCCCTGTCTTCTTATGATACCTCCCTAGCCCATTTTTATTATTTATTTATTTATTTCTTTTCTTTTTAATTTATTTTCTAAAATACCAAAAAATCATAAAATGTGTAAAAAAGTATAGATTTATATTTTGGCATAATTTAAATATTTTTCTACATAAAAAAGTATTCACCATACTTTATTTACTTTAATTAATTTTCTTGTAAATATTAAAATAAAACTAGGTTATTATTTATCTAAACATATTTATTTTAATGTTAAAAGGACAAAAAATATTTCATAATACCACTCTATTTTTTAAGACAAAAATATAAAAATACAAAAATACTCTTTTTCTTTAAAACTTATTTTCTTTCAATCAAATAGAATTAGGGTTTTATTTAAAAAAACCTTTTCTTAATTAATTTAATTTTGATTTATTTATTTTTTTTCTCATTAGGTTTAGGTTGAAACCTTTTTCATATCAAAAATCCAAACACAAAAAAAAATTATCATTTCTTTCAATTTGCATTTGTACTTTATATATTTCTTCAAATATTTGTACAATATTCAATTTGGTTGTAATAGGTTAATTAGTTTATATTATTGCAATCCCCATTCATAAATTGTATACCCCCTCCCACAAGTATTTTAATAGCGTAGTAACTTTAAATTTCACAATTTATCGCTTTTACATAACATGCTAGTAATTAGGGTTTGTATGGCAAGATAAAACAATCAAATAGAAAACCCTAATCCAAGACAAAAACAAACATGAAAATGACACGCTTTGCACACAAGCACCCCTAGGGTTATCCCACTTGGTTTCCTTATACAAAATGGCCATATTACGCACGTAAGGTGTCTTAGCAAAAACAAACAAACACAAGATCATAGTCCCTCGATGACGCTATTCAAAGTTGCCTTACAAAATGATCTTAGTCCCTCAAAATAATGCTAAGATATCTTGCGACATTGCTAATCATGGTTATACGATGACCCACGCCCGTCCCGTTTACATCCAAAGATAGGGTTGCTTACCAAACTAATGGTAAGACAACAATATCAAAGGAAAATAAAATTAACAAGAAATACATTTGAGTATGTAGATTTCTCCTAATTACTTGCTCCATTTCAAAACAAACATCCTTGCTATTTTCAAAACAATCACATATACTTTCAAAACATCTTACAAGCTTGAAAACATTTTCAAAAGATCAACAACTTTGTATACATTCTTACGAACGAGAATCATTACAAAGATTGCCTAAAGAAAAGTCTCTTTACAAAATACATTCAAAAAACCACACAAAGCATAATTTCAAACAAAAGCAAGTGATCTAGAAAGTAACTAAGAGCCCATGGAAAACCATGGATGAAAAGGGTGCTAATACCTTCCCTTTTCATAATCTATCCCCTAAACTCAAGAAACAATCTCAAAGGTCTTTCCTGTGCTTTTTCACCTTTCCTTTTGGATAAAATAAAAGTCAGTGGCGACTCTTACTAACCGCAACATTTGTGATCAAATGCAAAACCCTCAAGTCAGTTCTTCCACCGTATCACAGAACTGGCGACTCTGGTGGGGATTTTTTAAAGTGGGGTTACCTTATGGATAGATCACATTTATTTGCTTACATTGTTTGACTTGTATGCTTTACATTATAGTTCTTTGTTTGGGTTTGAATCCTCTACCCGGATTTGGGATACATTATAGGTAAGTAGAAATACGTTGTGGAAACTGTACGGGGTATACCGACATGGTCTAAGCAATAGCTACATTAGTGTGAAATATTTGTGGGTACCGGTAGCCTTTGAGTTAATCAAAGAGAATACAGGGCCGCTGAGTGATGTCATGAAACACTAATGAACTTCTAGAACCTTTACTTGACCAACTTAGCCTTTAGGATGTAGTGATATGACCGGCTTTGGTGCAGTCCGAAGTTGGTAGATACTCGATACTACACTAATTGAGGTTTGGTTTCTTGGGATATTTAGGTCTCCATTAAAGAAGCTTGAGCTGAAATAATGACCAAGGAAAAAAACCAGTGATGTTGAGCTCCTTAGAACCCGGTTACTATTACTAGGACAGGTTTAAACCAACTAAACTTCAAGGGGGTACTTACATATTGTGATACGGTGGGTAGATTATAGAAAGGGAAGGTATTAGCACCCTTTCTATCTGTAGTTATCTACGGGCTCTTAGGTACTTGCTCATCGTTTTCAAAATTGTTTTCTTTGTGTTTGTGGGTTTTAAAAAGTTTTTGTTTTAACTTCGATTTAACTCTTGCTTCTGTCTTCAAGAGTGTAATGAAGTGTTTTTGAAAACTTTGTTTGAAAAAGAGTGTAAGTATGGAAAAAAGTTTTTGTTTTGATTGAGCAAGTACTTAAGAACTAATCTACCTACTCGAAAAAAGAATTGTTCTATGCTTGTTTCCTTTAGACAATGCTATCCCACTATTAGTGAGTAGGTAGCACTATCGTTGGAGTTTGAGGGTCAATTCGAAAGGGACATACAACCACTAAAGCAATGTTAGGACGTCTTAGTGGTAACCCTAATGTCTTAGATCATTTATCCTAGGAAACAATATTCAAGGCAACCTTTCTGAGGCAACTTTGATCTTTTAGACAAGAGGGCGACCTCTAAAACAACCTATACTCAATGACCGTTTTAACAAAGGCAACCAAATGGGAGTGTACCCTAGGAGTGTGCATATGCGAGTGATTCAGTTTCAGATTTATTTATCTTTTCACATTTAGGGTGATCTAACTGTTTAAAATTAGTCATACATTCTTGTCATGCAAACCCTAATTATTCACATATCTAGCAGTTAAATATTTGCAGAAATTAAAGTGCGGAATTAAACTAAGCTATTACAAGGCTTCGGGTATTTAAAAAGCAAAAAACAAACCCTTTGAAAGTAAAAGCGATAAATATAAAAAGTCCTAATTAAAACTATTACAAACTGTGAGCAGATACAATATTTGGGCGGAATAATAATAAAGCGCGCGATAATAAATTAGACCGACGAGAGAATAGGGTTTTGACCCTTCTATCCTAATAAAAAAAAGAATTTTTTTTTGTTTTTAATATTTTAAGAAAAGAAATTAGGTTCTAAAATTAAATGCAAACTTGATTAGTTATTAAATTAATTAATGAAAATAACTAAATGACATATTTTTGGTTTTTGTTATTTTTAGGAAAGAAATAAAATAATTAAGTTAATCATAAAACCTATTTATTCTAATTAATTTTAATTATGCAAAAATAAATTAAAGTTATCTAATTAATCAAACCTAATTAAATTAATTGATTTTTTTTACTAAAAATAAATATCTAAAATTTAATTAGTGAAAAATACTATTTTTATGATTTTTTTGATAAAAAGAAAATAATTTAATTTGTTAGTAAAAATAATTAAATGAAATAATTAAATAAAATGTAAAAAGAAAAAGAATATGAAAATGGGCCTGAAACAACATTTTTGGGAGGTGTGGAAAGCAGATTCCTGGGCCCAAAAGGAGAAGGTCCACGTTGACCTTTGAAATCCAGTGCTGCATGTTGACTGTGGCTCATGGTGTTCCTCCATTACTGGCCATCAGATCTGGATCTCAAACCACCTGGCGTGATTGATTGTGAGGGTGCACCATGGTTTTGGGTATTGCATATGCACTGGATAACCTGAAATAAATCAAGAAAAATCACAAATGTTGGAGGCAGGGGTCGAACCCCTGACCTCATGCACTCCAACGCCTTAAGCGTTTGCCTGGTTACCACTGGGCCATTTGTCCTTGTTGTTACAATATTACAAAACAATGATAATATACAAAACAAATAAAATAATGGGAAATTCCGCATGAAATTCAAATGAACAAATGATGGCTAGCCACGTATTTGTCTTCCTCCCTGCACCTTGGCTAAAAGCATGAAACCTTATACCTACGGACAATGTCCATCGCTATAGCCATGCTAATTCTCAAAATCACGTACACGTGATATAAATGACCACCAAGGCCATGGTTAGAACCGTCTCCTCCTTCTGAACACAATGGTACCTTTTATCAAGGCCAATTTCACCTGTAAACAAAAGCCCTAATTCGAAGCTCTAAAACCTAACAATGGTGAAATCCTGTATATGCCATAAAAATGCAATTAAAGAATACCGAGAGCTTGCAAACATGATTGTGATCAAGAATGTATAATTATTTCAACCTAACAGTGCATAAATCGTGAGATTCAAATTCAAGAACAGAGGTATGTCGTGAACGACTTACAGAGCGATTTGGGGCTTGAAATGCTTGGTTCTTGATGGCTTTAGCTTGCTGAGAGTCCCAGGAGTCGATTGGGATCGTTCAAAGGTTCTGAAACTGCCTCCAAATGGGATTTTGATCTCACACTTTTCTTGACTTTTTTCAGATTTAGTTCTGCCTCTCACGCTTGTTTCTAACTTCTTTTTAGGTCTGCACGCACTCTATATGTACCAAGCAATGTATTAGGGTTGAAAGAATGCATCCAATCTTCCTCCATCAATGATTTGGATATTTGATTTGATTCACTTTGAAAACCTTCCAAATTTGGCTTATTTCCAATCTTTTGTGCACACATGCCTTGATACGAATTTGAATGATGCTAGCTGTGTAATTGGAACCTGAAACAAGCACAAAATCTCTTACTTTCAATATTTTGGATTTTATTTGATTTGTTTTGATTTAAATTAAATTAATTCAAACAAAAATCAAAATAAATAATAAAAATAAGATATGGACAAGTGGCAAAGGCTAGAGCACTTGGGCTAAGTTGCCAACTCAAAATAAGTGAAAAAGATTGGGCCCATTTGGCAAAATTTGAAGTTTTAGGGATAGTTGACTTTTGGCAATTTTGCAAAAAAGGCCAACTTCACCAATGCATAACTTCCTCAATTTGTACTCTTTGGAGGTGTTCTTGGACTTTTTAGAAATATTGATATGTCCTCTAATCAACCATTTTGTTATCATATCAATTTGATATTCCATGCTCATGTATGAAGCTTTGACAAAAAAGGTGTTTTTGTTGACTTTTCAAAATGACCTATAATGTCCAAATTCATAACTTCTTGTGAGTGCATATTTTGAACTTGGGAGATGAAGATGGATTGTAGGGAATTTCATCCTATTCAAAATGAGCTTTTGATGGGTCATTTCTCATAAAGTATGAGAAAGTTATGCTTGGTCAAAGTTGAGTTGACTTTTCCTACAAAACCCTAATTTACAACTTTTGAGTCTTGATGAATTATGAGAAATCCTTGATGAATCATGATAAAACCTTAATCAAATGATTAAATATACTTCAAAATGGGTATGTTGACCAAAAATCTTGAAGTTTGATTGTATGTGGGCCACAATTGACTTTTGCCCTAACATAGTCGATTTTCAGGCTTTTGAGCAATTGATTGAGCAAACTTTCTCTGCAAGGCTTGAAACTTGACATGGATGATCTTGAGAACATATTATGACATTGGTGAGCACTTGGGATCACTTGGACTCAAGTATCTTGATGCAACATGAAACCCTAGTTTGGGGTAGACTGCCTTAGGAGAGAGCTTGTTTGGCCAACCCTTGGACTACCTTGAGCAACTTGAGGATCTTTCTTGAAATGTTTTGAGAAATATGGGAGGGCAAATTTTTAGGTACAATATCTGCCCCTGTTAAATCTTCTTAAACCTGAGGATGCAGATTGGCTTTCGTTCCTTTCGTAATCCGAAGGTGGAAGTTGATTGAACACTAGAGTGCCCAGAAATTTGCACTCGCATGAAGTGGTAATTGTCTTGTGATGTCGGGGATGGGCTTACAGATGCCATTTGGAGATTGTTGATGGGAGATGGGCTTAAAGATGCCATCTGAAGGAGTGTCGATCGCATAAGAGATTCCTTAGCGAGAGCTTGTATACCTGTCGTTGAGGAAGATTCCGCTGGGGAAGCTTGATCTTTGTTGAGAGAAGTTGATATTTAGGAACTTCGGTCGTCCTTACTCAACTGAGGAATCATCTTTGTTGATATTTAGGAACTTCGATCGTCCGTACTCAACTGAGGAGTCATCTCTGCTGATATTTAGGAACTTCGATCGTCTGTACTCAACTGAGGAAACATCTCTGCTGAGATTTAGGAATTCGTCCGTAATTCAACTGAGGAAACATCTCTGCTGAGATTTAGGAACTCGTCCGTAATTCAACCAAGGAAACATCTCTGCTGAGATTTAGGAACTCGTATGTAATTCAATTGAGGAAACATCTCTGTCGAGATTTAGGAACTCGTCCGTAATTCAACTGAGGAAACATCTCTGCTGAGATTTAGGAACTCGTCCAGGAAACATATCTGTTGAGATTTAGGAACTCGTCCGTAATTCAACTGAGGAAACATCTCTGTCGAGATTTAGGAACTCATCTGTAATTCAACTGAGGAAACATCTCTGCTGAGATTTAGGAACTTCGATCGTCCGTACTCAATTGAGGAGTCACCTCTGTTGATATTTAGGAACTTCGATCGTCCGTACTCAACTGAGGAATCATCTCTGTTGATATTTAGGAACTTCGATCGTCCGTACTCACATGAGGAATCATCTATGTTGATATTTAGGAACTTTGATCGTCTGTACTCAACTGAGGAGTCATCTCTGCTGATGTTTTGGAACTTCGATCGTCCGTACTCAACTGAGGAAACATCTCTGCTGATATTTAGGAACTTCAATCGTCCTTACTCAACTGAGGAAACATCTCTGTTGATATTTAGGAACTTCAGTCGTCCGTACTCAACTGAGAAATCATCTCTGCTGATATTTAGGAACTTCGATCGTCTGTACTCAACTGAGGAAATATCTCTGCTGATATTTAGGAACTTCGATCGTTCGTACTCAACTGAGGAGTCATCTCTATTGATATTTAAGAACTTCGATCGTCCCTACTCAACTGAGGAAACATCTCTATTGATATTTAGGAACTTCGATCGTCCGTACTCAACTGAGGAATCATCTCTGCTGATATTTAGGAACTTTGATCGTCCGCACTCAACTGAGGAATCATCTCTGCTGATATTTAGGAACTTCGATCATCCGTACTCAATTAAGGAATCATCTCTGTTGATATTTAGGAACTTCAGTCATCCTTTATTCAACTGAGGTAAAGATTTCATAGCTTGAATTTTGTGAGAATATGATTGTATCCTTCCTGAAAGGTAAAGGTTAGCTGTATGTAATGCATGATATGTATCAAGAAATGATGTTCTCAAAATAAATGAGATTGTGTTGTATGATGCGTATGCATGTCATGATGTATGGAAATGTGATGTTTTTAGTTGGGGAAGTTAAATCTCGGATTACTGTTGGAGAAAAAAGTTGAATTCTTCTCTTCCGCTGGGGATATTGAATGAAGATGCTTGTGAGAATAAGCCTGCAAGAGAGGATAACTCCGCTGGGGAATAAAATGATGAGGAAATGGCTCTGTGGGGAGGACATGCTCTATTGAGGATTCCGCTGATAAATTCAGTTGGGGATGAATTACCGTTGTTGGCGATACTGAATCCTGTTGGGGATTGAGTTTCTGTTCGTGAAAGGAATGAACTCCGCTGGGGATGATTTTCCAGTTGCGACTTCACTGGGGATAACCTTTTAGGATCAACTGGGGACAATCCTCCAACCTCTACTGGGAATAATTCTCCAAACTCCACTGGGGATAATTTTCCACACTCTACTGGGGATAAATGTCTAGTGCTGATGATGGATAAACTATGTTTGAGGAGAATATTGCTGACTCATTCGCGGTTGCGAGCCTCAGCTGGGGAGAATTAACATTACTATTTTTCCTTACTCTGGGGAGTGAATGTTACTGGGATGCGTGTTAAGGATATGACGATGGCTTTACATCGAGACTTTTCTGCCCCTGTATCTGCGAGAGAAGATGCCTGTAGAGGTCTTGTGGTAGGCAAGTCTTCTTCTGGTAGGCAAGTGACGAGATAACGGGACATAGTCGTACGCTTTTGATCCCTAACTTTTGCTTGGACTGTCTTTTCATATTTTCAGTCCACCGGGATACCTTTTTTTCCCAAGCCGCCTTTTCAGGTTTTCGACTTGCCGGGTGTACAAATCTTTTTTGTTTTTATCCCTTATTTTTGCCCGAACCCTTTTGGTTCGTCGGGAAGCCCTTATTTTTGCCTAGGCCAGTCGACCTAGCGGGTCTTTGATTATGCGTAGTACTTTTTTGACTATGTCCATGCTCTCAGGGTGTAGAGAGTTGTCACTGTCGGTAGTGTTGTGTTGCCATACTACCAGAAGATGTTCGTTTGATCATGCAAGATTCGTTGCTGGAATTTATGTCCAATGCCCCAAGTGGTTCAAATGGAGATTTGCCCCTGGCTATTTGGCATCTTTGAGAGATTCCTTGAATATTGACTTGACTGCCCCAGATGATGGACAATGATCATGCCGTGCCCCTTGGTTGGAAGTGTTTTTCCACTTGAGGTGATCCTTTTTATTGAGAAGGTTTTTTGTTCACTAGATATTCGTCGTGCAAATTTCTCTGTTGTTTGGACAAATAGTCATATGCAAACAATGTTATTTTAAGAATGTAAAGCTTATGTATGTCTTGAAATTTTTTTGAAAATGCATTTTTCAGTAAAACAGGAAAATTTTGTAAAATGTGATGTCAACTCAGGATGTACAACAAGTCTTACAGGAGTCAGGATACCTTTCGTAACAATATGCTTTCGAACTAACCCATGCTTCAGCTAAGACTTTTAAGGGTTATAATGTGGCCTGGTTCACGGTTCAAGAAACAAAGGATAAAGGCTCAAAATGTATTTATACCCACCCGTTCTTCATGATGTTCTTCGATCTTAAACTCAACTAATTATGCATTTAGATCCCGTTTGAGTCTGGAATGTTGTCCTTGATGTTCCGGTGATGGTTCTGATACTGACAATATATTTTGAACAGGCAGTCATTTTTGTTGAGAGTTTGCAGGACCCCTTTCTTTTTTATTTTATTATCCCTGTCTTTTGCCTGAACTGTTTGTTTTTGTGACTACAGCCAGCGGGATGCCCCCGTTTTTCTTAAGTCTCCTTCATAGGTTTTGACTTATTGGGCTTTTATTTCTGAGAGATAATGACTGCCTGTCCTGACGATTATAAGGAACCATCACCATCTTTTTATTTTGGAAGGACCTCTTTGATGCCATTCATTGTGCACCCGAGTTAACTGAGAAACTACCCTACCCCAGGTTGTGATTAAGGGTTTTAATTTGTGTGAAAAGAAAAACTCCAACTTCTTTGGCTCAAAGGGGTTGACTAGGGATTATCTTCCTTATAACTCCACTGTTTAGGATTTGAAACAACGCCTGTACATCGTCAGCAGGGTCTGTTCAAAAGCATACTGTAGAGATTTTGGTATCATTTTCGTCATCCTCCATCTAAAGGCTTAGAGTTTTTTAATCGAGAGTTGAACATCACAAAAAGGAAAGCATTTTAAATATAGTGAATACGAATGGATTGATTCAAAACAGACATATGCAATGCATTGATGAAATAATAAAGTTTTAACATGACTAAATGTTTGAACAATCAAAAGAAAATTACAAATTGAAAATTCTAATGAACAAAAAGTCTTCTTGTCAGAACTTGTCACTTCAAATGGTGAGCCTTGGAGGATTGGCAGAAACATTCCAATTGACCATCTTGTGCGAATTCCAAATCTCCTTCATTAATCAGGTCTTGAATTTTGTTTTTCAATGCCCAACAGTCATCGGTATCATGCCCCGGGCTGTTGGAATGGTATGCACACCTTGCATCAGGATTGTACCTTGGGGAGGCTATGTGGGGATTCTGAGGAGGGTCCCTTAACGTCACCAGATTCAATCTCAACAAGTGTTGTAAAGCTTGAGACAACGGCATGTTAAGCTCGACGAACTACCTTTTGAGCGTATCCGACTTACGCTGATTAACCTGTTGCTTTTGGCGAGGTTGTTGTCGGTCCCTTGAGGTAGTTACAACTTGGAGAGGTCCATTCTTTACCAAACCAAATCTTTGTCTTCTTGGAGGCTGATCAATGACTTGGTCCCCGACCTCGACTATTTGCTTCATGCTATTGTATTTGTCTTGATGAAGTTGGTTGATAATGGTTCTCAGCTCTTCTTGTTCCCGAGCTAAGCCTTGGATAAGAGCCATCTGCCCCAACATCTGGGTTCTTATTGCATCTACCTTAGCTTGCAGTTGTTTCAGCCGCTCGTCCTTATTGTCTTCAGGACTTTTCTTGACCAAGTTCCCGACGAGGAGCATTTTCAACTCTTCCTGCCCCTTGGATAGGTTTAGGAATATTTCCCTGAACTGAGTTTCTTGAGTTTGAAGATCTTTGTTGTCTTGTTTGAGATCCATTACTGAAATAAATAGCGAGGACATGAGAGACCTGTATTGGAAGATCTGTTATGCAATGATATGTATGTGTGATACGGTGGGAGAACTGACTAGGGTTTTGCGTTTGTTTTCGCAAATGTTTCGGTTGAGCAAGAGTCGCCACCGACTTTTTATTTTATCCTAAGGAAAGGTTTAAAAAGCACAGCAAAAACCTTTGAGATTTTTCTTGGGTTCGGGGAGTAGATTATAGAAGGGGAAGGTATTAGCACCCCTTCTATCCATGGTTATCCATGGGCTCTTAGGTACTCGCTTAGATCAACTTGCCTTATTTTTCAATTGTTTGAAATGGTGCTTTGTGTATGGTTTTGAAAATGTTTTGAAAAGATGCCTTGTGCTAGGCTAACCTTGTAAAATTTCTTTACTCGAATGTTTTACAAAAGGTGTTTTATCTCTTAAAAAGATGTTTCAAGGGTTTGAAAAGTTGATTTTGAAAGTGCTTGTGAAGTGGGTTTTGAAATTAGGCAAGTGTTTTCTTGGAAAATTGACAAGTACTTAAGAGTTTATCTACCCTAAAGTTTTCTCAAAGGTTTTGTCATGTTTTAAACCCTTTTGACAAATTTGTTCCACCATTGCATTTGGTGGACAATCTTGTCTTAGGAGATGAAAGGGACAAGCGCGGGTCATCATTTAGACCATAGTTGCAATAGTGTTAAATGTCTTTGGGCAATTTTCTTTAAAAGGGACTTGATCATTTTATTTAGGCATCATTTTGAGGGACTATGATCACTTGATTGTTTGTTTTACCCAAAGAAATTCAACATGCAATATGGCCCATTTTTTTGAAAGGCAACAAAGTGGAGTACCCTAGGGGGTGCAAGTGTGAGATGTGTTGTTTATTTTCATGCTCATTCATCTTGTATTAGGTCCAACTATTTTTTATCGTTTTTCGCACGCGAACCCTAATTCTAACATGGCATAATTAGAAAGCGTATAAAGTGCGAAATTTAAATTCCTACGCTATTACAACATAATAATATAGGGAGGGGGGTACAAATTTACAAATGGGGGATATTTAGACAAGAATTTAAATCTAAATTATTACATCATTTTTGAATATTTGCAAGGTAAATAAATTGCATAATTAAATGGAAATGAAGTAAATATGCAAAAATGCAAAAAGAAAGTTTTTATATGTATGAAAAAAGTATGGTTTATGTAAAATAAAACAAGAAAATAAAAAAAGTATTATTTTTGAGTATTTTCAACTTTTAGGGCAAAAACCCTAATTTCAATTAAAATGGATATTAATTACTTAATTCATATAATATTTATTATTTACATACAAAAATAAATAAAATATGGTATATTTGTAAAAAAGGTCATTTTTTAGTATTAAATATTAAAAATAAACTATGTACATTTTTTGGCATTTTTACTCTAAGTATATTAATATATATATATATATATATGTATACTTATATCATTTTAAATATGTATTATATACAAATAATAATAATATTCAATTTTTTTCAAAAAATAGTATTTTTTATATGAAGTATTTTCAGAGGGTAATATAAACTAAAAATAAAAATAGAAGTATTTTTTACATATTTTTCTATTTTATTCTAAATAATAATATATATCTATTTATATATAAATCAAAAGAAAATCAAATAAAAACCAAATAAAAATCAAAAAATGATGAGAAAAATATTTTCAAAATTTTAATATGTTGAGAAAAAATAAATGAGTCAAATAAAAAAGGAAAAGGTCAAAAATGTTAAAAAATGAAGCAAATGGGCTCAGGGGTGTGAAACAGAAAAAATGGTGTGGATAGCAAAATAATACAGGCCCAGCCCAATCCACTTCTTCTTCAACCTTTGGCCAAAACGCGCGCCTTGTTACAGAGATTCAAACATCCTGATTCTTTGAGATTTTGCACAAACTTTCAACACAAAACATGTCAAGCATTGAATCACGATTCCAAATATATAAAAAACTCATCCTAACTCTCAGAAATGAGAGAGAATTTTATCAATCCCAAATTTTGACCTAAACTTTCTGCCATTTTCAAAGCTTAAATTCTCTCAACTCAGGCAAAAGAAATGAAATGTAAAGATATGTACATGCTCAGGGCTATGAGTAGAACCTTGTTTCTTCACAAACTTAAGACTAAAGATGCATAATAAGAGAGATACGAGTTCAAAATTTTACCTATTCAGTTGAACTTCTATCTGGAGAATGAAGAACTTTCAGTGCAAGGTGATGATTGGAAAAGCTTCCTTGAGGTCCAGGGATACTATTCCAATGTTTACTTTGTCTTGAAACTTCTTGTATCGAGCTGTGGAACTTCAACTGCAAAAGGAAAAAATGAAAATGGTGGAAGCTGTTAGAGGGATTACAGGTCAGGTTTTAGGTCATGGTTAGCTTGCATACATGTTAGGGAATGTGTATGAATTGATTTTGGTAAGAATGCTCGAGGGAAATGGGAGTTGGCACTCAAACTGCAGAGGCAACTTTGTTTTTGCAGTTTGAGGGTGATTCTGAGATGGAGGGTGTTTTGGAGGTGCAAGGGTCGTGTCTCAGCTTGGTTATGTTCTTTGGAAGGTGTTTGATCAGTTTGTTCTTGTGTGCTTATGCTGAGATGGGAGTTGTTACAAGTTATGGGACTTTCTTCACCTTTAAGCAACCAAATGCAACTTGGCTTTCTAGGCATGTAGGGGGCCTCCTAATGTTCTGCCTAATCCCTCATTGATCAGAGTGTTATGCTCATAATCTTATGCTAGAGAGATTTGATCTGTACCTCTTTGATTTACCAATTGACATAAAGCAAGCTTTGGCAAAAATGGAAAGTTCACTTTATCTAGTTTAGGGTTAGTTCATCATGTAATGTCCAAATGCTTAGAATAACAACTTGGCACATTGGTTTTGCATTTAATTCTTGAGTGTAACTTGGTTTAAGGACCTGTAATCTAGCCTAAAGCAAGATGAGTTCAAATTGCAAGATTATGAACATGTTTTGGTTAAGAACAAAAAGTGAATTTTTGCCAACTTGTGAAATTCGAATCTCTCAAGTTATGAGGTTGTTTGATGAGTTCTTGGACATTTTGGAAAGCTTGGAATGTGTACTACAATCCATATTTGAAATGCAAATTGAAAATCCAAGTGGAAGGGTATGAAAAATGGCCTTGAAGTGGGGTAGAAAACCTTGTCAAAATAGGTTAAAATTTCACTAAGTTAAAAATGGTTTAGTGCCCTTATTCAAAAAATTGTAACTTGAGATACAAGCTTCAAATGAGAAAACTTTGTGAATCAAAGTTGTAGATTATGCAACAAGCTACAACTTTCATGTTTTGACTTTTGTTTGAATCCAAATGGATCTTGGTGAAAAGGTGGGGCAAAGTTGGGAAAAAATTAGGGTTTTTCATAACTTAGAAAAATTCTAAGTTATGAAAAATTCCATTTTCTAACCCTAATTTGCAATTTGTGATTTCTTGGTGAACAAGTTTCATGATTTGGCATATTTTGATGAAAAATGAATCTTGACTCTTGATTTTGACCAAAAAGTCAAAGTTTGACTTTTCAGTATACAGTCAAAATTGATCAATTGACTGGGAAATTCAACTGTCAATCTTGTGTACTTGGGATCTTTTGAACTTGTTGAGCATGTCAAGATAATTCCATGGGGTCCTTGAGTCCATATGTGAGCTTGGTTTGCCATTGGCTAGGTCAAACAGTCAAAAATTGCCTTTGTACAGTCAAAACCCTGAAAATGACCATTTTGCCCTTTTGGTGATCTGATCCAATTTCTTGGGGAATTGTGATCCAAACTTGACCAAATGATTCATATGAGTTCATAATGTTGATGTGGATCAAATTTCATGAGATTTGACTGTCAATTGGCCACAGTTGACTTTTTCCCCAATACAGTTGATTTCTAGGTCAATTGTCCAATTGACTGGGCAAAACTTGGAATCAAGGCTTGAAATTTGATATGGGTAAACTTAGGAGTCCAATATGAAGCATGAAAGTCATCTTAGGCATTTTAGGTCAAGATATCTTTGTGCAAACACAAACCCTAATTTTGAGTCCACAGTGCAAGGAGAGGTCTTGAGCAGATGAAACCCTAACTGAGTCTTGAGCTTCAAAGGCTTTATGGTGAGAAATCAATGAGAAATGGGAGGGCAAATTTTGGGGTACAACAGTTGCCCCTGTTCAATCTTCTTGAATCCGAAGAGTTAGATGGGCAAGCTTGCCTTTCGTGACTCGAGGGTAAAAGGAGATTGGACACTAGAGTGCCCGGAAATTTGCACTCGCCAAAGCAATGGATGCGGGAATGGGCTTAGAGATGCCATTCGGAGATGGGCTTAATGATGCCATCTGGGAGAGTGACAGAAATCTTGTCGGGGATGGGCTTAGAGATGCCATCTGGAAGGGAATATCAGGAAAGTGTCCAAGCTTTGGACCATCTCTGAACTGGGAGTCTGAACAAGCAATAGATTGACATCCGTTGTTGGGAGGAATCTGTAAACTGTTTTCAGGGGTTTGGAGAAGAAACTGAACAAGCGATAGGTTAACATCCGTTTACTGGGAGGACCCGCGAACTGTTTTCAGAAATCTTGAAGTTGAATAAGCAATAGAGCAGCATCCGTTGTTGGGAAGCGTCCGTAAATTGTTTTCAAAAGTTGCATCTGAACAAGTCGATAGATTAACATCCGTTGTTGGGATGAATCCATGAACTGTTTTCAGAAATCTTGAGAAGAATCTGAACAAGTGATAGGTTAACATCCGTTTACTTGGAGAACCCGCGAACTGTTTTCAGAAATCTTGAAGTTGAATAAGCAATAGAGCAGCATCCGTTGTTGGGAAGCGTCCGTAAACTGTTTTCAAAAGTTGCATCTGAACAAGTCGATAGATTAACATCCGTTGTTGGGATGAATCCATGAACTGTTTTCAGAAATCTTGAGAAGAATCTGAACAAGTGATAGGTTAACATCCGTTTACTTGGAGAACCCGTGAACTGTTTTCAGAAATCTTGAGATTTGAATGATTTTAGTTTGTCGACTGATCTTACCTGGAAAGGCAAAGAGTTAGTTGTATGCAATGTTATGATGCATGATACAATGTATATTATGTGTTATGAATGTAAATGGATGTGCATGTAAGCTGGAGAGCTGTCCTGCACAGGATAGATGAATCCGGGATAGCGGAAGATAAAAGTATCCTGACTGCTGCCGGGGAAAATAAATCCTTGGTCGTTGCTGGGGAACATGGAGCTTGGGTTGTATACCAATCTTCTGGGGAATTCCTGAAGTCTTCTACTGGGGAGTACCAAACTAGTAGACTTAATGCTGGGGAGGTAAGATTGAGAGCCTTCAGCCTGGAGGGAAGGATCTCTGGAGATTTCACTGGGGAACTCAAGATTTTTCTTCCTAAAACTCTGTGGGGAGAAGGTTCATTAGTCTGGCTCCGCTGGGGGGTTGATAATTTGAAATTTTAACTCGACTGGGGATAACAAAGATAAGCTTCTCCGGGGATCATATTGATAAGTTAGGCTGGGGAATTTCGATGAACTCCGCCGGGGATAGGAAGGATTCTGGCGAGTGCGATCTTCTGTGGCTGTTAGCTGAGGATAACCCAGTTATAAGCCTTTGTGAGGAATAACTTTGAATAAAAAACGGGGGAGACGTTCGTGCTCTGCAGGGGAGTACCTTCCAGAATCTTACTGGGGATAAGCTTCGAGGGTCTGCTGGAGGTATGCCTCAGGGTTTGCTAGGGATGTGGATTTCAAATCTCTTGGTGGTTTCCTTCGAGAGGGTGCCAAGGTATTCATCTGTACCTTCATCCTATCAGTAATCCTTTTTCTTAGGTTCACTTTAGGAAGTGATTATGTTTCAAATGCATATGCCTATTTAACAAAACATTGGACGTTTCTCAAAATAAAACAAATAGTGCAAAAAAGAAAAAGGGAAATGACACAAATTTTTGGGAAGAGTATTTGTATTGATTTTCTTTGAGTATATTTGTACAAAGGAGACAATCATCCTAGTAAGAGGATTTTGCCGTAAATATTGAAAGATTTTATACAAAATAAAGGATGGCTATATGAAATAATTCCATGGGATTCCATTCTGCTACAGCTTTCACAACTCTGAATATCTGCCCGTTCAGTGCTTCGTTTGACGATGACTGGATTGATCAGAAGTCTGGAACTGGTTGATGAAGAGATTGTCTTTGAAGTGATCCGACGAGACATAGTCATACGCTTTAATTCCCTAACTTTTGCCTGAATCGCCCTTTCGGGTTTTCGATCCACCGGGAAACCCCTTTTTTGCCCAAGCCGCCCTTTCGGGTTTTCGACTTGCCGGGTGTGCAGATTTTTTTTTGTTTTTATCCCTAATTTTTGCCTGAACCGCCCTTTCGGGTTTTCGGTTCACCGGGATGCCCATTTTTGCCCAAGCCGCCCTTTCGGGTTTTCGACTTGTCGGGTTATTTTATGCGTAGTATCTTTTGACTATGTCTGCATTCGCAGGGTGCGGCAAATCGTCGCCGTCCATGGTGGTCAGAATCATTGCACCACCAGAAAATATGCTCTTGATCACAAATGGTCCTTCATATGTAAGAGTCCATTTGCCCCTGGGATCACTTTGCGGCAAGATAATCCGCTTGATTACGAGATCCCCGACTCGATACACTTGACGTCTGACTTTCTTATTGAAGGCCTTGATCATCTGCTTTTGATACGTCTGACCATGGCATATAGCAGCAAGTCGCTTCTCGTCGATCAGATTGAGTTGATCAAGTCGGGTCTGCATCCAATCATCTTCATTCAAACCTGCATCCTTCATAATCCTCAGAGATGGGATTTGGACTTCCATAGGCAAGACAACTTCCATGCCATAAACCAAAGAAAATGGGGTTGCCCCAGTTGAAGTACGTGTCGTCGTACGGTATCCATGCAGAGCAAACGGTAACATCTCATGCCAGTCTTTGTAAGTGACTGTCATTTTCTGAATGATCTTCTTAATGTTTTTGTTCGCAGCTTCAACAGCACCGTTCATCTTCGGCCGATAGGGAGATGAATTGTGATGATAAATCTTGAACTGTTCGCATAATGCAGTGATCATTGTGTTATTCATATTTGTACCGTTGTCCGTGATGATTCTGTCTGGAACACCATACCGACATATGAGATTTTGCTTGATAAAGCGGGCAACCACATTTTTAGTAACAGAGGCGAAGGAAGCTGCTTCGACCCATTTAGTGAAGTAGTCAATGGCAACCAGGATAAAGCGATGTCCGTTGGAAGCCGTGGGCTTGATCTCTCCAATCATATCAATGCCCCACATTGCAAAGGGCCATGGAGCAGTCAGGACGTTGAGGGGAACCAGAGGGATATGAACTTTGTCAGCATAGACTTGACACTTGTGACAAGTACGGGAATGTTGATGGCAGTCAGCCTCCATGGTAGACCAATAATAGCCTGCCCTTAGGATCTGCTTAGCCATTGTATGCCCGCTCAAGTGAGTGCCAAATGTGCCGCTGTGTATCTCAGTCATGATCAACTCTGCTTCAACTTTATCCACACATCGGAGTAATACACAATCATGGATTCATTTGTAAAGGATGCCGTTGCTCAGGAAGAACTTAGCAGCGAATTTCCTTAAGAACTTCTTGTCATTTATGGAAGCTCCTTCAGGATAATCCCTAGTCTCGAGATACCTTTTGATTTCATGGAACCAAGGTTGTTCCGCTACTTCTTCAGTATTAATCTCGTGGCAATGTGCCGGTTCATCCATTCGCTTGATGGTGATTTGGGGAGCCTCGTTATCCCAGTTGAGTTTAAACATGGAGGACATTGTGGCCAGAGCATCGGCTAGTTGATTCTCTTCTCGCGGGAAATGCTCGAAGGTAATTTGCTCGAAATGAGGCAACAATGTCAGAACATGTTCTTTGTATGGGATAAGATTAGGATGCTTGGTATCCCATTCTCCTTTGATTTGGCTGATGACCAAAGCCGAGTCCCCGAATACGATCAAAGATTTGATCCCCAAGTCTATAGCAGCTTCGAGACCAAAGATGCAAGCTTCATACTCAGCCATGTTGTTTGTGCAGCTGAAACAAAGTCGGGCCGTGAAAGGAATGTGACAACCTTCCGGAGAAATGAGTACTGCGCCAATACCATTTCCAAGTGCATTTGAAGCACCATCAAAGTACAGGGTCCATCGGGATCCCTTTTCGGGTCCGTCATATGGTCCGTCACTTTCAACGTTGTCCAAATTCATGATGTCCTCGTCTGGGAATTCAAATCTCATGGGTTGATAGTCTTCGATAGCCTGATGAGCCAGATGGTCAGCTAGTACACTCCCTTTTATAGCTTTTTGGGTGGTGTACTGGATGTCATACTCGGTCAAGATCATTTGCCATCTAGCTATCCTTCCAGATAAAGCGGGCTTCTCGAAGATATACTTGATAGGGTCCATCTTGGAAATTAACAAGGTAGTATGGGTCAACATATACTGTCTTAGTCGGCGAGCAGCCCATACCAAAGCGCATCAAGTTTTCTCGAGCAGTGAGTAGCGAGTCTCACAGTCGGTAAACTTTTTGCTAAGGTAATAAATAGCGTGTTCTTTTCGACCAGACTCGTCATGCTGGCCCAAAACACACCCCATTGAGTTATCCAAGACGGTTAGGTACATGATCAATGGTCTTCCTTCGACAGGTGGCATCAGAATAGGAGGTTCTAGCTAATATTCCTTGATTCTATCAAAAGCGGCTTGGCAGTCGTCGTTCCATTCAACTACCTGATCTTTCTTCAAGAGTTTGAAAATTGGCTCACAGGTAGAAGTCAGATGTGAGATGAATCTGGCAATATAGTTTAAGCGCCCCAAGAATCCTATGACCTCCTTTTCAGTACGGGGAGCAGGCATCTCTTGTATTGCTTTTACTTTTGCCGGATCGACTTCAATACCTTTGTTGCTTACAATAAATCCCAGGAGCTTACCAGACCTAACTCCAAAAGTGCATTTACTTGGATTCAGCCTGAGCTTGTACTCTTTTAATCTGGCAAACAGCTTTTCCAGATGTTCAAGGTGCTCTTCCTCTGTTTGTGACCGAGCTATCATATCGTCTACGTAGACTTCAATCTCATGATGTATCATGTCATGAAATAAAGCTACCATGGCGCGTTGATAAGTTGCCCCTGCATTCTTCAGCCCGAACGGCATCACTTTATAACAGAAAGTGCCCTATTGTGTGACAAAAGTCGTTTTCTCCATATCCTCGGGGGCCATTTTGATTTGATTGTAGCCCGAGAATCCGTCCATGAAGGAAAACACCTTATGCTGAGCTGTATTGTCGATCAAGATGTCAATATGAGGTAGCGGGAAATCATCTTTAGGACTGGCCCTATTCAAATCCCGGTAGTCCACACACATTCTGACTTTGCCATCTTTCTTAGGCACTGGCACAATGTTAGCGACCCATTGAGGATAGGACGTAACAGCCAGAAAGCCAGCGTCGAACTGCTTCATTACTTCTGCTTTGATTTTTTCGGACATGTCAGGCCTCATTCGGCGAACTTTTTGTTTGATAGGTGGACAATCCTCTCTTGTAGGGAGACGGTGAACCACGATGTCTGTGTCTAGACCCGACATGTCTTCATAGGACCAAGCGAAGATCTCAACATACTCATTCAACAACTGTACTAGGCGCTCCTTGACTTTTGGTTCCAGATTGGCACCTACTTGCACCTCCTTCCGATCCTCCTCGGTTCCCAGGTTAACAGTTTCCAATGGCTCTTCATGCGGTAAGATGACCCTTTCCTCTTGTTGCAGGAGTCTGGCTAGTTCCCCGGGTACTTCACAACCTTCGTCATCTTCATACTCGGCTAGATTGACCAGATCTTCAGAGTTATTGAAAGATACAGCAGAGTAGTCACCCATGGAATCCGGAGTGGATGGGTACCTGCATTGGTGAGTATGGGTGTGTGTAAGGGATAGCCATCCTTAAACAAAAAATGCAAAAGGAAAGAAAATGAACATAAGCAGTTTATCAAATGAAAAACGTCCAATGAATCATTAAACATGGCATATGAATATGAAAAATAGTCAAAACCCTTACAAGTGGACCTACATGCCCTGGGCAAGGCAGGAGGTGAAAAGATAGTGTACGGATTGTTTGAAAGTAAAATATTACAGACCAAATAGGAAATGTTTAATAGATAAATTACTGATGAATAAAAGTGATGGGGACAAAGTCTTTAGCCTCCCAATTGCTCAACCCTCCTCTGACAGTTGGATAAATCCACTCTTCAATGTTGCTTTCCTTGTCTTCATCTTCCAGGGCGTTGATTCTGTAAGGAGAAATTTTGACCGGCGCTCTTTCAATCTTTGACTGGCGCATAGCTTTCTGGCCAGCGGCTGTGAAACCTAATCCAAACTTATCAGTTTTATGCGGAAAATCGGGTAACTGCCCCCATGCTGAATTCTTCCCTTCTTTAACTGCAGCCCTTGCATCCTCCAGAGATGCCATCCTGGCCATCTGTCTGGGTGCCTCAGCTGCCAATTTTGCCACTGCTACCTCAGGAAGCACTTCTTCGAAATGTTGAAACGGTGTCTCAATGAACTCTCCTTCAACCTCCACATACCGGAAAGGATTTAAATGGCTAATCATGTACTCTTCTTCGTCGTGGACAGTAATGATCTTTCCCTTTACAGGATACTTCAGCATCTGATGCAAGGAGGAGGTGACTGCCCCAGCATGGTGTATCCAAGGTCTACCCAGCAGGCATGAGTATGATGGACGGATGTCCATTACATAGAAAGTGGATTTAAACACCTCAGTACCTATCTTGACAGGAATTTCAACTTCTCCATGGACCATTCTTTTCGACCCATCGAAAGCTCTGACGACAATATCACTAGGCTTCAACTCCAAACCTTCGCAATCTAGCCGGTCCAAGGCCTTCTTAGGCAAAACATTCAGCGACGACCCGGTATCAACCAAAACATGTGCAAGGGTGGTTCCGCGGCATTTGATTGAAATATGCAAAGCATCATTGTGATTTCGGCCTTTAGGGGTTAGGTCGCCATCAGAAAAGCCTAATTCGTTGTCCGCAGTCAGGCTAGCCACGCAATGTTGAAATTGATCTGCAGAGGTTTCCTGGGGCACATGAGCTGCCTTTAGAAACTTAATCAAAGCTTGAGCGTGCGCTTCTGAGCAAAGCAACAGTGCCAGCATGGAGATCTTGGAGGGGGTTTGCCCCAACTGTTCCACCACATCATAATCACTTCTCTTGATTATCCTTAAAATCTCGTCCATTTCTTTCTTGGAGGCTTCCGGGATTACCAAGGGTTGAGCCCTCGTCCTGACGGGCTCATCTTGTATTCCTTTTCCTTTATCAGCAATGGTAGGAGAGGCAGCACTAGGAACGACGATTTCCTCAATCAAAGGAGTTCTAGCGGAGAGTTTTACTGGTGCGGGGATGACTTCCTCAGCTGATGAGGGTCCAAAGACTGCTCTTGGAGGGGCAATCTCTGGAGAAAATATTCTCCCGCTTCTGGTGATTTTGCTGGTGCCCGCGATGTTACCGATGCTGGCTTCTTCACCCTCCGAATTTTCTTCAATTACTTTGACTTGCTTGATACCATGGTAGTAGATGTCACCACCATAGTTCCAAGGTATCGACTTCTCAGAAACATAGGGAATAGGCCCCGGCATTGTTATCTTCAAAGGTATAGACTTTGCAGCTGGTGTAATCTTAACAGGCTTTTTGACGGCCTTGGAAAGATTGGCGTGAATGGTTATGATTGAGACATTTTCAACATGAACTGGAACAGCAGGAACTTTTTCGAACAAAATTTGTCGGCTATCCATGAGGCCTTGGATGCCTTTCTTTAACAGCGGACAATCAAACGGCAGAGAGTGGCAACAGTAGCAGTCTTCTTTACATCCCGGGAAGATCCCGGCCCTTAACAAATTCAACTTAATGGTTAGCAGCGGAGTAGTCAGATCACTAACGTCAGCAACATACAGATCCTCTTCAATGGCATTGATATTCCGACCGTGCTTCGGCATAGGTGCAGATATCACATTGGGTTTCTCTGGAGCGTCAAACTCTACCTCCTTAGCCTCTATCAGATCCTGGATCTTATGCTTGAGTGCCCAACAATCATTGGTGTCGTGTCCAACACTGTCTGAATGATAGGCGCACTTAGCATTGGCATGATAATGCGGAGAGGACGTATTTACATTCTTTGGCGCCTCCTTGATAGTGGCAAGATTCAATTTCAACAGATGGGGAAGCACCTGCGCTGGAGTCATATTAATACGGGTGAACTGCCGTTGTGGCCTTTCCACCCGTTGCTGATTTGGTCTGGATTGGTTGTAGCGAGGTTGCTCACTTGGAGTGTTTTGAATCATTACGGCCCCCACAGTTGGCCGACGCTCCATCTTCCCTGCTCTTCTCTGAGAATAAACCATAGCTGTCTCCTTCTTAAAAGGCTTCTTCTCAACACTTGCAGCAACACCCTTCTGAATCTTTCCTGACTTGATGCCAGCTTCTATTCTTTCGCCTGTTAAGATCAAATCGGTAAACCCCGCGGAAGAGTTACCAATTAGATGATTGAAAAATGGCCCAGACAGGGTCCCAAGAAACATATCAACGAGCTCACGATCGGTTAAAGGAGGCTGTACCCTGCCAGCCAAATCCCTCCATTTTTGTGCATATTCCTTGAATCCCTCACTTGTTCCTAGTGACATACCCTGAAGTTGGGTACGGGTAGGAGCAAGATCAGAATTATACTGGTATTGTTTATAGAAAGCGGTGGCCAAATCTTCCCAATTTCTGACACTGGTTCCTTCTAACTGATAAAACCATTCCAACTGGGCTCCCGACAGGCTGTCTTGAAAGAAATGAATCCAGAGATTTTTATCTGCTGTATAGGGTTGAATCTTTCTCACATAGGACCTGAGATGCATTTTGGGACAGGACAGCCCATCATACCTCACAAACACTGGCACTTTGAATTTTGGGGGAATCACAATTCCGGCAACCAAGCCCATGTCTTCAAAATCCAAACCCGGTACCCTTTGCAATTCCATGGCAGCCAATCTGTCTTCTAAACCCTTATATTTGTCATCAGCTGGAGGATACTGCTGGTCAGAATAATCTTCATCCTCTTCAACCTCTTCCTCCTCTGCATCAGACTCGGAAGGCACCGCAACTCGATCTCTTTTACTAGTCCCTTCATCAGAAGTAGGAGGAAATTCAAGCACCCTCCGAGCTTCTCTGTCAAATCTTCTCCCCAAAGTAGCCACTCCGACCCTCTTTTTCTTCTTCACTGGGTCCTTATTCTCCAGATGAGCCTTGATATCCTCTTGACTCTTGACCAAAGTCATCAAGAGTTGCTGGAACTGTGCATTCTGGGCTTGTAGGTCTTTGACTGTTTGCTCGAGATCCATCCTACTGAAATAAACAGCAGATAGATAAGGAAACCTGGAGTGAGACCTGCTTATGCACATGATGAATGGTATGCTGATGTATGCAATGCATTCAAGGATTTAGGACATTCAAAATTGTTTCAGACAAAGAAGAGCGCACGTCATATTAATAAGAGGAAAAATTGTTAGTACATAAATGCCCCATGGGCCAAATGTTACAACATGAACTTCTCAAGGCAGAAAGACATTGCGCATCCTCTTTGGCGCGATGTAGGTGTTGAGGGCCTCTTGCTCGTGGAGTCGGCGGGTAAGCTCTAGAACCTTCTTTTCACTGGCGTAGTAGCTAGCTTCAAAAGTGTTCCGTTCCTCCTTGAGTTGAATCCAACTTTTCTGCATTTCCTCCCACGATGTAGGCATGTCTGGATGCAGGATGGTGTAGGGAACCTCTCCTTCATTGACGGGCTCTTTAATCACTGGGAGTACGTGAGGATAAGGCATCATTAGACTTTGGGCTCGGGCTCGTATCCACTTGAGATAGGGCTCAAGAGGGATGAAGTTCTTGTGTCCCAGAGTCTTGCTATCAACCTTGTTGAGTTTTCCCCAAGCTCTGATGAATCTTTGGCGAAGTCCTTGCGCATCGTTGTCGAAGTCGAAAACTAGGCTAGGAATCAACATGTCATGAGGGCCATCCCTCCGTGCATATCCAAATTGCCTCAAAGCTAGGCAAGGGTTGTAGGTGATACCTCCTCTAATTCCAAGTAAAGGAACATTAGGAAATTCTCCGCAACGATCGACGATGATGACATTTTCTCTGGACCGAGAACACCAATGCACATCAGAATGAGTGAGAGTCATCAATCGTTGGGACCACCTTGTACCTTGGTCATTCTTCAAGACAGATTGTGGAAGGTGCGAAATAAACCACCTTGCGAGGATAGGAGTACAGCACATGAGAACACCCCTCTTTCTCATTGTTCGTGTGTAAAATGAGTGAAGGATATCCCCAAGCAATGTTGGTATTGGATTTCTGGACAAGAAGATTTTGATGGCGTTGACATCTACCAATTGGTCAGGATTTGGGAACAAGACCAACCCATAGATAAGGAGTGCCACAATCTCTTCAAAGGCTTGTAGGTCCAATGAGTTCCAACATTCTTATGCCTTCTCGAACAAGAATTTTGCTAAGAATCCTTTGACGCCGCTTCTGGTTTCCCAATGCCCCTTGATTTCAGATGGTTGTAGATGTAGTGCTCGAGCAACATCTTCAGGCTTTGGTTCCTTCTCCGTACCGTTGAAGGGTAGTTGATTAAGGATAGGGATTCTTAGGAGTTGAGAAAACTCCTCCAAAGTGGGAACCAACTGATAATCAGGGAAAGTGAAGCAGTGGTGAAGAGGGTCAAAGAACTGGAATAGCACTTTCATCATGTCTTCTTCAATGTTGGTGTTGACTAGGCTGAGCAGTCTACCATGTCTTTCACTGAAGGATGAATTTTCCGGAATTCTTGAAGTGATCTCCTTGAGTTGAGGAGAGATTCTCACAAGGTTGACTTGAATGGTGTTTCTGCGAGGAATTTCCATGTCCTACAAAACAAGAACAAAGTTGAAGATCCAAAACCCTTGAAATGGTTAGTGAATGCATATGATGTTTTATGATGTTTATGATGTATGCACAAAACATATGTACAAGCAAATCATACCAAACCCTAATTTCAGGCTTGCATGGGGTTTCATAGGTAAGTACCCTCTTGAGTGTAGTTGGCTTAAAAACCTGTCCTATAAATAGTAACCGGGTTCTAAGGAGCTCAATATCACTGGATTGTTTTCATTGTTCATTGTTTTGGTTTAGCCACTTAACTAGCGACCAAAATATTCCAAGAAAACAATCCTCAATGAGTGTAGTATCGAGTATCTACCAACTTCGGACTGCACCAAAGCCGGTCATCTCACTACCCCTAATAAAAGGCCAAGATGGTCAAGTAAGGTTCTAGGTCATTAGTGCTTAGTGACATCACTCAGCGGCCCCGTACTCTCCTTGATTGAACTCAAGGGTTACCGGTACTCACAAATATGTCGCACTAATATAGCTATTGCTTAGACCGTGTCGGTATACCCCGCACAGTTTCCACAACGTATTGCTATCTATGAATGTTTCCCAAAATCCGGGTGGAGGATTGTAAACCCAAATAATAGCCAAAGTATAAAGCAAGCAAATCAAACAATTAGCCATGCAAGAGGGTGATCTAAGCCCTAAGGTTACTCCACTTTAAAATTGTCCCCAGCAGAGTCGCCAGTTCTGTGATACGGTGGGAGAACTGACTTGAGGTTTTGCGTTTGTTTTCGCAAATGTTTCGGTTGAGCAAGAGTCGCCACCGACTTTTTATTTTATCCTAAGGAAAGGTTTAAAAAGCACAGCAAAAACCTTTGAGATTTTTCTTGGGTTCGGGGAGTAGATTATAGAAGGGGAAGGTATTAGCACCCCTTCTATCCATGGTTATCCATGGGCTCTTAGGTACTCGCTTAGATCAACTTGCCTTATTTTTCAATTGTTTGAAATGGTGCTTTGTGTATGGTTTTGAAAATGTTTTGAAAAGATGCCTTGTGCTAGGCTAACCTTGTAACAATTCTTTACTCGAATGTTTTACAAAAGGTGTTTTATCTCTTAAAAAGATGTTTCAAGGGTTTGAAAAGTTGATTTTGAAAGTGCTTGTGAAGTGGGTTTTGAAATTAGGCAAGTGTTTTCTTGGCAAATTGACAAGTACTTAAGAGTTTATCTACCCTAAAGTTTTCTCAAAGGTTTTGTCATGTTTTAAACCCTTTTGACAAATTTGTTCCACCATTGCATTTGGTGGACAATCTTGTCTTAGGAGATGAAAGGGACAAGCGCAGGTCATCATTTAGACCATAGTTGCAATAGTGTTAAATGTCTTTGGGCAATTTTCTTTAAAAGGGACTTGATCATTTTATTTAGGCATCATTTTGAGGGACTATGATCACTTGATTGTTTGTTTTACCCAAAGAAATTCAACATGCAATATGGCCCATTTTTTTGAAAGGCAACAAAGTGGAGTACCCTAGGGGGTGCAAGTGTGAGATGTGTTGTTTATTTTCATGCTCATTCATCTTGTATTAGGTCCAACTATTTTTTATCGTTTTTCGCACGCGAACCCTAATTCTAACATGGCATAATTAGAAAGCGTATAAAGTGCGAAATTTAAATTCCTACGCTATTACAACATAATAATATAGGGAGGGGGGTACAAATTTACAAATGGGGGATATTTAGACAAGAATTTAAATCTAAATTATTACATCATTTTTGAATATTTGCAAGGTAAATAAATTGCATAATTAAATGGAAATGAAGTAAATATGCAAAAATGCAAAAAGAAAGTTTTTATATGTATGAAAAAAGTATGGTTTATGTAAAATAAAACAAGAAAATAAAAAAAGTATTATTTTTGAGTATTTTCAACTTTTAGGGCAAAAACCCTAATTTCAATTAAAATGGATATTAATTACTTAATTCATATAATATTTATTATTTACATACAAAAATAAATAAAATATGGTATATTTGTAAAAAAGGTCATTTTTTAGTATTAAATATTAAAAATAAACTATGTACATTTTTTGGCATTTTTACTCTAAGTATATTAATATATATATATATATGTATACTTATATTATTTTAAATATGTATTATATACAAATAATAATAATATTCAATTTTTTTCAAAAAATAGTATTTTTTATATGAAGTATTTTCAGAGGGTAATATAAACTAAAAATAAAAATAGAAGTATTTTTTACATATTTTTCTATTTTATTCTAAATAATAATATATATCTATTTATATATAAATCAAAAGAAAATCAAATAAAAACCAAATAAAAATCAAAAAATGATGAGAAAAATATTTTAAAAATTTTAATATGTTGAGAAAAAATAAATGAGTCAAATAAAAAAGGAAAAGGTCAAAAATGTTAAAAAATGAAGCAAATGGGCTCAGGGGTGTGAAACAGAAAAAATGGTGTGGATAGCAAAATAATACAGGCCCAGCCCAATCCACTTCTTCTTCAACCTTTGGCCAAAACGCGCGCCTTGTTACAGAGATTCAAACATCCTGATTCTTTAAGATTTTGCACAAACTTTCAACCAAAACATGTCAAGCATTGAATCACGATTCCAAATATATAAAAAACTCATCCTAACTCTCAGAAATGAGAGAGAATTTTATCAATCCCAAATTTTGACCTAAACTTTCTGCCATTTTCAAAGCTTAAATTCTCTCAACTCAGGCAAAAGAAATGAAATGTAAAGATATGTACATGCTCAGGGCTATGAGTAGAACCTTGTTTCTTCACAAACTTAAGACTAAAGATGCATAATAAGAGAGATACGAGTTCAAAATTTTACCTATTCAGTTGAACTTCTATCTGGAGAATGAAGAACTTTCAGTGCAAGGTGATGATTGGAAAAGCTTCCTTGAGGTCCAGGGATACTATTCCAATGTTTACTTTGTCTTGAAACTTCTTGTATCGAGCTGTGGAACTTCAACTGCAAAAGGAAAAAATGAAAATGGTGGAAGCTGTTAGAGGGATTACAGGTCAGGTTTTAGGTCATGGTTAGCTTGCATACATGTTAGGGAATGTGTATGAATTGATTTTGGTAAGAATGCTCGAGGGAAATGGGAGTTGGCACTCAAACTGCAGAGGCAACTCTGTTTTTGCAGTTTGAGGGTGATTCTGAGATGGAGGGTGTTTTGGAGGTGCAAGGGTCGTGTCTTAGCTTGGTTATGTTCTTTGGAAGGTGTTTGATCAGTTTGTTCTTGTGTGCTTATGCTGAGATGAGAGTTGTTACAAGTTATGGGACTTTCTTCACCTTTAAGCAACCAAATGCAACTTGGCTTTCTAGGCATGTAGGGGGCCTCCTAATGTGCTGCCTAATCCCTCATTGATCAGAGTGTTATGCTCATAATCTTATGCTAGAGAGATTTGATCTGTACCTCTTTGATTTACCAATTGACATAAAGCAAGCTTTGGCAAAAATGGAAAGTTCACTTTATCTAGTTTAGGGTTAGTTCATCATGTAATGTCCAAATGCTTAGAATAACAACTTGGCACATTGGTTTTGCATTTAATTCTTGAGTGTAACTTGGTTTAAGGACCTGTAATCTAGCCTAAAGCAAGCTGAGTTCAAATTGCAAGATTATGAACATGTTTTGGTTAAGAACAAAAAGTGAATTTTTGCCAACTTGTGAAATTCGAATCTCTCAAGTTATGAGGTTGTTTGATGAGTTCTTGGACATTTTGGAAAGCTTGGAATGTGTACTACAATCCATATTTGAAATGAAAATTGAAAATCCAAGTGGAAGGGTATGAAAAATGGCCTTGAAGTGGGGTAGAAAACCTTGTCAAAATAGGTTAAAATTTCACTAAGTTAAAAATGGTTTAGTGCCCTTATTCAAAAAATTGTAACTTGAGATACAAGCTTCAAATGAGAAAACTTTGTGAATCAAAGTTGTAGATTATGCAACAAGCTACAACTTTCATGTTTTGACTTTTGTTTGAATCCAAATGGATCTTGGTGAAAAGGTGGGGCAAAGTTGGGAAAAAATTAGGGTTTTTCATAACTTAGAAAAATTCTAAGTTATGAAAAATTCCATTTTCTAACCCTAATTTGCAATTTGTGATTTCTTGGTGAACAAGTTTCATGATTTGGCATATTTTGATGAAAAATGAATCTTGACTCTTGATTTTGACCAAAAAGTCAAAGTTTGACTTTTCAGTATACAGTCAAAATTGATCAATTGACTGGGAAATTCAACTGTCAATCTTGTGTACTTGGGATCTTTTGAACTTGTTGAGCATGTCAAGATAATTCCATGGGGTCCTTGAGTCCATATGTGAGCTTGGTTTGCCATTGGCTAGGTCAAACAGTCAAAAATTGCCTTTGTACAGTCAAAACCCTGAAAATGACCATTTTGCCCTTTTGGTGATCTGATCCAATTTCTTAGGGAATTGTGATCCAAACTTGACCAAATGATTCATATGAGTTCATAATGTTGATGTGGATCAAATTTCATGAGATTTGACTGTCAATTGGCCACAGTTGACTTTTTCCCCAATACAGTTGATTTCTAGGTCAACTGTCCAATTGACTGGGCAAAACTTGGAATCAAGGCTTGAAATTTGATATGGGTAAACTTAGGAGTCCAATATGAAGCATGAAAGTCATCTTAGGCATTTTAGGTCAAGATATCTTTGTGCAAACACAAACCCTAATTTTGAGTCCACAGTGCAAGGAGAGGTCTTGAGCAGATGAAACCCTAACTGAGTCTTGAGCTTCAAAGGCTTTATGGTGAGAAATCAATGAGAAATGGGAGGGAAAATTTTGGGGTACAACAGTATGTATGCAATGTTTTCAAGGATCTCGTGGGGTAAACAAGAAATTGTTAGAATTTGAATTTTACAGTTTTGATTGAAGAAACTTTGTGTCGTCAAGAGTCCTTCTTTAAGAGTCAAGCTCACCATATCGAGTGAGTCATAGCCACCGACTCAAGTCATCGTGTTTTGATCTCTAGACGACATTGGCTAGAGGAAAATAAATCCATTTTTCCCCTTGCTAGATGTTTGATTTACCATAACCTGCATCACAAGCCCTTGAGATCCTTGAAATGGTTAAGGAAATGTTAAGGCATGATGTTATGATGTGTATGCTATGCGTTTAAGCAAAAGTGTGAGGTGATGTAAGTAAACCCTGCAATAAATCCAAATTACTGGATAAGGACTGTACACAAAACCTGCAAGGAACTCATGTTGTCAGATGATAAAAATGTGCAAGTAGTTCATGTTTTGAAAGCACACAAGTTACACAATAACCCTTAGATTTCAGGCTGGCATGGAGTTTAGGTACTACCCTCTTTCAGTTTAGTTTGTTCAACCTGTCATAGAAATTGTAACCGGGTTCTAGAGGATCTCAATATCACTGACCATCCTCGATCGGTCATAATTCCAGTTTAGTAACCTTTTCTTGCAACCGGAATCATCGCGAGAGTATGGTCTCAATGAGTGTAGCATGCTGCTACTTTTCTATGGCCAAGTTGGTCAATTATAGGTTCTAAGGTCAGTTGGTGCTTAATGACCCCTTAGCAGCCCCATATTCTCCTTGTTCCTCCACAAGTGATATCGATACAAACTAAAGTGTCACACCAATGTAGCTACTGCTTCAACCGTATCGTTCTACGCGGTACAGTTCCCTCACAATCTATTGCTACTTACCTAAAAGGTGTTCCCCAGATCCGAGTTAGGATCTATAGTAACTCCGATATAAACCCACAAAGGTAAATCAAATAGATCAAACAATTGAAAACAATATGAACTAATCCTAAGGTACACCCCACTTCTTATTCCCCAGCAGAGTCGCCAGTTCTGTGATACGGTGGGTAGATTATAGAAAGGGAAGGTATTAGCACCCTTTCTATCCGTAGTTATCTACGGGCTCTTAGGTACTTGCTCATCATTTTCAAAATTGTTTTCTTTGTGTTTGTGGGTTTTAAAAAGTTTTTGTTTTAACTTCGATTTAACTCTTGCTTCTGTCTTCAAGAGTGTAATGAAGTGTTTTTGAAAACTTTGTTTGAAAAAGAGTGTAAGTGTAGAAAAAAGTTTTTGTTTTGATTGAGCAAGTACTTAAGAACTAATCTACCTGCTCGAAAAAAGAATCGTTCTATATTTGTTTCCTTTAGACAATGCTATCCCACTATTAGTGAGTAGGTAGCACCGTCGTTGGAGTTTGAGGGTCAATTCGAAAGGGACATACAGTCACTAAAGCAACATTAAGACGTCTTAGTGGTAACCCTAATGTCTTAGATCATTTATCTGAGGCAACAATATCCGAGGCAACCTTTCCGAGGCAACTTTGATCTTTTAGACAAGAGGGCGACCTCTAAAACAACCTATACTCAATGACCGTTTTAACAAAGGCAACCAAGTGGGAGTGTACCCTAGGAGTGCGCATGTGCGAGTGATTCAGTTTCAGATTTATTTATCTTTTCACATTTAGGGTGATCTAACTGTTTAAAATTAGTCATACATTCTTGTCATACAAACCCTAATTATTCACATATCTAGCAGTTAAATATTTGCAGAAATTGAAGTGCGGAATTTAAACTAAGCTATTACAAGGCTTCGGGTATTTACATAGCCAAAAACAAACCCTTTGAAAGTAAAAGCGATAAATGTAAAAAGTCCTAATTAAAACTATTACAAACTGTGAGCAGATACAATATTTGGGCGGAATAATAATAAAGCGCGCGATAATAAATTAGATCGACGAGAGAATAGGGGTTTGACCCTTCTATCCTAATAAAAAAAGATTTTTTTTTAATATTTTAAGAAAAGAAATTAGGTTCTAAAATTAAATGCAAACTTGATTAGTTATTAAATTAATTAATGAAAATAACTAAATGACATATTTTTGGTTTTTGTTATTTTTAGGAAAGAAATAAAATAATTAAGTTAATCATAAAACCTATTTATTCTAATTAATTTTAATTATGCAAAAATAAATTAAAGTTATCTAATTAATCAAACCTAATTAAATTAATTGATTTTTTTACTAAAAATGAATATCTAAAATTTAATTAGTGAAAAATACTATTTTTATGATTTTTTTGATAAAAAGAAAATAATTTAATTTGTTAGGAAAAATAATTAAATGAAATAATTAAATAAAATGTAAAAAGAAAAAGAATATGAAAATGGACCTGAAACAACATTTTTGGGAGGTGTGGAAAGCAGATTCATGGGCCCAAAAGGAGAAGGTCCACATTGACCTTTGAAATCCAGTGCTGCATGTTGACTGTGGCTCATGGTGTTCCTCCATTACTGGCCATCAGATCTGGATCTCAAACCACCTGGCGTGATTGATTGTGAGGGTGCACCATGGTTTTGGGTATTGCATATGCACTAGATAACCTGAAATAAATCAAGAAAAATCACAAATGTTGGAGGCAGGGGTCGAACCCCTGACCTCATGCACTCCAATGCCTTAAGCGCTTGCCTGGTTACCACTGGGCCATTTGTCCTTGTTGTTATAATATTACAAAACAATGATAATATACAAAACAAATAAAATAATGGGAAATTCCGCGCAAAATTCAAATGAACAAATGATGGCTATCCACGTATTTGTCTTCCTCCCTGCACCGTGGCTAAAAGCTTGAAACCTTATACCTACGGACAATGTCCATCGCTGTTGGCTCCTAAATTCGACACCCTTGTTTGTTATCATATAGACCATTAATTATGAGTAAAAAAGGTTTCCTACATAAGAAGGCTTTGACCAGCTGATCCTGTCGAAGGCTCATCAAGGAATGACAAGATACTTAGAGAAATTCCTTTAAGTGGGAATCTTGTTGTCTTCGACGTCGAAGGAACCTCTCGACGAAGGTACCTGATGCCCAAGGTCGAACGGTTTGAGATTTGAATTGTTGGAGGGAAAACGGTTCCCAGCAGTTACCAAGTGCAACGTGCCGAAGACAGAAGCGTCGAAGGCTGTGAGTGTGCCATTTGGCGTCATCTCGAAGCAGCGTAACTGCCCAGCGGTTACTTAGGATTTGTTTTAGTACAAATACTAGTTGTTCACGTAGTTTTCACGTGTGTTCATCATCTTATACAAGTCACTCATTTAGATTCAAGTACCCAGCGTGAGCGAAAGAATCGTTGAGAATGTATGTGTGAAACACCATTTAAATTAATCAAAGTCTTTTATATTCAAGCAATTTATCGCTTTTCATTTACTTATGTCCGTCGAAGCCTTTTACTTAACGCTTTTATTTATTCTATCAAGCTTTTCTTCATGCAATTTACTTAAAGTGTCTTTACTTTACTGGCATTAATCACCATTAGGATTAGTCAAACTCCAAAAAATCAACCATGTCTTAGGATCAATCTGATCGATCCTGCTAGTCACCAAATAAGTAACCTTTTGGAAGATCAGCGGTTGTTTACCAATTTCCACGGTAAACAAATTGGCACACCTGGTGGGACCTTGTGTTGATTTTTACGATTAACCGTTTTAAATAAAATATCCTCCTTTTTCGAGAGTATTGCATGTTATTGAGAATTGGTAGAATATACACCAACGAAACCAATACTAGGAGAAGAAGTGAAGAGATGGAGAATCCGCCAAACAATGGAGAAATCCCACAAACAAACGTGGGAGCGACGATTATCCCAACCGTAAGTGAAGCGGTAACCGCTGGTTCAACACCAGCAGTAACGGTTACACAAACGGGGCCATTACCTCCATTTACAGGCCCCATAATGCCTTTGGGAACTCCCCCACCAAGGGGAAACCAAGGAACTAGGCCATATGTTCCCCCAGGTTTTTCGACAGTCGGTCTAAATCGAGAACCACTCTATGGCATGCCAACTTCTGAATTGGCTAGCCTGACGAATGCTGCATCCACTTTTTCAGACCCTTTAGTGAGCGCCTCTTCGCCACTCCAAGGCTCTGGGGTTGGTATGGCGAACAGGGGTAGGACCCAACTCTTAGGAGGAACGTCCCAAGTAATGCATGGCCTTACGAATGCCTCGACAGCAGTCTTGAGGCAGCAAATGGACGAAAGCAACCACGATATGGTTCAAATGTTGGCACAAACTTTAAGCACAGTGCTAAATCTTCTAATACAAAATACCACCCAGTCGAATCAGCAAATGACAGCGCAAATGGCGCGTCTGGCTGACTTTTTTGGGGTACCCCAACCTATTCGACAACCCCAAAGGGCACAAATGAGGGGAAACTAAGGTATACTTCTAGAGGAAGAAACCACTATTAACCAAGTCCAGCAGCCTGTCGAAGAAAACCTTAGGGTACGAATGGAACAACCCGGGGTCGAAGAGCCTAGGGTCATAGCCCCGGAAGTAAGAATGGTTAATAGAAACCAAAATGCTGGCGAAGTAGTTCAGCAGATCCAATACCAGAATATTGGTTTGGAAAATAACTTGACAGCCATGATTGAAAGAATCATGATGCAAAATGGGATGAATACCGGCTTCCGTAGGCCCAACTTTACATCCCCACTGTCAGAATATGTGTTACAAACGGACTTGCCTCCTAGATGCAAAGTCCCTAAGTTCACTAAGTTTTTAGGGGACACGACAGAATCCACTGTCGAACATGTGGCAAGATACTTGATCGAAGGAGGAGAGATTTCAAACAATGAGAACCTGAGGATTAAGTATTTCCCAAGTTCCCTAACAAAGAACGCGTTTACTTGGTTCACAACTCTCCCCCCCAATTCGATCCACCATTGGACCTAGTTGGAGAGATTGTTCCATGAGCAATTCTACATGGGACAAACCAAGATAAGCCTGAAAGAGTTGTCCAGTGTAAAGAGGCGATTCACTGAACCTATAGACGAATATCTAAATAGGTTTAGGTTGCTCAAGGCAAGATGCTTTACGCAAGTGCCAGAACATGAGTTAGTCGAAATAGCCGCAGGAGGTCTAGATTACTCCATTAGGAAGAAATTAGACACTCAATACCTGAGAGACATGGCCCAATTGGCCGATAGGGTTCGACAGGTAGAATGCCTTAAAGCTGAAAAAGCCAGGGCGACAAAAACTCATAAAAGAGAAAGGATAACGTATGTCGAAATGGACGATGAAGATCCAGAAACATTCGACAAACCTATAACCGTCGAAGAAAGTGAGGTCGATTTAGCTGAGTTAAAACAAGGGCCACCATACTCTTGCAAACTACTAGTCCCCTCAAGTGTAAAAAACCCCACTGGTCCTGAAAGGGCCAATGATAGGTTCCCTAAAAAGACTTACAGTTTTGACATTACAAAATGTGATGAAATTTTTGACTTACTTGTAAAAGATGGCCAAATGATAATACCCCCAGGGGTAAAAGTGCTTCCTCTTGATCAAAGAAAGAAAAGAGGCTTTTGTAAATATCATAATTTTCTGGGCCATAAAACATCTCAATGTTTTCTTTTCAGGGATCTCGTACAAAATGATATCGAAGAAGGGAGGTTGAAGTTCGCTGATAAGACCCCCATGCCTGTGGACTCTAACCCTTTGCAGGCTGAAGCCCACTATGCTGAACCTTCAGAGGTGAATGTGATCGAGGCTTCTAGGAGTCAGGTGAAGAGGCCAGGAATAACTATGGTCGAAGTCACCAAAGATCATATCAACATGCCAATCTTTGGCAGTTTTTATGGGAATCTTTCTAAAAAGACAATCGAAGCAGTCCAAAAAGCTGCTGGAGGCCCAAAACTGGAGACATGTGGAGCCTCAAAATCTGGAGCTAAACCCATTTCTTACTTGGCTGCAGCGCAAGGCCAGACAGGAGACCTGGAGGCCCAAATGAAGCAGATGACTCTTACTTCTAAAGACAACATGAATGTCAACATGGTCGAAATCTCTGAGTCAAAAGCTTCAGAGGAGGCCATTAGGCAAGAGCAAGCAAACAGAACGGCTTTCCCTCGGGAAAACGAAAATCTGGCAGATTTCCTGCAACGATGCCAGAAGAAGAAGTCAGAAGTAATGTTGTTTCCTCGATGCAGCTCCATTTTTGACAAGAAAGCTGCTGAACACATCGAAGGTGTGAGAGCAGCAAACAAAAGAAGGGAAGGTGTTGATGTTCGACATGACCCCAGAAGAACCTACCAAAAGGGTTCAAATCAAGAAAGGAGGCCACTAACTTTCAGGCCTCCAACCAATGTGCCAGTAGATACGTGGCTCAAAACATTGAGTCGAAAGAGACCAAGCGAAGAAAGGTGGCACTCCTTCGAAGTGCCAAGAGGTTCATCTTTAACACTTAAGAAAGAACCTCATACTGTTGTCTCCAAAGTGACCCAGGTATCAAGTAACTACAAGGGAAAGAATCCAATGTCTCGATCCCAGTGGAGAAGATACCAAAGGCGGCGTAAGGCTGAGAGGGAAGCTATCAACGAACCAAAGCCAGAATCAAGTTCAAATGCCCCCCAGCGAAGGCAAAGAAAGCCTTTGGAGAGGGAACCAGTGACCAATAGACTGGTATGGCCTAACCAAGGCGAAGTTAGTGACAAAGATGGCTCTGAGTCTGATGACACCCTAGATATCATGGTGAATATAGTCTCAGTTTTTCCAAGAGAGTTCAACCGCCAGATGGAGGTCGAATCGAACGACTGGGAAGTCGAACAAGAAATGGCCAAGCATAGGCCAGTATGCTACTTCGTCATGGATAATGGCTTCACAGAAGAGCAAAATGGTTTCTTCGAACCACCTACTAAGGCGATGAAAAGTCACCTCAAGCCTTTATTCATAAGGGCAAAACTCGAAGAAGCCACTGTAAACAAGATCTTGGTGGACTGTGGGGTAACCATCAACATAATCCCCCACTTCATGCTAAGAAAAATAGGCAAGAGTGATGAAAACATCAAGCCTCATAACATGGTCCTGTCGAATTACGAAGGTGGAATAGGGACCACCATGGGAGTGATCCAACTCGACCTAAAAGTAGGATCCATCCTTCAACCAACTATGTTTATGGTCATATAGGCTAAACCAAATTATAATCTATTGTTGGGCCGAGAATGGATACATGGTGTTGGAGCAGTACCATCATCAATGCACCAAAGGTTAATATTATGGCGTCCTGATGGAATTGTCGAAAATATAGAAGCAGATCAGAGCTACTACCTGGGTGAAGTAAATCACCTAGGAAGAGATGACTTCGACAAAAATTTGGCTCACATTGGGCCATGCCCAGCACCTGACTTCGACATGGCGCCAGCGCCAAATGCTTTTTGTTCCTTGTACCTGCACCCTGAGCATGGCTTTCAATGGGACAAAGAAGACTTGTCCCACATTGATTTCAGTGGGCTAACTGACATCCAGCCAACTGGTTGGGGAAGTGAATTCAGTGATAATGACTGAGTCACAATCACTACAACGAATTTCGGCTTACGTAGCCGAAACAAGGATGATAGCGGCTCTCGAAGCCGAAGTAAAATATATAGCCACCCAGGCCAACGACCAAGAGCTATCTTCTGCAGGTCCTGGAAAAGATTTCGACCCAGAACCACCAGATATAGGCCCTGGAAAAGATTTCGACCCAGAACCTCCTGATATCATGACAGAAGGAATGCAGGAGCAAAGGCTCGACGCCATCTATGACGATGAGCCTTTGGGATTCGAAAAGGACCCCCTGGCGAACAACATCAAAATGTTAGCACAGGATCCTTTAGAAGAAATCAACTTGGGCGAAGGGTTAGAGAAAAGGCCAACTTACATCAGCGCCAAAATAGACCCAGAGCTCAGGTTTGAAGTGATCCAATTGTTAAAGGAGTTCAAGGACTGCTTTGCATGGGATTACGACGAGATGCCTGTTCTCAATAGAGGATTGGTAGAACTTCAGTTGCCAATCAAACCTGGGAAAAAGCCAGTCAAGCAAAGTCCAAGACGCTTCGCTCCAGAAATACTGTCGAAGATCAAAACGGATGTCGAAAGACTGCTGAAGTGCAAATTCATACGAGCTACGAGGTATGTCGAATGGATTGCAAACATTGTGCCAGTAATTAAGAAAAATGGTATGTTGAGGGTATGCATAGATTTCAGAGATTTGAATGCTGCAACACCCAAAGATGAATATCCTATGCCTGTGGCGGAAATGCTAGTCGATTCTTCCGCTGGCCATGAGTACCCGAGCATGCTCGATGGTTACTCAGGATACAATAAAATTTTCATTGCTGAAGAAGATGTGTCGAAAACAGCTTTTCGATGCCCCGGGGCTTTAGGCACTTACGAATAGGTAGTGATGCCTTTTGGCCTAAAAAACGCTGGGGCAACATATCAGCGAGCGATGAAATCTATCTTCCATGATTTTATTAACACTTTTATGCAAGTATATATTGATGATATTGTTGTAAAATCTGTTTCCAGGAAGAACCATATAGACCACCTTCGCCAATCATTTGAAAGAATGAGAGAACATGGTCTAAAAATGAACCCTTTGAAGTGTGCGTTCTGTGTAAAAGCTGGAGATTTCTTGGGCTTCGTCGTCCACAAGAAAGGAATCGAAATCAACCAGAACAAGACAAAGGCAATCTTGGAAGCGAAAGCGCCAACGAACAAGAAGGAACTGCAATCTCTGCTGGGCAAGATAAATTTCTTAAGGAGATTTATATCTAACCTAAGTGGAAAAGCTCAAGCCTTCTCACCCTTACTTCGATTGAATAAGGAAGGATTCGAGTGGGGGCAAGAGCAACAGGAAGCCTTCGACAAGATCAAAGAGTACCTCACCAAGCCGCCTATTTTGGTGCCTCCTTGTAGCAATAGGAGTATGAGATTGTACATAGCTGCATCCAACAAAACTTTGGGAAGCATGTTAGCCCAAGAAGATGAAAATGGAGTCGAAAGACCCATTTACTATCTTAGAAGAGTTTTGAACGATGCAGAAACTAGATATAGCGAAGTTGAAAAATTATGTCTATGTCTTTATTTCTCTTGTACAAAGCTCAAACAATATATAAAACCAGTTGATGTGTATGTTTCGTCTCATTTTGATGTTTTCAAATACATGTTGTCGAAACCCATCTTGCACAGCTGAATCGGTAAGTGGGCGTTAGCATTAACTGAGTATTCATTGACCTTTATGCCTCTCAAGGCAGTAAAAGGGCAAGTGGTTGCAGACTTTATAGTCGACCACTCAGTTCAGTTTGAAAATATAAATTACGTGGAGATAGAACCCTGGAAATTCTACTTCGATGGTTCCAGCCATAAAGATGGAACAGGAGTAGGGGTCTTAATTATTTCTCTAGAAAAAATTCCAACAACATTCAAGTACAAGATAGAAGGTACTTGTTCGAACAATGAGGCTGAGTACGTAGCTCTAATTACCGGCCTTGAAATATTGTTGGAATTGGGGGCAAATCGAGTCGAAATAATGGGAGACTCAGAGTTAGTCATCAAGCAAGTCACAAAAGAGTACTAATGCATAAGAGAAAATCTTATTATGTACTTTGTGATAGCAAATCGTTTATTGAAAAGGTTCGAAATGGTTAACATTTGACACATACCTAGATTGGAAAATCAAGTAGCCAATGATTTGGCACAGATTGCATCTGGGTACAAAATTTCAAAAACGAGATTACAAAGAGCAATCGAAGTTCGAGAAAAAATAAAAGCAACCAGCCTGTCTCCAACAAATTTGGAATCGACAAGACTGGGGTATGCTGATCAAAGGAACTTTGAAATTTCGTTCATAGACACTTTGTCAGAGCAAGATTGGAGAAAACCCATTGTAGATTATCTACAAAATCCAGTAGCTTTGACAGAACGAAAAATAAAATATAGGGCATTGAGTTACGTACTCATGGGTAATGAGCTATTCAAAAAGATGCCTGAAGGGGTATTGCTAAAGTGCTTAAGCGAAACTGAAGCATACATAGCCCTTTCGACTACGCATGCTGGAGCATGTGGGGCTCACCAAGTAGGCCATAAGATGAAATGGTTGTTGTTTCGACAAGGACTATACTGGCCCACTATCTTGAAAGATTGTGTTGAGTTCGCGAAGGGTTGCCAGGAATGTCAAGTCCATACCGGCATCCAACATTTACCAGCAAGCGAACTTCACTCAATAGTGAAACCTTGGCCTTTTATAGGATGGGCGTTGGATCTTATTGGAGAGATTCGACCAGCATCATCAAAGAGCCAGAAGTATATACTGGTAGACATTGATTATTTCACCAAATGGATCGAAGCCATCCCTTTAGTCAATGCAGACCAAGATAATGTCATTGAATTTATTCAAAAGAACATTATCTACAGATTTGGAATCCATGAGACTATAACAACTGATCAAGGATCAATGTTTACTGGTCGAAAGATGCAGGAATTCACTCAAGAAACAGGCTCTAGACTCCTAACATCAACGCCTTATTACGCACAGGTAAATGGTCAAGTCGAAGCAGCGAATAAAATAGTGATTGGCCTGATAAAAAAACATGTGGGAAAGAAGCCAAAAAATTGGCATAAAACGTTAGACCAGATCTTGTGGGCCTGTCGAACATCCCCAAAAGAAGCCACATGTACAACACCATATCGGCTAACTTTCGGTCATGACGCAGTATTGCCAGCAGAAATTTGTCTTCAATCAGTGAGGGTTCAGAGACATCAAGATATTCCCTCTGAAGTTTATTGGGATATGATGTTAGACGAACTAGTGGATGTAGACGAAGAAATACTACGAGATCTCGACCTATTGAGAATTCAGAAGAAAAGAGTGGAAGACTCTTACAATAAAAAAGTAAAACCTAAGGTATTCTTGCCTGGAGAATTAGTTTGGAAGGTGATTCTCCCCATGGATCGAAGAGATCGAAGCATGGGAAAATGGTCTCCCAAGTGGGAAGGACCGTTCAGAATTATTCAAATTTTTTCTGGTGGAGCTTATGAGGTCGAAGAGTTAAGCGAAGATAAAAGACTCTTGAGGGTAAATGGCAAACATTTGAAAAAAATATAAACCTATGCTCCAAGAGATTAAAATAAATAACAGTTAACGACTAAGTTAACCATAAAAAGCCAAAATGGAAATGATATATTGATTAGCCAAAATGGCTGCATTGTATTACAAAAATTACAGTACATGGTCAATGAGGTGCTGAGCAAATTAGAAAGGGATGGAAGCTTTAAGTCGAAGATATTTGGCTCGCTGCAACTCCAGCCGTTTGTTACACAAGGCATTCACCTGAGAAAGTTTGGCAATCTGGTCATCAAGGGCTTGGGCCCTTTCAGCGAACTCTAGGCCTCGAGTAACCTCATCTTGGCTCTCTGCGTCCGAAACAGTCGAAAGGAGTTCCTGTTTGTGCTTAGTATTAGCATTTAATTTGGCCTCCAACTCCTCGATCTGCGCCCTTATAGAGGCGTTATCTTGATCTATGGCTTCGATTTCCTGCTACTTTGACGTCTTCTGTTTCGACAATTCTGCAATTCGAGAAGTCGATTCAGCTACTTCAGTCCAAGCAGAAGAACTCTTGCCATGCAGTGTTTCAAGTTGGCTGTTGAACCCCCTTCGACGATTATAGTCCGCAGAGACTTGGTCAATAATGGAGTATAACTCCAAGATGAAGCTGGAAATTTCTGGAGAAACAACAAGCAAATCAACTGCGCCCAAGACAGCTCCCAAACAAGACTGGGCAGTAGGATCCCCCTCAAAAGCCTTCATTAGATCCTTCTTGAAGAACTGAGCCTTGACTTTCTTCAAGACCTCATCGAGAGGAGAAGTCGAAGTAGACTTCCATGATGCAGTAGAAGCCTCATGGCTAGGGTCAGATGAATTTTCCCTGCTCTCAATGATGGCATTCAGATAGCCAATTGGATCATTTTTCTTCAAAAGGGCCAAGTCTTCTTTAGACCTGGGCTTTGTCGAGGTGATCGTTTCTGCAGCAGTAGTGGCTTGGGGCTGAGTTTGTTCAGCAGCGTCAGCATCAACATGACCCTCTTCATCATGTTTCTCCTCTGTCTCATTGACCACTTGAGCTTCCTCCTGGTGGTGTTCCTCTCTTTCAGCAAGGACTTCATCATCCACCAGTTCCTCCTCTCGTTGTCTGCTATGGTCAGCAGAGTCTTGTGGCTCTGAAGTTTGATTTACTTTGTTAGCAGAACCAACGAAAGAAGAAGGATGGTGAATGGGTTCCCCTGCGCTGTTTACAAAGGAATCAGACCCTTCGACAGGATGCCCAGTTGGCGCTGAAGTTCCAGCGGTCTCCTGAAAATAGAAGAGGAAAAATATTCTGGTTTAGAGAGATACAAAATCAAAGGTGATCGTCGACACCTGAGTTAAAAGTGGTCGAAGGCACTACCTGTAGAGGAACTTTAGCCCCAGGGCTAGAGTTGTCACTCTCAACGGGTTTGCTGAGCAAGACGTTTAGCTCCTCCTCCGTAGGCTCTTCGATGATCACAGGAGGTGGCCTAGGTTTATTCCCTGCGACCTTGATTCTGATCGTAGGTCGAGGCTCAGGAGCAGGGGCAGCCTTCTTCACCTTTCTCCGTTTGATAGGAACAAGGGGAGATTCATCCTTGTCTCCACTCGAAGATTCGACCGTTAATGCAGGTCGCTTCTTAGGCGCAGGTTCCTGAAAGCCCCAAATGGAGTTGGTTTAGAACGCAGCATTGAAAACCAGGATGTTTAAAACCAGCAGGAAACAAGAAAAATTTTGTTACCTGTGCTGGAGGTTTTGTAGAGGGACCTCCACCCTGATGGCTGTCTGTGGCCTTCTTTGCCACAGGTTTTCGAACAACTGAAAGAAGACACGTTCACAAGTTATAATTGACAGTTATAGGTCGAAATGGAAAGACAAATATAATTTGGAAAGGGAGCGTACATTTCTTTATTTTGTCGAGAACCAAGACGAAGGACTTCTGGAGTTCGTCTGCAAAATCCTTTTCGTCGAAGAATTCTTCGACATAATATCTCTTCCACCAGTCTTCAAAAGATGGTGAACAGAGGAAGTTGAGTTGGTATTCGAACAATGATAGTACGGTCCGACCAACGTACCTACCAACATGCTTGGTAGCAGCATCCTAAGAGTAGTCATTACAAAAGTACAACAATGATTTCTCCCTAGGGTAAATAGGAGAAGGAAGCGATTGGATGATGCCAAACTGTCGAGAGACAAGATTCGGCTGGTAAGCAATCAGGCTCAGATGATTCTTTGAACTCTTGAAGCGCAATGGAATTATCCTTGGAGTGAGAAACGCTTCCCACAATGTTGTGTGCTCTTCGAGGTGAGGATCCTCTGATGACTTGTGATGGGGCCTGGTGAACCACCCTGGACCAAACTTTCGACGGGCGAAAGGAGCCATGGTCGAGGTAAATTCCTTCCTCCCTGCAAACATCTGAACGAAGTTTGCAAGGGTCTTTTGGAGTTCCAGCCCATCCTCAGTGGGAGTCAATAAGGCAAGCCTGGTGCCTTCGACACGCCTTTTGGCTATCTCAGGAGCCTTTTCGTTTATTGGAGTCTTCTGGGGTAGAAAAGACTCAAAAGTGGCGTTTAGCCAAAGTTGAAGTAGCCAGAAGGGTCCAGCAAGCAGCAAGTTGGCTCTATTTTCTATTATTTTTAATTGAGTCGCTCCACTGCTTATTGACTCATATAGGTTCGCCAGTATTAATTCGGACAAACAGATGTTTTGACCGTGATGAAGCTGAGTAGCAAGGGTGACCATTTTCTTCGTCACCTGTAGGGATTTCGTGCAGAACACGAAGCGTGACAGCCAAAGGGCTAGAAACGCAATGTGCTCCACATCCGTCACCACAGCCGTCGATTTGTCATGGTAGTGGTTGGTGTAGGTGGTATAAGTGGGTTTAGTATCTGAAAACCCAATCTGGTCTTCAGACATTTCCTCTGGGTCGAAGTAATCCCCAGTTGGTCGAAGACCAGTAATAGCAGCCACGTCGAAGAGAGTGGGTGTTACCATTCCACCAGGCAAGTGGAAGGTGAAGTGAGTATAGTCCCAAAATAGCAAAGAAGCTATCAGCATTTCAGGACAATAGTTGAGACCAGTTTTGGACAGCATGACTAGGTCATAAATCCCCAGGCCCTTCCAAATCGAAGCCTGGCACTTCTCCATCTTGTCGAGCCAAGCGTTGTATTCTGGTGTAAGGTTGGGGCTAGACCTAAAAGCCCTAACCCCCCTGTTGAAGAACCGAAGATCTATTTTTTCTTTTACAGGGTCTTCGTTATCGTCTGTCGCCTTCTTGGAGCACCCAATGGGCTTGAGTGCCTCATGCACAGGGAAGAAACCCTCGATTTTCGTTGGGTCAGTAATGCATGCAGATAGAGGACCGGACATGGCGAAAACCTGGTTGGAATATCCAACAGGAATCAGCAGTTGAGAAGAATAAGATTCACGCTCAGCATCTCCCATGGGTTCAGGAACCCTTCGCATTCCCATGGAGTTAACTATTGTAGCGGTTGAAAAGATTTCCGGTTGAGTAGTTTTAGAGGGAGTGCTAGATCTAGGGACATTGGAAGAACGAGAACGTGAAGCCATTTTTTGGTTTGAGATGAAGATGGATGAAGAACAAAGGTTTCTGGGTTTGGAGAGGAAGAAGCAAAGGTTTGCTTGCAGGAAGTTTTGTTCGACTTAAGGCTTGGATGAAGGAAAGCGTAAAGAGTCCAACAAGGGGCACTTAGTGCTATTTATAGTGATTGAAAAATCACAAGACTCGAGGTCATTTAATGTCTCAGACAAGAGTGGGGCACATGGCGCTCATTTGGTGATGTAGCCGTTCTGAAGAATGGAAACGGTGCAACGTGCGTCCTTGATTTCGGGAGATTGTCATGATGAAAATATGTGAAGGGACATCGGGCGTGCCAAACGCCTTACTGAAGTGACGTCTTGGGAATAGGTGAAATGATGACTTTTTGAGATTGTCAGTTGGTTGGTAGGATACGAAAAGCACATAAACTAATTTATGGCTGAGAGTGAAGGACAGGTGTCGAATGGAATATCAAAGAATGCCTTTTTCTTTTTAGCGTCGAAATAAGACATTCTTGGGGGGCAATTTGTTGGCTCCTAAATTTGACACCCTTGTTTGTTATCATATAGACCATTAATTATGAGTCAAAAGAGTTTCCTACATAAGAAGGCTTCGACCAGCTGATCCTGTCGAAGGCTCATCAAGGAATGACAAGATACTTAGAGAAATTCCTTTAAGTGGGAATCTTGTTGTCTTCGACGTCGAAGGAACCTCTCGACGAAGGTACCTGATGCCAAGGGTCGAACGGTTTGAGATTTGAATTGTTGGAGGGAAAACGGTTCCCAGCAGTTACCAAGTGCAACGTGCCGAAGACAGAAGCGTCGAAGGCTGTGAGTGTGCCATGTGGCGTCATCTCGAAGCAGCGTAACTTCCCAGCGGTTACTTAGGATTTGTTTTAGTATAAATACTAGTTGTTCACGTAGTTTTCGCGTGTGTTCATAATCTTATACAAGTCACTCATTTAGATTCAAGTACCCAGCGTGAGCGAAAGAATCATTGAGAATGTATGTGTGAAACACCATTTAAATTAATCAAAGTCTTTTATATTCAAGCAATTTATCGCTTTTCATTTACTTATCTCCGTCGAAGCCTTTTACTTAACGCTTTTATTTATTCTATCAAGCTTTTCTTCATGAAATTTACTTAAAGTGTCTTTACTTTACTAGCATTAATCACCATTAGGATTAGTCAAACTCCAAAAAATCAACCATGTCTTAGGATCAATCTGATCGATCCTGCTAGTCACCAAATAAGTAACCTTTTGGAAGATCAGCGGTTATTTACCAATTTCCACGGTAAACAGTCGCTATAGCCATGCCAATTCTCAAAATCACGCACACGTGATATAAATGACCACCAAGGCCATGGTTAGAATCGTCTCCTCCTTCTGAACACAATGGTACCTTTTATCAAGGCCAATTTCACCTATAAACAAAATCCCTAATTCGAAGCTCTAAAACCTAACAATGGTGAAATCTTGTATATGTCATAAAAATGCAATTAAAGAATACAGAGAGCTTGCAAATATAATTGTGATCAAGAATGTATAATTATTTCAAGCTAACAGTGCATAAATCGTGAGATTCGAATTCAAGAACAGCGGTATGTCGTGAACGACTTACAGAGCGATTTGGGGCTTGAAATGCTTGGTTCTTGATGGATTTAGCTTGCTGAGAGTCCCAAGAGTCGATTGGGGTCGTTCAAAGGTTCTGAAACTGCCTCCAAATGGGATTTCGATCTCACACTTTTCTTGACTTTTTTAGATTTAGTTCTGCCTCTCACGCCTGTTTCTAACTTCTTTTTAGGTCTGCACGCACTCTATATGTACCAAGCAATGCATTAGGGTTGAAAGAATGCATCCAATCTTCCTCCATCAATGATTTGGATATTTGATTCGATTCACTTTGAAAACCTTCCAAATTTGGCTTTTTTCCAATCTTTTTGTGCACACATGCCTTGATACGAATTTGAATGATGCTAGCTGTGTAATTGGAACCTGAAACAAGCACAAAATCTCTTACTTTCAATATTTTGGATTTTATTTGATTTGTTTTGATTTAAATTAAATTAATTCAAACAAAAATCAAAATAAATAATAAAAATAAGATATGGACAAGTGGAAAAGGCTAGAGCACATGGGCTATGTTGCCAACTCAAAACAAGTGAAAAAGATTGGGCCCGTTTGGCAAAATTTGAAGTTTTAGGGATAGTTGACTTTTGGCAATTTTGCAAAAAAGGCCAACTTCACCAATGCATAACTTCCTCAATTTTGACTCTTTGTAGGTGTTCTTTGACTTTTTAGAAAGCTTGAGATGTACTCTAAGCAAAACGTTTGGTATAATCTCAATTTGATATTCCATTCTCATGTATGAAGCTTTGACAAAAAAGGTGTTTTTGTTGACTTTTCAAAATGACCTATAATGTCCAAATTCATAACTTCTTGTGAGTGAATATTTTGAACTTAGGAGATGAATATGGCTTGTAGGAAATTGCATCCTATTCAAAATGAGATTTGGATGGGTCATTTATCATAAAGTATGAGAAAGTTATGCTTGGTCAAAGTTGACTTGACTTTTCCTATAAAACCCTAATTTAGCAACTTTTGAGTCTTGATGAATTATGAGCAATCCTTGATGAATCATGATCAACCCTTTATCAAATGATGAAATATACTTAAAAATGGGGATGTTGACCAAAAATCTTGAAGTTTGACTGTATGTGGGCCACAATTGACTTTTGCCCTAGCACAATCGATTTTAAGGCTTTTGTGCAATTGATTGAGCAAACTTTCTCTGCAAGGCTTGAAACTTGACATGGATGATCTTGAGAACATATTAGGACATTGGTGAGAACTTGGGATCACTTGGAATCAAGTATCTTGATGCAACATGAAACCCTAGTTTGGGGTAGACTGCCTTAGGAGAGAGCTTGTCTGGCCAACCCTTGGACTACCTTGAGCAACTTGAGGATCTTTCTTGAAATGTTTTGAGAAATATGGGAGGGAAAATTTTGGGGTACAACACATATAAAACTCCATTCAATCCTAAAATAAGGACTTGTTTGCTTTGTTTGTATATGCATACTTGTACTTAACATCATGAACATCATATACATCCACTAACCATTTCAAGGATTTTAGGATTCATCTTTGTTCTTGTTTTGTAGGATATGGATTCACTTCGTAGGAAAACGATTCAAGTCAACCTTGTGAGAATCCATCCACAACTTAAGAAGCTAGCTTCAAGGATTCCTGAAAACTCTCCATTCACCGAGAGACATGGTCGCCTACTCAACTTAGTCACCTCTAACACAGATGAGGACATGATGAAGGTGCTCTTTCAGTTCTTTGATCCTTTACATCATTGCTTCACATTTCATGACTATCAACTTGTGCCTACTTTGGAATAATTCTCCCAACTCTTAAGGATTCCCATTCTCAATCAACTACCTTTCAACGGTACAGAAAGAGACCCAAAGCCAGAAGAGATTGCTCAAGCTCTACACTTTCACTCATCTGATGTCACAACCCATTGGGAAACAAGGAGTGGTGTTAAAGGTTTCCTAGAAAAGTTCCTTTTTGAGAAAGCCCAAAGCTGTTGGAATTCCTTAGACTTGCAAGCTTTTGAGGAAATTGTGGCTCTCCTCATCTATGGGATGGTTTTGTTTCCAAATCCTGACTAACTCATATATGTAAACGTCGTCAAAATCTTCATATCACATAACCTGGTGCCTACATTACTAGGGGATATCCTACACTCTTTTCACACTCGCACAATGAGGAAAAGAGGTGTCCTCATGTGTTGCACTCCTATCTTGGAAAGATCGTTTATTTCTCATCTTCCCCAATCTGTATTAAAGAATGAGCAAGGTTCAAGGTGGTCACAAAGATTGATGATGCTCAAACATTCAGACATTCATTGGTGCTCCCGATCCAAAGAGAATGTTATCATTAATGACCGTTGTAGAGAATTCCCTAATGTCCCTTTACTTGGAATTATGGGAGGTATCACCTACAACCCATGTTTAGCCTTAAGATAGTTTGGTTACGCTCGAAGGGATGGCCCGCACGAGATGCTGATTCAAGGTTTGGTATTTGACTACGACAACGACAATCAAGGTCTTCGCCAGAGATTTATCCGAGCTTGGAAGATGTTAAACAAGGTGGATAGCAAGACTTTGGGGCACAAGAATTCCATCCCTCTTGAGCCTTACCTCAAATGGGTACGAACTCGTGCTCAGAGTCTTATGATGCCTTACCCCTCCATCCTTCCGGTAACCATTGAGCCTGTCATGGAGGGAGATGTTCCATACACTATCCTACATCCTGGCATGCCCACATCTCTTGAAGACCTATAAAGGGACTGGATACAACTCAAATGAGAGCGAGATACTTTCAAAGCCCAATTCTATGCAAGTGAGAAAAAGGTTTTGGAACTCACTAGGCTACTTCATGAGGAGCAGACTCTGAATACCTACATTGCACCAAAGAGGATGCGTACTACTTTTCTATCTTAGAGTTTTTTGTATTATTTTGCCCAAGGGGAATTGATGTACTCAAACTTTATCTTATTAATATAACGCGTGTTTCCTTTTTGTCTAAAACAAATTTGAATCTTTGAAATCCTTGAAAACATTGCATATGCATATACCATTCATCATAACATAAGCATGTCTTTTGCAACAAGTCTCCTCATCTCTCTACTGTTTATTTCAATAAGATGGATCTCGAGAAAATAGTGAAGGATCTCCAAGCTCAGAATACACAGTTTCAACAGTTTCTCATGAACCTAGCCAAGGGACAAGAAGAATTGAAAACTTTGCTGGCTGAAGAGAGGAAAAAGAAGACAAATAAAGTAACCAGAGTCTTAAACATGGGGAGAAGATTTGAGCAGACAAGAAGGACCCTGAGCTTTGCAACAACATCCGGTGAAGGAGACAATTGAGAGGGGAAAGGCAAGGAAACAATTGTCCCGTCAGAATCGGAAGAGGAAGAGGAAGAAGAAGACTACTCTAAAGAACAATACCCTCCAGCTGATGACAAGTATAGACATCTCAAAGAGCGGTTGAGCGCGATGGAAATCCAAAAAGTGCCAGGCTTGGACTTTGAGGAATTGGGATTAGTGTCGAGGATTGTAATTCCTCCGAAATTCAAAGTACCTATATTCGCCAAATATGACGGGGTTTCATGCCCTAAAATGCATCTCCAATCATATGTAAGGAAAATCCAACCCCATACCGCTGACAAATACTTATGGGTACACTTCTTCCAATACAGTCTGTCTGGAACTCAACTTGACTGGTTCTACCAACTAGAAAGAGCCAACGTTCATAATTGGGAAGATCTTGCCACAACTTTCTACAAGCAATACCAATACAATGCTGATTTGGCGCCTACCCGTACTCAACTCTAGAGTATGGCCATGGCTTCTAATGAAGGTTTCAAGGACTATGCGTAAAAATGGAGATTTGGCTGGAAGAGTTCAACCCCCTCTGTATGAGAGAGAATTGGTAGACATGTTCTTAGGCACCTTATCTAGTCCCTTCTTCAATCATTTAATCGGAAGTTCATCTGCAGGCTTTACTGAACTAATATTGACCAGAGAGAGGGTAGAAGCCGGTATAATAAGTGGAAAGATTCATAAAGATACATCTTCTTCTACAACTGTAAGGAAGCCTTTCATTGGGAAGAAAGAGGTAGTTGCTGTATATCCACAAAGAAACCAAGATAGAGTCGAACGCTGACCAATGATGGGGGCTGTTATGATTCCTAAGCCTACGTCTGATCAATAAAGGAGTAATAAACCAAGGGTAGAAAGGCCAGTCAGGCAGTTCACCAGAATTAACATGACCCTGTCTCAAGTATTACCGCATCTACTAAGATCCAATTTGGTAACCTTGAAAGAAGCTCCGAAAAACCCCAATACAACATCTCCTTATTATCATCCCAATGCCCATTGTGCATATCACTCTGAAAGTCCTGGTCACGATACTAATAACTGTTGGGCTTTGAAGAACAAAATACAAGACCTCATTGAAGCAAAAGAAATTGAGTTTGATGCACCCGAGAAGCCAAACGTCATTTCTGCTCCTATGCCCAGTGTGATCGGTGGAAATAGAACTGACTGTTTTTTAAGCTGGTTCGCGAAATGTCGCGGTAAGCAAGAGTCACCACCGTCTTTTATGTTCTCCAACATGGAAAGGACAAAAGCACAGCAAAATTCCTTATTCGAGATGTCTCTCGGTTCGGGAGGTAGATTTATAGAAAGGGAAGGTGTTAGCACCCTTTCTATCCGTGGTTATCCACGGGCTCTTAGGTACTTGCTCTTATGTTTTCAAAAATTTGTTTGCTTTTCAAGTGTGTGTGGGTTTTGAAAAAGTTTTGTTTGAAAAATTTCTAAGTAACTCTTGTATCTGTCCTCAAGAGTGTATGAAAAATTTGTTTGAAAACTTTTTGAAAGTGTCAGTGCGAAAAGTTGTTTTGTTTTTTTAGAAAGAGCAAGTACCCACGAGAATCTACCTACTCTAAAGAATTAGGCTGTGTAAGAGTCCTTTAGATAGTGCTATCCCACCATTGAGAGGTAGGTAGCACCATCGTTGGAGTTATTCGGGTCAATTCGATTGTAAGAGACAGTGTGGTCACCGAAGCAATAGTAGGACGCCTTAGCGGTAACCCTAGTGTCCTAGATCCTTTTTAATCCGAGGCAACCGTTTCGAGGAAACTGGATCTTTAGACAGGAGGGCGACCTCTAAAACACCCTATACTCAATGACCACGTTCGAGGCAACCAAGTGAGGCGTACCCTAGGAGTGGCATGTGCAAATGTGTCAATTTTCAGTTATGTTATCTTTGTACATGTTATGGTGAGCTACGGTTGATTTTAAGTTAGGATAGATCTTGTCATGCATAGCCTATTATTCATACATCTAGCAGTTAATAGTTGCGGAAAATAAAATTGCGGAAATTAAATCTAAACTATTACAAGGCGTCGGGTATTTACATCGCCAAAAACAACCCTTGAAATTAAAATGCGGAAAGTAAAATAAAGCGATAAATAAATAAAGTCCTAATTAAAGTTATTACATTCCAGAAGCAAGTACAATAATATGGAAAAATGGATCGCGTGCGGGAAATTAAATCGGATGCGAGTTTTTTGGGGTTTTGACCCTTTTTTGAAAGAAAGTGATTTTTTTGGTTATTTTTGAATTAAATGGAATTAAATTAAATGAATAATTAAATTAAATTAAATAATGAAAATATTTTTGAATTTTTGAGTTTTTAAAGAAATAAAATAAATTGAATTAATGCTAATAAAAACCTAATATTCTAAATTGATTTTAAATATTGCAAAAAATATTAAAAGTTAAATCTAATTAAAGCTAAATTGATTAAATTAATTGATTTACAAAAATAAAAGTGATGAAGTTAATTTTAATAAATAAAATATTTTTTTTGTTTTTGATTTTATTAGGAAAAAATGTTAATTGGTTAGTGATTAATAAAAAGAATAACGATTAATTAATTAAAGGAAAATAATAAAAATAGAGAGAGAGTTTAGGAGTATACGAGCCTGATTGGAGGGGTGAAACAGCTATTGGCGTCATGTGTAAACTGTTTTGTTTTGACCATTTGTGTTTTGACTTTTGGCCATTTATGTTCTGGCTTTTGCCCATTTGTGTTCTGGCCTCAACGTTCCTTAACCTTCTCAGGATGTCTGTCTCGCCATGTATTGGTGTCATGTGTAAGCTGTTCTATTTTGGCCATTTGACTTTTGGCTTTTGGCCATTTGTGTTTTGGCCTCAACGTTCCATAATGAACCTGCATGAGATCCTGTCTAAATCTGCAGTGTTGAATCTCATGAACACGTTAAATAAATTACTATATATCATAAAATACAAATAAAGCCAATATATGAAGAAATTTAATGTTTAGGTCAATATGGCATGTATGAATGATTATACCCTTTTGATCATGAAGATCAAATCAATCTTACCCTTACTGGAAAAGTAGTGACATGAATGCTTTTATGCCCTTTTGATCATGGAGATTAAGACAGCCTTACCCTTACTGAATAAGTAGTGAGATGTTGGTTTGTAACTGAGATGGCTTGTTGGTAGTGAGAGAGGGATTTGTAATAAGGATTTCAAGGTTTTAGGGTTCTTGAAAGAATTTGATATTCTGACAGTGTTGTGGAAAGGTTTTTTTCTCTCCTCTTGTTTGTGTGAAAATAATGTGATTATATAATGGAAATTAGGGTAAAGAAAATGGGCTTTGAATGTGTAATTGGGCCTTCAATGTTCACTTGAGTTCGTCACTTTCCAGGCTAAATCGCAGGGACTTAAGTGCAATTTTTGAAGTTGAAATGTGAAAACAAAATATAGCCGACATCGATAACTAACTCCTGTCCGAAAATCGGCTCAATCGGATAAACGGTGAATTAATTATGAATTTTTGAAGTTTCAGCTCAGACAAACTTATTTTGGGCTCCAGTGTCGACTCTGACACGTTCTTCAATAAAAAACTGGTATTGATCGGAGCATAATCCGGTCTCGACTTTTGAAGAAAAGTTGTAGATCTATGAGTCAGTGACCTTGTGTAAAAATATGAGCCCAATCCGATAAAAATTGACCGAGTTATGAATTTTCGAAGTTTCGGCCCAGATGAAATAATATTCAGCATTCAGGATTTTCAGCGTGTCATGCACTCTGAGCAAAAAAATGGAGGCCTTTTGAATACCGTTTGAACTCAACACCTTCTGTGAAAATGTAGCCAACTCAATTTGTGAAATTTTGGCACCGGAACCAGCTCGATACGATGAAAATCGACCAAGTTATTATTTTCTGAACATGACGCAAATAAACTTCTGTCATAAATTTTCTGTATGAAAATACTTGATAAATCCACATTTTTGAAGACCTTCTGATCGAAATTGGCTTTCAGCCGTGAGAGATGAAAACGTAGATAATGTCAAGACAGAATTTTGGCCACCGGAACGGGTTCAAAACGAGCCACGATCTTCAAGTTATGAATTTTTTAGCGCGTAAAAACTGCACTTTCAGCACACTTTTTTCACCATATTTCTTCGAGAAAACTCACACAGTCGGATACCTTCTTTAAAGAATTGACTCTTGAGCCGAACCTGAATTTGAGCATAAGTTAGGACATTAAGGAGAACTTGAGGTCATTTGGATGTAAGGACCTTGATGCAACACAAAACCCTAATTTTGACTTGACTGCCTTAGGAGGTGATTTGACTGTGCAACCTTTGAGAAATCTTGAGGAATATGGGAGGGCAAATTTTGGGGTACAACAGTTGCCCATGTTCAATCTTCTTAGACCTGAGGATGTAGATTGGATTGCGTTCCTTTCGTGATCCGAAGGTGGAAGATGATTGAACACTAAAGTGCCCAGAAATTTGCACTCGCATAGTGTAGTATCAGCAATGTGATGTTGAGAATGGGCTTACAGATGCCATTTGGAAAGATGATGGATAGGAGGATGGGCTTATAGATGCCATCTGGAGATGTGACAGGTTCTTTGTCGGGAATGAGCTTATAGATGCCATTTGGAGATGTCATGGATAGTTGTGGAGATGGGCTTATAGATGCCATCTGGAGATGTAATGAATAGTTGTGAAGATGGGCTTAAAGATGCCATCCGGAGGTGTCGATCGCGTAAGAGATTCCTTAGCGAGAACTTGCGTACCCGAGAAATAAAGATAATTTCCTGGCCTGTTACAGGTGTTGATCTTCAAACTCTTCATGCAGATATGCCCTGGCTAGATACAGGTATCGAATCTACAAACAATCGCTCACAGATATGCCCTGGCTAGATACCGGTGTCAAATCTGGAACTGGTCGTCTACAGATATGCCCTGGCTGGATACAGGTATCGAATCTCTAAACTCTTCATGCAGATATGCCCTAGCTAGATACAGGTATCGAATCCACAATCAATCGCTCACAGATATGCCCTGGCTGGATACAGGAATCGAATCTCTAAACTCTTCATGCAGACATGCCCTGGCTGGATACAAGTATCGAATCTACAATCAGTTACTCACAGATATGCCCTGGCTAGATACAGGAATCGAATCTGGAATTGGTCGTCTACAGATATGCCCTGGCTGGATACAGGTATCGAATCTCTAAACTCTTCATGCAGACATGCCCTGGCTAGATACAGGTGTCGAATCTACAATCAGTTACTCACAGATATGCCCTGGCTAGATACAGGAATCGAATCTGGAATTGGTCGTCTACAGATATACCCTGGCTGGATACAGGAATCGAATCTCTAAACTCTTCATGCAGACATGCCCTGGCTGGATACAGGTATCGAATCTACAATCAGTTACTCACAGATATGCCCTGGCTAGATACAGGAATCGAATATGGAATTAGTCGTCTACAGATATGCCCTGGCTGGATACAGGAATCGAATCTCTAAACTCTTCATGCAGACATGCCCTGGATGGATACAGGTATCGAATCTACAATCATTTACTCACAGATATGCCCTGGCTAGATACAGGAATCAAATCTGGAATTGGTCGTCTACAGATATGCCCTGGCTGGATACAGGAATCGAATCTCTAAACTCTTCATGCAGACATGCCCTGGCTGGATACAGGTATCGAATCTACAATCAGTCACTCACAGATATGCCCTGGCTAGATACAGGAATCGAATCTGGAATTGCGACAGTTGATAGTAATCATCTTTGGATTGACTTTTTCCTGAAAAGGGAAAACATTAGTTATATGCAATGTCATGATGTATGAAATGCATGATGTCATGATGTTCTCAAGAATAAATGAGATCGTGTCGTATGCACTTTATCATGTATGTAAGCAAGATATATGAAACGTGAAATGTCTATGAATGTATTTTCGTCTGGGAAACTAAATCCTTGACGAATGCCGGGAGCTTGTTGAATCCTGGGTTGATGTTGAAGAGTAGATTTCTTCATTTCCGCTGGGGATGATGGTTGCAAGAATAAACCGGTAGGAGAAGATGACTCCGTTGGGGAATAAACTTGTTGGAGAGATTACTCTGCGGGGAAATACTCTGTGGGAAGAGATACTTCGCTGAGATTTTGATGATAACTCCGCTGGGGATTCCGTTGATGAGCTATGTTGGGGAATTTGATGAACTCCACTGGGGGATAGGAAGAACTTCGCCGAGGACGATCTTTCCGTGGTAATTAGCTGAGGATAACCCAGTTATAAGCTCTGGTGGGGAATAACCTTTGAATAAAGCCGAGGAGAAGCTTTCGTGCTCTGCAGGGGATAAGCTTCCAGAATCTACTGGGGATAAGCTTCCAGAGTCTACTGGGGAGGATGATTCAACTCTCCTGGGGAAACTTTTGAACTGTACTGGAGAATCTGGTATTCCGCCGGGGAACAATCTTAGATCAAGACTGCCGAGAATGCTTGCTTAGGAACATCTGTATACTCCGCCGAGGAATATTGATATCTTCTGGGGATACCCAACTTCCTTAAGGCTGACAGTAGACTAACTCTGCTTGGGGAGAGCGTTGCTGACTTGCTGGAGAATACTGTGCCTTGTTAGGACTGACGGGAGACCAACTCTGCTCGGGGAGAGTATTGCTGATTATGGTCTTACTCTACGGGGAGTGAAGGTATCCTGGTCGTTCTTCAGCCGGACCTACCTTGGTACCTTGGTGGACAGAGCAACTTGCATAGTCGGACAATTTTTATTGCCCATGTTTCTGCGGGAGAAGATACATGTGGAGGTGTTTGATGACTGCCGATTGACACATCTTTTTCTGGTAGGCAAGTGACAAGATGACGAGACATAATTGTACGCTTTGATCCCTAATTTTTGCCTGGACCGCCCTTTCAGGTTTTCAGTCCACCGGGATACCCTTTTTTGCCCAAGCCGCCTTTTCGGGTTTTCGACTTGCCGGGTGTACAAATTTTTTCATTTTCATCCCTTATTTTTGCCCGAACCCTTTTGGTTCGCCGGGAAGCCCTTATTTTTGCCTAGGTGTGTCAACCTAGCGGGTCTTTGATTGTGCGTAGTATTTTTTCGACTATGTCCATGCTCTCAGAATGCATGGAGTTGTCACTGTCAGTAGCATTATGTTGCCGTACTACCAGAAGATCTTCGTTCGATTATGCAAGATTCGTTGCTGGAATTCCTGTTCAATGCCCCAAGTGACTCAGTTGGAGATTTGCCCCTGACTGCTTGGCATTTTGAGAGATTCCTTGAATCTTGACTTAACTGCCCCAGATGATAGACAATGATCATGCCGTGCCCCTTGGCTGGAAGTTCTTTTGTTCATTAGATATTCTTCGTGCTAATTTCTTTGCTGTTCGAACAAAAAGTCATATGCAAACAAAGTTATGTTAAAAATGCAAAGCTTATGTCTGTCTTGAAGTATTTGGAAAAGCATTTTTTCAGTAAAACAAGCAAATTTTGTAAAATGTGATGTCAACTCATTATTTTACAGCGAGCCTTAAGGAGTCAGGATACCTTTCGTAACAATATGCTTTCAAACTAACCCATGCTTCAGCTAGGACTTTTTAGGGTTATAACGTGGCCTGGTTCACGGTTTAAGAAACAAAGGATAAAGGCTCAAAATTTATTTGTACCCACCCGCTCTTCGTGATGTTCTTCAAACCTAAACTCAGCTAATCGTGCGTTAGACCTTGTTTGAGTCTTTGCTCTGATATTCCGGTGATGGTTCGGATGTTGACAATTTATTTTGAATAGGCAGTCATTTCCTTTTGTTGAGGGTTTGTAGGACCTTTTTTTTTTTATATTTCGTTATCCCTGTTTTTTGCCTGAACTGTTTCTTTTTGTATTTACAGTCAGCGGGATGCCCCAGTTTTGTAAGTCTCCTTCATAGGTTTTGACTTATTGGGCTTTTATTTCTGAGAGGTAATGACTGCCTGTATTGACGATTATTCGGAACCATCCCTATCTTTTGTTTTGGAAGGACTCCTTTGATGCTGTTATTCATTGTGCACCTGGATCAACTGAGAGAACTACCCTGCCCCAGGTTATAATTAAGGGTTTTAATTTGTGAAAAGAAAAACTCCAACTTCTTTGGCTCAACGGGGTTGACGAGGGATTATCTTCCTTATAACTCCACTGTTTAGGATTTGAAACAATGCCTGTACCTCATCAGCGGGGTCTGTTCAAAAGCATACTGTAAATGTCGTGGTATCGTTTTCGTCATCCTCCCTCAAGAGGCTTAGAATTTTTCAATCAAGAGTTGATCATCACAAAAATATGAAAACAGTTTGCATATAGTGAATGCGAATATATTGATTTAAAACAGACATATGCGATGCATTGATAAAGTAAAAGAGTTTGACATGAACAAATGTTTGAACAAGCAAAGAAAAATACAACTTGAAACTTCCAATGAACAAAAGGTCTTCTCGTCTAGGGGTAGTAGAAGAACTCGACCTGACCATCTGGGGTGAATTCCACTGCTCCTTCATCAATCAGGTCCTGGATCTTGTTCTTCAGAGACCAGCAGTCATTTGTAGCATGCCCCGTGCTGTCAGAGTGATAGGCGCAGCAGGCGTTGGGGTTATACCTTAAAGGTGTCCTGCTGGGATTCTTAGGAGGGTCCCTTAATGTGATCAGATTTAATCTCAACAGGCGTTGTAAGGCTTGAAACAGCGACATGTTGAGCTGGGTGAATTGCCTCCTAGGCTTGTCTGGCTTGCTCTGATCAACCCGTTGTTCTTGGCGAGGTCGTTGTTGGACCTGTGAAGTAGCGGCATCTTGGAGAGGTCTATTCATCAAACCAAACCTTTGACTTCTTGGAGGCTGATTACCGGTTTGGTCTCCAACCCTGACTACTTGCTTCATACTGTCTTGCTGAAGCTGGTGAGGTTGATGCTGAATTTGTGACCCTGAGGCAAGTTGAGGAGCTTTTCCCTTGTCTTCTTGTCTCAAAGGGAATTTAATGATGACTGGCTCTTCAACCTTAGATGTTTGACCCAGTTGGTTATCCCGAAGCAGTTGGTTGACGAGAACCCTGAGCTCTTCTTGTCTTTGAGCTAAGTCTTGGATAAGAGACATCTTCCCCAGCATCTGGGTTCTCATTGCATATACCTCAGCTTGCGAATGTTTCAGCCGTTCGTCCTTACTATCTTCAGGACTTTTCTTGACCAAATTCCCCATGAGGAGTGTTCTCAACTCTTCCTGCCCCTTGGATAGGCTTAGGAAGATTTCCCTGAACTGAGTCTCTTGAGTATGAAGATCCTGGTTGTCTTGTTGGAAAGCCATTGCTGAAATAAACAGCGAGAATATGAGAGACCTGTAAAGGATGACCTGTGATGCAATGATATATATGATATATGTATGCAATGATTTCAAGGATCTCGCGGGGTAAACAAAGGAACTTGTTAGAATTTGAATTTTGTAGCTTGATTGAAGGAACTGCATATTATTGAGAGTCCTTCTTCAAGAGTCAAGGCTCACCATATCGAGTGGGTCATAGCCCCTGCCTCAAGTCATTAACCTTGGCTAGAGGAAAATAAATCCCCTTTTCCCCTTGCTAGACATCTGATTCATCATGACCTGCATCACAAACCCTTGAGATCCTTGAAATGGATTAGTCCTTATGTAGGATGTATGCAATGGTATGATGTTATGCTATGCATGGAGTGATGTAAGTAAACCCTGTTATGAGCCCAGATTAAGGACTGTAAACAAACCCTGCAAGGAACCCATGTTGTTAGATAACAAGTATGTACAAGTCATTCAAGTTTGAAGGCACACAAGTCACACAAGAAAGCCCTTAGAGTTTAGGCCAGCATGAAGTTTAGGTACTACCCTCTTTCAGTTTCGTTGGTTAAGACCTGTCCTATCAAAAGTAATCGGGTTCTAAGGAGCTCAATATCATTGGGTTGTTTTCTATGTTCATTATTTTGATTTAGCCACTAAACTGGCGATCAAAATATTCCAAGAAAACAACCCTCAATGAGTGTAGTATCGAGTATCTACCAACTTCAGACTGTACCAAAGTCGGTCATCTCACTACTCCTAAAGAGGCCAGGATGGTCAAGTAAGGTTCCTAAGGTCAGTTGATGCTTCACGACACCACGCGGCGGCCCCGTACTCTCCTTGACTTGACTCAAGGGTTACCGGTACTCACCAAAGGGCCACATCAACGTAGCAAACTGCTTTAACCGTGTCGGTATACCCCGCACAGTTCCCTCACAGTTTGTTGCTACTTTCTAAAAGGTATCCCCCAGATCCGGGTTAGGATCTATGAAACTCCAAGACAGGCCCACAATATTAAAGCAAACAAAACAAGCAATTGAAAACATAAGAGTGGTCTAATCCTAAGGTACACCTCACTTATTAAGTAATTCCCCAGCAGAGTCGCCAGTTCTGTGATCGATGGAAATAGAACTGACTGTTTTTTAAGCTGGTTCGCGAAATGTCGCGGTAAGCAAGAGTCGCCACCGTCTTTTATGTTCTCCAACATGGAAAGGACAAAAGCACAGCAAAATTCCTTATTCGAGATGTCTCTCGGTTCGGGAGGTAGATTTATAGAAAGGGAAGGTGTTAGCACCCTTTCTATCCGTGGTTATCCACGGGCTCTTAGGTACTTGCTCTTATGTTTTCAAAAATTTGTTTTCTTTTCAAGTGTGTGTGGGTTTTGAAAAAGTTTCGTTTGAAAAATTTCTAAGTAACTCTTGTATCTGTCCTCAAGAGTGTATGAAAAATTTGTTTGAAAACTTTTTGAAAGTGTCAGTGCGAAAAGTTGTTTTGTTTTTTAGAAAGAGCAAGTACCCACGAGAATCTACCTACTCTAAGGAATTAGGCTGTGTAAGAGTCCTTTAGATAGTTCTATCCCACCATTGAGAGGTAGGTAGCACCATCGTTGGAGTTATTCAGGTCAATTCGATTGTAAGGGACAATGTGGTCACCGAAGCAATAGTAGGACGCCTTAGCGGTAACCCTAGTGTCCTAGATCCTTTTTTATTCGAGGCAACCGTTTCGAGGCAACTGGATCTTTAGACAGGAGGGCGACCTCTAAAACACCCTATACTCAATGACCATGTTCGAGGTAACCAAGTGAGGCGTACCCTAGGAGTGGCATGTGCAAATGTGTCAATTTTCAGTTATGTTATCTTTGTACATGTTATGGTGAGCTACGGTTGATTTTAAGTTAGGATAGATCTTGTCATGCATAGCCTATTATTCATACATCTAGCAGTTAATAGTTGCGGAAAATAAAATTGCGGAAATTAAATCTAAACTATTACAAGGCGTCGGGTATTTACATCGCCAAAAACAACCCTTGAAATTAAAATGCGGAAAGTAAAATAAAGCGATAAATAAATAAAGTCCTAATTAAAGTTATTACATTCCGGAAGCAAGTACAATAATATGGAAAAATGGATCGCGTGCGGGAAATTAAATCGGATGCGAGTTTTTTGGGGTTTTGACCATTTTTTGAAAGAAAGTGATTTTTTTTAGTTATTTTTGAATTAAATGGAATTAAATTAAATGAACAATTAAATTAAATTAAATAATGAAAACATTTTTGGATTTTTGAGTTTTTAAAGAAATAAAATAAATTGAATTAATGCTAATAAAAACCTAATATTCTAAATTGATTTTAAATATTGCAAAAAATATTAAAAGTTAAATCTAATTAAAGCTAAATTGATTAAATTAATTGATTTACAAAAATAAAAGTGATGAAGTTAATTTTAATAAGTAAAATATTTTTTTTGTTTTTGATTTTATTAGGAAAAAATGTTAATTGGTTAGTGATTAATAAAAAGAATAACGATTAATTAATTAAAGGAAAATAATAAAAATAGAGAGAGAGTTTAGGAGTATACGAGCCTGATTGGAGGGGTGAAACAGCTATTGGCGTCATGTGTAAACTGCTTTGTTTTGGCCATTTGTGTTTTCACTTTTGCCCATTTATGTTCTGGCTTTTGCCCATTTGTGTTCTGGCCTCAACGTTCCTTAACCTTCTCAGGATGTCTGTCTCGCCATGTATTGGTGTCATGTGTAAGCTATTCTGTTTTGGCCATTTGGCTTTTGACTTTTGACCATTTGTGTTTTGGCCTCAACGTTCCTTAATGAACCTGCATGGGATCCTGTCTAAATCTGCAGTGTTGAATCTCATGAACACGTTAAATAAATTACTATATATCATAAAATACAAATAAAGCCAATATATGAAGAAATTTAATGTTTAGGTCAATATGACATGTATGAATGATTATACCCTTTTGATCATGAAGATCAAATCAACCTTACCCTTACTGGAAAAGTAGTGACATGAATGCTTTTATGCCCTTTTGATCATGGAGATCAAGCCAGCCTTACCCTTACTGAATAAGTAGTGAGATGTTGGTTTGTAACTGAGATGACTTGTTGGTAGTGAGAGAGGGATTTGTAATAAGGATTTCAAGGTTTTAGGGTTCTTGAAAGAATTTGATATTCTGACAGTGTTGTGACAAGGTTTTTTTCTCTCCTCTTGTCTGTGTGAAAAAAATGTGATTATATAATGGAAATTAGGGTAAAGAAAATGGGCTTTGAATGTGCAATTGGGCCTCCAATGTTCACTTGAGTTCGTCACTTTCCAGGCTAAATCGCAGGGACTTAAGTGAAATATTTGAAGTTGAAATGTGAAAACAAAATGTAGCCGACATCGATAACTAACTCCTGTACGAAAATCGGCTCAATCGGATAAACGGTGAATTAGTTATGAATTTTTGAAGTTTAAGCTCATACAAACTTATTTTGGGCTCCAGTGTCGACTCTGACACGTTCTTCAATAAAAAACTGGTATTGATCGGAGCATAATCCGGTCTCGACTTTTGAAGCAAAGTTGTAGATCTATGAGTCAGTGACCTTGTGTAAAAATATGAGCCCAATCCGATAAAAATTGACCGAGTTATGAATTTTCGAAGTTTCGGCCCAGATGAAATATTATTCAGCATTTAGGATTTTCAGCGTGTCACGCACTCTGAGCAAAAAAAACGAAGGCCTTTTGAATACCGTTTGAACTCAACACCTTCTATGAAAATGTAGCCAACTCAATTTGTGAAATTTTGGCACCGGAACCAGCTCGATACGATGAAAATCGACCAAGTTACGATTTTCTGAACATGACGCAAATAAACTTCTGTCACAAATTTTCTGTATGAAAATACTTGATAAATCCACATTTTTGAAGACCTTCTGATCAAAATTGGCTTCCAGCCGTGAGAGATGAAAACGTAGATAATGTCAAGACGGAATTTTGGCCACCGGAACGGGTTCAAAACGAGCCACGATCTTCAAGTTATGAATTTTTTAGCGCGTAAAAACTGCACTTTCAGCACACATTTTTCACCATATTTCTTCGAGAAAACTCACACAGTCGGATACCTTCTTTAAAGAATTGACTCTTGAGCCGAACCTGAATTTGAGCATTAGTTAGGACATTAAGGAGCACTTGAGGTCATTTGGATGTAAGGACCTTGATGCAACACAAAAACCTAATTTTGACTTGACTGCCTTAGGAGGTGATTTGACTGTGCAACCTTTGAGAAATCTTGAGGAATATGGGAGGGCAAATTTTGGGGTACAACACCCAGACATGGCCACAATACCAATGCCATTGAAGAAGGATTGTTTGTTACTTCAGTTAATGAACTCATGACCCCACTTCTGACTGTTAAAATGAACTTGTTGAAAGCCAGTGTGTTCCCGGGCTGTAATGAAGTTTGCCATCTCTGCTTGTCCTCATCAACTGGCTGTCCTTTGTTAAAAGCAGGCATTCAGTGCCTGATAGATAACAAAGAGATTTTGTTTGAAAAGACTCGTGTTCTACCTATTCCTGTTGAAGATGTTTCTATCATTACCATTTCCGCCAATTCTTCCAGGGTCTCCACCAAAAGACCTGTTAGAATTACACCAGTTTCGAAAGCAGCTCCTTTAATAATCACAATGCCTGGGCCAGTCCCATATGTTTCATACAAAACTGTGTCGTGGAATTATGGAGGGGACGTTTACTACCATGGTATCAAGCAAGACTGGCCGACCACCGAAGAGATAAATTCCGAGAAAGAAGATTCCGACGTCAGTAATATTGTAGGAACTAGCAAAATTACCCGAAGTGGTAGGATATTTTCTCCAGAAATCTCTCCTCCAAAAGAAATTTCTGGACCCGTAATCATCCCTGTGGCTGCTCCAAAGGTTACTCCCATACCCATAATCATCTCTGCAAGTACTCCTATTGACGAAGCTGTTACAACCCCTGTTATCATTCCTACTGACACTCCCGCTGCTGAGACTCGAGGAAAGAGTATTCAGGTTGAGCCTGTCCAGACGAAGGCTTAGTCGTTGACTATCCCTGAGACATCCAAGAAAGAAATGGAGGAGATCCTAAAAATTATAAAGAGGAGCGACTACGATGTAGTTGAACAACTGGGGCAAACTCCCTCTAAAATCTCCATGCTAGCATTACTACTATGTTCCAAGGCGCATGCAAAAGCCTTGGTAAAGTTATTAAAACCAACCCATGTACCTCAAGAGACGTCTGCTGATCAATTCCAAGAATGCGTAGCCATCTTGACAATAGATAATGGCCTAGGTTTTTCAGATGCTGATCTAACACCGAGGGGAAGAAAGCATAATGAGGCATTGCATGTCTCTGTTGAATGTAGGGGCACAACCTTGGCTCATGTTTTGGTGGACACTGGCTCATCTCTGAATATATTACCTAAAAAGGCTCTTGATAGACTTGACTGTGAGGGACTGACAGTAAAGCCAAGCAACATAGTAGTAAGGGCATTTGACGGCTCGAAGAGGATGGTGCATGGGGAAGTGGATATCCCCATAAAGGTTGGAACCCAAACTTTCAATTCAACCTTTTATGTAATGGACATCCGCCCTTCATACTCCTGCTTGCTAGGCCGACCATGGATTCACAATGCTGGCGCTGTTACTTCTACGTTGCACCAAATGCTAAAGTATCCAGTTCAAGGGAAGATTATCACCGTTCATGGAGAGGAAGAATACATGATTAGCCATCTCAATTCCTTCAGATATGTGGAATTAGATGGAAAATTTATTGAAACTCCATTTCAACATTTTGAAGAGGTCCCGCAAGAGGTGGAAGTGACCAAGGCTGTGTCTCAGGTTCCCAAGATTACAAGACCTCCACTCCGGATGTCATCGCTGAAGGATGCCAAAGCAGTGGTAGAAGAAGGAGGATGCACTATCTGGGGACAACTCTCGGATATCCCATATAAGTCTGACAAGTTTGGCCTAGGCTTCACTTCAAGTGCTCAAAAGGCTGTACACCATGCCCGTGCGGGAGGACCACCCTTGAAGATCAGCAACCGTGAAGTCAACGCGGTAGAAGATAGTGAAGATGGTTGCAACTTAGAGGACTGGATATTCCCAACTGTCAATGGAGGGCTCAGCAATTGGGAGGCTAGAGACTTTGTCCCGATCACTTTTATCCCAAAGTAATCTGTCTTTATATTTTGTTGGATTTGTAATATTGAAATAATTCGCACTCTTAAAACCTTGTGTCTTACCCGAGGCACAATGGTCCATTTGTAAGGGTTATTATCTCATTTTCATATGACATCAATGAATCATGGATGTTTTCGCATACAAACTTTTGTGCTTATTGTTTTTTCTTTTTCATTTTATTTTCTTTCAAAGATAGCTATACCTTTACACACACCCACACTCACAATATAGGTATACATCCATTCTGGATTCCATGGGTAACGATACTGCTATGGCCTTTTGTGACTCTGAGAATCTAATCTACCAAGCCGAAGGCGAAGGTGAGGAAGATTGTGAAGTACCAGGGGAACTTGCCAGACTGTTACAACAAGAAGAGAGAACCATTCAGCCTCACGAGGAACCCTTGGATACAATCAGCCTAGGTATCGAAGAGGACAAAAAAGAGGTCAAGGTAGGTGCCAATCTGGAACCCAGGGTCAAGGAGCGTCTAATTCAGTTATTGTACGATTATGTCGAAAGTCTTCGCCTGGTCATATGAAGACATGCCAAGACTTGATGCAGACATTGTGATACATCATCTGCCTACAAGAGAAGATTGTCCGCTAGTAAAGCAAAAGGTTCGTCGCATGAGACCTGATATGTCAGAAAAAATTAAAGCAGAGGTCATGAAGCAATTCAACGCTGGATTCTTGGATGTCACCTCTTACCCTCAATGGGTTGCCAACATTGTTCCCGTACCTAAAAAAGACGGAAAAGTGCGAATGTGTGTGGACTACAGAGATTTGAATAGGGCGAGCCCTAAGGATGATTTTACACTCTCCCACATTGATATCCTAGTCGATAATACGGCACAACACAAAGTGTTTTCCTTCATGGACGGATTCTCAGGTTACAACCAAATCAAAATGGCGCCTGAGGACATGGAGAAAACAACATTTGTCACATAATGGGGCACATTCTGCTACAAGGTAATTCCATTCGAACTAAAGAACGTTGGGGCAACCTATCAGCGTGCCATGGTAGCTCTATTTCACGACATGATACATCACGAAATAAAAGTCTACATGGATGATATGATAGCCAGATCTCAAACAGAAGAAGAGCATCTTGATCACTTACAAAAACTGTTTGAGAGACTGAAGAAGTACAAGCTAAGGTTGAATCCAAACAAATGCACATTTGGAGTATGGTCTGGTAAACTCTTATGCTTTGTCATCAGCAACAACGGTATCAAGGTCGATCCTGCCAAAGTTAAAGCAATACAAAAGATGCCCGCTCCTCATACTGAAAAGGAGGTCAGAGGATTCTTGGGACGTTTGAACTATATTGCCAGATTCATTTCTCACCTGACAGCTACTTGTGAGCCAATCTTCAAACTATTGAAGAAAGATCAAGTAGCCAAATGGAATGATGAATTCCAAATTTCTTTTGACAAAATCAAAGAATACTTATAAGAGCCTCCTGTATTGATGCCACCAGTCGAGGGAAGACCGTTGATCATGTATCTGACTGTTTTGGAAAACTCAATGGGGTGTGTATTGGGGCAGCATGACGAGTCTGGCCGAAAAGAGCATGCTATTTACTACCTAAGCAAAAAGTTTATCGATTGTGAAACCAGATATTCACTGCTCGAGAAAACTTGCTGCGCTATGGCATGGGCTGCTCACCGGCTAAGACAGTATATGCTGACTCATACTACCTTGTTGATATCTAAAATGGATCCGATAAAATACATTTTCGAGAAGCCTGCTCTTTCTGGGAGAATAACGAGATGGCAGATGATCCTGACAGAATATGACATACAATATACTACCCAGAAAGCTATAAAGGGCAGTGTACTAGCTGATCACCTTGCTCACCAAGCTGTAGAAGACTACCAGTCCATGAAGTTTGAATTTCCGGATGAAGACATCATGACATTAGACAACTGTGAAGAAATCAGGCCATATGACGGACCTGAACAAGGATCCCGATGGACCCTATTCTTTGATGGAGCCTCCAATACACTCGACAATGGTATTGGTGTTGTACTCATATCTCTGGAAGGGTGTCATACTCCCTTTATTGCCAGACTTTGCTTCAATTGTACAAACAACACGGCAGAATACGAAGCGTGCATCTTTGGTCTCAGAGCTGCCATAGACTCGGGGATCAAATCCTTGGATATATTTGGAGATTCAACTTTGGTCATCAGTCAGATCAAAGGGGAATGGGACACCAAACATCCAAACCTTATCCCTTACAAAGAACATGTTTTGACATTGCTACCACATTTTGAGAAGATTACCTTCGAGCATTTCCCGCGAGAAGAAAATCAGCTAGCAGACGCTCTAGCCACAATGTCATCTATGTTTAAACTTAATTGGGATAACGAGGCTCCCCAAGTCACCATTGAACGAATGGACGAACCCGCACACTGTCACGAGATTAATACTGAAGAAGTAGTGCCCCAACCCTGGTTTCACGAAGTCAAGAAGTATCTCGAGGCTCAAGAATACCCAGAAGGAGCTTCAATCAACGATAAGAAGTTCTTAAGGAGATTCTCTGCTAAATTCTTCCTTAGTAACGACATCCTGTACAAACGCAATCATGACTCTGTGTTGCTTCGATGCGTAGATAAAGCTGAAGCTGAAAGGATCATGGATGAATTGCACGAAGGCACTTTTGGTACCCATTCTAGTGGGCATACGATGGCAAAGAAAATCCTACGGGCAGGCTATTACTGGTCGACCATGGAAGAAGATTGCTATCAACACTCTCGAACCTGCCATAAGTGTCAGATTTATGTTGACAAGGTGCATGTACCTTCGGTTCCTGTGAATGTCTTGACAGCTCCTTGGCCCTTTACTATGTGGGGGATTGATATGATTAGGGAATCAAGCTGACAACCTCCAATGGACACCGCTTTATCCTAGTGGCCATTGACTATTTTACAAAATGGGTGGAGGCAGCTTCCTTCGCTTCCGTTACCAAGAATGTTGTTGACCGTTTCATCAAGAAAAATCTCATTTGCCGGTATGGTATCCCGGAAAGGATCATCACTGACAATGGTACAAATCTCAACAACACTATGATCACCGCATTGTGCGAGCAATTCAAGATTCAGCATCACAATTCTTCTCTCTATCAGCCAAAGATGAATGGTGTTGTAGAAGCTGCAAATAAAAACATTAAAAAGATAATACATAAGATGACAATCACATACAAAGACTGGCATGAGATGTTACCATTCTCTCTCCACAGGTATCGTACCACAGCTTGCACATCAACCGGGGCAACACCCTATTCTCTGGTTTACGACATGGAAGCTATCTTGCCTATGAGGTCTAGATCCCCTCTCTAAGGATTATGAAGGATGCAAGGCTAAACGAAGATGATTGGATCCAGACTCGACTTAATCAACTGAACTTGATTGATGAAAAGAGACTTACTGTTGTTTCCCATGGTCAAATGTATCAAAAACGGATGATCTAGGCTTTCAACAAAAAGGTCAGACGCCAAGTATATCAAGTTGGAGATCTGGTGATCAAACGCATCATCTTTCCACAAGGTGATCCCAGGGGAAAATTGACTCCTACCTATGAAGGACCATTTGTAATAAAAAAAAATTCTCCGGTGGGGCAATGATCTTGACCACCATGGATGGTGACGACCTGCCACACCCTGCGAACGCGGATATAGTCAAAAGATAATACGCATAAGAGACCCGCTAGGTTGACATACCTAGGCAAAACAAGGGCATCCCAGCGAACCAAAAAGGTTCGGGATAAAACAAAAATATATACACCCGGAAAGTTGAAAACCCGAAAGGGCGACTTGGGATAAAAAGGGTTTCTCGGTGGACTGGAAACCTGAAAGGGAGGTCCAGGCAAAAGTTAGGGAATTAAAGCGTATGACTATGTCCCGTTGGACCACTTTACGAACAACCTTTGGCTTCCACTGACAAATTCAGAGGTTCGGATCAATTCAATCATCTTCGGACGAGGCAACAAATAGACAAGATGCTCAGAGATACGAAGGCTATAGCAGAATGGGAACCCCACAGGATTTTTACACATAGCTATCTTTTCTTTGTATCAAAATTTTCTTTTTTATGACAGCATTCTCTTACTAGAATGTTTGTCTCCTTGTACAAAAATAATTATTCAAAGTCAATACAAAATATCCCTTTGAAAGTGCAAAAACTATTTGTCTTTTCTTTACGCTTGTGCTTTGTTTACAAAAACGTCCAATGATTCATTGTTGAGCATATGCATTTGAACATAGTTACTATTTACGAATAAACAAAATGGGAAAGGCAATTACTGATAGGTGAAAGGGATAGGGAAATACCTATAGGCTATTCCATAAGTAATCCCATGCAGTACGTCGTTTAAATCCCCAGCGGAACAAAGTTTCAAATTATTGATCCCCAGTAAAAGTCGTCAAATTTCTCAGGATTCCCCAATAGGATTTTAGAAGAAGTACATGGCGTTTCCCTTACAACAGAGTTTATTTCTCTCGACAGAAATTCATCAATACTTCGACTTCAAGACATGAAGACTTACATATCCTCAGCAACAGTCAGGGATTTATTTTCCCCAATCCAACTGCAATGCAGCAAATTAGCTCACATACGCATACATTGCATCCATATATCATAAACATTGATAAAGCAAATGATTACATCATACATTTCATGAAACATGACTTTGCATTTTAGCTAACATTTTACCCTTTTCTGGATAAGATTAACAACTACCATTAAAAATGTTCAAAACTTGCAGATACAGTTCAGATACGCTCCAGACACGGACGCCATTCTGATACTCATTCAGATTCAACCTTTTGATGCAATTCAGATACGCTCCAGACACGGACGCCATTCTGATACTCATTCAGATTCAACCTTTTGATACAATTCAGATACGCTCTAGACACGGACGCCATTCTGATACTCATTCAGATTCAACCTTTTGATATAATTCAGATACACTCTAGACACAGACGCTATTCTGATACTCATTCAGATTCAACCTTTTGATACAATTCAGATACACTCTAGACACGGACGCCATTATGATACTCATTCAGATTCAACCTTTTGATACAATTTAGATACGCTCTAGATACGGATGCCATCCTGATACTCGTTCAAATTCAACCTCTTGATACAGTTTAGATACGTTCCAGATACGGATGCCATTCTGATACTCATTCAGATTCAACTTTCAGATACGGTACAGATACGTTCCAAACACGGATGCCATTCTAATACTGATTCAGATTCAACTTTCCAACACTCTTCAGATACGCTCCAGATACATATGTCATTCTGATATTCATTCAAACAAGGTTTTCAGATACAGTTCAGATACGCTCTAGACACGGACGCCATTCTAATACTCATTCTTCCAGCTTACAAATTACAATTCAATAATCACTTTTGGATGGAATCTTTAAGCCGATATCCCACAACTATCTATCACCTCTCCAAATGGCATCTTTAAGCCCATTCCTTCGATCATCGCATCACCGAGTGCAAATTTCTAGGCACTCTAGTGTCCAATCATCTTCCACCTTCGAGTCACGAATGGCAAAACTCGCCAGTCTAACTATTCAGGCTTAAGAAGATTGAACAGGGGCAGATGTTGTACCCTAAAATTTTCCCTCCTACTTGTCAAGAATTTTCTCACAATATTTCCTTTTGATCAAGACTGCATTTGGTTTGATCAGCTCAAGGCATCTCATCAAGCACTGATGACTGAAAATTAGGGTTTGAGATTGTACAAGGATTTTTGAACTTTCAATGACCCATATGACTTTCATGGACCATTATGGACCCCCAAGATTACTCATGTCAAGTTTCAAGCCTTGGATCACATATTTGATCAATCAATTGAACAGTTGACCTAAAAATCAACTGTATTGGGGAAAAAGTCAACCATGGTCAATTTACAGTCAAACTTCATAATTTTTTATCCACATCAAAATTTTAGACTCATATGTATCATTTGATCAAGTTTGTACCATAACTCTTCAAGAAATTTGGTCAAATCTCCAAAAGGGCAAAATGGTCAAAATTAGGGTTTTGACTCGGAAGGGGCAATTTCTGATTTTTGACCTAGAAAATGATCAATTGGTTTAAGGCATGATATCAAGAGTCCAATTACATAATTTTGACCTAATGACATGATTCAAAACATTGCAAGTCCATTGAATTGACAGATGAATTTTGCAGTCAATTGATCAAAAGTCAACTGTATAGTGAAAAGTCAAACTTTGACTTTTTGGTCAAATTCAAGTGCCAAAGATCATAATTCATCAAAACATGTCAAAATATGAAACTTGTTCATCAAGAAATCAAGTATTTAAGATTTTTTTTTGAAAAGTTGAAATTTGTTAACTTAAATTTTTTTCTAAGTATAGAAAATTTCTTATTTTTTCTCAACTTTGAGCCAAATTTTCACCATGATGCAAGATGATTCAAAGGAAACTTCCAACATGAAAGTTGTAGATATCCATGAAATATAAAACTTTGATTAATACAATTTCTCCTAAAAATTCTTGGATCTCAAGATATAATTTTGTGAATACATGCTCATGAACTAAAAATAACTTTGTGAAATTTTGCCCTAGTTAGGCAGATTTCTGACCTAACTTCATGGAAATTTTTCACATGGTTCCAAAGGGAATATTCAAAAGAAATTCAAAGATGAGTTGTAGAGCTCATTGCAAGCTTTCCAAAATGTCCCAGAACTCCTTGAGATCATTCTTGAGTAGAGAGAATCAAAGAGATGAAGTTGGTGTTTTGTCACTTAGATTTCAAGCCATTTTGAGAAGAACATTGGATCCAATATCCAAGCATGCTGTACAAATCTCACTTTGCCGGATTCTAACTTGACTTTCACTCTGTTGTACCCCAAAATTTGCCCTCTCATTTATCAAGATTTTCCTCACAAGACTTCTTGGACTCAAGACAGGATTAGAGTTTGCTCAGCTCAAGACATCTCATCTTGCACTGATGACCTAAAATTAGGGTTTGAGTTTGCACAAGTATTTTTGGACCATCAATGCTTCATGTGACTTTAATACATCATGTTGGACCTCTAGGATTGCTCATACCAAGTTTCAAGCCTTGAACCACATTTTTGACCAGTCAATTGGACAGTTGACCTAAAAATCAACTTGTTGGGGAAAAAGTCAACCATGGCGAATTTACAGTCATACTTCATATTTTTTTATCCACAACAACATTTAAGACTCATATGAACCATTTGATCAAGTTTGGATCACAACTCCTCAAGAAATTTGATCAGATCATCAAAAGGGCAAAATGGTCAAAATTAGGGTTTTGACTGAGGAAGGGAAATTTCTGATTTTTAACCTAGCCAATGACCAATTGGGTTCAAGCATGTTTTCAAGAACTCAATAGAATCATCTTGACCTAATCACATGGTTCAAAATATCTCAAATGCATAGGATTGACAGATGAATTTTGCAGTCAATTGATCAAATGTCAATTGTACACTAAAAAGTCAAACTTTGACTTTTTGGTCAAAATCAAGTGCCAAGGGTCATAATTCATCAAGATATGTCAAAATGTGAAACTTTTTGACCAAGAAACCTAAATTTGCAAATTAGGGTTTTAATTTGAAATTTTTCATAACTTAGAATTTTTCTAAGTATGGAAAATTTCTTATTTTTTCCCAACTTTCCACAACTTTTTCACCATGATGCAATTAGATTCAAAGGAAACTTCCAACATGAAAGTTGTATTCCTCCATGAAGTATATAACTTTTCTTCACAAAGTTTTCCTAAAAGATGCTTGGATCTCAAGTTATGAATTTGTGAATAGGGGTCCATGAACTAAAAGACTTAGTGAAAATCTGCCCTAATTTAGGCAGGTTTTTGGCCCAACTTCATGGACATTTTTCACATAGTTCCAAGAGATATCTCAAAATAAATTTCAAATATGGATTGTAGAGCATGTTGCAATCTTTCCAAAATGTCCAAGAACTCTCCAAGATCATTTGTGGTTAGGGAGAATCGAAGAATAGAAAATGGCATTTTGTCACTTTTGTGCAAGCCATTTTCACAATGCTTCAAGTTGCAAATCAGATCCTAGCATGCTTGTACCTTGCATTACAGGTCCTAAATCCCTTCTACACTCCATAATTAAATGCAAACTCATTGGATAATGGCTTTGTTTTGGCTTTTGAAGCATTGTACAAAGAATAAATCCATAAATGGCATAAAGGGCACAGTGCCATTTTGATAAAGCAAGCCTTTTACAACTTTACAATTCTTGAGACATGGATATGTTTCTTTGTTAAAAGCAATGTCCACAGATATCAGGCAATGTTTACCAACCCTTGGCAGCCCTAGAACTAGCAGGTACAGGCCTTTGGCACAAGTCATTTCACTTTTCTTCAAAAGCAAGAAAAGTTGCAAAAGTGAAGAGAACTTGTACATCTGATAAAGGATGGACTTGGCATCATTCAAAACTCATTGACAAACTTGTTGCAAACTAGAACACTAGTGCATAACTTCTGAAACTCTCCCAAACACAAAAACACGATTTTTCTGCCCAAACTTGCAGTTTCTGCAAAACCCTTGCAAGCTCAATATTGGCTCGTGCGTTTCTCCCTTTAACACTTGAAATACCTTCCATACATCACATCCAAACTATCCAAGCCTGTGCACTGCAACTGTGAGCTCTATTTCAAACATCACCATTTTCATTTTTGAAGGTTGCAGCTTGACTTCTACAGGGAGTTTCGATCATCCTCAAGGCAAGCTAAGCATTGGAATAGCTTGAGGGAACTTCAAGGAAGCTCACACGATCCTCAGGCCTCACTCAAAGTCCCCACATTGCCATATCCAAACTCAGTTGAACAAGGTATTTTTCAAAACTCTATCTCTCTATTTAGGAATCCTCAAGCTTTGATTTGTGAAGTAAAGATGTAGTCCTTAACACGGTGAAGCTGTACATATGCATAGTTGTCATTTATATTAACTGAGTAGTGAGAATTTGAAGCTTGAAGTTCATGAAAAAATTAGGTCAGAAATTAGGGCTACATAAATTCTCCCTGATCTTTGAGAGTTAGATTATGAATCTTATATCATTGGAATCGTGATAAAAAATGCTATATGTTTCATGTTGCAAGTTTTTGTTTTTGTGCAAAGAATAGCAAGTTGCAGGTTTTAAAAAAACGCGCGCAAGGAAGTGGACGGAGGACAGGGACGAAGCTGTTCTGGGCCTGGCACGCCTTGAGCTTCTGTTTTTGTCTGACTTGATATCCACACCCCCTTTGCATATTTGTTTTATTTTTCATTTTTCATTTTTCTTTTTATATTTTTATATTTATTGTTTTTAATTCTTTTTCTGAACAATAAAAAATCACAAAAAAAATTTCTTTATTTTTTGCATTTTATTTTATTATTTTTATTATTTTTTTTGGCATAAAAAATAGTTTATTAGGTTTATAGAATTTATTTTCTTAAATAAATTTGTAAATACAATTTAAAAATACTATATATTTTTATTTTATTATTTAACACATAAAAATAATTATTTTCATACATATTTTAATTTTTAATATTTGTTAATAATATTATTTATTACTTCTTGTACAAAAAATGGATAAAATAAATAATAGGAAACATTTATTTTCTTTAATAAAAAATTAGGGTTTCCCCTTTCAAAAATAATAATGTTATTTTTTCTTATTTTTAGGACTTAAATAATTTTATTTTCTCATACATAAAACAAATACAAAATATTTTTTGCATAATTACATTTTATTGCATATTTAAATACTTGTTTATTTATTTATTTGCACAATAATTCAATTGGGTAGTAATAGTATTTTAGGGTTTTATTTTGTGCAAATATCCCCATTCAAAAACTTGTATCCCCCCTCTCATATTAATTGTTGTAATAGTTTAGTTTATTTTACGCTATTTATCGCATTATACCATGTTTAGTAAAACTAGGGTTTGCATGATAAGACAAAAATCAAACAAATAACATGACCTAATGCAAGACAAAAAGCATGTAAAATGACAACACATTGCACACAAGCACCCTTAGGGTTTCACTCACTTGGTTGCGTTAAAGATGGCCATGGTATGCATGCAAAGTATCTTGGCAAAACAAAACAAAACAAAACAAAAGATCATAGTCCCTCGATGACGCTATCAAAAGGTTGCCTAAACAAAATGATCTTAGTCCCTCAAAACTTGCTAAGATACTTGGCACCATTGCTATCATGGTCATACGATGACCCCCGCCCGTCCCGTTTAACATCCAAAGATAGGGTTGTTTACCAAATCGATGGTAAATCAACAATGTCAGAGGCATAAAAATGTACAAGAAAGACATTTGAGTAGGTAGATAGATTCTAGTTACTTGATCAACTTCAAAACAATCCTTGCTATTTTCAAACAAACACACACACATTTTCAAAACACTGAAACATTTTTCAAAAGACAAACATCTTTGTATACATTCTTACGAACGAGAATCATTACAAAGATTGTCTAAACAAAGGCCTTTTTTCAAAATACTTTCGAAACCACACAAAGCACCATTTCAAACAATTGCAAAAGCAAAGCAAGTGATCTAAACAAGTAACTAAGAGGCCATGGAAAACCATGGATGAAAAGGGTGCTAGTACCTTCCCTTTTCATAATCTACCCCCGAACTCAAGAAAACATCTCAAAGGTCTTTCCTGTGCTTTTTTACATTTCCTTTTGGATAAAATAAAAGTCGGTGGCGACTCTTGCTAAACCTCAACATTTGTGAACACAAACGTAAAACCTCAAGTCAGTTCTCCTACTGTATCACACACTCCATAATTAAATGTTTTCACAGCTGTTGGAAGCTTTAAGCCAAGCATTCAATGCATTGTACAAGAATAATTCCATTTTGGGAAGAAAGGCAACATTGCCATTTTGGAAAAGCAAGCTTTATGCAAAGTCAGCTTGCATTGAGCTTTGCATTTGTTCTTTCTACATAAACATACTCCACACAATCATAACAATTATGTTTAAAGGTCTCAGCCCCCCTACAAGCTTTGTACTTCACCTTGAAACCATGTTTGCTAGCCTTGCTTCAAAAACAAGTAACCAAGCAAAACATGTGAGTTTTTTGAAATCTGAGTTGTTACAAGTCTTAAAATCTCTTGCTTATAAGTAGACACACTATTTGCAAGAGGAGACACGAATTCTATTACCCTGAAACTGCCTCAAACATTCCAAAACCAAAAACCTGTTCAAGAATACCATTAACATACAGTTTTGAACTAAAACTCATGATCTTCATTTCCACTCGTGCGTTTTGAAAACTAATCACTCAAACATCTTCTATACATCATACCAAAGTAATCCAGACCTCTGTTTTAAGACTGTAGCTCCTCCATCATTATCCACCATTTTCAAAAACCAAGCTTGCAGGTTGACTTGAGTAGAAAGATTCAGGGACATTCAAGGCAAAGTAAGAGTTGGAATACACTCGAGGAGGTCCAGGCAAGCTAAACAGATCCTCAGGCCATCTCAAAACTTGCTCAAACTCCATTCACGATTCCAGCTGCAAGAGGTAAAAAATCGAACTTCTATCTCTTCATACAAGCATAATTTGATCCTGATTTGTGAAAACAAGATGTAGATATCCTTGCTCTAAAGATAACCATGTTCATAGTTTCCATTTATATTAACTGTGTATAGAGAATTTTGGATTTGAAATTTTTGAGAAAATTAGGTTTCAATTTAGGGCCAGTAAAATTAGATTTTATCTTTGACTTTTAGTTTACATAAGTTATATGGTTGAATTCGTGGGAAGAAACACCACAACTTTCATGTTTGAACTTTCCATTTTTATGGAGAAATGAGGAAGATACAGGTGGTCTGGCCATGGCTCAAGGTTGAAGATGAAGTTTCCTTCAGAAAGCAATTTCTAATATATATTTGTGGTTTTGTTTATATAAACGGATGTACATCCACCCCAGTGGTAAGGCAGCGCGCGTTATTGCTAGAGGTCACGGGTTCGAGCCTCAGCGCGCTGCCTTTTGCATTTTCTCACATTTTCCCAGTTTTTTATGTCTCTTGCAGCGCTGGTGTGGTACGGTGGGAGAAATGACTTTTGTTTTGTGTTTGTTTTCGCAAATTTTGCGGTTTAGCAAGAGTCGCCACCGACTTTTCTTTTATCCAAAAGGAAAGGTGAAAAAGCAAAGGAAAGACCTTTAGAGATATTTTCTTGAGTTCGGGGGGTAGATTATGAAAATGGAAGGTGTTAGCACCCTTTTCATCCATGGTTTTCCATGGGCTCTTAGTTACTCGCTAGATCACTTGCTTTTGTTTGAATGTGCTTGTGGTGTGGTTTTTTGAAAGTATTTTGAAAATGTCTTTGTAATGGCTCTCGTCTCTATAAGAACGCGTACGAAGTTTGTTTGGAAAATAGCTCAAAAGATGTGTTTGTGAGATGTGTTTTTGAAAGTGATTTCAAAAAAGTGCCTTTGTAATGGTTCTCGTCTCTATAAGAACGCGTACAAAGTGTTGTCTTTCGAAAATGTTTTCAAAATGAGAGTGTGGGTGTATAAAATGTTTTTGTTGTGAGCTAGCGAGCAACTAGGAGCAAATCTACCTACTCAAAAGGTCTTGGATGTTCTTTTCCTCTTCCTTTAGATGTGGCTATCTTACCATTGATTTGGTAAGAAGCCCCATCATTGGATGTGAAGGGACGGTGTGAGACGCTTGTATAGTCATAGAAGGCAACTTATGGGACGTTTTAGCAATGTCATTTTTAGGGACTAGATCATTTACCGAAGGAAACATTGAGGGTCATCGAGGGACTACGAACTTTTATCGAGGGTCTTTGCTAAAACACCCATATTCGAGGGACATGACTATTTTTCCGATAGGCCACAAAGTGGGATTACCCTAAAGGTGCCAGTGTGTTTGATTGCATGCATTTTAGTCTTGGTTAGGGTGATCTATTTGTCGATTTCATATCTTGCCATACACACCCTAGTTACTAACAATATATGAAAGCAATAAAAGTGCGAAAAGTAAAGATTCTACGCTATTACAATCATTAGGGGGATGGGGTGTACAAATTTACGAATGTGGGGCTTGCAAGAAAATAAATCCTAATTGCTTATTACAACCATATTGAAATAATAAAGCAAGAAAGAAAAAGGAGTTGTTTAAAAAAGGTTTTTTGTCTTAAAAAAAGGATGAAATAGCTAGTAAAAAGAAAATATTTTTATGTCCTTTTTTATATTGATAAAAAGAATATTAATATTAAAAGTGATAAGAAAGAAAATGGAATGAGATAGAGAACCAGCGTGCTGCTGCCAATGAAATAAAAGGGATCAGAAGTTCTGATACCACGAGCGCCGTGACTCAGAAAGAAACGTTAGTAGGCATCAGAAGTTCTGGATTGGTACACTCTGAGGTCCTGCAAAACGTTAGGGGGAAAACACAGAGGTTCTGGGTGGTATTCAGACAGTGAGCCACAAGTCAGAAGTTCTGTGTTGTGATAAGCAGTGAGTGAAAATCATAAGTTATATGCATTATCAACGTGTGAAAGTCAGAAGTTCTAAATGTTAAAACAATGAGTGGAAACATCAAAAGTTTTGTGTATTGAAATAACAAGAAAACCTAGAAGTTTTGTGTGTTTAAACAGTAAGAAGAACTCAGAAGTTCTGTGCTGTTCTAAAATAGTGAGTGAGTATCAGAAGTTCCGTGCGTTATCAGCGATTTATTCAGTTCTTAATCAGACAACAAATCAGAAGGGTAAAAGCACAACAGTTTATAGAAGTTCCAATCCTAATCCTAGGCCTACCTTTAACCAAGAAGTTTTGATCCACAGTTTTTCTACTTATGCAATGATATGGACAACATCAATACTATGATATTTACATATTTAATGATGTTATGAATGAAAAGATGTGAAGTCATAAAAACTTACCTTGAATGCTAAAGTGTGCGTTTGGAGCTTGAACTGCTGCCTTCAGATGTTTTGGAGTCAGCAAGAGTAACGGAAGAAAAAATGCCAAGCTCTTTGATTCAAAAGGAAGAACAAAGGTTTGATTTTCTTTTTAGGATTTCTTTATTTTTGCGAAGGGTACCACATATTTCTTTTCTCTCTTTTGATGATTCCCTCTCTCCAAAAGCCAACCCCATGAACGTGTAACGAAGCATATTATTTATAGATGGGTTTGCTGTGGTTTGGGGGGGGGGGGGAACAAATGGGATTCAAACCTTTTTGGCATACTGTTCCATTGCTTTTTAATCACAGCTTTCATATGCTAATTTGATGAAAATATGGGGTTTGAGGAAGTGCAGGCGTGGACTGGGTCAGCAGCTGATTGCAGGACTATGATGTAGCAGGGCAGCAGGTTACTTAAGCGAGGTTTTGGGATTTGGTGATGTTCTGATCGCAGAAGATCAGAAACATAACCTCCATACGTTGAAGAGTTATGTTCTGATTGAAGAACTATGTTCTGAACCATGTTTTCAACTTCTGACTGCACTTGCATGGAGGCTGACTCAGAAGTTCTGAAGTATCATATTCTCTTAACACTTAGAAAATTTTCTAAATGTTTAGAAATTTGTTTTTTTCAAATTAATTTCTGACTTCTGATTCTGATGAACTAGTTTCATGTCTTTATGAGATATAATTGTTGAAACTTGATTTTGATTTAAAAGTCAAAGTTTGACTTTTTTTAGTGTGCCTTTGACCATTTTGCCCTTGTGAGTAATTTTCTTGAAAAGTTGATAATTCAAGACTTGGAACTTGATAGAATCAAACCTGAGGGTCTAGGATAATCCTTTTGAGAGATGAGAGGGCAAATTTTGGGGTACAACAGTTGCCCCTGTTCAATATTCTTAAACCTGAGGATGTAGATTGGCTGGTCTTCCTTTCGTGATCTAAAGGTGGAAGATGATTGAACACTAGAGTGCCCAGAAATTTGCACTCGCATGAAGTAATGTTGATTGGTGATATCGGAAATGGGCTTACAAATGCCATTTGGAAGGCGATGGGGAATCGTCGGAGATGGGCTTAAAGATGTCATCCGGAAAAGATCGGTTGTGTAAGACATTCCTTGGCGAGAATTCATGTACCTACTATTGAGGGGGACTTTATCGGGGAATGTTGATTTATGCACTGGGAAGTAAAGCCTAGGGGTTTCGGTTGTCCATCACTCTACTGGGGAATCATCTCCTGATTGAGGGCGGTGAAAGTGGAACGTATACCTAGTCAGGGTCCAGGCTGTTCAGCGACTTACTGGGGAAATGCGAAACTGATGGCATCTGGTCGGGTCCGAGACTTACAGTGTTGTAAGCTATTATCTAGAGATAAGGGAGAAGGAACCTAGATAGTAGGGTTACTTCGAGATGAAATTCTGGATAGTAGAGCTACTTCGAGATGAAAGCATGAATAGTAGGGCTTGTGGGAAGGAACCTGGGTAGTAGGGTTACTTCGAGACAAAAGCTTGGATAATAGGGCTTATGGGAAGGAACCTGGGTAGTAGGGTTACTTCGAGATGAAAGCCTGGATAGTAGGGCTTGTAGGAAGGACCCTGGGTAGTAGGGTTACTTCGAGATGAAATCCTGGATAGTATGGCTTGTGGGAAGAAACCTGGGTAGTAGGGTTACTTCGAGATGAAAGCCTGGATAGTAGGGCTTGTGGGAAGGAACCTGGATAGTAGGGTTACTTCGAGATTAAAGCCTGGATAGTAGGGATTGTGGGAAGGAACCTGGATAGTAGGGTTACTTCGAGATGAAATCCTGGATAGTAGGGCTTGTTGGAAGGAACCTGGGTAGTAGGGTTACTTCGAGATGAAAGCCTAGATAGTAGGGTTTGTAGGAAGGAACCTGGGTAGTAGGTTTAATTCGAGATGAAAGCCTGTATAGTAGGTGTTGTACCCCAAAATTTACCCTCTCATTTCATCAACATTTTCTCATCACAAGACCCTTGGAGCTCAAGATCAAGTTAGGGTTTGTTCTGCTCAAGACTCCTCCTTGCACTGTTGACCCAAATTAGGGTTTGTGTTTGCACAAAAATGTTTTGACCTAAAACCCCCAAGATGACTTTCATGCTTCATGTTAGACTCACAAGGTTATCCATACCAAGTTTCAAGCCTTGATTCCAATCTTTGCCCAGTCAATTGAACAGTTGACCTAGAAATCAGCTGTATTGGGGAACAAAGTCAACTGTGGTCAATTGACAGTCAAACCTCATTATTTTTGACCCACATCAACATTATGAACTCATATGGACCATTTGATCAAGTTTGGATCACAATTCCACAAGAAATTTGATCAGATCACCAAAAGGGCAAAATGGTCATTTTTAGGGTTTTGACTGCACAAAGACAATTTTTGACTGTTTGACCTAACCAATGGCAAACAAAGCTCATATATGGACTCAAGGACTCAATGGCATTGTCTTGACACATTCAACAAGTTCAAAAGATCCCAAATGCACAAGATTGACAGATGAATTTTCCAGTCAACTGAGCCAAATTTGACTGTATACTGAAAAGTCAAACTTTGACCTTTTGGTCAAAATCAAAGACCAAGATTCATTTTTCATCAAAACATGTCAAATTATGAAACTTGTTCATCAAGAAATCAAAAATCACAAATTAGGGTTTGAAATGAAGAATTTTCATAACTTAGAATTTTTCTAAGTTATGAAAATCCCTAATTTTTTCCTAACTTTGTCCCACTTTTTCATCAAGATACATTTGGATTCAAGGAAAACTCAAAACATGAAAGTTATAGTCCATTGCAAAATATACAACTTTGATTCACAAAGTTTCCTCAAAAGAAGGTTGTAGCTCAAGTTATGAGTTTTGGAACAAGGGTGCAAAACATTCTTAACTTAGAAAATTTTTGACCTATTTTAGGCAGGATTTTTGCCTAACTTCATGGCCACTTTTCACATGCTTCCACTTGGAATCTCAACTTGCATTACGAATATGGATTGAAGTACACATTCCAATCTTTCCAAAATGTCCAAGAACTCATCAAACACCCTTGTGGTTAGGGAGAATCGAATTTGTCAATATGGGCAAAACTCACTTTGTTCATGAGCCATTTCCATGTCCATAACTTTGCATTTTTGAACTCAGCATGCTCTAAGCTAGATTACAGGTCTTTTATCTCATCCAAACTCAATAATTTAATGCAAAACCTTTGTGTCCTAGCATTATCTTGTCCATTAAGCCATTACACAAAAGATTAACCTTAATATGGAAAAAGCAATATATCCATTTTTGAAAAGTTGAACTTTATGTCAAGATTGCAATCTTTGAAGTACAAGGCAAATCCTTTTGGAACAAGTTCAGGGATATAACACACTGATCAAGACTAAAAGATGCAGCATACTAGAGGGGCCTAGAGAAGCTTGTAAACCAACTTGCCATTTCTTGCTTAAGTTAGAAGAAACCTTGCATAACTCACAACAACACACATTTCTGCCAAGAAAAGCTTAAGCAAACTTGTTAGACACATTCCAAATATCAAACCTAAGCTAAGGCACGAGTTAACCACCTTCCAAACCCTATCATTCATGAAAACACCATCCTACTGCAGAAAACAGAGTCACCTCTGCAGTTAGACTTCCATAACTCAATCCACTCGTGCATTTTTGCTAAAACCAGTTCATACACACTCCATACCACATATACAAGCTATCCCAAGCATTGGAAACGACCTGTAACACCTCTAACCAACTTCACCATTTTCACTTTTTCTGTTTTGCAGGTTGATTGCCATAGCTTGATTCACTTGGTTTCAAAGCAAGCTAAAGGTTGGAATAGCATCCCTGGACTTCAAGCAAGCTGTACCAATCCTCACCTTGCCTTGAAAGTGCCTCCATTGCCAGACACGATCCAAGCTGATTAGGTAAGTTCATGGACTTCTATCTCTCAATTTAGGAAGAGTTAGGTTTAGATTTATGAATGAAAAATGTCATACTCATGTCCCTGAAGCTATACATATCCTCACTTTCCATTTATATTGCATATGCTGAGAGAATTTAAGACCTGAACATTGACAAAAACTTAGGTTAAGAATTAGGGATGGAGAAATTCTCCCTCATTTCTGAGAGTTAAGTTAAGTTTTTTATATGTATGGAATCGTGGCTTGATGCTTGACATCTTTCATGTTATAAGTTTGTGCTAAAAGTCCAGGAATCAGGATGTTTGAACTAGGAGGGAAAGGCGCGCGTTTTTGACATTTTTGTGCTGGAGGTTGAAGACAACCTCTCTTGGGCTGGGCCTGAGATATTTTTCCTTTTTGCACTTTCATTTTTCACATGCACCCCCCTGGCCCATTTTGAGATATACTTGTCATTTTATATTTTTTTCCTTTAGATTTTGTTTCTATATTTTTATTTAAGCATGAAAAAATATTAAAATTATTTTTCCCACATTTTTTGCATTTTATTTGATATTTATTTGGTTTCATTTAGTTTTGTACATAAATAATCATAAATATACTTTTATTTAAAATAGCTAAAAATAATACAAACACTTTTATTTTCTGATTTTTATTTTATTTTACCTTTGAAAACATTTTATAGAAAATATATACTTTTTTGTAAATATTAAATATTTTTATTTTTTGTACATATTTAATATATTTAATAAATAATGTAAATACTTATATATTTATTAGTATGTTTAGGATAAAAATACCAAAAATACTACATTTTTATTTTTATTAATATTTAACTTAAAAAATCACTTTTTGACAATATACTCTCTTTTATTTATTTTTATACATAATTAATAAATATTGCATATATTAAATAATTAATACATTTTATTTAGCAAATTAGGGTTTTGCCCTAAATACATAAAAATACCAAAAATTAATCCTTTTTATTTTTGTTTATTTGTCACATAAAAATACCTTTTCACATACATATAAAAAATCATTTTTTGCATCTTACTTATTATATTTTATTTAATTATTGTGCAATTAAATACCTTGTAAAAATTCAATTTGGATGTAATAGTCTAGGGTTTAATTTCTTACTAAAATATCCCCATTTGAATATTTGTACCCCCCATCCCATATATTATGTTGTAATAATTTAGGACCTTTAAATTCCGCACTTTAAAAGCTTTCTAAATATGCCATGTTAGAATTAGGGTTTTGTATGCAAATAAAAAACAACAAATAGTTTAACCTAAATTCAAGATAAACAAGCATGAAAATGGACAACACTAATCACACTTGCACCCCTAGTGTACTCCACTTGTTGCCTTCAATAATGGGTCATATTGCATGTTAGGTACCTTTGGCAACAACAAAACAATTCAAATGATCATAGTCCCTCGATGACGCTTTCGAAAGTTGCCTAAAAATGATCAAGTCCCTTAAAGAAAAGTTGCCCAAGGATACTTGGCACCATTGCAATCATGGTCTAAACAATGACCCGCGCCCGTCCCGTTCATATCCTAATACAAGATTGTCCACCAAATACAATGGTGGAACAAAATTGTTAAAAGGGTTAAGACATAGCAAAGATCTTTGAGAAAATTTAGGGGTAGATAGCTCTTGGTTACTTGACCAAATCTTGCAAAATGATCCTTGCCATTTTTTCAAAACACACTTCACAAATACAAACATTCAAAACAACTTTCAAAACCTTGAAACATCTTTTCAAAAAGACAAACACCTTTTGTAAAACATTCGAGTAAAGAATTGTTACAAGGGTTGCCTAGACAAGGCAGCTTTTTTCAAAACATTTTCAAACCCACACACAAAGCACCATTTCAAACAATTGAAAATGCAAGGCAAGTGATCTAAGCAAGTAACTAAGAGCCCATGGATAACCATGGATAGAAAGGGTGCTAATACCTTCCCTTTCTATAATCTACTCCCCGAACCCAAGAAAACATCTCAAAGGTTTTTGCTGTGCTTTTTAACCTTTCCTTAGAATAAAATAAAAAGTCGGTGGCGACTCTTGCTCAACCGAAACATTTGCGAAAACAAACGCAAAACCTCAAGTCAGTTCTCCCACCGTATCACAGAACTGGCGACTCTGCTGGGGAAAATATTTAAAGTGGAGTAATCTTAGGGCTTAGATTACCCTCTTGCATGATTAATTGTTTGCTTTGATTGCTTTATATCTTGGCTCTCATGTTTGGGTTTGCAATCCTACACCCGGATTTGGGGAAACATTCATAGATAGCAATACGTTGTGGAAACTGTGCGGGGTATATCGACACGGTCGAAGCAATAGCTATATTAGTGCGACATATTTGTGAGTACCGGTAACCCTTGAGTTCAATCAAGGAGAGTATGGGGCCGCTGAGTGATGTCACTAAGCACTAATGACCTAGAACCTTACTTGACCATCTTGGCCTTTCATTAGGGGTAGTGAGATTACCGGCTTTGGTGCAGTCCGAAGTTGGTAGATACTCGATACTACACTCATTGAGGGTTGTTTTCTTGGAATATTTTGGTCGCTAGTTAAGTGGCTAAACCAAAACAATGAACATGGAAAATAATCCAGTGATATTGAGCTCCTTAGAACCCGATTACTATTTATAGGACAGGTTTTTAAGCCAACTACACTCAAGAGGGTACTTACCTATGAAACCCCATGCAAGCCTGAAACTAGGGTTTGGTGTGAATTGCTTGTGCATACATCATGAGCATCATAAAGCATCATATGCATTCACTAACCATTTCAAGGGTTTGGATCTTCATCTTTGTTCTTGTTTTGTAGGTCATGGAAATTCTTCGCAGGAAAACTATCCAAGTCAATCTTGTGAGAATCCCTCCTCAACTCAAGGAGCTCACATCAAGAATTCCCGAAAGCTCTCCCTTCAGTGAAAGACATGGTAGACTGCTCAACCTAGTCAACACCAGCATTGAAGAGGACATGATGAAGGTGTTGTTCCAGTTCTTTGACCCCCTTCACCGTTGTTTCACTTTCCCCGACTACCAATTGGTGCCCACTTTGGAGGAATTTTCTCAACTCCTGAGAATTCCTATTCTTAATCAACTACCCTACAACGGTACGGAAAAAGAACTAAAGCCTGAAGATGTTGCTCAAGCACTACACTTGCAACCATCTGACATCAAGGGGCATTGGGAAACTAGAAGCGGTGTCAAAGGCTTCTTGGAAAAATTCTTGTTCGAGAAAGCACAAGAGTGTTGGAATTCATTTGATCTACAAGCCTTTGAAGAAATTGTGGCACTCCTCACTTATGGGTTGGTCCTATTCCCAAATCCTGACCAGCTTATAGATGTCAACACCGTCAAGGTTTTCTTATCCAGGAATCCAATACCAACATTGCTTGGAGACATTCTTCACTCATTTTACACACGAACAATGAGAAAGAGGGGTGTTCTCATGTGCTGTACTCCTCTCCTTGCAAGGTGGTTTATTTCGCACCTTGCACAATCTGTTTTGAAGAATGACCAAGGCTTAAGGTGGTCCCAACGATTGATGACTCTTACACACTCTGATGTACATTGGTGTTCTCGGTCCAGAGAAAATGTCATCATCGTCGATCGTTGTGGAGAGTTCCCTAATGTTCCATTGCTTGGCATTAGAGGAGGCATTACCTACAACCCTTGTCTAGCTTTGAGACAATTTGGATATGCACGGAGGGATGGCCCTCACGACATGTTGATTCCTGACCTAGTTTTTAACTTCGACAACGATGCGCAAGGACTTCGCCAAAGGTTCATCAGAGCTTGGAGGATGCCTAACAAGGTAGACAGCAAGACACTGGGGCACAAGAACTCCATCCCCCTTGAGCCTTATCTCAAATGGGTACGAGCCCGAGCCCAGAGTCTAATGATGCCTTACCCTCATGTTCTCCCTGTGATTAAAGATCCCGTTAAGGAAGGAGAGGTTCCCTACACCATCCTGTATCCTGACATGCCAACATCATGGGAGGAGATGCAGAAGAGTTGGATCCAACTCAAGGAGGAACGAAACACTTTTGAAGCCAGCTTCTACGCCAGTGAGAAGAAGGTTTTGGAGCTTACCCGCCGACTCCATGAGGAAGAGACCCTCAACACCTACATCGCACCAAAGAGGATGCGCAACGTCTTTTTACCTTGATAAGATTTTGTAATATTTGGCCCATGGGGCATTTATGTACTGACAAAATTTCTTCTTATTAATATGACGTGTGTTCTTTTTGTTTGCAACGATTTTGAATTTCTAAATCCTTGAATGCATTGCATAAATAAACATATCATTCATCATGCGCATAAGCAGGTCCTCGCACCAGGTTTCCTTATCTTTCTGCTGTTTATTTCAGTAAGATGGATCTCGAACAGACAATCAAGGATTTGCAGTCTCAAAACTCACAGTTCCAACACCTCCTGATGACCTTGGCAAAGGGTCAGGAGGATCTAAAAGTCCTGCTGGGGTACAAAGAGCAAGTGAGGAAGAAGAAGAAAAGAGTCGGGGTGGCTACCCTAGGAAGAAGGTTTGAGGGTGAGGCCAGAAGAGTTCTTGAATTTCCCCCTACATCTGAAGAGGGAACCAGTAAAGGAAAGGGGGTTGCGGTACCTTCCGAATCCGAAGCTGAAGAAGAAGAGGCTGAAGAAGATGAGGACTACTCAGAGCAACAATACCCGCCCGCCGATGATAAGTACAAAAACTTGGAAGACAGGTTGGCAGCCATGGAGCTGCAGAGAGTTCCCGGCTTAGATTTCAAAGATTTGGGATTAATCGCTGGAATCGTGATTCCCCCGAAGTTTAAAGTGCCAATTTTTGCAAGATATGACAGGTTGTCTTGCCCGAAGATGCATCTAAGGTCGTACGTCCGAAGAATCCAACCTCACACTTCTAACAGAAACCTTTGGGTGCATTTCTTTCAAGATATCCTATCTGGTACTCAGCTGGATTGGTTCTACAATCTTGAGAGATCAGAGGTACACAGCTGAGAGGATTTGGCAGCTGCTTTTTATCGCCAATATCAGTATAACTCTGACCTGGCACCAACCCGTACTCAGCTACAGAGTATGGGGATGGCCTCAGGTGAAGGATTCAAGGAATATGCCCAAAAGTGGCGCGATCTGGCCGGAAGAGTGCAGCCACCTCTTTCTGATAGAGAACTTGTTGATATGTTCCTGGGGACCCTGTCTGGTCCATTCTTTAACCATCTGATCGGTAGCTCTTCCGCAGGGTTTACTGAGTTAATTCTGACTGGCGAGCGGGTAGAAGCTGGTATCAAGAATGGGAAGATTCAGAAGGATGCCTCTGCATCTACAACTGTTAAGAAATCATTTCCAGCAAAGAAGGAAACAGTTATTGTGTAATCCCAGAGAAGAGCGGGGAAGACTGAGCGCCGGCCGACTGTGGGGGCCGTGATGATCCAAAATCCATCAAGTGATCAGCCTCGCTATAACCAGTCCAAACCAAATCAACAATGGGTGGAACGGCCACAACGGCAGTTCACCCGCATTAATATGACGCCAGCGCAGGTGCTTCCCCATCTGTTAAAGTTGAATCTCACCACTATCAAAGAGGCACCAAAAAATGTGAATACATCCTCTCCGCATTACCATCCCAATGCTAAATGCGCCTACCATTCTGACAGTGTCGGGCACGACACCAACGATTGTTGGGCACTCAAACATAAAATTCAAGACTTGATAGAGGCGAAAGAGGTGGAGTTCGACGCTCCAGAGAAGCCAAACGTAATATCCGCTCCGATGCCGAAGCACGGTCGAAATGTCCATGCTATTGAAGAAGATTTGTATGTTTCTGTTGTCAATGATCTGATGACTCCGCTGTTAACCATCAAGTTAAATCTGCTAAAGGCCGAGATTTTCCCGGGATGCAAAGAAGATTGCTACTGTTGTTACTCTCTGCCGTTTGACTGTCCGTTACTGAAGAAAGGCATCCAAGGCCTAATGGACAGTCAACAAATACTGTTTGAAAAAGTTTATGCTATTCCAACCCCTACTGAAGATGTTTCAATTATCACCATTCACGCCAATCTTTCCAAGGCCGTCAAAAAGCCTGTTAAGATTACATCAGATACAAAGTCTGTTCCTCTGAAGATAACGATGCCAGGGCCTGTCCCCTACATTTCTGAAAAATCAATACCATGGAATTACGATGGAGACATCTACTACCATGGTATTAAACAAGTTGAAGTAACCGAAGGAAGCTCTGATGAAGAAGATGCCAGCATTGGAAACATTGCAGGCACAAGCAAGATCACCCGAAGTGGGAGAATATTTTCTCCAGAGATTGCCCCCCCAAAGGCAATCTTTGGACCCTCATCTGCTGCCAAAGTTATTCCTGCACCAATAAAACTTTCCGCTAGAACCCCGTTGATTGAAGATGTTGTTGTTCCTGGTATTGTCCCTCCTACCTCTGCTGATAAGGGTAAAGGAACCCAAGATGAGCTCGTCAGGACGAGGGCTCAACCTTTGGTCATCCCGGAAACCTCCAAGAAAGAGATGGAGGAGATCCTAAAGATAATTAAAAAGAGTGATTACGACGTGGTAGAACAACTGGGGCAAACCCCCTCGAAGATCTCCATGTTAGCATTACTGCTTTGCTCAGAAGCGCACGCCAAGGCACTGATAAAATTCCTGAAGACAGCCCATGTGCCCCAAGAAACCTCTGTCGACCAATTCCAAGACTGCGTAGCCAGTCTTACTGCAGACAATGGTTTAGGTTTCTCTGATGCTGACCTGACCCCAAAAGGAAGAAAGCACAACGACGCATTACATGTGTCAGTGGAATGCCAAGGAACTACTCTGGCCTATGTTCTAGTCGACCCTGGTTCTTCTCTGAACGTGCTGCCCAAGAAGGCTCTCGAACGTTTAGACTGTGAAGGCTTGGAGTTGAGGCCAAGCAATATCATTGTAAGGGCATTTGACGGGTCAAAGAGAATGGTACATGGGGAGGTGGATATTCCCATTAAGGTTGGCACAGAAGTGTTCCCTTCGACTTTCTATGTGATGGACATCCGTCCGTCATACTCTTGCTTACTGAGGAGGCCATGGATACACAATGCCGGGGCAGTCACCTCTTCCTTACATCAAATGTTGAAGTACTCTGTCAAGGGAAATATCATAACCGTCCACGGTGAAGAGGAATATATGATCAGCCACCTGAACTCCTTTCGGTATGTAGAGGTAGAGGGTGAATTCATTGAGACACCATTCCAGCACTTTGAAGAAGTCTCTCCTGAAATAACAGTAGCAAAAGTGGTAGCTGAGGTACCAAAGCAGATGGCCAGGATGGCATCTCTAAAAGATGCGAGGGCCGCAATGAAGGAAGGGAAGAATTCAACATGGGGGCAGTTGCCTGATATTCCACACAAAACAGACAAGTTTGGATTAGGATTCACTGCTGCAGGACAGAAAGCTATGCACCGTTCAAATATTGAAAGAGCGCCCATCAAGATTTCTCCTTACGGAATCAACGCTTTGGAGGGTGAAGACGAAGAGGACAACATTGAAGAGTGGATATACCCAACTATCAAAGGAGGACTATGCAACTGGGAGGAAAAGGACTTTGTCCCCATTACTTTTATTAATCAGTAATTATCTGTCAAACATTTCCTGTGGTCTGTAATAATTACTTTTGAACAATCCGTACACTACTTTTTCACCTCATGCCTTGCCCGGGGCATGTAGGTCCATTTGTAAGGGTTTTTGATTATCTTCATATCCATATGCCATGTTTAATGATTCATTGGACGTTTTTTATTGATAAACTGCTGTGTTCATTTTCTTTCCTTTTGCATTTTTTGTTTAAGGATGGCTATCCATTACACACACCCACACTCACAAATGCAGGTACCCATCCACTCTGGATTCCATGGGTGACTATTCTGCTATGTCCTTCAATAACTCTGAAGATCTGGTCAATCAGGCTGAGTATGAAGATGACGAAGGTTGTGAAGTACCAGGAGAACTAGCCAGACTTTTACAGCAAGAAGAAAGGTCCATCTCACCTCACGAAGAGTTGTTGGAAACTGTCAACTTAGGAACAGAGGAAGACCGGAAGGAGGTACAAGTGGGTGCCAATCTGGAACCAAGTGTCAAGGAGCGCCTGATACAGCTGTTAAATGAGTACGTTGAAATCTTCGCTTGGTCTTATGAAGACATGCCGGGTTTAGACACAGACATCGTGGTTCACCGTCTCCCTACAAGAGATGATTGTCCACCGATCAAGCAAAAAGTCCGTTGAATGAGGCCCGACATGTCTGAGAAGATCAAAGCAGAAGTAATGAAGCAATTCAATGTTGGCTTTCTGGCTGTTACATCCTATCAACAATGGGTCGCTAACATCGTGCCAGTACCTAAAAAAGATGGCAAAGTCAGAATGTGTGTGGACTACCGGGATTTGAATAGGGCCAGCCCCAAAGATGATTTTCCGCTACCGCACATTGACATTTTGATCGACAATACAGCTCAGCACAAAGTGTTTTCCTTCATGGATGGATTCTCGGGTTACAATCAAATCAAAATGGCCCCTGAAGACATGGAGAAAACAACTTTTGTTACATAATGGGGTACTTTCTGTTACAAGGTGATGACGTTCAGACTGAAGAACGCAGGGGCAACTTATCAACGCGCCATGGTAGCTTTATTTCATGATATGATACATCATGAGATCGAAGTTTACGTAGACGATATGATAGCTCGGTCACAAACAGAGGAGGAACACCTTGAACATCTAGAAAAGCTGTTTGCCAGGTTGAAAGAATACAAACTCAGGCTGAATCCAAGTAAGTGCACTTTTGGAGTTAGGTCTGGTAAACTTCTAGGATTCATTGTCAGCAACAAAGGCATTGAGGTCGATCCAAAAAAAGTGAAAGCAATACAAGAGATGCCTGCTCCCCGTACTGAAAAAGAGGTTAGAGGGTTCTTGGGGCGTTTAAACTATATTGCCAGATTCATCTCTCATTTGACTTCTACCTGTGAGCCAATTTTCAAACTATTGAAGAAAGATCAGGTAGTCGAATGGAACGACGATTGCCAAGCTTCTTTTGATAAGATCAAGGAGTATTTGCTAGAACCTCCTATTCTAATGCCACCCGTCAAAGGAAGACCATTGATCATGTATCTAACCATCTTGGATAACTCAATGGGGTGTGTTTTGGGCCAGCATGACGAGTCTGGTCGAAAAGAGCATGCCATTTATTACCTTAGCAAAAAGTTTACCGACTGTGAGACTCACTACTCACTGCTCGAGAAAACTTGCTGCGCTTTGGTATGGGCTGCTCGCCGGCTAAGGCAGTATATGTTGACTCATACCACCTTGTTGATTTCCAAAATGGATCCTATCAAGTATATCTTCGAGAAGCCCGCTTTATCTGGAAGAATAGCTAGATGGCAAATGATCCTAACTGAGTATGACATCCAGTACACCACTCAAAAAGCCATAAAAGGGAGTGTACTAGCCGATCATCTAGCTCATCAAGCTATCGAAGATTATCAACCCATGAGATTTGACTTCCCAGACGAGGACATCATGAATTTGGACAACATTGAAAGTAACAGACCGTATGACGGACCTGAAAAGGGATCCCGATGGACCCTGTACTTTGATGGTGCTTCAAATGCACTTGGAAACGGTATCGGTGCGGTACTCATTTCCCCGGAAGGCTGTCACACACCTTTCACGGCCCGACATTGCTTCGGCTGCACAAACAACATGGCTGAATATGAAGCTTGCATCTTTGGTCTCAAGGCTGCTATAGACTTGGGGATCAAATCTTTGATCGTATTCGGGGACTCGGATTTGGTTATCAGTCAAATTAAAGGAGAGTGGGATACCAAGCATCCTAATCTTATCCCATACAAAGAACATGTCTTGACATTGTTGCCTCATTTCGAGCAAATTAACTTCGAGCATTTCCCGCGAGAAGAGAATCAGCTAGCAGATGATCTGGCTACCATGTCTTCCATGTTTAAACTCAACTGGGATAACGAGGCTCCCCAAATCACCATCGAGCGAATGGATGAACCTGCGCATTGTCACGAGATTAACACCGAAGAAGTAGTGGAACAACCCTGGTTTCACGAAATCAAAAGGTATCTCCAGACTAGAGAATATCCCGAAGGAGCTTCTGTAAATGACAAGAAGTTCCTAAGGAAATTTGCTGCCAAGTTCTTCCTGAGCAACGACATCCTCTACAAACGAAGCCATGATTGTGTTTTACTCCGATGCGTAGACAAGGCGGAAGCAGAGTTAATCATGACCGAGATACACAGCGGCACGTTTGGCACTCACTTGAGCGGGCATACAATGGCTAAGAAGATCCTAAGGGCTGGCTATTACTGGTCTACCATGGAAGCTGACTGCCATCAACATTCCCGTACTTGCCACAAGTGTCAAGTCTATGCTGACAAGGTTCATATTCCTCCGGTTCCTCTCAACGTCCTGACAGCTCCTTGGCCATTTGCAATGTGGGGCATTGACATGATTGGAGAGATCAAGCCCACGACATCCAACGGACATCGTTTCATCCTGGTTGCCATTGACTATTTCACCAAATGGGTCGAAGCAACTTCCTTCGCCTCTGTTACTAAAAATGTGGTTGCCCGCTTCATCAAGCAAAACCTCATATGCCGGTATGGTGTTCCAGACAGTATCATCACAGACAACGATACAAATCTGAATAATACTATGATCACAGCGTTATGCGAACAGTTCAAGATTTATCATCACAATTCATCTCCCTATCGGCCGAAGATGAACGGTGCTGTTGAAGCTGCGAACAAAAACATTAAGAAGATCATTCAGAAAATGACAGTCACTTACAAAGACTGGCATGAGATGTTACCGTTTTCTCTGCATGGATACCGTACGACGGCACGTACCTCAACCGGGGCAACCCCATTTTCTTTGGTATATGGCATGGAAGCTGTCCTGCCCATGGAAGTTCAGATTCCTTCTCTAAGGATTATGAAGGACGCAGGTTTGAATGAAGATGATTGGATTCAGACCCAACTTGATCAACTCAATTTGATCGATGAGAAGCGACTCGCTGCTGTCTGCCATGGTCAAACGTATCAAAAACGGATGATCAAGGCTTTCAACAAGAAAGTCAGACGTCAAGTATATCAAGTCGGGGATCTCGTGATCAAGCGGATTATCTTGCCACAAAGTGATCCCAGGGGCAAATGGACTCCTACATACGAAGGACCATTTGTGATCAAGAGCATATTTTCTGGTGGTGCAATGATCCTGACCACCATGGATGGCGACGATTTGCCGCACCCTGCGAATGCAGACATAGTCAAAAGATACTACGCATAAAATAACCCGACAAGTTGAAAACCCGAAAGGGCGGCTTGGGCAAAAATGGGCATCCCGGTGGATCGATAACCCGAAAGGGCGGTTCAGGCAAAAATTAGGGATAAAGCAAAAAAATCTGTACACCCGGCAAGTTGAAAACCCGAAAGGGCGGCTTGGGCAAAAAGGGGTTTCCCGGTGGATCAAAAACCCGAAAGGGCGATTCAGGCAAAAGTTAGGGAATTAAAGCGTATGACTATGTCTCGTCGGATCACTTTAAGGACAATCTCTTCATCAACCAGTTCCAAGCTTCTGATCAATCCAGTCATCGGCAGACGAAGCATTGAATGGACAGATATTCAGAGTTGTGAAGGCTATAGCAGAATGGAATCCCATGGAATTGTTTCACATAACCATCTTTCTTTTGTATAAATTTTTCGATATTTACGACGGCATCCTCTTACTAGGGTGACTGTCTCCTTTGTACAAATATACTCATAGAAAGTTAATACAAATACTTTTCCAGAAATTTGCGTCGTCTTCCTTTTCTCTTTTCTTTTGCACTATTGTTTTATTTGAGAAACGTCCAATGTTTTGTTAAATAGGCATATGCATTTGAACATAATCATTTCCTTATGAATCAAGGAAGATGATCACTGATAAGTTGAAGGTGCAGATAGATATCTTGATGCCCTTTCAAAGGAAATCCCGAGCAAATTTGAAATCCAAATTCCTCAGTCAGAATTTAATTCCCTAAACAGAGTTAGACTTCAGGATCCTCATCAGAGAAAGCTTTCCCAATACTGATTTCTCCAGCCAGAGAGCCTTCCAGAGCTCAATTCCCCTCAGAGTTAAGTTTCAGTATCCCCAGTGGAGCCTTAAAGATCTGATAATCCAATCCCCAGCGGAACTAATTTCCGACCATCAATCCCCAGCTGAACCAGGCTAGTGAACCTTTTCCCCACAAAGATACTTCCCACCAAGCTGAAAATGCTCAGTCTTACCTCTCCAGCATGAGCCTATCAGGTTCTGAACTCTCCAGTAGAGATCATCAGAAATTCTCTTACCCTGCAAGTCACTAAGGAAATTCCAATTCCCCGCAGTGGTCCTAAGGTCCCTCAACGATTGAAGATCCGGTATTCCCCAAGAAGAATGAATACTCTCATTCTCAGTTCCTCACAGGATATTCAGATGTTCTCCAATAAAGATTTTCTCAAGACAAGAATCCCCAAAAGATTGGTATACAACCCAAGCTCCTAATTCTCCAGCAGTAGTCAACTAGGATGTCCCATCCTCAGCAATCAAAAGATTCTCTCCCTCCCCAGCAGCAGCCAAGGAATTATTCTCCCCGACAGCAGTCAAGATTCTTTTATCTTCAGCCATCTAGGGTTCATCTATCCTCCGCAAGACAGCTCTTCAGCTTACATGCGCATTCATTTACATTCATATCATAAACATTGATATAACATACATTGCATCATGCATCATGACATTGCATACAACTAACTCTTTACCTTTTCAGGAAGGATCAGTCGACAGACAAAGATCATCATCTCCCGGGATTCTTTCTAGAAATAGTTCAGATGTGACCCAGACATGGCGACATTTTGATACTTATTCCAGATTCATCCAGATGCAGTTTTACACGAACTCATCATCAGGAAACCCTACACCGAATCCTCCTCCACTTCAAGACCTCTGAAAACAGTTCACGGGTTCTCCAGCAACGGATGTTAACCTATCGCTTGTTCAGACTCTTCTCAACTTTTGAAAACAGTTTACGGACGCTTCCCAACAACAGATGCTGCTCTATTGCTTATTCAACCTCAAGACTTCTGAAAACAGTTCACGAGTTCTCCAGTAACCGATGTTAACTTATCACTTGTTAAGACTCTTCTCAACTTTTGAAAACAATTTACGGACGCTTCCCAACAACGGATGCTGCTCTATTTGCTTATTCATCCTCAAGACTTCTGAAAACAGTTCACGGGTTCTCCAGTAACGGATGTTAACCTATCGCTTGTTCAGACTCTTCTCAACTTTTGAAAACAGTTTACGGACGCTTCCCAACAACGGATGCTGCTCTATTGCTTATTCAACCTCAAGACTTCTGAAAACAGTTCACGGGTTCTCCAGTAACGGATGTTAACCTATCGCTTGTTCAGACTCTTCTCAACTTTTGAAAATAGTTTACGGACGCTTCCCAACAACGGATGCTGCTCTATTGCTTATTCAACCTCAAGACTTCTGAAAAAAGTTCACGGGTTCTCCAGTAACAGATGTTAACCTATCGCTTGTTCATACTCTTCTCAACTTTTGAAAACAGTTTACGGACGCTTCCCAACAACGGATGCCACTCTATTGCTTATTCAACCTCAAGACTTCTGAAAACAGTTCACGGGTTCTCCAGTAACGGATGTTAACCTATCGCTTGTTCAGACTCGAGATTTTTTAAAACGGTTTACGGATTCTCCAAACACGGATATCAATCCATTGCTTATTCAAGACCCCCCCAATTCAGAGATGTTCCAAGACATGGACACCTTTTTGATACTTATTCCAGATGACATCTTTAAGCCCATCCCCGACAAGATTCTGTCACCCATCTAGATGGCATCTTTAAGCCCATCTCTGAATGGCATCTCTAAGCCCATTCCCGCATCATTGTTCTGACGAGTGCAAATTTAAGGGCACTCTAGTGTCCAATCTCCTTTTACCTTCGAGACGCGAAAGGCAAACCTGCCAATCTAACTCTTCAGGTGCAAGAAGATTGAACAGGGGCAACTGTTGTACCCCAAAATTTGCCCTCTCATTTCATCAACATTTTCTCATCACAAGACCCTTGGAGCTCAAGATCAAGTTAGGGTTTGTTCTGCTCAAGACTCCTCCTTGCACTATTGACCCAAATTAGGGTTTGTGTTTGCACAAAAATGTTTTGACCTAAAACCCACAAGATGACTTTCATGCTTCATGTTAGACTCACAAGGTTATCCATACCAAGTTTCAAGCCTTGATTCCAATCTTTGCCCAGTTAATTGGACAGTTGACCTAGAAATCAGCTGTATTTGGAAAAAAAGTCAACTATGGTCAATTGACAGTCAAACCTCATGATTTTTGACCCACATCAACATTATGAACTCATATGGACCATTTGATCAAGTTTGGATCACAATTCCACAAGAAATTTGATCAGATCACCAAAAGGGCAAAATGGTCATTTTTAGGGTTTTGACTGCACAAAGACAATTTTTGACTGTTTGACCTAACCAATGGCAAACCAAGCTCATATATGGACTCAAGGACTCAATGGCATTGTCTTGACACATTCAACAAGTTCAAAAGATCCCAAATGCACAAGATTGACAGATGAATTTTCCAGTCAACTGAGCCAAATTTGACTGTATACTGAAAAGTCAAACTTTGACCTTTTGGTCAAAATCAAAGACCAAGATTCATTTTTCATCAAAACATGTCAAATTATGAAACTTGTTCATCAAGAAATCAAAAATCACAAATTAGGGTTTGAAATGAAGAATTTTCATAACTTAGAATTTTTCTAAGTTATGAAAATCCCTAATTTTTTCCTAACTTTGTCCCACTTTTTCATCAAGATACATTTGGATTCAAGGAAAACTCAAAACATGAAAGTTATAGTCCATTGCAAAATCTACAACTTTGATTCACAAAGTTTCCTCAAAAGAAGCTTGTAGCTTAAGTTATGATTTTTGGAACAAGGGTGCAAAACATTCTTAACTTAGAAAAATTTTGACCTATTTTAGGCAGGATTTTTGCCTAACTTCATGGACACTTTTCACATGCTTCCACTTGGAATCTCAACTTTCATTACAAAGTTTGATTGAAGTACACATTCCAAGATTTCCAAAATGTCCAAGAACTCATCAAACACCCTTGTGGTTAGGGAGAATCGAATTTGTCAATATGGGCAAAACTCACTTTGTTCATGAGCCATTTCCATGTCCATAACTTTGCATTTTTGAACTCAGCATGCTCTAAGCTAGATTACAGGTCTTTTATCTCATCCACACTCAATAATTTAATGCAAAACCTTTGTGTCCTAGCATTATCTTGTCCATTAAGCCATTACACAAAAGATTAACCTTAATATGGAAAAAGCAATATATCCATTTTTGAAAAGTTGAACTTTATGTCAAGATTGCAATCTTTGAAGTACAAGGCAAATCCTTTTGGCACAAGTTCAGGGATATAACACACTGATCAAGACTAAAAGATGCAGCATACTAGAGGGGCCTAGAGAAGCTTGTAAACCAACTTGCCATTTCTTGCTTAAGTTAGAAGAAACCTTGCATAACTCACAACAACACACATTTCTGCCAAGAAAAGCTTAAGCAAACTTGTTAGACACATTCCAAATATCAAACCTAAGCTAAGACACGAGTTAACCACCTTCCAAACCCTATGATTCATCAAAACACCATCCTACTGCAGAAAACAGAGTCACCTCTGCAGTTAGACTTCTATAACTCAATCCACTCGTGCATTTTTGCTAAAACCAGTTCATACACACTCCATACCACATATACAAGCTATCCCAAGCATTGGACACGACCTGTAACACCTCTAACCAACTTCACCATTTTCACTTTTTCTGTTTTGCAGGTTGATTGCCATAGCTTGATTCACTTGGTTTCAAAGCAAGCTAAAGGTTGGAATAGCATCCCTGGACTTCAAGCAAGTTGTACCAATCCTCACCTTGCCTTGAAAGTGCCTCCATTGCCAGACACGATCCAAGCTGATTAGGTAAGTTCATGGACTTCTATCTCTCAATCTAGGAAGAGTTAGGTTTAGATTTATGAATGAAAAATGTCATATTCATGTCCCTGAAGCTATACATATCCTCACTTTCCATTTATATTGCATATGCTGAGAGAATTTAAGACCTGAACATTGACAAAAACTTAGGTTAAGAATTAGGGATGGAGAAATTCTCCCTCATTTCTGAGAGTTAAGTTAAGTTTTTTATATGTATGGAATCGTGGCTTGATGCTTGACATCTTTCATGTTATAAGTTTGTGCTAAAAGTCCAGGAATCAGGATGTTTGAACCAAGAGGGAAAGGCGCGCGTTTTTGACATTTTTGTGCTGGAGGTTGAAGACAACCTCTCTTGGGCTGGGCCTGAGATATTTTTCCTTTTTGCACTTTCATTTTTCACATGCACCCCCCTGGCCCATTTTGAGATATACTTGTCATTTTATATTTTTTCCTTTTGATTTTGTTTCTATATTTTTATTTAAGCATGAAAAAATATTAAAATTATTTTTCCCACATTTTTTGCATTTTATTTGATATTTATTTGGTTTCATTTAGTTTTGTACATAAATAATCATAAATATACTTTTATTTAAAATAGCTAAAAATAATACAAACACTTTTATTTTCTGATTTTTATTTTATTTTACCTTTGAAAACATTTTATAGAAAATATATAATTTTTTGTAAATATTAAATATTTTTATTTTTTGTACATATTTATATATTTAATAAATAATGTAAATACTTATATATTTATTAGTATGTTTAGGATAAAAATACCAAAAATACTACATTTTTATTTTTATTAATATTTAACTTAAAAAATCACTTTTTGACAATATACTCTCTTTTATTTATTTTTATACATAATTAATAAATATTGCATATATTAAATAATTAATACATTTTATTTAGCAAATTAGGGTTTTGCCCTAAATACATAAAAATACCAAAAATTAATCCTTTTTATTTTTGTTTATTTGTCACATAAAAATACCTTTTCACATTGTGATCGGTGGATCTGGAACTGACTGTTTAACGCTGGTTCGCGAAATGTCGCGGAAGCAAGAGTCGCCACCGTCTTTTATTTTCTCCAAATGGAAAGGACAAAAGCACAGAAAAATTCCTTAAAGAGATTGCTCTCGGTTCGGGAGGTAGGTTATAGAAAGGGAAGGTGTTAGCACCCTTTCTATCCATGGTTATCCATGGGCTCTTAGATACTTGCTCATTTGTGTTTTCAAAAGGTTTGTTTGCTTTTCAATTGTGGGTTTTAGAAAAGTTTCTTTGAAAAATTTCAGATCGACTCATACGTCAGAGTGTTTGAAAAGTTTGCTTTGAAAGCTTTTGAAAAGTGTTGGTGTGAAAAGTCTTTTTGAGTTTGTTTTGAGATTAGAGCAAGTATCCTTGAGAACCTACCTACCCTAAGGAATTCGTCTGTGTAAGAGTCCTTTAAAGTAGTGCCATCCCACCATTGAGAGGTAGGTAGCACCACCGTTGGAGGTGTTCGGGTCAATTCGAGGTTTAGGGACGTGGTGATCACCAGAGCAATGGGAAGACACCTTAGAAGCTACCCTCATTCCAGGTTCCCGGATCATGAGGACTTACTAAGACGTTTTCTACTCGACGACCACCTTTCGAGGCAAGGCAACAGTGAGGCGTACCCTAGGGGTGGTGTGTGCGATTCGTGTGTCGTTTTCATTGATATTTGTCTTATTCATGTCAAGGTGATCTATGCGTTTGTTTTTATTTAGACATTCATTCTTTCATGCTTGATTAACAGTTAAGAGTGCGGAAAAGATAAATCTACGACTATTACAAAGGCGCGGGTCCACATCGCCAAAATTAAACCGGACCCGATTTAGCGGAAAAAATAAATAATGCGAAGAAATAAAAGTGCGAGAAATTTAAATTACATGGCTTTGGGATAATTACATAATTATAATAAACGATAAAAGATAAATGCGCGAATTAAATAATTAAAGCGAAACTAGGGCGTTGGACCCTTTTTGCAAATAATTAAAAATTAATAAGGATTTAAAAGTTAAAATTAAATGACTAAATGTTTTTGGTATTTTGTATTTTTTAGATTTAATAAAAAAAGAAATTAATTAAAACTAAATTAAGAAGCAAACCCTAATTCTAATATTTTTTATTTATTAAGAAAGAATTAAAATATGATCTAAATTAAACCTAAAATTTATTATGTACAATTTAAATAGGAAAATAAATAAATAAATAATTATTATTATTCTAAAAAAAAAGAAAAATATTAAAAGTAATAAAAAATAACAATTAACCTAATCCTAATATTTTTGGATTTTTATTAAAAAAGAAATTAATATTAAAACCTAACTAAACTAAGTAATCTACATTTTTATTTATTCATGAAAATAATTAGTATATAAATATTTATGCTTTTGTGTATTTTCTGATTTTTTTAGTGTTTTTATATTTTTGTTAAAATAATTAATTAAAACAAATAATTAAAATAAACAATCAATTAAAATAAATGAAATAAAAAAGAAATCAAACCAGAGTGGGGTGTAGTCCCCAATTTAGGAGGTTCAAATCTGAAAAAGCCTGGCCCACTAAGGGTTGATTCGTTGACTTTCTTGGATCAGATGTCAGCGCTTTGACCTAGTGCATGGTATTCTTTGAATCCTGGCCCTTGATCTGGGTGAGATGGACGCGTGGGCGATGGATTATTGAGCGTGTATGGTGAACGTTCACGTTAGGCCTGCATGGAATCAGCTATAGAAAAATAATATGGAATTTATGCAAGACCTGGGACTTGAACCCAGGTCTGTGAGGTCACAAGCGTAGTGCGTTGCCAGCTGAGCCATTCACTTTCAATTAACATAATATAGCAATTAAATAATAAATATCAAAATTGGTCAATGGTCCTAAAAGCGCGCGCGACATTTAAATGAGCCAGTCCCATTATGCCACGACATTATCATCTTCATCCCTGTAAACGTAAGACTCAGAGGCCACGGTTTTTGCAGTGTGGCTTTAGAGAGGCTATGAGAAAATAGCGACTAGCCCCTCGTCGCTCATAAATTGAGCGCGAGGGTGCCATCTTTTCCGTCTGGATGAGCTGAGTGTGATGATGGTATTGGCATGGTCCAATTTTTCCCCTAGTGAGAACCCCCAATTTGAAGCAACCTGTAACCCTAACTTCCATCCATGGCATTATCGTATATGGTCAGCGAAAACACAATTAAACGTGATGGTTAGTTTAGAAACATTGCACTGAATAATAATCCACAAATAAAAATGCAAGGAGATGCGTTAATTATGATCTATGATTTCAAAAAATTAGTGGTACAGTTTGAATCCCAACCAACGATTCCTTGTGCTTTTCTTGATGTTAATGATTGAGAAAGGTTCAGGAAGGTCTCAGAATGCTATTGAAACAAAAATCAGAGCTTGAATCGTCCAAGAACCTTGAATTCAGTATTGAGTTTTTATGAGAAAATTCAAGAATGCTATGCTTGTTTATGCGCAGCTTTTCCAGTCTTTAGGCATTAGGTTTTGGTTCTGAATATGTATGGAGCATTTTAGGTCAACAATTTTCAACAAAATCTCTTGCATTCAAAGATTAAAGATTTGATTTTCTTCCATTATTCTTTCAATCTTTTTCACATGGTTTTTGTGCAAATCATATCCAATTCAATCTAATTCTTCCCAATCAACATGTGCACGAGTTATAGAGGCCAAATCATGCATAAAAAGATTTTTCCATGTTAGGTTTATATTTTTCATGAATTAAAATGATTTAAATGAATATAAATTAATATTAATTCAAATAAATAATTAAAAAAATATGAGAATACTCCCCTTTGGGCCTAGTGGTCGTGCATAGGCTTGGCATGAAGAAATTTGGAAGAAAATTGGGCCCATTTGCATTTTTAGGCCTTTTGCATCAATGTTGACTTTCAAAAATTTCCAAAAATTTCCCAACTTCCACAAGGCATAACTTGGTCAATTTTTAAGCTTTTCATATGTTCTTGGACATTTTGGAAAGGTCTTTGAGTCCTTTAACCAATGCCTTTGGTCCCATGTCATTTTGATTTACCAATCTCAAGTTATGGCCTTTGACTTAAAGTCACTTTTTGTTGACTTTTGAAAATGACCTATAATGTTGAAATTGATAACTTTTTGTGAGAGCATTTCTTGGACTTGGAACATGAAGATGAATTGTAGGAAATGTCTTTCTCTTCAAAATGAGCTTTGGATGGAATTTTTCTGATAATCCATGTGAAAGTTATGCCCTGGTCAATTTCAGTTGACTTTTTCAGCTGTCCAAATATAGCAACTTTTGCATCTTGATGATTTCTGAGCCAAATCTTGAGAATCATGATCAAGCATTGATCAAATGATGTTTGTGGCTTCAAAATGATATGTTGACCAAAATTTTGAACTTTTGACTGTCAAATGACCATTTTGCCCCTACAGTTGACTGTAGTGCAATCTAGGGTTTTGACTGTGCAATCTTGAGCTGAATGCCTTGAAACTTGATATGAAGATACTTGACCATCTTTGTAAGCATATGAGACTTGATTGGGCCTTTGAAAACTTCCTTTCTTTGATTAGAACTCAAACCCTAGTTTTGACTGTCTAGGAGACAGTTGAGCTGCACAACCCTTGGGGCATTTTGTGACCTTGACTTTGACAATTCTTGCTGAATATGGGAGGGCAAATTTTGGGGTACAACACACATACATATAAAAAATCATTTTTTGCATCTTACTTATTATATTTTATTTAATTATTGTGCAATTAAATATCTTGTAAAAATTCAATTTGGATGTAATAGTCTAGGGTTTAATTTCTTACTAAAATATCCCCATTTGAATATTTGTACCCCCCATCCCATATATTGTGTTGTAATAATTTAGGACCTTTAAATTCCGCACTTTAAAAGCTTTCTAAATATGCCATGTTAGAATTAGGGTTTTGTATGCAAATAAAAAACAACAAATAGTTTAACCTAAATTCAAGATAAACAAGCATGAAAATGGACAACACTAATCACACTTGCACCCCTAGTGTACTCCACTTGTTGCCTTCAATAATGGGCCATATTGCATGTTAGGTACCTTTGGCAACAACAAAACAATTCAAATGATCATAGTCCCTCGATGACGCTTTCGAAAGTTGCCTAAAAATGATCAAGTCCCTTAAAGAAAAGTTGCCCAAGGATACTTGGCACCATTGCAATCATGGTCTAAACGATGACCCGCGCCCGTCCCGTTCATATCCTAATACAAGATTGTCCACCAAATACAATGGTGGAACAAAATTGTTAAAAGGGTTAAGACATAGCAAAGATCTTTGAGAAAATTTAGGGGTAGATAGCTCTTGGTTACTTGACCAAATCTTGCAAAACGTTCCTTGCCATTTTTTCAAAACACACTTCACAAATACAAACTTTCAAAACAACTTTCAAAACCTTGAAACATCTTTTCAAAAAGACAAACACCTTTTATAAAACATTCGAGTAAAGAATTGTTACAAGGGTTGCCTAGACAAGGCATCTTTTTTCAAAACATTTTCAAACCCACACACAAAGCACCATTTCAAACAATTGAAAATGCAAGGCAAGTGATCTAAGCAAGTAACTAAGAGCCCATGGATAACCATGGATAGAAAGGGTGCTAATACCTTCCCTTTCTATAATCTACTCCTCGAACCCAAGAAAACATCTCAAAGGTTTTTGCTGTGCTTTTTAACCTTTCCTTAGGATAAAATAAAAAGTCGGTGGCGACTCTTGCTCAACCGAAACATTTGCAAAAACAAACGCAAAACCTCAAGTCAGTTCTCCCACCGTATCACAGTAGGGCTTGAGAAGGAACCTGGGTAGTAGGGTTACTTCGAAATGAAAGCCTGGATAATAGGGCTATGAGATGGAACCTGGGTAGTAGGATTACTTCGAAATGAAAGCCTAGATAGTAGGGCTTGTGGGAAGGAACCTGGATAGTAGGGTTACTTCGTTTGATCATGTAGATTAGTTGACCCGTTTGGTTTCGGGAACTGATTTTTCTTGGTTGCCTGCAGATATGACATGTATAACTGCTGGAATTGTTGGTGATAACTGTCTTTCCTGAAAAGATAACAGGGTTAGTTATATGCGATGCATGAAATGCGTTGTGAGATGATGTTCTCAAAATAAATGAGATTATGCTGTATGTGATATGTATGCGCATGTTGTGATGTATGAGCATGTTAGATGTGACATATCCGAGGCTGGGAAAATAAATCCCTGACTGCTGCTGGAGAAAATAAAACTCCTGACTGTTGTAGAGAAATATGCCTCTTCTACTTCCGCTGGGGACGATGAATGGAAGTGATTGTACTTCTGCCAGGGGGAGATTATGTTTTTGAGAATAACTCTGTGGGGAACAACTTGGAAGGTGAATTTCCCTATCTGAAATAATGGGCTTTGTCGGGGATTGAGCTCTTGTATCCAGAGAAAAAAACTCTGCTTAGGGAGTTAGAAATTTATGATGATCCTCTTGCGATTATGCAATTTGGCCGGGGGATATAGATGTCAGGTTTCTGGACGACCCTGGCTAGGGAGATTACTTCCCGTTCTGAGAGAACTGATATCAAGGCTTTGATTACCTCTTCTCTATGGGGAATACAGATGTTACAAGGTCACATGTATTGATGATTGTGCTCCAAAGCTGTCTCTTCCCTGGTACCTGCTGGACAGGGTAACTGTCGGGTTTGACATTTTAGTTTTTCGTCCTTGTTTCTTAAGTTATGAGCAATTGTCTTTCTTTTTCCTATGCAAATATTCGTGAATAGTAATCATATTCAAATGCATATGTCAAGAATAAATCATTGGACGTTCTTACAAAAAAAAAACAAAAAAAAAACAAAAAGAAAAACAAATAGTTTTATAAAAATGGCTTGTATTAATTTTTTGAAGTTGGCCTATAACAAGTGTTTTTTGTACAAGGAAGCTGACGCTCTAGTAAGAGAATGCCGCCGTAAAATGAAAGATATACAGTATTGTGTATAATAAAAAGAAAATAGCTATGTGCAACAATCCCATTGGGTTTCAAATCTGCTATTTCCACTATGTCTTCGAGCGTCTCCTCACTTTGTTGCTTGTCCGAAGCTGATTAGATTGATTGATGCCATTTGAGTTTGACAGTTGATACTGAGGTCAGATTGCAGGGTGATCCAATGGGACATAGTGATACACTTTTCATCCCTAACTTTTGCCTGGACCGCCCTTTCGGGTTTTCGGTCCACCGGGATACCCTTTTTTGCCCAAGTTGCCTTTTCAGGTTTTTGACTTGCCGGGTGTACAGATTTTTTTTCATTTTCATCCCTTATTTTTTCCCGAACCCTTTTGGTTCGTCGAGAAGCCCTTATTTTTGCCTATGTCAGTCAACCTAGCGGGTCTTTTATCATGCGTAGTATCTTTTCACTATGTCCGTGTTGACAGGGTGAGGAAGGTCGTCACCGTCCATGGTGGTCAGAATCATGGCTCCACCTGAGAAAATGTTTTTAACCACAAATGGCCCTTCATATGTGGGAGTCCATTTGCCCCTGGGGTCACCTTGCGGCAGTATGATACGCTTGATTACTAGATCCCCGACTTAATATTCTTGATGCTTGACTTTCTTGTTAAAAGCCTTGATCATTCGCTTTTGATACATCTGACCATGACAGATATCAGTAAGTCTCTTTTCATCGATCAAATTCAGTTGATCAAGTCGAGTCTGGACCCAGCCGTCTTCGTTTAAACCTGCATCTTTCAAAATCCTTAAAGAAGGGATCTGGACCTCAATGGGTAGGACTGCCTCCATGCCATATACCAGAGAGTAAGGTGTTTCTCCCGTTGTTGTTCGTGCTGAGGTACGGTACCCATGTAGAGAAAATGGCAACATCTCATGCCAGTCTTTGTATGTCACCGCCATCTTCTGTACAATCTTGTTGATGTTCTTGTTATTTGCTTCAACAACGCCATTCATCTTTGGCCGGTAGGGAGAAGAGTTGTGATGATGTATCTTGAACTGTTTACAGAGCTCAGTGATTATTGTGTTGTTGAGATTCGTACCATTGTCAGTAATAATCCTCTATGGCACACCATATCGACAGATCAGATTATGTCGGATGAACCGCGCCACAACGTTCTTAGTTACTGTGGCAAAAGAGGCTGCTTCAACCCACTTCGTGAAGTAATCAATGGCTACTAGGATGAAGTGATGTCCATTAGAAGCGGTGGGCCTAATTTCTCCGATCATGTCGATGCCCCACATTGCAAAGGGCCATAGAGCTGTCAAGACGTTTAAGGGGACCAGAGGCACATGCACCTTATCAGCATAGATTTGGCACTTATAGCAAGTTCGAGAGTGCTGATAACAATCGGCTTCTATAGTAAGACCAGTAATATCCTGCCCCTAGGATTTTCTTAGCCATGGCGTGTCCACTGGAATGGGTTCCGAAGGTACCTTCATATAGATCTATCATAATCCTCTCTGCTTTGCTCTTGTCTACACACCGCAGTAAGGTAGAGTCATGATTGCGCTTATAGAGGATTCCATTACTGAGGAGCAACTTCGCGGCGAACCTTCTCAGGAATTTCTTATTGTTGACAGATGCCCCTTCGGGATATTCTTGAGCTTCGAGATACCTTTTCACTTTGTGAAACCAGGGTTTGTCTGCTACCTCCTCAGTATCAATCTCGCAGCAGTGTGCTGGTTCATCCAACCTCTCAATGGTGATTCGGGGAGCTTCGTTGTCCCACATGACTTTGAACATGGAAGACATGGTGGGTAGCGCGTCTGCTAACTGATTCTCCTCTCGTGGGAAATGTTTAAAGGTTACCTCTTCAAAGTGTGGGAACAACGTCAGTACATGCTCTTTGTACGAGATGAGATTTGGATGTTTTGTATCCCATTCGCCTTTGATCTGACTTATCACCAAAGCGGAGTCCCCGAACACGCTCAAGAACTTGATCCTTAGGTCGATGGCAGCTCGAAGACCCATAATACATGCTTCATACTCCGCCATATTGTTGGTGCAGTTAAAACATAGCCGGGCAGTGATAGGAGTATGACAACCCTCAGGAGATATGATCACAGCACCAATGCCATTACCGAGTGCGTTCGAAGCTCCATCAAAATACATAGACCATCGGGATCCTTCCTCAGGTCCTTCATCCGGTCTAGGTTCTTCGTAGTCAGTCACCAGCATAATATTATCATCCGGGAACTCAAAATTCATGGACTGGTAGTCATCCACGGCCTGATGAGCCAAATGATCAGCCAATACACCCCCCTTGATTGCTTTCTGGGTTGTGTATTGTATATTTTATTCAGTTAAGATCCACTGCCATCTCGCTATCCTTTCGGAGAGAGCGGGCTTCTCGAAAATGAATTTGATCGGATCCATCTTTGATATCAACAAAGTGGTGTGAGTCAGCATATACTGTCTCAGTCGGCGAGCAGCCCATGCCAAAGCGTAACAATTTTTCTCGAGCAATGAGTACCGTGTCTCACAGTCGGTAAACTTTTTGCTAAGGTAGTATATTGCGTGCTCTTTTCGACCAGACTCGTCATGCTTCCCCAACACATACCCCATTGAATTGTCTAGCACTGTTAGGTACAATATCAAAGGTCTCCCTTCAATTGGAGGCATCAGAATTGGTGGTTCTTGCAGGTATTCCTTGATTCTTTTGAAAGTGGTCTGGCATTCATCATTCCACTTTACCACTTGATCTTTCTTCAGGAGCTGGAAGATTGGCTCACAAGTAGCAGTCAGATGTGAAATGAACCTGGCGATATAATTCAGGCGTCCCAAGAAACCTCTAACCTCCTTCTCGGTACAGGGAGATGTCATTTCTTGTGTAGGTTTTACCTTTGTGGGTTCTACTTGGATGCCTTTGTCACTGACGATGAAACCCAGAAGGTTACTGGACCTTACCCCGAAGGTGCACTTGTTCGGATTCAACCTTAACTTGTATGTTTTCAACCCTATCAAACAGCTTTTGGAGATAATCAAGGTGCTCTTCCTCAGTATGAGACTTGGCTATCATATCATCAACATAAACTTCGATCTTGTGGTGAATCATATCATGGAACTGAGCGACCATGGTGCGCTGATAAGTTGCCCCGACATTCTTCAATCCAAAAGGCATCACCTTGTAGAAGAAGGTGCCCCACTGCGTGACGAAGGTTGTCTTCTCCATGTCTTCAGGAGCCATCTTGATCTGGTTATAGCCAGAGAAACCATCCATGAAGGAGAAGATTTTGTGTTGCATGGTGTTTTCGACCAGAACATCAATGTAAGGAAGGGGAAGTCATCCTTGGGGCTTTCCTTGTTCAGATCTCTGTAATCCACACACATCCGTACCTTGCCTTCCTTTTTAAGTACCAGAACAACGTTAGCAACCCACTACGGATAGGAGGTGACAGTTAAGAACCCTGCGTCGAACTGCTTCATGACCTCTGCCTTGATCTTCTCTGAAATTTCAGGGTGCATACGGCGGACCTTCTATTTAATCGGCGGGCAGTCTTCCTTAGTCGGCAGGCGATGTACCATAATATCAGTGTCCAAACCAGTCATGTCTTCATAGGGCCAGGCGAAGATCTCAACATAGTCGTGCACCATCTGTATCAACCTTTGTTTGACGCTAAGCTCCAGATTTGCACCTATTTTAACCTCTTTTTTATCTATCTTTGTGCCTAAGTTTATTGTCTCAACTAGCTCTTCATGAGGCTGTATAGCCCTCTCTTCCTGTCGTACCAGTCTAGAAAGTTCTCCAGGTACCTCACAATCGTCCCCACCTTTGTCCTCGGCTTGGTTGATCGAATTTTTGAAGTCATAACTGGAAATAGCAGGATTGTTATCAATGGGATCCAAAGTGGATATGGATCTGCAGTTTGATACGTGAGTGTGTGTAAGAGCATTGCTATATTGATAAAGCAAAGGCAGAAAAGAAAAACAAAGAGTGCAAAATTTGTATGCAAAGAACGTTCAATGCTTCATTGATGATATATGATATGACATATAAGTACCCTCACAGATAGAACCATTGTGCCTCGGGTAAGACACAAGGTTATAAAGTTTAAATTGTTCATTACAAACTTAGAAAACAAGTAAGACAATTATTGCGGGATAAAAGAAACTGGTATAAAATCTCTGGCCGTACAATTACTCGGTCCACCGTTAATAGTCGGGTAAATCCAACTGTCAATATCAAAGTCTTCCTCACTGTCTTCAATATCATTGACCCCTCGATTGCTGATGCGTAGGGGAGGTCCTCCAACTCGAGCGCGCCGAACGGCCCTCTGAGCCTCTGAAGTAAAGCCCAAGCTAAACTTGTAAGTTTTATGAATAAACTTGGGAATCTGTCCCCAATTGGTACCCATATCTCCTTCAACTACTGCTTTAGCATCTTTGTGAGAAGCCATCTTCAGAGGAGGTTTGGTGCTGGTAGTGGTCTTAGTTGATGCCAAAATCTAGGGAACCTCTTCAAAGTTTTGACAAGGAGTCTCTATAAATTCTCCATCCATCTCTATGTACCTGAAGGAGTTCAAGTGGCTCACCATATACTCCTCTTCGCCATGCACAGTGACTATCTTCCCCTTCACCAGATACTTCAACATTTGGTGTAGTGTAGAAGTAACAGCCCCAGCTCCGTGGATCCAATGACGATCCAACAAACAAGAGTATGATGGCCTGATGTCCATCACATAGAAGATGGACTCAGAAGTCTGAGAGCCTACCTTGACAGGGATGTCCACTTCCCCATGCACCATTCTTTTTGACCCATCAAAAGCCCTTACCACAATGTTACTAGGATTTAAGGTCAAGCCTTCACAATCTAGTATGTCGAGAGCCTTCTTTGGCAGGACATTTAGCGAAGACCCAGTATCTACCAACACATGAGCCATAGTGGTGCCCCTGCATTCAATCGAGACATGCAGAGCATCATTATGCTTTCTTCCCTTCGGTGTCAAGTCTGCATCTGAAAAACCCAGCCCATTGTTAGTAGTCAGGCTAGCCACGCAATCTTTAAATTGATCAGCTGAAGTCTCTTGCGGTACATGTGCAGTTTTGAGGAATGCAATCAAAGCCTTCGCATGGGCCTCAGAGCATAATAGCGGGGATAACATGGATATCTTTGAGGGGGTCTGCCCCAGCTGCTCGACCACATTGTAGTCACTCTTTTTGATTATTTTCAAAATTTCCTCTATCTCTTGTTTAGAGGATTCCATAACAACTTTTCTAGGTGCCTCCGTCCGGGCAGGCTCACCTACAACTTCTTTGCCTCGAGTCCCAGATGACTTATCGGCAGGGGTAACAGCTGGAGTAAGAACAAGAATAGTAACTGAAGTATTAGCGGGAGCGGAAGAGGAAATACCGATAGGCTTAGTGACAGTCTTCAGGGAGATCTCAGGAGAGAAAACCCTTCCACTTCTAGTAATCTTGCTGGTCCTAACAATGTTAACAATATTAGGATCAGCCTCTTCATTTTTCAAATCTTGTTTAATGCCATGATAGTACACATCGGTACCATAATGCCAAGGGACATCTTTGTCCGAGGCGTACGGGATAGAACCAGGACATGTGATTATCAACAGAGCGATTCTCGTCGTGGGTGTAATCCTAACAGGTCTTCTCGGGGAGCCTTGGAAGGACTGGCGGAAATGGTTATAATAGCAATGTCTTCAGATGGAACAATGGGAACCAGAGTTTTCTCGAACAAAATTTCTTTGCTGTCCATCAGGCGTTGAACACCTGACCTCAACAAATGGCAACCAGAAGGTAGAAATGAACATATGCGGCAACCTTCACCATATCCCGGAAATAAACTGGCCAACAGCAAATTCTTCTTAACAGTCACAAGAGGAGTAGAAACTTCGTCCACTGAGGTTATGAATAGATCAGTATCAATGGCGTTAACTCCATGGTTGTGCTTAGGCATGGGGGCAGTTATGACATTGGGCTTTTCCAGAGCGTCGAACTCAATCTCCTTGGCTTCAATCAAATCTTGTACTTTATTTCTTAGAGCCCAGCAGTCATTTGTGTCATGACCAGGACTCTCAGAATGATAGGCGCATCGAGCGTTCGGATTGTATCAGGGAGAGGAGGTATTAGGATTCTTGGGAGCCTCTTTTAAAGTTTCCAAATAGATCTCAGCAGATGGGGTAGAACCTCTGTCAATGTCATATTAATCTGGGCGAACTGCCTTTGTTGTCTTTCTACCCTTTGCTGATTGTTGCATTGTGGGGCAGCCGTATACCTAGGTATTATTACAGCACTTACCGTTGGACGGTATCCCGCTCTGCTCTGATCTCTCGGGCTATAAATGGCACTGGCCTCCTTCTTACCAGTGAAGGGTTTCTTTGCTAAACTTGACGAGGTATCTTTTTGTATTTTACCATTCCGAATCCCAGCTTCTACCCTCTCTCCAGTTAATATCAGCTCAGTGAAACCAGCCGATGAGCTAATAATCAAATGGTTGAAGAATGGACCAGACAGCGTCCTAAGAAACATGTCAACCAACTCCCTGTCAGATAAAGGGGGTTGAACTCTCCCAGTCAAGTCTCTCCATTTCTGCGCGTAGTCCTTAAAGCCTTTGCCTACACCCATGGACATACTCTGGAGTTGAGTACGAGTAGGGGCCAAGTCGGCATTGTATTGATACTACTTGTAAAAAGCAGCAGCCAAATCCTCCCAGTTTTGGACATTGGTTCCCTCCAATTGGTAGAACCATTCAAGCTGAGTCCCTGACAGGCTGTCTTGAAATAAGTGAACCCACAAGTTTCTATCAGCGGTGTGGGGCTGTATCTTCCTTACATAGGAACAGAGATGGAGCTTTGGACAAGACACCCCATCATACTTTGTGAAAAATGGAGCCTTAAATTTTCGTGGGATGACTACCCCGGACACCAGCCCTAGTTCTTCAAAATCCAGCCCTGGTATTCTCTGGATCTCCATAGCACTTAACTGGTCCTCTAACTGCTTGTACCTATCCTCAGTGGGAGGATACTGCTCATCATTGTAGTCGGTATCATTGTCAGAGACTTCAGGATTGGGGTCTTCTTCCCTTGTCTTCCCCTCTCGATTTCCCCCCTCTTTAGATGAGGAAGTCACATCAACTGATTGCTTTAGTGGCCCTCCAAATCTTCTGCCCATATTGAGGGAAACGATGTGCTTCTTCTTCTTCTTCTTCTTCTTATCTTTCTCTTTTAGGATGAGGCCCTTCAGATACTCCTGCCCTCTTTCCAAAGTTATGAACATCTATTGAAATTGGGCATTTTGTGCCTGAAGATCTTTAATGCTTTGTTCAGAAGACATATCTGCTTGAAATAAACAGCAGAGGAGATGAGAAACCTGTAACAGAACCTGCTTATGCAATGTAATGGATGGTATGCGTATGCAATGATTTTAAGGAAATTAGAGATTTAAATTTGTTCAGACCAAAAAGGGGACACACGTCATATTTAAAAATCCAAGTTTGGGTAAGTCACGCCTCTTTGGGCTTACAATACAGTAAAACTTTTAAGACAAAAAGGTTGAACGCATCCTCTTTGGCACGGTATAGGCGTTCAGATTCTTCTCTTCATGAAGCTGCTTGGTGAGTTCCAGAACCTTCTTCTCACTAGCGTAAAATTGGGCTTCAAAGGTGTCTCGCTCTTCCTTCAACTGAACCCAAGCATTCTGCAAGTCCTCGAGAGAGGTAGGAATGTTAGGATGAAGGACAATGTATGGGACGTTTCCTTCGACAACAGGCTCTACGATAACAGGGAGGATGGAAGGGTAAGGCATCACGAGACTCTGAGCACGAGCTCGCACCCACCTAAGATAAGGCTCGAGAGGGATAGAGTTTTTGTGTCCCAAAGTTCTACTGTCCACCTTGTTCACCATTCTCCAAGCTCGTGTAAACCTCTAGCGGTAACCTTGGTCTTCTTTATTGTAATCGAACACCAGACCTTGGATGGGTATCTCGTGAGGACCGCCTCTTCGGGCATACCCAAACTGTCGAAGAGCTAAGAAGGGGTTGTAGGTGATACCCCCCCTGTTGTACCCCAAAATTTTCCCTCCCATATTCTTCAAGATTTGTCAAGGGTCATCTTCAAATTGCCCAAGATTGCTCAAAGGATTGCACAATCCAAGTACCTCCTAAGCTAGCTGAAATTAGGGTTTTGGTTCCTTCGAGGAATTTGATATTTTCAATGGTTCAATCAAGTCCCATAGGCCTATATACATTCTCTAGCATCTACATGCCAAGTCTCGAGGCTCACAGTGCCAAATTCCACAGTCAAAAGCCCCATTTGATCAACAGTCAACTGCAGGGGCAAAATGGTCATTTTGCAGTCAAAAGTCATAATTTTTTGTCAACATCTTATTTTGAGTTCACAATCATCATTTGATCATGTCTTGATCATGATTCCACAAGAATGGCTCAAAAATCATCAAAGATGCAAAAGTTACTATTTTTGGACAGCAGAAAAGTCAACTGTAACTTGACCAAGGCACAACTTTTTCATGGTTCATCAGAAAAATCCCATCCAATGCTCATTTTGAAGGGGATGACATTTCCTACAACTCATCTTCACACTCCAAGTCCAAGAAATGCTCTCACAAGAAGTTATCAATTTCTACATTATAGGTCAATTTCAAAAGTCAACAAAAATGCACTTTAAGTCAAAGACCATAACTTGAGATTGGTAAATCCAAATGACATGGGACCATAGGAATTGGTTAGAGGACTTCAAGACCTTTCCAAAATGTCCCAGAACATGTTCATATGATCAAAATTGAGCAAGTTATGCATTGGAGAAGTTGGGAAATGTTTGGGAATTTGCAAAAGTCAACTTTGCTCAAAACACCTTGTTTTTGCTAATGGGCCTCAAATTTCTTCTTGAAACTTTGTCCATGACCTATGCACGACCCATCAAGCTTAAATTGATTTATTTTATTAATTAATTGGATTTTTAATCAATTTTAATTCATTTAATTAATTTAAATTGTAGGAAATATCAAGATATGGTTTTTCAATCTTCTCATGAAGCAAATATGACCTAAAGGAGCTGGCAATTTCGTGTATCAATCAAGGATATCAAAATCTCCAAGTTTGGCAAGTTTCTTCAATCAAAAAGATTCAAAAAGATGTGATTGCAAATCAAATATTCAAACCATCATGCAATGGATTTTTTGTGCAAGATTTTATCTAATTCTCTTCTACTATATATACACAAGCTAAACCTAATGCCATGGACGAGAATTTGCTGCAAGAAAGCCATAATCACATTCAAAAAATCCAAGAAAAAAGTGAAAACTGTTTTTTATAATTTAGCACGATTCAAAGCATTTTGTGGTTTCTAATACCTTGTAGGAACTCCCAGGGACCTTTTGCAATCAAAATCACACGCTAAAGCTACAGAAACTGTCAAGAACGAATTCACGGTTTGCATATTTTTTTCATAATCGAAACTCATGATTCATGCATCATTAACATGATTTCTTGAGTGTTTTGTGTTGCTAGAACTCACAGGAAACTAATGGCATAGTTTAATTGCATTGAAACACCCAGAATCCAAAAATGCCATTGATGAATTTTAGGGTTCATGAACGTTCAAATTAGGGCTTTGCTATATAGGAAAAATTGGAACCCCTAATGCACATGGTTGAATTCGTTGAGACAAGACGAACATATTGACACCCTCGCGAAATATTTATGTAGCCTAGGGAGCTAATCGCTATTTTTCCTTATCACAGTTTGTGGGGGTTAAAAACCGCCGCTATCTAACCTTGTTTTTACAGTTTCAGCGAAGACGATGATGAGGTGGTGATATGTGGTTGGTCCATTCAAAAAGAAGCGCGCGTTTTTTCTTTTTACAGCATATTGTTTGGATTTGTAATATTATATTTCCTTATTATCATAATAACAAAGCAAGCAAATGGCCTGGTGGTTGGTGCGCTGGACGTTGATCATTGGGACCTGGGTTCGATTCCCAGGTCCACCCAAAACCATTATTTGTTATTTTTCTTCACCTAATCACGTGCAGGTTCCAAAGGCAGGTTCACCATATGCCTCCACTCATCCAAACGCCAAGTGGCTGGCAAAGCAGATCCAGGGGTCACGAGAGAGGGAACACCATGTTCCCAGTCAACCAACGCCCTAGACGATCCCAGAAGTCAAACAGGCTTGTGAAACACATGGGCCAGAATTGTAATTAACACCTCCTAATGGGCCCATCACCCCCCTGGTTTCTTTATTCTTTTTTTCTTTTATATTTTAATTCCTATTTAATTCTTTTAGTAATTATTATTATTATTATTATTATTATTAACTAACAAATTATTTTTATAATAAATTCTGAAAACTAATATTATTATTATTATTTATTAAATTCACTATTAACTATTATTTTGTAAATAAATTCTAACAAATTAATTTAGTTTAATTAGGTTTAATTTTGACTTTTTTATAATAAATAAATAAATTTAGAATTAGGGTTTTCTTGACAACTTTTAATTTCTTTTATTTTTGTTTTCATTAAGACATAAAAAACTAAAAAATACTTTTTCTTTTAATTAATTTATTCAATTAGAATTAGGTTTAATTAATCACAAAAAGGACCAAAATTCCATTCTTTTCTCAACAAAAGGGTCAAAACCCTAAGGACGTCCCCGTTTTAATTTCTTTGCGCGCATATTATTATTTTGACCATATTTATGTATCTGCTCCGAGAATGTAATAGATAATTAGGACTTTTATCGCTTTCTTTATTTTCTCGCAATTTATTTTCAAGGGTTATGTTTTTGGCGATGTAAATACCCGACGCCTTGTAATAGCGTAGATTCACTTTCCGCAATTATTAGCTTGTTAATTATGCATGCAAGACTTGCCTGAAAAATAAAACCAACTCGTAGCTCACCATAAAAATGTGCAAAGATAACTTAACATGAAACCTGACACACTCGCACATGCCACTCCTAGGGTACGCCTCACTTGGTTGCCTCGACGTGGTCATTGAGTATAGGGTGTTTTAGAGGTCGCCCTCCTGTCTAAAGATCAAGTTGCCTCGAAACGGTTGCCTCAGATAAAACGATCTAAGACATTAGGGTTACCGCTAAGACGTCCTACTATTGCTTTAGTGACCACACATGCCCCTATAATCGAATTGACCCGAAAACTCCAACGACGGTGCTACCTACTCCTCAATAGTGGGATGGCACTATCTAAAGGACATTTACACAGCTTAATTCCTTAGAGTAGGTAGATTTCTCCTGGGTACTTGCTCTTTCAAAAACAAAAACAACTTTTCGCACTTACACTTTCAAACAAAAGTTTTCAAACAAATACTTCATACACTCTGGAGGACCGATAAAAGAGTTACCTAGAAGTTTTCAAAACAAAACTTTTTTCAAAACCCACAAACACGAGAAAAGCAAACATTTTTGAAAACATAGTGAGCAAGTACCTAAGAGCCCGTGGATAACCACGGATAGAAAGGGTGCTAACACCTTCCCTTTCTATAATCTACCTCTCGAACCGAGAAACATCTCGAAAAGGAATTTTGTTGTGCTTTTGTCCTTTCCTTGTTGGAGAAAATAAAAGACGGTGGCGACTCTTGCTTACCGCGACATTTCGCGAACCAGCATTCCAAAACAGTCAGTTCTATTTCCCCCGATCACAGAACTGGTGACTCTGCTGGGGACTATTAATAAGTGAGGTGTACCTTAGGATTAGATCATTCTATGTTTTCAATTGTATGCCTTGTTTGCTTTAATATTTGTGGGCTTGTATCAGAGTTTCATAGATCCTAACCCGGATCTGGGGAATACCCTTTAGGTAGCAATAAACTGTGAGGGGCCTGTCCGGCGTAGACCGACACAGGTGAAGCAGTAGCTACATTGGTGTGACACCTTGGTCTGTACCGATATCACTTGTGTTGGAACGAGGAGAATATGGGTCTTCTGAGGAGTCATTAAGCACCAACTAACCTTAGAACCTTAAATTAACCCAACTTGGCAATAGAACAGTGGCAGTATGCTACACTCATTGAGGCTAAACTCTCGCGATGGTTCCGGCCGCAAGAAAAGGTTGTGAAGCTGGAGTTATGACCGATTGAGGGTAGTCAGTGATATTGAGATCCTCTAGAACCCGGTTACTATTTTTAGGATAGGTCTTAACCAACTGAAACTGAAAGAGGGTAGTACCTAAACTTCATGCCAGCCTAAAATCTAAGGGCTCTTTTGTGACTTGTGTGCCTTCACCATGTTTTCCTTTTGTGAATACTTGTGGTGTGCCTTTACCATGACATCATAACATCATAACATCATAACATTGCATACATCTTGCATAAGGACTAACCCATTTCAAGGATCTCAAGGGTTTGTGATGCAGGTCATGATGAACCAAATGTCTAGCAAGGGGCAAAGGGGATTTATTTTCCTCTAGCCAAGGTTGTTAGGAGATCAAAACATGATAGCTTGAGTCAGGGGCTATGACCCACTCAATATGGTGAGCCTAACTCTTGAAGAAGGACTCTCAACAACATGAAGTTCCTTCAATCAAGCTGCAAAATTCAGATTCTAACAGTCTCCTGTTTACCCCGCGAGATCCTTGAAAACATCGCATACATATACTATACATATCATTGCATAACAGGTCACTCATGTTCTCGCTGTTTATTTCAGCAATGGCTTTCCAGCAAGACAACCAGGATCTTCATACTCAAGAGACTCAGTTCAGGGAAATCTTCCTAAACCTATCCAAGGGGCAGGAAGAGTTGAGAACACTCCTCATGGGGAATTTGGTCAAGAAAATTCCTGAAGAACGACTGAAACATCTGCAAGCTGAGGTAGATGCAATGAGAAACCAAATGCTGAGGCAGATGGCTCTTATTCAAGGCTTAGCTCGGGAACAAGATGAGTTGAGAACCATGATCCACCAGCTTCATCAAGACAGGTGCAACAACATGGAGCAAACAGTCAAGGCTGGGGATCAAATCATTAATCAGCCTCCAAGAAGACAAGAGTTTGGTATGGTGAAGAATGGACCTCTCCAAGTTGCTACTACCTCCAGGTCCAACAACAACCTCGCCAAGAACAACGGGTTGATCAGAGTAAGCCCAGGAGGAAATTTACCAAGCTCAATGTGTCGCTGTCTCAAGCTTTACAACACCTGTTGAGGTTGAATCTGGTGACGTTAAGGGACCCTCCTAAGAATCCCAACATAACCTCCCTAAAGTACAATCCTGATGCAAGATGTGCATACCATTCCAACAGCCCGGGGCATGATACTGATGGCTGTTGGGCATTGAAAAACAAAGTTCAAGACCTGATTAACGAAGGAGCTTTGGAATTCACACAAGATGGTCAGGATGAGTTCTTCTACCATCCCTCCAAGGTTCACCATTTGAAGTGACAAGTCCTGAGACGAGAAGACTATTGTTCATTAGGATTTTCAAGTTGTAATTTTCTTTTGATTGTTCGAACATTTATTCATGTCAAACTTTATTACTTCATCAATGCATCGCATATGTCTGTTTTGAATCAATCCATTCATATTCACTATATTCAAATTGCTTTTGTTTTTTTGTGATGTTTAACTCTCGATTAAAAAATGCTAAACCTTTTGAGGGAGGATGACGAAAACGATACACGATCTTTACAGTATGCTTTTGAATAGACCCCGCTGATGAAGTACAGGCATTGTTTCAAATCCTAAACAGTGGAGTTATAAGGAAGATAATCCCTCGTCAACCCCTTCGAGCCAAAGAAGTTGGAGTTTTTCTTTTCACAAAAATTAAAACCCTTAATTATAACCTGGGGCAGGGTAGTATTCTCATTTGATCCAGGTGCATAATGAATGGCATCAAAAGAGTCCTTCCAAAACAAAGAACAGTGATGGTTCCCTATAATCGTCAGGACAGGCAGTCATTGTCTCTCGAAATAAAAGCCCAATAAGTCAAAACCTAGGAAGGAGACTTACAAAAACCAGGGCATCCCGCTGACTATGATCACAAAAGAAACAGTTCAGGCAAAAAAACAGGGATAATAAAAACAAAAAAGAAAGAGGTCTTACAGACTCCCAACAAAATGACTGCCTGTTCAAAATAAACTGTCAGTATCCGAACCATCACTGGTACATCAGAGCGAAGATTCAAACAAGATCTAATGCACGATTAGCTGAGTTTAGGATTGAAGAACATCACAAAGAACGAGTGGGTACAAATAAAATTTGAGCCTTTACCCTTTGTTTCTTAAACCGTGAACCAGGCCACGTTATAACCCTTAAAAGTCCTAGCTGAAGCATGGGTTAGTTCGAAAGCATACTGTTACAAAAGGTATCCTGACTCCTTAAGGCTTGCTGTAAAATACTGAGTTGACATCACATTTTACAAAAATTCACTTGTTTTACTGAAAACTGCATTTTGAAAAACTTCAAGACAGGCATAAGCTTTGCATTCTTAAAATAACATTGTTTGTATATGACTATTTGTTCGAACAGCAGAGAAGTTCGCACGAAGAATATCCAGTGAACAAAAGCACTTCCAATCAAGGGGCACGGCATGATCATTGTCTATCATCTGGGGCAGTCCAGTCAAGATTCAAGGAATCTCTCAAGATGCCAAATAGCCAGGGGAAAATATCCGCCTGGATCACTTGAAGCATTGGACATGAATTCCAGCAACGAATCTTGCATGATCAAACGAAGATCTTCTAGTAGTATGGCAACACAACACTACTGACAGTGACAACTCCCTGCATTCTGAGAGCGTGGACATGGTAAAAAAAAGTACTACGCATAATCAAGGACCCTCTAGGGTGACTGACCTAGGCAAAAATAAGGGCTTCCCGGCAAACCAAAAAGGTTCGGGCAAAATGAGGGATAAAAATGAAAAAATCTGTACACCCGGCAAGTCGAAAACCTGAAAAGGCGGCTTGGGCAAAAAAAGGGTATCCCGGTGGACTGAAAACCCGAAAGGGTGGTCCAGGCAAAAATTAGGGATCAAAGCTTACGACTATGTCCTGTCATCTAATCACTTGCCTACCAGAAGAAGATTTGTCAATCGGCGGTTATCAAGCACCTCATAGGCCTTCTTCTCCCGCAGAAACTGGGGCAATAAGAATAGTCTGAATTGTGCAGTTGCTCTGTCCACCAAGGTACCAAGGTAGCTTCAGCTTAAGAATATGACCAAGATACCTTCACTCCCTGCAGAGTAAGACAAGGTTCAACAATACTCTCTCCAAGCAGAGTTGGTCTCCCATCAGCCCTAAAAAGGCACAGTATCTCCAGCAAGTCAGCAATACTCTCCCTCGAGCAGGGTTGGTCTACCATCAGTCCTGGAAAGTCGGGCACCCCCAGAAGATCTTAATATTCCCTAGCAGAGTATACATGTATTCCTCAGCAAGCATCCCCGGCAGTCTTAATATCCCTCAATAGAAATGTAAGATTATTCCCCGGCAGAAGACAAGGTACCCCCCGTGGAGCCATTTCCCCAGTACAGTCCAAAAGGTTTCCCCAGGAGAGTTGAACCATCTCCCCAGTAGATTCTGGAAGTTTATCTCCTGCAGAGTGAAAATGCGTCTCCTCAGCCATATCCAAAGGTTATTCCCCACCAAAGTCTAACTGGGTTATCCTCAGCAAATTGCAACGGAAAGATCGTCTTCAGCGAAGTTCTTCCTATTCTCAACGGAGTTCGTCAAGATCCCCAACAGAGCTTATCAACAGAATCCCCAGCAGAGTTATCGTTAAAATCTCAGCGAAGCATCTCTTCCCACAGAGTAATTCCTTGTAGGGTAATCTCTTCACCAGGTTTATTCCCCAACGGAGTCATCTTCTCCTACCGGTTTATTCTTGCAATCATCTTCGTTCATCATCCCCAACGGAAATGAAGGACTCTATTCTTCAACATCAGCCCAAGATTCAACGAACCTCCCGGCATTTTTCAAGGATTTATTTTCCCAAACAAAGATACATTCATAAACATCACATTTTCATACATCATGATACATGCATATACGCATCATATCATACAATCTCATTTATGTTGAGAACATCATTGCTCGATCCATATCATGCATTGCATATGACCGACCTTTACCTTTCAGGAAAGATGCAGCTAAATTCTAAATCCAGTCAAAAGAGACAAATCCAGTCAAAAGAGACAAATCCAGTCAAAAGAGACAAATCCAGTCAAAGAAGACAAATCCAGTCAAAGAAGACAAATCCAGTCAAAGAAGACAAATCCAATCAAAGAAGACAAATCCAGTCGAAGAAGACAAATCCAGTTAAATCGATTCCTAAAGATTTTTCTGACGCTAACCTGTCAATGAAGACAACCTCGTCAAGGAAGACAACCTTGTCAATAAAGACAATCTGTCAATGAAGACAACTCGTCAATGAAGACAAACTGTCAATGAAGACAACCCGTCAATAAAGACAGCCCGTCAATGAAGACAACCCGTCAATAAAGACAACCCGTCCATAAAGACAACCCGTTAAAAGAGACAACTCGTCAAAAAAGACAAAACCTCCCCTGGTTCAGTTAAATCGATTCCTAAAGATTTTTTCTGAGACAACCTGTCAGTAGAGACAACCCATCAACCTTTTGAAGTTCTAGATTCAATACCTGTAGCAAGCCAGGAAATTATCTTTCATTCTCAGGTCAGAGGTCTACACCTGTATCCAGCCAGGGAAGCTATCTCGACCAACCTTTTTGAGTTCCAGATTCGATACTTGTATCTAGCCAGGGCATATCTGTGAGCGATTGATTGTAGGTCTATACCTGTAACTAGCCAGGAAAGCATCTGCATGATGAGATTGAAAATCAACACCTGAAACCAGACAGCAAAACTACCTTTCTTTCTCTAGTATGCAAGTTCTCGCTAAGGAATCTCTTACGCGATCAACACCCCTGGATGGCATCTTTAAGCCCATCCCCACAACTATTCAACAAACATCTCCAGATGGCATCTATAAGCCCATTCTCGACAAGATTCGGTCACATTTCCAGGTGGCATCTATAAGCCCATCCTCCTATCCATCATCTCTCCAAATGGCATCTGTAAGCCCATTCCCGACATCACATTGCTGATACTCATGCGAGTGCAAATTTCTGGGCACTCTAGTGTTTAATCACCTTCCACCTTCGGATCACGAAAGGCACGCAAGCCAATCTACATCCTCAGGTATAAGAAGATTGAACAGGGGCAACTGTTGTACCCTAAAATTTTCCCTTCCATATTCTTCAAGATTTGTCAAGGGTCATCTTCAAATTGCCCAAGATTGCTCAAAGGATTGCACAGTCCAAGTACCTCCTAAGCCAGCTGAAATTAGGGTTTTGGTTCCTTCGAGGAATTTGATATTTTCAATGGTTAAATCAAGTACCATAGGCCTATATACATTCTCTAGCATCTACATGCCAAGTCTCAAGGCTCACAGTGCCAAATTCCACAATCAAAAGCCCCATTTGATCAACAGTCATATGCAGGGGCAAAATGGTCATTTTGCAGTCAAAAGTCAAAAATTTTGGTCAGCATCTTATTTTGAGTTCACAATCATCATTTGATCAAGTCTTGATCATGATTCCACAAGAATGGCTCAAAAATCATCAAAGATGCAAAAGTTACTATTTTTGGACAGCAGAAAAGTCAACTGTAACTTGACCAAGGCACAACTTTTTCATGGTTCATCAGAAAAATCCCATCCAATGCTCATTTTGAAGGGGATGACATTTCCTACAACTCATCTTCACACTCCAAGTCCAATAAATGCTCTCACAAGAAGTTATCAATTTCTACATTATAGGTCAATTTCAAAAGTCAACAAAAATGCACTTTAAGTCAAAGACCATAACTTGAGATTGGTAAATCCATATGACATGGGACCAAAGGAATTGGTTAGAGGACTTCAAGACCTTTCCAAAATGTCCAAGAACATGTTCATATGATCAAAATTGAGCAAGTTATGCATTGGAGAAGTTGGGAAATGTTTGGGAATTTGCAAAAGTCAACTTTGCTCAAAACACCTTGTTTTTGCTAATGGGCCTCAAATTTCTTCTTGAAACTTTGTCCATGACCTATGCACGACCCATCAAGCTTAAATTGATTTATTTTATTAATTAATTGGATTTTTAATCAATTTTAATTCATTTAATTAATTTAAATTGTAGGAAATATCAAGATATGGTTTTTCAATCTTCTCATGAAGCAAATATGGCCTAAAGGAGCTGGCAATTTCGTGTATCAATCAAGGATATCAAAATCTCCAAGTTTGGCAAGTTTCTTCTATCAAAAAGATTCAAAAAGATGTGATTGCAAATCAAATATTCAAACCATCATGCAATGGATTTTTTGTGCAAGATTTTATCTAATTCTCTTCTACTATATATACACAAGCTAAACCTAATGCCATGGACGAGAATTTGCTGCAAGAAAGCCATAATCACATTCAAAAAATCCAAGAAAAAAGTGAAAACTGTTTTTTATAATTTAGCACGATTCAAAGCATTTAGTGGTTTCTAATACCTTGCAGGAACTCCCAGGGACCTTTTGCAATCAAAATCACACGCTAAAGTTACAGAAACTGTCAAGAACGAATTCACGGTTTGCATATTTTTTTCATAATCGAAACTCATGATTCATGCATCATTAACATGATTTCTTGTGTGTTTTGTGTTGCTAGAACTCACAGGAAACTAATGGCATAGTTTAATTGCATTGAAACACCCAGAATCCAAAAATGCCATTGATGAATTTTAGGGTTCATGAACGTTCAAATTAGGGCTTTGCTATATAGGAAAAATTGGAACCCCTAATGCACATGGTTGAATTCGTTGAGACAAGACGAACATATTGACACCCTCTCGAAATATTTATGTAGCCTAGGGAGCTAATCGCTATTTTTCCTTATCACAGTTTGTGAGGGTTAAAACCCCCCGCTATCTAACCTTGTTTTTACAGTTTCAGCGAAGACGATGATGAGGTGGTGATATGTGGTTGGTCCATTCAAAAAGAAGCGCGCGTTTTTTCTTTTTACAGCATATTGTTTGGATTTGTAATATTATATTTCCTTATTATCATAATAACAAAGCAAGCAAATGGCCTGGTGGTTGGTGCGCTGGACGTTGATCATTGGGACCTGGGTTCGATTCCCAGGTCCACCCAAAACCATTATTTGTTATTTTTCTTCACCTAATCACGTGCAGGTTCACCATATGCCTCCACCCATCCAAACACAAAGTGGCTGGCAAAGTAGATCCAGGGGCCACGAGAGAGGGAACACCATGTTCCCAGTCAACCAACGCCCTAGACGATCCCAGAAGTCAAACAGGCTTGTGAAACACATGGGCCAGAATTGCAATTAACACCTCCTAATGGGCCCATCACCCCCCTGGTTTCTTTATTCTTTTTTTCTTTTATATTTAAATTCCTATTTAATTCTTTTAGTAATTATTATTATTATTATTATTAACTAACAAATTATTTTTAGAATAAATTCTGAAAACTAATATTATTATTATTATTTATTAAATTCACTATTAACTATTATTTTTTAAATAAATTCTAACAAATTAATTTAGTTTAATTAGGTTTAATTTTGACTTTTTCATAATAAATAAATAAATTTAGAATTAGGGTTTTCTTGACAACTTTTAATTTCTTTTATTTTTGTTTTCATTAAGACATAAAAAACTAAAAAATACTTTTTCTTTTAATTAATTTATTCAATTAGAATTAGGTTTAATTAATCACAAAAAGGACCAAAATTCCATTCTTTTCTCAACAAAAGGGTCAAAACCCTAAGGACGTCCCCGTTTTAATTTCTTTGCGCGCATATTATTATTTTGACCATATTTATGTATCTGCTCCGAGAATGTAATAGATAATTAGGACTTTTATCGCTTTCTTTATTTTCTCGCAATTTATTTTCAAGGGTTATGTTTTTGGCGATATAAATACCCGACGCCTTGTAATAGCGTAGATTCACTTTCCGCAATTATTAGCTTGTTAATTATGCATGCAAGACTTGCCTGAAAAATCAAACCAACTCGTAGCTCACCATAAAAATGTGCAAAGATAACTTAACATGAAACCTGACACACTCGCACATGCCACTCCTAGGGTACGCCTCACTTGGTTGCCTCGACGTGGTCATTGAGTATAGGGTGTTTTAGAGGTCGCCCTCCTGTCTAAAGATCAAGTTGCCTCGAAACGGTTGCCTCGGATAAAACTATCTAAGACATTAGGGTTACCGCTAAGACGTCCTACTATTGCTTTGGTGACCACACATGCCCCTATTATCGAATTGACCCGAAAACTCCAACGACGGTGCTACCTACTCCTCAATAGTGGGATGGCACTGTCTAAAGGACATTTACACAGCTTAATTCCTTAGAGTAGGTAGATTTCTCCTGGGTACTTGCTCTTTCAAAAACAAAAACAACTTTTCGCACTTACACTTTCAAACAAAAGTTTTCAAACAAATACTTCATACACTCTTAAGGACCGATACAAGAGTTACCTAGAAGTTTTCAAAACAAAACTTTTTTCAAAACCCACAAACACAAGAAAAGCAAACATTTTTGAAAACATAGTGAGCAAGTACCTAAGAGCCCGTGGATAACCACAGATAGAAAGGGTGGTAACACCTTCCCTTTTTATAATCTACCTCCCGAACCGAGAAACGTCTCGAAAAGGAATTTTGATGTGCTTTTGTCCTTTCCTTGTTGGAGAAAATAAAAGACGGTGGCGACTCTTGCTTACCGCGACATTTCGCGAACCAGCATTCCAAAACAGTCAGTTCTATTTCCACCGATCACACCCCCTAATACCAAGCAGAGGGATGTTAGGGAATTCCCCACAGCGGTCAATGATAGAGACATCTTCCAATGATCTTGAACACCAATGGATGTCAGAATGGGTGAGAGACATTATCCTTTGAGTCCATGTCAGTCTTTGCTCGTTCTTTAATACTGATTGAGATAGGTGTGAAGTGAACCACTTAGCGAGTAGGGGAATACAACACAAGAGAGTACCTATTTTCTTTACGGTGCAGGTATGGAGGCAATGCAATATGTCTCCCAGTAAGGTAGGTACGGGATTGCGAGAGAGAAAGACTTTGATGGTGTTAACATCTATGAATTGGTCTGAGTTGGGGAACAAGATCAAACCATAAATGAGAAGAGCCAGGATGTCTTCGAAAGCTTGGAAATCCATGTCGTCCCAGAATGAATGAGCCTTCTCCAATAAGAAATTGGCTAGGAAAGCTTTAACCCCGCTTCTTGTCTCCCAATTGGCTATGATGTCAGCTCTTTTCAGATGCAAAGCTTCGGCGATGACTTCAGGTTTTGGAATCCCCTCTAGACCGGTGAACAGTATCTGATCAAGTACGGGCACCCCTAAGAGTAGAGAGAACTCTTCCAGTGTAGGTACCAACTGATAGTTCGGGAAAGTGAAACAATGATGTGCGGGATCAAAGAATTGGAACAACACACACATCATCTCTTCTTGGAAACTGGATATAGCCAAACTGAGGAGTCGACCATATTTCTTGGTAAAGGGAGAATCCTCGGGAACTCTTAAGGCTAACTCTTGAAGCTGAGGGTGTTCTTTTACAAATCTAATTCGGATGGTGTTCCTTCGAACGGAATTCATGACCTACAAAACAAAAACAAAGATAAATTTCTAAATCCTTGAATTGGTTAGTGAGCATGCTCATGATGTTTATGATGTTTCTGATATTATGCACAGGTAAATATACACACACAACAAACAAATTCCTATGTTTTAGGCTTGCATGGGGTTTTATAGGTAAGTACCCTCTTGAAGTTTAGTTGGCTCAAACCTGTCCTAGTAATAGTGATCGGGTCCTAAAGGATCTCAATATCACCGACCTTTCCCTTAGGCATTGTCTCAGCACAATCAATATTTTCTTGCGGCCGATATATCCCAAAAGTCCAACCTCAATGAGTATAGTATCGAGTATCAACCAATTTTCAACTCTACACTGAAACCGGCTATCTCACTACGTCCTAATGGACAAGTTTGTTCAATTAGGGTTCTAAAGTCAATTAGTGCTTTATAACGCCACTCAGCGGCCCCGTATTCTCCTCGATTCACCACGAGGGATACTGGTACTCACAAATGCGTCACACTAACATAGACATAGTTTCAACCATATCGGTGTACGCCGTACAGTTTCCATAATCTATTGCTACTTACCTAAAAAGTTGTCCCAGATCCGGGTGGAGGATCAAAACCCAAATAGAGAACCATAATGTAAAGCATACAAATCAAACAATGTGAGCAAGTAAATGTGATCTAGCCCTAAGGTAACCCCACTTTTAAGTTAAGTCCCCAACAGAGTCGCCAGTTCTATGGTACGGTGGGAGAACTGACTTTTGTTTTGCGTTTGTTTTCGCAAATGTTGCGGTTTAGCAAGAGTCGCCACCGACTTTTCTTTTATCCAAAAGGAAAGGTGAAAAAGCACAGGAAAGACCTTTAGAGATGTTTTCTTGAGTTCGGGGGGTAGATTATGAAAAGGGAAGGTGTTAGCACCCTTTTCGTCCATGGTTTTCCATGGGCTCTTAGTTACTCGCTAGATCACTTGCTTTTGTTTGAATGTGCTTGTGGTGTGGTTTTTTGAAAGTATTTTGAAAATGTCTTTGTAATGGCTCTCGTCTCTATAAGAACGCGTACAAAGTTTGTTAGGAAAATAGTTCAAAATATGTGTTTGTGAGATGTGTTTTTGAAAGTGATTTCAAAAAAGTGCCTTTGTAATGGTTCTCGTCTCTATAAGAACACGTACAAAGTGTTATCTTTCGAAAATGTTTTCAAAATGAGAGTGTGGGTGTATAAAATATTTTTATTGTGAGCAAGCGAGCAACTAGGAGCAAATCTACCTACTCAAAAGGTCTTGGATGTTCTTTTCCTCTTCCTTTAGATGTGGCTATCTTACCATTGATTTGGTAAGAAGCCCCATCGTTGGATGTGAAGGGACGAGTGTGAGACGCTTGCATAGTCATAGAAGGCAACTTATGGGACGTTTTAGAAATGTCGTTTTTAGGGACTAGATCGTTTACCGAAGGCAACATTGAGGGTCATCGAGGGACTACGACCTTTTATCGAGGGTTTTTGCTAAAACGCTCATATTCGAGGGACATGACTATTTTTTCGGTAGGCCACAAAGTGGGATTACCCTAAAGGTTCCAGTGTGCAAGTGTGTTTGATTGCATGCATTTTAGTCTTGGTTAGGGTGATCTATTTGTCGATTTCATATCTTGCCATACACACCCTAGTTACTAACAATATATGAAAGCAATAAAAGTGCGGAAAGTAAAGATTCTACGCTATTACAATCATTAAGGGGATGGGGTGTAAAATTTATGAATGAGGGGTTTGCAAGAAAATAAATCCTAATTGCTTATTACAACCATATTGAAATAATAAAGCAAGAAATAAAAAGGACTTGTTTAAAAAAGGTTTTTTTGTCTTTAAAAAAGGATGAAATAGCTAGTAAAAAGAAAATATGTTTATGTCCTTTTTTATATTGATAAAAAGAATATTAATATTAAAAGTGATAAGAAAGGAAATGGAATGAGATAGAGAACCAGCGTGCTGTTGCCAGCAAAACAAAAGGGATCAGAAGTTCTGATGCCAAGATTGCTGTGACTCAGAAAGAAACGTCAGTAGGCATCAGAAGTTCTGGATTGGTAAACTCTGAGGTCCTGCAAAAACGTTAGGGGGAAAACACAGAGGTTCTGGGTGGTATTCAGACAATGAGCCATAAGTCAGAAGTTATGTGTTGTGATAAGCAGTGAGTGAAAATCAGAAGTTATGTGCATTATCAGTGTGTGAAAGTCAGAAGTTCTAAATGATAAAATAGTGAGTGGAAACATCAGAAGTTCTATGTATTGAAACAACAAGAAAACCTAGAAGTTCTTTGTGTTTAAACAGTAAGAAGAACTCAGAAGTTCTGTGTTGTGCTAAAACAGTGAGTGAGTATCAGAATTTCCATGCGTTATCAGCGATTTATTCAGTTCTTAATCAGACAACAAATCAGAAGGGTAAAAGCACAACATTTTATAGAAGTTCCAATCCTAATCCTAGGCCTACCTTTAACCAAGAAGTTCTGATCCACAATTTTTCTACTTATGCAATGATATGGACAACATCAATATTATGATACTTACATATTTAATGATGTTCTGAATGAAAAGATGTGAAGTCGGAAAAACTTACCTTGAATCCTAAAGTGTGCGTTTGGAGCTTGAACTGCTGCCTTCAGATTTTTGGAGTTAGCAAGAGTAACGAAAGAAAAAATGCCAAGCTCTTTGATTTAAAAGGAAGAACAAAGGTTTGGTTTTCTGTTTAGGATTTCTGGATTTTTTCAAAGGGTTCCACATATTTCTTTTCTCTCTTTTGATGATTCCCTCTCTCCAAAATCCATCCCCATGAACGTGTGACGGATAATATTATTTATAGATGGGTTAGCTGTGGTTTGGGGGGGAAAACAAATGGGATTCAAACCTTTTTGGTATATTGTTCCATTGATTTTTAATCACAACTTTCGTATGCTAATTTGATGCAAATATGGGGTTTGAGGAAGTGCAGGCGTGGACTGGGTCAGCAGCTGATTGCAGGACTGTGATGTAGCAGGGCAGCAGGTTACTTAAGCGAGGTTTTGGGATTTGGTGATGTTCTGATCGTAGAAGATCAAAAACGTAACCTCCATGCGCTGAAGAGTTATGTTCTGATTGAAGAACTATGTTCTGAACCATGTTTGCAACTTCTGACTGCACTTGCATGGAGGTTGACTCAGAAGTTCTAAAGTATCATATTCTCTTAACACTTAGAAAATTTTCTAAATGTTTAGAAATTTGATTTTTTCAAAGTAATTTCTGACTTCTGATTCTGATGAACTAGTTTCATGTCTTTATGAGATATAATTGTTGAAACTTGATTTTGATTTAAAAGTCAAAGTTTGACTTTTTTCAGTATGCCTTTGACCATTTTGCCCTTGTGAGTAATTTTCTTGAAAAGTTGATACTTCAAGACTTGGAACTTGATAGAATCAAACCCGAGGGTCCAGGATAATCCTTTTGAGAGATGAGAGAGCAAATTTTGGGGTACAACAACTGGGCTTCTGTTTCACGGGCCTATTGATTTTTCTAACATTTACTCCCCTGTCTGCTTATGATACCTCCCTAGCCCATTTTTATTATTTATTTATTTATTTATTTATTTATTTTCTTTTTAATTTATTTTCTAAAATACCAAAAAATCATAAAATGTATAAAAAATATAGATTTATGTTTTGGCATAATTTAAATATTTTTCTACATAAAAAAATTATTCACCATACTTTATTTACTTTTATTAATTTCCTTGTAAATATTAAAATAAAATTAGGTTATTATTTATCTAAACATATTTATTTTAATGTTAAAAGGACCAAAAATATTTTATAATACCACAATCTATTTTTTAAGACAAAAATATAAAAATACAAAAATACTTTTTTTCTTTAAAACTTATTTTCTTACAATCAAATAGAATTAGGGTTTTATTTAAAAAATATATTTTCTTAATTAATTTAATTTAATTTAATTTTAATTTATTTATTTTTTTCTCATTAGGTTTAGGTTGAAACCTTTTTCATATCAAAAATCCAAACACAAAAAAAATCATCATTTCTTTCAATTTGCATTTGTACTTTATATATTTCTTCAAATATTTGTACAATGTTCAATTTGGTTGTAATAGGTTAATTAGGTTTATATTATTGCAATACCCATTCATAAATTGTATACCTCCTCCCACAAGTATTGTAATAGCGTAGTAACTTTAAATTTCACAATTTATCACTTTTACATAACATGCTAGTAATTAGGGTTTGTATGGCAAGATAAAAACAATCAAATAGAAAACCCTAATCCAAGACAAAAACAAACATGAAAATGACACCCTTTGCACACAAGCACCCCTAGGGTTATCCCACTTGGTTGCCTTATACAAAATGCCCATATTACGCATGTAAGGTGTCTTAGCAAAAACAAACAAATACAAGATCATAGTCCATCGATGATGCTATTCAAAGTTGCCTTACAAAATGATCTTAGTCCCTCAAAAGAATGCTAAGATATCTTGTGACATTGCTAATCATGGTTATACGATGACCCACGCCTGTCCCGTTTACATCCAAAGATAGGGTTGCTTACCAAATGAATGGTAAGACAACAATATCAAAGGAAAAGAAAATGAACAAGAAAGACATTTGAGTAGGTAGATTGCTCCTAATCACTTGCTCCATTTCAAAACAAATATCCTTTCTATTTTCAAAACAATCACATACACTTTCAAAACATCTTACAAGCTTGAAAACATTTTCAAAATATCAACATCTTTGTATACATTCTTACGAACGAGAATCATTACAAAGATTGCCTAAACAAATGCCTCTTTACAAAATACTTTCAAAAAACCACACAAAGCACAATTTCAAACAAAAGCAAGTGATCTAGCAAGTAACTAAGAGCCCATGGAAAACCATTGATGAAAAGGGTTCTAATACCTTCCCTTTTCATAATCTATCCCTCGAACTCAAGAAACAATCTCAAAGGTCTTTCCTGTGCTTTTTCACCTTTCCTTTTGGATAAAAGAAAAGTCGGTGGTGACTCTTGCTAACCGTAACATTTGCGATCAAACGCAAAACCCTCAAGTCAGTTCTCCCATCGTATCACAGTACTCAAGTGGAAAAGTCGACACATATATAACCATGGGGATATGAGAATGTTTCTCGACTATCAATGAATCATGTCTTATCTTGAAAAAAGGTTTTGATGGGTAAAGGTGCTCGAGCGTACAAAAGAGTTTGAATGAGTTTAATTGTTTTTGTTAATTTTGAAAGATGTCAAAGTATGATTAAATGAATTGAAGTTTGTTAAAAGAAAAGAAGTTTTAAAAGAAAAGGCACTCGACAAATTCGAGGTTTATTATGAAAGAGGATCGAGTTTATAAACAAAGAAGATTTTGAAAAAGATGAGAAGGTTTTTAAAATTAAAGAATGGGAGAAAATGAAAAAAGTATCCTATGTACAAGAGGGTAAAAGATACGGTAAAGAGAATTCGTCCGAATAAGAAATCAGTACTTGACATGATGAAGTCAATACTGTATTCCCATCTCTTTGGGTTTAAAGCTACAGACAAAAAAATAAGCTAAGAGTATACCAAACTTCGGGTGAAAATAGATCACAAGCTGACAGCATCAAAAAACCCAGATGTAAGATAATACTCCAAGCAGCGAATAAAGCGCAATGAATCATAAGCGAGAAGTGCAACATGTGAAAATAAATCACGGATGAAGAAAGCGTGGATAAAGCTCGCGGTACCAGATAAGGCTCGAGATATCGAATAAAGCTCACGATATAAGATTCCTTGCATCACATGAAATATACAGACAAAACTAACGGCACGGGGAAAATTATACGCGTCCATACGATTTTCAACTGTTAATTTGGATTAAGAATTAAAATCACAACACGCTGAAAATAATATTTACATAACCTAAATTTATTTACAAATGAAGTGAATAAAATATACATTAAAAATATTATGTACAAGTATATATTTACAGTACCAAATATTAAATCAAAATAGTGAATACAAAAAAAAAAGAAGGTAAAGGAGAAAGTGTAGGAATACTGGATGCGCTATGTGAGAATGGATACTTGAAACTATTTTTTAGAAACATTCACAATAACCAACATGTTAGTAGCATAAGTGGTGTAAAAATAAAATGAAGGAAATTGCAATAATGAAAATCTATGTTAGAAATCACAAAATAAAGAATTGAAATGAAATTGTATGAATGCACATGAATATTTACACAAATAAGAATCGAGAAATCAATCTATAATTCAATTCAATCCATGAAAAATCAAGCTTAAATCAAGCATTATTCATACAAATAAAAAGTTGGACAGCGACAAATTATGCATAATAAGCTCATGAAAATAAATTTCCAAATGATTCCAACCTTATGTATGAACACCAATATTAACCAACAAACTTTGTAAATTGAATTTAACTTGAAACATCATCAAAAACCATTTTTAAAATGACTCAAACAAAAAGACAACATCAACATTGACAATTCAATATTAATTAACTCATGTCATATTTACATTAAGTTCAAAAGTGATTAAAATAAGATTTGAGTCAAAGTTTCAGCAAGATGTAAATCCGGACAGCATAACAGTAACAAATTCTTCATCACGATTTAACAAGTACAAACCAGAGTTTTCATACAAGCTTGACACAAACATTAGCATCAAGAACTTCACTCATATCTACAATTAAACCTTTGCATACTACAAACAGAACATCACAACGTCAAAACACTCTCAAACTTTGTCGTACATTCAACCTAAACACCAATTCAAAACTCAACCGGATTTGACGCGTTATCAAAGTTTTTTTGCAGGATTGAATCACAAGGTATCACAGCATGATAATTTCAGCACAAATCAAAAACACAATTAAAAACTTGATACAATTCAGTATAAACAAACGAATATGGTAATTCGTCACAACTTTATTCATTAGAGCTAACACAAATGAAACGAAACTAATATCCAAACTACAATTTAGATTCAAACAGCATGGCAGTTTCACAAACAACAAAAGCAAAGGGATATCGAGATTTACCGAAACTTGCCAAAGTCGGAAGCAGATGTACTATTGTGGTTGTAGTCTCACGTAGTAGGAGCTGGTGTTCGGAGGGAACAGTGGCAGAGGTACGTGTGATGCTAGTGGAGGGAGTTGTTGTGCGTTTGCAGAAGTTGTTGGTGCTGTGCGGAACATGGTGCTTGCGGAAAGGAGGATGGTACTGGAAAACAGAGGGAAATGTGCGATTGCAGAAAGGAGATGGGTTACGGTGATTGAGTGATAAGAGGTGGTGGTGATTCAGAATGTTGCTGGAATGGGTTGATTAAAGGTTGGGTTGCGAAGGAATAAAGGGAGCGCTTGGGATGATGTGTGCGTGAAGAAATCGAAGGGAATTTGGAAGATGGTTAGCGGAATTGAGATGAAGGGAAACAAAGGGAGTGTTTGGATTGCTGGGTTATAGTTGTTGTTCGTGAGGTGATGAAGGGTTGGACGGAAATGGTGGTTCGGTTTAGGTAGTAGATGAAGAAGGGAGTAAGAAGATTGGGTAGTTACTGTTGTTTAGCAGGGGAAGAGAGGAAGAGATATGGCGAGAGGGGTAGTAGATGAAGAAGAGAGATTACTGTATTGGGAAGAGAGGAAAGAATAAAGAGTTAATGTGTTGCTTTTTGTTGTTGTCATTTGCAAAGAGAATAAAGAAGTATTATATAGACAAGTCAAAGAGGAAAATTGTTTTCAATTCAATCAGGTCTGTTCATTTCCTTCAATTTTTATCGATCCGCAATTCCTGCTAACAACCAATGAGAGCATAGTACAATGTAATAAACATTTTTTTATGACATAAAAGCCCCTTAAATGATAAAAATAAAGTAAAAACCTGAAAGTGTAAAAAAAATCAATTTAAAATAATTTTTTGAATTTTTTCTGAATAAAAAATAAAGACTCTAAATGACTAAAAATGATAAAAAAACGGACAAAAATTTATCCAAAAAAATAAAATGAACACGTTAAAATAAACTACATGTCACAAAGATTAAAAAAAAAATTCAAAAAGTCAAAATCGGAATAAAATGAAAATAAAAATATCAGGCTGAACAGATGTTTACGGTTAAAAACGAGACTTCAAACTGTACTGAAAAAATAAAGCGAGCATACTGTCATAATCTATGCGAAACGCAGATTAATAAAATGGTTAGTAAAAGGTGAAAACTTGAAATATTTTTCTCGCTCATTTTCTGCATAGTGTAGAATCGCTTTTAATAATCTGTCTATAAAACTGAGATATTAATATTATCGATATATAAATAGCTTGGAGCAATGCAAGAAATGATTAAAGAGATAAAAATGCATGAGGTGAAATGTCGGGTATTTTTCAACTACAGAATGATGCAAATGTCGATTTAAACTAATTTTTGGTCAACTTAAACACAATTAAATGATGCAAATGTGATGAATGAAGCTATTTATTAATGATTGTGACCAAATGACAAAATATGATATGAAAGTGCGACTAAAAAAATTAGGGACAAAATTTAGGGTGCAACAGTTGCCCCTATTTAATTATCTTTTAGCCAGATGGGCAGAAAGTAATTAAATACAAACAGACCCGAATTTCATCCCTGGTGCGATGAGATGATAGCATATTGTAGCAACTGGTTTTTAAATCAGAGTCTCCACTATTAGTTTTTATCCTAAGGAAGGGAATCTAACAGAAAACCCTATTTCGCAGACAGAGATTCTAGGTTTCAGACTCAATTAGACGAAAGGAGGGCGTTAGGCACCTTTCATCTACCTTGTTCACAAGGATATTGGGTTTAAGGTTTAGGTTTAGGGTAAACTGAGTTTTAAGCTTTAATTAAGAGGACTCGCCACGATTTTTGATCGTATGCCTACGTATGCTCTTATGAGGAATCACAGTCCCAATTCGTAGTTCGTATGGGGTTGGTGTTTTTTAGGGATCGCAAACATATTTTGAATCACCTCGCACTTTGGTCAGGAACGGTGATTGCGGAGATTTTGACTAAATGCGCGGTAAGTCAAAATCTGTTTGAAACCCATTTGCAAAAACAATTGGTTAGCTTAGTTTATTGCGAAAAAAATAGATTGATGATTTGTTACGTGTTTTTTAATCGTATTAACTGCAAAAAATCTTGTTAATGCATGACTAAAAATATTTGATGCAAATAAGATAATAAAATAATATATGCATTTTTGATATAAAATAATTTACATGCTAATATATAAATAATAATAATTAATAATAATTAATCATGAAAAGAAATAAGTAATAATAATAATATAATAATAATAATAATAATAATGATAATAATAATAATAATAAAATAATATAAAAATATGATAATTATATAGAAAAATAAATAATAATAATAATAATAATAATAATAATAATAATAATAATAATATAAAAGAAATAAAAGAATAATTTGATTGAGTTAAACCAGGGGGTGCGTTTTCTAGTTATTCAGTAAAACACGGGGTGTTGTAATTAGATTGGGTTAGGCCCAAATGTGCAGGTTGGACAGGGGGTGTGTTGTTGGCTTCGTTTAGCAATTGTTGGTAGAAGAGTGTGAGAAAACAAATGGGCTCGGCCTAAACACATATTTTTTCGAAGCCTGGATAAACGTGTATGGGAAGGCGCAAGGGACTTATGGTGGACTTGGCCTTACGGCCGTCCAATATGGATCAAATGGGTGTAATTCAATGGAACATAGCAACTACCGTGTATGCGCGTGTATATGTTCCACATAGTATACAAACTTGTCTTTTATGATTCATTCTCTTTTACAGTATCATTTCCCCTCTCCTTCACACAACCCTTTCCCTCACCTTCGTAAACCATTCATCCCTAACCCTAAAACAAGATCCCGGAGGTGGCTACTACAACCTAAACCTTTCTGTAACAACCATCCATCAAAATCCAAACACAAGAACAATAAAGAAAGAGCTGAAAATTTTTACCCCTTCGTTGTTCCGTTTTCTGACCTTTCGGCTTCCGTATCGCGACACTAACCTCTCTTCTTCGTTTTATTTACAGGTTTTGTGGTACTTTTCCGGTGGTGAAGGCTTCAAAGATAGCTTCAACGACGACAAAAGGTGAGGCAATCAGCTACGATCACGTCACGCGATTAGGGTTTCAGATGTTGAAACCCTAATCGCTCTCTCTGTCTTCAACAAGCAACTTTGGTGCCTGCGTCTTCTTCAATTTTCTTCTTCCCCACCTCTTTCTGTATTCTCTGCTCTTTGTATACAATCCTCCCTCCTCTATCTCTCGAAGCCCCTTTCTATATTTTCTTCAATTAGTATTTATATATTTTAGAATTAGGGTTTAGATTTAGGAATTAGAGATCAATTAGGGATTTTGATTTACAGTTGATTGATTCTATTGATTGTAATTTATTTATGGTTTGTACTGATTCTGTAATTTTCTGGATTTGAACTATAAGTAAAGATTTGGTTATTTTTTATTAAATCTGTACAGTACGCGTTTTTTCGAAAAAACCTGCGCAATTTTTGGCTGTGATTGAAACAGTGTGCGTTAGCACTCTTTTGGGCCTTGTACTGATTTGAATTGGGCTTTCAATGTTGCTTTTTGTTTTATCCAGCAACACATTCTGCAGCAAATACTAGTTTATATAACCTGGCCCAATTGTTGTTGTTTTCAAACAACCTTTAATAATTAAATAAATCTTACAAATGATTTCTGTTAATAATATAAATAATCTCTACTGAAAATCTTTTTAGTAAAACACTATTATGATAAAAAGTTCCCAGCAAAACACATTGCATTTTCTTTTAATATATATATATATATATATATATATATATATATATATATATATATATATATATATATATATATATATATATATATATATATATATATATATATATATATATATATATATATATATATATATATATATATTCTTAAACAGTAATAGCAAGGAGTTTAATAATAATTCCTTTTTTCCTTTATAACAAAACAAAAACAAGATATCAAATGAATTGATGAGTTTTAATGGACTTGTAACTTGCACACCCCATCCCTTTTTGTTAGCCACAACCAAAACGTTAATGGACCCAATTCTAATGGGCTTGCATATTTCAACCTCCCCTTTTACTAACGACAAAAATGGGCTAAGTCATTTAATTTTTAATTAAGAGAAACTTAAACTTAAGTCGCCTTAATAATTTAATGGGTTGTTGGCCAACATGCCTCACGAACATTCACGGATACACGAGTCTTCCTGATTTAGAAAGTCTCATTTTCGCGAATTAAAACACACCCCCTAGTCTTGGATAAAGATGGGCCATCAGATACTGCTGTACCATCCTTAATTAAATATTTCTTCTATTTTAATCTTGAAAAATAAAATCATTGAGGTAGGACAAATTTGGGGTACGGCAGCTGCCCCTATTCAATTATCTTCCAATCGAATAGCGTGAGAAAACTCGAGTCTTGCACATTTTGATTGGAATTTTATTGAATACTTGAAGTATCCAAAAAATTTCCGACAAGCATAAGGTTACATTGATATAACATACCCTTACGAGTCTCAAGGAAGTAGGCAAAGCTGATGATGTATCGCTTACCGGGGTTTGATCAGGAGGCATATGGTTTTGAACTTGAGAGCGCAATTTTGTATATCTTGGTTTTGCTTTAGCTTATTCACCCATTTGGGAGGATGAATACAACAATAATTGATGATGCATGGTTGCTTGAAGACTGGGCCATGGGTTATGTTCGCAAATCATTGCACGATGTTTGAGGAGATTGACTAAATTTTTTTGTTTTCTTTTGAGCATCGCTGCATGAAGTCTAAGGCGATGGTCTGTGTTATGGAATGAAGAAATACATTGTTGTATGAAGTTTGTGGCAATGGGTTAGGTTTGCAAATCGCTGCGTGAAGTCTGAGACGATAAGCTGTATTTGGTTCTCAGGCATCACTGCATGAAGTCTGAGGCGATGGTTTGTGTTACGGAGTAAAGAAATACACATTGCTGCATGAAGTCTGAGGCAATGGGTTTGGTTCGTAAGCCGCTGTGTGAAGTCCGAGACGATAAGCTATATTTGGTATTTTTCGAGCATCGTTGCATGAAGTCTGAGGAGATAGGCTGGATTTTATGGAATAAAGAAACACATTGATGCATGAAGTCTGAGGCAATAGGTTAAGTTCGTAAATCACTGCATGCAGTCTGAGGCGGTAAACTAGATTTGGTTTTCGAGCATCGTTGCATGAAGTCTGAGGCAACGGTCTGTGTTGTGGAATAAAGAAACACATTGTTGCATGAAGTCTGAGGCAATAAGCTAAACTTTGGTTTTCGAACATCATTGCATGAAGTCTGAGGCGATGGTCTGGAGTGTGGGATAAAGAAATGACATTGATGCATGAAGTCTAAGGCAATGGGTTAGGTTTGCAAATCGCTTCGTGAAGTATGAAGCGATAAGCTAGATTTTGGTTTCGAGCATCGCTACCTGAGGTCCGAGGCAATGATTTGTGTCGTGGGATAAGGAAACGCATTGCTGCATGAAGTCTGAGGCACTGGATTAAATTCGCAAATCACTGCGTGAAGTCTTAGACGATAAGCTAAATTTGATTTTTGACATCGCTTCATAAAGTATGAGGCGATGGTCTAGGTTTTGACAATACATTATGTCTTAGAGGCAATGTAATGAGTTTTGCGAATACATTGCAGCTTAGAGGCAATGTACTGAGTTTTGAGAATACATTGCGGCTTATAGACAATGTACCGAGTTTTGAGAATACATTAAGGCTTAGAGGCAATGTACTGAGTTTTGTAAATACATTGCGGCTTAGAGGCAATGTACCAAGTTTTGAAGATACATTGCAGCTTAGAGGCAATGTACTGAGTTTTAAGGATACATTGCGGCTTAGAGGCAATGTGTTGAACTTCGTTCATCACTGCATGGAGATTTAGGTAATGGACTAATTTATTAGGAACTCATCACTGCATGGAGACTTAGGTGATGGGCTGAATGCGTCACGGCCCGAAGACTTAGGTGACGGGAGGAACGTAGGAAAAGTATTTTGTTGGCTGACCCTTTAGATAGCTAAATCTAGGGTGAGGTTGTTTGCTTGCTATGTGATACATGCGTATGCACGCGTATTGAATGTTGTATGTATGCGAAATGTATGATGTTTGATGTGTGCAACCCTGAGTGTATTCGTATTGAATGTTGAAATGTATGTGTGTATGAAATATGTGTAAGATGTGCGTATGCCTTGAAATGTTATGAAGATTATTTCTGGCATTCTCTCCTTTAAACCATGGACTTAGAGTTACCAACCCCCTGGCGTTTTATGTTGTATTGTCGTGGCATCGTTGAATACGATTTAAATGCGGTGAAAATGCGTTAGAAAAATTTTGAACATTTATTTTTTATTGTGAGTGCAAGTGTAGACATAGACGTAGACGTAGGTAATGGCATATGTGTAGATTTGTATGTTGTAAGCGCAGGCGTAGTCGTATGTATTGGCATATGTGTGGCCTTTGTAAGCGCATGCGTAAGCGTAGATGTATGTAGATTTGTATGTTGTAAACGCAGGCGTAAGCGTAGACATATGTATAGAATTTACACGAGTACACATGTGCGTGGACATGTGCGAACGTAGACTTTGTGTTGCAAGTGTAGGCATAGGTGCTGACATGGACGTAGACTTTTTGCATCGTGAGGGTAGATGTAAGAGTAGATATGTGTATAGACTTTGTATTGTTGAGTGCAAGCATATGCGCATGTGCGCCGTAGTCTTTTTGCATCGTGAGCATAGACATAGGCGTAGACATGTGTATAGAATTTTGTATTATAGACGTAGGAGTAGGCATAGCCATGTGTGTGGACGTAGCCGTGGATTTTCTTTCAATATTTTTCTAACCAAAATGTTTTTTCAATGTTTTGTCAAATGCTTTTATTTTTGTTAATTCCCCGAAATGATTTCAAGACAATATTCACAAGTAATGGTCGTAGTATTTTGTAAACAAGTTTGAGAAAAGGAAAAAAAAACAATTTGAAAGATGCAAAGAAAGTAAATGTTTTATTGATATGCCTCTGAATAGGCGAGAATACCGGACACAATTCCTAGAAAGAGGTAATTATAGAAAGTTTTAAACTGTAAATGGCAATAAAAATGATAATTGCTACTGCTGTTCCCCAATATCATTTTAATGATCTTATCTCCTTTGCTTCTGACTTGTATGATTCAGATCTATCTCTCCCTTTGTGGTTCGTAGTCGTATTTCTTAGATCGCAATCTTTTTGTTCTTTATTTCTTTTCGAATGATCCCTAATTTTTTCTTGGATTTCCCTTTCGGGTTTTCAGTCCACCGAGATAATTTTTTTTGTTATATGCCCCTAATCTCTGCCTGGATCGCCCATTAGGGTTTCTGATCCACCTGGACGCTCCTTTTTTCCTAAGTTGCCTGTTTGAGGTTTGAGCTTAGAGAGCTTCTTATACATAGTATTTTTTGACCGCGTTTGAATCTACCGGATACGGTAGTTCTTCCCCATCCATTGTTGCGGGGATAAGACCACCGCCGGAGAATGTTGTTTTGACTACGTATGGACCTTCGTAGTTGGGTGTCCATTTACCGTGTGAATCGAGGCAAGGTAGCAGAATCTTCTTGAGTACTAGACCATGTCGTGGTTCATCTTGTGCAGTTCACCGTTACTCTGAAAGAATTCTGAGGCCAATTTCTGCAGAGTTCGTTTATCGATGCTAGAGGCATGTCCTGAAACCGAGGCTTGTCATCCGATCCTTCTTTCATAGCAAGACTAAGTGTGGGCTCTTGATTGTGTCTTTTTGTGATGCGCGGTTCGTGGTTTGACCAAGTTACTTTGAACATAAACGATATAGTTTCCAGGGAATCTGTCATTTGATTTCTTTTTCGTGGGATGTGACTGAAAATGATCTTTGTGAATTCCATAGTTAGTTTTAAAACATGATCCCGATATGGAATCAGTTTTGGATATTTAGTATCCCATTCGCTGTTGACTTGGTATATAGATTGTTAGAATTCTTTGGAGAAGTAACAATTGCCCCCATGAGTGTCCAACATGCCCCTAGCTCGGGTTCTTTGCCATGCCCTGGTATTTCGTAGTTGCTTATTTTTACAGTAATGTATGTATCTAACCTTGGCCTGTTTCTATAGGAACACACAAATATGTGCAATAAGTTGATCAACTTCTGTGTGGCTCTGTTCTGACATTGCCCCTTAGCTTGGTTTCTTCCGGATCTTCCCAAGTGCTCAGATTAACGGTCTTAATAGCCTCCTGATACGGTTTTATATTGTTAGCTTTTCGTTTTATTTCCCTCGTTATTTTCTCAGAGAGTTCAAGATCTTTATCGTCTTCCTCTTTAGCTTGGTTGATAGGAGCATCAAAATTATATCGGGTTGTAGCAGTAGCATTATCGGTATTTTTGGGCATGGATTTGCACCTTTATCATGTTTTGGCGCAAATGAATATTTGAAAGTCCATATGCAAAGAAAGTATTGCCATTTTTAAATTTAAGATATAAATGCAAGAGAAAGAAAGGGATCTTAATTGAAAACAAAATATAACTTTTATTAATCGTGAATATTGTCTGAAATAAAACGGGGAAACCCTTACAAGCAACCCCCATGCCTCGGGCTTGACATAGTTTCTTTCAAAAACAAGAAAAATTAATTAGAAAAGAAAAAGATCTCAGGAATCTCCACGATGGTCCATATTTTGAGTTCTCCTTCTGGGGCGCATTCTCGGATGAAGTCAGTTTCCTTTTTGGTGTTGACTTTGTTGGATATCCTCGCCACATGTCCGCCATGCTCTACTCCCTTGTTGGAAAAGGTCTCTTGGATTGGAGGAAAATGTGCTTTTCCCTTCAGAGTAGCTTTATATTTTTCTTCATGGTATGGTCCGAATTGGACTATGCCCTGGTCCACTAGTTCTTGCAGCGTTCTTTCAAAGGCTTCATTGTGTTCTAGAGGGAGTCCACATCCCCATAAATATTCTTTTGGAAATTTTATCGGGGTTTTTGCTTGCCTTCTTACCCCAGAGTCAATGACTACTTTAATTGCATTTATTGTCAGCCCATCACGCAAAGGCGTAGGGTCTGATTTGATGTTGGGCTTCTCGAAAGTGATGTCTTGAGTTTCCAACAAATCCTGCACCTTGTGATTTAATGGAAAACACTGTTCTATGGTGTGTCCAGGATAATTAGCATGATACTCGCATTTGGCGTTTGCATCGCATCTTCGTGGGAGTGGTCATACTGGGGGAGCTAGAGGCTTGAGTTCCACTAAGGATGCCTTAACCAACTGTTGCAATAACTGGCTAGGTGGCATAGGGAGTGGATCAAATTTCCTGGGTGGCCTTCTGCCTTGCCGCTGCCCTTGGGGGATCACTAATGGTTGTTGAACCCTGGGTTGTGATACTACAACATTAATTTCTCCCTCTTTTCCTTTGGGGACGTTTGAAGCAGGACTTCTTGAAATTGCAAGGGGGTATTTTATAGCCCCCTTGATATCTTCTCGCTTTTTATTCCAGTTTCGATTCTTTCTATGATAGTTACTAGGTCTGAAAACCCTGAAGAGATATTTCCAACCATCTTCTCATAATACAGCCCTTGCAGAGTCTCCATGAACGTGTCTACTAATTATTTCTCTAACAGTGGTGGTTGCACACGGGATGCTAACTCCCTCCATCTCTGAGCATACTCCTCGAAGGACTCTTCTTCCTTTTGGGACAGGTTCTGGAGTTGCATGCGGGTAGGCGCCATGTGCAGGTTATATTTGTAATACTTTAGGAAAGCATTAGCAAGATCTTCCCAGGTTCGAATATGCGTTCACTCCAACTGCATATACCAGTCTGAAGATGCCCCACTCAGGCTATCTTGAAAATAGCGAATCATCAGCTTCTAATTGTGGGCATGGGCATGCATCTTCCTGCAATACATACGAAGATGATTTCTTGGACATGTGAGTCCCTTGTATTTTTCAAAGTCAGGTACTTTGAACTTTGGTGGAATCACCACAACAAGAACTAGGCCCATTTCTAGAGCGTCTACTCCGAAATTGTTAAAACCCTCCACATATTTTAATCTTTCCTCCAGAGCTTTATACTGACTTATTACCAGTGGATTATCAACAACATAAGTACCAGTCATCTTTAAGGGCGCTTGGTTGGCATCCTCTGGGTCGTGGTCTCCGTATTGCAGGTCCAAGTAGTTGTCTGCATTATTGGTTGGAATCTGTAGGGTATGTGATGCCCCTGGTTTTTGTGGCAGTAGGACAAACCCTTCAGTTTCAGCTTCTTGTTGGGCCATGACAGACTTCTAGAGTCTTACTTCTAGCTCTTTCCTTGTTTGGTGACTGTTTGATATACCAATAGTTTGGGCTATTTCCTTGAAAGCTACCCTGGGAATCTGGTCTTGCCTGTCAATAATGTTCTTCAAAGCTAGGAGAACTTGACTCAAATCTCCTTTCATTTAAGTGACATCACCCTTTACTTGGTTGAGATCCGCTTTGAATGCAGCCTGAGTTTCCTTGATTTTCTCCATTGCTTTTTGTTGATATGCCCTTGTTTGATATGGAGCACAAGGAGGTGGAGATCTTCTTCTACCAATGGTTCAACTAGATATATGTTTTTGAAAAATGAGTTTTGATATGATATGCAGGTGTTCGTGAATGCATGCGTGCGAATGGATGTGTATGAACATGAAATGGTTTCTGGTGTTAAATGTCTTATTCACTTGGATACATGCTTGTCTTTTGCTTATTTTTATTCGGTGATTGGCTTAAAAATAGATACGCAAGCGAGATGTGGGAACAAAATGCCTTTATTGAAGGTAACATAATTCATATATTGAAAAATATTACAATCTTAAACCAAAACTTGTTTGTATGAAATTGAACCAAGGGAAATAAGTCTTCCTTGTGCGCTTGCAGACGTCTTCTCTTGAAACTATCCACCTTTGCTTGACAAAGCTTAAGAAGGTCTTTAGCATATTATTTCCCTTTTGTGGCTTTGATTTCAGACATGTTTGGCGCATTGACGCGAACAAGTTGTTTCCTTCGGTATCCATTTTTTAAAGACAGTCACCGAGATCTTGAGTTTATTATTATTTTTTGTACCCCCTGTGAATAAGACAAATAAAAAGAAACGGGTGATGAATATATGAAATGTATGATGAGTATATGAAATGTATGAACGCACGGATGAATAGACGCAGTGTTAAGTGACGGGGTTTTGTGATAAGTATCCTCAGAAGGTAGGTTCCTTAATTTTGACCTACGGTTGATCTATCCTCCCAGAAGATGGTTTCCTTAAGGGCATCATGAATAACACGAGAGGGAAAAAGCACAAGGGCCTCCGTTAGGTGGAGCCTCCTTACGGTCTGAAACTTTCGTCTCAAAGTCGTGAAAGGTCTCGTCATGAGATTTTAGGATAAGGCTGTTACAAAGAGTCATGGGTCTCCTTCCAAAGTCCTACTCATCAAGAGGATATCTCTCGATAAGTATTCTTTTTCGGAAGTTCACCGACTCTAGGCGAAGTCGTCACATAAACTCGCAGAGATGGTGTACCCCCTAAGCTAATAGACGAACCTTCTTTCTAAGGGTTATTGAAAATATTTTGAGAAATAAAAAATCCCGCCATGCAGTATATATGATGATAAGAAAATTGACAATAAATAATGCAATAAATAAATAAAAAACCCCAAAGTAAAAACCCTAAAACCTAAAGTTGATCCCCAGCAGAGTCGCCAACTGTAGCAACTGGTTTTTAAATCAGAGTTGCCACTATTAGTTTTTATCCTAAGGAAGGGAATCTAACAGAAAACCCTAATTCGCAGACAGAGATTCTAGGTTTCAGACTCAATTAGATGAAAGGAAAGTGTTAGGAACCTTTCATCTACCTTGTTTACAAGGATATTAGGTTTTAGGTTTGGGGTAAACAAGGTTTTAAGCTTTAATTAAGAGGACTCGCCACGTTTTTTTATCGTATGCCTACGTATCCTCTTATGAGGAATCAAAGTCCCAATTCGTAGTTCGTATGGGGTTGGTGTTTTAGGGGTCGCAAACATATTTTGAATCACCTCACACTTTGGTCGGGAGCGGTGATTGCAGAGATTTTGACTAAATGCGCGGTAAGTCAAAATCTGTTTGAAACTCTTTTGCAAAAATAGTTGGTTAGCTTAGTTTATTGCGAAAAAAATAGTTTGATGATTTGTTGCGTGTTTTTTAATCGTATTAACTTCAAAAAATCTTGTTAATACATGATTAAAAATATTTAATGCAAATCAAATGACAAAATAATATATGCATTTTTGATATAAAATAATTTACATGTTATATATAAATAATAATAATTAATAATAATTAATTATGAAAAGAAATAAGTAATAATAATAATATAATAATATAATAATATAATAATAATAATAATAATAAAATAATATTAAAATATGATGATTATATAGAAAAATAAATAATAATAATAATATAAAAGAAATAAAAGAATAATTTAATTGAGTTAAACCAGGGGGTGCGTTTTCTATTTATTCAGTAAAACAGGGGGTGTTGTAATTTGATTGGGTCAGGCCCAAATGTGTAGGCTGGACATGGGGTGTGTTGTTGGCTTCGTTTTAGAAATTGTTGGTAGAAGAGTGTGTGAAAACAAATGGGCTCGGCCCAAACACATATTTTTTGGAAGCCTGGCTAATCGCGTATGGGAAGGCGCAAGGGACTTATGGTGGACTTGGCCTTATGGTCGTCCGATATGGATCAAATGGATGTAATTCAATGGAACACAACAACTACCGTGTTTGCGCGTGCACATGATCCACATAGTATACAAACTTGTTTTTTATGATTCATTCTCTTTTACAGTATCATTTCCCCTCTCATTCACGCAACCTTTTCCCTTACCTTCGCAAACTATTCATCCCTAACCCTAAAACAAGATCGTGGTGGCGGCTACTACAACCTAAACCCTTCTGTAACAACCATCCATCAAAATCCAAACATAAGAATCGTAAAGAAAGAGTTGAGTATTTTTACCCCTTCGTTGTTCCATTTTCTGACCTTCGGGCTTCCGTATCGCGACGCTAACCTCTCTTCTTCTTTGATTTACAGGTCCTATGGTACTTCGCTGGTGGTGAAGGCTTCGAAGACAGCTTCAACGGTGGCGGAAGGTGAGGCAAACAACTACGGTCACGTCACGTGATTAGGGTTTCAAATGTTAAAACCCTAATTACTCTTTCTCTGTCTTCAACAAGCAACTTTGGTGCCTGCGTCTTCTTCAATTTTCTTCTTCCCCCCTCTTTCTGTATTCTCTGCTCTCTGTCTACAGTCCTCCCTCCTCTGTCTCTCGAAGCCTCTTTCTATATTTTCTTTAATTAGTATTTATATCTTTTAGAATTATGTTTAGATTTATGAATTAGAGATCAATTAGGGATTTTGATTTACAGTTGATTGATTCTGTTGATTGTAATTAATTTATGGTTTGTACTGATTCTGTAATTTTCTGGATTTAAACTGTAAATAAAGATTTGGTTATTTTTTATTAAATCTGTAAAGTACGCCTTTTTTTTGGAAAAACCTGCGCATTTTTTTGCTGTGATTGAAACAATGTGCGTTAGCACTCTTTTGGGCTATGTACTGATTTTGATTGGGCTTTCAATGCTACTTTTTGTTTTATCCAGCAACACATTTTGCAGCAAATATTATTTTATATAACCTGACCCAATTGTTGTTGTTTTCAAACAACCTTTAATAATTAAATAAATCTTACAAATAATATTTGTTAATAATATAAATAATCTCTATTGAAAATCTTTTTAGTAAAATACTATTATGATAAAAAGTTCCCAGTAAAACACATTGCGTTTTCTTTTAATAAAGATACATAAATATTTTTGTTTATTAAACAGTAATAGCAAAGGGTTTAATAATAATGCCTTTTTTTCCTTTAAAATAAAACAACAACAAGATATCAAATGAACTACTGAGTTTTAATGGACTTGTAACTTGCACACCCCATCCCTTTTTGTTAGCAACAACCAAAATGTTAATGGACCCAATTCTGACGGGCTTGCATATTTCAACCTCCCCTTTTACTAACGAAAAAAATGGGCTAAGTCATTTAATTTTTAATTAATAGCAAGTTAAACTTAAGTCGCCTTAATAATTTAATAACTCAGTAATTATTAGAATAATTTTTATTTTCGAATCGCATGGGCCATTAGCCAACATGCCTCACGAACGTTCACAAATACACGAGTCTTCCTGATTTAAAAAGCCCCATTCTCGCGAATTAAAATACACCCCCTAGTCTTGGATAAAGATGGGCCATCAGATACTGTTGTACCATCCTTAATTAAATATTTCTTCTATTTTAATCTCAAATTATAAAATCATCGAGGTAGGACAAATTTGGGGTACGACAACTGCCCCTATTCAATTATCTTCCAGTCGAATAGCGTGAGAAAACTCGAGTCTTGTGCATTTTGATTGGAAGTTTATTGAATACTTGAAGTATCCTAAATTTTTTTGACAAGCATAAGGTTACACTGATGTAGCATACCCTTACGAGTCTCAAGGAAGTAGGCAAAGCTGATGATGTATCGCTTACCGGTGTTCGATAACGAGGCATATGGTTTTGAACATGAGAGCCCAATTTTATATATCTTGGTTTTGCTTTAGCTTATTCACCCATTTGGGAGGATGAATACAACAATAATTGATGATGCATGGCTGCTTGAAGACTGAGGCCATGGGTTATATTCGCAAATCGCTGCACGACATTTGAGGCGATTGGCTAGATTTTTTTGTTTTCTTTCGAGCATCGTTGCATGAAGTATGAGGCGATGGTCTGTGTTATTGAATGAAGAAATATATTGTTGTGAAGTTTATGACAATGGGTTAGGTTTTCAAATCGCTGCGTGAAGTCTGAGACGATAAGCTGGAATTGGTTCTCAAGCATCACTGCATGAAGTCTGAGGCAATGGTTTGTGTTACGGAGTAAAGAAACACACATTGCTACATGAAGTCTGAGGCAATGGGTTTGGTTCGTAAATCGTTGCATGAAGTCTGAGACAATAAGCTAGATTTGGTATTTTTCGAGCATCGTTGCATGAAGTCTGAGGCGATAGGCTGGATTTTATGGAATAAAGAAACACATTGCTGCATGAAGTCTGAGGCAATGGGTTAAGTTCACAAATTGCTACATGCAGTCTAAGGCGGCGAACTAGATTTGGTTTTCGAGGTGATGGTCTGTGTTGTGGAATAAAGAAACACAGTGTTGCATGAAGTCTGAGGCAATGAGCTAAACTTTGGTTTTCGAACATCGCTGCATGAATTCTGAGGCGATGGTTTGGAGCGTGGGATAAAGAAACGACATTGCTGCATGAAGTCTGAGGCAATGGGTTAGGTTTGCAAATCATTGCGTGATGTCTGAAGCAATAACCTAGATTTTGGTTTCAAGCTCGCTGCCTGAGGTCTGAGGCAATGATCTGTGTCGCGGGATAAGGAAAGGCATTGCTGCATGAAGTATGAGGCAATGGGTTAAATTGACAAATCGCCGCGTGAAGCCTAAGGCGATAAGCTAAATTTGATTTTCGAACATCGCTGCATGAAGTCTGAGGCGATGGTGTAGGTTTTGAAAATACATTACGACTTAGAGGAAATGTAATGAATTTTGCGAATACATTACGTCTTAGAGGCAATGTACTGAGTTTCGAGAATACATCGCGGCTTAGAGGCAATGTACCGAGTTTGGAGAATACATTGTGGGTTAGAGGCAATGTACTGAGTTTTGCAAATACATTGCGGCTTAAAGGTAATGTACTGAGTTTTGAGGATACATTGCAGCTTAGAGGCAATGTACTGAGTTTTGAGGATACATTGAGGATTAGAGGCAATATGCTGAACTTCGTTCATTACTGCGTGGAGATTTAGGTAATGGACTACTTTATTGGGAACTCATCACTGCATAGACTTAGGTGATGGGCTGAATGCGTCACGGCCCGAAGACTTAGGTGACGGGAGGAACGTAGGAAACTTATTTTGTTGGCTGACCCTTAGATAGCTAAATATAGGGTGAGGCTGTTTGCTTGCTATGAGATACATGCGTATGCATGCGTATTGAATGTTGTATGTATGCAAAATGTATGATGTTTGATGTGTGCAACCCTGAGTGTATTCGTATTGAATGTTGAAATGTATGTGTGTATGAAATATGTGTAAGATGTGTGTATGCCTTGAAATGTTATGTAGATTATTTCTGGCATTCTTTCCTTTAAACCATAGACTTAGAGTTACCAATCCCCTGGTGTTCTATGTTGAATTGTCGTGGCATCATTGAATACGATTTAAATGATGTGAAAAAGCGTTAGCAAAATTTTTAACATTGGTTTTTTATTGTGAGCGCGGGTGTAGGCGTAGACATAGACATAGGTAATCACATATGCGTAGATTTGTATGTTGTAAGCGCAGGCGTAGACGTATGTATTGGCATATGTGTGGCCTTTGTAAACGCATGCGTAAACATAGATGTATGTAGATTCGTATGTTGTAAGCGCATGCGTAAGCGTAGACGTATGTATAGAACTTACAGGAGCACACATGTGCGTGGACGCGTGCGAACGTAGACTTCGTGTTTCAAGTGTAGGCATAGGCGCTGACATGGACGTAGACTTTTTGCGTCGTGAGCGTAGATGTAGGAGTAGATATGTGTATTGACTTTGTATTGTTGAGTGCAAGCATAGGTGCAGGTGTGGACGTAGTCTTTTTGCATCGTGAGTGTAGACATAGGAGTAGTCATGTGTATAGACTTTTTTATTATAGATGTAGGAGTAGGCATAGCCATGTGCATGGACGTAGCCGTGGATTTTCTTTCAATATTTTTCTAACCAAAATGGTTTTTGGATGTTTTGTCAAATGCTTTTATTTTTGTTAATTCCCCGAAATGATTTCAAGACAATATTCACAAGTAACGATCGTAGTATTTTGTAAACAAGTCTGAGAAAAGAAAAAATGCAATTTGAAAGATGCAAAGAAAGCAAATGTTTTATTGATATGCCTCTGAGTAAGCGAGAATACTGGACGTAATTCCTAGAAAGAGGTAATTACAGAAAGTTTTAAAGTGTAAATGGCAATAAAAATGATAATTGTTACTGTTGTTCCCCAATATCCTTTTAATGATCTTATCTCCTTTGCTTCTGAGTTGTATGATTCAGATCTATCTCTCCCTTCGTGGTTCATAGTCACAGTTCTTAGATTGCAGTCTTTTTGTTCTTTATTTCTTTTCGAATGATCCCTAATGTTTTCCTGGATTGCCCTTTCGGGTTTTCAATCCACCGGGATAATTTTTTTGTTATATGCCCATAATCTTTGCCTGGATCGCCCTTTAGGGTTTTCGATCCACCGGGACGCTCCTTTTTTCCTAAGTCATCTGTTTGAGGTTCGAGCTTAGCAAGCTTCTTATACATAGTATTTTTTGACCGCATCTGAATCTGCCGGATGCGATAGTTATTCCCTATCCATTGTTGTGGGGATAAGACCACCACCGAAGAATGCTGTTTTGACTACGTATGGACCTTCGTAGTTGGGTGTCCATTTATCGCGTGAATCGAGGCGAGGTAGAAGAATCTTCTTGAGTAATAGACCATGTCGTGGTTCATCTTGTGCAGTACACTGTTACTCTGAAAGAACTCTGAGGCCAATTTTCACAGAGTTCGTTTGTCGATGCTAGAGGCATGTCCTGAAACCAAGGCTTGTCATTCGGTCCTTCTTTGATAGCAAGACTAAGTGTGGGATCTTGATTGTGTCTGTATGTGATGCGTGATTCGCGGTTTGACCAAGTTACTTTGAACATAGACGATATAGTTGCCAGAGCGTCTGTCATTTGATTTCTTTTTCGTGGGATGTGATTGAAAATGATCTTTGTGAATTCCATAGTTAGTTTTCAAACATGATCCCGATATGGAATCAGTTTTGGATATTTAGTATCCCATTTTCCATTGACTTGGTATATGGCTTGTGATAATTCTTTGGAGAAGTAACAATTTCCCCCATGAGTGTCCAACGTGCCCCTGGCTTGGGTTCTTTGTCAGGCCCTGGTATTTCGTAGTTGCTTATTTTTACAGTAATGTCTGTATCTAACCTTGGCCCGTTTCTATAAGAACACACATATATGTGCAATAACTTGATCAACTTCTTTGTGGCTCCGTTCTGACATTTCCCCTTAGCTTAGTTTCTTTAGGATCTTCCCCTGTGCTCAGATTAACGGTCTTAATAGCCTCCTGATACAATTGTATATTGTTAGCCTTTCATTTTATTTCCCTCGTTATTTTCTCAGAGAGTTCAAGATCTTTATCGTCTTCCTCTTTAGCTTGGTTGATAGGAGCATCAAAATTATATCGGGTTGTAGCAGTAGCATTATCGGTGTTTTTGGGCATGGATTTGCACCTTTATCATGTTTTGGCGCAGATGAATATTTGAAAAATGCATATACAGAGAAAGTATTGCCATTTTTAAATTTAAGATATAAATGCAAGAGAAAGAAAGGGATCTTAATTGAAAACAAAATTTAACTTTTATTAATCGTGAATATTGTCTGAAACAAAATGGGAAAACCCTTATAAGCAATCCCTATGCCTCGGGCTTGACATAGGTTCTTTCAAAAAGAAGAAAAATCAATTAGGAAAGAAAAAGATCTCAGGAGTCTCCACGACGGTCTATCTTTTGAGTTCTTCTTATGGGGAGCATTCTCGGATGAAGTCAGTTTCCTTTTTGGTGTTGAATTTGTTGGATATCCTTGCCACATGTCTGCCATGCTCTACTCCCTTGTTGGTAAAGGTCTCTTGGATTGGAGGAAAATGTGATTCTCCCTTCAGAGCAGCCTTATATTTTTCTTCAGGGTATGGTCTGAATTGGACTATGCCCTGATCCACTAGTTCTTGCAGCGTTCTTTCGAAGGCTTCATTGTGTTCTAGCGGGAGTCCATATCCCCACAGATATTCTTTCGACAAGTTTATCGGGGTTTTTGCTTGTCTACTTGCCCCAGAGTAAATGACTACTTCAATTGCGTTTATTATCATCCTATTGTGCAAAGGTGTATGGTCTGATTTGATGTTGGGCTTCTCGAAAGTGATGTCTTGAGATTCCAACAAATCATGCACCTTATGTTTGAATGGCCAACACTGTTCTATGGTGTGTCTAGGAGAATTAGCATGATACTCGCATCTGGCGTTGGCATCTTATCTTCGTGGGAGTGGTCCGACTGGGGGATCTAGAGGCTTGAGTTCCACTAAGGATGCCTTAACCAGCTGTTGCAATAACTGGCTAGGTGGCATAGGGAGTGGATCAAATTTCCTGGATGGCCTTCTGCCTTGCTGCTGCCCTTGCGGGATCACTAATGGTTATTGAACCCTGGGTTGTGACGCTACACCATTAATTTTCCCCTCTTTTGCTTTGGGGACGTTTGAAGCAGGCCTTCTTGAATTGTAGGAGGTATTTGATGGCCCCCCTGATATCTTCCTGCTTTTTATTCCAGTCTCGATTCTTTCTCCGATAGTTACTAGGTCTGAGAACCCTGAAGAGATACTTCCAACCATCATCTCATAATACAACCCTTGCAGAGTTCCCATAAACGTGTCTACTAATTCATTCTCTAACAGTGGTGGTTGCATACGGGATGCTAACTCCCTCCATCTCTGAGCATACTCCTTGAAGGACTCTTCTTCCTTTTGGGATAAGTTCTGGAGTTGCATGCGGGTAGGCGCCATGTCCAGGTTATATTTGTAATGCTTTAGGAAAGCATTAGCAAGATCTGCCCAAGTTCGAATATGCGTTCGCTCCAATTTCATATACCAGTCTGAAGATGCCCCACTCAGGCTATCTTGAAAATAGTGAATCATCAGCTTTTGATCATGGGCATGGGCATGCATATTCCTGTAATACATACGAAGATGATTTCTTAGACAAGTGAGTCCCTTGTATTTTTCAAAGTCAGGTACTTTGAACTTTGGTGGAATCACCACATCAAGAACTAGGCCCATTTCGAGAGCGTCTACTTCGAAAGCGTCAAAACCCTCCACAACTTTTAATCTTTCCTCCAGAGCTTTATACTGACTTATTACCAATGGATTATCAATAACATAAGTACCAGTCATCTTTAAGGGCGCTTGGTTGGCATCCTCTAGGTCATGGTCTCCGTATTGCAGGTCTAAGTAGTTGTCTGCATTATTTGTTGGAATCTATAGGGTATGTGATGCCCCTGGTTTTGGTGGCGGTTGGACAAACCCTTCAGTTTTAGCTTCTTGTTGGGCCATGACGGACTTCTGGAGTCCTGCTTGTGGCTCTTTCCTTGGTTGGTGACCGCTTGATGCACCAATAGTTTGGGCTACTTCCTAGAAAGCTATCCTGGGAATCTGGTCTTGCCTGTCAATAATGTTCTTCAAATCTATAAGAACTTGACTCAGATCTCCTTTAATTGAAGTGACATCACCCTTTACTTGGTCGAGATCCTCTTTAAATGCAGCCTGAGTTTCCTCGATTTTCTCCATTGCGTTTTGTTGCTAGGCCCTTGTTTGATATGGAGGCCAAGGAGGTAGAGATCTTCTTCTACCAATGGTTCAACTGGAGAGATGTTTTTGAAAAATGAGTTTTGATATGATATGCATGTGTTCGTGAATGCATGCGTGCGAACAGATGTGTATGAAAATGAAATGGTTTCTTGTGTTAAATGTCTTATTCACTTGGGTACATGCTTGTCTTTTGCTTATTTTTATTCGATGACCAGCTTAAAAATAGATACGCAAGCGAGATGTGGGAACAAAATTCCTTTATTGGAGGTAACATAATTCAGATATTGAAAAATATTACAATCTTAAACCAAAACTTGTTTGTATGAAATTGAACCAAGGGAAATAAGTCTTCTTGGTGCGCTTGCGGACGTCTGCTCTTGAAACCATCCACCTTTGCTTAACAAAGCTTGAGAAGCTCTTTAGCATATTATTTCCATTTTGTGGCTTTGATTTCATACATGTTTGGTGCATTGACGCGGACAAGTTGTTTCCTTCGGTATCCATTTTTTAAAGACAGTCACTGAGATCTTGAGTTTATTATTATTTTTCGTACCCCCTGTGAATAAGACAAATAAAAAGAAACAGGTGACGAATATATGAAATGTATGATGAGTATATGAAATGTATGAATGCACAAATGTATAGATGTAAGGTTGAGTGACGGGGTTTTATGATAAGTATCCTCAGAAGGTAGGTTCCTTAATTTTGACCTACGGTTGATCTATCCTCCCAGAAGGTGGTTTCCTTAAGGGCGCCATGAATAACACCAGAGGGAAAAAGCACAAGGGCCTCCCTTAGGTGGAGCCTCTTTACGGTCTAAAACTTTCGTCTCAAAGTCGTGAAAGGGCTCGTTATGAGATTTTAGGTTAAGGCCTTTACAAAGAGTCATGGGTGTCCTTCCAAAGTCCTACTTGTTAAGAGGATATCTCTCGATAAGTATTCCTTTTTCGGAAGTTCACCGACTCTAGGCGAAGTCGTCACATAAACTCGCAGAGATGATGTACCCCCTAAGCTAATAGACGAACCTTCTTTCTAAGGGTTATTGAAAATATTTTGAGAAATAAAAAATCCCGCCATGCAGTATATATGATGATAAGAAAATTGACAATAAAAAATGCAATAAATAAATAATGCAATAAATAAATAAAAAATCCAGAAGTAAAAACCCTAAAACCTAAAGTTGATCTCCAGCGGAGTCGCCAACTGTAGGAACTGGTTTTTAAGTTAGATTCGCCACTATTATTTTTTATCCTAAGGAAGGGAATCTAACAGAAAACCCTAATTCGCAGACAAAGATTCTAGGTTTCAGACTTAATTAGACGAAAGGAAGGTGTTAGGCACCTTTCATCTACCTTGTTCACAAGGATATTAGGTTTTAGGTTTAGGTTTGGGGTAAACAGGGTTTTAAGCTTTATTTAAGAGGACTCGCCATGATTTTTGATTGTATGCCTACGTATCCTCTTATGAGGAATCAGAGTCCCAATTCGTAGTTCATATGGGGTTGGTGTTTTTTAGGGGTCGCAAACATATTTTGAATCACCTTGCACTTTGGTCGGGATCAGTGATTGCAGAGATTTTGACTAAATACGCGGTAAGTCAAAATATGTTTGAAACCCTTTTGCAAAAACAGTTGGTTAGCTTAGTTTATTGCGAAAAAAATAGTTTGATGATTTGTTATGGGTTTTTTAATCGTATTAACTGCAAAAAATCTTGTTAATGCATGATTAAAAATATTTGATGCAAATAAGATAATAAAATAATATATGCATTTTTGATATAAAATAATTTACATGTTAATATATAAATAATAATAATTAATAATAACAAATTATGAAAAGAAATAAGTAATAATAATAATAATAAAATAATATTAAAATATGATAATTATATAGAAAAATAAATAATAATAATATAAAAGAAATAAAAGAATAATTTAATTGAGTTAAACCAGGGGGTGCGTTTTCTAGTTATTCAGTAAAACATGGGGTGTTGTAATTAGATTGGGTTAGGCTCAAATGTGCAGGCTGGACATGGGGTGTGTTGTTAGCTTCGTTTTAGCAATTGTTTGTAGAAGAGTGTGTGAAAACAAATGGGATCGGCCCAAACACATATTTTTTGGAAGCGTGGCTAATTGCGTATGGGAAGGCGCAAGGGACTTATGGTGGACTTGGCCTTACGACCGTCAAATATGGATCAAATGGGTGTAATTCAATGGAACACGACAACTACCGTGTATGCGCGTGTACATGATCCACATAGTATACAAACTTGTTTTTTATGATTCATTCTCTTTTACAGTATCATTTCCCCTCTCCTTCACGCAACCCTTTCCCCTACCTTCGCAAACCATTCATCCCTAACCCTAAAACAAGATCATGGCGGTGGCTACTACAACATAAACCCTTCTGTAACAACCATCCATCAAAATCCAAACACAAGAATAGTAAAGAAAGAGCTGAGAATTTTTACCCCTTTGTTGTTCCGTTTTCTGACCTTCGGGATTCCGTATTGTGACTCTAACCTCTCTTCTTCGTTTGATTTATAGGTTCTACGGTACTTCACCGGTGACGAAGGCTTCGAAGACAGCTTCAACGATGGCGGAAGGTGAGGCAATCAGCTATGGTCACGTCACGCGATTAGGGTTTCAGATGTTGAAATCCTAATCACTCTCTCTCCGTCTTCAACAAGCAACTTTGGTGCCTGCGTCTTCTTCAATTTTCTTCTTCCCCCCTCTTTCTGTATTCTCTTCTATCTATCTACATTCCTCCCTCCTCTGTCTCTCGAAGCCCCTTTATATATTTTCTTCAATTAATATTTATATCTTTTAGAATTAGGGTTTAGATTTAGGAATTAGTGATCAATTAGGGATTTTAATTTACAGTTAATTGATTCTGTTGATTGTAATTGATTTATGGTTTGTACTGATTCTGTAATTTTCTGGATTTGAATTGTAAATAAAGATTTGGTTTTTTTTTTTAAATCTGTATAGTATGCGTTTTTTTGGAAAAACCTGCACAATTTTTGGCTGTGATTGAAACAGTGTGCGTTAGCACTCTTTTGGGCCCTGTACTGATTCGAATTGGACTTTCAATGCTACTTTTTGTTTTATCCAATAACACATTTTGCAGCAAATACTATTTTATATAACTTGGCCCAATTGTTGTTGTTTTCAAACAACCTTTAATAATTAAATAAATCTTACAAATAATATACGTTAATAATATAAATAATCTCTACTGAAAATCTTTTTAGTAAAACACTATTATGATAAAAAGTTCCCAGCAAAACACATTGCGTTTTATTTTAATAAAGATATATATATATATATATATATATATATATATATATATATATATATATATATATATATATATATATATATATATATATATATATATATATATATATATATATATATATATATATATATATATATATATATATATATATATATATATATTAAACAATAATAGTAAGGGGCTTAATAATAATGTTTTTTTTCCTTTAAAACAAAACAACAACAAGATATCAAATGAACTGTCGAGTTTTAATGGACTTGTAACTTGCACACCCCATCCCTTTTTGGTAGCAACAACCAAAACGTTAATGGACCCAATTCTAATGGGCTTGCATATTTCAACCTCCCCTTTTACTAACGAAAAAAATGGGCTAAGTCATTTAATTTTTAATTAAGAGCAACTTAAACTTAAGTCGCCTTAATAATTTAATAACTCAGTAATTATTAGAATAATTTTTATTTTCGAATCGCATGGGCCGTTAGCCAACATGCCTCACGAACGTTCATGGATACACGAGTCTTCCTGATTTAGAAAGCCCCATTTTCGCGAATTAAAATACACCCCTAGTATTGGATAAAGATGGGTCATCAGATAATGATGTACCATCCTTAATTAAATATTTCTTCTATTTTAATCTCGAAAAATAAAATCATCGAGGTAGGACAAATTTGGGGTACGACAGCTGCCCTTATTCAATTATCTTCCAGTCGAATAGCGTGAGAAAACTAGAGTCTTGTGCATTTTAATTGGAAGTTTATTGAATACTTGAAGTATCCAAAATTTGTCTGACAAGCATAAGGTTACACTGATGTAGCATACCCTTAAGAGTCTCAAGGAAGTAGGCAAAGCTGATGATGTATCGCTTACCGAGGTTTGATAACGAGACAAATGGTTTTGAACTTGAGAGCGCAATTTTGTATATCTTGGTTTTGCTTTAGCTTATTCACCCATTTGGGAGGATGAATACAACAATAATTGATGAAGCATGGCTGCTTGAAGACTGAGGCCATGGGTTATGTTCGCAAATTGATACACGATGTTTGAGGCGATTGGCTAGATTTTTTTGTTTTCTTTCGAGCATCGCTGCATGAAGTCTGAGGCGATGGTCTGTGTTATGGAATGAAGAAATACATTGTTGTATGAAGTTTGTGGCAATGGGTTAGGTTTGCAAATCGTTGCGTGAAGTCTGAGACGATAAGCTGGATTTGGTTCTCAGGCATCACTGCATGAAGTCTGAGGCGATGGTTTGTGTTACGGAGTAAAGAAATACACATTGCTACATGAAGTCTGAGGCAATGGGTTTGGTTCGTAAATTGTTGCATGCAGTCTGAGGCGGCGAACTAGATTTGGTTTTCGAGCATCGATGTATGAAGTCTGAGGTGATGGTCTGTGTTGTGGAATAAACAAACACATTGTTGCATGAAGTCTGAGGCAATGAGACAAAATTTGGTTTCCAAACATCACTGCATGAAGTCTGAGGCGATGGTCTGGAGTGTGGGATAAAGAAACGACATTGTTGTTTGAAGTCTGAGGAAATGGGTTAGGTTTGCAAATTCCTACGTGAAGTCTGAAGCAATAAGCTAGATTTTGGTTTCGAGCATCGATGCTTGAGGTTTGAGGCAATGATCTGTGTCGCGGGATAAGGAAACACATTGCTGCATGAAGTCTGAGGCAATGGGTTAAATTTGCAAATCATTGTGTGAAGTCTGAGGCGATAAGCTGAATTTGATTTTTGAACATCGCCGCATGAAGTTTGAGGCGATGGTCTAGGTTTTGTGAATACATTGCGGTGTAGAGGCAATGTGTGATGTGGTGGGAGAACTGACTTGAGGTTTTGCGTTTGTGTTTGCAAATGTTTCAGTTTAGCAAGAGTCGCCACTGACTTTTATTTTATCCAAAAGGAAAGGTAAAAAAGCACAGGAAATACCTTTGAGATTATTTTTGAGTTCGGGGGGTAGATTATGAAAAGGGAAGTTGCTAGCCTGTTCATCCATGGTTTTTCCATGGACTCTTAGTTACTTGTTTTAGATCACTTCCTTTGATTTTCCAATTGTTTGAAATGGTGCTTTTGTGTGTGGTTTTGAAAGTATTTTGAAAAGAGGCCTTTGTTCAGCAACCTTTGTAATGATTCTTGTTTGAATGTATACAAAGGTGTTTGTCTTTTGAAAAATGTTTCAATGTTTGAAAGTTGTTTGGAAATGTGTGTGTGTTTGTTTGAAAAATAGCAAGGATTGTTTGAAAGAGATCAAGTAACTATGAGTTATCTACCCTCTCAAAAGTCTTTCCTACACATTTTTTATTCCTTTGACATTGTTGTTTTACCATTGCATTTGGTAAACAACCCTATCTTTGGATGTTAAACGGGACGGGCGTGGGTCATCGTATGACCATGATAGCAATGGCACCAAGTATCTTAGCAAGTTTAAGGGACTAAGATCATTTGTTTTAAGGCAACATTTTGATAGCGTCATTGAGGGACTATGATATTTTTGTTTTGATTGATTTTGTTTTGCCAAGATACCTAGTATGCATACCATGGCCATTTTAAGGCAACAAAGTGGATGAAATCCTAGGGGTGCTTGTGTGAGATGTGTTGTCATTTTTCATGCATTTTTGTCTTGTATTAAGTCATGCTATTTGTTTTGATTTTTGGTCTTTGCATACAAAACCCTAGTTTACTATCATGGTATATGAAAGCAATAAAATGCGTAAAATAAATCTAGACTATTACAACAATATTATGTGGAGGGGGATACAAGTTTTGAATAGGGGGATATTGCTCAAAATAAAATCCTAAAATTATTACAATCATATTGAATTTATTGTACAAATAAATAAATAAGCAAATATTTAAATATGGAATAAAATGTAAATATACAAGAAATTTTTTTATATTAATTTTATGTATGAGAAAATGAATTTATTTATGTCTTAAAAATAAGAAAATAAAATGATTATTTTTTGAAAGGGTGAAAACCCTAATTTTGTTTTAAAAGAAAATATATATTCTAATTATTTATTTGTTCATTTTTGTTTAAGAAAAATAATATTAATATGTACAAAATGTTAAAAGTTGAAATATGTGTAAAAATATTATTTTAAGTGTATAAATAATAAAAATAAAAATATAAGTATTCTTATATTATTTTCAAGTTTTATTTAAGAAAATAAATTAAATTATTACTAATAAACTATTTTTATGCCCTAAAAATAATAAAAATAATAAAATAAAAATGCATAAATTTAAGAAAATATTTTTATGATTTTATAATGTTCAGAAAAAATAATAAATGTCAAAAATATGTAATATGCAAGAAAATATAAAAAATATCAAAAAATACAAAGGGGGTGCAAAAAGTAAAAGGGGGTGCAAAAAGAAACAGGCCCAAGCGCCAGGCCTAGAACAACTTCATCCCTGACCTTGAGACACCACGCGCGCGCTTCTGTTATACAAATCCTGTTCTTGCTCATGCTTGCGTAAAATTAAAAACTTATAACATGAAAAATGTAGCTCATCATCACACGATTCCAATGATATAAAGAACTTGACCTAACTCTCAAAGATCAGAGAGAATTTTAATGGCCCTAATTTCCGACCTAGTTTTTTTAGCAACTTCAACTATCAAATACTCCTAGCTCAGTTAATATAAATGGAATCTATGCATATGTACAACTCAAGCAACTTAAGGACTACATTTTTGCTTCACAAACCTAAGCCTAAGGATGTCTAAATAGAGAGATAGAAACTTGACAAATACCTTGTTTAGTTGAGTTTGGATAAGGTAATGTAGCAACTTTGAGTGAGGCCTGAAGGTCGTGTAAGCTTGCTAGAAGTTCCCTCAACCTTTCCCAATGCTCAGCTTGCTTTGTAGATGCCTGAATCTTCCTATAGAAGTCAACCTGCAAAGCTTCAAAATGAAAATGATGAAGTGTGAAAATGAGCTCACAGTTGCTGGATAGAGGCCTGGATAGTTCAGGTGTGATGTAAGGAATGTGTTTGAAGTGGTTCAAGGCAAAACGCACGAGCCAATTTTATTTTGGAAATGGTTCTGCAGATGATGCCTTGTTTGGGCAGGAACTTGTGATTTTTGTGTTTTGGAGTGTTTGAGAGCTTAGCAAATCGTGTCTTAGGCTTGTTACAATATTCTGAACTTGTCTCAAATGATACAAAGACTTGGTTTTTATCAGATGGAAGAGTTGTGTGGACTTTTGCAAGTTTCTTGCTTTTGAAGCAAAAGTGAAATGACAATGCCCAAAAGCTTGTACTTGCTAGTTCCTTAGCTGCACATAGTTGGTGAACTTTGCTTGATATTTGTGGACTTTGTTTGCAGCAAGATATTAGGTCCATGGCTCAAGATAAACAAAGTTGCATAAAGTATGCTTTATCAAAGTAGCATTGTTACCTTTATGCCATAAATGGAATAACTCAATGTACAAAGCTTCAAAGATCAGAATAAGACCTTTATCCACTGTGTTTGCATTAAATTAAGGAGTGTAGAAAGGATTAGAACCTGTAAACCAAGTACAAGCATGCTTGGGACATATTTGCAACTTGTATCAATGTGAAAAATGCCTTGAACAAAAGTGATAATGTGCCATTTTCTTTTCTTCGATTCTCCCTAACCATAAATGATCTTGGAGAGTTCTTGGACATTTTGGAAAGCTTGTAACATGCTATACAACCCATCTTTGAAATTAATTTTGAGATTCCACTTGGAACTAGGTGAAAAGTTGCCATGCAGTTAGGTCAAAAATCTGCCTAAACTAGAGCAAAATTTCACTAAGTTAAAAAGTTTTTGGACACCTATTCCCAAAATCATAACTTGAGATCCAAGCATCTTTTGGGAAAACTTTATTAATAAAAGTTATAGATTTTATGGAGGACTACAACTTTCATGTTGGAAGCTTTGTTTTAATCCAAATGCATCATGGTGAAAAAATTGGGAAAAGTTGAAGAAGAAAAAAAGAAATTTTCATAACTTAGAAAATTTCTAAGTTATGAAAAATTTCAAACTTAAACCCTAATTTTCAAAATTAGGTTTCTTGGTGAACATGTTTCATGTTTTGACACATCTTGGTGAAATATTACCCTTGGCACTTGATTTTGACCAAAAAGTCAAAGTTTGACTTTTCAGTGTACAGTTGATTTTTGATCATTTGACTGGAAAATCCATCTGTCAATTCAATGCATTTGAGATCTTTTGAACCTTGTGATTAGGTAAATATGATTCCATTGAGTCCTTGAAACCATGCTTTAACCCAATTTGCCATTGGCTAGGTGAAAAATCAGAAATTGCCCTTCCTCAGTCAAAACCCTAAAAATGACCATTTTGCCCTTTTGAAGATCTGATCAAATTTCTTGAGGAGTTATGGTCCAAACTTGATCAAATGGTTCATATGATTTTATAATGTTGATGTGGATCAAAAACTATGAGGTTTGACTGTAAATTGGCCATGGTTGACTTTTTCCCCAATACAGCTGATTTTTAGGTCAACTGTCCAATTGACTGGGCAAAAATGTGATTCAAAGCTTGAAACTTGGTATGAGCAATCTTAGGAGTCCAACATGAAGTATGAAATTCACATGAGGCATTAGAAGTCCAAAAGTCCCTGTGCAAACTCAAACCCTAATTTCAGGTCAACAGTGCAAGGAGAGGTCTTGAGCTGAGCAAACCCTAATATGGTCTTGAGTCCAAGAAGTCTTGTGAGGAGAATCTTGATAAAATGAGAGGGCAAATTTTTGGGTACAACAGCTGCCCCTGTTCAATCTTCTTGAACCTGAAGAGTTAGATTGGCAAATTTGGTCGTTCGTGACTCGAAGGTAAAAGATGATTGGACACTAGAGTGCCCGTAAATTTGCACTCGTCAAAATGTAGTTGAGGAAATGGGCTTAAAGATGCCATTTGGATATGTGATAGAATCTTGTTGGAGATGGGATTAATGATGCCATCCAAGACTGTTTGTTGTAAATTAGGAGAATGAACATCAGAATGGTATCCGTATCTGGAACGTATCTGAGTTGTATCTGGAGATTTGAATCTGAATAAGTGACAGAATGGCTTCCGTGTCTGGAGCGTATCTGGACTGTATCTTGAATAGGTGACATAATGACTTCCATGTTTGGAGTGTATCTGAGCTGGGGAAAATCAGAATGAGTGACATAATGACAACCGTGTATGGAGCGTATCTGGACTGTATCTGAAGTTGAGATCTGAATGAGTAACAGAATGACTTCCGTGTCTGGAGTGTATCTATACTGTATCTTGACTTTGAATTCTGAATGAGTAACAGAATGACTTCCGTGTCTAGAGTGTATCTTTACTGTATTATGAATAAGAGATCTGAATGAGTAACATAATGACTTTCGTATCTGGAGTGTATCCGTACTGTATCTGAATAAGAGATCTGAATAAGTAGCAGAATGACTTTCGTGTCTGGAGTGTATCTATACTGTATCTGAAATCTTTGAATGTTTGTTAAAGATAATTGTTAATCTTATCCTGAAAAGGGTAAAATGTTAGCTGAAACACAAAGTTATGTTGCATGAAATGTATGATGCAATAAAATGTGCTTTATCAATGTTTATGATATATGAATGTAATGTATGCGCATGTAAGCTGATTTGCTGTATTGCTGAGGAAAATAAATCCTTGTTAGCCGGAGATAATGAAATCTTGACTGCTGCCGGGGAAACTAAATCCTTGACCGATGCTGGAGATTCAAAATCTTTGATTGCTGAGAATGAGAAATCCTTGGTGAATGTTGGGGATGGAAAATTCCTGACAACTTCTGTGGAAACGTGAGAATCCTTCATGTCTTGAAGTTGGAGTATTGACAAAATCTGTTGTGAGAGTAATGTCAAACTGCCTGAGAAATCTGCTTGGGAAATCCAGAGAACTTTGAGGACTTCTACTGGGGGTTAAATAATGGGAATCCTTACTCGGATGGGGAATATGGAAAACTCTGATGATTTCTGCGGGGAAACAAGAATGAGAATCTTCGATCTGCAGGGGAATAAAATTCTGACAAATTCATGCTGGGGAGTGATGAAGACTCTGGAAACTTCACTGGGGAATCAAGAATGAGAATCTTCTTTCTGTTGGGGATTAAAAACTCTATGGGGAAAAAGGCTTACTGCTGGAGAGTAAGTTCAGGATTCTGAGGGAAAAAGCTTATTCCTGTTTGGAAAAAGTTCAGGAGTTTGGGTTGTATGCCACTCTACTGGGGAGTTATCCTAGGTTGGGGATAAAAGTTAACTATTATCTGGTTGACTTCCAAGCTTCAAGACAACTTGCTGGGGAAATTGGGGAAAACTGAATGGTTCCCGCTGGGGATTGATAGTTAGAAATTTGACTTGACAGGGGAAGAAGGTTTCATCTCTGCTGAGGGTCTGTAACTCAAAGTTTTTGCTCCGCTTTGGATTGGGAGTTTGAAGACTTAACTCTGATGGGAATTAAAGGTTTGAAAATATAACTCCGCTGGGATATGTATTTCAAGGTTTTAGCTCCGCTGGGGACCTAGATGATGTACTGCAGGGGATTTCTCTTGGAATAGCCTGAAAATGTTTTCCTATACCTTCAACCTGTCAGTAATTATTCTTTCCCATTTTGTTTATTTGTAAACAGTGATTATATTCAAATGCATATGCTCATTAATAAATCATTGGACATTTTCAAATAAAACACAAGTGTAAAAAGGAAAAGACAAATAGTTTTCTGCACTTTGAAGTATCTTTGTATTAACTTTGTGTAAGTATTTTGTACAAAGGAGACAGACATCCTAGTAAGAGAACTTTGTCATAAAGATGAGAAAAATTTATACAAAGAAAGATGGCTATGTGTGAAAATTCCCTGGGGTTCCCATTCTGCTATAGCCTTCGTAACTCTGAATATCTTGTCCATTCATTGCTTCGTCCGAAGATGATTGAGTTGATCAGAAGCCCGAAGCTTGTTTGTGAAGAGATTGTCCTTAAAGTGATCCGACGAGACATAGTCATACGCTTTAATTCCCTAACTTTTGCCTGGACCGCCCTTTCGGGTTTTCAGTCCACCGGGAAACCCTTTTTTGCCCAAGTCTCCCTTTCGGGTTTTCAACTTGCCGGGTGTACATATTTTTTTATTTATCCCTAATTTTTGCCTGAACCTCCCTTTCGGGTTTTCGATTCACCGGGATGCCCTTTTTTTCCCAAGTCGCCCTTTCGGGTTTTCAACTTACCGGGTCATTCATGCGTAGTATCTTTTGACTATGCCTGCGTTCGCAGGGTGCGGCAGGTCATCCCTGTCCATGGTGGTTAAGATCATTGCCCCACCAGAAAAGATGTTTTTGATCACAAATGGTCCTTCGTAGGTAGGGGTCCATTTTCCCCTGGGATCACTTTGCGGCAATATGATGCGCTTGATTATCAGATCCCCGACTTGATATGTCTGGTGCCTAACTTTCTTGTTGAAAGCCTTGATCATCCGTTTCTGATACGCCTGACCATGGAAAATAGCAGTAAGTCGCTTTTCATCAATCAAGTTAAGTTGATCAAGCCGGGTCTGAATCCAATTGTCTTCACTCAAACCAGCACCTTTCATGATTCTCAAGGAGGGAATCTGAACCTCGATAGGTAAAACAACTTCCATGCCGTATACCAAAGAATAGGGTGTTGCCCCAGTTGATGTGCGCGCCGTGGTACTGTATCCGTGGAGAGAAAACGGTAACATCTCATGCCAGTCCTTGTAGGTGACTGCCATCTTTTGTATGATCTTCTTGATATTTTTGTTCGCAGCTTCGACAACACCGTTCATCTTTGTCCGGTAGGGAGATGAATTGTGATGTTGAATCTGGAACTGCTCACACAAAGTGGTGATCATAGTATTGTTAAGGTTTGTACCATTGTCAGTGATGATCCTTTCGGGAATGCCGTACCGGCAAATGAGGTTCTGCTTGATGAACCGGGCAACAACATTCTTTATGACGGATGCGAAGGAAGCTGCTTCTACCCACTTGGTAAAATAATCAATGGCCACCAGAATAAAGCATTGTCCATTGGATGTTGTAGGCTTGATCTCTCCAATCATGTCGATTCCCCACATAGCGAATGAACAAGGAGCTGTTAAGACATTTAAGGGAACTTGAGGTATATGTACCTTGTCTGCATAGATTTGACATTTGTGACAAGTCCTGGAATGTTGATAGCAGTCAGCTTCCATGGTAGACCAGTAATAGCCTGCCCGAAGAATCTTCTTAGCCATCGTATGTCCGCTAGAGTGAGTGCCAAAGGTACCATTGTGCAATTCAGCCATGATTTATTCAGCTTCCATCTTGTCCACACAACAGAGCAGAATGCAATCATGATTGCGCTTGTACAGGATACCATTCCTCAGGAAGAACTTGGCAGAAAACCTCCTCAAGAACTTTTTGTCATTGACTGAAGCTCCTTCAGGGTATTCCTGAGCCTCAAGATACCTTTTGACCTCGTGAAACCATGGTCAGTCCACTACTTCTTCGGTATTAATCTCGCGACAATGTGCAGGTTCGTCCATCTGTTCAATGGTGATTTGGGGAGCCTCATTATCCCAGTTAAGTTTAAACATGGATGACATTGTAGCTAGAGCATCTGCTAGCTGATTTTCTTCTCGCGGGAAGTGCTCGAAGGTAATCTGCTCGAACTGAGGTAGCAATATCAAGACATGTTCTTTGTAAGGGATGAGGTTTGGATGCTTAGTGTCCCACTCTCCTTTGATCTGAATGATGACCAAAGCTGAGTCTCCAAATACAATCAAAGATTTGATTCCCAAGTCTATGGCAGCCTTGAGTCCAAAGATGCAAGCTTCATACTCGACCATGTTATTGGTGCATTTAAAGCAAAGTCTGGCGGTGAAAGGTGTATGGCAACCTTCTAGAGAGATGAGTACCGCGCCGATACCATTGCCAAGTGCATTGGAGGCCCCATCAAAGTACAGGGTCCATCGGGATCCTTGTTCGGGTCCGTCATATGGTCTGAAACCTTCAATGTTGTCCAATGTCATGATGTCTTCGTCAGGAAAATCAAACTTCATGGATTGGTAATCTTCGACAGCTTGATGAGCTAGATGATCAGCTAGCGCACTCCTCTTTATAGCTTTTTGGGTTGTGTACTGTATATCGTATTCGGTCAGGATCATCTGCCACCTAGCTATTCTTCCAGACAAAGCAGGCTTCTCAAAGATGTACTTGATCGGATCCATCTTAGATATCAGCAAAGTGGTATGAGTCAACATATACTGCCTTAGCCGGCGAGCAGCCCATACCAAAGCGCAACAAGTTTTCTCGAGCAGTGAGTATCGGGTCTCACAGTCGGTAAAATTTTTGCTAAGGTAATAAATGGCATGCTCTTTTCGGCCAGACTCGTCATGTTGGCCCAGTACGCACCCCATTGAATTCTCTAGGACAGTCAGATACATGATTAGCGATCTTCCTTCGACGGGTGGCATCAAGATAGGAGGTTCTAGCAAATACTCCTTGAATTAATTTCATTATATTTTTGTAAATAAATACTAATAACTTGAATTAATTTTAATTAGGCAACTTTAACCTTTTTTTAAATAACTAAAATAAATTTAGAATTAGGTTTATTAACTTTTAATTTTAATTCCTTTTGTTTTATTTCATTAAAAACATAAAAATACAAAAAACATTTTTTTAATTAATTAATTAATTAGTTTAATCATTAGTTTTAATCTCATTTAATCACAAAAAAGACAAAAAAATTCATTTCTTTTCTTAAAAGGGTCAAAACCCTTAAGGCATTCCCGATTAATTTTTATTCGCGCGCATTTATTTTATTTTGATTATTATGTAACTGGTTCAAGAATGTAATAGTAATTAGGTTTATTGCTTTCTTTACTTTCCGCACTTTATCAAAACGGGTCTTTGTTTTTTTGGCGATGTATAGACCCGTGCCTTGTAATAGCGTAGCTTTACATTCCCGCACTTTAATTTTTCGCACCCCTAACTGTTAACAATGCATGAAAGAATGTATGTAAATAAATTAATCCGTAGCTCACAAATAACATGTACAAGATAACATTAACTGAAAAACAACACACATGCACATGCCACTCCTAGGGTACGCCTCATTGGTTGCCTCGAACGTGGTCATCAAGTATAGGACGTCTTAGAGGTCGCCCTTTGTCTAAAGATCCAGTTGCCTCGAAACGGTTGCCTCGGATAAAAGGATCTAGGACATTAGGGTTACTTCTAAGGTGTCCTACCATTGCTTCGGTGACCACACTTTCCCGATAATCGAATTGACCCGAACACCTCCAACGACGGTGCTACCTACCCCTCAATGGTGGGATAACACTATCTAAAGGACTCTTACACAGCCCAATTCCTTAGAGTAGGTAGATTCTCTTAAGTACTTGCTCTTTTCAAACAAACAAAACAATTTTTCGCACTCACACTTTCTAAAAGTTTTCAAACAAATTTTTCATACACTCTTGAGGACTGATACAAGAGTTACTTAGAAATTTTTCAAACGAAACTTTTTCAAAACCCACACACATTTTAAAAAGCAAACAATTTTTGAAAACATAAGAGCAAGTACCTAAGAGCCCGTGGATAACCACGGATAGAAAGGGTGCTAACACCTTCCCTTTCTATAAATCTACCTCCCGAACCGAGAAACATTCTCGAATAAGGAATTTTGCTGTGCTTTTGTCCTTTCCATGTTGGAGAACATAAAAGACGGTGGCGACTCTTGCTTACCGCGACATTTCGCGAACCAACTTAAAAAACAGTCAGTTCTATTTCCACCGATCACAGAACTGGCGACTCTGCTGGGGACATACTTAATAAGTGAGGTGTACCTTAGGATTAGATCATACTTATGTTTTCAATTGAATGTCTTGTTTGCTTTTATATTGTGGGCTTGTTTTGGAGTTACATAGATCCTAACCCGGATCTGGGGAATACCCTTTTAGGTAGCATAAGCTGTGAGGGACCTGTCCGGCGTAGACCGACACGGGTGAAACAGTGGCTACGTTGGTGTGACACCTTGGTCTGTACCGATATCCCTTGTGTTGCAACGAGGAGAATATGGGTCTTCTGAGGAGTCATTAAGTACCAACCGACCTTAGAACCCTAAATTGACCCAACTTGGCCATAGAACAGTAGCAGTATGCTACACCCATTGAGGCTAAACTCTCGCGATGGTTCTGGCCGCAAGAAAAGATTGCGACGCTGGAGTTATGACCGATTGAGGGTAGTCAGTGATATTGGGATCCTCTAGAACCCGATTACTTTTGATAGGACAGGTCATAACCAACAAAACTGAAAGAGGGTAGTACCTAGACCTCGTGCTGGCCTAAACTCTAAGGGCTCTCTGTGTGACTTGTGTGCCTTCAAACTTGAATTACTTGCATGCTTGTTATCTGACATATGAGTTCCTTGCATGTTTTGTTTACAGTCCTTAATCTAGACTCATAACAGGGTTTACTTACACCACTCCACGCATAGCATAACATCATACCATTGCATACATCCTACATAAGGACTAATCCATTTCAAGGATCTCAAGGGTTTGTGATGCAGGTCATGATGAACCAAATGTCTAGCAAGGGGTAAAGGGGATTTATTTTCCTCTAGCCAAGGTTAATGACTTGAGTCAGGGGCTATGACCCACTCGATATGGTGAGCCTTGACTCTTAAAGAAGGACTCTCATCAACATGAAGTCCCTTCCATCAAGCTACAAAATTCAAATTCTAACAATTTTCTTGTTTACCCCGCGAGATCCTTGAAAATATTGCATGCATACATACATATCATGGCATTACAGGTACTCCTTTGACAGGTCACTTACCATCTTCGTTGTTTATTTCAGCAATGGCTTCCCAACAAAACAACCAGGATCTTCATGCTCAAGAGACTCGGTTCGGGGAGATCCTCCTAAATCTATCCAAGGGGCAGGAAGAGCTGAGAACACTCCTCATGGGGAATTTGGTCAGGAAGAGTCCCGAAGACGACAAGGACGAACGGCTGAAACATCTGCAAGCTGAGGTGGATGTAATGAGAACCCAGATGCTGGGGCAAATGGCTCTTATCCAAGACTTATCTCAAAGACAAGGAGAGCTCAGGGTTCTCGTCAACCAACTGCTTCGGGATAACCAACTGGGGCAAACATCTAAGGTTGAAGAGCAAGCCATCATTCAACCACCTGTGGGGCAAGAAGACCGGGGAAAAGCTCCTCAGTTTGCTTCAGGGTCACAAGCCCAGCATCAACCTCACCAGCGTCAACAGGATAATCGGCGTAAGCGAAATACGTCTGGAAGACATTTCCCGGAGACTGGTATACCATCATCACTGATACTGAGACGCTTGTTAGAGGTCAAGCTGATTGCTTTAAAGGATCCTCCTAAGACTCTCAACATAACCTCCCTAAAATATAATCCTGATGAAAGGTGTGCCTACCATTCTGACAGCCCTGGACATGACACTGACGACTGTTGGAGCCTGAGGAACAAGATTCAAGACTTGATCGACGGAAGGGTGCTAGAGTTCATGTCGGGTGGTAAAATGAACATCTTCTGCTGAGAATCTTCCATCTGAGATGACTAGTTCAAACTAAGAAACTTTTGTTCATTCGAATGTTCAAGTTGTATTTTTCTTTGATTGTTTAAACAATTATCATGTCAAACTCTATTATTTCATTAATGCATTACACGTGTCTGTTTTGAAGTAATTGTGTTCTCTATATTCAAAATTGCTTGTATTTTTTCTTGATGTTCAAATCTCGATTGAAAATTCTAAGCCTCTTGAGGGAGGATGACAAAAACGATACCACAATCTACAGTATGCTTTTGAACAGACCCCGCTGATGAGGTACATGCATTGTTTCAATTCCTAAACACTGGAGTTATAAGGAAGATAATCCCTCGTCAACCCCCTTTGATCCAAAGAAGTAGGAGTTTTTCTTTTCAAAAATTAAAACCCTTAATTATAACCCGGGGCAGGGTAGTTCTCTCAGTTGATCCAAGTGCACAGCGAATAGCACCAAAGAAGTCCTTACAAAACAAAAGACAGTGATGGCTCCGAATAATCATAAAGACAGGCAGTCATTATCTCCCAAAAAATAAAAGCCCATTAAGTCAAAACCTATGAAGGAGACTTACAAAACTGGGGCATCCCGCTGACTGTGATCATGAAAGAAACAGTTCAGGCAAAAAACAGGGATAACGAAATCAAAAAAAGAAAGCGGTCCTACAAACCCTTAACACCAAAAGAAATGACTTCCTGGTCAAAATAAACTGTCAAGATCCGAACCATCATTGGTATATCAAAGCAAAGACTCAAACAAGGTCTAGCGCATGATCAACTGAGTTTAGGTTTGAAGAACATCACGAAGAGCGGGTGGGTACAGATAAATTTGAGCCTTTATCCTTCGTTTCTTAAAACCGTGAACCAGGCCACGTTATAACATTCAAAAGTCCTAGCTGAAGCATGGGTTAATTCGAAAGCATACTGTTACGAAAGGTATCCTGACTCCTTAAGGCTTGCGGTAAAATAACGAGTTGACATCACAGTTTACAAAAAATTCACTTGTTTTTATAAAAAAATGCATTTTCAAAAACTTCAAGACAGACATAAGCTTTGCATTCTTGATATAACACTGTTTGCATATGACTATTTGTTCGAACAACATAGAAATTCGCACGACGAATATCTAAGTGAACAAAAGTACTTCCAACCAAGGGGCAGACATGATCATGGTCTATCATCTGGGGCAGTTAAGTCAAGATTCGGAGAATCTCTCAAAAGGCCAACCAGCTTGGGGTAAATCTCCATCTGGATCACTTGGGGCATTGGACGATCAAACGAAGATCTTCTGGTAGTAGGGTAACGCAGCACTACTGACAGTGACAACTCCCTGCATCCTGAGAGCACGGACATAGTCGAAAAATTACTACGCAAAATCAAAGACCCGCTAGGTTGACACACCTAGGCAAAAATAAGGGCTTCCCGGCGAACCAAAAGGGTTCGGGTAAAAATAAGGGATGAAATGAAAAATCTGTACACCCGGCAAGTCGAAAACCTGAAAAGGCGGCTTGGGCAAAAATGGGTATCCCGGTGGACTGAAAACCCGAGAGGGCGGTCCAGGCAAAAGTTAGGGATTAAAGCGTACGACTATGTCCCGTCACCTCGTCACTTGCCTACCAGAAGAAGATTTGTCAAAGGGCAGTTGTCCAACACCTCCACAGGTACCTTCTCTCTCAGAAACTGGGGCAATAATGAGTTGTCTAGGCGATCTGGTTGCTCTGTCCACCAAGGTACTAAGGTAGGTTCGGCTGAAGAACATAACCAAGTTACCTACACCCCGAGCAGAGTTGGTCTCCCGTCAACCCTAACAAGGCACAATATCTCTAGCAAGTCAGCAACGCTCTCCCCAAGCAGAGTTAGCTTACTGTCAGCCTTAAGGAAATTGGGTATCCCTAGAAAATATCAATATTCCCCAGTGGAGTATGCAGATATTCCTAAGCAAGCATCCCCGACAATCTTAATCTAAGATTGTTCCTCGGTGGAATACAGATATCCAGTGGAGCCGCTTCCCAGTGCAGTCCAAAGTCTCCCCAGGAGAGTTGATTATCCTCCCCAGTAGATTCTGGAAGCTTATCCCTGCAGAATACGAACGCATCTCCCCGGCTTTATTCAAAGGTTATTCCCCACCAGAGCTTATAACTGAGTTATCCTCAGCCAATTACCACGGAAAGATCGTCCTCGGCGAAGTTCTTCCTACCCCCCCCAGCGGAGTTCATCAATTCCCTCAACAAAGCTTATCAACGGTATCCCCAGCGGATTTATCATCAAACCTCAGCGAAGTATCTCTCCCCATAGAGTAATTCCCCGCAGAGTAATCTCTCCAACAAGTTTATTCCCCAACGGAGTCATCTTCTCCTACCGGTTTATTCTTGCAACCATCATCCCTAGCGGAAATGAAGAACTCTACTCTTCAAACATCAGCCCAGGATTCAGCTTCCCGACATTCGTCAAGGATTTATTTTCCTAGACGAAAATGCATTCATAAACATCACATTGACATACATCATGACATATGCATATACGCATCATAACACACTATCTCATTTATTTTGGGACATCATGACATCATGCATTTCATACATCATGACATTGCATACAACTGATGTTTTGCCTTTTCAGGAAAAAGGTCAATCCCAAAGATGATTACTATCAACTGTCGCAATTCCAGATTCGATTCCTGTATCCAGCCAGGGCATATCTACATTAAAGAGATTGAAGATATAGCTGGGAAATTCTCCAGATATGGATGCTATTCTTTTGCTTATTCAGATTTTCTCTTCAGAGATGGCTTAGAAATGCTCCAGAGATGGACGTTATTCTTTTGCTTATTCAAGAGTTTCCTTTCAGATATAGCTGGGAAATGCTCCAGATATGGATGCTATTCTTTTGCTTATTCAGATTTTCTCTTCAGAGATGGCTTAGAAATGCTCCAGAGATGGACGTTATTCTTTTGCTTATTCAAGAGTTTCCTTTCAGATATAGCTGGGAAATGCTCCAGATATGGATGCTATTCTTTTGCTTATTCAGATTTTCTCTTCAGAGATGGCTTAGAATTGCTCCAGAGATGGACGTTATTCTTTTGCTTATTCAAGAGTTTCCTTTCAGATATAGCTGGGAAATGCTCCAGATATGGATGCTATTCTTTTGCTTATTCAGATTTTCTCTTCAGAGATGGCTTAGAAATGCTCCAGAGATGGACGTTATTCTTTTGCTTATTCAAGGGTTTCCTTTCAGATATAGCTGGGAAATGCTCCAGATATGGATGCTATTCTTTTGCTTATTCAGATTTTCTCTTCAGAGATGGCTTAGAAATGCTCCAGAGATGGACGTTATTCTTTTGCTTATTCAAGAGTTTCCTTTTAGATATAGCCGGGAAATGCTCCAGATATGGACGGTATTCTTTTGCTTATTCAGAGTTCTTTTCAGAGATGGCTTAGAGATGCTCCTGACCCGGACGCTATTCTATTGCTTATTCAGATTCAAACTCCTAAAGATAACTTAGAGATGCTCCAACCATGAATTCTATTCTATTGTTTATTCCAGACTTCTCTCCAGAGACAGCCTAGAGGTGCTCCAGATCTGGATGCTGCTCTAATGCTTATTCAGACTTACTGCTAGAAACAATTCAGTTGTAACCCAGACATGGCGACATTCTGATACTTATTCAGATTTCCTTTGAGATATAGCTTAGAGATGCTCCTGACCCGGACGCTATTCTATTTCTTATTCAGATTCAAGCTTCTAAAGACAACTTAGAGATGCTCCAGCCTGGATGCTATTCTATTTGTTTAGTCCAGATTCATTCAAAAGACAGTCCAGATACGATCCAGATTCGGATGACATTCTGTCACTCATTCAAACACAGTATGGATATACCCCAGACGCGGCGGTCATTCTACTATTTGTTCATACGTCATCAATTAGACACAGACTAGATATGCTCCAGACACAAAATCCATTCTATTTCTTATTCAGACGCAGCTACCCATTACACTTCTAAATGGCATCTATAAGCCCATTCCCGACAAAGTTCTGTCACACTTCCAGATGGCATCTATAAGCCCATCCTCCTATCCACCATCTCTCTAAATGGCATCTGTAAGCCCATTCCCGACATCACACTGCTGATATTCTACTATGTGAGTGCAAATTTCTGGGCACTCTAGTGTTCAATCATCTTCCACCCTCGGATCATGAAAGGCACACAAGCCAATCTACATCCTCAGGTCTAAGAAGATTGAACAGGGGCAACTGTTGTACCCCAAAATTTGCCCTCCCATATTCTTCAAAGTTTTGACAAGCATCATCTAAATTTGCTCAAGTCTACTCAAGGGTTGCACAGTTCAAACACCCTCCTAAGCCAGTCAAATTAGGGTTTTGGTTCTTGCAAGGAGGTTGAGGTTTTCAAGGGATCAATCAAGTCCCCTATGCTCATATACATTTTCAAGCACCTACATGTCAAGTTTCAAGGCTCACAAGGTCAAGCTGCACAGTCAAAAACCCTAATTGCTCCACAGTCAACTGTAGGGGCAAAATGGTCATTTGGCAGTCAAAAGTCAAAAATTTTGGTCAACATCTTATTTTAAATCCACAATCATCATTTGATCAAGTCTTGATCATGATTTCACAAGAATGGCTCAAAAATCATCAAGGTGTCAAAAGTTTCTATTTTTGGACAACTGAAAAGTCAACTATAACTTGACCAAGGCGTAACTTTTTCATGGTTCATCAGAAAAATCCCATCCAATGCTCATCTTGAAGGGGAGGACATTTCCTACAACTCATCTTCACATCCCAAGTCCAAGAAATGCTCTCACAAAAAGTTATCAATTTCAACATTATAGGTCAATTTCAAAAGTCAACAAAAAGGCACTTTAAGTCAAAGATCATAACTTGAGATTGGTAAATCAAAATGACATGGGACCAAAGGCATTGGTTAGAGGACTTCAAGACCTTTCCAAAATGTCAAAGAACATATTCATATGATCAAAATTGAGCAAGATATGCATTGGAGAAGTTGGGAAAGTTTTGTGAAATGGCCAAAGTCAACTATCCTTGAAACTTCAATTTTTGACAAAAGGGCCCACCTTTTTCCACTTGGTTCAGCCTTGTCATGCCACCCACGTGTCCCATGACCCATTACAAGACCAAACATTTATTTTTTCATTTTTATTTAATTTTTATGGATTTAATTCACTTTAATCCATAATAATTCAAATAAAAATCAAAAAATGAGTTAAATGGTATCTTTGAGTTTTGAATGACTTTTATATGTCATGAATCACATACCAAATTCGTGCCAAGCCTATTATGAGCATGAAATTCAAATTTTGAACAAAAATGGAAAGTTTCTTTAATGGTGGTTATGGAAAAATCTCAAACATCATTGCATTGGTTTTAAGGCTCCTAAAGTCACTTGATTACATTCATAGACATATATGCAAATGCTCCAGACCAAAGACACGACCTAGAGACTTCTGAAACAACAGAATCAAATTCTAAAAAATCAAGAAAAGTTTAAAACTGAAATCAGTCCTCCAGGCGAATTCGAAGCCTCTTCTTGATTCAAACACCTTGCCTGAGTCTCCAGGAACCTGTTGCCATCAAAAACAAGCCCTAGCACGCAAGGAATCGTTCACAACAAGTCCCACGGTTTGGCTTATTTTCCAAAATTGCACATCATCATTCATGCGTTTTTAATCCTCTTTTTTGGTTGATTTGTGTTAATAGGAACCTCCTGAAGCTATTGGTATAATCCAATTTGATTATAGTGCATTAAATCAGAATCCACCATTGGAGACATCTAGGGTTTCGAAGCTGTTAATTTAGGGCTTTGCACATAAGGGAAAATTGGACCATAAAACGTACATGGTTGAATTCGTCAAGGCCAGACGAATTCAACTCAATCATCGCGCCTTTTTTATATGACCTGTGTGCCTAATCGCTATTTTTGGCGTTGGCATTTTGTGGGGGTTTAAAACCCCCGCTATTTATTTATTTGTTTTACAGGAAACGAAGAAGATGAAGGACGTGCCTCCATGTGGTTGGCCAGTTTGAATAATGGCGCGTGTTGCGTTGCTTCCAGCACTTTGAATTAACTTTATGTATTATCTTTGTTTTTGATTCATATTACAAACGCGCTCAAATGGCGTAGTGGCTGGAGACGTGGCTTGCAATCGTTGGGACCTGGGTTCGATTCCCAGGTCCCCCATATAATTGTTAACCTTTTTTCTAAAGCGTTCATGTGCAGCACTCATCAAATATTCCACCATGGACTCACACATCCAGCGTGGCATGTGTCCTCAGATAGCCATCCAAAGGCTAGGAGAGGAGGAATACCATGTTCCAAGTCAAACGCGCTCTGGACAATCAAGGAAAGTCAAACGTGGCTTGGAATGTTCTTAATGGGCCAGAATTCAACAAAAACCTCCCTTTGGGCCATCACACACCCCTTGGGTTTGCAATTTTTATTGTCATTTTTATATTTTGTTTGTCTTAATTTATTTTTTTCCTTTTATTAATTAGTAACATAACTAACTTTTTTCATAAAAAATCAAAAAAAGAACTATTATTATTATGATCATTAATTTCATTTTATTTTTGTAAATAAATACTAATAACTTGAATTAATTTTAATTAGGCAACTTTAACCTTTTTTTAAATAACTAAAATAAATTTAGAATTAGGTTTATTAACTTTTAATTTTAATTCCTTTTGTTTTATTTCATTAAAAACATAAAAATAAAAAAAACATTTTTTTAATTAATTAATTAATTAGTTTAATCATTAGTTTTAATCTCATTTAATCACAAAAAAGACAAAAAAATTCATTTCTTTTCTTAAAAGGGTCAAAACCCTTAAGGCATTCCCGATTAATTTTTATTCACGCGCATTTATTTTATTTTGATTATTATGTAACTGCTTCAAGAATGTAATAGTAATTAGGTTTATTGCTTTCTTTACTTTCCGCACTTTATCAAAACGGGTCTTTGTTTTTTTGGCGATGTATAGACCCGCGCCTTGTAATAGCGTAGCTTTACATTCCCGCACTTTAATTTTCCGCACCCCTAACTGTTAACAATGCATGAAAGAATGTATGTAAATAAATTAATCTGTAGCTCACAAATAACATGTACAAGATAACATTAACTGAAAAACAACACACATGCACATGCCACTCCTAGGGTACGCCTCATTGGTTGCCTCGAACGTGGTCATCAAGTATAGGACGTCTTAGAGGTCGCCCTTTGTCTAAAGATCCAGTTGCCTCGAAACGGTTGCCTCGGATAAAAGGATCTAGGACATTAGGGTTACTTCTAAGGTGTCCTACCATTGCTTCGGTGACCACACTGTTCCAATAATCGAATTGACCCGAACACCTCCAACGACGGTGCTACCTACCCCTCAATGGTGGGATAGCACTATCTAAAGGACTCTTACACAACCTAATTCCTTAGAGTAGGTAGATTCTCTTAAGTACTTGCTCTTTTCAAACAAACAAAACAATTTTTCGCACTCACACTTTCTAAAAGTTTTCAAACAAATTTTTCATACACTTTTGAGGACTGATACAAGAGTTACTTAGAAATTTTTCAAACGAAACTTTTTTAAAACCCACACACATTTTAAAAAGCAAACAATTTTTGAAAACATAAGAGCAAGTACCTAAGAGCCCGTGGATAACCACAGATAGAAAGGGTGCTAACACCTTCCCTTTCTATAAATCTACCTCCCGAACCGAGAAACATTCTCGAATAAGGAATTTTGTTGTGCTTTTGTCCTTTCCATGTTGGAGAACATAAAATATGGTGGCGACTCTTGCTTACCGCGACATTTCGCGAACCAGCTTAAAAAAACAGTCAGTTCTATTTCCACCGATCACAGAACTGGCGACTCTGCTGGGGACATACTTAATAAGTGAGGTGTACCTTAGGATTAGATCATACTTATGTTTTCAATTGAATGTCTTGTTTTCTTTTATATTGTGGGCTTGTTTTGGAGTTACATAGATCCTAACCCGGATCTGGGGAATACCCTTTTAGGTAGCATAAGCTGTGAGGGACCTGTCCGGCATAGACCGACACGGGTGAAGCAGTGGCTACGTTGGTGTGACACCTTGGTCTGTACCGATATCCCTTGTGTTGCAACGAGGAGAATATGGGTCTTCTGAGGAGTCATTAAGCACCAATCGACCTTAGAACCCTAAATTGACCCAACTTGGCCATAGAACAGTAGCAGTATGCTACACCCATTGAGGCTAAACTCTCGCGATGGTTCTGGCCGCAAGAAAAAATTGCAATGCTGGAGTTATGACCGATTGAGGGTAGTCAGTGATATTGGGATCCTCTATAACCTGATTACTTTTGATAGGACAGGTCATAACCAACGAAACTGAAAGAGGGTAGTACCTAGACCTCGTGCTGGCCTAAACTCTAAGGGCTCTCTGTGTGACTTGTGTGCCTTCAAACTTGAATTACTTGCATGCTTGTTATCTGACATATGAGTTCCTTGCATGTTTTGTTTACAGTCCTTAATCTGGACTCATAACAGGGTTTACTTACACCACTCCACGCATAGCATAACATCATACCATTGCATACATCCTACATAAGGACTAATCCATTTCAAGGATCTCAAGGGTTTGTGATGCAGGTCATGATGAACCAAATGTCTAGCAAGGGGTAAAGGGGATTTATTTTCCTCTAGCCAAGGTTAATGACTTGAGTCAGGGGCTATGACCCACTCGATATGGTGAGCCTTGACTCTTGAAGAAGGACTCTCATCAACATGAAGTCCCTTCCATCAAGCTACAAAATTCAAATTCTAACAATTTTCTTGTTTACCCCCGCGAGATCCTTGAAAATATTGCATGCATACATACATATCATGGCATTACAGGTACTCCTTTGACAGGTCACTTACCATCTTCGCTGTTTATTTCAACAATGGCTTCCCAACAAAACAACCAGGATCTTCATGCTCAAGAGACTCGGTTCGGGGAGATCCTCCTAAATCTATCCAAGGGGCAGGAAGAGCTAAGAACACTCCTCATGGGGAATTTGGTCACGAAGAGTCCCGAAGACGACAAGGACGAACGGCTGAAACATCTGCAAGCTGAGGTGGATGTAATGAGAACCCAGATGCTGGGGCAAATGGCTCTTATCCAAGACTTATCTCAAAGACAAGGAGAGCTCAGGGTTCTCGTCAACCAACTGCTTCGGGATAACCAACTGGGGCAAACATCTAAGGTTGAAGAGCAAGCCATCATTCAACCACCTGTGGGGCAAGAAGACCGGGGAAAAGCTCCTCAGTTTGCTTCAGGGTCACAAGCCCAGCATCAACCTCACCAGCGTCAACAGGATAATCGGCGTAAGCGAAATACGTCTCGAAGACATTTCTCGGAGACTGGTATACCATCATCACTGATACTGAGACGCTTGTTGGAGGTCAAGCTGATTGCTTTAAAGGATCCTCCTAAGACTCTCAACATAACCTCCCTAAAATATAATCCTGATGAAAGGTGTGCCTACCATTCTGACAGCCCTGGACATGACACTGACGACTGTTGGAGCCTGAGGAACAAGATTCAAGACTTGATCGACGGAAGGGTGCTAGAGTTCATGCCGGGTGGTAAAATGAACATCTTCTGCTGAGAATCTTCCATCTGAGATGACTAGTTCAAACTAAGAAACTTTTGTTCATTCGAATGTTCAAGTTGTATTTTTCTTTGATTGTTTAAACAATTATCATGTCAAACTCTATTATTTCATTAATGCATTACACGTGTTTGTTTTGAAGTAATTGTGTTCTCTATATTCAAAATTGCTTGTATTTTTTCTTGATGTTCAAATCTCGATTGAAAATTCTAAGCCTCTTGAGGGAGGATGACAAAAACGATACCACAATCTACAGTATGCTTTTGAACAGACCCCGCTGATGAGGTACATGCATTGTTTCAATTCCTAAACACTGGAGTTATAAGGAAGATAATCCCTCGTCAACCCCCTTTAATCCAAAGAAGTAGGAGTTTTTCTTTTCAAAAATTAAAACCCTTAATTATAACCCGGGGCAGGGTAGTTCTCTCAGTTGATCCAAGTGCACAGCGAATAGCACCAAAGAAGTCCTTACAAAACAAAAGACAGTGATGGCTCCGAATAATCATAAAGACAGGCAGTCATTATCTCCCAAAAAATAAAAGCCCATTAAGTCAAAACCTATGAAGGAGACTTACAAAACTGGGGCATCCCGCTGACTGTGATCATGAAAGAAACAGTTCAGGCAAAAAACAGGGATAACGAAATCAAAAAAAGAAAGAGGTCCTACAAACCCTTAACACCAAAAGAAATGACTGCCTGGTCAAAATAAACTGTCAAGATCCGAACCATCATTGGTATATCAAAGCAAAGACTCAAACAAGGTCTAACGCATGATCAGCTGAGTTTAGGTTTGAAGAACATCACGAAGAGCGGGTGGGTACAGATAAATTTGAGCCTTTATCCTTCGTTTCTTAAAACCGTGAACCAGGCCACGTTATAACATTCAAAAGTCCTAGCTGAAGCATGGGTTAATTCGAAAGCATACTGTTATGAAAGGTATCCTGACTCCTTAAGGCTTGCGGTAAAATAACGAGTTGACATCACAGTTTAGAAAAAATTCACTTGTTTTTATAAAAAAAATGCATTTTCAAAAACTTCAAGACAGACATAAGCTTTGCATTCTTGATATAACACTGTTTGCATATGACTATTTGTTCGAACAACATAGAAATTTGCACGATGAATATCTAAGTGAACAAAAGTACTTCCAACCAAGGGGCAGACATGATCATGGTCTATCATCTGGGGCAGTTAAGTCAAGATTCGGAGAATCTCTCAAAAGGCCAACCAGCTTGGGGTAAATCTCCATCTGGATCACTTGGGGCATTGGACGATCAAACGAAGATCTTCTGGTAGTAGGGTAACGCAGCACTACTGACAGTGACAACTCCCTGCATCCTGAGAGCACGAACATAGTCGAAAAATTACTACACAAAATCAAAGACCCGCTAGGTTGACACACCTAGGCAAAAATAAGGGCTTCCCGACGAACCAAAAGGGTTCGGGTAAAAATAAGGGATGAAATGAAAAATCTGTACACCCGGCAAGTCGAAAACCTGAAAAGGCGGCTTGGGCAAAAATGGGTATCCCGGTGGACTGAAAACCCGAGAGGGCGGTCCAGGCAAAAGTTAGGGATTAAAGCGTACGACTATGTCCCGTCACCTCGTCACTTGCCTACCAGAAGAAGATTTGTCAAACGGCAGTTGTCCAACACCTCAACAGGTACCTTCTCTCTCAGAAACTGGGGCAATAATGAGTTGTCTAGGCGATCTGGTTGCTCTATCCACCAAGGTACTAAGGTAGGTTCGGTTGAAGAACATAACCAAGTTACCTCTACCCCGAGCAGAGTTGGTCTCCCATCAACCCTAACAAGGCACAATATCTTTAGCAAGTCAGCAACGCTCTCCCCAAGCAGAGTTAGCTTACTGACAGGAGTCGGTGTAACAAGAGTCTTTTCAAAAAGGATTTCTTGGTTATCCATTAGGCGTTGGATGCCTAACTTCAATAATGGGCAGTCGGTTGGTAAGGATGAACAAAGGCAACAATCTTCTTCACAACCTGGGAAAATCCCAGCCTTCAGCAAATTCAACTTGATTATCGGTAGTGGAGTCATCAAATCATCAACAGTAGCAACAAACAGATCCTCTTCAACAACATGGGCATTGTGGCCATGCTTTGGCATTGGAGCAGAGATTACATTTGGCTTTTCAGGGGCATCGAATTCAACTTCTTTAGTGTCTATCAAATTATGAATATTATTCTTGAGGGCCCAACAATGGTTGGTGTCATGCCCCGGGATGTCTGAATGATAAGCACACTTGGCGTTCGAATGGTAGTAAGGAGAAGTTGTATTTGGATTCTTCGGGGCCTCTTTCAGACTAGCAAGGTTTAACTTCAAGAAGTGGGGTAGAACCTGAGCAGGAGTCATGTTTATCTGGGTGAATTGCCGTACAGGCCTTTCCACCCTTGCTTGGTTGGTTCTTGGTTGATTGTTTCTGGGCTAATCAGCTACAGACTTCTGAATCATTACAGCCCCCACCGCTGGCCGACGCTCAACTCTTCCTTGACCTCTTTGGGAGTAGACATCTGAGACTTCTTTCTTTGCTGGAAAAGCCTTTTTGATGGCAGCGGAAGAAGATGCATCTTTTTGAATTTTCCCGCTTTTTATGCCGGCTTCAACTCTCTCACCAGTTAGAATCAACTCAGTGAACCCCGCAGACGAACTTTCAATCAGGTGATTAAAGAAAGGACCTGACAGAGTCCCCAAGAACATATCCACAAGCTCTCTTTCAGATAAAGGTGGTTGTACTCGTCCCGCCAAGTCTCTCCATTTCTGGGCATATTCTTTGAAACCTTCACTTGAGACCATGCCCATACTCTATAATTGAGTACAGGTTGGTGCTAAGTCTGTATTATATTGATACTGTTTGTAGAAGGAGGCCGCCAAATCTTCCTAATTATGCACATCAGACCTCTCTAACTGGTAAAACCAATCCAGCTGCGTCCCCGATAAACTGTCCTGGAAGAAATGGACCCACAGGTCTTTGTCAGAAGAATGTGGTTGGATTTTCCTGACATAAGATCGTAGGTGCATCTTGGGACAAGACAACCCATCGTACTTAGAAAACAGAGGTACTTTGAATTTAGGAGGGATTACAATTCCGGAGACCAACCCTAACTCTTCAAAGTCCAGCTCAGGCACTCTCTGTATCTCCATGGCAGCTAGACGCTCTTCCAAGTTCTTGTATTTGTCATCTGTAGGAGGGTACTGTTGTTCAGAATAGTCTTCATCCTCTTCTTCTTCTTCTTCCTCAGAATCAGATGGTACCGCGGCTCCCTTTCCTTTTCCTACCCCTTCATCAGATGTTGAGGGGAAATCCAGGACCCTTCTGGCTTGACCTTCAAATCTTCTGCCCAAGGTAGCCACACTAGCTCTCTTCTTTTCCTTTTTATCTTTTTCCTTCTCTAGCAAGGTCTTGAGCTCCTCCTGCCCCTTAGCCAAGGTCAGAAGTAGCTGTTAAAATTGTGAATTCTGCGCTTATAAGTCTTTGACCGTCTGTTCAATATCCATCATGCTGAAATAAACAGCAGAGAGATGAGGAAACTTGGTGTGAAGACCTGTTTATGCATATGATGAATGATATATATTCATGTAATGCATTCAAGGATACATAAATTCAAATTTGTTTTAAACAAAAAAGGAACACACGTCATATTAATAAGATAGAATTTGTTAGTACATCAATGCCCCATGGGCAAAATAATACAAAATTCTAAGGTAAAAAGACGTTGTGCATCCTCTTTGATACAATGTAGGTGTTGAGAGTCTTCTCTTCGTGAAGTTGACGAGTGAGTTCCAAAACCTTCTTCTCGCTTGCGTAGAATTGGGCTTCGAAAGTATCGCACTCTCCCTTGAGTTGTATCCAACTCCTTTGTAAATATTCAAGTGATGTTGGCATGTCAGGATGTAGGAGGGTGTATGGAACCTCTTCTTCCATAACAAGCTCTATAATCATAGGAAGCATGTAGGGGTAAGGCATCATAAGACTTTGGGCGCGGGTTCGTACCAACTTGAGGTAAGGCTCAAGGGGGATGGAATTCTTGTGTCCCAAGGTCTTACTGTCCACCTTGTTTGGCATCCTCCAAGCTCGGATGAATCTTTGTCGAAGTCCTTGATCGTCGTTGTCGAAGTCAAAAACCAAGTCTGGAATCAACATGTCATGTGGGCCATCCCTTAGGGCATACCCAAACTGTCTCAGAGCCAAGCAACGGTTGTAGGTAATGCCTCCCCTAATTCCAAGTAGAGCGACATTAGGGAATTCCCCACAACGGTCAATGATAATGACATTCTCTTTTGATCGAGAACACCAATGGATATCTGAATGTGTAAGGGTCATCAACCGTTGTGACCACCTCAAACCTTGCTCATTCTTCAAAAATGATTGGGGAAGATGAGAAATAAACCATCTTGCTAATAGAGGAGTACAACACATGAGAACACCCCTTTTCTCATTGTTCGAGTGTGAAAAGAGTGGAGGATATCCCCAAGCAATGTAGGCACCGGGTTGCGAGCCATGAAAATTTTGACAACACTCAGATCTATGAGTTGGTCAGGGTTAGGGAACAAGACCATCCCATATATGAGAAGAGCTACAATCTCCTCAAAAGCTTATAAGTCCAATGAGTTCCAGCAGCTTTGGGCCTTCTCAAACAGAAACTTTGACAAGAAGCCTTTGACACCACTTCTGGTTTCCCAATTACCTGTGACATCTGATGGTTGCAAGTGTAGGGCTCGAGCAACATCTCCAGGCTTTGGATCTCTTTCCGTACCGTTGAAGGGTAGTTGATTGAGAATAGGAATCCTCAAGAGTTGAGAAAATTACTCTAAAGTGGGCACAAGCTGGTAGTCAGGAAATGTAAAGTAGTGGTGTAGGGGGTCAAAGAACTGGAAGAGAATTTTCACCATGTCTTCCTCTGTGTTGGTGTTGACTAAGTTGAGAAGACGACCATGCTTCTCGGTGAATGGAGAATTCTCAGGAATCCTTGAAGCTAGCTCCTTGAGTTGAGGAGGAATTCTCATAAGGTTGACTTGGATAGTTTTCATGCGAAGTGAATCCATTACCTAAAAAACAGGAACAAAGATGAAGATCCAAAATCCTTGAAATGGTTAGTGGATGCATATGATGCTTCATGATGTCCATGATGTTATGCACAAGTATATACGTACAAGCAAATCACACAAGTTCCTATTTTCAGGCTTGCATGGGGTTTCATAGGTAAGTACCCTCTTGAAGTTTAGTTGGCTCAACCTGTCCTAGAAATAGTAACCGGGTTCTAAGGAGCTCAATATCACTGGATTGTTTTCTGTGTTCATTGTTTCAGTTTAGCCACTTTACTGGCGACCAAAATATTCCAAGAAAACAACCCTCAATGAGTGTAGTATCGAGTATCTACCAACTTCAGACTGCACCAAAGCCGATCATCTCACTACATCCTAAAAAGGCCAAGTTGGTCAAGTAAAGGTTCTAAAAGTCCATTAGTGCTTCATGACATCACTCAGCGGCCCCGTATTCTCTTTGATTGACTCAAAGGCTACCGGTACCCACAAATATGTCGCACTAATATAACTATTGCTTAGACCATGTCGGTATACCCCACACAGTTTCCATAACGTATTGCTATTTACCTATGAATGTTTCCCAAATCCGGGTAGAGGATTCAAACCCAAACAATAGAACCAAAGTGTAAAGCATACAAGTTAAGCAAGATAAGCATATAAAGGTGATCTAAAACCCTAAGGTAACCCCACTTTTATATTATCCCCAGCAGAGTCGCCAGTTCTGTGATGCGGTAGGAGAACTGACTTGAGATTTTGCGTTTGTGTTCGCAAATGTTTCCGTTTAGCAAGAGTTGCCACCGAATTTTATTTTATCCAAAAGGAAAGGTAAAAAAGCACAGGAAAGACCTTTGAGATTGTTTTGAGTTCGGGGGGTAGATTATGAAAAGGGAAGGTGCTAGCACCCTTTTCATCCATGGTTTTTCCATGGGCTCTTAGTTACTTATTTTAGATCACTTGCTTTGCTTTTCCAATTGTTTGAAATTGTGCTTTTGTGTGTGGTTTTGAAAGTATTTTGAAAAGAGGCCTTTGTTTAGGCAACCTTTGTAATGATTCTTGTTTCAATGTATACAAAGGTGTTTGTCTTTTGAAAAATGTTTCAATGCTTGAAAGTTGTTTGGAAATGTGTGTGTGTTTGTTTGAAAAATAGCAAGGATTGTTTGAAAGAGATCAAGTAACTAGGAGTTATCTACCCTCTCAAAAGTTTTTCCTACACATTTTTTATTCCTTTGACATTGTTGTTTTACCATTGTTTGGTAAACAAACCTATCTTTGGATGTTAAACGGGACGGGCGTGGGTCATCGTATGACCATGATAGCAATGGTACCAAGTATCTTAGCAAGTTCAAGGGACTAAGATCATTTGTTTTAAGGAAGCATTTTGATAGTGTCATTGAGGGACTATGATCTTTTTGTTTTGATTGATTTTGTTTTGCCAAGATACCTAGTATGCATACCATGGCCATTTTAAGGCAACAAAGTGGATGAAACCCTAGGGGTGCTTGTGTGAGATGTGTTGTCATTTTTCATGCATTTTTATCTTGTATTAAGTCATACTATTTGTTTTGATTTTTGGTCTTTGCATACAAAACCCTAGTTTACTATCATGGTATATGAAAGCAATAAAATGCGTAAAATAAATCTAGACTATTACAACAATATTATGGGGAGGCGGATACAAGTTTTGAATAGGGGGATATTGCTCAAAATAAAATCCTAAAACTATTACAACTATATTGAATTAATTGTACAAATAAATAAATAAGCAAATATTTAAATATGGAATAAAATGTAAATATACAAGAAATGTTTTTATATTAATTTTATGTATGAGAAAATGAATTTATTTATGTCTTAAAAATAAGAAAATAAAATGATTATTTTTTGAAAGGGTGAAAACCCTAATTTTGTTTTAAAAGAAAATATATATTCTAATTATTTATTTGTTCATTTTTCTTTAAGAAAAATAATATTAATATGTACAAAATGTTAAAAATTGAAATATGTGTAAAAATATTATTTTAAGTGTATAAATAATAAAAATAAAAATATAAGTATTTTTATATTATTTTCAAGTTTTATTTAAGAAAATAAATTATATTATTACTAATAAACTATTTTTATGCCCTAAAAATAATAAAAATAATAAAATAAAAATGCAAAAATTTAAGAAAATATTTTTATGATTTTATAATGTTCAGAAAAAATAATAAAAGTCAAAAATATGAAATATGCAAGAAAATATAAAAAATATCAAAAAATACAAAGGGGGGTGCAAAAAGTAAAAGGGGGTGCAAAAAGAAACAGGACCAAGCGCCAGGCCTAAAACAAATTCATCCCTGACCTTGAGACACCACGCACGCGCTTCTGTTATACAAATCATGTTCTTGCTCATGCTTGCATAAAATCAAAAACTTATAACATGAAAAATGTAGCACATCATCACACGATTCCAATGATATAAAGAACTTGACCTAACTCTCAAAGATCAGAGAGAATTTTAATGGCCCTAATTTCTGACCTAGTTTTTTCTGCAACTTCAACTATCAAATACTCCTAGCTCAGTTAATATAAATGGAATCTATGCATATGTACAGCTCAAGCAACTTAAGGACTACACTCACAAACCTAAGCCTAAGGATGTCTAAATAGAGAGATATAAACTTGACAAATACCTTGTTTAGTTGAGTTTGGATAAGGTAATGTAGCAACTTTGAGTGAGGCCTGAAGGTCGTGTAAGCTTGCTAGAAGTTCCCTCAACCTTTCCCAATGCTCAGCTTGCTTTGTAGATGCCTGAATCTTCCTATAGAAGTCAACCTGCAAAGCTTCAAAATGAAAATGATGAAGTGTGAAAATGAGCTCACAGTTGCTGGATAGAGGCCTGGATAGTTCAGGTGTGATGTAAGGAATGTGTTTGAAGTGGTTCAAGGCAAAAGGCACGAGCCAATTTTATTTTGGAAATGGTTCTGCAGATGATGCCTTGTTTGGGCAGGAACTTGTGATTTTTGTGTTTTGGAGTGTTTGAGAGCTTAGCAAATCGTGTCTTAGGCTTGTTACAATATTCTGAACTTGTCTCAAATGATACAAAGACTTGGTTTTTATCAGATGGAAGAGTTGTGTGGACTTTTGCAAGTTTCTTGCTTTTGAAGCAAAAGTGAAATGACAATGCCCAAAAGCTTGTACTTGCTAGTTCCTTAGCTGCACATAGTTGGTGAACTTTGCCTGATATTTGTGGATTTTGTTTTCAGCAAGAGATTAGGTCCATGGCTCAAGATAAACAAAGTTGCATAAAGTATGCTTTATCAAAGTAGCATTGTTACCTTTATGCCATAAATGGAATAACTCAATGTACAAAGCTTCAAAGATCAGAATAAGACCTTTATCCATTGTGTTTGCATTAAATTAATGAGTTTAGAAAGGATTAGAACCTGTAATCCAAGTACAAGCATGCTTAGGACAGATTTGCAACTTGTATCAATGTGAAAAATGCCTTGAACAAAAGTGATAATTTGTCATTTTCTTTTCTTCGATTCTCCCTAATAATAAATGATCTTGGAGAGTACTTGGACACTTTGGAAAGCTTGTAACATGCTCTACAATCCATCTTTGAAATGCATTTTGAGATTCCACCTGGAACTATGTGAAAAGTTGACATGAAGTTAGGTCAAAAATCTGCCTAAACTAGGGCAAAATTTCACTAAGTTAAAAAGTTTTTGGACCCCTATTCACAAAATCATAACTTGAGATCCAAGCATCTTTTGGGAAAACTTTGTGCATCAAAGTTGTATATTTTGTGGAGGACTACAACTTTCATGTTGGAAGTTTTGTTTGAATCCAAATGCATCATGGTGAAAAAGTTGGTAAAAGTTGGGAAAAAAATAAGAAATTTTCGTAACTTAGAAAATTTCTAAGTTATAAAAAATTTCAAACTTAAACCCTAATTTTCAAAATTAGGTTTCTTGGTGAACAAGTTTCATGTTTTAACTCATCTTGGTGAAATATGACCCTTGGCACTTGATTTTGACCAAAAATTCAAAGTTTGACTTTTCAGTGTAGAGTTGATTTTTGATCAGTTGACTGGAAAATTCATCTGTCAATTCAATGCATTTGAGATCTTTTGAACCTTGTGATTAGGTAAATATGATTCCATTGAGTCCTTGAAACCATGCTTTAACCCAATTTACCATTGGCTAGGTGAAAAATCAGAAATTGCCCTTTCTCAGTCAAAACCCTAAAAATGACCATTTTGCCCTTTTGAAGATCTGATCAAATTTCTTGAGGAGTTGTGATCCAAACTTGATTAAATGGTTCATATGATTTTATAATGTTGATGTGGATAAAAAATTATGAGGTTTGACTGTAAATTGGCCATGGTTGACTTTTTCCCCAATACAGCTGATTTTTAGGTCAATTGTCCAATTGACTAGGCAAAAATGTGATTCAAAGCTTGAAACTTGGTATGAGCAATATTAGGATTCCAACATGAAGTATGAAAGTCACATGAGGCATTAGAAGTCCAAAAATCCCCGTGCAAACTCAAACCCTAATTTCAGGTCAACAGTGCAAGGAGAAGTCTTGAGCTGAGCAAACCCTAATCTGGTCTTGAGTCCAAGAAGTCTTGTGAGGAGAATCTTGATAAAATGAGAGGGAAAATTTTGGGATACAACACAATGTAATGAGTTTTATGAATACATTGCAGCTTAGAGGCAATGTACTGAGTTTTGAGAATACATTGCGGCTTAGAGGCAATGTCCTGAGTTTTTCAAATACATTGCGGCTTAGAGGCAATGTAATGAGTTTTGAGGATACATTGCGGCTTAGAGGAAATGTATTGAGTTTTGAGGATACATTGCGGCTTAGAGGCAATGTGCCAAACTTCCTTCATTATTGCATGGAGATTTAGGTAATGGAATACTTTATTAGGAACTCATCACTGCATGGAGACTTAGGTGATGGGCTGAATGCGTCACGAACGGAAGAGTTAGGTGACGAGAGGAACGTAGGAAAAGTATTTTGTTGGATGACCCTTAGATAACTAAATCTAGGGTGAGGCTATTTGCTTGCTATGTGATACATGTGTATGCTTGCGTATTGAATGTTGTATGTATGCGAAATGTATGATGTTTGATGTGTGGAACCCTGAGTGTATTCGTATTGAATGTTGAAATGTATGTGTGTATGAAATATGTGTAATATGTGCGTATGCCTTGAAATGTCATGAAGATTATTTTTGGAATTCTCTCCTTTAAACCATGAACTTAGAGTTACAAATCCCCTGGTGTTGTATGTTGTATTGTCGTGGCATCGTTGAATACAATTTGAATGAGGTGAAAAAGCATTAGCAAAATTTTGAACATTTATTTTGTATTGTGAGCGCGGGTGTAGACGTAGGCGTAGACGTAGGTAATGGCATATACGTAGATTTGTATGTTGTAAGCACAAGCGTAGACGTATGTATTGGCATATGTGTGGCCTTTGTAAGCGCAGGCGTAAGCATAGACATATGTAGATTCGTATGTTGTAAGCGCAGGCGTAAGCGTAGACGTATGTATAAAATTTATAGGAGTACACATTTGCATGGACGCGTGCGAACGTATACTTCGTGTTGCAAGTGTAGGCATAGGCGCTGACATGGACGTAGACTTTTTGCATCATGAGCATAGATGTAGGAGTAGATATGTGTATAGACTTTGTATTGTTGAGTGCAAGCATAGGCGCAGGTGCGGACGTAGTCTTTTTGCGTCAGGAGCATAGACATAGGCGTAGACATGTGTATAGACTTTTGTATTGTAGACGTAGGAGTAGGCATAGCCATGTGTGTGGATGTAGCCGTGGATTTTCTTTCAATATTTTTCTAACCAAAATGTTTTTCCGATGTCTTGTCAAATGCTTTTATTTTTGTTAATTCCCCGAAATGATTTCAAGTAATGATCGTAGTATTTTGTAAACAAGTTTGAGAAGAAAAAACGTAATTTGAAAGATGCAAAGAAAGCAAATGTTTTATTGATATGTGTGATACGGTGGGAGAACTGACTTGAGGTTTTGCGTTTCGTCGCAAATGTCGCGGTTTAGCAAGAGTCGCCACCGACTTTTATTTTATCCAAAAGGAAAGGTAAAAAAGCACAGGAAATACCTTTGAGATGTTTTCTTGAGTTCAGGGGGTAGATTATGAAAAGGGAAGGTACTAGAACCCTTTTCATCCATGGTTTTCCATGGGCTCTTAGTTACTTTCTTAGATCACTTGCTTTGATTTGAAATTGTTTGAAATGGTGCTTTGTGTTTGGTGTGTTTTTGAAAGTATTTTGAAAAGAGGCCATTCGTTTAGGCAATCTTTGTAATGATTCTCGTTCGTAAGAATGTATACAAAGATGTTTGTCTTTTGAAAATGTTTTCAATGTTTTGAAATGTTTTTGAAATGTTTTTGAAATGTGTGTGTGTTTGTTTTTGAAAATAGAAAGGATTGTTTTGAAATGGAGCAAGTAACTTAGAAGCTATCTACCTACTCAAATGTCTTTCATTTTTATTCCTTTGACATTGTTGACTTACCATTGATTTGGTAACAACCCTATCTTTGGATGTTAATGAGACGGGCGTGGGTCATCGTATGACCATGATAGCAATGTTGCCAAGTATCTTAGCATTTTTGTGGGACCAAGATCATTAGTTTAGGCAACCTTTTGATAGCGTCATCGAGGGACTATGATCTTATTTTTGTTTTGTTTTGTAAAGATACTTCGCATGCGTAACATGGCCATTTTAAATTAGGCAACCAAGTGGGTGAAACCCTAAGGGTGCTTGTGTGCAATGTGTGTCACTTTACATGCATTTGATTTGTCTTGTATTAGGTCTTTTCTATTTGTTTGCTTTTGGTCTTGTCATGCAAACCCTAATTTACTAAACATGGTATAAAAGCGATAAATTGCGTGAATGTAAACTAAGCTATTACAACAATTATTATGGGAGGGGGGATACAAGTTTTTGAATGGGGATATTGCACAAAATAAACCCTAAAAATACTATTACAACCCAATTGAATATTGTGTGCATTAAATAAATGTACAAATATTTAAATATGCAATGCAATGTATTTTTGGAAAAAATGTTTTGTATTTGTTTAAGATATGAGAAAATAAAATTAATTAACCCTAGAAAATAAGGAAAAATAATATTATTATTTTTGAAAGGGGGAAACCCTAATTTTTGATTAAAAGAAATATATGTTTCCTATTATTTATTTTGTCCACTTTTGTACAAGAAAATAATAAATAATATTATATGTCAATATTAAAAATTAAATATGTATGAGAAAATGAATATTTTATGTGTAAAATAATAAAATAAAAATGTATAGTATTTTTTAAATTGTATTTACAAATTTACTTAAGAAAATAAAATCTATAAACCTAATAAACTATTTTTATGTGAGAAAATAAATAAATAAATAAAAATAAAATAAAAGTGTGAAAATAAATAAATTATTCTTGGGAATTTTTTATCATTAGAAAAAATATATGCAAGCAATAAATATAAAAATATGCAAGAAAACGTAAAAATATAGGAAAATAGTCAGGGGTGCAAAAGTAAGTTAGGGGGTGTGAAAAGTAGAAACAAAAGGCCAAAGCTGCAAAAAGCCCAGATGAAGCTTCGTCTCTGTCCTCCAGCCTCTCTGCGCGCGCGTTCTTCTTCAAATCTGTAACTTGCTATTGCTTGCATAAAAACAAAAACTTATAACACAAAACATGTAGCATTTTATCTCATGATTCCAATGATATAAAATTTGTAACCTAACTCTCAAAGATCAGGGAGAATTTTAATGGCCCTAAATCGTGACCTAAATATTTCAGCAACTTCAAGCTTCAAATTCTCTTAGCTCAGTTAATATAAATGACAAGTATGCATATGTACAGCTTCACCATGTTATGGACTACATCTTTCCTTTACAAATCGTGGCTTAAGGATGCCTAAATAGAGAGATAGAGTTTTGAAAAATACCTCCTTCAGCTGGATTTGGATATGACAATGTGGGGACTTTGAGTGAGGCCTGAGGATCGTGTGAGCTTCCTTGAAGTTCCTTCAAGCTATTCCAATGCCTAGCTTGCTTTGTGGATGGCCAGAACTCACTGCACAAGTCAAGTTGCAAGCTCCAAGTTTGAAAATGGAAATGGCTAAAACAGGGCTTATAGGTGCAGGATGAATGCTTGGACTGCTTTGGTATAATGTGTATGAAGTGTTTCAAATGTTAAAGGGAAAAACGCATGAGCCAAAATGAAGTTGGCAATGATTTTGCAGAACTAAAATATTTGGGCAGAAAAATGATGTTTTTGTGTTTGGGAGAGTTTTGGATGCAATTCCTTCGTGTTCTGAGTTGTAACAAGTTTGTATACTTGTATAGAATGATACAAAGTCCACTCTTCCCTTGTTGTATAAGTTCTGACTTCTTTTGCAACTTTTCTTGCATTTGAAGAAAAGTGACAAGACAAATGCAACATGCTTATACTGGCTACCTCAAGGGCTGATAAGAGTTGGTATACTTTGCTTAATACCTGTAGAAATTGTTTGCATCAAAGGGACATGTCCAAGGCTCAAGGTTGACAAAATTGCAAAAGCTCACCTTTATGAAAATGGCATTGTGCACTTTTGGCCAAAAATGGAATAACAACTTGTACAATGCTTCAAAAGTGAAAATAAAGCCTTTAAACTCGGAGTTTGCATTTAATTATGGAGTGTAGAATGAGTTTATGACCTGTAATGCAAGGTACAAGCATCCAAGATCAGATTTGCAACTTGATACTTTGTGAAAATGGCATGAACAAAAGTGATAAAATGCCAATTTCTTTTCTTCGATTCTCCATAAACACAAATGATCTTGGATAGTTCTTAGACATTTTGGAAAGCTTGCAATGTGCTCTACAGTCCATATTTGAAATTAATTTTGAGATACCTCTTGGAACTAGGTGAAAAATATCCATGAAGTTGGGTCAAAAACCTGCCTAAATTAGGGCAAATTTTCACTAAGTTATTTAGTTCATGGACCGCTATTCACAAATTCATAACTTGAGATCCAAGCATCTTTTGGGAAAACTTTGTGAAGAAAAGTTTTAGATTTCATGGAGGAATACAACTTTCATGTTTGAAGTTTTCTTTGAATCAAATTGCATCATGGTGAAAAAGTGGTGAAAAGTTGGGGAAAAAAAAGAAAATTTCCATACTTAGAAAAATTCTAAGTTATGAAAATTTTTCAAATTCAAAACCCTAATTTCCAAATTTGATTTTCTTGGTGAACAAGTTTCATATTTTGACATATCTTGATGAATTATGACACTTGGCACTTGATTTTGACCAAAAAGTCAAAGTTTGACTTTTCAGTGTCCAGTTGACTTTTGATCAGTTGACTGCAAAATTCACCTGTCAATCCTATGAACTTGAGATCTTTTGAACCATGTAATTAGGTCAAGATGATGCCATTGAATCCTTGAAATCATGTTTGAACTCAATTGGTCATTGGCTAGGTTAAAAAGCAGAAATTGCCCTTTTGATGATTTGATCAAATTTCTTGAGGAGTTGTGATCCAAACTTGATCAAATGGTACATATGAGTCTAAAATGTTGTTGTGGATCAAAAATCATGAAGTTTGACTGTAAATTGGCTATGGTTGACTTTTCCCCCAATACAGCTGATTTTTAGGTCAACTGTCCAATTGACTGAGCAAAAATATGATTCAAGGCTTGAAACTTAACATGGGCAATCTTAAGGGTCCAAGATGGTGTATGAAAGTCACATGAAGCATTGATGATCCAAAAATCCTTGTGCAAACTCAAACCCTAATTTTAGGTTATTAGTTTCAGATGAGGTCTTGAGCTGACCAAACCCTAACCTTGTCTTGAGTCCAAGAAGTCTTATGAGAAAAGTCTTGATAAATGAGAGGGCAAATTTTGGGGTACAACAGCTGCCCCTGTTCAATCTTCTTGAACCTGAAGAGTTAGATTGGCGAGTTTTGTCGTTCGTGACTCGAAGGTAAAAGATGATTGGACACTAGAGTTCCCGTAAATTTGCACTCGTCAAAGTGTAGTTGAGGGAATGGGCTTAAAGATGCCATTTGGAGAGGTGATAGAATTTTGTTGGAGATGGGCTTGTAGATGCCATCCAAGAATGTTTGTTGAACTGTGAGTTGTAAGTCAAAAGAATGAGTATCAGAATGGTGTCTGGAACGTATCTGAACTGTATCTGGAGACTGAATCTGTACGAGCAACATAATAGCATCCATGTCTGAAGCGTATCCAAGCTACGTCTGTACTTGAATTTGAATGAGCGACAAAATGGCATCCGTGTCTGGAGCGCATCTGGATTGTATCTTGAAATTAAAATCTGAATAAGCGGCAGAATAACATCAGTGTCTGGAGCGTATCTGGACTGTATCTTGAAATTGAAATCTGAATAAGCGATAGAATGGCATCCGTGTCTGGAGCGTATCTGAACTAGGATCTGAATAAGTGACATAATGACTTCCCTGTCTGGAGTGTATCCGTACTGTAATCTGAAAGGTGAATCTTAAATGAGAATGAGTATCATAATGACTTCCGTGTCTGGAGCGTATCTGTACTGTATCATGATTGCATATTGTTAATGGTAGCTTGTTAATCTTATCCTGAAAAGGGTAAAATGTTAGCTGAAACACAAAGCTATGTTGCATGAAATGTATGATGAAATATATGTGTTTTATCAATGTTTATGATATATGAATGTAATGTGTGCGCATGTAAGCTGATTAGCTGTTTTGCTGAGGAAAATAAATCCTTGACTACTGCCGGGGAAAATAAATCCTTGACTGCTAAGGATAAGGAATCCTTGACTGCTTCTCTGGGGATATAGGGATCCTTCATGTCTTGAAGTTGGAGTAAATGAAAAAAATTCCGTTGTGAGAGTAATGCCAAATACTTCTTGATAAATCTGCTTGGAGAATCCAGAGAACTTTGATGACTTCTACTGGGAATTAAGAATGAGAATCTTCAATCTGTTGGGGAGCAATGAAAACTCCGTGGGGAAGAAAGCTATCCTGCTGGGAGGTAGTGAAGACTCTGTGGGAAAAAGCTTATTCCTGTTTGGAAAAAGTTCAGGAGTTTCGGTCGTCTGCCAATCTACTGGGGAGTTATCAGAAGTTATTGTCTGGTTGGTTTTTAGGCTTCAATATAACTTGCTGGGGAATTTGGAGAAACTAGATGGTCTCCATTGGGGATTGATAGTTGGAAATTTTGACTCCGCTGGGGATTGAAGGTTTCAGCTCCGCTGGGGATCTGTAGTTCAAAGTTTTGGCTCCGCTGGGGATCTTAATGATGTACTGTATGGATTGCTCATGGAATAGCCTAAAGACGTTTTCCTAATATTTCAACCTGTCAGTAACTATTTTTTTTTCATTTCTATTTATTTGTAAACAGTAATTATATTCAAATGCATATGTTCATTAATGAATCATTGGGCGTTTTTTGCAAATAAAACACAAGTGTAAAAAGAAAAGGACAAATAGTTTTCTGCACTTTAAAAAGGTATCTTTGTATTTTGTTTGGATAAGTATTTTGTACAAAGGAGACAGACATCCTAGTAAGAGGATGGTGTCAAAATAAGAAAATTTTATACAAAGAAAGATAGTTATGTGTAAAAAAAATCCCATGGGGTTCCCATTCTGCTATAGCCTTCGTATCTCCGAATATCTTGTCCATTCGTTTCTTTTTCCGAAGATGATTGGATTGATCAGAAGCTCCAGGTTTGTCAGTGAAGATATTGTCCTTTAAAGTGATCTGACGAGACATAATCATACGCTTTAATTCCCTAACTTTTGCCTGGACCTCCCTTTCGGGTTTTCGATCCATCGGGAAACCCTTTTTTTCCCAAGTCGCCCTTTCGGATTTTAAACTTGCCGGGTGTACAGATTTTTTTTGTTTCATCCCTAACTTTTGCCCGAACCTTTTGGTTCGTTGGGATGCCCTTGTTTTGCCTAGGTGTGTCAACCTAGTGGATCTCTTATGCGTAGTATCTTTTGACTATGTCTGCGTTCGCGGGGTGCGGCAGGTCGTCACCGTCCATGGTGGTTAAAATCATTGCCCCACCAGAAAAGATGTTCTTGACTACAAATGGTCCTTCATAGGTAGGAGTCCATTTTCCCCTGGGATCACTTTGTGGCAAGATGATGCGATTGATCACTAGATCTCCAACTTGATACACTTGGCGTCTAAATTTCTTGTTGAAAGCCTTGATCATCCGTTTTGGATAGGTCTGACCATGACAAACAACAGTAAGTCTCCTTTCGTCAATTAAGTTCAATTGATTAAGTCGGGTTTGAATCCAATCGTCTTCACTCAAAGAGACATCCTTCATGATTCTTAAGGAGGGGATCTTAACCTCAATAGGTAGAACAACATCCATGCCATAAACCAAAGAATAAGGTGTTGCCCTAGTTGATGTGTGAGCTGTGTTACGGTACCCAGTGGAGAGCAAACGGTGGCATCTCATGCCAGTCCTTGTAGGTGACTTTCATTTTCTGTATGATCTTTTTAATGTTTTTGTTCGCAGCTTCGACTGCACCATTCATCTTTGGCCGATAGGGGGATGAATTGTGATGTTGAATCTTGAACTGCTCGAACAAGGAGGTGATCATAGTATTATTAATGTTTGTACCGTTATCAGTGATGATCCTTTCTGGGATACCGTACCGGAAAATGAGATTCTGCTTGATGAAGCGAGCAACAACATTCTTAGTAATGGATGCGAAGGAGGCTGCTTTGACCCACTTTGTGAAGTAGTCAATGGCCACAAGAATGAAGCGATGTCCATTGGAGGCTGTAGGCTTGATCTCCCCAATCATGTCGATTCCCCACATAACGAAGGGCCAAGGAGCTGTTAAGACATTTAGAGGGACCGGAGGTACGTGTACCTTGTCTACATAGATTTGACATTTATGACAAGTCCGGGAGTGTTGATAGCAGTCAGCTTCCATGGTAGACCAGTAATAGCCTGCCCGTAGGATTTTCTTTGCCATCGTATGCCCGCTAGAGTGAGTGCCGAAGGTACCTTCATGCAATTCATCCATAATCCTTTCAGCTTCAATTTTATCCATACAACGGAGCAGAATAGAATCATGATTGCGTTTGTACAGGATGCCATTACTTAGGAAGAACTTAGCTGAGAATATCCTTAAGAAATTTTTCATTGACTGAAGCTCCTTCTGGATACTCTTGAGCCTCGAGATACCTTTTGACTTCATGAAACCAAGGCCGGTCCACTACTTCTTCGGTATTAATCTCGTGACAGAGTGCGGGTTCGTCCATTCATTCAATGGTGATCTGGGGAGCCTCGTTATCCCAATTAAGTTTAAACATGGATGACATTGTAGCTAGAGCATCTGCTAGCTGATTTTCTTCTCGCGGGAAGTGCTCGAAGGTAATCTGCTCGAAATGTGGTAACAATGTCAGAACATGTTCTTTGTAAGGGATAAGGTTAGGATGCTTAGTGTCCCATTCTCCTTTGATCTGACTAATTACCAAATCTGAATCCCCAAACACCACTAAAGATTTGATTCCCAAGTCTATGGCAGCTTTGAGTCCAAAGATGCATGCTTCATACTCTGCCATATTGTTCGTACAGTTGAAGCAAAGTCTGGCCATGAAAGGAGTATGGCAACCTTCTGGGGATATGAATACCACGCCGATACCGTTACCAAGTGCATTGGATGCCCCGTCAAAGTACAAGGTCCATCGGGATCCTTGTTCAGGTCTGTCATATGGTCTGAAATCTTCAATATTGTCGAATGTCATGATGTCTTCGTCAGGGAAGTCGAACTTCATGGATTGATAGTGTTCTACAGCTTGATGAGCAAGATGATCAGCTAGCACACTGCCCTTTATAGATTTTTGGGTAGTATACTGTATGTCATATTCTGTTAAGATCATCTGCCATCTAGCTATCCTTCCAGACAAAGAAGGCTTCTCGAAGATGTACTTTATCGGATCCATCTTAGATATCAGCAAAGTGGTATGAGTCAACATATATTGTCTTAGCCGGCGAGAAGCCCATACCAGAGCGCAGCAAGTTTTCTCGAGCAGTGAATATCTGGTTTCACAGTCGGTAAACTTTTTGCTAAGGTAATAAATGGCATGCTCTTTTCGGCCAGACTCGTCATGCTGCCCCAATACGCATCCCATTGAGTTCTCTAAGACAGTTAGATACATGATTAGCAGTCTCCCCTCGACTGGCGGAATTAAGACATGAGGTTATTGTAAATACTCCTTGATTTTATCGAAAGCAATTTGACAATCATCATTCCATATAACTACTTGATCTTTCTTCAACAGCTTGAAGATTGGTTCACAAGTAGATGTTAGGTGAGAAATGAACCTAGCAATGTAGTTTAGGCATCCCAAGAACCCTCTGACCTCCTTCTCAGTGCGAGGAGCAGGCATTTCTTGTATCGCTTTGACTTTGGTAGGATCAACCTTGATGCCTTTGTTGCTGACAATGAAACCTAAGAGCTTACCGGACCGGACTTCGAATGTGCACTTGTTTGGATTCAATCTTAGCTTGTACTCCTTCAACCTGACAAACAACTTTTGCAAGTGATCAAGGTGTTCTTCTTCAGTTTTTGATCGGGCTATCATGTCATCTACGTAGACCTCTATATCACGATGTATCATATCATGAAACAAAGCTACCATGGCGCATTGATAGGTTGCCCCGACATTCTTCAGTCCAAATGGCATCACTTTGTAGCAGAACGTACCCCATTGTGTGACAAATGTAGTTTTCTCCATGTCCTCAGGTGCCATTTTGATCTGGTTATAGCCTGAGAATCCGTCCATGAAAGAAAATACTTTGTGCTGAGTTGTATCGTCAACCAGGATGTCGATGTGTGGAAGTGGAAAGTCATCTTTAGGGCTGGCCCTGTTTAAATCTCTATAGTCCACGCACATTCTGACTTTGCCGTCCTTTTTAGGCACGGGAAAAATGTTATCAACCCATTGTGGATAGGAAGTAACAACCAGAAATCCATCATTGAACTGCTTCATAACTTTTGTTTTGATCTTCTCTGACATGTCAGGTCTCATGCGGCAGACTTTTTGTTTCACTGGTGGATATTCTTCTCTTGTGGGTAGATGGTGTACCACAATGTTTGTATCAAGTCCCGGCATGTCTTCGTATGACCAGGCAAAGATCTCAACATAATCATGCAATAGCTGAATTAGGCGCTCCTTGGCACTCAGCTCTAGATTGGCACCCACTCTGATTTCCTTTTTGTCTTCCTCAGTTCCCAAGTTGATTGTATCCAACAGCTCCTCATGAGGCATAATTGCTCTTTCCTCTTGTTGTAGTAATCTGGCCAATTCCTCTGGCACCTCACAATCTTCCTCACCTTTATATTCGGCTTGGTAGATCAGATCTTCAGAGTCACTAAAGGCTATAGCAGTATCGTTACCCATGGGTTCCGGAATGGAAGGTTACCTGCATTTGTGAGTGTGGGTATATGTAAGGGTATAGCCATCTTAAAACAACAAAATGTAAAAGAAAGACAATGAGCACAAAAGGTTTAAATATGAAAAGCGTCCATGATTCATTGAAATGACATATGAAAATGAAATAAAAACCCTTACAAATGGACCGTTGTGCCTCGGGTAAGACACAAGGTTGAAAAAGTACGAATTGTTTGTGAATTATTACAAGTCCAACAGAAATGTAAAAGATAAATTGGTGCGATATGAAAGTAATTGGGATGAAGTCTTTGGCTTCCCAGTTGCACAGCCCTCCGCCGACAGTAGGAAATATCCAGTCTTCCAGGCTGCCATCTTCTTCATTATCCTCTAGTACATTAACCCCTTGGTGGCTGATCTTCACAGGTGGCCCTCCGGCACGGGCGCGGTGCACAACCTTATGAGCACTTGAGGTAAACCCCAAGACAAATTTGTCTGATTTGTAAGGAAAGTCTGGAAGCTGCCCCCAGATGGTGGATCCGCCTTCTTCCACCACTGCCTTTGCATCCTTTAGAGAAGACATCCGAGGTGGAGGTCTTGTGATCATAGGAGTTGAGGATACCGCCTTGGTCGCCGCTAATTCCTGAGAGACTTCTTCAAAATGTTGGAAAGGGGTTTCAATGAATTCGCCATCCAATTCCACATATCGGAATGAATTCAGATGACTAATCATGTATTCCTCTTCCCCATGGACAATTATGATCTTCCCTTGGACGGGGTACTTCAGCATCTAATGCAAAGTGGAGGTGACCGCACCGACATTGTGAATCCAGGGGCGTCCCAACAGACAAGAGTAGGAAGGATAGATGTCCATCGCATAGAATGTTGAATTAAAGGTCTGAGTTCCCACCTTGATCAGGATGTCCACCTCCCCATGGACCATCCTTTTAGAGCCGTCAAATGCTCTCACAACTATATTACTGGGTTTTAATGTTAGCCCCTCACAATCCAATCTATCCAGGACTTTCTTCGGTAAGACGTTTAAAGATGAACTAATATCAACCAAGACATGGGCTAAGGTCGTTCCCCTACACTCCACTGAGACATGTAGTGCATCGTTGTATTTTCTCCCTCTGGATGTCAAGTCAGCATCGGAGAAACCCAAGCCATTGTCAGCTGTCAGACTGGCCACACACTCTTGGAATTGATCCGCAGACGTCTCTTGTGGTACATGAGCCATCTTCAAAAATTTTACCAAAGCTTTAGCATGTGCCTCAGAGAAAAGCAGTAATGCTAACATAGAAATTTTAGAGGGGGTCTGCCCCAGTTGTTCAACCACATCATAATCACTCTTCTTAATGATCCTCCGGATTTCTTCCATCTCCTTCTTGGATGTCTCAGGAATATCTAGTGATTGAGCCTTCGTCAGGACAGGCTCCTCTTGAACATTCTTTCCTTTATTCTCAGCAGTGGAAGTAGGGATAGGAATCGTATTGTCTTCTTTGTTGGTCGGCACACTTGCAAGTACAATCACTGGTACAAATGTAATCTTCAGAACAGCCACGGGACCAAAGACTGCCTTTGGAGGGGCAATCTCTGGAGAGAAAACTCTCCCACTACGGGTAATTTTTCTTGTTCTTGCAATGTTACTGATGTCGGAATTGTCCTCTTCGGAGCTCTCTTCTTCGACAGTCTCTTCAATGTGTTTGACACCATGGTAGTAGATTTCTCCACCATAATTCCATGGTACCGTTTTATCTGATTTGTATGGGGTTGGCCCGGGCATTGTTATCTTAAGCGGAGTAGTCATAAGAGCAAATGTAATCCTAACGGGCCTTTTAGGGACCCTAGAAGTATTGGCGTATATGGTTATTATTGAAACTTCTGGAACTGGAATGGGTGAAACAGGAGCTTTCTCAAACAAGATTTCTTGGTTATCAATCAGTTGTTGAATACCTTTTTTCAACAGAGGGCAGTCAAATGATGAGGATAGGCAAATATGGAAATCTTTGTCACATCCTGGGAAGATACCAGCTTTCAACAGATTCAACTTAACGGTCAGGAGTGGAGTCAACAATTCATCCACAGTGGCAACAAATAAGTCTTCCTCAATAGCACTGGCATTGTGTCCATGCCTAGGCATTGGAGCAGAAATAACATTCGGTTTCTCAGGCGCTTCAAATTCAACTTCCTTCGCGTCGATCAGATCTTGAATCTTGTTCTTCAGAGCCCAACAGTTGTTGGTGTCGTGCCCTGGACTTTCAGAATGGTAAGCGCACCTGGCATTCGGATGGTAGTGGGGAGATGCAGTATTGGGATTTTTAGGGGCCTCTTTTAGCATGTCCAGATTCAACTTCAAAAGATGTGGTAGGACTTGAGTTGGAGTCATGTTAATCTTGGTGAATTGCCTGACTGGCCTCTCCACCCTTTGCTGATTATTTCTCGGCTGGTTATTTCTTGGCTGGTCTGATGCAGGCTTTTGAATCATAATGACCCCCACCGTTGGTCGGCACTCCACTCTTCCCTGATTTCTCTGTGTATAGACAGCAGACACTTCCTTCTTTCCAGTGAAGGGCTTTTTTATAGCAGCAGAGGTAGACACGTCTTTCTGAATTTTCCCACTTCTTATTCCAGCTTCTATCCTCTCGCCAGTTAAAATAAATTCGGTAAACCCTGTAGAGGAACTCCCAATCAGATGATTAAATAAAGGAACTGATAGAGTTCCCAGGAACATGTCCACTAGCTCCCTTTCAGATAAAGGTGGTTGCACCCTTTCGGCTAAATCCCTCCACTTTTGGGCGTAGTCTTTGAAGCCCTCATTGGATACCATGGACATACTCTGGAGTTGAGTACGGGTTGGTGCCAAATCGGCGTTGTATTGATACTGTTTATAGAAGGCTGCTGCCAAGTCTTCCCAATTGTGAACATCTTCCCTCTCCAACTGGAAGAACCAATCAAGCTGTGTTCCTGATAAACTGTCCTGGAAAAAATGGACCCACAAATCTTTGTCAGCAGAATGCGGCTGAATTTTCCTGACATAAGATCGTAGGTGCATCTTGGGACAAGACACCCCATCATACTTGGCAAATAGTGGCACTTTAAACTTATGATGGATTACAATTCCTGATACCAGCCCTAACTCCTCAAAATCCAGACCCGATACTCTCTGTACTTCCATAGAAGCTAAACGCTTTTCCAAGTGTTTGTATTTGTCATCCGCTGAAGGGTATTGTTGTTCAGAGTAGTCCTCTTCATCCTCTTCTTCTGCTTCAAAATCTGATGGCACTGCCATTTCTTTTCCTTTTCTTTCCCCTTCGTCAGAGGTTGTTGGAAATTCTAAGTACCTTATGGCTTGTCCCTCAAACCTTCTTCCCATGGTAACCAGACCGGTTGGCTTCTTCTTCTTTTTCTCTTTCTCTTTCTCTAGCAGAGTCTTGAGTTCCTCCTGCCCCTTGGCCAAGGTCAAGAGTAACTGTTGAAATTGTGAATTCTGAGCTTGCAAGTCTTTAACCATTTGTTCAAGATCCATCTTGCTGAAATAAACAGTAGAAGGATGAGGAAACTTGTTGCAAAGACCATTTTATGCTAATGATGAATAATATGTATTCATGAAATGTTTTCAAGGATTTTAAAATTCAAATTTGTTTCAAACAAAAAGGAAACACACGTTATATTAATAAAATAGAATTTGAGTACATCAATGCCCCTAGGGCAAAATAATACAAAATTATAAGATAAAAAGACGTTGTGCATCCTATTTGTGCAATGTAGGTGTTGAGAGTCTTCTCTTCGTGAAGTAACCGAGTTAGTTCTAAAACCTTCTTCTCGCTAGCATAGAATTAGGCTTCAAAAGTATCGCATTCTCCCTTGAGCTGTATCCAACTCCTTTGTAAGTCTTCGAATTATGTTGGCATGTCAGGATGTAGGAGGGTGTATGGAACCTCTCATTCCTTAACAAGCTCTATAATCACTGGGAGAACAGAGGGGTAGGGCATCATAAGACTTTGGGCGCGGGTTCGTATCCACTTTAGGTAAGGCTCAAGAGGGCTGGAATTCTTGTGTCCCAGGGTCTTACTGTCTACCTTGTTTGGCATCCTCCAAGCTCGGATGAACCTTTGTCGAAGTCCTTGATTGTCGTTGTCGAAGTTGAAAACCAAGCCTTGAATCAGCATATCATGTGGGCCATCCCTTCGGGCATAACCAAACTGTCTTAGAGCCAAGCAAGGTTTGTAGGCGATGCCTCCCCTAATGCCAAGTAGAGGGACATTAGGGAATTCCCCATAACGGTCGACGATGATAACATTCTCTTTGGATCGAGAACACCAATGAATATCTGTATGTGTAAGTGTCATCAACTGTTGTGACCACCTCAAACCTTGCCCATTCTTCAAGACTGATTGGGGAAGATGAGAAATAAACCATCTTGCCAGGAGAGGAGTGCAACACATGAGAACACCTCTTTTCCTTATTGTACGAGTGTGAAAAGAGTGTAAGATATCTCCAAGCAATGTAGGCACCAGATTGCGTGACATGAATATTTTGACAGCACTCACATCTATGAGTTGATCAGGATTAGGGAACAAGACCATCCCATAGATGAAAAGAGCTACAATCTCCTAAAAATCTTGCAAGTCTAAGGAGTTCCAACAACTTTGGGCCTTCTCAAACAAGAGCTTTGCCAAGAAGCCTTTGACACCACTTCTAGTTTCCCAATGGGTTGTGACATCAGATGAGTGCAAGTGGAGGGCTTAAGCAATCTCTTATGGCTTTGGATCTCTTTCTGTACCGTTGAAGGGTAGTTGATTAAGAATAGGAATCCTCAAGAGTTGAGAGAATTCTTCCAAAGTGGGCACAAGCTGCTAGTCAGGAAATGTGAAGCAGTGATGCAAAGGGTCAAGGAACTGGAAAAGAACTTTCATCATGTCTTCCTCTGTGTTGGAAGTGACTAAGTTGAGTAGACGACCATGCCTCTCGGTGAATGGAGAGTTCTCAGGAATCCTTAAAGCTAGCTCCTTGAGTTGTGGAGGAATCCTTACAAGGTTGACTTGGATAGTTTTCCTGCGAAGTGAATCCATATCCTACAAAACAAGAACAAAGATGAATTTCCAAAATCCTTGAAATGGTTAGTGGATGAAAATGATGCTCATGATGTCCATGATGTTATGCACAAGTATATATGTACAAGAAAATCACACAAGTTCCTAGTTTAGGCTTGCATGGGGTTTCATAGGTAAGTACCCTCTTGAAGTTTAGTTGGCTCAACCTGTCCTAGAAACAGTAACCGGGTTCTAAGGGGCTCAATATCACTGGATTGTTTCCTTGTTCATTGTTTCAATTCAAGCCTCTTGGCTGGAGACCGAAACATTCCAAGGAACCAACCCTCAATGAGTGTAGTATCGAGTATCTACCAACTTCGGACTGCACCAAAGCTGGTCATCTCACTACATCCTAAAAGGCCAAGTTGGTCAAGTAAAGGTTCTATAAGTTCGTTAGTGCTTCATGACATCACTCAGTGGCCCCGTATTCTCTTTGATTGACTCAAAGGCTACCGGTACCCACAAATATGTCACACTAACATAGTTATTGCTTAGACCGTGTCGGTATACCCCGCACATTTTTCACAACGTATTGCTATTTACCTATAATGTTTCCCAAATCCGGGTGTAGGTTTCAAACCCAAACAATAGAACCAAATTGTAAAGCAAACAAGTCAAACAATTGTAAGAAAATAAAGGTGATCTAAACCCTAAGATAACCCCACTTATATTTATATTCCTCAGCAGAGTCGCCAGTTCTGTGATACAGTGGGAGAACTGACTTGAGGTTTTGCGTTTCGTCGCAAATGTCGCAGTTTAGAAAGAGTCGCCACCGACTTTTATTTTATCCAAAAGGAAAGGTAAAAAAGCACAGGAAATACCTTTGAGATGTTTTCTTGAGTTCAGGGGGTAGATTATGAAAAGGGAAGGTACTAGAACCCTTTTCATCCATGGTTTTCCATAGGCTCTTAGTTACTTGCTTAGATCACTTGCTTTGCTTTGAAATTGTTTGAAATGGTGCTTTGTGTTTGGTGTGTTTTTGAAAGTATTTTGAAAAGAGGCCATTCGTTTAGGCAATCTTTGTAATGATTCTCGTTCGTAAGAATGTATACAAAGATGTTTGTCTTTTGAAAATGTTTTCAATGTTTTGAAATGTTTTTGAAATGTTTTTGAAATGTGTGTGTGTTTGTTTTTGAAAATAGAAAGGATTGTTTTGAAATGGAGCAAGTAACTTAGAAGCTATCTACCTACTCAAATGTCTTTCCTATGCATTTTTATTCCTTTGACATTGTTGACTTACCATTGATTTGGTAAGCAACCTTATCTTTAGATGTTAACGGGACGGGCGTGGGTCATCGTATGACCATGATAGCAATGTTGCCAAGTATCTTAGCATTTTTGTGGGACCAAGATCATTTGTTTAGGCAACCTTTTGATAGCGTCATCGAGGGACTATGATCTTATTTTTGTTTTGTTTTGCCAAGATACTTCGCATGCATAACATGGCCATTTTAAATTAGGAAACCAAGTGGGTGAAACCATAAGGGTGCTTGTGTGCAATGTGTGTCATTTTACATGCATTTGATTTGTCTTGTATTAGGTCTTTTCTATTTGTTTGTTTTTGGTCTTGTCATGCAAACCCTAATTTACTAAACATGGTATAAAAGCGATAAATTGCGTGAATGTAAACTAAGCTATTACAACAATTATTATGGGAGGGGGGATACAAGTTTTTGAATGGGGATATTGCACAAAATAAACCCTAAAAATACTATTACAACCCAATTGAATATTGTGCGCATTAAATAAATGTACAAATATTTAAATATGCAATGCAATGTATTTATGGAAAAAATGTTTTGTATTTGTTTAAGGTATGAGAAAATAAAATTAATTAACCCTAGAAAATAAGGAAAAATAATATTATTATTTTTGAAAGGGGGAAACTCTAATTTTTTATTAAAAGAAATATATGTTTCCTATTATTTATTTTGTCCATTTTTGTACAAGAAAATAATAAATAATATTATATGTCAATATTAAAAATTAAATATGTATGAGAAAATGAATATTTTATGTGTAAAATAATAAAATAAAAATGTATAGTATTTTTTAAATTGTATTTACAAATTTACTTAAGAAAATAAAATCTATAAACCTAATAAACTATTTTTATGTGAGAAAATAAATAAATAAATAAAAATAAAATAAAAGTGTGAAAATAAATAAATTATTCTTGGGCATTTTTATCATTAGAAAAAATATATGCAAGCAACAAATATAAAAATATGCAAGAAAATGTAAAAATATAGGAAAATAGTCAAGGGGTGCAAAAGTAAGTTAGGGGGTGAGAAAAGTAGAAACAAAAAGGCCAAAGCTGCAAAAAGCCCAAATGAAGCTTTGTCCTTGTCCTCCAGCCTCTCTGTGCGCGCGTTCTTCTTCAAATATGTAACTTGCTATTGCTTGCATAAAAACAAAAACTTATAACACAAAACATGTAGCATTTTATCTCACGATTCCAATGATATAAAACTTGTAACCTAACTCTCAAAGATCAGGGAGAATTTTAATGGCCCTAAATTGTGACCTAAATATTTCAGCAACTTCAAGCTTCAAATTCTCTTAGCTCAGTTAATATAAATGACAAGTATGCATATGTACAGCTTCACCATGTTATGGACTACATCTTTCCTTCACAAATCGTGGCTTGAGGATGCCTAAATTGAGAGATAGAGTTTTGAAAAATACCTCCTTCAGTTGGATTTGGATATCGCAATGTGGGGACTTTGAGTGAGGCCTGAGGATCGTGTGAGCTTCCTTGAAGTTACTTCAAGCTATTCCAATGCCTAGCTTGCTTTGTGGATGGTCAGAACTCACTGCACAAGTCAAGTTGCAAGCTCCAAGTTTGAAAATGGAAATGTTTGAAAAAGGGCTTACAGGTGCAAGATGAATGCTTGGACTGCTTTGGTATAATGTGTATGAAGTGTTTCAAATGTTAAAGGGCAAAACACACGAGCCAAAATGAAGTTGGCAATGATTTTCCAGAACTGCAATGTTTGGGCAGAACAATGATGTTTTTGTGTTTGGGAGAGTTTTGGATGTAATGCCTTTGTGTTCTGAGTTGTAACATGTTTGTATACTTGTATAAAATGATACAAAGTCCATTCTTCCATTGTTGTACAAGTTTTGACTTCTTTTGCAACTTTTCTTGCATTTGAAGAAAAGTGACAAGACAAATGCAACATGCTTGTACTGGCTACCTCAAGGGCTAATAAGAGTTGGTATACTTTTCTTAATACATGTGGAAATTGTTTGCATCAAAGGGACAGGTCCAAGGCTCAAGGTTGACAAAATTGCAAAAGCTCGCCTTTATGAAAATGGCATTGTGCACTTTTGGCCAAAAATGGAATTACAACTTGTACAATGCTTCAAAAGTGAAAATAAATCCTTTAACCTCTGATTTTTCATTTAATTATGGAGTGTATAATGAGTTTAGGACCTGTAATGAAAGGTACAAGCATCCAAGATCAGATTTGCAACTTGATACTTTGTGAAAATGGCATGAACAAAAGTGATAAAATGCCAATTTCTCTTCTTCGATTCTCCCTAACCACAAATGATCTTGGAGATTTCTTGGACATTTTGGAAAGCTTGCAATGTGATATACAATACATCTTTGAAATGCATTTTGAGATACCTCTTGGAACTAGGTGAAAAATGTCCATGAAGTTGGGTCAAAAACCTGCTTAAATTAGGGCAAATTTTCACTAAGTTATTTAGTTCATGGACCCTTATTCACAAATTCATAACTTGAGATCCAATCATCTTTTGGGAAAACTTAGTGAAGAAAAGTTGTAGATTTCATGGAGGACTACAACTTTCATGTTGGAAGTTTTCTTTGAATCAAATTGCATCATGGTGAAAAAGGGGTGAAAAGTTGGGAAAAAATAAGAAAATTTCCATACTTAGAAAAATTCTAAGTTATGAAATTTTTCAAATTCAAAACCCTAATTTCCAAATTTGATTTTCTTGGTGAAAAAGTTTCATATTTTGACATATCTTGATGAATTATGACCCTTGGCACTTGATTTTGACCAAAAAGTCAAAGTTTGACTTTTCAGTGTACAGTTGACTGTAAATTCATCTGTCAATCCTATGAACTTGAGATCTTTTGAACCATGTAATTAGGTCAAGATGATGCCATTGAATCCTTGAAGTCATGTTTGAACTCAATTGGTCATTGGCTAAGTTAAAAATCAGAAATTTCCCTTTTGATGATTTGATCAAATTTCTTGAGGAGTTGTGATCCAAACTTGATCAAATGGTACATATGAGTCTAAAATGTTGTTGTGGATCAAAAATCATGAAGTTTGACTGTAAATTGGATATGGTTGACTTTTTCCCCAATACAGCTGATTTTTAGGTCAACTGTCCAATTGACTGAGCAAAAATATGATTCAAGGCTTGAAACTTATCATGGGCAATCTTAGGGGTCCAAGATGGTGTATGAAAGTCACATGAAGCATTAATGATCCAAAAATCCTTGTGCAAACTCAAACCCTAATTTTAGGTTATCAGTGCCAGATGAGGTCTTGAGCTGACCAAACCCTAACCTTGTCTTGAGTCCAAGAAGTCTTATGAGAAAAGTCTTGATAAATGAGAGGGAAAATTTTGGGGTACAACAATATGCCTCTGAATAGGCGAGAATACCGGATGCAATTCCTAGAAAAAGGTAATTACAGAAAGTTTTAAACTGTAAATGGCAATAAAAATGATAATTGCTACTACTGTTCCTCAATAGCCTTTTAATGATCTTATCTCCTTTGATTCTGAGTTGTATGATTCAGATCTATCTCTCCCTTCGTGGTTCGTTGTCGCAGTTCTTAGATTGCATTATTTTTGTTCTTTATTTCTTTTCGAATGATCCCTAATTTTTGCCTGGATTGACCTTTCGGGTTTTCAATCCACTGGGACAATTTTTTTTGTTATATGTGTTGTACCCTAAAATTTTCCCTCCCATATTCTACAAAGATTTGTCAAGCTCAATCTCCAGATGATTCAAAATCCCTCAAAAGTTGCACAGTCCAATTGCCTCCTAACACGGTCAAAATTAGGGTTTTGGTTCTTGCAAATAAATTGAGGTTTTCAAGGGTCCAATCAAGTCCCAAATGCCTATATACATTGTCAAGCATCCATATGTCAAGTTTCAAGACTCACAGCATTAGATTGGACAGTCAAAAACCCTAATTGCTCCACAGTCAACTGCAGGGGCAAAATGGTCATTTGACAGTCAAAAGTCAAAAATTTTGGTCAACATCTTATTTTGAAGCCACAAACATCATTTGATCAATTCTTGATCATGATTCCAAAAGTATGGCTTAAAAAGTCTCAAGATGCAAAATTTCTATTTTTGGACAGCTGAAAAGTCAACTGCAAATTGACCAAGGCATAACTTCCTCATGGTTTATCAGAAAAATCCCATCCCAAGCTCATTTTAAAGAGAATGACATTTCCTACAACTCATATTCACACTTCAAGTCCAAGAAATGCTCTCACAAAAAGTTATCAATTTCAACATTATAGGTCATTTTCAAAAGTCAACAAAAAGGCACTTTAAGTCAAAGACCATAACTTGTGATTGGTAAATCAAAATGACATGGTACCAAAGGCATTGGTTAGAGGACTTCAAGACCTTTCTAAAATGTCCAAGAACATGTTCATAGCTTCAAAATTGAGCAAGATATGCATTGGAGAAGTTGGGAAATTTTTGGGAATTTTGAAAAGTCAACTTTGCTTCAAAAGCTTCAAAAATGCTAATGGGCCTCAAATTCTTCCTTGAATCATTACCCAAAGCATATGCACGACCCATTAAGCTCAAAGGGATTTATTTTCTTATTTTTAATTAATTAATTGAATTTTTATTCTTATTAATTCATTTAATTAGATTTAATTATGAGAAAAATATCAAATAATGCCTTTCAAATCTTTTTATGCAGCAAATATTCTCATTATAGGCTAAAGATTTTGTGCACCAATCAACAAGACAATATCTTCCACAATTGGCAAGGGCTTCATGAAAAAAAGATTGAAAAAGATATGGAAAAAATCAAATATTGAAATCATTAATTCAATGGATTCATGGGCTTGTTTTTGACCTAGAATGCTTCCCATACATATGCAAGACCTAACCTAATGCAAGGATACACGAAAAAGCTGCTGAAGCCATAGAACAAAGTTGCAAAATTTCAACCAAAACTTGAAAACTGAAATCATAGTTGCAGGGCGATTCAAGGCTTCAAAACAATTCCATTGCCTTACTGACATTGCTAGGAGTCGATTGCAATCAAGAACAAGTCCCCATACTCCAAGAATTGGTAGAACTGAGTCACGTTTATCACAAACTTTTCCATAATCGTTTTTTAATTTTCACGCACCATTCATGTGTTTTAATTGTTGATTTATGTTACTAACATCATTCTGAAGCGATTGGTAATGTTTAATTGGACTAACACTGCCTGTAGCCAAATCCACCATTGATGAAACCTAGGGTTTCAGAAGCTCCAAAATAGGGCTTTCATGTAGAGGAAAAATTGGACCTTGAGACCTATGCCATTGAATTCAGGAGCTCCAGACGAGACGAACCAACACCTCGCGCCCTTTTTATATTAATCCAGCTTCTAATCGCTATTTTCACAGGTTTCATTTAGTGGGGGTTTAAAACCCCCGCTACTTGCTTTATGTTTGCAGAGAAAACGAAGAAGAAGCCTGGCGTGTCATCTTATGGTTGGACAATTCAAATATTCAGCGCGCTTTTTGCTTTATCCCACTAATGTTGTTTCTTTTTATATAATCATTATTTTCCACTAACATTACAAACACGTTGTTTGGTTCAGATGGTGGATGACACGCCTTGTAACCACTAGGACCTGGGTTCGATTCCCAGGTCCCCCACATATTGCATAATTTTTGTCTCAATGTATTCCTATGCAGCATCCCTTCAATGCTCCACCATACATCCTCACACGTTAGCCTGCCACGCGCTCATGCTCACCCATCCAATGGCCATAACGTGAATTCCAGGGTGGTCCAGTCAAACAAGCATGCACACGATCCTGGAAAGTCAAACAAGGCCTTGTCTTGATGGGCCAAAATTGCTTCAAAAAAACCTCCATTCTGGGCCTGATACCCCCCTGGTTTGCACTTTTTAATTTTATTTTCTTTTCAATTCTAATTGTTTTAATTGTTTTAATTGTTTTAATTGTTTTCTTTAATTCCTCAAATAATTAATTTTCATAATAAAAACAGGAAAATCAAAAATGTAAAATATATTTAATTATTATTAATTCATCACTAATTTATTTTTGTAAATAAATATTAATAATTAATTTAGTTAATTTAGGTTTTAAACTTTAATCTTTTTTCTTAATAAATAAAAATATCTAGAATTAGGTCTTTAACATTTTTCATCCTTTTCTTAATCAATTTTTTTTTCATTTATTTATTATTAATTACTATTTATTTTTGTAAATAAACATGTACATTAATCAATTAGTAAATTAGGTTAATTTTAATACTTTCTTAATAATTAAAATAATTTAGAATTAGGGTTTCCATTCAATTTTAATTTTTCTTTATTTCATTAAATACCAAAAAAACATAAAAACAATTTCTTTTCTTTAATTAAATCATTCATTAGACTTCAATTTCGTTTAATTTCAAAAGGGTCAAAACCCTCGGACGTTCAATTTCTTTTCGCGCATTTATTTTCTTTTGAATATTATGTAACTGCTCAAGGTTTGTAATAGTAATTAGGTCTTTTTACTTTCCGCATCTTTTATCAAACGGGTCTTTGTATTTTGGCGATGTATAGACCCGCGCCTTGTAATAGCGTAGCCTTTATCTTTCCGCACTCTTAACTGCTAACTTTGTATGAAAGAATGCATGGTTAATTAAAAACAAGCGTAGCTCACAATGCCCTGATCAAAGATAAATAATGACATGAAAACAACACACAAATTCACACACCACTTCTAGGGTACGCCTCACCTGTTGCCTTCGAAACGTGGTCGTCAAGTATATGACGTTTTAGTAAGTCCTTATGTCCATGATCCAGTTGCCTCGGAACAGTTGCCTCGAAACAAGTTGCCTCGAAATAGTTGCCTCGAAACGGTTGCCTCGGATTAAAAAAGGATCAAGGACATAAGGGTAGCTTCTAAGGTCTCCTAACTGTTGCTTCGGCGACCACACTGTCCCTAAACTCGAATTGACCCGAACACCTCCAACGGTGGTGCTACCTACCTCTCAATGGTGGGATGGCACTACCTTAAGGACATTTACACAGCCTAATTCCTTAGGGTAGGTAGATGACTCATAGATACTTGCTCTATTCAAAAACAAATCAAAACTCTTTTCACACCGACACTTTCAAAAAGCTTTCAAAACAATTTTTCAAACACTCTTGAGGACTAATACAAGAGTTATTCTGAAATCTTTAAACGAAACTTTTTCAAACCCACATACACTTGAAAAGCAAACACTTTTGAAAACACAATGAGCAAGTATCTAAGAGCCCATGGATAACCATGGATAGAAAGGGTGCTAACACCTCCCCTTTCTATAAATCTACCTCCCGAACCGAGAAACTATCTCATAAGGAATTTTGCTGTGCTTTTGTCCTGTCCATGTTGGAGAAAATAAAAGACGGTGGCGACTCTTGCTTCCGCGGCATTTTGCGAACCAGCTTTAAACAGTCAGTTCTAAATCCACCGATCACAGAACTGGCGACTCTGCTGGGGATTCCATTGTAAAAGTGAGGTGTACCTTAGGACTAAGATCACTTGTGTTTTCAATTGTCTGAATTGCTTGCTTTATTATTGTGGGTACTGCCTTGGGAGTTCTATAGATCCTAACTCGGATCTGGGGGATACCTTCTTAGAAAGTAGCAACAAGACTGTGAGGGAACTGTGCGGGGTATACCGACATGGTTGAAGCAGTCTGCTATGTTGATGTGGCACTTTAGTGAGTACTGGTAACCCTTGAGTCCAGTCAAGGAGAGTACGGGGCCGCCGCGTGATGTCGTGAAGCATCAACTGACCTTAGGAACCTTAATTGAACCATCTTGGCCTCTTTAGGGTAGTGAGATAACTGACTTTGGTGCAGTCCGAGGTTGGTTGATACTTGATACTACACTCAATTGAGGGTTGTTTTCTTGGAATATTTCGGTCGCCAGTTCAGTGGCTAAATCGAAACGATGAACAATGAAAACAATCCAATGATATTGGGACCCTTAGAACCCAGTTACTTCTGATAGGACAGGTTTTGAGCCCACCAACCTCAAGAGGGTAATACCCAGACCTCATGCTGGCCTAAACTCTAAGGGCTGTCTTGTGTGACTTGTGTGCCTTACCATGTTTGCTTTTGTGAATACTTGTGGTGTGTTTAATCATAGCATCATAACATCATACGGCATCATATGCATTCACTAACCATTTCAGGGGTTCGAATCTTCATCTTTGTTCTTATTTTGTAGGACATGGAAACTATCTGCAGAAAGACAATCCAGATCAGCCTTGTAAGGATCCCTCCTCAGCTTAAGGAACTTATATCCAGGATTCCCGAGAGCTCTTCTTTCAGTGAGAGGCATGGAAGACTCATCATCTTGGTCAACACCAACATTGAGGAAGATATGATAAAGGTCTTCTTCCAGTTCTTTGACCCTTTGCATCACTGCTTTACTTTCCTGGATTATCAACTGGTGCCTACATTGGAAGAGTTCTCCCGGCTTCTGAAGATCCCTATCCTTAATCAACTACCCTACAACGGTATGGAAAAGGAACCCAAACTTGAAGAGATTGCTAAAGCACTACGCCTACAACCATCTGACATCAAGGGATATTGGGAAGTTAGAAGTGGTATCAAAGGGTTCTTAGCCAGGTTTCTGTTTGAGAAAGCCCAAGAATGTTGGAATTCCCTTGACCTACAAGCCTTTGAAGAAGTTATGGCCCTCCTTGTCTATGGGTTGGTGTTGTTCCCTAATCCAGATCAGCTTATAGATATCAGTGCTGTCCAGATCTTCATGTCCAGGAATCCTATACCTACGTTGCTTGGGGACATCCTTCACTCATGTTACACTCGAACCATGAGAAAAAGAGGTGTTCTTATGTGCTTCACTCCTCTCCTGGGAAGGTGGTTTATTTCGCACCTTCCACAATTAGTTTTGAAGAACGAGCGGGGTTTGAGATGGTCACAACGATTAATGACTCTTACACATGCAGATATACATTGGTGTTCTCTGTCCAGAGAAGACGTCACTATCATTGATCGTTGCGGGGAGTTTCCTAATGTTCCTTTACTTGGAATCAGAGGAGGTATTACTTACAACCCGTGTCAGGCTTCGAGACAGTTTTGTTATGCTCAGAGGGATGGCCCTCATGACATGTTAATTCCTGACATAGTTTTTGACTTCGACGATGATGCACAAAGACTTCGCCAGAGATTTATCAGAGCTTGGAGGATGCCCAACAAGGTAGACAACAAGACACTGGGGCACAGGAATTCCATCCCGTTGGAGCCTTATCTCAAGTGGGTACGGGCCCGCTCCCAGAAGTTAGTGATGCCATATCCTCATGTTCTCCCTGTGATCAAAGAGCCAGTTCTGGAAGGAGAGGTGTCCTACACCATTCAACATCCTGACATGCCTACATCCTGGGAAGAAATGCAGAAGAGTTGGATCCAGCTTAAGGAAGAACGGAATTCTCTTGAGTCCAGTCTACATGCTAGTGAGAAGAAGGTCTTGGAGCTCACCCGCCTACTGCACGAGGAAAAGACTCTCAACACCTACATAGCTCCGAAGAGGATGCGCAGTGTCTTTTGGGATTGATTTACTTTGTAATGTTTGCCCATGAGGCCTTGATGTACTGAACAATTATTTCTTAAATGATAACGTGTGTTCCTTTTTGTCTACAACAAATTTGAACTTTCGAACCCTTGAATGCATTGCATAAACACATATCATGCATCATGTGCATCACAGGTACTCTTCTTTTCAGGTTGCTTAATGTTCTTCGCTATTTATTTCAGCATCATGAATCCTGAATCATCTACTGAGCAGTCCATCAAGGCCCTTCAGGCTCAGAACGCCCAATTCCAAGAGCTGATCATGAGTTTGGCCCAAGGTCAAGAGGAGTTGAAGGCTCTGCTGGTTAAGAAGAAGAAAAAGAAGAGAACTGTACTATTCAACACTGGCCGGAGGTTTGGTAACACACTACAGAATGAGGCTGATCAAGCTGGTTCTTCTGTGGGAAAAGGTAGTCCCCAAGGGGGAAGGGTTCCTAGTCCGGTGGTCTCTGACAACGAGACTGATTTCAATGAGGAGCAGTATCCTCCAGCTGAAGACAAGTACAAGCAGTTAGAGGATCGCCTGAATGCCATGGAAATTCAACAAGTGCCTGGTTTGGATTTCGGAGACCTGGGTCTATCTTCTGGTGTGGTAATCCTACACAAGTTCAAAGCACCATCTTTCGCAAAGTATGACGGGGCGTCCTGCCCTAAACTACATCTCAGATCTTATGTGCGGAAGATCCAGCCGTATACTGTGGACAAGAATTTGTGGATCCATTTCTTCCAGGAGAGTCTTTCAGGGACTCATCTCGAATGGTTCTATCAGCTGGATGGAACCAAGGTTCGTAACTGGGAGGAATTGGCTACTGCTTTTTACAGGTAGTATCAGTATAATGCTGACCTCGCTCCTACACGTACCCAACTCCAGGGTATGTCGCTAGGATCGGGAGAAGGTTTTAAAGAGTATGCGCAGAAGTGGAGGGACCTGGCTGGCAGGGTGCAACCACCATTAACCGACCGTGAATTAGTGGACATGTTCTTGGGGACCCTATCCGGGCCGTTCTTCAATCATCTCATTGGCAATTCGTCTGCAGGGTTTACAGATCTCATTCTGACTGGGGAAAGGATAGAGGCTGGTATGAAATCAGGAAAGATACAGAAAGGTACGTCCTCAGGTTCTGAGAAAAAGCCTTTCAAGAAGGAAGCCAGTGCTGTGTATGGGCCTAGAAGGCAAAATAAACCAGAACGCCGCCAAGCTGTCAACGCGGTGGTAATTGCAAAGCCTGCTTCCTCTCCTCGGCAACCTAACCAACCAAGGGGTGAGAGACCCAGAAGAGAATATACTCAGCTTAGTATGACCTTGTCGCAGATCTTGCCGCAACTGCTATCGACCAACTTGGTAACAGTCAGAGAGGCTCCAAAGGTGGTGAACACAACCTCTCCCAAGTATAATCCAAATGCCCGATGTGCTTATCACTCCGATAGCCCGGGGAATTCTACTGATGATTGTTGGGCCCTAAGAAATAAGGTTCAGTACCTTATCGATGCGAAAGAAATACAGTTTGAGGCGCCCGAAAGGCCAAACATTGTGACTACTCCTATGCCCCAGCATGGAGTAAATGCTATTGAGGAAGACCTGTATGTAGTTTTTGTGGATGATGTTGCTACCCCTCTATTGACTGTTAAGAGGAACCTGTTGCTAGCCGGTTTATTTCCGGGTTGTAGCAAGGGTTGCCTTCTGTGTGCCGTTTCCCCTGCTGGTTGTCCGTTGCTGAAGTTAGGCATCCAAAACCTGATGGATAGCAAAGAAATCTTGTTCAAGAAGACCGTTGTTCCTATGGTTCCCACTGAAGAAGTATCTGTCGTCACAATCTTCAATAATCCTACCAAGGCTCCCCCGAGGAAGCCATTCAAAATCATGTCTGTTGCACCCATCATTATTACTGTTCCGGGGCCCCTCCCCTATGAATCTAACAAGGCTGTCCCATGGCACTATGAGGCAGATGTGTATGTGCTTGGAGTGAAGCAGGAGTTCAACACCAGCACCGGTATCAGTAACATCACCGGTCCTGCTAAAGTTACCCGCAGTGGCAGGCTCTTCTCGCCTGACATTGCGCCACCAGTTATCCGAAGACCTCTTATCATAACGCCTACAAGTGTGCCTGTTCCCCCTCTTGATCAAGTTCCTACCCCTGCTGTCGAGTCATCTGACACTCGGGGCAAAGGCATTGCTGATGTGCCTGCCCAGATGGAGGCACCAAAGACTGTTAATGTTGAAGCCTCCCAGCAAGAGATGGAGGAAATCCTTAAGATAATCAAGAAGAGTGACTTCAACATCGTTGAACAGTTGGGGCATACCCCCTCCAAGATCTATATGCTATCATTTCTACTGTGCTCAGAGGCCCATGCCAAGGCCCTGATTTCATTTCTGAAGACGGCTCATGTGCCACAAGAGACATCTGCGGACCAATTTACTGACTGTGTGGCCAATCTGACCGCCGACAATGGTTTGGGTTTCTCGGATGCTGATCTTACCGCTAAGGGAAAGAACCACAATGATGCCCTGCATGTCTCCATAGAATGCAGGGGCACTACTCTCGCACACGTGTTGGTGGACACCGGTTCTTCGCTGAATGTATTGCCCAAGAAGGCCTTAGACAGGTTGGACTGTGAGGGTCTGGAGTTGAAGCCTAGTAACATCGTGGTCCGAGCCTTTGACGATTCGAAGAGGATGGTACATGGTGAAGTGGATATTCTTATTCGTGTTGGTTCTCAAGTCTTCGATTCAACGTTCTATGTGATGGATATCCGTCCATCTTATTCCTGTTTGCTGGGTCGACCTTGGATTCACAAAGCTGGGGCTGTGACCTCCACTCTACACCAGAAGCTCAAGTACCCTGTCAGAGGGAAGATTGTTACTGTGCAGGGGGAGGAAGAATACATGGTTAGTCATCTGAACTCGTTCCGGTATATAGAGATGGACGGGGAGTTTATTGAAACCCCCTTTCAACATTTTGAAGAGGTACCTCCAACATTGGCGTCAGCAGAAACAGTGATTGAAGAAGACTTCCCTTTGAAGATGGCTTCCTTGAAGGATGCCCGGGCTGTAATTGAAAAAGGTGAATGTGCTAACTGGGGCAGGCTCCCTGATTTTACTCCTAAGACTGACAAGTTTGGGCTGGGTTTTACTGCAGAGGCTCAGAGGGCTGTACGCAAAGCAAGGATCGGAAGACCTCCCGTGTTCATCACCAACCCGGGAGTGAATGCTATTGAAGGCGATACGGAGGAATCAGAGTTTGATAGCTGGATCTACCTGACGACCGACGGTGGACTGAACAATTGGACTGCAAAGGACCACATACCTGTTACTTTTGTTACGCAGTAATGAATCCCTTTGTTTCTTTAATTTGTAATGAACAATAAATTGAAACTTTATGGCCCGGTGTCTTACCCGGGGCACCGTTGGCTTCATTTGTAAGGGCATATTACTTGTCATTTCCATATATCATGAATAAAGACATTGGACGTTTTCCGCATTTCAAATCTTGTGCTCCCTTTCTTTCTTTCTTTATATATTGCAAAACAGCTATATTTACACACACTCACTCATACAGGTTCCAATCCACTCTGGATCTCACTGGTAACGACTCTGCTACTGCCAGTTATGACTTCGAAAATCCGATCAACTTAGCCGAAGACGAAGGTGAAGATGATTGCGAAGTGCCTGGCGAGCTTGCAAGACTGTTACTCCAGGAAGAGAGGGTCATTCAGCCACATGAAGAGCCAGTGGAAACGGTAAATCTGGGTACTGAGACAGATAAAAAGGAAGTTAAGATTGGTGCCAATCTGGAGTTCAGCATAAAACAATGGTTGATTCAGATGTTGCATGATTATATGGAGATCTTTTCCTGGTCCTACGAAGACATGCCTGGGTTGGATACCGACATTATGGTCCATCACTTTCCTACCAAGGAAGAATGCCCTCCGGTTAAGCAAAAGGTCCGCCGTATGCGTCCAGAGATGTCCGAGAAGATAAAAGCTGAGGTTATGAAACAATTCGATGTCGGGTTTCTAGCAGTGACTTCTTACCCTCAGTGGGTTGCCAACGTGGTTCCGGTGCCGAAGAAATATGGTAAGGTCAGAATGTGTGTTGACTACAGGGATTTGAACAGGGCCAGCCCCAAGGATGACTTCCCCTACCTCACATTGATGTTCTGGTTGACAATACTGCTCAGCACAAGGTGTTCTCCTTCATGGAAGGTTTTTCAGGTTACAATCAGATCAAGATGGCTCCTGAAGACATGGAGAAGACTACCTTTGTTACTCAGTGGGGCACCTTCTGTTACAAGGTCATGCCTTTGGGACTGAAAAATGCTGGGGCAACCTACCAACGTGCCATGGTTGCTTTATTTCATGACATGATCCATCATGAGATTGAAGTGTATGTCGACGACATGATTGCAAGGTCCCAAACTGAGGAGGAACACCTTGACCATCTACAGAAGCTGTTTGACCGTCTGAAGTTGTACAAGTTAAGATTGAACCCGAATAAGTGCACATTTGGGGTAAGATCTGGAAAGTTGCTAGGCTTCGTCGTGAGCGACAAAGGTATTCAAGTGAACCCTGCCAAGGTTAAAGCCATACAAGAGATGCCAGTTCCCAAGACAGAGAAAGAAGTCAGAGGCTTTCTGGGACGTCTGAATTACATTGCCCGATTCATCTCGCATCTAACTGCTACCTGTGAGCCAATCTTCAAGCTGCTGAAGAAAGATCAAGTAGTACGTTGGAATGATGAATGTCAGGCCGCTTTTGACAGAATCAAAGAGTATCTCCAAGAACCACCCATTCTTATGCCACCGGTTGAAGGGAGACCTCTAATATTATACCTGACAGTACTTGACAGCTCAATGGGGTGTGTGCTGGGGCAGCATGACGAGTCTGGCCGAAAAGAACACGCCATTTATTACCTTAGCAAAAAGTTTACCGACTGTGAGAACCGATACTCACTGCTCGAGAAAACTTGTTGCGCTTTGGTATGGGTTGCTCGCCGGCTGAGACAGTATGTGCTGACTCACACTACTCTATTGATTTCAAAGATGGATCCAATAAAGTACATATTCGAAAAGCCTGCTCTGTCTGGGAGAATAGCAAGATGGAAAATGATCTTGATAGAATACGACATCCAGTACACAACTCAGAAAGCCATCAAAGGAAGTGTATTGGCAGACCACTTGGCACACCAGGCAGTAGACGACTACCAATCAATGAACTTTGAATTTCCTGACGAGAACATCATGGTAGTGACTGATTGTGAAGTACCTGGACCGGATGAAGGACCTGAGGAAGGATCCCGATGGTCTATGCACTTTGACGGAGCCTCCAACGCTTTGGGTAAAGGTATTGGCGTTGTGATCATATCCCCTCAAGGCACTCATACTCCACTCACTGCCCGACTATGTTTCAACTGCACCAACAACATGGCGGAGTATGAGGCATGCATCATGGGTCTTCAAGTTGCGATTGACTTAAGGATCAAGTTTCTGAGTGTCTTCGGAGATTCCGCTCTCGTGATCAATCAGATCAAAGGCGAGTGGGATACGAAACACCCAAACCTTATTCCTTACAAAGAGTGTGTGTTGACGTTGATCCCCCACTTCACAGAGATAACTTTTGAACACTTCCCAAGAGAGGAGAATCAGTTATCGGACGCGTTAGCTACGAGGTCTTCCATGTTCAAAGTCAAATGGGACAATGAGGCTCCCCGAATCATTATCTGGAAACTGGACGAACCTGCATATTGTTGTGATCTCGAGGCTGAGACAGTAACTGAAAAATCCTGGTATCATGAGGTGAAGAGATATCTGGAAGCCCAAGAATACCCTGAAGGTGCATCTATCAATGACAAGAAGTTTTTGAGAAGGTTCGCGGCAAAATTCTTCCTCAGCAACGGCATTCTCTACAAGCGAAACCATGATTCGACCTTACTGCGTTGTGTGGATAAGACGGAAGCAGAAAGGATCATGGCAGAGTTGCATGAAGGTACCTTCGGAACACATTCCAGTGGACATACCATGGCAAAGAAAATCCTTCGGGCAGGATATTTCTGGTCCACAATGGAAGCCGACTGCTACCAACATTCCCGGATATGTCATAAGTGCCAGATTTACGCGGATAAGGTGCACGTTCCCCCAGTTCCTCTGAATGTCTTGACAGTACCTTGGCCTTTTGCAATGTGGGGTATTGATATGATCGGCGAGATTAAACCTACAGCATCTAACGGGCATTGCTTCATCCTGGTGGCGATTGATTACTTTACAAAATGGGTTGAAGCAGCTTCCTATGCTACAGTAACCAAGAATGTCGTGGCACGATTCATTCGGCATAACCTGATCTGTCGATACGGCATCCCGGAAAGGATCATTATGGATAATGGTACCAATCTTAATAACAAGATGATCACTGAGCTCTGCGAGCAGTTCAAGATACAACACCACAACTCTTCTCCTTACCGGCCGAAGATGAATGGGGTTGTAGAAGCAGCAAATAAGAATATTAAAAAGATTGTGCAGAAGATGACAGTGACTTATAAAGATTGGCACGAGATGTTACCGTTTGCTCTTCATGGGTATCGTACCTCAGCAAGAACGTCAACCGGGGCAACTCCTTTTTCCTTGGTCTATGGCATGGAGGAAGTCTTGCCGATTGAAGTCCAGATACCCTCTCTCCGGATAATGAAGGATGCAGATTTGAGCAAAGATGACTGCATCCAGACACGACTTGATCAGTTAAACCTAATTGACAAAAAGAGACTCGCTGCTATTTGTCATGGTCAAACGTACCAAAAACGGATGATCAGGGCATTTAACAAGAAAGTCAGACCACAAGAGTATCAAGTTGGGGACCTGGTAATCAAGCGCATCATCCTTCCTCAAAGTGATCACAGGGGCAAATGGACCCCCACATACGAAGGGCTATTTGTGGTTAAACATGTGTTCTCAGGAGGAGCCATGATTCTAACCACCATGGATGGTGACGACCTTCCTCACCCCGCCAATGCAGACATAGTAAAAAGATACTACGCATGATAAAAGACCCGCTAGGTTGACATACCTAGGCAAAAATTAGGGCTTCCCGGTGAACCAAAAGGGTTCGGGCAAAATGAGGGATGAAATGAAAAAATCTGTACACCCGGCAAGTCGAAAACCTGAAAAGGTGGCTTGGGCAAAAATGGGTATCCCGGTGGACTGAAAACCCGAAAGGGCGGTCCAGGCAAAAGTTAGGGATAAAGCGTAATACTATGTATCATTGGGTCACCTCGCATCCAGAATCCGGTATCAACCATCAAGTTCAGACGACATCGATCAATCAGCTTCATCTTCAACTGAGCAGCCAAGTGATGAGACGCTCGAAGATATAAAGGCGATAGCAGAGTTGGAACCCAGTGGGATTATTCTTTTCACATAGCTGTTTTGTTTTCCGTTTTTGTACAAATTGTATAAACTCTGTTGTTCGGCGGCGTTCTCTTACTAGGATGTCATCCTCTTGTACATAAACGCCTATTTACAGGCAAATTCAAAAATCAATACAAATTCACTTTTCAGACCAATTGCCAATTGTTTTTCCTTTTTCTGTTTTGTCTTGCGAAGAACGTCCAATGTCCAATTTGTGATATATGCATTTGACACTAATTGCTAACTCATAAATATTTGCATGCGAAATAAAGGATCAATTACAGGTAACATCAGAAACAGGGGCAATAATGAGTTGTCCAAGCAATCTAATTGCTATGTCCCCCGAGGTACCAAGGTAAGTTCGGCTGAAGAATGTAACCAAGATGCCTTAATTCCCCAGAGAGAGAGACAAGACTCAACTATTCTCCCAAGCAGTTGGTCTCCAATCAGCCCTATAAGGCACAATATCTCCAGCAAGTCGGTAATACTCTCCCCGAGCAGAGTTATACTCCGTCAGCCTTAAGAAAATTGGATTATCCCAGCAGATCTCAACATTCCCCAAAGGAGTATACAAACATTACTAACAAGCATCCCCGACAGTCTTGATCTAAGATTGTTCCCCGGAGGAATACCAGACATCCAGTGGAGCCATTTCCCCAGTCCAATCTGAAAAGTCTCCCCAGGAGAGTAGAATCCACCTCCCCAGCAGGTCTTGAAGCTTATCCCCAGTAGATTCTGGAAGCTTGTCCCCTGCAAAGCACGAACGCTCCCCCGGCTTTATTCAAAGGTTATTCCCCACCAGGATATAACTGGGTTATCCTCAGCCAAAAACCACGGAAAGATCGTCCCCGGCGAAGTTCTTCCTATCCCCCAGCGAAGTTCACCAAATCTTCCAACTTAACTCAACAATGGTATCCCCAGTGGAGTTATCATCAACCTCAGCAAAGTACATCTCTTCCCCACAGAGTATTCCCCGCAGAGTAATCTATTCGCCAAGTTTATTCCCCAACGGAGTCATCTTCTCCTACCGGTATTCTTGCAACCATCATCCCCAACGGAAACAACGAAGCTCTATTCCTCAACATCAGCCCAAGATTTAATTTCCCGGCACCTGTCAAGGACTTACTTTCCTAGACAAAAACATACGTTCATAAACACATCACATCTTCATACATTATAGCATGCACATACGCATCATAAACATACAATCTCATTTATTTTGAGAACATCGCACATGTCATACATCATGACATTGCATACAACTAACATTTTTCCTTTTCAGGGCAAAAGTCAACACAAAGATAATTACTATCAACTGTCGTGGTTCCAAATCCGATTCCTGTATCTTGCCAGGGTGTATCTGTTGACGACTAATTCCAGACTCGATTCCTGTATCTTGCCAGGGCACGTCCGAAGAGTTTGAAGATCCGATTCCTGTATCTTGCCAGGGTGTATCTGTTGACGACTATATTCCAGACTCGATTCCTGTATCTTGCCAGGGCACGTCTGAAGAGTTCGAAGATCCGATTCTTGTATCTTGCCAGGGTGTATCTGTTGACGACTAATTCCAGACTCGATTCCTGTATCTTGCCAGGGCACGTCTGAAGAGTTTGAAGATCAGATTCCTGTATCTTGCCAGGGTGTATCTGTTGACGACTAATTCCAGACTCGATTCCTGTATCTTGCCAGGGCACGTCTGAAGAGTTTGAAGATCCGATTCCTGTATCTTGCCAGGGTGTATCTGTTGACGACTATATTCCAGACTCGATTCCTGTATCTTGCCAGGGCACGTCTGAAGAGTTTGAAGATCCGATTCCTGTATCTTGCCAGGGTGTATCTGTTGACGACTATTCTCTGGACTCAATTCCTGTATCTTGCCAGGGCACGTCTGAAGAGTTTAAAGATTCGATTCCTATATCCAGCCAGGGCACATCTACATAAAGAGTTTGAAGGTCAACCCCTATAACAGGCCAGGTAATTATCTTTCTTTCTCAGGTATGCAAGTTCTCGCTAAGGAATCTCTTGCGCGATCGACAATTTCCCGATGGCATCTATAAGCCCATCCACATACCAACAATCTCCAAATGGCATCTATAAGCCCATTCCCCGACGAGGTTCTGTCACATCTCCCATATGGCATCTATAAGCCCATCCTCCTATCCATCATCTCTCCAAATGGCACCTGTAAGCCCATTCCCGTCATCACGCTGCTGACACTCTACTATGCGAGTGCAAATTTCTGGGCACTCTAGTGTTCAATCATCTTCCACCTTCGGATTATGAAAGGCACGCCAGCCAATCTACATCCTCAGGTCTAAGAAGATTGAATAGGGGAAACTGTTGTACCCCAAAATTTTCCCTCCCATATTCTGCAAAGATTTGTCAAGATCAATCTCCAGATGATTCAAAATCCCTCAAAAGTTGCACAGTCCAATTGCCTCCTAACATGGTCAAAATTAGGGTTTTGGTTCTTGCAAAGAAATTGAGGTTTTCAAGGGTCCAATCAAGTCCCACATGCCTATATACATTGTCAAGCATCCATATGTCAAGTTTCAAGACTCACAGCATCAGATTGGACAGTCAAAAACCCTAATTGCTCCACAGTCAACTGCAGGGGCAAAATGGTCATTTGACAGTCAAAAGTCAAAAATTTTGGTCAACATCTTATTTTGAAGCCACAAACATCATTTGATCAATTCTTGATCATGATTCCAAAAGCATGGCTTAAAAAGTCTCAAGATGCAAAAGTTTCTATTTTTAGACAGTTGAAAAGTCAACTGCAAATTGACCAAGGCATAACTTCCTCATGGTTTATCAGAAAAATTCCATCCAAAGCTCATTTTGAAGAGAATGACATTTCCTACAACTCATCTTCACACTTCAAGTCCAAGAAATGCTCTCACAAAAGTTATCAATTTCAACATTATAGGTCATTTTCAAAAGTCAACAAAAAGGCACTTTAAGTCAAAGACCATAACTTGAGATTGGTAAATAAAAATGACATGGGACCAAAGGCATTGGTTAGAGGACTTCAAGACCTTTCCAAAATGTCCAAGAACATGTTCATAGCTTCAAAATTGAGCAAGATATGCATTGGAGAAGTTGGGAAATTTTTGGGAATTTTGAAAAGTCAACTTTGCTTCAAAAGCTTCAAAAATGCTAATGGGCCTCAAATTCTTCCTTGAATCATTACCCAAAGAATATGCACGGCCCATTAAGCTCAAAGGGATTTATTTTCTTATTTTTAATTAATTAATTGAATTTTTATTCTTATTAATTCATTTAATTAGATTTAATTATGAGAAAAATATCAAATAACGCCTTTCAAATCTTTTTATGCAGCAAATATTCTCATTATAGGCTAAAGATTTCGTGCACCAATCAACAAGACAATATCTTCCACAATTGGCAAGGGCTTCATGAAAAAAAGATTGAAAAAGATATGGAAAAAATCAAATATTGAAATCATTAATTCAATGGATTCATGGGCTTGTTTTTGACCTAGAATGCTTCCCATACATATGCAAGACCTAACCTAATGCAAGGATACACGAAAAAGCTGCTGAAGCCATAGAACAAAGTTGCAAAATTTCAACCAAAACTTGAAAACTGAAATCATAGTTGCAGGGCGATTCAAGGCTTCAAAACACTTCCATTGCCTTACTGACATTGCTAGGAGTCGATTGCAATCAAGAACAAGTCCCCATACTCCAAGAATTGGTAGAACTGAGTCACGTTTATCACAAACTTTTCCATAATCGTTTTTTAATTTTCACGCACCATTCATGTGTTTTAATTGTTGATTTATGTTACTAACATCATTCTGAAGCGATTGGTAATGTTTAATTGGACTAACACTGCCTGTAGCCAAATTCACCATTGATGAAACCTAGGGTTTCAGAAGCTCCAAAATAGGGCTTTCATGTAGAGGAAAAATTGGACCTTGAGACCTATGCCATTGAATTCAGGAGCTCCAGACGAGACGAACCAACACCTCGCGCCCTTTTTATATTAATCCAGCTTCTAATCTCTATTTTCACAGGTTTCATTTAGTGGGGGTTTAAAACCCCCGCTACTTGCTTTATGTTTGCAGAGAAAACGAAGAAGAAGCCTGGCGTGTCATCTTATGGTTGGACAATTCAAATATTCAGCGCGCTTTTTGCTTTATACCACTAATGTTGTTTCTTTTTATATAATCATTATTTTCCACTAACATTACAAACGCGTTGTTTGGTTCAGATGGTGGATGACATGCCTTGTAACCACTAGGACCTGGGTTCGATTCCCAGGTCCCCCACATATTGCATAATTTTTGTCTCAATGTATTCCTATGCAGCATCCCTTTAACGCTCCACCAAACATCCTCACACGTTAGCCTGCCACGCGCTCATGCTCACCCATCCAATGGCCATAACGTGAATTCCAGGGTGGTCCAGTCAAACAAGCATGCACACGATCCTGGAAAGTCAAACAAGGCCTTGTCTTGATGGGCCAAAATTGCTTCAAAAAAACCTCCATTCTGGGCCTGATACCCCCCTGGTTTGCACTTTTTAATTTTATTTTCTTTTCAATTCTAATTGTTTTAATTGTTTTAATTGTTTTAATTGTTTTCTTTAATTCCTCAAATAATTAATTTTCATAATAAAAACAGGAAAATCAAAAATGTAAAATATATTTAATTATTATTAATTCATCACTAATTTATTTTTATAATTAAATATTAATAATTAATTTAGTTAATTTAGGTTTTAAACTTTAATCTTTTTTCTTAATAAATAAAAATATCTAGAATTAGGTCTTTGACATTTTTCATCCTTTTCTTAATCAATTTTTTTTCATTTATTTATTATTAATTACTATTTATTTTTGTAAATAAACATGTACATTAATCAATTAGTAAATTAGGTTAATTTTAATACTTTCTTAATAATTAAAATAATTTAGAATTAGGGTTTCCATTCAATTTTAATTTTTCTTTATTTCATTAAATACCAAAAAAACATAAAAACAATTTCTTTTCTTTAATTAAATAATTCATTAGACTTCAATTTCGTTTAGTTTCAAAAGGGTCAAAACCCTCGGACGTTCAATTTCTTTTCGCGCATTTATTTTCTTTTGAATATTATGTAACTGCTCAAGGCTTGTAATAGTAATTAGGTCTTTTTACTTTCCGCATCTTTTATCAAACGGGTCTTTGTATTTTGGCGATGTATAGACCTGCGCCTTATAATATCGTAGCCTTTATCTTTCCGCATTTAAATTTCCGCACTCTTAACTGCTAACTTTGTATGAAAGAATGCATGGTTAATTAAAAACAAGCGTAACTCACAATGCCCTGATCAAAGATAAATAATGACATGAAAACAACACACAAATTCACACACCACTTCTAGGGTATGCCTCACCTGTTGCCTTCGAAACGTGGTCGTCAAGTATAGGACGTTTTAGTAAGTCCTTATGTCCATGATCCAGTTGCCTCGGAACAGTTGCCCCGAAATAAGTTGCCTCGAAATAGTTGCCTCGAAACGGTTGCCTCGGATTAAAAAAGGATCAAGGACATAAGGGTAGCTTCTAAGGTGTCCTAACTGTTGCTTCGGCGACCACACTGTCCCTAAACTCGAATTGACCCGAACACCTCCAACGATGGTGCTACCTACCTCTCAATGGTGGGATGGCACTACCTTAAGGACATTTACACAGCCTAATTCCTTAGGGTAGGTAGATGACTCATAGATACTTGCTCTATTCAAAAACAAATCAAAACTCTTTTCACACCGACACTTTCAAAAAGCTTTCAAAACAATTTTTCAAACACTCTTGAGGACTAATACAAGAGTTATTCCGAAATCTTTAAACGAAACTTTTTCAAACCCACATACACTTGAAAAGCAAACACTTTTGAAAACACAATGAGCAAGTATCTAAGAGCCCATGGATAACCATGGATAGAAAGGGTGCTAACACCTTCCCTTTCTATAAATCTACCTCCCGAACCGAGAAACTATCTCATAAGGAATTTTGCTGTGCTTTTGTCCTGTCCATGTTGGAGAAAATAAAAGACGGTGGCGACTCTTGCTTCCGCGACATTTCGCGAACCAGCTTTAAACAGTCAGTTCTAAATCCACCGATCACAATATGCCTCTAATCTTTCCCTGGATCTCCCTTTAGGGTTTTTGATCCACCGGGATGCTCCTTTTTGCCTAAGTCTCCTGTTTGAGGTTCGAGCTTAGCGAGCTTCTTATACATAGTATTTTTTGCCCGCGTCTGAATCTGCTGGATGCAGTAGTTCTTCCCCATCCATTGTTGTGGGGATAATACCACCATCGGAGAATGCTGTTTTGACTACGTATGGACCTTTGTAGTTGGGTGTCCATTTACCTTGTGAATCTAGGCGAGGTAGCAAAATCTTCTTGAGTACTAGACCATGTCGTGGTTAATCTTGTGCAATACACCGTTACTCTAAAAGAATTTTGAGGCCAATTTCCGCAGAGTTCGTTTGTCGATGTTAGAGAGATGTCCTGAAACCAAGGCTTGTAATCCAGTCCTTCTTTGATAGCAAAACTAAGTGTGGGCTCTTGATTGTGTCTGTTTGTGATGCATGGTTCGTGGTTTGACCAAGTTACTTTGGACATAGACGATATAGTTGCCAGGGCGCCTGTCATTTGATTTCTTTTTCGTGGGATGTGACTAAAAATGATCTTTGTGAATTCCATAGTTAGTTTTAAAACATGATCCCGATATGGAATCAATTTTGGATATTTAGTATCCCATTCGCTGTTGACTTGGTATATGGCCTGTGAGAATTATTTGGAGAAGTAACAATTTCCCCCATGAGTGTCCAATGTGCCCCTGACTCGGGTTCTTTGTCAGGCCCTAGTATTTCGTAGTTGTTTATTTTTACAGTAATGTTTGTATCTAACCTTGGCCTGTTTCTATAGGAACACGCAGATATGTGCAGTAACTTGATCAGCTTCTTTGTGGCTCCGTTATGACATTTCCCCTTAGCTTGGTTTCTTTCGGATCTTCCCCTGTGCTCAGATTAACGGTCTTAATAGCCTCCTGATAAGGTTGTATATTGTTAGCCTTTCGCTTTATTTCCCTCATTATTTTCTCAGATAGTTTAAGATCTTTATCATCTTCCTCTTTAGCTTGGTTGATAGGAGCATCAAAATTATATCGGGTTGCAGCAGTAGAATTATCGGTGTTTTTGGGCATGGATTTGCACCTTTATCATGTTTTGGCGCAAATGAATATTTGAAAATGCATATGCAGAGAAAGTATTGCCATTTTTAAATTTAAGATATAAATGCAAGAGAAAGAAAGGGATCTTAATTGAAAACAAAATATAACTTTTATTAATCGTGAATATTGTCTGAAACAAAATGGGGAAACCCTTATAAGCAACCCCTATGCCTCGGTCTTGACATAGGTTCTTTCAAAAACAAGAAAAATTAATAAGGAAATAAAAAGATCCCAGGAATCTCCACGACGGTCCATCTTTTGAGTTCTTCTTCTAGGGTGCATTCTCGGATGAAGTCAATTGCCATTTTGGTGTTGACTTTGTTGGATATCCTCGCCACATGTCTGCCATGCTCTACTCCCTTGTTGGCAAAGGTCTCTTGGATTGGAGTAAAATGTGCTTCGCCCTTCAGAGCAGCTTTATATTTTTCTTCAGGGTATGGTCCGAATTGGACTATGCCCTGGTCCACTAGTTCTTGCAGCGTTCTTTCGAAGGCTTCATTGTGTTCTAGCGGGAGTCCACATCCCCACAGATATTCTTTCGGCAAGTTTATCGGGGTTTTTTCTTGTCTGCTTGCCCCAGAGTCAATGACTACTTCAATTGCGTTTATTGTCAGCCTATCGTTCAAAGGCGTAGGGTCTGATTTGATGTTGGGCTTCTCGAAAGTGATGTCTTGAGATTCCAACAAATCTTGCACCTTGTGTTTGAATGGCCAACATTATTCTATGGTGTGTCCAGGAGAATTAGCATGATACTCGCATCTGGCGTTGGCATCATATCTTCGTGGGAGTGGTCCAAATGGGAGAGCTAGAGGCTTGAGTTCCACCAAGGATGCCTTAACTAGCTGTTGCAATAACTGGCTAGGTGGCATAGGGAGTGGATCAAATTTTCTAGGTGGCCTTCTGCCTTACTGCTGCCCTTGCGGGATCACTAATGGTTGTTGAACCCTGGGTTGTGGTGCTACAACATTAATTTCTCCCTCTTTTCCTTTGGGGACGTTTGAAGCAGGCCTTCTTGAATTGTAGGGGGTATTTGATGGTCCCCCTGATATCTTTCCGCTTTTTATTCCAGTCTCGATTCTTTCTCCGATAGTTACTAGGTCTGAGAACCCCGAAGAGATACTTCCAACCATCTTCTCATAATACAACCCTTGCAGAGTCCCCCTGAACGTGTCTACTAATTCTTTCTCTAATAGTTGTGGTTGCACACGGGATGCTGACTTCCTCCATCTCTGAGCATACTCCTTGAAGGACTCTTCTTCCTTTTGGGACAGGTTCTGGAGTTGCATGTGGGTAGGCGCCATGTCCAGGTTATATTTGTAATGCTTTAGGAAAGCATTAGCAAGATCTGCCTAGGTTCGAATATGCGTTTGCTCCAATTGCATATACCAGTCTGAAGATGCCCCACTCAGGCTATCTTGAAAATAATGAATCATCAACTTCTGATTGTGGACATGGGTATGCATCTTCCTGCAATGCATATAAAGATGATTTCTTGGACAAGTGAGTGCCTTGTATTTTTCGAAGTCAGGTACTTTGAACTTTGGTGGAATCACCACATCAGGAACTAAGTCCATTTCGAGAGCGTCTACTTCGAAAGTGTCAAAACCCTCCACAGCTTTTAATCTTTCCTCCAGAGCTTTATACTGACTTATTACGAGTGGATTATCAACAACATAAGTACTCGTCGTCTTTAAGGGTGCTTGGTTGGAATCCTCTAGGTCGTGGTCTCCGTATTGCAGGTCCAAGTAGTTGTCTGAATTATTGGTTGGAATCTGTAGGGTATGTGATGCCCCTTCTTTTGGTGGAGGTAGGACAAACCCTTCAGTTTCAGCTTCTTGTTGAGCCATGACGGACTTCTAGAGTCATGCTTCTGGCTCTTTCCTTAGTTGGTGACCGCTTGATGTGCCAATAGTTTGGCCTACTTCCTCAAAAGCTGCCTTGAGAATCTGGTCTTGCCTTTTAATAATGTTTTTCAAAGCTATGTGAACTTGACTCAGATCTCCTTTCATTGAAGTGACATCACCCTTTACTTGGTCAAGATCCTCTTTGAATGCAGCCTGAGTTTCCTCGATTTTCTCCATTGCTTTTTGTTGATAGGCCCTTGTTTGATATGGAGGCAAAGGAGGTGGAGATCTTCTTCTACCAATGGTTCAACTGGAGAGATGTTTTTGAAAAATGAGTTTTTATATGATATGCAGGTGTTTGTGAATGCATGTGTGCGAACGAATGTGTATGAATATGAAATGGTTTCTTGTGTTAAATGTCTTATTCACTTGGGTACATGCTTGTCTTTTGCTTATTTTTATTCGGTGACTGGCCTAATAATAGATACGCAAGCGAGATGTGGGAACAAAATGCCTTTATTGAAGGTAACATAATTCAGATATTGAAAATATTACAATCTTAAACCAAAACTTGTTTGTATTAAATTGAACCAAGGGAAATAATTCTTCTTGGTGCGCTTGCGGACGTCTACTCTTGAAACCATCCACCTTTGCTTGACAAAGCTCGAGAAGGTCTTTAGCATATTATTTCCATTTTGTGGCTTTGATTTCAAACATGTTTGGCGTATTGGCACGAACAAGTTGTTTCCTTCGGTATCCATTGTTTAAAGACAGTTACCAAGATCTTGAGTTTATTATTATTTTTCGTACCCCATGTGAATAAGACAAATAAAAAGAAATGGGTGACGAATATATGAAATGTATGAATGCAGGGATGTATAGACGCAGGGTTGAGTGGTGGGGTTTTGTGATAAGTATCCTCAGAAGGTAGGTTCCTTAATTTTGACCTACGGTTGATCTATCCTCCCAGAAGGTGGTTTCCTTAAGGGAGTCATGAATAACACGAGAGGGAAAAAGCACAAGGGCCTCCCTTAGGTGGAGCCTCTTTACAGTCTAAAACTTTCGTCTCAAAGTCGTGAAAGGTATCGTCATGAGATTTTAGGTTAAGGCCGTTACAAAGAGTCTTAGGTGTCCTTCCAAAGTCCTACTCGTCAAGAGGATATCTCTCGATAAGTATTCCTTTTACGGAAGTTCACTGACTCTAGGCGAAGTCGTCACATAAACTCGCAGGGATGATGTACCCCCTAAGCTAATAGACGAACCTTCTTTCTAAGGGTTATTGAAAATATTTTGAGAAATAAAAAATCCCGCCATGCAGTATATATGATGATAAGAAAATTGACATTAAATAAATGCAATAAATAATTAATGTAATAAATAAATAAAAAACCCCAAAGTAAAAACTCTAAAACCTAAAGTTGATCCCCAACAGAGTCGCCATCTGTAGCAACTGTTTTTTAAATCAGAGTCGCCACTATTAGTTTTTATCCTAAGGAAGGGAATCTAACAGAAAACCCTAATTCGCAGACAGAGATTCTAGGTTTCGAACTCAATTAGACGAAAGGAAGGTGTTAGGAACCTTTCATCTACCTTGTTCACAAGGATATTAGGTTTTAGGTTTAGGTTTGGGGTAAACAGGGCTTTAAGCTTTAATTAAGAGGACTCGTCACGATTTTTGATCGTATGCCTAAGCATCCTCTTATGAGGAATCAGAGTCCCAATTCGTAGTTCGTATGGGGTTGGTGTTTTTTAGGAGTCGCAAACATATTTTGAATCACCTCGCACTTTGGTCGGGAGCGGTGATTGCGGAGATTTTAGGGGTATGCTTACGTATCCTCTGTTTAAAACCATTTTGCAAAAACAGTTGGTTAGCTTAGTTTATTGCGAAAAAATAGTTTGATGATTTGTTGCATGTTTTTTAATCGTATTAACTGCAAAAAAATCTTGTTAATGCATGATTAAAAATATTTGATGCAAATAAGATAATAAAATAATATATGCATTTTTGATATAAAATAATTTACATGTTAATATATAAATAATAATAATTAATAATAATTAATTATGAAAAGAAATAAGTAATAATAATAATATAATAATAATAAAAAAATAATATTAAAATATGATAATTATATAGAAAAATAAATAAATAATAATAATAATATAAAAGAAATAAAAGAATAATTTAATTGAGTTAAACCAAGGGGGTGCGTTCTAGTTATTCAGTAAAACAAGAGGTGTTGTAATTAGATTGGGTTGGGCCCAAATGTGCAGGATGGACATGGGGTGTGTTGTTGGCTTTGTTTTAGCAATTGTTAGTAGAAGAGTATGTGAAAACAAATGGGCTCAGCCCAAACACATATTTTTTGGAAGCCTGGCTAATCGCGTACGGGAAGGCGCAAGGGACTTATGGTTGCCTTGGTCTTATGGTCGTCCAATATGGATCAAATGAGTGTAATTCAATGGAACCCAACAACTACCGTGTACGTGCGTGTACATGATCCACATAGTATACAAACTTGTTTTTTATGATTCATTCTCTTTTACAGTATCATTTCCCCTCTCCTTCACGCAACCCTTTCCCTCACCTTCGCAAACCCTTCATCCCTAACCCTAAAACAAGATCACGGTAGTGGCTACTACAACCTAAACCCTTCTGTAACAACCATCTATCAAAATCTAAACACAAGAACTGTAAAGAAAGAGCTGAGAATTTTTACCCCTTCGTTGTTCTGTTTTTGACCTTCAGGCTTCTGTATCGCGACACTAACCTCTCTTCTTCGTTTGATTTATAAGTACTACGGTACTTCGCCGATGGTGAAGGCTTCAAAGACAACTTCAACGGCGGAAGAAGGTGAGGCAATCAGCTACGGTCACGTCACGCGATTAGGGTTTCAGATGTTGAAACCCTAATCGCTCTCTCTCCGTCTTCAACAAGCAACTTTGGTGCATGTGTCTTCTTCAATTTTCTTCTTCCCCCCCTCTTTTTGTATTCTCTGCTCTCTGTCTACAGTCCTCCCTCCTCTGTCTCTCGAAGCCCCTTTCTATATTTTCTTCAATTAGTATTTATATCTTTTAGAATTAGGGTTTAGATTTAGGAATTAGAGATCAATTAGGGATTTTGATTTATAGTTGATTGATTATGTTGATTGTAATTGATTTATGGTTTATACTGATTCTGTAATTTTCTCGATTTGAACTGTAAATAAAGATTTGGTTCTTTTTTATTAAATCTGTACAGTACGCGTTTTTTTTAAAACCTGCGCAATTTTTAGATGTGATTGAAACAGTGTGCGTTAGCACTCTTTTGGGCCCTGTACTGATATGAATTGGGCTTTCAATGCTACTTTTTGGTTTATCCAGCAACACATTTTGTAGAAAATACTATTTTATATAACCTGGCCCAATTGTTGTTGTTTTCAAACAACCTTTAATAATTAAATAAATCTTACAAATAATATCTGTTAATAATATAAATAATCTCTACTGAAAATATTTTTAGTAAAACACTATTATGATAAAAAGTTCCCAGCAAAACACATTGCGTTTTCTTTTAATAAAGATACATATATTTTTTTTATTAAACAGTAATAGCAAGGGGTTTATTAATAATGCCTTTTTTCCTTTAAAACAAAACAACAACAAGATATCAAATGAACTACTGAGTTTTAATGGGCTTGTAACTTTCACACCCCATCCCTTCTTGTTAGCAACAACCAAAATGTTAATGGACCCAATTCTAATGGGCTTGCATATTTCAACCCCCCCCCCCCCCCCCCCTTTTACTAACGACGAAAATGGGCTAAGTCATTTAATTTTTAATTAAGAGAAACTTAACCTTAAGTCGCCTTAATAATTTAATAACTCAGTAATTATTAGAATAATTTTTATTTTCGAATCGCATGGGCCGTTGGACAACATGCCTCATGAACGTTCACGGATACACGAGTCTTCCTGATTTAGAAAGCCCCATTTTCGCGAATTAAAATACACCCCCTAGTCTTGGATAAATATGGGCCATCAGATACTGCTGTACCATCCTTAATTAAATATTTCTTCTATTTTAATCTCGAAAAATAAAATCATCGAGGTAGGACAAATTTGGGGTACGACACATATGTTATGAATGAATGCATGGACTCTTTTTTGACATATATTTTTTGAATGATGTATGAGATGAGACAAACTCTGGGAATATGGAAAGACTCGAAACTGGAAACTTATGGTAGTTCAGATGAAATGACGTGGACAGACACGCTAGGGAAACAAAAAGATATTTCTAGATATCTGTCAGGGTGACAAAGAGTAATCATCAATACTTGGAAAAAAAAGAGATAAAACTCGGGAAGGCAACTTTATTAGGGAACACAGTCAGAAACATCTAGAAGAATAATAGATGTGGGATGAGACCAAATTTAAAGTTATGTCAGAGTCATCCAGGAAAGACGCTGAACGGAAAAGAAACATGACATCCAATATTGGCTTTGGATGAAGAGAAAACTTAACGTCTAAGAACTGGCTTTAGATGAGAGAAAAGATTACAACATAAAATATTGACTTTGAATGGAAGCAAAATAGCATGACATACAATATTGGCTTTGGACGGCAACGTGTAAGTACGAAGTGCGCCTAAGAGGGGGGTGAATTAGGTACTTTTAAAAATTCTGGTTTTTAGTGACGATGGTTCTTATTTTTTTGGTTATAAGTGAGTTTAGGAAAGCTTATAAATGAAGAAAAATAAAGAGACACGGGCGATATATCCTGGTTCCCCTCACAGTCCGAGAGTACTCCGGTCCCCTTTCAACATGAAAGAGATTTCCTTATTGTGGCAAACTTAAACAAGAAATACCAACCAAACCAAGAACAATCCTCTTGGACCAAGAACAATCCTCTTGGATTTTCACTAAGTTACCTATGAGAACAATCCTCTCAATGTAACTACACTTGTATCCAACAACTTGGAAAGACAAGATTTCAACAAAAACACTTAAACTTAATTCCAACAATCCTGGAAAATGAGTAAGTAAATATCAATTTGTGAGTTTGAGTGAGTAGAGTAATATTGATCACTAAGAGTGATTTGACAATGTATAATATTCTTATTTCAATAATAGTTATATACAAAGACTCAAGATATATTTGCTCAACGTTTTCTGTTTAAAGTATGAAAATATGCAGAAAACTTATGCATGAAAATGAAGAATGCTTGAGTTTGTATTTTGAATGGTCAGAAAATATTTATGAAAGAAGGTGTTAGATATGGATTTGAAATTGAATATTTATATGTTCATAACACCCTTTTGAAACATCATGAAGATCTGGAAATGTATCATGAACAAATGCCAAGTTTGAGTGAAAAGATGTAATGAAAAGGCATGATCAAAAGGCATGAACAAAGCTGTTATTTTTCAAATTCATGCAGTGTGCAATCGATTGCACCCTTGGTGTAAATCTATTGCACAAGGTTTTTAACAACTATTTTTCAAAATCTTTAAGAGTGCAATCGATTGCATTAACAATGTAATCGATTGCATGCAAAGTCAGTAGCAAACGTTTTGAAAAATTTAAGTATGCAATCGATTGCATAGGATTGTAAATCGATTTCACAAAGAAACAGAAGCAAAAGATTTGAAATTTTGAAGTGTGCAATCGATTGCACTAAGATGTAAATCGATTACATGCAGAAGAAAAGTGAAATTTTATCTTTGAAAAGCTTGAGTAATGATTCTTAAAAATTTATTTTTCATTTTTGAGCATCTATATCTTAAGATCAAAGTAGATAATATTATTATACCTTTAAAGTTGTTGAGAGATTTGAGTTAAGATATTATCCTTAGATGCTTAGATGCTTGATCAAAATCTTTGCCTTCTTTGTTAGCCATGGTTTGTCTTCATCAAAACAAAAGCTTATTTGTGAAGCTTGATTTTACATTCTCTCCCTTTTTGATGATGACAAACAATCTTTCTTTATGTGATGTAATTTCTGGAAGAGCTTCTCCCCCTAAGATGCAAAACTCCCCCTATGTAGGAGAGGATTGTAATCCTTGACAATTCTACATCTTGATTGGAGAGTAACTTGAAAATTAAGACACGGGAAATGAAAGCATAAAGAACCATACATCTTTCTCCCCCTTTGACATTATCAAAAAGAAGGGAAAGATGCCTAAAGCAAATAATAATAGAGCAATATATTGACAAAAATTATAGAATTAAAACATTAACACACATTGTTTAAGAGTTACACAGAAAATTAAACAAACGAAACATTGAAAGAGTGAGACAATAACATAACAGAAAAAAATATTCAGCCAGAACATTAAGGGTGGTGTATGTCTGGATGGTTGTAAGACCATGAGCCTTGGTTCGGGAATTGTTGTTGAAGTGGAGGTTCTGTGTAATGTGGAGGAGGTGTAGCTGGGTTATTTAGGTCGTATGGTGGGATATGAAGGTGAGAATAAAGGTATGAGAATTGGTGGTTCACATCCGAGTGAAAATCATTTATCCGGGTTGTAGTGGAGTCATTGATTGCACTCCATTGATTGTTGATGTTGGTGTTCATAGAAGCAAACTGTTGAGACATGTAGTCCATGAGTTCTTGATTACTTGGACTAGAGGGAGCAGTAGGAGGAGGAGGCACAGCTTCACCGCCTTCAACTTCTTGGTCATTTTCTTCATTGCCAACAACATCTTCACCAATGTAGGTGATGGTCTTTGTCTCCGGATTAAAATGTACGCCCATTCTTGAATCAACATTCTTAATTGAAATTTTGTTTAAATTAGGATCCATATCCACCTTTTTGAAACCACTAAAATACACACCAAATTCCTCCATAATTAAAGTGATAAAATAAGCATATGGAAGGAATTTAGACTTTTCATCCACTCTCAGCATATGCATCATGATCATTCTTGCCCAATTAACATTTACTCCTTTCTTCCTTGCATAAATAAGCTGCATCTCGAAGTCGGTAACCATGCAATGGTTTCCAGCTCTTGGAAACAGTATATAGACAAAAAAATAATGATATAAGCGATCGTATATATGGAGGTTACCTGCACTCAAGGAGTCTCTGGATGGAATAACTCCGTCAAGACCACGAATCCGTTTGGCTCAAAATTCAGCTTCACTTAACCGCCCAATGCTGTAAAAGAATCCCTTTTTCTGATAGCCATCCCATATCTCGTTTTCAGGATCATATAGGGAGCTTCCAGTGAAAGGAATATGCAAGATATCACCAACAACCTGAGGAGTCAGAGAGATACGAGTGCCTAGCACATATGTGACCATTTTTCCTTTTTGGGGTGTTAGATTACTGAAAAACATTCTTACCAAATCCGGGTAGTATGAACCGTACGAAGAAATCAAGGGTTCCAGGCCATAAGCAGCTAGATCATTCTGAAAGGAAAAACCTTCTTGAGGAAAGGATGAGAGTATACCATACTTGGGGTTGGATACAATTTTCTTTTGAAAGTCTTTGATAAATCTGGCTTCTTGCTCTTCAGTGAGAGTTGAAAGCAGTGGATTGGATGTTGAATCAATCTTCTTTTTCCCTTTATCTGAAACTGAAGCCTTTCCTCTTTGTTCTTGAAGCCATGGATATGGAGATTTAGGGTTTTGGGGATTTTAGTTTTTGTGAGAGAGAAAGATTTTATGTGAGAGATTTGGAAGTGATTTAGGTAGGTAGGGAATGAGTTATTAGAATTGAAGTGTATTTGGCTTGGGAATATGAGATAGGAATTCTGACCAACATTAATTTTCTGTCATAATAGCTACTTTCAGTACGTGCAATCGATTGACATACCATGTGCAATCGATTTGCACACAAACAGAATAAAAAATTAGCAAAAATGCACATAGTGCAATCGATTGCATTAAAGGTGAAATCGATTTGCACATGAAACAGAATGGACAGAATTGGAAAAATTCTTTGTGCAATCAATTACACTCTTTGTGCAATCAATTTGCACCAACAAAAATTGTTCAAAACAAAATTTTTCTTGAAAATTTAAGTATCACATAACATAAATTCATATATGGCATGTATAAAACATATATAAAAGCTATATCAAGGATATAATGCACCTTATAATTCGCGTTCGTCAAGTATGCCGAGCTCTCGACGAATTTTGTAGAAAGGTTCTTTCGCCAAAGGTTTGATGAAGATATCGGCAAGTTGATTATGAGTATCTACAAAGGTTACCTCGACATCTCCTTGAAGAACATGATCACGGAGAAAATGATGTCGAATGTATATATGTTTAGTCCTTGAATGCATGACGGGATTTTTTGTGATGTTGATTGCACTGGTATTGTCGTATCTTAGAGGAATGCACCCTAGATCGAGTCCGTAGTCACGAATTTGTTGTTTTAGCCACAAAATTTGAGCACAACTACTACCCGCTGCAATATATTCAGCTTCGGTCGTGCTAAGAGAAACACATGCTTGTTTCTTGCAGGCCCATGATACTAATGCATTACCAAGAATGTGACAAGTACCACTTGTGCTCTTTCTATCTATTTTACATCCTGCATAATCCGCATCAGAATAACCAATTAAGTTGCAGACACTACCTTTAGGATACCACAATCTGACATTTGTTATCCCTTTGAGATACTTCATGATCCTCTTTACCACCGTGAGATGAGATTCCTTTGGGTTAGCTTGAAAGAGGGAACAAAGACAAACACTAAACATTATGTCAGGACGACTTGCCGTCAAATATAATAAAGAGCCAATCATACCTCGATATTTAGTGATGTCGATGGAAACACCTGTTTCATCTTGATCAACATAAGAACCAGAACCCATTGGTGTAGACATTTCCTTGCAGTTATCCATGTCAAACCTTTTCAAGAGTTCCTTGCAATATTTGGATTGGTTGATGAAGATGCCATCTTTTAGTTGTTTGATTTGAAGTCCAAGAAAATAGTTCATTTTACCCATCATGGACATTTCAAATTCTCCTTGCATCATTGATGAGAATTCTTCACACATTTCTTGATTTGAAGAACCGAAGATGATGTCATCAACATAGACTTATGCTAGCAAAGTGTCGTCTTTGATTTTCTTGATAAATAGAGTCTTGTCAACTTTGCCTTTTTCGAAACCTTTTTCGCATAAGAAGTTGCTTAAACGATCATACCATGCCCTTGGTGCTTGTTTCAGTCCATAGAGAGCTTTTCTTAATTTAAATACATGAGATAGATTCTTGAAGTCTTTGAAACCCGGGGGTTGCTTAACGTATACTTCTTCAGTGATATATTCGTTCAAGAATGCGCTTTTGACGTCCATTTGGAAAAGATGAAAATTTAATGAACAAGCATAGGCAAGTAAGAGACGAATAGCTTCTAACCTTGCAACTGGAGCGAAAGTTTCTTCAAAGTCTATTCCTTCTTCTTGATTATAGCCTTGTGCTACCAATCTTGCTTTGTTGCGAACAATTATTCCATTCTCGTCAAGTTTGTTTTTGAACACCCATCTTGTTCCAATAATGTGTTTGTTGCTTGTCCTAGGAACGAGTTCCCAAACTTGATTCCTTTCAAATTGATTCAATTCTTCTTGCATAGCTATGATCCATTGGTCATCGCCTAAAGCTTCATCAACTTTGGAAGGTTCAATTTGAGAGACAAACGCCATGTTTAGGTAAGCATCCTTGAGATTTAATCTTGTAGACACGCCTTGACTTATATCACCAATTACTTTATCAATAGGATGATCTCTATGAGTTCTCCATTCTTTTGGTAGATCATTGAGATTCGATTCTTGTTGAGGTGATTCTTTTAGTTGAATGGGTTGGTCCTTGGAAGAATTTTCTTGTGGACCTTCTTCAATTTCATCATCATTATCACAAACAATATTATCCTCCTTGGAGGGGTTAGATTCATCAAAAGAAACATGCATAGATTCTTCAATAGTCAAAGTTCTTTTGTTGTATATTCTATATGCTTTACTAGAGAGTCACTAACCAAGAAATATACCTTCATCGGATTTCTCATCAAACTTACCCAAATTATCTTTGTCATTGTTTAGGACAAAGCATTTGCACCCGAAGATATGAAAGAAAGCAATGTTTGGTTTTCTACCTTTGAAAAGTTCATATGGAGTCTTCTTTAAGATTGGTCTAATGTTAACTCTATTGCTAACAAAACATGCCGTGCTCACCGCATCCGCCCAAAAGTATTTTGGAAGGTTTGAGTCGCTAAGCATTGTTCTAGCAAGTTCCACAAGAGACCTATTCTTTCTTTCAACCACTCCATTTTGTTGTGGAGTCCTTGGTGCCGAGAAGTTGTGAGATATTCCATGTTCTCCACATAATTCTTCAAATAGAGCATTTTGGAATTCTCTTCCATGGTCACTTCTTATTGAGGCAATTGTCAGAGACTTCTCATTCTGAATTTGTTTAGCATACTTCTTGAACGCCTTGAATGCATCACTTTTCTTCACTAAAAAGAATGTCCAAGTATATCTAGAGAAATCGTTAACAATAACCAAAGCATATACATTACCTCTGAAACTCCTTGTTCTCGATGGACCAAATAGATCCATATGTAACAATTGTAGTGGCCTTGTAGTGGACACCACATTCTTAGATTTGAAAGTTGATCTAGTTTGTTTCCCTTTTTGACAAGCATCCCATAGTCTATCTTTGACGAAATTTCTCTTAGGCAATCCAATGAAAAGATCATGCTTGATTAATTTATTCAAGTGTTCCATATGAATATGAGCAATTCTTTTGTGCCAAAGCCATGAATCATCGTTGTTCGCCATGAGACATTTAACCTTCAAAGATTGATCATCAAGGAAAATCATGAATATATTATTGATTATATTACCTTTAAGTATAACCTCATGAGTGACTTCGTCTTCTATCAAACATTCATCCTTGGTGAACTTGATTTTGAAGCCTTTGCCACAAATTTGGATAATACTTAGAAGATTGTGCTTTAGTCCTTCAACATAAAGAACATCTTCAATGGATGTGAAAGGTGGAGCACCAACTTTGCCTTTGCCTAGGATTCTTCCCTTATTATTGTCTCCATAAGTGACAAAACCCTTGGCCTTTAGCGCTAGATGTGAAAATTGGTTTATATATCCTGTCATATGCTTTGAACAACCACTATCAAGATACCAAAGATTGCATGTGGTCTTCAAGCATACCTGCAAAACAAATTAGGTTTTGTTAGGTACCCAAGTTACTTTGGGTCCTTCATAATTAATGCCTTTATTTACTCATACATAATGCCCACTTGCCACACTGAAGTTTCTAACATAGCAAGCATTAGGTGTATGGCCTTTAATACCACAATAAAAACAAGTAGGTTCAAAGTTACTTCTATATCTGGAAGGATAAGATTTCTTCTTAGAAAATATTTTCTTTTTTGGATAGTGACGAACTATTTTAGGTTTGTTCACTTTCTCTTTGGAAGATTGATCACTTGCCTTAACAAAGATAGTTTTGTTAGAACTTGGTTTTGAAAACTTTGAATATCCAAGCCCACTTTTATCATTGGAGTATCTTTGTTGGCTAAGAACACCTTCCAATCCAATTTGCCCTTTTTCATATCTTTCAATGACTCTTTTTAATTGGACAATTTGGAAAGAGAGTGAATCACAATTTTTGCATACAAAATTCTATTATTGTTCATCACTTGATTTTTGTTTTTCTTCTTTGAAATCTTTTTCCATTGAAACATATTTTTCTTCTAAGGATGAAATTTGTTTCTTTTGTGATGAAATGGTTTTATACAAAATTTTGCATTCATTCAACAGTTCATCTATAGCACCTTGTGCATCACTATCAAAAAGAGAAAATTCATTACTAACCTCATTGTCTTCATCATCGGAATGGTGTGAGGCCATTAATGCTAGATTTGCACTTTCATCACTATCGGAATCAGATGAGGAACTTATTTCATTTTCCTCCCATGCGACATAAGCCTTTTTTTTCTTGAATCCCTTCTTTCTTTTGAAGCCACCTTTCTTGGAGAGTTTTGGACAATCCGGCTTGATATGACCTTCCTTACCACATTCATAACATGTGATTTCTTGTGTTGATGTGGAGCCTTCCTTTTTCTAAAAATGTTTCTTTCCTTTTGAATGAGAAAAAGGTTTGTCATTTCTACCGAAGAACTTACCAAGCCTTTTAACAAGAATCATGAAGTTTTCATCTTCTTCTGGATTGTTTTCCTTTTCAACTTCCTTGGAGTCTATCTTCAAAGAAATATTCTTGGATTTCTTCTCTTGATTTTCATGCTTTTCGAGTCTTCCGAGTTCCGTTTCGTATTCTAGAAGTTTTCCAAATAATGTTGCAGATGTCATGTTGGAGAGACTTTTCTTTTCTGAAATTGTCGTTACCTTTGGTTGCCATTCCCTAGTTAAGGACCTAAGTACTTTCAGATTCAATTCATCATTTGTCAAAGTTTTACCAAGAGCACTTAGATGATTTGTCAAGTGCACAAATCTCTTTTGTAAGTCAAGAATGGTTTCTCTAGGCTGCATTCGAAATAGTTCGTATTCTTGACTTAGGGTATTTAGTCTTGATCTTTTTACTTCAACCGTTCTTTCATGAGTTTGTACCAAGGTATCCCATATTTCCTTTGTTGTTTTGCATGCCGAGACACAGAAGAATTCGTCCATGCTAAGTTCACCTTGAAGAAGGTTTATTGCCTTTTTATCATAGAGAACTTTCTTCTTATCATCATCTTCCCATGCAGTTTTAGGCTTTGATGAGCCAACACCATTGATTACCGTTATCGGGATAAATGGACCATTTTTGACGGCATCCCATATTTCTTCTCCTTGTGCTTCTAGATGCGCCTTCATGCGAATTTTCCAGAAGTCAAAATATTCAAAACAGAATAGAGGAGGCTTGTTGTTACTACCACCATCTCTGAAAACGGGATTATGATTTGCGGAAGCCATTCTGGATCTTTTAGGAGCAGGTTACCTATAACCTGCTCTGATACCAATTGTAAGTACGAAGTGCGCCTAAGAGGGGGGTGAATTAGGTACTTTTAAAAATTCTGGTTTTTAGTGATGATGGTTCTTATTTTTCTGGTTATAAGTGAGTTTAGGAAAGCTTATAAATGCAGAAAAATAAAGAGACACGGGCTATATATCCTGGTTCCCCTCACAGTCCGAGAGTACTCCAGTCCCCTTTCAACATGAAAGAGATTTCCTTATTGTGGCAAACTTAAACAAGAACTACCAACCAAACCAAGAACAATCCTCTTAGATTTTCACTAAGTTACCTATGAGAACAATCCTCTCAATGTAACTACACTTGTATCTAACAACTTGGAAAGACAAGATTTCAACAAAAACACTTAAACTTAATTCCAACAATCCTGGAAAATGAGTAAGTAAATATCAATTTGTGAGTTTGAGTGAGTAGAGTAATATTGATCACTACGAGTGATTTGACAATGTATAATCTTCTTCTTTCAATAATAATATTATACAAATACTCAAGATATATTTGCTCAAAGTTTTCTGTTTAAAGTATGAAAATGTGCAGAAAACTTATGCATGAAAATGAAGAATGCTTGAGTTTGTATTTTGAAAGGCCAGAAAATATTTATGAAAGAAGGTGTTAGATCTGGATTTGAAATTGAATATTTTTATGTTCATAACACCCTTTTGAAACATCATGAAGATCTGGAAATGTATCATGAACAAATGCCAAGTTTGAGTGAAAAGATGTAATGAAAAGGCATGATCAAAAGGCATGAACAAAGCTGTTATTTTTCAAATTCATGCAGTGTGCAATCGATTGCACCCTTGGTGTAAATCGATTGCACAAGGTTTTTAATAGCTATTTTTCAAAATCTTTAAGAGTGAAATCGATTGCATTAATAATGTAATCAATTGCATGTAAATTCAGTAGCAAACACTTTAAAAAATTTAAGTATGCCATCGATTGCATAGGAATGTAAATCGACTGCACAAAGAAACAGAAGCAAAAGATTTGAAATTTTGAAGTGTGCAATCGATTGCACTAAGATGTAAATCGATTGCATGCAGAAGAAAAGTGAAATTTTATCTTTGAAAAGCTTGAGTAATTATTTTTAAACATTTCTTTTTCATTTTTGAGCATCTATATCTTAAGATAAAAGTAGATAATATTATTATATCTTTAAAGTTGTTGAGATCTTTGAGTGAAGATATTATCCTTAGATGCTTAGATGCTTGATCAAAATCTTTGCCTTCTTTGTTAGCCATGGTTTGTCTTCATCAAAACAAAAGCTTATTTGTGAAGCTTGATTTTACACAACGCGGATTGCAACATCCAATATTGGCTTTGGATGGAAGCAAAAGATCAAGACATCCAATATTGGCTTTGGATAGCAAAAAAGATCACGACATCCAATGCTGGCTTTGGATGGCAACAAAAGACCGCGATATCCAATATTGGCTTTGGATGAAGGGAAAAGATCAAGACATCCAATATTGGCTTTGGATAGTGTGATACGGTGGAAGAACTGACTTGAGATGTTTTGCGTTTGATCGTAAATGTTGCGGTTAGCAAGAGTCCCCACCAACTTTTCTTTTATCCAAAAGGAAAGGTGAAAAAGCACAACAAAGACCTTTGAGATTATTTCTTGAGTTCGGGGGGTAGATTATGAAAAGGAAAGGTATTAACACCCTTTTCATCCATGGTTTTCCATGGGCTCTTAGTTACTTTGCTAGATCACTTGCTTTTGTTTGAAATTGTGCTTTTGTGTGGTTTTTGAAAGTATTTTAAAGAGGCCATTGTTTAGGCAATCTTTGTAATGATTCTCGTTCGTAAGAATGTATACAAAGATGTTGATCTTTTGAAATTTTTTTCAAGTTTGTTAGATGTTTGAAAGTGTAGGTGTTTGTTTTGAAAATAGCAAGGATGTTTGTTTTGAAATGGAGCAAGTAATTAAGAGCATTCTACCTACTCAAATGCCTTCCTTGTCCATTTTCTTGTCCTTTGACGTTGTTGTCTTACCATTGATTTGGTAAGAAACCCTATCTTTGGATGTGAAAGGGACGGGCGTGGGTCATCGTACAACCATGATTAGCAATGTCGCAAGATATCTTAGCATTTTTCTTTAGGGACTAAGATCATTTTGAAAGGCAACATAGATAGTGTCATCGAGGGACTATGATCTTGTATTTGCTTGTTTTTGCTAAGATACCTCACATGCATAATATGGACATTTTTGTAAGGCAACAAAGTGGATTAACCCTAGGGGTGCTTGTGTGCAAGTGTATCATTTTCATACTTGTTTTTGTCTTGAATTAGGGTTTTCTAAGTATTGGTTTTAGTCTTTCTATACAAACCCTAATTACTAGCAGTATATGAAAGCAATAAAAAGTGAGGAAAGTAAATACCCTATGCTATTACAATCATTAGGGGGATGGGGTGTACAGATTTACAAATGGGGATTGCAAGTAAAATTAAATCCTAAGTTACTATTACAACCATATTGAATGGTTAAGAATGTACAAGAAATGTAAAATGAAATTGTTTTGTTTAAGTAAAGAAATAAGTTTTGTTTAAGAAAATATTTTGATCTTTTTATGTTAAAAGAAATAAAATAAAGCATGTAAAATGTAAAATGTTTTTGTTGTTTTTTTATTAATGAAGATAGAAGTGATGGCAAAAATAGTAAGGAGAAATAAGACCGAACCAACGCATTGCTAAAATAAAAGAAATCAGAAATTCTGACTCTGGCATGCTGCAAGACAGAAATAACATGTTAGCCAAAATAGGGAAGGTCAGAAGTCCTGGATCCGCTAGAAACAAAGAAGATTTTAGAAGTTCTGATGCCGCTGGAAGAACTTTGTCTCCCTCTCCATGCTAGTCAGAGCATCTAAAACTTAGTCATTTCTCAACAAAACAAAAGATGTGCACATAGCAGCTATGGCAAGTTTCGTAATGTTTCAGAAACAAGAGATATAAAAACTATAAATCAGAAGCAAGCATGAATTTTCTAATCCTAATTCTGAGTCCTAATTTCTTCAAGAAGTTTTGAACTGAAATTCTCTCTACTTAGGCAGGCAAGTACATGAAACCTCAGAATATGTACAACATCAGAATCAGGATGTCTACATTGTATTTTGAACACGCAAGTCTAACAATGCCTAAGTAATATGATGAGAGTCAGTAGAAGCTTACCTTGTAGCTGGAAAAATGTTTTGTGACCTATAGTTTGACTCTGACCGCTTGTGATGTTCTGACTAGCTTCCTCACGTGCTCAGCAGGCTGGAACTTTCAACTTGGGCTATGAATGGTCAGAAAATTCTGGAACAGTCAAGGGGCAAAGTTCTGACTTCTTTGAAGTGGATATTGATAGAGGGTGTGTAACAGTCTGAACACGGAAGTTAGGATGGTTTCTAAATGTATATCAGAAACTGTATGGATGGTTTTGGTCAAGAAACACTTGAGGAAAAATGGAGTTTGAATGCAAGAATCAGAAGCTAACAGGTTTTTGTATTTTGTGTTTGCAGTTTTGGACTCTTGGAATTTTAGCAGAGGTTCAAGGCTTTTTCTTTTCTCAAATTTCCGACCCCTTTACAGTTGCCAATAAAGTCCAATTTATAGGCAAAAGTTTAGTAGTTTGGAGAGGTCAAGGGGCACCAACATCATATGATAGGCGCTGACTTGTTCTTGAAGTCAGTTCAAATAGGTATGGTGGTTAGCAGTTTTAGCGGCGCCTAAGCTGGACTTATAAGCAGGAATTAAGGAAAGGTAACCTCAAAAGCAAAAGCAACGTATGGGCCCAACACACTTTTGTACAAAAGTTTGCTTTTCCAAGACAGTAAAGGTACTTTTATGCCACACGTGGGGAAATCCTTTGGATAAAGACTCAAAAGTGGCTGTGAGCATTAAATGATGACGAGATTTATCAAACCGGAAATCCTGCAATGTGAGATTCTGTATCATTTCCTAATTCTGGATCAGAAATTCAACTTCAGCGTAACTTAGAGTATACATCCAACTTCTGATCTTTATATCTTCTTGCTCCAGTATGTTCTGAAGGAGTTCTCAGAATTTCCAGGAAGCTTGCAACACGCTTTGCAAATCCTCTTTGAATTACTCTTGCAACTTCTGACTGAGCCTACGTGAAAACTGGCCCAGAAGTTGTAGACAATTTCTGACTTGAAAATGCTCAGAATTTGATAGACGCCTAAGCTTCAGAGACGTGCCTTTGAGGATGTATAACTTGAAAACCCCAGCATTTATAAAAGAAGTTTCGTTCTGCAATGTTTTAGATCTTATTGAATCTATAACTTTTATGCCAGAAGTTCTTCCAGAATAAGCTTGCATCATGGTGATAATCTGATGAGAAGTTTTGAGCTTGTCATATTTCTTAAACACTTAGAAAAATTCTAAGTATTTAGAAATTTGACTTTTCCAAAGTAATTTTGACTTTTGAATATCTTGATGAAACAAATCTCACATTCCAAGATGTCTTGATGAAATATGATTCTTGAAACTTGATTTTGATCCAAAAGTCAAGGTTTGACTTTTCAGTATGCAAATGACCATTTTGCCCTTGTGAATGATTTTCTTGAAAAATTTGTAATTCAAGACTTGAAATTGGATGGGAACAAACCTGAGGGTCCAGGGTGATCCTTTGAGAAATGAGAGGGAAAATTTTGGGGTACAACAGATAGCAAAAAAGATGACGACATCCAATATTGGCTTTGGATGGAAGCGAAAGATCAAGATATCCAATATTAGCTTTGGATAGCAAAAAAGATCACGACATCCAATATTGGCTTTGGATGGAAGCAAAAGATCAAGACATCCAATATTAGCTTTGGATAACAAAAAAGATCACGATATCCAATATTGGCTTTGGATGGATGCAAAAGATCAAGACATCCAATATTAGCTTTGGATAGCAAAAAATATCACGACACCCAATATTGGCTTTGGACGGCAACAAAAGATGGTGGCATCCAATATTGGCTTTGGATGGTAGCAAAAGATCATGGCATCCAATATTGGCTTTGGACAGCATGGGGAAACATGATACTTGAGATTAGCATTGGAAGAAAGAGAGAAACAACTCATCCAAGATTAGCATTGGAATAAAGAGAGAAAAATTAAACTGACATTTGCTTTGGTAGGTGCCAAGTAAGTTGGACTTTGATCTCAAGGTGACATGTGAACTACAACAAGACCTCGGGAAATGCAAATGAGGGTGAAGCACTCTTGTTATGCATTATATATGAATTTTTTTATGCATGATATGTGAATGATCTATGCATGTAATTCTGACGTTTACGACAACGAAGTTTGACTCTTTTGTGGAGGTAAGATTGGAATTTTGATTCCTCAACACGGAGAACTCTGCCAAATTTGCTTGGAAAGAAAATATCCTGAACCCAAATTTGTCACACTTGCAAACTGTGTTGAACTGATGATCTTATAAGGAATAACATGGAGAGCTTCTTAGGTATTTGTCCCAGATTAGCTGACTGTTGAAGATAAACTGATCATGGCTTCAGTCTAAAGTTGCTGGAAGTAAGCTGATCATGGATTTAACTCTGAAATGACTGTTGAAGATAAACTGATCATGACTTCAGTTCTTGAGATAATTGTTGGAATAAACTGATCATGGCTTCAATTCTTGAGATATTTGTTGGAATAAACTGATCATGGATTCAGTTCTTGAAATGACTGTTGGAAAGGAATGCCCCAACATGAGTCTTGAAAATGATCTTCTGGCTAACCAATTCTGAGAAAACTCACACTGAGCAATAAATCTTAAACTGATTCACAAATGGATCTAGAAGATACTTGCCCTTGATAGGATCACTGACCAAGTTTCTCAACTGTTTGAAATTTCTTCATGAGAAAAACTTGTTTGCAAACAAATTTGTTTATTCAAACATGGTAATTTTAATGCAAAAATTTCATGCAAAAGTTTTGAATTCAAAAATCATTTTTGAAAGGATATTGTTGGTGTATAGAAAATGCATCACTGGTTAAAATACAATGGTTTATACTTTTAAAGTGAAAGCAAATGTATGATACCAAAACATATGGTTCGCAAAAGATCTTGGGAGTCAGTTTACACAACCTTGCTATAGTATGCTTTCAAATGAAATCTGACGTCAATTAGGTCTTTTGAGGGTTGTATTGTGGTCTGGTTCAAAGTTTAAGAAATAAAGGATAAAGGGTCAAAGTTTATTTGTACCCAACCCAATATTCGTGATGTTATTCAGTCCTATGTTCAGTTAATTCATACTATGCATTCAGGTTCCAAGAGATTTTGGAATTGCACTGATGGTAGCAATGACGATGATTCATAAGCTAATGATTTTTTTGAGAATGACAATTACTTCTTCTTACATCATTTTTCTATTTTGAGGACTTTTGTCGACTCCGGTGGAGAATTTGAGGATTTAAAGACCTCTTCTAATTGAATTTATTATTCCCAACTTTTTCTTAAACTGTTTCGTTTGGAATTACAGTCTGCAGGATGCCCCCGTTTTTTTGCCTAAGTCTCCTTCATAGGTTTTGACTTAGCATTTTTTTTATTTTTCTTTTTTGAAAGATAATGACTGTCTAGCTCAATGATTACAGGGAACCATCTTTGTCATTTTTGTTTGAGAGAATCTTCAACACTTCTTGTTATGTGCGAAGGAAAGCTTGATCGTGACCTTTATTGAAAGGTGTCTTGCACGATTTCTCTTGTAATTGAATGCACAACCAAATTAACTGAGAACTACCCATCCCCAGGTTAAGATTGTGGGTTTTTTCGCATAGAAAGAAACTCCAACTTCTAGGCTCAAAGGGGTGAATGAGGGATTAACTTCCTTATTTCTCCGGTGTTTGGGAGTTGAAACAATGCATGTATATCCTCAGCAAATTTTTATTCGAAAGCATACCAACAACAATTATGGGTATTTCGTTTTCATCATCCTCCCTCAAATCTCTGCATAAACAAAAGCTTGATAAAGAGAGTAAACAAGGATAAATATATTTGAAAGCAGTAAATGAAAATGATTTGAATCAAAACATTGCAATTATCATTTCATTAAACTTAACATGAAAGTACAAACAAAATTTGAAAGCAACAATTTTAACATAAATAAGGAAAAATGCAAACAAAAAGAAAGATGGCCTAGTGACTAATCAGTAACAAGGATGAGTTGTCCTGTCTGAAACACTGGCTTTAGGAAGTGACTTGAGGGTACCACGACTCAGTCTTCAGCCATTTGGTTTTGGCAAAGTATTGTTGACAACATTAGGACTTGTCTCTTTGAAAGTGAGAAAATTTGCTTTCACCAATTATTTCACTTTGTTTTTTAATGTATATAAACTCTCTAAATCATGACCGACAACTCCCTGATGAAATTCACAATGAAGGTCAGATCTGAACCCGGACGGAGGAGGATTTCGAGGAATTAGAGGCCTGGTTGTAATCAAGCCCTTCTGCACCATTGCAGGATACAATTTAGTGTATGTCATAGGGATGGGATCAAATTGACCCATATTCCCTACATAACGATTCTGATTTTGCGCAATATTCTGTCATTGAGGGACCTAAACTGATTGAGCATTGACCGTAAGAGTAACAATCACTACTTTTGGTTGATCAATGTATTGAGGCTTACGAAGGGGTCCTCTTCTCTCAGTCGAGACGACATTGGCTTCTACCTCCTTCTTCTGAAAGTTCCCAAAGTATTTCTTTGCACCATTAGAAGATTCAGCAGCTTTAGACACTTTACCATTCTTGATTCCTTCTTCTAATCTCTGGCCAGTTGTCACCAGGTCTGTGAAGCTGGAAGACACACTACCAATCATCTTCTCCCAAAAGAAAGGGGACAAAGTATCCATGAACAATCTAGTTAGCTCTTTCTCTGCTAGAGGTGGTTCAACTTGAGATGCCAATTCTCTCAATCGTTGAGCATATTCCTTGAAAGATTCTATCTCATTCTAAGACATATTTTGCAGTTGGCGATGATCAGGTTCCATGTCAAGGTTGTATTTGTATTGCTTTATAAAAGCATCAACAAGATCTTGGAAGCATTGGATACGGCCTTTCTCAAGTCCCATATACCATTTCAATGAAGCTCCACTCAGACTATCTTGGAAACAATGGATAAGTAGCTTGTCATTCATTGTGTAAGCATACATCTTTCGAAAGTACATCACAAAATGACTTCTTGGACAAGTGTGCCCCTTGTATTTATCAAACTCGGGAGTCTTGAACTTTGTAGGCATAACCAGATCAGAAACTAGGCACATGTTGTTAGCATCAACGCTGAAGAACTCATTTCCCTCCATAACTCTAAGTATATTCTCGAAAGTCTGATATTGTTCTTTGAACTCTTCAAACTCACCAAAGTCTCCCTGACTCACACTTCTAGGACTGGAAGCATGGTACTCAAAGAGAGGGTTCCCCAAAACAGCTTGTGCAGCAGGTTGACGAGAAGCAGTATGGACGATTGGCTAAGGTTCAATGAAAACTGGAGCTTGAAAAATTGGTCGGGAAGACTGGCCAACCATTAAAGTAATTACAATAGGCAGAGAGTAGTTCTGAGGTAACCCAAACTCTGGCCATATAGTATATGTATGCTGGATAGGTTGAGTGTCAACAACAGCAGTTGGGATTTCAGATACCACAGTCCCTTGAGGTGGCTCTCCTCTTGAAATCAGGACTTGCATCATCTCAGTAAGTTTGTCCATGCCCGACTTCAACTCGTCGATTTCCATTCTTACTTCCATGTTATGTTGTTCTTGCTTTTCCATTCTTAATCTGACAGCAGCTCTAGTCCTGTAGTTGTGTTGAGGAATCAGCTTGACGGTAGATGACTAACTGGAAGAACGAAACAACTGGGAATAAGATTCTAAATGACCTGGATGTATGAAGAATGATGTAGAGGATGCAAATGATATGCAATGTTATGTAATGCACTGCACAATAACAGGATCACATGGTTCAGAGTCACGAGCCTGGAGTCAAAGGTACAACCCATAAGGTATGGACTAACAGTTATCACCTGCCGAACAAGGTTCTAAGAGGTTCCCAGAGTCTACATCCTTCCATGGATATTACCAACGTCCTGATTAACTCGGTAATTAGTAATATTCTCAGGAAAAACTCGTTTGAGCATAAAATTGCGTGACAACCATTTTTGGATTACTCCGTCATAGCTTCCGCACTACACCTAAAAGGCCAAGTTGGGTTAAGGGTTTTATGCTCCTCAGCTTCAGCAGGCTCCCAGGTCGAAAGCATTACATCTTCCTGATTACTCGGTAAATGACACTACAGTCAAAGGGGCCTCCAGTGAGTGGGGGATCTCATGTCTCCTTTTTTCCCATCCTATCTTAAGTTTTCCCAAAGTCCGGGTAGAAGACTTATATGAAATCACCAAGCCCCTAAAAACCAGGAAAATCCAGACAAACATATATATAGAATAATGGTACGTAATAAAAATCAATTAAAACAATATATAAGCCATCATAGAAAAGAAACAAACAAATCTAGGATTGACCCACTTAGGAATGGACTAGCAATAGGTCAATATGTCCCCAATGAAGTCGCCACTTCTCTCGCACACGCCTTCGGCAAGACGAAAATGATGAAAATGCGACAATAATAGGAAAAAGAGTTGTATCTGTAAATATTTGAGATTAAGCCATCAATTGACTTATCTCAACATAATGAAGTCGCCACCGCACTTTATTGTTTCCAAAGGGAAATGGAAAAAAAGCGAACAAAACCCACAATGAAATAAAAGATCAGAGATCGAGGTACGGGGGCCCGTTATGCAAAGGGAAGGTGTTAGTACCCTAAGCATCTACGGTACTCCACAAGATCCACTTTGTTTGTTTTATTTTAAAAAGAGTGTCATGTAAAGGTTTACTTGCTAAAGGAAAAGAATGAATGAGTATTTGCAAACAAAAGAAAATGTCTTTTTTATTATTTTTGCTCGCCTTGGGTCATAAGACTTAGTGCCTACGTACTCCCTCGTGCAATGGGAAAGTCAGAGCACCATAGTTAGGCTAGAAAAGACGTGTCTGTTGATTGTTTTTAAACCAAGAGACAAGTCGTCATTGTTAGGAGAGAAATCTCGACTAACGCCCACAAGGTGTGAGAAAGATGGACCTTGTGTCAGCAAGAGTGAGGGTTTGAGAACGCCTCTAGTACTCAAGTGGAAAAGTCGACACCTATATAACCATGGGGATAGGAGAATGCTGTTCGACTATCAATGAATCATGTCTCGTCTTGAAAAAAGGTTTTGACGGGTAAAGGTGCTCGAGCACACAAAAGAGTTTGAATGAGTTGAATTGTTTTTGTTAATTTTGAAAGATGTCAAAGTATGATTAAATGAATTAAAGTTTGTTAAAAGTAAAGAAGTTTTAGAAGAAAAGGCACTCGACAAATTCGAGGTTTATTATGAAAGCGGTTCGATTTTATAAACAAAGAAGATTTTGAAAAAGATGAGAAGGTTTTGAAAATTAAAGAATGGGAGAAAATGAAAAGAGTGTCCTATCTACAGGAGGGTAAAATATACGGTAAAGAGAATTCGACCGAATAAGAAACTAGTACTTGACATGATGAAGTCAATAATGTATTCCCATCCCTTTGGGTTTAAAGCCACATACAAAAAATAAGCTAAGAGTATACCAAACCTCGGGTGAAAATAAATCACAAGCTGACAACATTAAAAAACCCAGGTGTAAGATAATACTCCAAGCAGCGAATAAAGCACAATGAATCATAAGCGATAAGTGCAACACGTGAAAATAAATCACGGATGAAGAAAGCGTGGATAAAGCTCACGGTACCGGATAAGGCTCGAGATATCGAATAAAGCTCACGGTATAAGATTCCCTGCATCACATGAAATATACAGACAAAACTAACGGCACAGGAAAAATTATATGCATCCATACGATTTTCAAAAGTTAATTTGGATTAAAAATTAAAACTGCAACGCGATGAAGATAATATTTACATAACCTGAAATTATTTACAAATGAAGTGAATAAAATATACAGTCAAAATATTATGTACAAGTATATATTTACAGTACTAAATATTAAATCAAAATAGTGAAATACAAAAAAGAGGTAAAGGAGAAAGTGTAGGAATTATGGATGCGCTATGTGAGAATGGATACTTGAAACGATTTTTTGGAAACCTTCACAATAACAAACGTGTTAGTATCATAAGCGGTATAAAAATAAAATCAAGGAAATTGCATAATGAAAATCTATGTTAGAAATCACAAAATAAAGAATTGAAATGAAATTGTATGAATGCACATGAATATTTACACAAATAAGAATCAAGAAATCAATCTATAATTCAATTCAATCCATGAAAAATCAAGCTTAAATCAAGCATTATTCATACAAATCAAAAGTTGGACAGCGGCAAATTATGCATAAAAAGCTCATGAAAATCAATTTCCAAATGATTCCAACCTTATGTATGAACACCAATATTAACCAACAAACTCTGTGAATTGAATTCAACTTGAAACATCATCAAAAACCATTTTTAAAATTACTCAAACAACATCAACACCGACAATTAAATATTAATCAACTCATGTCATATTTACATTAAGTTCAAAAGTGATTAAAATAAGATTTGAGTCAAAGTTTTAGCAAGATGTAAATCCAGACAACATAACAGTAACAAATTCTTCATCATGATTTAACAAGAACAAACCAGAATTTTTATACAAACTTGACACAAACCTTAGCATCAAGAACTTCACTCATATCTACCATTAAACCTTTGCATACTATAAACAAACATCACAGCATCAAAACACTCTCAAATTTTGTTGTACATTCAACCTAAACACCAATTTAAAACTCAACCATATTTGACGCGTTATCAAAGTTTTTTTTTTGCAGGATTGAATCACTAGGTATCACAGCATGATAATTTCAGCATAAATCAAAAACACAATCAAAAACTTGATACAATTCAGTATAAATAAATAGATGCGGTAATTCATCGCAACTTTATTCATTAGAGCTAACACAAATGAAACGAAACTAATATCCAAACTAAAATTCAGATTCAAACAGCATGGCAGTTTCACAAATAACAAAAGCAAAGTGATATCGAGATTTACCGAAACTTGCTGAAGTCGGAAGCAGATGTACTATTGTGGTTGTAGTCTCACGTAGCAGGCTGGAGTTCGGAGGAAACAGCGGCGAAGGTACTCGTGATCCTAGCGGAGGGAGTTGTTGTGCGTTTGCGGAAGTTGTTGGTGATGTGCGGAACATGGTGCTTGCGGTAAGAAGGATAGTACTGGAAAACAGAGGGAAACGTGCGATTGCAGGAAGGAGATGGGTTACGGTGATTGAGTGATAAGAGGTGGTGGTGATTCAGAATGTTGTTGGAATAGGTTGATTGAAGGTTGGGTTGCGAAGGAACAGAGGGAGCGTTTGGGATGTTGTGTGAGTGAAGAAATTGAAGGGAATTTGGAAGATGGTTAGCATAATTGAGATGAAGGGAAACAGAGGGAGTGTTTGGATTGTTAAGTTATAGTTGTTGTTCGTGAGGTGATGAAGGGTTGGACGGAAATGGTGGTTCGGTTTGGGTAGTAGATGAAGAAGGGAGTAAGAAGATTGGGTAGTTATTTTTGTTTAGTAGGGGAAGAGAGGAAGAGATATGGCGAGAGGGGTAGTAGATGAAGAAGAGAGATTACTGTTTTGGAAGAGAGGAAAGAATAAAGAGTTATTGTGTTGCTTTTTGTTGTTGTCATTTACAAATACAATAAAGAAGTATTATATAGACAAGTCAAAGAGGAAAATTGTTTTTAATTCAATTAGGCTCGTTTATTTCCTTCAATTTTATCGATCCACAATTCCTGCTAACAATCAATGAGAGCATAGTACAGTGTAATAAACATTTTTTTATGACAGAAAATCCCCTTAAATGATAAAAATAAAGTAAAAACCTGAAAGTGTAAAAAAAAACTCAATTTAAAATAATTTTTTGAATTTTTTCTGAATAAAAAATAAAGACTCAAAATGATTAAAAACGATAAAAAATGGACAAAAATTTATCCGAAAAAATAAAATGAACACATTAAAATAAACTACATGTCACAAAGATTAAAGAAAAAATATTCAAAAAGTCAAAATCGGAACAAAATGAAAATAAAAATATCAGGCTGAACATATGTTTACGGTTAAAAACGAGACTTCGAACTGTACCGAAAAAATAAAGCGAGCATAATAACATAATCTACGTGAAATGTAAATTTATAAAATGATCAGTAAAAGGTGAAAACTTGAAATATTTTTCTCACTAATTTTTCGCATAGTGTCGAATCTCTTATAACAGACTGTCTATAAAACCGAGATATTAATATTATCGACATATAAACAACTTGGAGCAATGCAAGAAATGAGTAAAGAGATAAAAATGCATGAGGTAAAATGTCGGGTATTTTTCAACTACATAATGATGCAAATGTCAATTTAAACTGATTTTTGGTCAACTTAAACACGATTAAATGATGCAAATGTGATAAATAAAGCTATTTATTAATGATTGTGACCAAATGACAAAATATGATATGAAAGTGCAACTAAAAAAATAGGGGCGAAATTTAGGGTGCAACGGGGTTATCTAGCGGTTGATTTTGAATCTTGTCATATACGCCTAATTAAATACATTGATAAGTAAATGCGGTAAAGTATGGAAAATAAAATTCTACGCTATTACAACGCTTCGGAAATGGGGGATACAAATTTATGAATAGGAATGACATAAGAAATAAACATCTAAGCTATAATTTAATCACACAATACAAGTCCAAACTATTAAATAATTATTTGAGTTAAAACTCTTTTCATTTGATAAAATTAATTAATAATTTAATTAATAATATCAAACAAAAATTATACTAAAACTAATAATTATTTAAAATAATATTAATCTATTTACAAATTTAAATATAATATTAAAATAAATTAATAAACAAAACAAAAACAAAAAATATGTTAAATAAAATAAAGAGAAATAGAGAAAGTTAATGGGCCTGCAATTGAAGCAATTTGGTGGTGCAGAGAGAGAGTGTCAAAATCCAAAATAAAGGGTAGCCCAAGTCCAAGGAGGCTGGGCGAATGATCTTGTGCCTTGGCTTCAGCGAAGGTGCATCATGGGGAATCAATTATGAGCGTTGGATGAAGAAATGTAGAGATTTGATTGTAATGAGGTGAGAGTGCACCATAAGGTTGATGGACAAATGCGTGTGGGATTGTTTCAGGTCTCATTACCACTTAAACACAATTAACTCAACAAATCATCATTATAACAATAGATTAGTCATGTAATCTAAACAGAATCTAAACTTAAAGCAATCAGAAGCCACATTATCCGTAATAATAATCATATGCTACTAAACCTAATTAAGTTAACAATTAAAAATAAATTAAATTATTAACCAAAAGAAACAAATACTAAGTAATGCAATTAAAACTAGGGAACCCTAACTGTTGTATCAACTCATATCATTCCTCTCTTCTTCTCAAACGAGACTCTTCATTCCTCTCGCGCCGTTACTGTGTACTTCATGATGTTGGGTTTCAAACGCGATTTCGATGGCGATTTTTCTTGATCTCTTATCCTAATCTCTCTCTCTGACTTATGTGAGAAAGACGATGGTGGTTGGTTATGGTGGTGGCAGCACGCCAAACCCTACAGCGGCGCCGACGAGTCTATGATTCTCTTTGATTTCTTGTGTGTTTTTGTTTCGTTTTAGATTCTATTTCACTAATCTTGTGTTTGATTTTACAGGAAGAACAAAGATCTGAGTAGATCTTGAAAGGGGTTTCGAAAACGCTAGACCGGAAATTAACAATATGAATGAAAGTGCGTGAAATCAAAACGAAAATGAGAAAGGAAAGAAGGAAAAAAGAAGGAAGAGACGATGCTCTGTTGTTCGAGGTTCCACCACCTTCTGAGATTTTGGTGAGATCTTTCAGACTCTGTGTTTCTGTGTTCTTCTTTCTTCTCTGTGAATTGCGAAATCTGTGTTTCTTCTTACGTTCTTCTGTTCTTCGCAATTTCTGAAGGGTTTTGTATTAGGAAAATCATGATAGGGTTTGATATTTTGTGAGCCTGTGATTTGTGTGTATATGTTTTCTGAGATATGAAGGGTTGTTTGAGGGAGATGATGAACTCGCGTTAGGGTTTTACGCAACTTTTCTCTGATTTCTGAACAGTGGATCTCCCCCCTTGATTTCAGTGCAATGATTCTTTATTTGGGCTTTGGCAATTGTGTTTCTGTTATGATATTTGCTGATATGAGAACTTGCTTATTGGGCTGGAATTTTGCCATTCTATTTGCATTCTATTTTACTACAGTGACTTGATGTTTGATGGGTTGGACTTGTGAATTTGATAACAATCTTTATTGTGAACCAAACTTTGTTTGTGATTTGTAGTAAAGTGAAGTGTTGGCCCATGATTATCGTTGTACTTACTGATTTTTACGTGAGATAAACAATATGAGGCTTTTGTATGCTTGAACATGATTAAGAAACAACTCTTTTTCTGATTCCTATCTCAATACCCTAATAATGAAATAGCTCTTTGTGAAAATTCCGTGTTTGTTGTTCAAGTTTTGTTTCTTGATTGTCTTATACTAACACATGTTCCATTTTCTTGTTTCATGTATGGGTTAATGAGGGAAAGATGAAGATGGTAAGGAAAAGTTGAAGAAGAGATTGTGGCTGCCATAAAAGAGCTTGTAGGGAAATTTGAAGAAGTTTTTAATAACTCATTAGAAACCATAGAACAACTTCATTAGATTAGGAATTCCATTTGAGTTTTGCATTGTAAATACTTAGTACTTGTGATTAGAAGGCTTAGGAATTGAATCATGCTTGTAACAAACTTTAGAGAAATTTCGTATTTGGATGTAAGAGTCCCTTGCAAAAATCTTGTAAACTTTTATAGTATCAATTCAAATTAGAATTTGCAATTCAATCTTCTATGCCATAGTTCTCGTGAAATAACTTAAATCTTAAACAATTGGCAATCTTCAATTTTAACGTGTATTGAAATAATTCATGCTTTGAAGTTTCCAAGTGACTTTCTTGTAAGCTTTGTATGATCTTTGTAAAACTTGTAGCCTTTTGTAGGATTTGCAAAAGAAAATGGTATTCAATTTATTTATTTCCGAACTTGTCAAGATGGACATCTTTTAAGTAGTAAAACATAATAACCAAAATTCCCTCCAATGACCTTTTTGAAATTAAATCTCTAGTAAGCCTAAAAATGCACTATAAAAAGCCCAAAGAATGTACTCTAATAAGCCCAAAACATCTTCACTAGACTTTGCATCATAACTTCATCATTCAAACTCATAAAATGAACCAACAAGTAACCACAAATTCACTTGATTAAGAGGCATACTGAAGAAGCTTTACAGAAGAAGGAAGCTCAATGAACATGAACACAAAACCCTAAATTCTTAGCCCAAGATTAATGAAGAACATACTGAACATCCCTTGATAGAAGAGGAAATCCTCAAAGCCCACATAGACCCTAATTATGACCAATGACGTCCCAAGCTCAAAACCTTAATTCCTCAAGACATGTGGGAGAAACCCTTTAGCAAAGATGACTTGCATGATTAAAAGAAGATAATGCTTCATGAATCTTGACCACAACAGGTGTCACACATTCAAAAGTTAAAACCCTAGTACAAAACCAATGAATAGGAGAAATGTGAATCTCTTCACAATACTCGCAAATCTTCAATTCTTTGATGACACAAAGAATTAATGATATGTTTGGGATGTATTGAGCTATGAGAAGCCTTGGTATCTCAAAGCGATTAGAAACCCTAGGAGTATGAAGGGATATTTTTGAATGAAATGAGAGGGCAAATTTTAGGGTACAACAACTGCCCCTGTTCAATCTTCTTAAAATTGAAGAGTTAGATTGGCGCATCCACCATTCGTGACTTGAAGGTATAAGATGATTGAACACTTAAGTGCCAAGATTTTCACCCGCTTATGCAAGAAGTAACATTGTTGGTTAATTATACATGGAATGAGCTTAAAGATGCCATTTGGAGAGTGACGAAATATTATCGGAGATGGGTTTATAGATTCCATTCAGAGGTGACTATTGATAAGAGAATAAGACTAATTCTACGCCTAACTTTGTCTTTAGAAGATGTATCAAAATAAATCTACGCTTGGTTTAATCTGAGCCAGAAGATGTCTATGCCCGACTTCAAATGGAAGAAGTATCATAATAAATCTATGTTTGATTTAATATGAGCCAAAATATGTTGTTGTACCCCAAAACTTGCCCTCCCTTTTTCTCAAGACATTTCTTACAAAAGTGTTCAAATGCTCAAGAGTTCTCAAGAGTTGATCAGACAAGCTCATCTCCTAAGCACAAGGTCCACAACTAGGATTTTAGTTTTCTTAAGGAAAATTGGACTTATAATGCCTCAAATTACTTTCATGTTTCATCGTAAGTCTCCAAGAATGCTCATACCAAGTTTCAAGTCTTGCCTCACAAATTTGCTCAGTCAATTGCTCAAATGACTGAAAATTAACTATATTTGGTAAAAAGTCAATTGTGGTCAACATACAGTCAAACTTCAAGATTGTTTTTGCCAACATCAACATTTTCATGTTATATTCATCATTTGATCAAGGTTTTATCATAATTCCTCAAGGAAAGCACTCAAATCATCAAAGGGGCAAAATTGTCAAAATTAGGGTTTTGAATGAGAATGACTAATCATTAACTTTTGACCTAATACATGAACTAATGACTTGAAGGATGACCTTAAGTACTCAAACACAACATCTTGACCTAATTAAATGGTTCAAGCCATTTCCAAAGGTGCACGATATTGATAGTTGAAGAATTGGGATCAATTGATAAAAGTCAACTGTCACACAAAAGTCAAACTTTGACTTTTTAGTCAACATTGACCTTTAAAGGTCAAGAGTCATCAAAACATTTAAATTTGTCAAGATTGATCAGCAAGAATCACAAAGTCAACAAAAAAAAATCAAAATTTCCATAACTTAGAAAAATGATAAGTGTTTTTGCCCTTAATAAATTCACTACTTCATGACTATTTTTCACTAAGTTACAAGATGATTTAAGGAAAACTTTCAACATGAAAGTTGTAGAGCATGATGAATTCTACAACTTTGTCCTTGAGGAATGATGTCCAAAAAATTCTTGGATTAGGAGATATAGGCTTATGAAGTCATGACATATTTTTCTAACACTTAGAGAAATTTTCAACAAGTTTGGTCAGATTTTTGTCCCAATTTCTTGGAAAATTTTCACCAAGTTCCAAGTTGATTTAGACAAAGTGATAAATATTAAAGTTGTAGACAATGTTTCATTATTTCCAAAATGTCCAAGAACACATTTTTATCATGCTTGAGCTAAGATATTCGAATAGATAAAGTTGGGCATCCATTCTTGAATTATAGGTCATTTTGTGATGAACATGAGATCAAATCTCCAAGCCATGCTGCATAAATCTTGCTTTTCAGGATTCTAACTTGAAAATCACTCCATAATTAAATTTTTACACAACTAATTGAATCATTATCCATGTGTTTGAGCCATTGTACAAACCAATTTTCCATTTTTGGCTCAAAGTTACCATTTTCATTCTTGTAAAGCATGCTTTATCACAAAGTCCACTCTCCTTGAGCCTCAAACGCTCTTCGAGATGTCTATACTTTTCATCAGCTGGAGGATACTGTTCCTCAGAGTAGTCTTCCTCTTCTTCCTCCTCTTCAAATTCTGACGAGACCGCTGTTTCCTTGCCTTTCCCTTCTCCTTCACCAGATGTTGTTACAAAATTCAAAGTCCTTCTTGTCTGCCCCTGAAATCTTCTCCCCATGTTTAAGATTCCAGTTACATTCTTTGTTTTCTTTTCCCTCTCTTCGGCTAGCAGAGTCTTCAATTCTTCTTGCCCCTTGGCTAGGGTCATGAGCAATTGTTGAAACTGCGTATTCTGAGCTTGGAGATCTTTCAGTGTTTGCTCGATATCTATCTTACTGAAATAAACAGTAGAGAGATGAGGAGACTTGTTGCAAAAGACCTGTTTATGTTATGATGAATGATATATGCATATGCAATGTTTTCAAGGATTTCAAAGATTCAAGTTTGTTTTAGACAAAAAGAAGCACACTTGATATTAATAAGATAGAGTTTGAGTACATCAATGCCCCTTGGACAAAATAATACAAAACTCTAAGATAAAAAAGTAGTACGCATCCTCTTTGGTGCAATATAGGCATTCAGAGTCCACTCCTCATGAAGTAGCCTAGTGTGTTCCAAAACCTTCTTCTCGCTTGCGTAGAATTGGGCTTCGAAAGTATCTCGCTCTCCTTTGAGTTGTATCCAATCCCTTTGTAGGTCTTCAAGAGATGTAGGCATGTCAGGATGTAGGATAGTGTATGGGACATCTCCCTCCTTGACAGGCTCAATGATTACCGGGAGAATGGAGGGGTAAGGAATCATAAGACTCTGAGCGCGAGTTCATACCCATTTGAGGTAAGGATCAAGAGGGATGAAATTCTTGTGCCCCAAAGTCTTGCTATCCACCTTGTTTAGGATCCTCCAAGCTCGGATAAATCTCTAGCGAAGACCTTGATCATCGTTGTCGTAGTCGAATACCAAACCTTGAATCAGCATCTCGTACGGGCCATCCCTTTGGGCGTAACCAAACTGTCTTAAGGCTAAGCATGGGTTGTAGGTAATGCCTCCCCTAATTCCAAGTAGAGGTACATTAGGGAATTCTCCACAATGGTCGACGATGATAACATTTTCTTTGGATCGAGAGCACCAATGAATGTCTGAATGTTTGAGTGTCATCAAACTTTGTGACCACCTTAAACCTTGCTCATTCTTTAATACTGATTGGGGAAGATGAGAAATAAACCATCTTGCCAAGAGAGGAGTGCAACACATGAGGACACCTCTTTTCCTCATTGTGTGAGTGTGAAAAGAGTGTAGGATATCCCCTAGCAATGTAGGCACCGATTTACGTGATATAAAGATTTTGATGGAGTTCACATCTATGAGTTGGTCAGGATTTGGAAACAAAACCATCCCATAGATGAGAAGAGCCACAATTTCCTCAAAGGCTTGCAAGTCTAAGGAATTCCAACAGCTTTGGGCTTTCTCAAACAGGAACTTTGCTAAGAAACCTTTGACACCACTCCTAGTTTCCCAATGGGTTGTGACATCTGATGAGTGCAAGTGTAGAGCTTGAGAAATCTCTTCTGGCTCTGGATATCTTTCTGTACTGTTGAAAGGTAGTTAATTGAGAATGAGAATCCTCAAGAGTTGGGAGAATTCTTCCAAAGTAGGCACAAGTTGATAGTCGGTGAATGTAAAGCAATGGTGAAAATGATCAAAGAACTGAAAGAACACCTTCATCATATCCTCATTTGTGTTGGAGGTGACCAAGTTGAGTAGACGACTATGTCTTTCGGTGAATGGAGAGTTCTCAGGAATCTTTGAAGCTAAATCCTTAAGTTGTGGAGGAATTCTCACAAGGTTGACTTGAATAGTTTTCCTGCAAAGTGAATCCATTTCCTACAAAACAAGAACAAAGATGAATCCCAAAATCCTTGAAATGGTTAGTGGATGTATATGATGTTCATGATGTCCATGATGTTATATACAAGTATGCATATACAAGAAAAGCAAACAAGTCCTTAGTTTATGCTTGCATGGAGTTTTATAGGTAAGTACCCTCTTGAAGTTTAGTTGGCTTAAACCTGTCCTAGTAATAATAATCGGGTTATAAGGAGCTCAATATCGTTGGATTGTTTCCTTGGTCATTGTTTCAGCTCAAACCTCTTTAATGGCGACCGAAATATCCCAAGAAACCAAATCTCAATGAGTGTAGTATCGAGTATCTACCAACTTCGGACTGTGTTGTACCCCAAATTTTGACCTAAGATACCATCTCCCATCTGCATCATTATATTGCAAGGGTTTTGACCTATTTTTATCAACTTTCAAAGCAGTTTTTAAATTCATAACTTTTTCAAGTCAAGAGCTGTTTATTTTTGAAACGCTAAATTTATTAATTGATCAATGCTAAAACAATGTTTATTTAATTATTTATTATTCTGAATTTAAATAATTGGAATTTATTTTCAGTTATTATATAAATTAAAGAATTATAAATGATAAAGTAAATATTTGAAAAGAAGTTTATTAATTGATCAACAATGTTTATTTAATTATTTATTATTCTAAGTTTAAATAGTTGAAATTTTATTTTCAGTTATTATAATTTAGAAAATTATAAATAATGAAGTAAATAATTGAAGAAAAGTTTAATTGATCAATGATGTTTATTTAATTACTTATCATTCTAAATTTAAATAATTGGAATTGATTTTCAGTTATTATATAATTTAAAGAATTATAAATGATAAAATAAACAATTGGAAAGAAGAAAAGAATTAATTGGTAAAATAATAGAATTTTATTCATCTTTATTCTAATTATTACAATTGTTGTTTAAATACTGTATTATGTACAAAGTATTTACAATGACAATTATATACAATGTTTAAAGTAAAATAAAAACTATTCTAAGTTCTAAATCTTCATCTTCTATCCAATACTTCTTTGATGACTCATTTGATTTTACCTGCAAAAGAATTAAAAGAAAAAGTCAGAAATGAATATATAATTAAAAGCAGACGATTAATTTAGCGTTCATCATTAAAAGCAAACGGCTGGAATCAGTTTTTACCCTTTTTGCAAATCACGAGATTTCTCCCGGTTCACAAAAAGGGATGAATTTTTATTGATAAATATGAATGCACAAGTTAAAAATATGCACAAATTCACTTTTGTCAAAACTGCACATTTTAATTGTAAACTGCATAATTCAAAATCCACTGCATATTTCAAAAGCAAAACAACATATGCAAGTCAAGTTACATTTTCAAAGCCAATATGCAACGTAAACTATCCAGCATGTGGGAAGAGGCCAAAAACACAAGGCTCCATGCTGTACAATGCAGATGACAAAGAGAAACATGTGCAGTTTTAAAACCAAATATGCAAGCAAAGTATTTTCTAATTCTCATCATTTTCCAGCTTTTACTTTTTCAGAACAAGTACATAATATCATATTTTAATGTCAAACTGTACTAAGGAGAGAGAAGAGAGAAAGAGTGTGGGTTTACAGGTTTTGGCCTTAGGCAGAAAAGGGATGGAAAATAAAATAGCAGTAACACAGTAAAGAAAAGGAAAGCATGGAAAAAGAATATGGACAAACTGAATGAAGCAGTAGAGTGCAGAGGTCAAAGGCAAAAAAATAGTAAAAGTATTCAGAACCTGAACCATGAGATCCAAGCAACTGTTATAACAACAACAAACTCTTCAAGAGAGAGAGAGTTCAGTTCAACCTATTTAAAAACCTTCAAAACTCAAAACTGTCAAAAAAAATACAAAAGGAATTCTCAAGGTCTCAAAGCAAAAAAAAAACCAGAACCTGTTGTCTCAAGACCAAACCAATAACCATGGCCTAAAAAACCAGAACCTGCTGTCTCAAGACCAAACCAATAACCATGGCCTAAAAAAACCAGAACCTGTAATTCAAAAACCAGAACCTGTAATTCAAAAACCAGACCCTTAACCATGTCAAGCATGTCCAGCTCTAAAGCCTAAGCCATAGAAACCATAACCAGTAAACACGACCTGTTAAGCCATGCCAAACCTGAAACGAGTTTCACCAACACAAAAGCCAGTAAAACTTTAAGCCCTTTCAAACCATAACCTGTTCAACCTATTTTCAGGCCTAAAACCCTCATACCAACCAACATCCAAGGCCAAAATTGGTACCAGCCATACACGCCCAAAAGCCAAAAACCAGAATACCAAATAACACAACTTATCAAACCAATGTCCAAACCCATCAAGCCTCAGAGTTGTTCCATCATAAGCAAATAAAAAAGCAACTGAAGCATAACAAAGAAGAAGTGAGGAAAAGTATTCGAAGGCAACAGTCAAGCATACAAACGAAGGCAGCAATCAAGCATCAACACTGTCAAGCTAGTCAAAACAAACATTTCAACAATAGCATATTCAAGCATACAGAAGTAAGCCAAAGAATCAGAGAAGAAGGAAAAGAAGCATACAAAGGCTACCAAGAGGAAGAGGATAAAGATTTGTTTTTCAGGATTTCATCACCAAAGAAAGTAAGAAAAGAAATACCAGGGCCAAAGCAAGCTAGCGCGCCTCCGCCGTCTTCTCCGCCGTCTTGGCCGCCACAGCACCCCCAACCTTTCTTCCTCCGTCTCCAAATGTAACGACTTCTCCCTCTCTTTCTTTCAAATACCTCAAATAACCATTAATAGTTTGAAGTCAGAATCAAATGGATGAAAGATCATAACATGCAATAATGGAAACCTTAACGAAATAAAAAATGAAATTGTTACCGTGAATCTGTCGCCCTAGCGTCTCGTTGGAGGGAAGAGGAAGGTTGAGGATGCCGGTGGCCATGGGCAAGGAACTCAGAGGCAGAGACTTTTGACGAACGAAGAAGATGAATCAAGAACGAAGAAGAACGCGTGAACGAAGGGCAGCGACGCTGTAACCTTAACCCCTTTGCTAACCCTAATTCAACTAAACCAAGACAATTTGTTTTAACCCTAAACAAATTATGAAAATTGGGCTCAACCCGTTTCCCTTAGCCAAAAGCCCCAAACGAATCCCATTATAACACCCCATATTTCTGTTTGTTTTCTGATTAGGCCCCTTGGAACCCCTTTGGCCCATATGACTTGTTTATGTTTTACCCCCCTTGATTCTTAATACATCTATTTCTATTTGTTTTCTTTAACCCTTTTTTTTTTGAAATTTTATTAATTTAGTTTAATCATAAAACTTAATCAAATAGAGGTAATTTAATTAAATAAATTTTAAATAATGTGACCAATTTTTATTAAGTTTAACCTTAGGATTAATTTAGTAATTTTAGTATTCTCTTTTAATTGGATTTAAGTTAATAATTTTTAAAGTTTTAATTTAGTTTAAAATTATTTAATAATTCTTAAAATAATACTTTATATTAATATTAAAAACATATAAAAAATAAAAGCTTTAAAAAACATTTTATTTTCCTTAATTAATTCTCTTGCATTATACCTATTAGATAAAAATATAAAAATGCATGTTCACACCATTTAGTCTGTTACTTGATTGTTATGGTTGTATATCACTTATCTATCTAATTTTTTGTTTGGTTATTTCATCTTTACTTGTTTATTCTGTTTATGTCTAAATCCAAGAGAAAAATGATTAAATTTGTTGACTTCATGTCCTCAAATCCAATCACGCGAATATCTTCATCTCATTAAAACTTAAGACAAATTTTCCTCAAATATTCAATCTTTTCAAAACTCATACCTTTTAAGTCAAAACTTCGACATTAGGTCGTCGTACCTTCAAAAACCCGTCCGTACCCCTTTTCGGCCAAAACAATTTATTTTTAATCAAACGAACATTTTAATAAACAGATATTTCAAAAGGTTCCTATAGAGTACTATAGATACATTGGGTGCTAATACCTTCCCACTGTATAACCAACCCCCGAACCATAGATCTCTTTTTCAAAAACGCCTTGTATTTTTATTACTTTTAGAAAGTATTATTTTACATTGCATATTTTAGGGTTTTATTTCGCTCTTTCCCCTTTTCCCTTGGAAATAATAAAGCGTGGTGGCGAATCTTGCTTTTGTGAGACGAATTAATCAATAATTCGATCTCCGATTTACCCCGCTACATTTTTATCGCTACAGACTGCACCAAAGCCGGTCATCTCACTAAATCCTAAAGGCCAAGTTGGTCAAGTAAAGGTTCTAGAAGTTCATTAGTGCTTCATGATATCACTCAGCGGCCCCGTATTCTCTTTGATTAACTCAAAGTCTACCGGTACCCACAAATATGTCACACTAAGTAGCTATTTCTTAGACCATGTCGGTATACCCCGCACAGTTTCCATAACGTATTGCTACTTACCTATAATGTATCCCAAATCCGAGTAGAGGATTCAAACCCAAACAAAGAACCATAATGTAAAGCATAAAAATCAAACAATGTAAGCAAGTAAATGTAATCTATTCCTAAGGTAACCCCACTTTTAGAATTCTCCCCAGTAGAGTCGCTAGTTCTGTGATACGGTAGGAGAACTGACTTGAAGGTTTTGCGTTTTATCGCAAATATTGCGGTTAGCAAAAGTCGCCACTGACTTTTTTTTATCCAAAAGAAAAGGTGAAAAAGAACAGGAAAGACATTTGAGATTGTTTCTTGAGTTCGGGGGGTAGATTATGAAAAGGGAAGGTATTAGAACCCTTTTCATCCATGGTTTTCCATGGGCTCTTAATTACTTTCTAGATCACTTGATTTTTTTTTTGAAATTGTGCTTTGTGTGGTTTTGAAAGTATTTTGTAAAAGAGGCCTTTGTTTAGGCAATCTTCATAATGATTCTCGTTCGTAAGAATGTATACAAAGATGTTTGTCTTTTTGAAAATGTTTTCAATGTTTGTAAGATGTTTGGAAATGTGTGTGTTTATTTTGAAAATAGCAAGTATATTTGTTTGAATGGAGAAAGTAACTAAAGGTAATCTACCTACTCAAATGTCTTTCTTGTTCTTTTTTTTCTCTTTGACATTGTTGTCTTACCATTGATTTGGTAAGCAACCCTATCTTTGGATGTAAACGGAACGGGCGTGGATCATCGTATAACCATGATTAGCAATGTTGCAAAGTATCTTATCATTTTTGAGGGACTAAGATCACTTTTGTAAGGCAACTTTGAATAGCGTCATCGAGGGACTATGATCTTGTATTTGTTTGTTTTGCTAAGATACCTTACATGCGTAATATGGCCATTTTTGTATAAGGCAACACAGTGGAGTAACCCTAGGGGTGCTTGTGTGCAAGTGTGTCATTTTCATGCTTGATTTTGTCTTGGATTATGGTTTTCTATTTGATTGGTTTTATCTTGCCATACAAGCCCTAATTACTAGCATGTTATATAAAAGCGATAAATTGCGAAATTTAAAGATTACTACGCTATTACAACACTTTGTGGGAGGGGGGTATACAATTTATGAATGGGGATTGCAATAATATAAACCTAATTAATATATTACAACCAAATTGAATTTATACAAATATTGGAATAAATGATGTACAAGATAAATTAAATATGCAAAGATATGTAAATGCAAAAGAAGATTTTGTTTGTTTTTTTATGTGAAAAAGTTTTAACCTAAACCTAATAAATAAATCAAGATTAAATTCAAATTAATTAGGAAAGGAAATTATTTTTTAGAAAGGATTTTGATTAAACCCTAATTCTATTTTATTAAAAGGGAATAAATTTCTTTGACAAAAAATAAGTATTTTTGCATTTTTTGTCTTGAAAAATAATATATGGTATTTGTGAGGTATATTTGTCTTTTTGTATTAAAATAATATATGTTTAATAGGTGTGAAAAAAATATTAAAATAGTTATAACTTAATTTACAAGTTTATTAAAAAGATAGTATATAACTTAAATAAAAAAATATTTTTATGAGAAAATAAAATAAAATAAATCAAAATAAAATATTTATCATTTTTATCTTTTTTATGATTTTTTATTATTAAGAAAATATTATTAGGAAAATAAAATGAAAACAAAATAAATAAATAAATGATAATGGGCCAGGGGTGCTGCAAGCAAATGGGAGGCAGGAGGTTAGCAAAAAAATACAAGGCCCAATGTACTGAAGCCCCGTGCTGCAAAAAACAAAAAAAATGGAAAAAAAATGGAAAATTGCAAAAGGCAGGCGCCAAGGCTCGAACCCATGGCCTATGGCATATTTGCGCGCTGCCTTACCACTGGGGTGGCTATACATCCGTTTATAGAAACACAAAGATAAATATATATTATAAAACGCCTTCTAAAGGCAACTTCATCTTCAACCTTGAGCCATGGCTGGACCACCTGTATCTCTCTCATTTCTCCATGAAAATGGAAAATCCAAACATGAAAGGGATAGTATTTCTTTCCACGATTTCAAGCATATAATTCACGTAAACTAAAAGTCAAAGATTAAATCTACTTTAGGAGAAATTGTATGAAGAAAAGTTGTAGATTTCATCGAGATCTACAACTTTCATGTTGGGAACTTCATTTGAATTATCTTGTATCATGGTGAAAATTAGGCTTTAATTTGAGAAAAAAATAAGAAATTTTCCGTACTTAGAAAAATTTCTAAGTTAAGAAATTTCAAATTTCAAAACAAAATCTTCAATCCTTGATTTCTTGATGAACAAGTTTCACATTTTGACATGTTTTGATGAATTATTATCCTTGGCACTTGATTTTGACCAAAAAGTCAAAGTTTGACTTTTCAGTATACAATTGAATTTTGATCAGTTGACTAAAAATTCATCTGTCAATCCAATGAATTTGTAATGTTTTGAGCCATGTAATTAAGTCAAGATGATGCAATTGAACTCTTGAAACCATGCTCTAAATCAATTGGTCATTTTCTAGGTCAAAAATCAGAAATTGCCCCTTCTCAGTCAAAACCCTAATTTTGACAATTTTGCCCTTTTGATGATTTGATCAAATTTCTTGAGAAATTATGGTCCAATCTTGAAAAAATGATACATATGAGTCTAAAATGTTGATGTGGATAAAAAATTATGAAGTTTGACTGTAAATTGACCAAGGTTGACTTTTTTCCCTAATACAACTGATTTTTTGGTCAACTGTTCAATTGACTAATCAAAAGTGTGATTCAAGGCTTGAAACTTGACATAAATAATCTTGGGGGTCCATAATGATCCTTTAAAATCAAATGAAGCATTGATAGTCCAAAAATCCTTGTGCAAACTCAAACCCTAATTTTGGTCATCAGTGCATGAGGAGATTTTTTGAGCTGATCAAACCCTAATCCATTCTTGAGTCAAAGAGACCTTTGTGAGGAAAATCTTGATAAGTGAGAGGGAAAATTTTGGGGTACAACACCTTGTACTTAACATTGGAACCATGTTCTTTAAGTTTGCTTCATTTATAATCCATCCAAACCACAACATGTGATCTTGCAAATCTGACAAGCTCCTTCCCTCCAACCTTTATCTATAAATAAAGAGGTCCATTTGCAAGCTATACACGAGTTCATAAGCCCTCTAACCCTCTAAAACTCTCCCAAGTCAGAGTTGTACACAAAACCTCCATTGTTTGCATGTTCTGACCTTGAATTTCAAACACCTAATCCACTCGTGCGTTTTCATTTTAAGTCCATCACAAAGTTTCTATAACTCATTTATAACCTATCCAAAGCCCCATTTCATCACTATAACATCATATTCATCATCCTTCATTTTCAAGAACAGAGTTCTGCAACTTGACTTTCTCAAAAGTATCCAGCCACTCTCAATCCAAAATAAGCATTGCAATAACTTCTTGGGAGTTCAGTGAAGCTACCCAGATCATCACAACACCTCCAGGAGTTCTCCAACTTCAAACACGATTCTCACTTTTAAGGTAAGTTTTCTAAACTTTGAACTTTATGTACAAGCATCATTAATGTTTACTTTCTAAATAAAAAATGTTGACATCATTGCCCTGAAGCTAACCATGTGCTTACATTTCAATTATCTTGCCTAAGTGATGAGAATTTTAGATTTGAAATTTCTGAAATATTAGGGTTCAGTTTAGTACCAACAAAAATTCACTTTAACCTTTGAGTGTTAGCTTATGTTAATGGCATGATTGGATTCGTGGTGAAAAAACAAGCAAGTTCCATGTTTACACTTTTAAAAATGATTGAGAAATGGAAGAGTTTGAAAATTCAAAAATGTTGTTGAAGTTACTGGTGCGAGGAAGAAGATGAAGCCCATTTAGAAAAGAGTTTGTAATATATTTATTGGTGGTTGCTTCATAACCGGATGAAACAACCACCCCAGTGGTAAAGGAAGAGCGCATATGACCATAGGGACTTGGGTTCGAGCCCCAGTGGTACCCTTTTATTTGTTTCATATTTTCTTGTTTCAGATTTAATACAAACAAGTTCCACAAGCGCATGGTACACCTCATTTCCTCCCCACCTGATCATCACAAGGCCTTATCCAACGCTCAAGACTACAAGCCCACACTGCCTCATCATGAGCCATCCCCACTGAATCATCCAGCTCCTGGACTTTGTTGTTCTGGGCTTTTTGTTTTTGCTATTTTCTCGCCCCCATTTTTACTTGTTCAAACGCAGGCCCATTCTAACATATTTTTATTTTATTTTATACTTTAAATAAAACACACTGACTTGGGCCCTTTTGTTTTCTTTTTTGCTACTTTTCACCCCCCATTTTACTTTTACAGCACCCAGACCCATTTTATTTTCTTTATTTTATTTTAATTAATTAATTATTTTAATTTTATTTATTTTATCACAAAAATCATAAAAAATCTAGAATTAGTTTTCTAATTAATTAGTTTAATTTTTTATAATTAAAAATTGTTTTAATTCAATCACCTTGATTTAATTAATTAGAATTAAGTTTTATACTTCAAATATTTTTCTAAATAAAACATTAAAAATATTTTCTAAAACAATTATTTTCTCTTTAAAAATTAGAGATAAAATAGACTTAGGTTTTATTTAGTTTATATTTCTTTTTAAACCAACATAGATATTTAGTTTAATTAACTAATTAATTTATTTTCAATTAGGACTAATTAATTTCTTAGGTTAACCATCAAAGCTTCTTCTATCAAAAACCACAAAATAATTCTTTTCTCTTTTCTTCATCTTTACATTTTTGTGCATTTTATTATTTCGCATTATCATTTATGTAATTGGTCTGTAATAGATAATTAGGGTTTTATTTGCATTTCATCCCCATTTGTAAATTTGTACCCCCCATTCCCAAAGCATTGTAATAACGTAGGACATTTAAATTCCACAATTTACCGTTTTCCTTATTATAGTTAGTAATTAGGGTTTGTATGGCAAGATTTAAAATTAAACATTAGACAACCCTAATTCAAGATAAAATATTTGAATCAAACACACTTTGCACACTTACACCTCTAGGGTAACCTCACTTGTTGCCTCAGATATAAACAGTCATGTCCCTTGAACGTGAGATGCTTTAGCAAAAGACCCTCGATTAAAAGATCATAGTCCCTCGATAACCCTTCGATGTTGCCTTTGGTAAACGATCTTAGTCCCTTACAACAATTGCTAAAGCGCCTTACAAGTTTCCTTCTACAACTTGACGATGACCCACGATTGTCCCTCACATCTAATGATGGGACTTCCTACTAACTAATGGTAGGATAACACTCTCTCTCATCAATCAAGTTTAGTTGATCAAGTCGAGTCTGGATCCAATCCTATTCGTTCAACCCTGCATCCTTCATAATCCTCAGAGAGGGGATCTGAACCTCGATAGGCAAGACAACTTCCATGCCATATACCAAAGAATAGGGTGTTGCCCCAGTTGATGTGTGAGCCGTGGTACGATACCTGTGGAGAGAGAATGGTAGCATCTCGTGCCAGTATTTGTATGTGATTGTCATTTTTTTATGATCTTTTTAATGTTTTTATTCGCAGCATCGATAACACCATTCATCTTTGGATGATAGGGAGAAGAATTGTGATGCTGAATCTTGAATTGCTCGCATAATATGGTGATCATAGTGTTGCTGAGATTTGTACCATTGTCAGTGATGATCCTTTCCGGGATACCGTACCGGCAAATAAGGTTTTGCTTGATGAAACGGACAACAACATTCTTGGTAACGGAAGCGAAAGAAGCTGCCTCCACCCATTTCGTAAAATAGTCAATGGCCACTAGGATGAAGCGGTGTCCGTTGGAGGCTGTCGGCTTGATTTCCCCAATCATATCAATCCCCCACATATCAAAGGGCCAAGGAGCTGTTAAGACATTCAGAGGAACCGGGGGTACATGCACTTTATCGACATAAATTTGGCATTTATGGCAAGTTCGAGAGTGTTGATAGCAATCTGCTTCCATGGTCGACCAATAATAACCTGCCCGTAGGATTTTCTTTGCCATCGTATACCCACTGGAATGAGTACCAAAGGTGCCTTCATGCAATTCAGCCATGATCCTTTTAGCTTCAACCTTATCCACACACCGAAGTAACACAGAGTCATGATTGCGTTTGTACAGGATGCCGTTACTAAGGAAGAACTTAGCAGAGAATCTCCTTAAGAACTTTTTATCATTGATTGAAGATCCTTCTGGATATTCTTGAGCCTCGAGATACCTCTTGATTTCGTGAAACCAAGGCTGGTCCACTACTTCTTCAGTATTAATCTCGTGACAGTGTGTTGGTTCATCAATTCGTTCAATGGTGATCTGGGGAGCCTCGTTATCCCAATTAAGTTTAAACATAGATGACATTGTGGCTAGAGCATCTGCTAGCTGATTTTCTTCTCGCAAAAAATGCTCGAAGGTAATCTTCTCAAAATGTGGTAGCAATGTCAAGACATGTTCTTTGTAAGGGATAAGGTTAGGGTGTTTGGTGTCCCATTCCCCTTTGATCTGACTGATGACCAAGGCTGAGTCTCCGAATACATCCAATGATTTGATCCCCTAGTCTATGGCAGCTTTGAGACCAAAGATGCACGCTTCGTATTCCGCCTTGTTGTTTGTACAATTGAAGCAAATTCTGACAGTAAAGGGAGTATGACACCCTTCCGGAGATATGAGTACAACACCGATACCATTACCAAGTGCATTGGATGCTTCATCAAAGAACAGGGTCCATCGGGATCCTTGTTCAGGTCCGTCATATGGCCTGATTTCTTCACAGTTGTCTAATGTCATGATGTCTTCATCCGGGAATTCAAACTTCATGGACTGGTAGTCTTCCACATCTTGGTGAGCGAGGTGATCAGCTAATACACTACCCTTTATAGCTTTCTGGGTAGTATACTGTATGTCATACTCTGTCAGGATCATCTGCCATCTCACTATTCTCCCAGAAAGAGCAGGCTTCTCGAAGATGTATTTTATCAGATCCATTTTAGATATCAATAAAGTAGTATGAGTCAGCATATACTATCTTAGCCGGTGAGCAGCCCACGCCAGAGTGCAACAAGTTTTCTCGAGTAGTGAATATCTTATTTCACAGTCGGTAAACTTTTTGCTCAGGTAGTAAATAGTGTGCTCTTTTTGGCCAGACTCGTCATACTGCCCCAATACACACCCCATTGAATTTTCTAAAACAGTCAGATACATGATCAACGGTCTTCCCTCGACTGGTGGCATCAATACAAGAGGCTCTTGTAAGTATTATTTGATTTTATCAAAAGAAACTTGGTATTCATCATTCCATTTGACTACTTGATCTTTCTTCAAGAGCTTGAAGATTGGCTCGCAAGTAGCTGTCAAGTGAGAAATGAATCTGGCAATATAGTTCAAACGTCCCAAGAATCCTGACTTCCTTCTCAGTACAAGGAGCAAGCATCTCTGCATCTCTTGTATTGCTTTAACTTTGGCAGGATCGATCTAGATACCTTTTTTACTGACGACAAAGCCTAGGAGTTTACCGGACCGTACCCCTAATGTGCACTTGTTTAGATTCAACCTCAGCTTGTACTTCTTCAGTTTCTCAAACAGTTTTTGTAAGTGATCAAGGTGCTCTTCTTCTGTTTATGATCTGGCTATCATATCGTCTATGTAGACCTCTATTTTATGATGTATCATGTTAAGAAATAAATCTACCATGGTGCGTTGATAGGTTTCCCCGACATTCTTCAGTCCAAATGGCATCACCTTGTAGCAGAATGTGCCCTACTTTGTGACAAACATTGTTTTCTCTATGTCCTCAGGTGCCATTTTGATTTGGTTGTAACCTGAGAATTCGTCCACGAAGGAAAACACTTTGTGTTGTGCCGTATTGTCAACTAGGATATCAATGTGGGGGAGGGAAAAATCATCCTTATGGCTCTCCCTATTCAAATCTATGTAGTCCACACACATTCGTACTTTTCCATATTTTTTAGGTACGTGAACAATGTTGGCAACCCATTGAGGGTAGGAGGTGACAACCAAGAATCCAGCGTTGAATGATTTCATGACCTCTGCTTTAATCTTTTCTGACATATGGCCTCATGCGGCAAACATTTTGCTTTACTGGAGGACAATCTTCTCTTGTAGGAAGACGATGTACCACGATGTCTGCATCAATTCCTGGCATGTCTTTATATGACCAGGAAATAATTTCAACATAATCGTGTAACAATTGAATCACACGCTCCTTGACATTGGGTTCCAGATTGGAACCCACCTTGACCTCTTTTTTGTCTTCTTCGGTACCCAGGTTAATTGTATACATGGGTTCCTCGTGAGGCTAAATGGTTATCTCCTCTTGTTTTAGCACTCTGGCAAGTTCCCCTAGTACTTCACAATCTTCCTCACCTTCGTCTTCGGCTTGTTAGATTAGATTCTCAGAATCATAAAAGGCCATAACAATATCGTTACCCATGGGATCCAGAATGGATGGATACCTGCATTATGAGTGTGGGTGTGTGTAAGGGTATAACTATCTTTGAAAGAAAATAAAATGTAAAAGAAAAACAATGAGCACAAAAGTTTGTATGCGAAAACGTCCATGATTCATTGATGTCATATGAAGATGAAATAATAACCCTTACAAATGGACCATTGTGCCTCGGGTAAGACACAAGGTTTTAAGAGTGCGAATTGTTTTTGAATATTACAGATCCAACAAAATGTAAAGATAAATTACTGTGGGATAAAAGTGATTGGGACAAAGTCTCTAGCCTCCCAATTGTTGAGCCCTCCATTGACAGTCGGAAAGATCAAATCCTCTAGGTCACAATCATCTTCACCATCTTCTATCACATTGACCTCACAGTTGCTAATCTTCAAGGGTGGCCCTCCAGCACGGGCACATCGTACAACATTTTGAGCACTTGAAGTGAAACCTAGGCCAAACTTGTCAGACTTATATGGGATATCTGGAAGTTGCCCCCAGATAGTGCATCCACCTTCCTCTACCACTGCTTTGGCATCCATTAGAGATGACATTCGGAGTGGAGGTCTTGTAATCTTGGGAATCTAGGACATAGTCTTGGTCAATGCCACCTCTTAGGGGACCACTTCGAAGTGTTAAAATGGAGTTTCAATGAATTCGCCATCCAATTCCACATATCTAAAGGAATTGAGATGGTTGATCATGTATTCTTCCTCTCCATAGGCAGTGATAATATTCCCTTGAACCGGATACTTCAGCATCTGGTGCAATGTAGAGGTAATAACGCCAGCGTTGTGGATCCATGGCCGGCCTAGCAAGAAAGAGTACGAAGGGCAGATGTCCATTACACAAAAGGTTGAATTGAAAGTTTAGGTTCCAACCTTTATGGGGATATCCACTTCCCCGTGCACCATCCTCTTCGAGCCATCAAAGGCCCTTACTACTATGTTGCTTGGCTTTAACGTAAGTCCCTCGCAGTTAAGTCTGTCAAGAGCTTTTTTCGGAAATACATTCAAAGATGAGCCAGTGTCCACCAAAACATGGGCCAGAGTTGTGCCCCTACATTCCACAGAGACATGTAATGCCTCATTATGCTTTCTTCCCCTCAAAGCAGATCAGCATCTGAGAAGCCTAGGCTATTATCCGCTGTCAAGCTGGCCACACAGTCTTGGAATTGATCAGTAGACGTCTCTTGAGGTACATGGGCTGTTTTTAAGAACTTCACCAAGGCTTTCACATGTGCCTCGGAACACAGTAGTAATGCCAGCATGGAGATCTTGGAGGGAGTTTGCCCCAATTGTTCAACTACATCGTATTCGCTCCTCTTTATAATTTTTAGGATCTCCTCCATTTCTTTCTTGGATGTCTCAGGGGTAGTTAGTGATTTAGCCTTCGTCCGGACAGGCTAAACCAAAATACTCTTCCCTCGAGTTTCAGCTGCAGGAGTATTGGTAGGAATGATAATAGAGGTTGTAACGGCTTCATCAATAGGAGCACTTGCAGAGATGATTATGGGTACGGAAGTAACCTTTGGAGCAGCCGCATGGATGATCACAGGTCCAAAAACTGCTTTTGAGGGAGCAATTTCTGGAGAAAAGATCATACTGCTTCGGGTAATTTTATTGGTTCCGGCAATATTGCTGATGTCAGAATCTTCTTCTTCAGAGTTTATCTCTTCGGCGGCCGGCCAGTCTTGTTTGATTCCATGGTAGTAAATGTCCTCCGTAATTGCACGGCACGGTTTTGTCTGATACATATGGACTGGCCCAGGCATTGTGATTATTAGAGGAGTTGCTTTCGGAACTGATGTAATTCTAACGGGTCTTTTGGTGGAGACCCTGAAAGAATTGGCGGAAATCGTAATGATAGAAACATCTTCAACAGGAACAGGTGAAACAGGAGTTTTTTCAAACAAAATCTCTTTGTTATCTATCAGGCACTGAATGCCTGCCTTCAACAAAGGACAACTAGCTGGTGATAATAAGCAGAGATGGCAAACTTCATTACAGCCCGAGAACACACCAGCTTTCAACAAGTTTATCTTAATGGTTGGAAGTGGGGTCATGAGTTCATCAATTAAGGTAACGAACAAATCTTCTTCAATGGCATTGGTATTGTGACCATGTCTAGGCATAGGAGCAAAAATAACATTTGGCTTCTCGGGCGCATCAAACTCAATTTCTTTTGCTTCAATGAGGTCTTGTATTTTGTTCTTCAAGGCCCAACAGTTATTAGTATCATGACCAGGACTTTCAGAGTGATATGCGCAAAGGGCATTGGGATGATAATGAGGGGATGTTGTATTGGGGTTTTTCAGAGCTTCTTTCAAGGTTGCCAAGTTGGATCTCAGAAGATACGGTAACACTTGAGACTGAGTCATGTTAATTCTGGTCAATTTCTTGACTGGCCTTTCCACCCTTGGTTGATTACTTCTTTGTTGATCAGACGTAGGCTTTGGAATCATAACAGACCCTACCATTGGTCGGCATTCGGCCCTCTCTTGGTTTCTCTGTGGATATACAACAACTATCTCTTTCTTCCCGATAAAAAGCTTCCTTACATCTGTAGAAGAAGATGAATCCTTCTGAATCTTTCCACTTTTTATGCCAACTTCCACCCTCTCTCCGGTCAATATTAGTTCAGTAAAGCCTGCAGATGAACTTCTGATTAAATAGTTGAAGAAGGGACCAGATAAGGTGCCTAAGAACATGTCCACCAATTCCCTTTCAGACAGAGGAAGTTGAACTCTTCCAGCCAAATCTCTCCATTTTTGTGCGTAATCCTTGAAACCTTCATTGGAAGCCATGGCCATACTCTGGAGTTAAGCACGGGTAGGCGCCAAATCAGAGTTGTATTGATATTTCTTGTAGAAAGTTGCGGCAAGATCTTCCCAATTGTGGACGTTGGCTCTTTCTAGTTGGTAAAACCAGTCGAGTTGTGTTCCAGACAGAATGTCTTGGAAAAAGTGCACCCATAAGTCTTTATCAGCAGTATGGGGTTGGATTTTTCTCACATATGATCGGAGATGCATTTTAGGGCATGAAACTCCATCATATTTGGCAAACATAGGCACTTTGAATTTCAGAGGAATCACAATCCCTGACACTAGTCCCAATTCCTCAAAGTCTAAGCCTGGTACCTTCTAGATTTCCATCGCGCTCAAACGCTCTTCGAGATGTCTATACTTGTCATCAGCTGGAGGATACTGTTCCTCAGAGTAGTCTTCCTCTTCTTCCTCCTCTTCAGATTCTGACGGGACCGTTGTTTCCTTTCCTTTCCCTTCTCCTTCACCAGATGTTGTTGCAAAATTCAAAGTCCTTCATGTCTGCCCCTGAAATATTCTCCCCATGTTTAAGACTCCAGTTACCTTCTTTCTTTTCTTTTCCCTCTCTTCAGCTAGCAGAGTCTTCAATTCTTCTTGCCTCTTGGCTAGGGTCATGAGCAATTGTTGAAACTGTATATTCTGAGCTTGGAGATCTTTCACTGTTTGCTCGACATCCATCTTACTGAAATAAAAAGTAGAGAGATGAGGAGACTTGTCGCAAAAGACATGTTTATGTTATGATGAATGATATATGCATATGCAATGTTTTCAAGGATTTCAAAGATTCAAGTTTGTTTTAGACAAAAAGAAGCATACGTGATATTAATAAGATAAAGTTTGAGTACATCAATGCCCCTTGGACAAAATAATACAAAACTCTAAGATAAAAAAGTAGTACGCATCCTCTTTGGTGCAATGTAGGCATTCAGAGTCTTCTCCTCATGAAGTAGCCTAGTTAGTTCCAAAACCTTCTTCTCGCTTGTGTAGAATTGAGTTTCAAAAGTATCTCGCTCTCCTTTGAGTTGTATCCAATCCATTTGTAGGTCTTCAAGAGATGTGAGCATGTCAGGATGTAGGATAGTGTATGGGACATCTCCCTCCTTGACATGCTCAATGATTACCGGGAGAATGGAGGGGTAAGGCATCATAAGACTCTGAGCGCGAGTTCGTACCCATTTGAGGTAAGGCTCAAGAGGGATGGAATTCTTGTGCCCCAAAGTCTTGCTATCCACCTTGTTTAGCATCCTCTAAGCTTGGATAAATCTCTGGCGAAAACCTAGATCGCCGTTGTCGTAGTCGAATACCAAACCTTGAATCAGCATCTCGTGCGGGCCATCCCTTCGGGCGTAACCAAACTGTCTTAAGTCTAAGCATGGGTTGTAGGTAATGCCTCCCCTAATGCCAAGTAGAGGGACATTATGGAATTCTCCACAACGGTCGACGATGATAAAATTTTCTTTGGATCGAGAGCACCAATGAATGTCTGAATGTTTGAGCGTCATCAACCTTTGTGACCACCATAAAGCTTGCTCATTCTTTAAGACTGATTGGGGAAGATGATAAATAAACCATCTTGCCAAGAGAGGAGTGCAACACATGAGGACACCTCTTTTCCTCATTGTGCGAGTGTGAAAAGAGTGTAGGATATCCCCTAGCAATGTAGGCACCGGGTTGCGTGATATAAAGATTTTGATGGTGTTCACATCTATGAGTTGGTCAGGATTTGGAAATAAAACCATCCCATAGATGAGAAGAGCCACAATTTCTTCAAAGGCTTGCAAGTCTAAGGAACTCCAACAGCTTTGGGCTTTCTCAAACAGGAACTTTGCTAAGAAACCTTTGACACCACTCCTAGTTTCCCAATGGGTTGTGACATCAGATGAGTACAAGTGTAGAGCTTGGGCAATCTCTTCTGGCTCTGGATCTCTTTCCGTACCGTTAAAAGGTAGTTGATTGAGAATGGGAATCCTTAGGAGTTGGGATAATTCTTCCAAAGTAGGCACAAGTTGATAGTCGGGGAATGTAAAGAAATGGTGCAAAGGATCAAAGAACGGAAAAAGCACCTTCATCATATCATCATCTGTGTTGGAGGTGACCAAGTTGAGTAGACGACCGTGTCTTTCAGTGAATGGATAGTTCTCAGGAATCTTTGAAGCTAAATCCTTAAGTTGTGGAGGAATTCTCACAAGGTTGACTTGAATAGTTTTCCTGCGAAGTGAATCCATTTCCTACAAAACAAGAACAAAGATGAATCCCAAAATCCTTGAAATGGTTAGTGGATGCATATGATGTTCATGGTGTCCATGATGTTATGTACAAGTATGCATATACAAGCAAAGCAAACAAGTCCTTAGTTTAGGCTTGCATGGATTTTTATAGGTAAGTACCCTCTTGAAGTTTAGTTGGCTTAAACCTGTCCTAGTAATAATAACCGGGTTCTAAGGAGCTCAATATCACTAGATTGTTTCCTTGATCATTGTTTCAGCTCAAACCTCTTTAATGGCGACCGAAATATCACAAGAAACAAAATCTTAATGAGTGTAGTATCGAGTATCTACCAACTTCGGACTGCACTAAAGCCAGTCATCTCACTACATCCTAAAGGCCAAGTTGGTCAAGTAAAGGTTCTAGAAGTTCATTAGTGCTTCATGACATCACTCAGTTGCCCCGTATTCTATTTGATTAACTCAAAGACTACCGGTACCCACAAATATGTCACACTAACGTAGCTATTTCTTAGACCATGTCGGTATACCCCGCACAGTTTCCACAACGTATTGCTACTTACCTATAATGTATCCCAAATCCGGGTAGAGGATTCAAACCCAAACAAACAACCATAATGTAAAGTATACAAATCAAACAATGTAAGAAAGTAAATGTGATCTATCCCTAAGGTAACCCCACTTTTAGAATTCTCCCCAGCAGAGTCGCCAGTTCTGTGATACGGTGGGAGAACTGACTTGAAGGTTTTGCATTTTATCACAAATATTGCGGTTAGCAAGAGTCACCACCGACTTTTCTTTTATCCAAAAGGAAAGGTGAAAAAACACAGGAAAGACCTTTGAGATTGTTTCTTGAGTTCGGGGGGTAGATTATGAAAAGGGAAGGTATTAGCACCCTTTTCATCCATGGTTTTCCATGGGCTCTTAGTTACTTGCTAGATCACTTGATTTTTTGTTTGAAATTGTGCTTTGTGTGGTTTTGAAAGTATTTTGTAAAATAGGCCTTTGTTTAGGCAATCTTCGTAATGATTCTCGTTCGTAAGAATGTATACAAAGATGTTTGTCTTTTCGAAAATGTTTTCAACGTTTGTAAGATGTTTCGAAATGTGTGTGTTTATTTTGAAAATAGCAAGGATATTTATTTGAAATGGAACAAGTAACTAAAAGTAATCTACCTACTCAAATGTCTTTCTTGTTCATTTTCTTTTCGTTTGACATTTTTGTCTTACCATTGATTTGGTAAGCAACCCTATCTTTGGATGTAAACGGTACGGGCGTGGGTCATCGTATAACCATGATTAGCAATATTGCAAAGTATCTTAGCATTTTTAAGGGACTAAGATCATTTTTGTAAGGCAACTTTGAATAGCGTCATCGAGGGACTATGATCTTGTATTTGTTTGTTTTGCTAAGATACCTTACATGCGTAATATGGTCATTTTTGTATAAGGCAACCAAGTGGAGTAACCCTAGGGGTGCTTGTGTGCAAGTGTGTCATTTTCATGCTTGATTTTGTCTTGGATTAGGGTTTTCTATTTGATTGGTTTTATCTTGCCATACAAACTCTAATTAGTAGCATGTTATATAAAAGCAATAAATTGTGAAATTTAAAGATTACTACGCTATTACAACACTTTGTGGAATGGGGGGTATACAATTTATAAATGGGGATTGCAATAACATAAACCTAATTAATCTATTACAACCAAATTGAATTTATACAAATATTGGAATAAATAATGTACAAGATAAATTAAATATGCAAAGATATGTAAATGCAAAAGAAGATTTTGTTTGTTTTTTTATGTGAATTTTTTTTTAACCTAAACCTAATAAATAAATCAAGATTAAATTCAAATTAATTAGGAAAGGAAATTATTTTTTAGAAAGGATTTTGATTAAACCCTAATTCTATTTTATTAAAAGGGAATAAATTTCTTTGAGAAAAAATAAGTATTTTTGCATTTTTTGTCTTGAAAAATAATACATGGTATTTATGAGGTATATTGGTCTTTTTGTATTAAAATAATATATGTTTAATAGGTGTGAAAAAAAATGAAAATAGTTATAATTTAATTTACAAGTTTATTAAAAATATAGTATATAACTTAAATAAAAAATATATTTTTTATGAGAAAATAAAATAAAATAAAATAAAATAAAATATTTATCATTTTTATCTTTTTTATGATTTTTTATTACTAAGAAAATATTATTAGGAAAATAAAATGAAAACAAAATAAATAAATAAATGATAATGGGCCAAGGGTGCTGCAAGCAAATGGGAGGCAGGAGGTTAGCAAAAAAATACAAGGCCCAATGTACTAAAGTCCACGCTGCAAAAAACAAAAAAAAAGGAATACAAAAGGAAAATTGCAAAAGGCAGGCGCCAAGGCTCGAACCCATGACTTATGGCATTTTTGCGCGCTGCCTTACCACTAGGGTGGTTGTACATCCGTTTATAGAAACACAAAGATAAATATATATTATAAAATGCCTCCTAAAGGCAACTTCATCTTCAACCTTGAGCCATGGATGGAGCACCTATCTCTCTCTCATTTCTCCATGAAAATGGAAAATCCAAACATGAAAGGGATAGTATTTCTTCCCACGGTTTCAACCATATAATTCACGTAAACTAAAAGTCAAAGATCAAAGCTAATTTTACTGGCCCTAATTTGAAACTTAATTTTTACAGAAATTTCAAATCCAAAATTCTCTATACACTGAATATAAATGAAATCTATGAACATGGTTGGCTTTAGTGCAAGGATATCTACATTTTGTTTTCACAAATCAAGACCAAAGGATGCTTGTATGAAGAGATAGAAGTTTGAGTTTTTACCTCTTTCAATTGAGATCGTGAGTGGAGTTTGAGCAAGTTTTGAGAAGGCCTGAGAATCTGTTTAGCTTTCCTGGACCTCCTTGAATGTGTTCCAATCCTTACTTTGTCCTGAAAGTCTCTGAATCTCCCTACTCAAGTCAACCTGCAAGCTTGAAATGTAAAAATGGCAGATGGAGAAGGAGGAGTTACAGTGAGGGAACAGGGGTTTGGAACACTTAGATATGATGTATATTAAGTGCTTAAGTGGTTAAAACTCAAAACGCACAAGTGGTTTTTGAGATTGCTATGTAAGGTGCAAAACTGCAAGTTATGGCAGATTTTCAGTGATAGAGTGTTTGGGAGAGTTTCTAAGCTTTAGCATCCGTTTTCTAGGTTGTAATACATTTGTGTATATGTATGGAAAGGATTAGGGATCAAGCTTTCTCAAGATTTCTGAGTTATAGCCTTTTGGCTCTATAACTTGCTTTTGAAGCAAAGTGAGGAGACAAGTCCCTAAGTGTTTGTACAAGCCTGATCTGAGTTGGTAAAGATCTTAGTCACATTGATTTTGGTTTATATGGTTTGTGTGTGAAGAAAGAACAAGTGCAAAGCTCAAGGAGTTGACAATTGCAATAGTTGTGCTTTATCAAAATGGAAATGGCAACTTTGTGCCATAAATGGAATTATAGCTTGGACAAAGGCTCTAATGCTTGGATTAAAGCTCTATCATCTATGTAAACATTTAATTGTGGAGTCAGAAACAAGTTTGAGGCCTGCAAAGCAAATATTATGCAACCTAGGCTTGAATTTGAATTTTGGTTCATCATGAAATGGCTTGAAATCAAAGTGAGAAATTTCCAACTTCATCTCTTCGATTCTCCCTACTCAAGAATTATATCAAGGAGTTCTTGGACATTTTTGAAATCTTGAAATGTTCTCTATAACTCATCTTTGAATTTCTTTCAAAGATTCCCCTTGGAACTATGTGAAAAATTGGCATGAAGTTAGGTAAAAAACCTGACTAACTATGGCAAAATTTTACTAAGTTATTTTAGTTCATGAGCATGTATTCACAAAATTATATCTTGAGATCCAAGCATCTTTAGGAGAAATTGTGTGAAGCAAAGTTGTAGATTTCATGGAGATCTACAAATTTCATGTTGGGAACTTCCTTTAAATCATCTTATATCATGGTGAAAGTTTGACTTTTCAATATACAATTGACTTTTGATCAGTTGACTGAAAATTCATCTGTCAATCCAATGAATTTATAATGTTTTGAACCATGTAATTAAGTCAAGATGATTCAATTGAACTCTTGAAATCATTCTCTAAACCAATATGTCATTTTCTAGGTCAAAAATCAAAAATTGCACCTTCTCAGTCAAAACCCTAATTTTGATCATTTTGTCCTTTTGATGATTTGATCAAATTTCTTGAGGAATTGTGGTCCAATATTGATCAAATTATACATATGAGTCTAAAATGTTGATGTGGATAAAAAATTATGAAGTTTGACTGTAAATTGGCCATGGTTGACTTTTTGCCCAATACAACTGATTTTTAGGTCAACTGTTCAATTGAGTGATCAAAAGTGTGATTTAAGGCTTGAAACTTGACATGAATAATATTGGGGGTCCATAATGATCCTTTAAAATTAAATGAAGCATTGATAGTCCAAATATCCTTGTGCAAACTCAAACCCTAATTTTGGTCATCAGTGCATGAGGAGATGTCTTGAGCTGATCAAACCCTAATCAATTCTTGAGTCAAAGAGACCTTTGCGAGGAAAATATTGATAAGTGAGAGGGAAAATTTTGGGGTACAACACCTTGTACTTAACATTGGAACCATGTTCTTTAAGTTTGCTTCATTTATAATCCATCCAAACCACAACATGTGATCTTGCAAATATGACAAGCTCCTTCCCTCCGACCTTTATCTATAAATAGAGAGGTCCATTTTCAAGCTACACACGAGTTCATAAGCCCTCTAACCCTCTGAAACTCTCCCAAGTCAGAGTTGTACATAAAACCTCCTTTGTTTGCATGTTCTGACCTTGAATTTCAAACACCTAATCCACTCGTGCGTTTTCATTTTAAATCCATCACAAAGTTTCTATAACTCATTTATAACCTATCCAAAGCCCCATTTCATCACTATAACATCATATTCATCATCCTTCATTTTCAAGAACAGAGTTATGCAACTTGACTTGCCCAGAAGAATCCAGCCACTCTCAATCCAAAGTAAGCATTGCAATAACTTTTGGGGAGTTCAGTGAAGCTACCTAGATCATCACAACACCTCTAGGAGTTCTCCAACTTCAAAAACGATTCTCACTTTTAAGGTAAGTTTTCTAAACTTTGAAATTTCTGTACAAGCATAATTAATGTTTACTTTCTAAATAAAAAATGTAGACATCATTTCCCCGAAGCTAACCATGTGCTTACATTTCAATTATCTTGCCTAAGTGATGAGAATTTTAGATTTGAAATTTCTGAAATATTAGGGTTTAGTTTGGTACCAACAAAAATTCACTTTAATCTTTGAATGTTAGCTTATGTTAATGGCATGGTTGGATTCATGGTGAAAAAACTAGCAAGTTCCATGTTTACACTTTTAAAAATGATTGAGAAATGGAAGAGTTTGAAAATTCAAAAATGTTGTTGAAGTTACTGGCGCGAGGAAGAAGATGAAGTCCATTTAGAAAAGGCTTTGTAATATATTTATTGGTGGTTGCTTCATAACCAGATGAAACAGCCACCCCAGTGGTAAAGGAAGAGCGCGTATGACCATAAGAACTTGGGTTCGAGCCCCAGTGGTACCCTTTTATTTGTTTCAAATTTTCTTGTTTCAGATTCAAAACAAACAAGTTCCACAAGCGCATGGTACACCTCATTTCCTCCCCACCTGATCATCACAAGGCCTTATCCAACGCTCAAGAATGCAAGCTCACACAGCCTCATCATGAGCCATCCCCACTGAATCATCCAGCGCCTGGACTTCGTGGTTCTGGGCTTTTTGTTTTTGCTATTTTCTCGCCCCCATTTTTACTTGTTCAAACGCAGGCCCATTCTAACATTTTTTATTATTTTATACTTCAAATAAAACATACTGACTTGGGCCATTTTGTTTTCTTTTTTGCTACTTTTCACCCCCCATTTTACTTTTACAGCACCCAGGCCAATTTTATTTTCTTTATTTTATTTTAATTAATTATTTTTTCAATTCTATTTATTTAATCACAAAAATCATAAAAATCATAAAAAATCTAGAATTAGTTTTCTAATTAATTAGTTTAATTTTTGATAATTAAAAATTGTTTTAATTCAATCACCTTAATTTAATTAATTAGAATTAAGTTTTATACTTCAAATATTTTTCTAAATAAAACATCAAAAATATTTTCTAAAACAATTATTTTCTCTTTAAAAATTAGAGATAAAATAGACTTAGGTTTTATTTAGTTTCTATTTATTTTTAAACCAACATAGATTTTTAGTTTAATTAACTAATTAATTTCTTTTCAATTAGGACTAATTAATTTCTTAGGTTAACCATCAAAGCTTCCTCTATCAAAAACCACAAAATAATTATTTTCTCTTTTCTTCATCTTTACATTTTTGTGCATATTATTATTTTGCATTATCATTTATGTAATTGGTATGTAATAGATAATTAGGGTTTTATTTGCATTTCATCCCCATTTGTAAATTTGTACCCCCCATTCCCAAAGCATTGTAATAGCGTAGGACATTTAAATTCCGCAATTTACCGCTTTCCTTATTATTGTTAGTAATTAGGGTTTGTATGGCAAGATTTAAAATCAAACATTAGACAAGCCTAATTCAAGATAAAATATTTGAATCAAACATACTTTGCACACTTACACCTCTAGGGTAACCTCACTTGTTGCCTCAGATATAAACAGTCATGTCCCTTGAACGTGAGATGCTTTAGCAAAAGACCCTCGATTAAAAGATCATAGTCCCTCGATGACCCTTCGATGTTGCCTTCGGTAAACGATCTTAGTCCCTTACAACAATTGCTAAAGCGCCTTACAAGTTGCCTTCTATAACTGTACGATGACCCACGCTTGTCCCTCACATCTAATAACGTGACTTCCTACTAACTAATGGTGGGATAGCACTATCTAAAGGAAGAGGAAAAGAACAAATACTTTTTGAGTAGGTAGATAGCTCTTAATCGCTTGCTCATAAACTAAAGCAACCTTCCTCACACTTCACACTTTCAAAACAACTATTTTTCAAAACACTTTTCAAAACAAACATTTTGTATACATTCTCTACGATATGAGAATCATTACAAAATTGCATTACATTGGAATTTGCAAAACATCTTTCCAAACCACAAATTCTTTCATAAATATTTTCAAAAAAATTTGTATACATTCTCAACGTACGAGAATCATTATAAAATTGTTGCACTTAGGCATTTTCAAAATATTTGCAAACATACACAAACACAAAAGCATTTTCAAAGTGAGATAGCAATTAAGAGCCCATAGATAACTATGGATGAAAAAGGTTATAACACCTTCCCTTTTCATAACCTACCCCCTGAACTCAAGAAAATTATCAAAAGCTCTTTCATGTTCTTTTCACCCTTTCCTTTATTGGATAAAAGAAAAGTCGATGGTGACTCTTGTTATCCACAACATTTATGATAAAACACAAAACCTCAAGTCAGTTCTCCCTTCGTATTACAGAACTGGCGACTCTGCTGGGGAGACGTACTAAAAGTGGGGTTACCTTATAGCTAGATTACATTTAAAAAAATGCTTTACTTGCTTGATTTGTATGATTTACATTTCGGGGTTATGCTTAGGTTTATTTCTTGCATAGATCCTATAATCAAATCTGGGACATTTTAGGTAAGTAGCAATATATCGTGAAGATTGTACGACATAGACCGATATAGTCGAAGTGGTGACTATGTTAGTGTGACACATCTGTTAGTACCGGTGTCACTTGAGTTAAATCAAGGAGAATACGGGGCCGCTGTGTGGTGTCATAAAGCACTAACTGACCGTAGAACCTTAGTTGAACAACTTAGCCATTAGAAAGTAGTGAGATAGTTTGCTTTGGTGCAGACTGAAGTTGGTTAATACTCGATACTACACTCATTGAGATCGGACTATCGGGATATTTCGATCGCAGTTTCGATGCTAGTGCTGAAATAATGCCCGAGAAGAAAGATTAATGATATTGAGATTCCTAGAACTTGGTTACTTCTTTTAGGACAAGTTGAGCCAACTAAAACTTCAATAGGGTACTTACCTATAAAATCCATGCAAGCTTAAACCTAAGTCCTTGTGTGCTTTGTTTGTGTATGATTAATTGTTCGAACATGACATCATAACATCACGACATCATGTCATATCATTTTCACTAACCATTTCAAGGACCTATAAATTTATCTCTGCTCTGTTTTGTAGGCTATGGCTTCCGCTCGGAGAAGCACTATTCGAATCAATTTTGTGAAGATACCTTCTCAACTTAAGGAGTTAGTATCAAGGGTTCCCGAAAGTTCTCCATTCATCAAAAGGCATGGTCGACTACTCAGTTTGGTTACCTTGGGTTTTGAAGAAAATATGATGAGCGTTCTATTCCAGTTTTTGACCCTGTACATTACTGTTTCACCTTTCCCGATTATTAGTTAGTAGCCACGATGAAGGAGTTTTCTCAATTACTGGAAGTACTTGTTCTCAATCAAATACCTTTCACTGGTTTATAGAAAGATCCACAACCTAAAGAAATTGCATCAGCCTTGCATTTGAAGCGATCCAATATTATAGCTAATTGGGAAACAAGGAGTGGAGTCAAGGGCTTTCTAGCTAAATTTCTCTTAGAGAGGGCTCAACTATTTCTGGATGCTATGAATTTTCAAGATTTCAAAGAAGTTTTGGCTCTTCTAATCTATGGTTTGGTACTATTCCCTAATCCATACCAACTCACATATGTGAATGCCGTAAAAATATTCCTTTCTCGTAACCCAATGCCTACTTTGCTTGGAGATATTCTGCATTCTCTTCACACTCGTACTATGAGAAAGAGAGGGGATCTTATGTGTTGTATATCATTTCTATCTAGGTATTTTATTTGGCACCTTCCCCGAGCAATATTGAAAAATGAACAAGGTTTGAGGTGGTCTCAAAGGATGATGTCACTCTCTCATTCAGATATCTATTGGTGTTCCCGATCTCGTGAGGATGTTACTATCATTATCCACTGTGGGGAATTCTCTAATGTTCTACTCCTTGGCATTAGGGGAGGTATTACTTACAACCATTCTCTGGCTCTATGACAATTTGGTTATGCTCGAAGAGATGGTCCTCATAACACACTTATCTAGGGTATTGTATTCGACTACGAGGATGATGTTCAAGGTTATCGTCAAAGGTTTGTATGAGATTGGGGCATGGTAAGCAAGATTGATAGCAAGAATTTGGTGCATAATAATTCTATCCCTCTGGAACCTTATCTCAAATGGGTACGAGCTCGCGCTCAAAACCTCATGATGCCATATCCAGCTAACCTACCAGTGATTATGGAGCCCATTGCCAAGGGGGATATTCCTTACACAATTCTCCATCCGGACATGCCTACTGACCTCAAAGAATTGCAGAAGTCTTGGGTTTAACTCAAGGGAGAACGAGATACCTTTGAAGCTCGATTCTATGCAAGCGAGAAGAAAGTGTTGGAGATCACAAAGCAACTTCACGAGGAGCAAAGCCTTAATGCATACATCGACACGAAGAGGAAGCGTCCATGGGAGACTTGAGTCTTAGGTTTTAGGAGTTCATTTTGTTGTCTCTTTGATACCTTTTTGATTTTTCATTGTAAGCCCAAGGGGCAGTTGTAATATTGAACTTATTAATGCAATCTTTGTTTCTGTTTCATTTTTGGATAGCAAAATTTAAATCTCCTAAAGGTCCTTGAAAACATTGCATCCACATATCATGCATCATGTCATAAGCAAGTTTTCTGATACATGTTTCCTCATCTATTTACTGTTTATTTCAATATAAGATGGCTCTCGAGCAAACCGTCAAAGATCTGCAAACTCAACACGCACAGTTTCAAGAGACTCTCTTGAATCTAGCCAAAGGGAAACAAGAGATGATGGCGCTCCTACTCACGAAAAAGAAGACTAAGAAGTGGGTTGTTATCCTTAACATAGGAAGAAGGTTAAAAGGTCCTGCCAGACTGGCTCAAGTAGAAGAGGTTTCCTCCTCCGAAGCAGACAATCAAGAAGAAGATGTTAGAAGCACTAGGGCTAGGGGTGGAAATAACCAGATTTTTGAGGATAAAGACTACTCCGACGAGCAGTAACCACCGGCAGATGACAAATACAAGCATTTAGAAGACGGAATTAATGTCGTGGAAATTCAAAAAGTGCCTGGATTGGACTTTGGAGACCTAGGCTTAATCCCAGGGGTAGTCATCCCCCATAAGTTCAAGGTCCCTATCTTCGCTAAATATGATGAGGTATCTTGTCCCAAACTCCATTTAAGGTCATATGTCCGAAAGATTCAACCCCATACTACTGATCAGACACTGGGGGTCCATTTCTTTCAAGAGAGTTTGACCGATACTCAGTTGGAATGGTTTTACCAGTTGGAAGGAACCAAATTCTCACTTGGGAGGACTTGGCTGCTGCCTTCTACAAACAATACCAATACAATGTAGACTTTGCACCAACTCATGTGCAATTACAGAGTATGACTATGGGTTCGAACAAAGGCTTTAAGGAGTATACTAAAAAATGGAGAGACCTAGCTGGATGGGTGCAACCTCCTCTGACTGACCGGGAATTGGTGGACAAGTTCATGGGCACTCTGACGGGTCTATTATTTAACTTACTGATTGGGAGTTCTTCATTAGGGTTTACTGATTTGATTTTGACTGGCGAACAAGTTGAAAGTGGTATCAAGAGCGGGAAGATTCAGATGGCTGCATCCTCTAGTACTGTGAAGAAACCATTCATTGGAAAGAAAGAAACCAATTCTGTCTATGTCTAGAGGAGACATAGTAAGAATGATCATCATTAGTCTGTAGGGGAAATGTTAATCTCTAATCCAACACCTGTTCGACCATCACAATCGGGCAATCAACGTAGGTCATATGCTCCGAGGAGGCAATTCACCGGGACTAATATGTCGTTGGCTCATGTATTACAACATCTATTGAAAGAACAATTGATAACACTACGGGATCCTCCTAAGAATCCCAACACATCATCTTTGAAGTATAACCCAAATGCAAGGTGTGTATACCATTCCAATAGTCCCGGGCACGACACCAATGACTTCTGGGCCCTAAAAAGAAAAATCCAAGACATGATTGATGCAAAGGAAATTGAATTTGATCCTCCCGAAACCCCTAATGTGATTACCGCGCCCATTCCCAATCATGGTAAAGGTGTTAATGCTATTGACGATGTTTCCTATGTCTCCACTATAAGTGACTTAACCACTCTCTTGATGACCGTTAAGAATAATATGTTACGAGCCGATTTATTTCCGGCTTGTCCTGAAAATTGTAACCATTTTGCTTCCCAACCTAATGGTTGTATGTGGCTAAAGAAGGGTATTAAACGCTTGATTGATAGCCATGAAATTTTGTTCGAGAAAAATACGTCCATGAAGAGTTTGCATGAAATTATATCTCAAGAACTGAGACTTGAAGATGTTTCTATAATCACAATTTCTAATACTCCTATAAGAATCACCTCTAGAGGCCCTATAAGGATTCCTGCTGAGCCAAGAGTGGCTCCAATGATCATTACCACATCGGGGTCAGTCCCCTATTCCTTTGACAAGATTGTTACCTGGAACTATGGGGCATAAGTTTATTATCATGGTGTCAATCAAGAGCCATGGATTACCAAAGATGAAGATTCTGAAGTTTTCAATCTCAATAATGTTGTCGGAACAAGAAAAGTTACCCGGGCATGAAGGATCTTCTCTCCAGAGATCTCTCCTCCAAAGATTATTAATACACATTGTTGTACCCCAAAATTTTTCCTCCCATTTTTCATTCAAGATGCTATCTTAGGGTTTGATCAGATAAATTCCTCTCCTAGGCATTGAGTCAGCAGTTAGGGTTTGTTATTTCTTAAGCAAATTTGAGTTTCCAAGGTTTCATGGTTCTTTATGTATTCTCAAGTATGTTCGTGTCAGTTTTCAAGCCTTGCATCACGAGTTTGTTCAGTCATTAGTCCAGATGACTGAAAATGATCTGCATTGACCCAAAAATAGACCTTTGCAAGATCAAGTTCAAACGATTGTAACTTCTTCATTATTTGACATTTTTGAGTGTTTCTTTTTGCGTATGACTATCCTTGATGTCATCTCTAATTTCTATTCACAAGTCAAGAGCCGATTATGTGCAAAAGATCATCAAAATTAGAATACTTTAGAGGTCGCTCCCTGGAATTTGACCTAATCTCAAGTAATTGTTGCCTGACTTTCCAGAATCGTAATTTCCTGATATTCAAAATTTTGAGACGATTATTTTCAAACATTTCCATAAGCGACATCCTTAACGAGTTCTCTTTAAGAATCGAAGGAAAAATGTGTTTGGAAGAATTTGAAAGTCATCTGTTTGATTTTGAATGTTCTTAACTCCTGATTTCGATTCATACCATAATTGTTTTCTCAGGACTTTGATTCTCATGTTGAAGTCGTTAATGTTACAAGGTCGTTGAATATTATTAAAGCACGTGTTTTATTCACGCAAGGGATTGAATTCGAGTTTGACAACTGATGTTCATTTGAGTTAGGTGCAGCATACAAGTTTCGTTTTGGGCATAAATTCTTGTGAAACCGTGAGATGATATACGAATGTTGAATTCATACCAAGTTCAAGCAACATCCATACTATTTGATTCATTCATATTTAAGTTATAACATTCATTCAAATTTCATTTGATCAAGATTCTTTCCAAGGAAGTACCAATGCGTCATTCATCATTTTTCAAGTCCAAATTCGATTTAAAATATGGAAAGTCATAATTCATCCAAGATCCATCCTTCATTCAATTTCAAATCAATACATATTCATAATTCAAAAAAATAATACAAAGTCATGATGTTTTATCAAGTTCTTCTACAACAAATATTCATTACAACTTCATGTTTACAAAGGAGTTTTTTTTTCACTACTACAAGTTTTTGTCCATCAAAGCTCCTGAAGCATTATTGACTTGGTCTTCAATCTTTTGTTTCCTAAGAGTTTCGTCATGCTAAGCTTCACCATTTGATCGCCTTTCCGTTTTCCATACCGTCACACGAAACAAACCAAAGACGAAGTTAGCAAGCATTGTAAAAATTTTCCAAGCAAAAATTAGTATCTAATCATTAGGATTTGCAATCGAAATTAGAAATTGAAAAAGGGTTTGTTTTAATCATGGGCTATCTCCTCCTACTTTTTCAAATCACAAAAAGTGTGGGTTTTTGGTTCACAAAATGGACAAGAAATGTGCAAATATTTTTAAGTTGCTATATCGCAAAACAAACTGCAATCACAAGCTCAAAACAGTAGCATTAAAACAGGCTGCAACAAAACAAAAGCGCAACAGTAAACAACAAAAGCGTAGCAGCAAATAAAAAAGCACAGCAACTTCCCAAGATAATAAAAACAAATAGGCAGCAACAACAAGTAAAACAAAAATCACATCACCAATTCATGAAAAAACAGTGCAAGCTAGCACTAGCTCACATATCCTTTATATCATCATATTCCCTAAATTGCAAACCCTTCAGAATTGTATTGAAAGAAAAGCAAAACAACTTTGTGTCATAGAAATATAAAGAGGAAAAGAGATAGGGTCAGGAAGATGTCACCCAACAATAAGAGTCCCAATCCAGCAAAAAATAGCACTGCTCCAATCCAAGCCTGCCTAAAACCTGCACTCAAGCTATCCCAAGTTTGCACAAGAATAGAAAGCCTCAGCCTGCATACAAGAAAGCCAAAGTTAGCATACTAAGTTTGTTGAAAAAACCTCACAATTTCCCCCCAATTTCCATCAGTTCTCCCCCTATAAATTGAGGCTTTGAATCAACAGAAACTGACCAAGAATCACAGCACAGACACACAAAGAAGAAAAATAATCAGAAAAATACACATAGCAAATTCAAGGAGAGAAACTTACTGTTTTTTAGATGCCCCATCGGAGAGACTCCGATAGGTATTTTTCTTCTTCCTTTCTATCTACTTCTGCATATATTCATGTTTGAATTATTTTCTGCGCAATTCTTTTCTGCCATACGATGCTTGCTTTATCATACCTTATTTGCTGTATTTTCTTTGAGATGCTGCATTTTGTTAGCATTTAAATTTGTTTAGAATTAATAATAATAATAATAATAATAATGCGGATGAAAAAGTACATCAATGACAATACCATATTTATCAGCCTCTTTTAACCTTTCTTTGATTTCTTTGGCCAACTCACAAACTTCCAATATCTAATGGTCATATATATAGACAAATTGTTATTAGTTATTACAACCTGCAAGGTATCAACAAAATACTCTAGCTAAAGAAAAACCAGATCGAAAATTACCAAAAAAAAACAAAAAAAAAAGATTCCTTTTCATCTTCTCAGTCCCAACTTCCATCCATCTCAATCTACTTCGCCTCTCGATTCTCTCTTTCTCTTCGTCACTCCCGTTATGGCTTTCGTTGTCGCAGTTCAAAACCGGTACCGCATATCAGGATGTGCTCGGAGAAACTTCTGAACGGTTCCGAAGGAGTCAAAATACGAGAAACCAAATCCGATTCCGTCGACGTGATTGACATGGCGGTAGGAAGGACGCTATTTTTTTATTTCTGCTTGAACTCGCCATTTCAGCCGTCTTCTCTACGGTTTTGGAATGTCTTTGTAACAGATTCATAAGAGGTGAAATTACAACCAAGGCCTACTAAAGAAGAACCTTTCTCAGAAGTTGTCTATGCTCCAGTAATGCTCAAAGACCATCATCCTTGTTTGTAGATAGTACAAGATTTTGATGAGATTACACTGTCGCCGCCGTTGGATCTCCGATAGCATTTCTCGCTGAAACTAAAGAAGAAATCGAACAAGCCAAGTCCAAAGAAATCTCTTCAATTTCATTATCCAATCACTTCAATAAACCCGGCGATTCCTCTAACCAACCTTCATCTCTATTTCTCGTTACCCCCTCTATTCAGAAACCACAATCATCACTAACACATAGAGGGATGTGGAGATGAACTCGATTTGGAAAAGGTGATGAAATTGAAGCAAAGAGGGGTTGAGGGATTTTGTGATAAGAAGCAGTGGCGACATTTTTTTTTTGTTCGGTGAGGAAGATGTTTGGGTTTATAGTTCCGATCGCTAAGAGGATTAAGGGAGGAACGATTTTAGCAGAGAGAAAGGAAAAATAAGAAGAACAGAGGGCACAGTTTGTATCGAAAAAGTTGAAGATGATTATCTTGTTTGTTTCTTTGGAAATAATGACATTTTTTTCTTTTCCCTATGCTACAATAACAATTGCAGCGGCACATTCTTAGGATTAGGGTTACAAACCTTCCTTATTTTCTTCTAACCGGGTCAACCCCCCATTGGGCCTTTTGGCCCAATCGCCCAATCCAGTTATCATTTTTTTTATTTTTGTATTATTAGGTTAATAATAATAAATAAATAGTAACTTAGCTTAGCTGGCAAATTTCAATTCTAGTAAATTTTATTATATACATAGTTTAGTTTATTATAATTATCATTTCATTATAAACTACAAAAAACATGTCATTAAATCTTTTAGAATATCAATTTTGTTTAGTTTTTTTTTAATTTCAATAATATAAATCTCAAATTATTTAGTTTAGTTTCTTAATTAATATAGTTAAGGATTTTTGTAAATAATTTTAATAATTAACTTTTTCTTTAGTCCTAAATTGTTTGTCTAATTTCTTCATAATAAAAAATGCCAAAAGGAAAAATATACATACATTTGATTTAATTTCTTTGTAATAAATTATTTTCTTTAATAGAATAGAATTTTATTTTTTCAATATTTCCTCACAAAAAAAATACCAAGAACTTTATTCTCATACTTTGTTAATTAATTTTTACTTCATAGATTGTTGTAGTTTTAATTAATTATTCGATTCAATCTGGTTATATTGATTGCCTATTTGGACTTTTAATCGCATTGGTCCATCCCCATTTGTAAATTTGTATCCCCCCATTCCCGAAAATTCTGTAATAGTGTAGAATTTTAATTTCCGCAATTTACTGTTTTTCTTTATACCATATAGTAATTAGTTGTGTATGGCAAGATTTAAAATCAGCCGCTAGACAACCCTAATCAAAGTCAAATTAACTTGAATCAAACACACTTTTCACACACGCACCTTTAGGGTAATCTCGCTTGTTGCCTTCGAAAAAATACAGTCATATCCATCAAATATGAGACGCTTTAGCAAAGAACCTTCGATAAAAAGATCGTAGTCCCTCGATGTCCCTCGAGGTTGCCTTCGGTAAACGACCTAGTCCCTTACGAAAGTTGCTAAAGCGTCTCACAAGTTGCCTTCTATGACTGTACGATTGACCCGCGCCTGTCCATTCACATCCAACGATGGGGCTTCTTACCAAACCAATGGTAAGATAGAAACATCTAAAGGAGTAGGAAAAGAACAAAGACCTTTTGAGTAGATAGGATGCTTGTAGTTGCTTGCTCACAAACAAAAAACCATTTCCACACTTACACTTTCAAAAAATCTTCAAAAACAAACATCTCTTTGAACTATTTTCAAAACCAACACTTTGTATACATTCTTATAGTGACGAGAATCATTACAAAGTTTTCTGAAACAAAGGCATTTTTAAAATATTTTCAAACTTGCACCCATCATAAACATATTTTCAAATAAAGCATTTTCAAGTGATCTAGCAAGCAACTAAGAGCCCGTAAAAAACTACGGATGAAAAGGGTGCTAACACCTTCCCTTTTCATAACCTACCCATCGAACTCAAGAAAAATTCTCAAAGACCTTTCCTGTTCTTATCACCCTTTCCTTTATTGGATAAAAGAAAAGGCAGTGGCGACTCTTTCTATCCGCAACAATTGCGATAAAATGTAAAACACCCAAGTCAATTCTTCCACCGTATTACAGAACTGGAGACTCTGCTGGGGAGATCTTAAAAGTGGGGTTACCTTATAGATAGATCACATTTAATTGCCTTTATTGTTTGATTTGTTTGCTTTATATTTTGTGGGTCTTTTTTGGGCTTGTATTGATCCTCTACCCAGATCGGGGAACACCATTAGGTAAGTAGAAAATAATTGTGGAAAATGTATGGGATATACCGACTTGGTTGAAGCGATAGCTATGTTAGTGTGACACATTTGTTGGTACCGGTAGCCCTTGAGTTTAGTCAAGGAGAATACGAGGCCTCTGTGTGGTGTCATGAAGCACTAACTGACCTTAGAACCTTTAATTGAACAACTTAGCTATTAGGAAGTAGTGAGACAACCAGCTTTGGTGCAGTTCGAAGTTGGTTGATACTCGATACTACACTCATTAAGATCTGACTTTTAGGATATTTCGATCGTCAATAAAGAGGCTTGCACTGAAATAATGCCTGATGACGAAAGATCAGTGATATTGAGATTCTCTAGAACCTGACCACTTTCTAGGATAGGTTGAACCAACTAAACTTCAAGAGGTTACTTACCTATGATGCCATGCAAGCCTAAACCTAAGGACTTGTCTGATTATTTGTACATAACGACTTGTTTGCTTTGTGTGTATATGCTTACTTGTACATAATATCATGACATCATATTATATTATTCCCACTAACCATTTCAAGGATCTCAAAGGGAATGTGATGCAAGGTCATGATGAACCGGACGTCTATCAAAGGGCAAGAGGATTCATTCCCCTCTAACCAAATGTTGTAAAAGACGAAAGCACGATAACTTGAGTCAAGGGCTATGACCCACTCGACATGGTGAGCTCAATTCTCGTAGAAGTACATTTTAACGATACAAAGTTCTTCAATCAAAGTTGTAATCAAAGTTTAACTTATGACATGTTCTTGTGTATACCCCATGAGATCCTTGAAAACATTTCATCCATATACCATGCATCATATCATGACAGGTTTTCCCCACACATGTTTCTCATCTACTTACTGTTTATTCTAATAGAGACGGCTCTAGAACAGACTGTCATAGATCTTCAGACCCAAAATGCTCAACTTCAAGAATTATTCCTGAACCTATCCAAGGGGAAAGAAGAAGTTAAAGCACTCCTCATTGAGAGCATGACCAAGAAGAATCCCGAGGACAACAGGGATGACCAGTTGGAACGATTACAAACTGAAATTGCAACCATGAAAATCTAGATGATGGGACAGATGGTGGGTTAGATGGCTCTTATCCAAAACATAGCTCGGGGACAAGAAGAGCTGAGAGCCCTTGTCAACAAGCTTCATCAAGACGGATGCAACCATATGGAACAAACATCTAGAATTGGGGATCAATTCATTAATCAGCCTCCAATGAGACAAGAAGTTAGTTTGGTCGACAGAACACCCTTCAAAATGGCTACTATACCAAGAGTCTAACAACAACCTCTCCAAACAAGACAAGGTGGTCAGTGTAAGAAAGGAAGACAATTTTCCGAGATGAACATGCCTTTGGCTTAAGCATTGCATCATATGTTGGAAGCCGAGCTGGTTACATTGAGGGAGCCTCCTCAAAAACCCATTACTACTTCTCCCCGTTACAATCATGAAGAAAGGTGCGCGTACCACTCCAACAGTCTTGGACACGACACTAACCACAGTTGGGCGTTGAAAAACAAGATTCAAGAACTGATCGACAAAGGGGCGTTGGAATCCACACAAGATGGTCAACTGGAGTTTTTCTGTCATCCCTCAAAGGCACATCATCTGATGTGACAAATTTTAGGCGGATAAATTTTTGCTCATTCGAATTTTCAGTTGTAATTTCTTTGTTTGCTTAAACACTTATCTTTATGTTAGACTTTGTTTGCTCTCATTAATGCATTGCATATGTTTGTCCTGAGTTAATCCATTCATTTTCACTATACTGAAATTATACTTTTACGTCGTTTTGTATGATATTCAACTCTCGATTACAAGCTATAAGCCTTTAGATGGAGGATGATGAAAGCAATACAATAATCTCATACAGTATGCTTTTGAGCAGACGATGTACAAGTATTGTTTCAAACCCAAAACAACGGAGTTATAAGTAAGATAATCCCTAGTCAACCCCTTTGAGATAAAGAAGTAGGAGTTTTCTTTTCCGTACAAACTAAAACCTTTAATCATAACCCGGGGCAGGGTAGTTTTCTCAGTTGATTCAAATACGCATTCAGTCACAAGCTGTCACTTCATAACGAAAATATCTTTCTGAATTAAAAAAGATGGTGTTTGGTTCCCCCATAAATAAGGCAGCCTTTAGAAAAACCCATTAGGTCAAAATCTATGAAGGAGACTTAAACTGGGACATCCTGCTGGCTGTAATCTCAAAACAAGAACAATCAGGCAAAAATTAGGGATAGTAGATAAAAAAGGTGGTCACTACAAATCCTCGACAATATGAAAAACATCACAAAACGACCTCCTTCCAAAATAAACTTCCAATATTCGAATCATCACCAAAAATATCATTCCAAATTCTAGTAGGAGATAAACGCGCAATTGACTGAGTTTAGGATTAGAGAATATTATGGAGAACAGGTTAGGTACAAATAAACTTTGAGCCTTATCCTTTGTTTCTTAAACCGTGAACCAGGCCACGTTACAACCCTTTAAAAGTCCTAATTGAAGCATAGGTTAGTTCGAAAAAATATTGTTACAAAAGGTATCCTGACTCCTGTAAGGCTTACTGTAAACCATGAGTTGAATTCATATTGTTACAAATTTTTGTTGCTCTTTAAAAGTGCATTATTCGAAAAAAATTCTCAAGACAGACATAAACTTTGCATTATTTAAATACCATCATTTTCATATGGCTAATTGTTTGAAACCAGAGAAATCCGCACGACGAATATTCAATAAACAGAATCGCTTCACAGGGAAAGACGCTTCCAATGACAAATCTCTCATAATCAAGGGGCGCGCCATGACCATTGTCCAACACATATAGGGAACTCAAGTCGAGATTCAAAGAAACCCTCAAAGAAATGTTGAATAACCGGGGGCAAATCTCCATCCAAATTACTCAAGGGGCAATGTTATGTTGATCATGGGCTTGAAAAAAATCCACTATGAAGACTTCCAGTACCACCAAATTGCTTGTCAGTGTCAGTAGTATCAGTTGGTGTCAGTATTATGTCTTCGGATTCTTTCATGACAATTCTTAGAAAATTCTGAGACTTGACCAAAGATCTTGGGTACCACCAAATTGTTTGTCTGTGCCAGTAGTATAAGATGGTGTCAGTATCATGTCTTTGGATCCTTCCAACACAGTTCCTAGAAATTATGAGACTTGACCAAAGATCTTGGGTACCACCAAATTATTTGTCTGTGGCAGTAGTATTAGATGGTGTCAGTATCATGTCTTCGGATCCTTCCACGACAGTTCCTAAAAATTATGAGACTTGACCAAAGATATTGGGTACCACCAAATTATTTGTCTGTGCCAATAGTATCAGATGGTGTCAGTATCATATCTTCGGATCCTTCCAACACAATTCTTAGAAACTCCGAGACTTGACCAAAGTTCTCGGGTACCACCGAATTGTTTGTTTGTGCCAGTAGTATCAGATGCTGTCAGTATCATGTCTTCAGATCCTTCCATGAGAGTTCCTAAAAATTCGGAGACTTGACCAAAGATCTTGGGTACCACCAATTTGTTTGTCTGCGCCAGTAGTATCAGATGGTGTCAGTATCATGTCTTTGGATCCTTCCATGACAATTCCTAGAAATTCTGAGACTTGACTAAAGACCTTGGGTACCACAAAATTATTTGTCTGTGCCAGTAGTATCAGATGGTGTCAGTATCATGTCTTCGGTTTCTTCCACAACAGTCTTAGAAAAGATCTATAGGAAGTTCAACACTATCGGAAATGTGATCAAAATCTCAAACGTCGAAGTGCACCAGATTAACTCTAGGGGAAAACAGGCTCCCACATATAAAAGGGCCATGTACGACCAAGCAAACATTTTCTGGAAGTACTACAACACTTACTACTATGGACAATAACAAATCCCAAAGTACCCTTCATAAGGTGATCCCCGTTGAAGTCGTTAGAGTCACAAGGCTATCCCCGACAAGTGCAGAAGCATCTTTAAACAAAAGTGGGGCATCCTCCAGCCGAAGACATGGTCAAAATCACCAGTGAATAGAGGAGTTTTGATCCTCTCCCAACGAACGCACACATCACACTAGTTCCCAAACAGAGGAATATTGCCAACAGTTTACCATCTTCTTAAATACCATTCAAACACAATCTACATGCAGATTCATTTTGATACTCATTCCAGATTCTCTTGCAGATACAGTACGGATATGATCCAGACAAAGATCCATTCTGATACTTATTCAAATGCCTCTTCTAGATACAATGCAGATATAATCTAAATACAAATTTATTGTGACATTTATTCCAGACTCTCCTACAGATACAGTTCAGATACGATCCAGATATGGATGCCATTCTGATACTCGTTCAATAACTCCTTAGATACAATCAAGGCTTAGAATTATTCTGACATTCACCAGCTGATTTGGTCTTAAATAAGTTGGAAACCATGTGGAGTTTTTGTCTAAATAATTTATCTCCCCTACAAATCGTCAAATATTCTCTTCAATAAGGTTATTTCCCCAACAAGGCTACAAATTCTCCAGCTCACATTTTCCTCTCAGACTATTGCAAATCAATGGACAAAACTCCTTAACCCTCGTTAAAGCCATTTCAATCCCCAAAGGAGTCATTACTCTCTTCGAAGTTGTTGTGAAACCTAGACCCGACCAGATACCAGTTAACCTCAAGATCAAACTGCTGAAACCTGGACCCGACCAGATAACAGTTCGAGTTGTTGAAACCTGGACCCGACCAGATAACAGTTCGAGTTGTTGAAACCTGGACCCGACCAGATACCATTTAACCTCAAGATCAAATTGCTGAAACCTAGACCTGACCAGATAACAGTTCGAGTTGCTGAAACCTGGACCTGGCCAGATAACCGTTCGAGTTACTACGAAACTTGGACTCGACCAGATAATTGTTTAACTTCTTCAAATCACTAACAAAACTCTTCTTCCCCAGTAGAGTATTCCACTATCCCCAGTAAGTTGTTGCAAAGCCTGGATTCCAACCAGATAACATTTAGCTTTATTATCCCCAATAAGTTGCTGCCAAGCCTGGATTTCGACCAGATAACAGATAACCTTCAAATCATATGTAGAGCAATGGATAATAATAACTTCTGAGCTCTAGTTCCCAAGCAGAAATCAACACTCTCCACAGAGTTTTCTCAAGCCAAAGCCAATATTCCCCAGTGGAGTTCGCCTCAACAAGACAGGAATCCCCGGTGGAAACATCCTAAACAAAGTCCGAAGAATCACACATTCTTAATCCCCAATTACAGTCATAGATTTAAAGGCTCCCCAGCATTTGTCAAGGATTTATTTTTCAAGACAATGTTACATTTCAACAATATTTCAAATTCATACATCATATTACATACATGATGAATGCATACAACATAATCTCATTTATTTTGAGAACATCATCAAGCCATACACACATCTGCATGCAACTAATCCTCTTCCTTGTAGGAAAAGTAAATCAACAAAACAAATGTCCTCTTCTAGTTAATGATAGGAGAATCAAAGACTTCTTCTGGTTAGATTTACTTCTTCCAGTTAAAGACAAGCGAACAAAAGACCTCTTCTGGCAAATACTACCAACATTTCTCAAATAGGTCAGAGATTAATTCCTTAAACAAGTCAGGGCAACTATCTCTACGACCAACAAAAAGAGAGTTCCGGATTAATACCTGAAATAAGACATGACAACTATCTGTGAATAACTGATTGTAGATTAATACCTGAAACAAGACAAGACAACTATCTACATGAGCAGATTGAATATTAACTCCCAAAACAAGACGGGGAAACTATTTTTCTTTCTCAAATAGGCCAGAGATTAATTCTTGAAACAAGCCATGGCAATTATCTCTACGACCAACAAAAAGAGGATTCCAGATTAATACCTGAAACAAGATAGGACAGCTATCTGTGAACAAATGATTATAGATTAATACCTGGAAAAGGACATGACTACTGTCTACATGAGCAAATTGAAGATTAACTCCCGAAACAATACGAGGAAACTATCTTTCTTTCTCAAATAGGTCAGAGATTAATTCCTGAAACAAGTTAAGGCAACTATCTCTACGACCAATAAAAAGTGGGTTCCTGATTAATACCTGAAACAAGACAGGATAACTATCTGTGAACAACTGACTGTAGATTAATACCTGAAACAAGACAGGACAACTATCTACATGAGAAATTTGAAGATTAACTCCCGAAACAAGACGGGGAAACTATTTTTCTTTCTCAAACAGGTCAAAGATTAATTCCTGAAACAAGTCAGGGTAACTATCTCTACGTCCAATAAAAAACGGTTTCCTGATTAATACCTGAAATAAGACAAGACAACTATCTATGAACAACTAATTATAGATTAATACCTGAAATAATACAGGACAACTATCTCCATGAGAAGATTGAAGATTAACTCCCGAAACAAGACAGGGAAATTATTTTTCTTTCTCAAATAGGTCAGAGATTAATTCCTGAAACAAGCCAGAGCAACTATCTCTACGACCAACAAAAGGCGGGTTTCAAATTAATACCTGAAACAAGACAAGAAAACTATTTGTGAACAACTGATTGTAGATTAATCCCTAAAACAAGACATGACAACTATCTACGTGAGAAGATTGAAGATTAACTCTCGAAAAAAGACAGAGAAACTATCTTTCTTTCTCAAATAAGTTAGAGATTAATTCCTGAAACAAGCCAGGGAAACTATCTCTAGGACCAAAAAAAAGCGGGTTCCAGATTAATACATGAAACAAGACAGGACAACTATCTGTGAATAACTGATTATAGATTAATACCTGAAACAAGACAGGACAATTATCTACATAAGCAGATTGAAGATTAACTCCCGAAATAAGACGGGGAAACTATCTTTCTTTCTCTTAGGTCAGAGATTAATTCTTGAAACAAGCTAAGGCAACTATCTCTGCGACCAACAAAAAGCGGGTTCCGAATTAACACTTGAAACAAGACAGGACAACTATCTATGAACAACTGATTGTATATTAATACCTGAAACAAGACGGGACAACTATCTACATGAGAAGATTGAAGATTAACTCTCGAAACAAGACGGGGAAACTATGTTTATTTATCAAATAGGTCAGAGATTAATTCCTAAAACAAGCCAGGGCAACTATCTCTACGACCGACAAAACGCGGGTTCCGGATTAATACCTGAACCAAGACAGGACAAGTATTTGGGAACAACAGATTGTAGATTAATACCTGAAATAAGACAGGACAACTATCTACATGAGCAGATTGGTGATTAACTCCCGAAACAAGACGGGGAAACTATTTTTCTTTCTCAAATAGGTCAGAGATTAATTCCTGAAACAATCCATGGCAACTATCTCTACGACCAACAAAAAGAGGATTCCAGATTAATACCTGAAACAAAACAGGACAACTATCTGTGAACAACTAATTGTAGATTAATACCTGAAAAAGGACATGACAACTGTCTACATGAGAAAATTGAAGATTAACTCCCAAAACAAGACAAGGAAACTATCTTTCTTTCTCAAATAGGTCAAAGATTAATTCCTGAAACAAGTCAAGGAGACTATCTCTATGACCAATAAAAAGTGGGTTCCTGATTAATACCTGAAACAAGACAGGATAACTATCTGTGAACAACTGATTGCAGATTAATACCTGAAACAAGACAGGACAACTATCTACATGAGCAGATTGAAGATTAACTTCCGAAACAAGACGGGGAAACTATTTTTCTTTCTCAAATAGGTCAGAGATTAATTCCTGAAATAAGTCAGGGCAACTATCTCTACGACCAATAAAAGTGGGTTCCTGATTAATACCTGAAACAAGCCAGGACAACTATCTGTGAACATCTGATTATAGATTAATACCTGAAACAATACAGGATAACTATCTATATGAGAAGATTGAAGATTAACTCCCGAAACAAGACGGGGAAACTATTTTTCTTTCGCAAATAGGTCAGAGATTAATTCTTGAAACAAGCCAGAGCAACTATCTCTACGACAAACAAAAAGCGGGTTTCAAATTAATACTTGAAACAAGACAAGATAACTATCTGTGAACAACTGATTGTAGATTAATCCCGAAAACAAGACAGGACAACTATCTACATGAGCAAATTGAAGATTAACTCCCGAAAAAAGACAGGGAAACTATCTTTCTTTCTCAAATAGGTCAGAGATTAATTCCTGAAACAAGCCAGGGAAACTATCTCTACGACCAACAAAAAGAGGGTTTCAGATTAATACCTGAAACAAGATAAGACAACTATCTGTGAACAACTGATTGTAGATTAATCCCTAAAACAAGACATGACAACTATCTACATGAGCAAATTGAAGATTAACTCTCGAAAAAAGACAGAGAAACTATCTTTCTTTCTCAAATAGGTTAGAGATTAATTCCTGAAAAAAGCCTGGGAAAGTATCTCTACGACCAACAAAAAGGGGGTTCCGGATTAATACCTGAAACAAGACAGGACAACTATCTGTGAATAACTGATTGTAGATTAATAACTAAAACAAGACAGGACAATTATCTACATAAGCAGATTAAAGATTAACTCCCGAAATAAGACGGGGAAACTATCTTTCTTTCTCTTAGGTCAGAGATTAATTCTTGAAACAAGCCAAGTCAACTATATCTCTGACCAACAAAAAACGGGTTCCGAATTAATACTTGAAACAAGACAGGACAACTATCTGTGAACAACTGATTGTATATTAATACCTGAAACAAGACGGGACAACTATCTACATGAGAAGATTGAAGATTAACTCCCGAAACAAGACGAGGAAACTATGTTTATTTATCAAATAGGTCAGAGATTAATTCCTGAAACAAGCCAGGGGAACTATCTCTACGACCAACAAAACGCGGGTTCCGGATTAATACCTGAAACAAGACAGGACAACTATTTGTGAACAATAGATTGTAGATTAATACCTGAAATAAGACAGGACAACTATCTACATGAGCAGATTGGAGATTAACTCCCGAAACAAGACGAGGAAACTATTTTTCTTTCTCAAATAGGTCAGAGATTAATTCCTGAAACAAGCCATGGCAACTATATCTACGACCAACAAAAAGAGGATTCCAGATTAATACCTGAAACAAGACATGACAACTATCTGTGAATAACTAATTGTAGATTAATACCTGAAAAAGGACATGACAACTGTCTACATGAGAAAATTGAAGATTAACTCCCGAAACAAGACGAGGAAACTATCTTTCTTTCTCAAATAGGTCAAAGATTAATTCCTGAAACAAGTCAAGGCGACTATCTCTATGACCAATAAAAAGTGGGTTCCTGATTAATACCTGAAACAAGACAGGATAACTATCTGTGAACAACTGATTGTAGATTAATACCTGAAACAAGACAGGACAATTATCTACATGAGCAAATTGAAGATTAACTCCCGAAACAAGACGGGGAAACTATTTTTCTTTCTCAAATATGTCAGAGATTAATTCCTGAAACAAGTCAGGGCAACTATCTCTACGACCGATAAAAGCGGGTTCCTGATTAATACCTGAAACAAGACAGGACAACTATCTGTGAACATCTGATTATAGATTAATACCTGAAACAATACAGGACAACTATCTACATGAGAAGATTGAAGATTAACTCCCGAAAAAAGACGGGGAAACTATTTTTCTTTCTAAAATAGGTCAGAGATTAAGTCCCGAAACAAGTCAGAGAAACTATCTCTACGACCAACAAAAAGCGGGTTTCAGATTAATACTTGAAACAAGACAAGACTACTATATGTGAACAACTGATTGTAGATTAATCCCTAAAACAAGACAGGACAACTATCTACATGAGCAGATTGAAGATTAACTCCCGAAAAAAGACAGGGAAACTATCTTTCTTTCTAAAATAGGTCAGAGATTAATTCCTGAAACAAGCCAGGGAAACTATCTCTACGACCAACAAAAAGCGGGTTCCGGATTAATACCTGAAACAAGACAGGACAACTATCCGTGAACAACTGATTATAGATTAATACCTGAAACAAGACAGGACATTTATCTATATACGCAGATTGAAGATTAACTCCCAAAATAAGACGGGGAAACTATCTTTCTTTCTCTTAGGTCAGAGATTAATTCCTTAAACAAGCCAGAGAAACTATCTCTATGACCAATAAAAAGCGGGTTCCGAATTAATACATGAAATAAGACAGGACAACTATCTGTGAACAACTGATTGTATATTAATACCTGAAACAAGACAGGCAATTATCTACATGGGCAAATTGAAGATTAACTCCCAAAACAAGACGGGGAAACTATCTTTCTTTCTCAAATAGGTCAGAGATTAATTCCTGAAACAAGCCAGGGTAACTATCTCTACGACCAACAAAACACGGGTTCCAGATTAATACCTGAAACAAGATAGGACAACTATCTGTGAACAACTGATTGTAGATTAATACCTGAAATAAGACAGGACAACTATCTATGAGAAGATTGAAGATTAACTCCCGAAACAAGACGGGGAAACTATCTTTCTTTCCCTTTGGTCAGATAAAGATTAATTCCCGAAATAGGACGGGGCGACTATCTTTATTACCAATGGTATGAACTCTTGAAATAGGACGAGTTTACCAACAAATGAATTATAGATCAATTCCCAAAACAGGACGGGGAGACTATCTACATGTCAAACGTTTCCTTCAAGACTTCTGCTATTTCAGTTTAAATCGACCGATGATTTATCCTGATTCCGTTTCGGTAGATAATTTCTTTATTTTTTGTTGAATCGCTCCTAAGATTTATACTGATTCGTTATCCAGTTAAGGATTATTCAAAACCTCTGTTGGTTCTATTTAAATCAACTGATGATTTATCCCGATTCTATTCTGATAGACATTTTCTCTTTTTCATTCAAATCGACCCTAAGATTTTTCTGATTCTTATCCATACAAAAACAAATGCAGACATTTGTAGTTTTGGCATAAATCGACCAAAGACTTACCCTGACACTTCTTCCATTTCTCTGTCAACAGTCACTTATGAATTGCATCTATTATCCCATATCTGACGATTCTCAACCACTTCTAGATGGCATTTGTAAACCCATCTCCGGAAATATTTCATCACTCTCCAAGTGGCATCTATAAGCCCATTCCTGATACAATAAATCTAAGGCTTTACTTTGTGCATCACCGAGTGCAAATTTCTGGGCACTCTAGTGTTCAAAAATCTTCCACTTTCAAGCTACGAACGACAAACATGCCAATCTCTCTTTTCAAGTTTAAGAAGATTGAACAGGGGCAGCTATTGTACCCCAAAATTTTCCTTCCCATTTTTCATTCAAGATGCTATCTTAGGGTTTCTCAAATACTCAAAATGGCTTAGGCTTTGATCAAACTGATTCCTCTCCTAGGCATTGAGTCAGCAGTTAGGGTTTGTTATTTCTCAATCAAATTTGAGTTTCCAAGGTTCCATGTTCTTCATGTATTCTCAAGGATGTTCGTGTCAGTTTTCAAGTCTTGCATCGTGAGTTTGCTCAAACATTAGTTCAGATGACTAAAAATGACCTGCATTGACCCAAAAATCGACCTTTGTGAGATCAAGTTCAAACGATTGTAACTTCTTCATTATTCTACATTTTTTTAGTGTTTCTTTTTGCGTAAGACTCTCCTTGACGTCATCTCCAATTTACCTTCACAAGTCAAGAGCCGATTATGTGCAAGAGATCATCAAAATTCGAATACTTTAGAGGTCACTCCCTGTAATTTGACCTAATTTCAAGTAATTGTTGTCTGACTTTCCAGAATCATAATTTCCCAAATTTTCAAGATTTTGAGACGATTATTTTCACACATTGTCATAAGCGACGTCGTCAACAAGTTCTCTTTAAGAATCTAAGGAAAACTATGTTTGGAAGACTTTGAAAGTCATCAAATCATCACAGGTCATCTGTTTGATTTCAAATGTTCTTAAATCCTGATTTCGATTCATACCATAATTGTTTTCTCAGGACTTTGATTCTCATGTTGAAGTCGTTAATGTTACAAGGTTGTTGAATATTCTTAAAGCACGTGTTTTGTTCGCGCAAAGGGTTGAATTTGAGTTTGACAACTAATGTTTATTTGAGTTTGGTGCAACATACAAGTTTCATTTTGGGCATAAATTATTGTGAAACTGTGAGATGATATACGAATATTGAATTCAAACCAATTTCAACCAACATCCATACTATTTGATTCATTCATCTTCAAGTTCCATCATTCATTCAAATTTCACTTGATCAAGATTCATTCCAAGGAAGTACCAATGCGTCATTCATCATTTTTCAAGTCTAAATTCGATTTCAAATGTGCAAAGTCATAATTCATCCAAGATTCATCCTTCATTCAATTTCAAATCAATACATATTCATAATTCAAAAAAATAATACAAAGTCAATATGTTTTATCAAGTTCTTCTACAACAAATATTCATTACAACTTCATGTTTACAAAGGAGTTGTTTTTTCACTACTACAAGTTTTTGTCCATCAAAGCTCTTGAAGCATTATTGACTTGGTCTTAAATATTTTGTTTCCTAAGAGTTTCTTCATGCTAAGCTTTACCATTAGATCGCCTTGCCGTTTTCCATACTGTCACATAAAACAAACCAAAGACGAAGTTAGCAAGCATTGTAAAAAGGGTTTGTTGTAATCATGGTCTATCTCCTTCTACTTTTGCAAATCACAAAGATTATGGGTTTTTGGTTCATAAAATGGAAAAGAAATGTGAAAATATTTTTGAGCTGCTATACAACAAAACAAACTGCAATCACAAGCTCAAAATAGTAGCATTAAAACAGGTTGCAACAAAACAAAAGCACAACAGCAAACAATAAAAGCGCAGCAACAAACAACACAAGCGTAGCAACTGCCCAAGACAATAAAAACAAACAGGAAACAACAACAAGTAAAACAAATAACACAACACCAATTCATGAAAAAACAGTGCAAGCTGGCACTAGCTCACATAGCCCTTATATCATCATTTTCCCTAAATTGCAAACCCTTCAGAATTGTATTGAAAAAAAAGCAAAGCAACTTTGTGTCATAGAAAGATAAAAAGGAAAAGAGATAGGGCTAGGAAGATGTCACCCAGCAATAACTATCCCAAACTAGCAAAAAACAGCCCTGCTCCAATCCAAGCCTGCCTAAAACCTGCACTCAAGCTATCCCAAGTTTGCACAAGAATGGAAAGCCTCAGCCTGCATCAAAGAAAGCCAAAGTTAGCATACTAAGTTTGTTAAAAAAACCTCATAATTTCCCCCCAATTTCCATCAGTTATCCCCCTATAAATTGAGGCTTTGCATCAACAGAAACTGACCAAGAATCACAGCATAGACACACAAAGAAGAAAAATAATCAGAAAAATACACATAGAAAATTCAAGGAGAGAAACTTACTATTTTTTAGAAGCCCCATCAGAGAGACTCTGATAGGTATTTTTCTTCTTCCTCTCTATCTACTTCTGCCTATATTCATGTTTGAATCATTTTCTGTGCCATTTTTTTCTTCCATATGATGCTTGCTTTATCATACCTTCTCTGCTGTATTTTCCTTGAGTTGCTGCATTTCGTTAGCATTTAAATTTGTTTAGAATTCATAATTATAATAATATGGATGAAAAAGTACAACAATGACAATACCATATTTATCATCCTCTTTAAACCTTTCTTTGATTTCTTTGGCTAACTCAAACACTTCCAGTATCTAATGGTCATATATATAGACCAATTGTTATTAGTTATTACAACCTGCAAGGTATCAACAGAAAATACTTCAGCTAAAGAAAAACCAGATTGAAACTTACCAAAAAAACAAAAAAAAGATTCCTTTTCATCTTCTCAGTCCCAACTTCCATCCATCTCAATCCACTTCGCCTCTCGATTCTCTCTTTCTCTTCGCCACTCCCGTTATGGATTTCGGTGTCGGTGTCGCAGTTCAAAACCGGTACCGCATATTAGGATGTGCTCGAAGAAGCTTCCAAACGGTTCTGTTGGAGCCGAAATACAAGAAACCAAATCCGATTTCATCGACGTGATTGTCTATGGCGATAGGAAGGACTAATTTTTTTTATTTATGCTTGAACTCGCCGTTTCAACTGTCTTCTCTGTGCTTTTGGAATGTATTTGTAACAGATTCACAAGAGGTGAAATTACAACCAAGTCCTACTAAAGAAAAACCTTGCTCATAATTTTTCTATGCTCCAGTAATGCTCAAATACTATCATCCTTGTTTGTAGATAGTACATGCTTTTGATCAGACTACACCGTCGCCGCCGTTGGATCTCCGATAAAATTTCTCGCTGAAACTAAAGAAGAAATCGAACAACCCAGGCCCAAAACACTCTCTTCAATTTCATTCTCCAATCACTTCAATAAACCCAACGATTCTGCTAACCAACCTTCATCTCCATTTTTCAGTACCCCTCTGTTCGGAAACCACAATAATCACTACCATGGAGAGGGATGTGGAGACGAACTCGATTTGGAAAAGGTGATGAAATTGAGGCAAAGAGGGGTTGAGTGATTTTGTGATAAGAAGCAACGACGATGTTTTTTTTGTTCGGTGAAGAAGATGTTTGAGTAGAGAGAAAGGAAAAATAAGAAGAACAGAGGGCACGATTTTTATCAAAAAAGATGAAGATGGTTATCTTGTTTGTTTCTTTGGAAATAACGAATTTTTCTTCTTTTTTTTCCTATGCTACAATAATAGCTGCAGCGGCGCATCCCTTAGGATTAGGTTTACAAACCTTCCTTATTTTCTCCTAACCGGGTCAACCCCCCATTGGGCCTTTTGGCCCAATCTCCCTATCCAGTTATCATTTCTTTTCTTTTTGTATTATTAGGTTAATAATAATAAATGAATAGTAACTTAGCTTAGCTGGCAAAACACAGTATCCATTACCCTCAAAGACCCGAGCTCGATTCCTGCTGGGGCTTTTTTCTGTTTTCTTTTACTCTTTTAAGCCTTTTTTTTCTTTCAATTCTAGTAAATTTGATTATATACATAGTTTAGTTTATTATAATTATCATTTCATTATAAACTACAAAAAAACATGTCATTAAATATTTTATAATATCAATTTTGTTTAGATATTTTTTTTTAAATTTCAATAATATAAATCTCAAATTATTTAGTTTATTTTCTCAATTAATATAGTTAGGAATTTTTGTAAATAATTTTACTAATTAACTTTTTCTTTAGTCTTAAATTTTTTGTCTAATCTCTTCATAATAAAAAATACCAAAAGGAAAAATATACATACATTCGATTTAATTTCTTTGTAATAAATTATTTTCTTTAATAGAATAGAATTTTATTTTTTCAGTCTTTCCTTACAAACAAAATACTAAGAACTTTATTCTCATACTTTGTAAATTAATTTTTACTTCATAGATTGTTATGGTTTTAATTAATTATTCGATTCAATCTGGTTGTATTGATTTCCTATTTGGACTTTTAATCGCATTGATCCATCCCCATTTGTAAATTTGTATTCCCATATTCCCAAAAGTTCTGTAATAGCGTAGAATTTTAATTTCTGCAATTTACTATTTTTCTTTATACTGTATAGTAATTAGACGTGTATGGTAAGATTTAAAATCAGCTGCTAGACAACCCTAATCAAAGTCAAATTAACTTGAATCAAACACACTTTTCACACGTGCACCTTTAGGATAATCTCGCTTGTTGCCTTCGAAAAAAATACAGTCATGTCCATCGAATATGGGACGTTTTAGCAAAGAACCTTCAATAAAAAAGATCGTAGTCCCTCGATGTCCCTCGATGTTGCCTTCTGTAAACGATCTAGTCCCTTACGAAAGTTACTAAAGCGTCTCACAAGTTGCCTTCTATGACTGTACGATTGACCTGCGCATGTCCCTTCACATCCAATGATGGGGCTTCTTACCAAACCAATGGTAAGATAGCAACATCTAAAGGAGGAGGAAAAGAACAAAGACCTTTTGAGTAGGTAGGATGCTCGTAGTTGCTTTCTCACAAACAAAAAACAATTTCCACACTTACACTTTCAAAACATCTTCAAAAATAAACATCTCTTTGAACTATTTTCAAAACCAACACTTTGTATACATTTTTATAAAGACGAGAATCATTACAAAGTTTGCCGAAACAAAGGCGTTTTCAAAATATTTTCAAACTTTCACCCATCATAAACATATTTTCAAATAAAGCATTTTAAAGTGATCTAGCAAGCAACTAAGAGCCCGTAGAAAACTACGGATGAAAAGGGTGCTAACACCTTCGCTTTTCATAACTTACCCCCCGAACTCAAGAAAAAATTTCAAAGGTCTTTCATGTTTTTTTCACCCTTTCCTTTATTGGATAAAAGAAAATTTGGTGGCGACTCTTGCTATCCGCAACAATTGCGATAAAATGCAAAACACACAAGTCAGTTCTCCCACCGTATTACACACATGTTCATATTCCTGCTGCTGGGTCAACTGCTGAAGCCCGAGGCAAAGAGAAAGTGATTGAGCCTGCCCAGACGGAGGCACCCTTAAAAGATGTTACAATTGAAGACCCCTCTATACAATAAATGGAAGAAATACTAAAGATTATCCGTAAAAGTGACTACAAAATAGTTGAACAACTGGGGCAGACACCCTCCAAAATATCCATGTTGTCCTTGCTATTATGCTCTGAAGCCCATGCTCAGACTTTGTTGAAATTTCATAAAAATGCTCATGTACCACAAGAGACCTCTACTGATCAATTTGAGAATTATGTTGCAAGCCTAACAACTGATAATGGTTTCTGATGCTAACTTAACTCAAGCAGGGAAGAATCATAACAAGGCCTTGCACATCTCTATTGAGTGTAAGGGCACTACTTTGGCGCATGTGTTAGTCGATACAGGTTCTTCCCTGAATGTATTACCAAAAGGTGCTCTAGATAGATTGGACTGCAAAGGGCTAGTGCTGAAACCTAATGATATTGTGGTAAGAGCCTTTGATGGTTCAAAAAGAATGGTGCACGGAGAAGTTGATCTTCCGATCAAGGTGGGATCTCATGTTTTCAACTCCACTTTTTATGTAATGGATATTCATCCAGCATATTCCTGTTTGCTAGGACGCCCCTGGATTCATAGGGAAGGTGCTGTTACCTCTACCCTACATCAAAAATTGAAGTATCCGGTGAAAGGGAAGATCGTTACAGTCTGCAGAGAGGAAGAATATATGGTCAGGCATTTGAATTCTTTCAAATATATTGAAATGGATGGTGAATTCATTGAAACCCCCTGCCAGACATTTGAAGTAATACCTACAATGATTGTCATTGCTAAAACTACTCTTTCTACTCCTAAGATCATCAAGGATTCACCAAGAATGGCTTCTGTGAAGGATGCTAGAGTTGTGGTAGAAGATGGTGGTTGCACTATCTAGGGAAAGCTTCTTGATATCCTCTACAAATCTAAAACATTTGGTTTAGGTTTCTCCTTAAAGGCTCAGAAGGAGATTCGACGTGTTCATCCTGGAGGACCACCTTTCCATATTATCAATAATGAAGTCAATGCTCTGGAAGACACTTACAGTGATGGTGACTTGGACAACTGGATATTCCCTACCATTAGCGGTGGACTCGACTGTTGGAAGACTAAAGACTTTGTACTAATCTCCTTCAGCCAGGAGTAATAGTTATTTCTGTTGTTATCACTTTAAGAAATTTGGTTATGTAATTTCTCTTTAAACAATGACTTTAAACCTCATGTCTTTCCCGGGGCACAATGGTCCATTTGTTAAGGGTTGTCATTTCAGATGTCATATCTTCATTTAATGAAAAAATTGGATGTTTTGCATTTAAATTTTGTGCTCTCTGTCTTTATTTTACTTTATTTGCACTTTCAAATAGCTGTTTGTTCTTACACACACCCACACACTGCATTGTAGATCCCCATCCACTCCGGATCTCGTTGATAACAATTCTACTATTGTCATTTATGACTTTTAAAATCCAATCTACCAAGCCGAAGACGAAGCTGAGGAAGATTGTGAGATACATGGAGAACTTTCCAGACTCTTAATTCAAGAGGAAAAGGCTATCCAACCACATGAAGAGTCAGTCGAAGTGGTAAACTTGGGTTCTGAGACAGATAGGAAAGAAGTCAAGATTAGCGCCAACCTAGGAGACAGTGTCAAGAGAAAATTGATTCAGATGTTGCACAAATATGTTAAGGTCTTTTCTTGGTCATATGAAGACATTCTAGGGCTCGATACAGATATTGTGGTTCACCGTCTGCCGATGAAAGAGGGTTGTGCTCCAATTAAACAAAAAGTTCGTCGCATGCACCCCGAGATGTCTGAGAAGATCAAATCTGAGGTTATGAAACAGTTCAATGCAGGGTTCTAAGCAGTGACATCATATCCTCAATGGGTTTCCAATGTTGTTCCAGTGCCAAAGAAGGACGGAAAGGTATGTATATGTGTAGATTACAAGGATCTAAACAGGGCAAGCCCCAAAGATGACTTCCCGCTTCAACAAATTGATGTCTTGGTCAACAACACTGCTTAACACAAGGTATTATCCTTCGTGGATGGTTTCTCGGGCTATAATCAGATCAAGATGGTGCCTGAAGACATGGAGAAAACTACCTTCGTCACACAGTGGAGCACATTTTGTTACAAGGTCATGCCTTTTGGGTTGAAGAATGCAAGGGCAACTTATCAGCGAGCCATGGTAGCTTTATTCCATGACATGATTCATCATGAGATAGAAGTCTATGTCAATGATATGATAGCCAGGTCAAAAACTAAGAGAGAACATCTTGACCATCTACACAAGCTGTTTGAGAGGATGAAGAAGTACAAACTAAGGCTGAATGCAAACAAATGCACCTTTGGGGTGAGGTCTGGAAAACTCCTAAGTTTCGTCGTTAGTGGTAAAGGTATTGAAGTTGACCCTGAAAAAGTAAAATCCACTCAAGAAGTGTTGGTTCCCCGTACCGAGAAGGAGGTCTGAGGTTTATTAGGACTACTAAACTACATTTCCTGATTCATATCTCATTTGACCGCTACTTGTGAGCCAATCTTCAAACTATTGAAGAAAGATCAAGTAGTCAGATGGAACAACGACTGTCAAATGGATTTTGATAAAATCAAGGAGTACTTACAAGAACCTCATATTTTGATGCCACTAGTTGAAGGGGGACCTCTAATCATGTCCCTAATAGTGCTAGAGAACTCAATGGGGTGTGTATTGTGGAAACATGACGAGTCTGGTCGAAAAGAGCATGCAATATACTACCTTAGTGAAAAGTTTAATGACTGTGAAAAGTGATATTCACTTCTCGAGAAAACTTATTACACTTTGGCATAGGCTGCTCGCCAACTAAGACAGTATATGTTGACTCATACCACTCTATTTATCTCTAAGATGGATCCCATCAAGTACATATTCGAGAAGCCATCTCTTTCCAGAAGAATAGCCCGATGACAAATGATCTTAACAAAATACGATATTCAGTACACCACTCAAAAATCAATCAAAGGAAGTGTACTGGAAGATCATTTGGCACATCAAGCAGTAGAGGACTACCAATCTATGAACTTTGAATTCCCAGACGAGAACATCATGTTGATTATAGATTGTGAAGAACTTGGGTTGTATAAAGGACCTGAGCTAGGATCCTGATGGACTACAGTTTTTGATGGAGATTCTAACGCGCTTGGCAATAGAATCAGTGCAGTAATCATCTCCCCCGCATGTTATCATACACCCTTCACTGCCAGTCTTTGCTTTAATTGTACCAACAACATGGCTGGGTACGAAGCATGCATCCTGGGTCTTAAAGCTGCTATTGACTTAAAAATCAAATTCCTGAGCGTATATGGGGACTCAACCTTGGTGATCAGTCAAGTCAAGGGAGAATGGGATACAAAGCATCAGAATCTTATCCCTTTTTGAAAACATGTGCTAACCTTGATTCCGTACTTCGAAGAGATTACCTTTGAGCACATCCCAAGGGAAGAAAATCACCTGGATGATGCTTTGGCTACCATGTCATCCATGTTCAACCTTAGATGGGACATCGAGGCTCCCAGGATTACCATTGAAAGGTTCAATGAACCAGCACACTGTTATAAACTTGATACTAATGGAGTAGAAGAGAAACCTTGGTTTCATGAAGTGAAGAGATACCTCGAGGCTCAAGAATACCCTGAAGGAGCATCTATCAATGAAAAGAAATTCCTGTGAAGTTTCTTAGCTAAGTTCTTCCTAAGAAATGGAATTATGTACAGGCGCAACCATGATTCAACTCTGCTCCGTTGTATGGACAAGAAGGAAGCAGAGAAAATTATGGAGGATATGCATGAAGGCATCTTTGGTACTCACTCCAACGGGCATACTATGGCTAAGAAAATATTGAGAGAAGGTTACTATTGGTTAACCATGGAAATTGACTGTCATCACCACTCAAGAACTTGTCATAAGTTCCAAATCTATTCTGATAAAGTTCATGTGCCTCCGGTTCCTTTGAATTTCATGTCTTCTCCTTGGCCATTCGCAATGTGGGGCATTGATATGATTGGAGAAATCAAACCAACCGCTTCTAATGGACATTGCTTCATTCTCGTCGCCATTGACTACTTCACAAAATAGGTTGAAGCGACTTCATTTACCTCAGTTACGAAGAGTGTTATGGCTCATTTCATTAAGCATAACCTCATCTGTCGGTATGGCATCCCTGAGAGAATCATCACAGGAAATGGTACCAACCTTAATAACACCATGATCATTGAGCTCTGCATGTAGTTCAATATCAAGCACCATAACTCTTCTCCATATAGACCAAAGATGAATGGCACAGTGGAAGCTGCCAACAAGAACATAAAGAAGATTGTGCAAAAGATGGTTATAACTTATAAAGACTGGCATGAGATATTACCATTTTCTCTTCATGGCTATCGCACTTCAACATAAACATCAACTGGGGAAACCCCATTCTCTCTAGTCTATGGTATGGAAGTTGTCCTACTTTTCGAGGTTCAAATTCCCTCTCTAAGGATTATGAAATATGCAGACTTAGACGAATACAAGTGGATTCAGACTAGGTTGGATCAATTGAATTTAATTGATGAAAAGAGGCTTATGGTTGTCTGTCACGGTCAGATGTATCAGAAACGTATGATCAAGGCCTTCAACAAGAAGATCAAGCATCATGTATATCAAGCTGGTGACTTGGTAATAAAGAGCATCATTCTACCACAAAGTGATCCCAGGGGCAAATGGACTCCCACATACGAAAGGCCATTTGTTGTCAAGAAAGTATTTTCGGGCGGTGCTATGATACTAACCACCATGGACGGTGCTATGATACTAACCACCATGGGCGGACATAGTCAAAAGATACTACGTATGAAAATGACCCGCTAGATTGACTGGCCTAGGCAAGAAAGGGCATCCCGGCGAACCAAAAAGGTTCGGGCAAAAATTAGGGATATATATAAAATATTGTACACCCGGCAAGTCGAAAACCTAAAAAGGCGGCTTGGGTAAAAAAGGTATCCTTGTGGACTGAAAACCCGAAATGGCGGTCCAGGAAAAAGTTAGGGATTAAAGCGTATGATTATGTCCCATTGAACCACTTACAACAAGCTTTATTACCAACATCAAGTTCAAACGGTGCAAATCGATTCAATCAACTTCTTATGACAGCAAGGGATGGTATGTTCGAAGGCATAGGGGAAATAACAGAGTTGGAACCCAACGAGATGGTTTCCACATAGCTATATATTTTGCTTTCACTTTGTACTCTTTTATTTCACGACGACATCCTCTTACTAGGATTTCCATCTCTTTGTACAAAATCACCTGTTTATGGGAAAATTATCAATACAAATATACCTTAAAGTTCAAACTTTTTTGTTTTTTCTGTTTTGCTTGCAAAAACGTCCAATAACTAAATTTGAATGAACATATGCATATAAACATGAGTGACTGTTAACAAGTATATGAGTAAGAACGAGAATAAGCATTTACTCAAGATTCTAGGGGTTGGGATGACATTAAAGCTGTCCATGAATCCCCACAGAGCCACTTCTATGAGATTATCCCCACAGAGTAATCTTCACAAATCCATCCCTAATAAGGATACATCCCCCACATTTGGCCCAACCTAAGGATTTCCCATCAGTATAGTTCATGGAAATTCTCTTACGCGGCTGAGTTTGAAAGTTGTAAAACCAATTTCCCCAAGAGAGTTTGTTTCCTCAGCAGAATATTTCTCTGTCAATAGGGTTTATTTCCCCAACAGATTACAGTCTCTGTGGAATTGTTACGAATCACTGGCAAAAGTCCTCTCCCCAGTAAAGACACCACTATCCCCGGAGAGTCACTACAAAACCTGGAACTAGACCAGATACCAGTTAACATTACTCTCCCAGACGAGTCAGAAGGTTATCCATCTCTTTTATCCTGAGTCAGGGTATATAAGAATTAAATTCTCCAGTAAAGCAATGAATAACCAATGTTCCTAAAACTCTTCTCCCTAAAGTAGAAGTCAACATTCCCTAGCGGAGTTTCCTCAAATAAAAGACAAGAATCCTCATCTGAAGCATTCTAGACAAGATTGAAGATACACATATTCTTCGTCCCGAGCAACAGGCAATGATTTATTTTCCCAGACAAAATACATCACGAGCTTACAAATACACCCTCACAATATTTCACATCCATATGTCATAACATATGCATACGAAACGCATGTAGCACAATCTCATTTATTTTGAGAACGTCATTATGCAATGCATTTCATACATCATGACATTGCATATAACCAACTCTTTACCTTTTCAGGAAGGTTCATTTAACAGATAAATATCATCAACAATTCTCAAAACAGATTGTAATTTTAATTCCCAAAACAAGACAGGGCGACTATCTACATGATGAATACTTCCTTCAGACATATTCTGGCTCAGATTAAATCAACCAAAGATTTATTATGATACTTCTTCCAGTAGACATTTTCCTGGCTCAGATTAAATCGACCAAAGATTTAACCTGATACTTCTCCTAGTAAACATTTTCTGGCTCAGATTAAATTGACCAAAGATTTATTCTGATACTTCTCCAAGTTAAAGACAGACGTAGATATCTTATGGCTCAGATTAAATAAACCAAAGATTTATTCTGATACTTCTTCCAGTAGACATTTTCTGGCTTAAATTAAATCGACCAAAGATTTATTCTGATACTTATTCCAGTTAAAGACGGGCGCACACATCTTCAGGCTCAGATTAAATCGACCAAAGATTTATTCTGATGCTTCTTCCAGTAGACATTTTCCTGGCTCAGATTAAATCGACCAAAGATTTAATCTGATACCTCTCCCAATAGACCTTTTTTGGCTCGGATTAAATCGACCAAAGATTTATTCTGATACTTCTCCCAGTTAAAGTCTAGCATAAACTTAATCTAATTTCTCTATCAACAGTTACTTTGGATGACATCTATAAGCCCATCTCCGACAACTCTTCATTACCTCTCCGAATGGCATCTTTAAGCCCATTCCCTACATAATCAAACCAACATCATTACTTCATGCACAAACGAGTGCAAATTTCTGGGCACTTAAGTGTTCAATCATCTTCCACCTTAAAGTCACGAATGGAAGATATGCCTATCTAACTCTTCAGGTTTAATAAGATTGAATAGGGACAACTATTGTACCCTAAAATTTTCCCTCCCTTTTTCTCAAGACATTTCTTACAAAAGTGCTCAAATGCTCAAGAGTTGATCGGACAAGCTCATCTCCTAAGCATTGGGTCCACAACTAGGGTTTTGGTTTTCTCAAGGAAAATTGGACTTCTAATGCCTCAAGTGACTTTCATGGTTCATCATAAGTCTCCAATAATGCTCATACCAAGTTTCAAGTCTTGCATCACAAATTTGCTCAGTCAATTGCTCAAATGACTGAAAATCAATTGTATTGAGTAAAAAGTCAATTATGGTCAACATACAGTCAAAATTCAAGATTTTTTTGCCAACATAAACATCTTGATGTTATATTCATCATTTAATCAAGGGTTGATCATAATTCCTCAAGAAAAGCACTAAAATCATCAAAGGGGCAAAATTGTCAAAATTAGGGTTTTTGATTGAGAATCATTGATCATTAACTTTTAACCTAATACATAACCTAATGAATTGAAGCATGATCTTAAGTACTCAATCAAAACATATTTACCTAATTACATGGTTCAAGACATTTCCAAAGGTGCAGGAGTTTGATAGTTGAAGAATTGAGATCAACAGATGAAAAGTCAATTGTCACACAAAAGTCAAACTTTGACTTTTTGGTCAACTTTACACTTCAAAGGTCAAGAGTCATAAAAAAATTCAAATTTGTTAAGCTTTATCAACAATAATCACAAAGTCAACAAAAAAATCAAAATTTCCAATACTTAGAAAAATTCTAAGTGTTTTTGCCCTTAATAAATTCACTACTTCATGACTATTTTTCACTAAGTTACAAGATGATTCAAGGAAAACTTTCAACATGAAAGTTATAGAGCATGATGAATTATAAACCTTTTTAATTGAGGAATGATGTCCAAAAATGTTTGGATTAGGATATATAGGCCCATAAGTCATGACATTTTTATCTAACACTTAGAGAAATTTTCAACAAGTTTGGTCAGATTTTTGTCTCAACTTCTTGGCAACTTTTCACCAAGTTCCAAGTTGATTTAGCCAAAGTGGTCAACATGAAATTTGTAGACAATGTTTCAAGCTTTACAAAATGTCCAAGAAAACATTTTTATCATGATTGAGCTAAGAGATTCGAAGAGATAAAGTTGGATATCCATTCTTGAATTATAGGTCATTTTGTGATGAACATGAGATCAAATCTCCAAGCCATGCTGCACAAATATTGCTTTGCAGGCTTCTAACTTGCAAATCTTTCCATAATTAAATGTTTACACAACTGATTAAATCATTATCCAAGTGTTTGAGCCATTGTCCAAACCAATTTTCCATTTTGGCACAAAGTTACAATTTCCATTCTTGTAAAGCATGCTTTATCATAAAGTCCACTCTCCTTGAGCCTCTAACTTGTTCCCTGTACACACACTCCACACAAAAGCCAGAAGCAACATGTTTAAAGCCTCTAAGCACTCTAGATTGCCATGTACTTAACATGGAACCATGTTCTTTAAGTTTTCTTCATTTATAATCCATCCAAACCACAACATGTGATCTTGCAAATCTGATCAGCTCATTCCCTCCAACCTTTCTCTATAAATAGAGAGGTCCATTTGCAAGCTAGACACGAGTTCGTAAGCCTTCTAACCCTCTAAAACTCTCCCAAATCAGATTTGTACATAAAACCTCCATTGTTTGCAAGTTCTGACCTTGAACTTCAAACACCTAATCCACTCGTGCGTTTTCATTTTTAATCCATCACAAAGTTTCTATAACTCATTTAGAACCTATCCAAAGCCCTATTTCATCACCGTAACATCATCTTCATCATCCTCCATTTTCAAGAATAGAGCTCTGCAACTTGACTTGTCCAGAAGAATGCAACCACTCTCAATGCAAAGTAAGCATTGCAATAGCTTCCTGGGAGTTCAGTGAAGCTACCCAAATCATCACAACACCTCTAGGAGTGCTCCAACTTCAAACAAGATTATCAATTTTGAGGTAAGTTTTCTAAACTTTAAACTTTTTGTACAAGCATCATTAATTTTTACTTTCTAAATAAAAAATATAGACATCATTACCCTGAAGCTAACCATGTGCTTACGTTTCATTTATCTTGCCTGAGTGATGAGAATTTTAGATTTGAAATTTATGAAATATTAGGGTTCAGTTTGGTACCAACAAAAATTCACTTTAATCTTTGAGTTTTAGCTTATGTTAATGGAATGGTTGGATTCGTGGTGAAAAAATAAGCAAGTTCCATGTTTACACTTTTAAAAATGATTGAGAAATGGAAGAGTTTGAAAATTCAAAAATGTTATTGAAGTTACTGGCGCAAGGAAGAAGATGAAGTCCATTTAGAAAAGAGTTTGTAATATATTTATTGGTGTCTGTTTCATAACCGGATGAAACAACCACCCCAGTGGTAAAGGAAGTGCGTGTATGACCATAGGGACCTGGGTTTGAGCCCCAGTGTTACCCTTTTATTTGTTTCATATTTTCTTGTTTCAACTTCAATACAAACAAGTTCTACAAGCGCATGGTACACCTCATTTCCTCCCCACCTGATCATCACAAGGCCTTATCCAATGCTCAATACTGCAAGCCCATATTGCCTCACAATGAGCCATCCCCACTGAATCATCCAGCGCTTGGAATTTATAGTTCTGGGCTTTTTGTTTTTGCTAATTTCTCACCCCCATTTTTACTTTTTCAAACACAGACCCATTCTAACATTTATTTATATTTTATTTTCTGCTTCAAACAAAACACACTGACTTGGGCCCTTTTGTCTTCTTTTTTGCTACTTTTAACCCCCATTTTACTTTTACAGCACCCAGACAGATTTTATTTTCTTTATTATATTTTAATTAATTATTTTTTAAGTTCTATTTATTTAATCACAAAAATCATAAAAAATTTAGATTTAGTTTTCTAATTAATTAGTTTAATTTTTGATAATTAAAAATTGTTTTAATTCAATCACCTTGATTTAATTAATTAGAATTAAGTTTTATACTTCAAATATTTTTCTAAATAAAACATCAAAAATATTTTCTAAAACAATTATTTTCTCTTTAAAAATTAGAGATAAAATAGACTTAGGTTTTATTTAATTTCTATTTCTTTTTAAACTAACATAGATTTTTAGTTTAATTAACTAATTAGTTTCTTTTCAATTAGGACTAATTAATTTCTTAGGTTAACCATAAAAGCTTCTTCTATCAAAAACCACAAAATAATTTCTTTTCTCTTTTCTTCATCCTTACATTTTTGTGCATTTTATTATTACGCATTATCATTTATGTAATTGGTGCATTATCATTTATGTAATTGGTCTGTAATAGATAATTAGGATTTTATTTGCATTCCATCCCCATTTATAAATTTTTACCCCCAATTCCCAAAGCATTGTAATAGTGTAGGACATTTAAATTCCACAATTTATCGCTTTCCTTATTATTGTTAGTAATTAGGGTTTGTATGGCAAGATTTAAAATCAAACATTAGACAATCCTAATTCAAGATAAAATATTTGAATCAAACACACTTTACACACTTACACCTCTAGGGTAACCTCACTTGTTGCCTCGGATATAAACAGTCATTTCCCTTGAACGTGAGATGCTTTAGCAAAAGACCCTCGATTAAAAGATCATAGTCCCTCGATGACCCTTCGATGTTGCCTACGGTAAATGATCTTAGTCCCTTACAAAAATTACTAAAGTGCCTTACAAGTTTCCTTCTATGACTGTACGATGACCCACGCCTGTCCCTCACATCCAATGATGGGGCTTCCTACTAACTAATGGTAGGATAGCACTATCTAAAGTAAGAAGAAAAGAACAAAGACTTTTTGAGTAGGTAGATAGCTCGTAATCGCTTTCTCACAAACTAAAACAACCTTCCTCACACTTCACACTTTCAAAACAACTATTTTTAAAAACACTTTTCAAAATAAACCTTTTGTATATGAAACCACCCGGCCGAACCCGTCATCTGGATGTAATGAAACATCAATGAAGTCGCCACCGAACGTCTTTTATCCCGCCGAAAGGGAAAGGTGAACATCGAGAAAACCTGAAAAGGGAGAAATCACGATCTTTCGACCGAGAGATCGGGTAAGGGAGTTTGTTACGCGAGGGGAAGGTATTAGCACCCCACACGCCTGTAGTACTCTATGGTATCCACTCTTGTTGTCTAATCTAATGGGTGTGGTAAAATCCTATGTCTATGTCTTAAAGATAAAAAGGGAATGCATACGAAAGAAAAGAAGAAAACAATGTAGGGAAAATAAAAGTTATGCTCGATTGGGCCCTATCCCAATGCCTACGTATCCCTTTTAAGGAATCAGAGCAGCCGTAGTTCGACTTATATATTCTGGTTGGTTTGTGTTTTTTAGTTAAGACAACAAAAACAGTCAAGATGGCAAAACATCAAATGAGACAACAAACAAATAGGATGGTAAAACATCGACTAAATAATAACATAGTAACATGTCAAAGATGGCGAAACATCAAATTATAAAACAACACACCTAACAGTGACATTGAGAGTCAAAGTAGGATAACCAACATATGTGATGGCGAAACATCGACTTTCAAACAAATGTGTGATGGCGAAATATCGACTAAAAAGATAACAAAGATATCATGGCAAATATGGAGAAACATCAATAAACCGGATGGTAAAACATCACACCTAACAATGATATTGAGAATCAAAGTAGGATAACAAACATGTGTGATGGCAAAACATCGGCTTCAAATAAGTGTGCGATGGCGAAACATCGGCTAAAAGGTAGTAGGGTATCATGGCGAAGATGGCGAAACATCAATAAAACGGATGACAAAACATCACACCTAACAATGATATTGAGAATCAAAGTAGGATAACAAACATGTGTGATAGTGAAACATCGGCTTCAAACAAATGTGCGATGGCGAAACATCGGCTAAAATATAATGAGGTATCATGACAAAGGTGGCAAAACATCGATAAATCGGATGGCAAAACATCACACCTAATAATGATATTGAGAATCAAAGTAGGATAACAAACATGTGCGATGGTGAAACATCGGCTTTAAACAAATGTGCGATAGAGAAACATCGGCTAAACCAGATTTAAAAACAAAGCCAAGAGGCGCACAAACAAATAAAATTGATTTGTATCTTTTACCTTGAAGAAGGGTTTGAGTTTGTTAGAGGTGTTTTATGATTTGCCAAGAAAAACAATTTTTGTTTTAAGATGCAAAATGCAAAGGAAGAAGAACAACTAAGGGAAACTAGCCTAGCACTATCCCTAGTGTTATCATACATTGATTGACCCTAAGGTTGAGGATAAAGGGAGGTTCTACCCTATGTTAGCATACATGGATTCCTACCTTAATCAACATGTTAAAGTAAGCTTAACAAAACTATCCTATAAGGAACATGCAATGAGAGCGGAGTCGTGATCTTAATTTCTAAATTGAGTGACTCATCGATCAACAATTAAAGAAGAAAAACAACAAACATCCTATAGGGAACATGCACTGAGAGCGAAGTCGTGATCTCAATTTCTAAATTGAGTGACTCATCGATCAACAATTAAAGAAGAAAAAATAATAAACATCCTATAGGGAACATGCACTGAGAGAAGTCGTGATCTCAATTTCTAAATTGAGTGACTCATCGATCAACAAATGAAGAAACAAACACAATACATGTATCAAACAAAAATAGAGGGCCTCCTGACATGTATCAGCAACAGAGGTCCCATCATGCAACATAGAACTATGCAAATAGAAGAAAGGAAATAGTGCAATACCAAACGGATAACTATCCGTAGCAATAGAACAAGAATAAAATAAACCCAGAGAACTTCAAGCAAGCTGGCATCAACAGACAAATCAAGTCAGAAATTACGCCATCAGGATGTAAGTATTGAGATTATCAGATATGAACAGATCACATGGGAAATGTATAGCATTCATAGTCACATATACATATATCCTGCATAAACTATCAAACATGCCAAGCACAAGAGTAGTGCCAATATAATAAATTGTGTTCCACAAATAAAGTGAAACACAATAGCCTCAAGCCAAAAATGGAAACTTTCCTCAAAGTACCTCACACATTCAACAACCAAGTTAGTATTCCCATAAATAGAATGATGATTCACATAAGGGATGGATGATGATACCATAATGAAATGAGAAAAAATGATAGCAACTATCAAACATTAGTCATGATAGACAAAAGGAAACAGGCATATGCATAATTTGGTCAAAAGAATTAGAGGGATGTTGCTCCTTTCTATCACCATGTTGAGTTGACAATTGAATATCAATCAAGGATCATGGGAGATTGATAAGAATAAAATCAAAGACCATGAAGGTCAGTAGCAAACACAATTCAATCATGCTCAATTACTTCAACACAGCTCACAAGCATAATAGAAGAGGAATCCCACACAATGCCTCAAAAGGTTCAATCATTCAAACATGGGGCATTAAGAGAAATGACTTGAGTTTACATGAATAAACAGAACCAACATGATCATTATGTGCCTAATCATAGGCCTCACTCAAGTTCATTGACCATCAAACAAATTGCAACAAGATATGAAACATTAATTGGGTACCTTCACTTCAAAAATACATCAAAAATAGAAAAGGATTTCAATAATTCAAACCAAAAATTTCTTAGCATCTTTGAAGTGTGTAGAAGTCAAAAAGCAAGTCTTAAGTTCATGAATAATTGAGGAGGGGATCAAATGAGGCCCAAAGTTCAAAACTAGTTGGCCAAACTATCAAAACTAGACAAGTTTTCAAAATAATTCATGGAAAAATATCAAACCAAGTCAAATAATTCAAGAAAAATGGTTTTCAGATCCTCAATACATTCATGAACCATAAACAAGACCTAAATTCCATTGAAAATACAGGGCATAATGGTTTTGAAAACGAAACTTGCAATGTAAGCTACAAAACCCTAATTGTTTGAATTTTAATCTTAAATATTAATTAGGTAAGATCAAAATTAAAACAATTCAAACCAAGATCATGAAAATCACAAGGAAACCCTAAATGTCAGAATACATATTTTTTCACATTTTTTTGAATTAGAGAAAAGTCAAAAATAAAATCAAATTCAAACAATTAATCAATTAAACAAATAATCACCTCTCAAAATAAAATTTTAATAAAAATTCATAAAAATATCCAACCAAAATTATATTCAAATATTATAATTCAAAACACACATCCCTGATTTTTTGTGGAATATTTGAATTAAAGTAAATATTAAAACAAAATTAAACAAACAATTAAACAATTAAACTATTATTAAATGAAAATAATGCAAACCCTAGCCAAAATTCATAAAAAGGTCAAAATAAAATTATATTCATACTCTATGATTAAAAACAAACTTATATGATTTTTTTGAGGATTTTTGAATTAAAGGAAAAATTAAAATAAAACACAAACAAACAATTAACAATCAAACTATTATTTAATGGAAAAAATGAAAACCCTAACCAAAAGTCATAAAAATATCAAAAATAAAATTATATTCAGATTCTATGATTAAAAACAAGCTTGTATGATTTTTTTGAGGATTTTTGGATTAAGAAAAATATTAAAATAAAATTGTGAAACAAAAGAAATCAAATAAAACTCCCAAATTAAACTTTTAATCAAATATAGGAAAAAATACCAAACAAATTTCAGAATCAAATTCTAAATAATTTTAAGAGTTCAAAACATTTTTTGTGGAATTTTTAGATCAAAGAACTATTAAAATAAAAATAATCTTTAAACAAACAATTATTTAAACTTATGAATTTTTAAACCAATCAAAACATTTTTAAAAATTCCAATAAAATTACACAAGATAGTAGAAATTGTTTTGGACATGGGATAATTTTTACAGAGTTTTTAAAATTGTTTTGATTAAGAAATAAAAATCATAAAAACAAATAAAAATCAAATAATATGAAATGCATTAAAATTTAAATCAAGCCAATCACAGCGTGCCACCCCACTTCATCTTCAACCTCCAGCATAGGGAAAAACGCGTGCAACACAACAGGTCATGAGCCTATGTTCAGATCCATCAATCATGCCCGTTTCTCAACCAAAATCCATGAAATCAAGTGCAAATTAAAGCTAGCATATCATACTACATTATGCAATTTGAATCAATCTCAAAGATCAAGCATGGATCAAGAAATAAAGTCTCAAAAACTGAAAAAACTTACTGCAAACATCAAAGTCGTGAACACGATTTCAACAATTCTGCTTGAATCAAAGCTCAAATATACATCAATCCTAATGATTGGCCAGCTAGCAACTCAATGGACATGATTTACATCATCAATTCAAGATGAGACACATAAATCAAAGTTCAAGAAACTCACATGGATGTGAAAACTGGAAACACAATTCCTTCACTCCAGAAGCAATCCAATGGTGCTGGCTTGATCTCCTTACTTCACTGAAGCTGAAACACCAAGAATTTTGAAGAATGATCCAAGGAGAAGAGAGATTCGAAGCAATTTGTAGAGATGCTTCAAAATTTTCAGATTTGCAATGTAGCGATTATGAACCTATTCCTTCACAACTGAGCCTTGATTCTTGTTATATAGCACGAGGGTAAGAGGATAGAAATGGTATTTGGCACTCAAAACTGTTGGAGGGCAAGTTTGGTAGTTTTGGCAAAAAATGAGCATGCACATGGAGCCTGCGTTTCACTCGTGCATTTGCTTGCCTTTTGTGCATTTTGTGAGTCAAATGAAGTCATAATTACATGCCCAAAGTGACAACTCATGATTGTTTGAAATGAAGAAGTGTTGGTGATTTTGCAAAATTAAGCATGTTTTGTATTTTTTTCATTCAAGCAAGTTCATGAAGCACATGGGCACGAAATGGTGAGTGTAATGGGCCTCAGCATGTCACAAATCATTCATGGGCTTGATTAGAAACAAAAGGAATGGCTAAAACTCGAGTTTGCAAGAAATGGCCATTTTGCATACTTGTCAAAATTCAATGAAATGCCTCAAAATTCCAAAGCTCACAACTTGCTCATATTTTTGAATTTGGACACAAATGAGTACAATTTGGAAAGGTATTGAAAAGATCTACAATCCCTTAGTTTTGAGTTACAAGTTTATCTTCAAAGATCGAAGGAAAATTGTGTTTGGAAGACTTTGAAAGTTATCGAATCATCGCAAATCATTTGTTTGATTTCGAATTTTCTTAACCACAATTATTTTCTTAGGACTATGATTCTCACGTTGAAGTTTGTTAATTTTACAAGATTGATGAATGTTCTTAAAACATGTTTGTTTTGGCAATAAAGTTCCATTTTAATCGAGCATGGCGTACGAGTTCATTTTGAATTCAAGTTTGATTTGGACATGATGCGAAGATTAAGATTTTCATTTAAATGACCATGGTTTTGGGTTCGAGTTAACCAAGTGGAATTGAATTCTTAAACATTTATTTTGTTTAGAATTTTGATTGGAGTACAAGGCGCATGATTTACTTGAAATACAAGTTACAAGAGTCATTTGTGATTGCTTGAAGTTCAATTTACAAAATCAAGGTGTATCATTCAAACCACTCAATTGAGAATTTCAAAGTTCAAACAAAATCCAAGATTTGTCTAATTTTTGTACAACAAATTTCATCATTCACAAATTTACTCAAGTTTTGTGTTCATTACATTACAAGTAAAATATAAGTTACAATGATTTGTTTACAAAAAGAAATATTGCTTCTTCAATTTTCTTTTGCTTCATCTTCAAGAAATCCATCCACACCTCGCCATGGTTTCTTCTCTTTTCAACCTCGCTCCAACCCTCGTGCCCAAGAAACAAGAAAGGAAAAAGTTAGCTAGCATCGTGAAAAACTCAAGCAAGAATTATTTGTTAGCAAATAAAGCTCATCATCAGGGTTTGCATTTGGAATCAGAATTTAAAAGGTTTTTGTCTTCAATCATAAGATATCTCCTCCTACCTTTGCAAATCACAAAAAATATGGTTTTTCTTGGTTCACAAAAGGGAAAAGAAAATGCTAAATATTTTTCAAAACAGCCCCAAAGCTGCCAAACAGAAGCGTAAAGCAAATGATGCAGCATCCCAAAGCTGCCAAAACAAAAACAGCACATCAAGCTGTAGCAACAACAAAACAGGCTGCAATGCAGCAGAACCAAAACAACATAACAAAGCAGCAACGCTACCAAATAGCAGGCAGAAAACAACAACAAAATGGGCGGCCTAAACAAAATAACAAAATAGCAGGCTAACGCAGCAACTAGGCTGCCAAACAAGTGCAGAAAGTAATGACAGAACAAGGTAGCAACAACAGGTAAAAACAAATAAAATAGCAGCAATTCAAAAACAACATGTAAGCTAGCACTAGCTCACATAAAACCTGCATCATCATTTTCCTTAAATTGAAAACCCTTTAGAAAGTTGTATGAAAAGCAAAATGGCTTTTATATTTCATTGAAAGATAAAATAGGAAAGAGACAGGTTTAAAAGATATCACCTAGCTCACACAACATGCCAAAGTAAGCTCTATCCAAATCTGCCCAAAACTCAGTCTAAATGTTGCACAAAATAGGCAACCTAAAGCCTGCATCTCAACATGTTCAAAGTCAGCATACCACACATGTTCAAAACTTCACCAACTTCCCCCCCCCCCCCCCCCCCCCCACTTTTCACCCTTATCTCATTAAAAAGACAGCCACTGTTTCACTAAGGGGGGAATGGTAGGAGAGCAAAAATCAATCAGAAAACCAATAAAGAAAGATAACCAAGCCAGCATACACAAAAAGCCAGAAAACCAAACAAAAGATAGAACAAAATCAATATCAACTGTTATCCATCACCACAACCTGTATCAAACATAGAGATTGAATCGACTTCAACTCAAATCCATAACCCTTTCCAACTGATTTTCCTTCCTCACTCACCCTCAGTCACAACTGAACACCATCATCTATCTCATCTCTCCATCCAGCAAACTCAAAACAACTAGCTTCCAACATGGAATCGTAAGAAAAGAAGCCAACAAAACCAACAAGAGGACCAAAACTAGTAAACGAAGGAGGAAGCCATACCAGAAAGAAAAGCTTCAATAGGTATGATTCTTTCCCCTATTCTCACACCTCTATTTGCATACTTTCTGCACCAATTATGGCATGATTCCTATTTGTTACTGCATTAGAAAAGGGATAATAAATTAGTAAAAAAAAGAAAAAAAATCATTAGACAGAAAACTATAAAATGCAGTAAAGCAAGCCTTTAACCTTCTCCAACCCATCACCGATTCCCCTTCATTAACATTATAAGATGCGAAGTTTAGGGTTATAGAGAGGTTTGGACTTGAATCGATAAGAGGGTAGCATCGCTAGGTCGAATCGGCGAGGATGAGAGAGATGAGAGAGACAGGTTCGGGTTACAGAGTTGTTGGAGAAAGGTGAGGATAAGATGACGATAGAAGTCTTGGTTTAACATAGGGGTATCGAGAGAGAGGGAAGAAGAGAACACTAGATTAGGAAGAGAGAAAGGGTTTTCAATGTTTTTTTTTCTTTTCCCAAACAACAACAACGGTGCTTCTGTCTCTAGGGTTTCAAACCCTTTCCATTTCCTTCCCAGAACCGGGTTTGGGCCTGGTTTATTTGGCCCAACCCATTTTTTAGTTTTAAATTATATATTGGCAAAGGTAATTAAAGTGATGAATGAACAATTGGTGTGATGGTTAAGGCGTTGGTGTTTGGAGGAAAGGTCCTGGGTTCGAGACCCCCCAGGACGTTTTTATTTCTTTTCTGATTCCAGTTTATTTTTTGGACAAAAAAACCTCTTGGGCTTCTCATTGCTGGGCCTCAGCGCCCCAGCCCCTTTTTACACCATACCCTATGATTCGGTTTTCACACCCCCAGGCCCAATATTTTCTATTTGTCTTTGTCTTCTTTTAAATAAATAAAAAATAATGATTAGTTTTAGACATGTTGATTTTCTTTTCTCATAAAAAAGTTCTTTACAACATTAACATAAAAATGACTAAAAATTTAATTTAGGACTTTGTAAATAATTTTGTCAACTTTTTTTTATATATAGTTTAATAAACTTTAATTTAAAATATTTAGTTTATACATAATAAAACTCAAATAAGAATAGTATAATAGAATTTTATTTTCAATTTTTCACAAACAAAATATCAAGAATTTTTTGTTATACTTTGTTAATTAATTTTTGCTTCATAAAACTATTGTAGTTTTAATTAATTTGTTCGATTCGATTTGGTTGTATTGATTGTCTATTTTGATTTTTAATCGCATTTACCCATCCCCATTTATAAATTTGTACCCCAATTCCCTAAAGCTCTGTAATAGCGTAGAATTCTAATTTCCGCAATTTACTGTTTCCCTTATACTGTATAGTAATTAGGCGTGCATGGCAAGATTTAAAATCAATCGCTAGATAACCCGAACACACTTTTCACACGCGCACCTCTAGGGTAACCTCGTTTGTTGCCTCGGAAACATAGTCATGTCCCTCGAATATGGGACGCTTTAGAAAATACCCTTCAATAAAAAAAGAACATAGTACCTCAATGTCCCTCGATGTTGCCTTCGGTAAAACGATCTAGTCCCTTACAAAAAATTGCTAAAGCGTCTCACAAGTTGCCTTCTATGACTGTACGATTGACCCGCGCCTGTCCCTTCACATCCAATGATGGGGCTTCTTACCAAATCGATGGTAAGATAACAACATCTAAATGAGGAGGAAAAGAACATCTAAGACCTTTTAAGTAGGTATATTCGCTCCTAGTTGCTCGCTTACTCACAACAAAAACATTTTATACACCAACACTCTCATTTTGAAACATTTTCAAAAGACAACACTTTGTACGCCTTCTTATAGAAACGAGAGCCATTACAAAGACACCTTTTCAAAATCACTTTCAAAAACACACTCCACAAACACCTCTTTGAACTATTTTAAAAAATAACACTTTGTACGTGTTCTTATAGAAACGAGAGCCATTACAAAGTCACATTTTCAAAATACTTTAAAAATCCACACCACAAACACACTTTCAAACAAAAGCAAGTGATCTAGCAAGCAACTAAGAGCCCGTAGATAACTACGGATGAAAAGGGTGCTAATACCTTCCCTTTTCATAATCTACCCCCTGAACTCAGAAAACATCTCTAAAGGTCTTTCCTGTTCTTTTTAGCATTTCCTTATTGGATAAAAGAAAAGTCGGTGGCGACTCTTGCTAACCGCAACAATTGCGATCAAATGCGAAACACCAAGTCAGTTCTCTCACCATGTTACAGTTTCTAATGATTTCCTGATTGGACCAATTAGGATTGATCTATGTTAACAATTAGGGTTGGACCGTCATTGTTAATGTTTTTTGATACGATTAAACTATATTAGATATCATCTAGGACTAGGGATACCATATAGTTACCAGTGAAATCTTGATAATATTGAATGCTATGTAGCATCGTAATTTTCTAAGGACTTAGATATTAGGATGGTTGATCAAAGGTTTTCCCACTGAGGATTTAGGGGAAAATAACCTAAAGATCCGGTAATTGAAGGTTATGAACTGGTTGAAGAGATCAACATTAAGGATCATTACAGGGCAAATCACACACTTACCCCTAGCATAGTACTCATACTAGTAAACGTTAAATTTTTGTTTAATTGAACCATGCATTAAACTCGGTACTATACGCAGTCCTCGAGATCGATATCCAGGGGAAATTATCTATTACTACTGTAAGATAAAATAGTACACTTGATATTTTTCCCATCAAGTTTTTGGCACCGTTGTCAGAGATTGTCTAGTTATTGAGTGTAATTTGAGTTCAATTAGAATTTTGTTGCTCTGTGTTGCGATAAAAAATGTAGCGGGGTAAATCGGAGATCATCTGTTGGACAGAGTGTGGAAATAAACACACAATTATCTGAAATTCTTTTGATGAATCAACTTTTAAGAATTAACGACCGACCGTATTTCTGCCTCGAGACTCGAAACCCTAATTGATGTACGATGTTCGATGTTCTTCTTTCAGACCTATTTCCTGCACATGAAAACAAAACAACAAAACATACACTTTGTGCTTGATTAGTGGTTAGTCATTCGTAAGATAAAATGCTCACAACACTTGATAATCTCTACACAGTCAAAGCTCGAAAGTGAAACATTCAGAACCTACCATATTCTGTGACCTTGATGTATATATAAAGTAATGCAGATGAAGCAGGGATCTTAGGTCAAAAATTGGGGTATGACAGTTGCCCCTATTTAAGTTTCTTCTATCCGGAGATATGAAGATTAAAATCTTCGTCTCGACGAGATTGAAGGTACTTAAATACATAATACGCAATTTTTGCCCTAAGATATCGCCATTATGTTTATGATATGAATGTAGTATTTGAACTTTATGGAGAATGATATTGTATGAGACAAAATAATGCTGGAGAAACCAAGCACAAATAACCCACAGGAACAAAGATTATACACTACTGGGGAAATGAGCCATCTACTTCGAATGATAGACTCTTAACGGAGAATAAAATTTGAGAGAAGACACCTTCTGACCCTAACAAAGAAGACGCATTGCATAGGTCACAAAAAAATGATTATTGACCCAAGATGATGGTGAGTTCATAACTCAAGGTCAAAGATAGACAAAAGATGTGTCAACTTTTGCTGATAGTGAGCTACCGACTTTTACTGAGGGTAGAGATTCACAACAAACTTCTCTATGGGATTTTTCCGGAGAGATACCATTTGATGCTGAAATAACATATGGTTGTAGATACACAAGCTGCTCAAATAAAGAAGCAACCACTTGCTGTCTTCAAAGGATGTCTATAACATACAAGCTGCTCAAATAAAGAAGCCGCCACTTGCTGTCTTCCAAGGATGTCTATAACATACAAGCTGCTCAAATAAAGAAGCCGCCACTTGTTGTCTTCAAAGGATGGTGTATAACATACTAGCTGCTCAAATAAAGAAGCCTCCACTTGTTGTTGTCCAAAGATGTCAATAACGCACAAGTTGCTCATGAAGAGACCGCCGCTTGTCATTTTCCAAAGATGTCAATAACGCACAAGTTGCTCATGAAGAGACCGCCGCTTGTCGTTTTCCAAAGATGTCAATAACGCACAAGTTGCTCATGAAGAGACCGCCGCTTGTTGTTTTCCAAAGATGTCAATAACGCACAAGTTGCTCATGAAGAGACCGCCGCTTGTCGTTTTCCAAAGATGTCAATAACGTATAAGTTTCTCATGAAGAGACCGCCGCTTGTCGTTTTCCAAAGATGTCAATAATGCACAAGTTGCTCATGAAGAGACCGCCGCTTGTCGTTTTCCAAAGATGTCAATAATGTACAAGTTGCTCATGAAGAGACCGCCGCTTGTCATTTTCCAAAGATGTCAATAACGCACAAGTTGCTCATGAAGAGATTTCCGCTTGTCGTTTTCCAAAGAAGTCTCAGAAGAAAGTTGTGATAACACTGCCAAGAATAAAATTCTTCTTCAAAGGAAACCATGAATAGATCCTTCCTAAGGAGATCAGATACTTAAATGCGCAAAATAAATGCACCATCCATCTAGGTTGCCTAGCTCGGATAAAACCACGAGATAGCCTATGCAAGAGACAAAAAAACTCAATCCAGGAACAAACCAGAGAGAAAGATAGTTAAACAAGACTCCACCCAATGAGAAAATAGCTCAATTGGGGATTCACCCTATCCAGAGATGGACAAGGAATGCTAAATCAAAAAATTCATCCACGAGGATTAGCTCAGCTGGGGAATTAGAAAGGAAGCACATTTTCTGCCTAAGTTAACATTCTACTTGGAAAGAACAGGTACGATGTTGGAATAAACATAAACAAGGTATACAACCCAAAATCATCGACAAATGTGAATGTGTATGCATGATGTAAGTGTAAATGAGTAAATGGATGTTATGCTGACAAAATAGATAAAGGAAATAACTTGAAGATGATAGGATAACACAAAATGATTAGATACTCGGCCAATCTCAAAGATACGAAGAAAAAAAAAACTGGAACTGGAACAAAGGCAACGTTAGAGCATATCACGCTACAAGGCTCAAGTCTTCTGGGGAGAAGAGTATTTAAATCCAATCTCCTAACACCAATAGACCACTGACATGATACAAAACGTACCACACTTCAGAAATTTGTCCAATCAAAGATAACCGAAACAAAGCTTAATCGGAATTACTGGGGAGTCACCAAACTTAGTACTCTACTAGAAACACAAGATTACTCAACCGACACCTCATGATGATTTCGAAAGAAAACATGTTCATCATGCAAGGATGAATTACTATATTGTTTTGCATTTCATGGCTTAACCATCCTCGGAGCAACTGTTAATATTCCTTTCAATATTCATGACACATTTCAAAATAGGAATGCGTTAATTAACTTTGTTTCAAATATTGCCATAAAAACTAAAATTTTGCCCACAAAAAGATAAATGCTCAAATTTCATTAATAAGATGGTAGTTCGCTAATAATGCGACTCCAATGGTTTACAAAAATTTGGGAAACAGTACATGAAAGAAAAAGGTTACACAAAAACAATGATCATTATTCTCCTTAACAACTTCGAATTCTGAGATGTTTCAAATGCCATGACTGGTCTGATCAAAAGCCTGCCTAAGCCGCCCCTTCGGGTTTTCAACTTAGCGAACCGTTAATTCAAACCTAGGCGAAATACTTCTTGACTGCATCGGCGTTCACGGAGCGCGGGAGTTCTTCACCATCCATATTTATGAGAATCATGGCACCTCCAGAGAAAACCTTCTTAATGACATACGATCCTTCATAATTCGGAGCCCATTTTCCCCTAGAATCAGGTTGGAAAGATAATATCTTCTTGAGCACGAGGTAACCTTCTCTGAATTCGCGTGGTCGAACCTTCTTATCAAAAGCCTTCTTCATTCTTTGCTGATATAGTTGACCGTGACACAACGCTGTCACTCTCTTTTCTTCAATTAAATTCAATTGATCATATCTACTTTGACACCATTCAGCCTCGGAAAGTTTAGCTTCCATCAAAACTCTCATAGACGGGATCTCAACCTCCACAGGGAGTACTGCTTCCATGCCATAAACTAGGGAAAATGGGGTTGCGCCTGTTGAAGTTCGAACTGAAGTACGATACCCATGCAGAGCAAACAGAAGCATTTCATGCCAATCTTTATAAGTTACCACCATCTTCTGGATAATCTTATTGATGTTCTTATTAGCAGCTTCAACAACCCCATTCATCTTTGGCCAGTAGGGAGAAGAATTATGATGTTCGATCTTGAACTCTTCACAAAGCTCTTTCATCATTTTGTTATTCAAATTCGAACCATTATCAGTGATGATCTTGCTCGGGATGCCGTATCGATAAATGATCTGATTCTTGATAAATCTAACCACCACCTGTCTGGTTACATTAACATAAGATGCTGCTTCCACCCATTTAGTAAAATAATTGATCGCTACCAAGATGAAACAATGACCATTTGAAGCTTTGGGTTCAATCATTCCAATCATCCTTTGGACTAGCCCTATTCAGATCTCTATAGTCTACACACATTCGAACTTTGCCATCCTTCTTAGTAACATGCACTATATTGGCTAACCATTGAGGATAGACTGATGTAACAAGGAAACCTGCATTAATTTGTTTTTGAACTTCTTCTTTGATCTTGTCAGCCATATCGGGACGAGTCCTTCTCAACTTCTGCTTAATCGGCGGACATTCAGGTCTCAACGGAAAACGATGCTCCACAATATTGTTATCCAAACCTGGCATGTCTTGGTAGTACCAAGCAAACACATCCACATACTCTCTGAGAAGCTCCAACATCTTCTCTTTGACCTCTGGGATAAGCAACGCTCCGACCTTGACCTCCTTTTTTTATTTTTCATTACTGTTGTACCCAAAAATTTGCCCTCCCATATTCTTCAAGATTTGCAAAGAGCATACTTCAAAATCTCCCCAAGGGTTGCACAGTTCAAGGGCCTCCTAACAGTCAAAAACTAGGGTTTTTGTTCTGGCAAAGAAGTTGAAGTTTTCAAGGGCTCAATCAAGTCCCACATGCCTATAAACATGGTCAAGCATCCATATGTCAAGTTTCAAGACTTACAGCACAAAAATGCACAGTCAAAAACCCTAATTGCTCAATAGTCAACTGTAGGGGCAAAATGGTCATTTGACTGTCAAAAGTCCAAATTTTTGGTCAACATCTCATTTTGAAGCCGCAAACATCATTTTATCAATTCTTGATCATGATTCTCAAAGCATGGCTCAAAAAGTCTCAAGATGCAAAAGTTTCCATATTTGGATAGATGAAAAAGTCAACTGTAACTTGACCAAGGCATAACTTCCACATGGTTTATCAGAAAAATTCCATCCAAAGCTCATTTTGAATATAAAGACATTTCCTACAACTCCTCTTCACACTTCAAGTCCAAGAAATGCTCTCACAAAAAGTTATCAATTTCAACATTATAGGTCATTTTCAAAAGTCAACAAAAAGGCACTTTAAGTCAAAGACCATAACTTGAGATTGGTAAATCAAAATGACATGGGACCAAAGTCATTCGTTAGAGGACTTCAATACCTTTCCAAAATGTCCAAGAACATGATCAAAGCTTAAAAATTGAGCAAGATATGCCTTGTGGAAGTTGGGAAATTTTTGGGAATTTTGAAAAGTCAACTTTGCTTCAAATGCCTCAAAATTGCTAATGGGCCACATTTTCTTCCAAGAATCGTGATCCAAAGACTATGCACGACCATTTGGCCCAAAGGGGATTTATTTCATCATTTTTATTATTTATTTGAATTTTTAATCACAATTAATTCATTTAATTAAATAAAATATGGAAAAAATACTAAACAAATGTATGTGAATCTTTTTATGCAGCATTTGCTCTCATTGGCTACTCAAGATTCGTGCACTTCAAAAAAAGGGAAGATTTGGTGCAAATTGGCATGATATTCATGTGGAAAAGATTTGAAAAAATATGCCATTAAAATCAAATATTGGATTCATGATTACAAGGCTTTTTGACTCAAATCTTTACCCTAATTCGTCCCATACATAAGTCAGAACCTAACCCTAGTGCAAACAACCTGAATGTTGCGCTAGAACTCAAGGACCAAAACTCACTTTTTCTTAAAAAATCCAAAACTTGTTTTCATAGTTTGAAGGCGTTTCAAGGCGTGAAAAAGATCTCAAAAGCTTCCTGGAACTCCTCTGAACAGAACCCAATCGTTCTCCACTCTCCAAGCGCAAAGAATTGGTAGATAGGAGTCCCACTTTTCTGAAATATATTCATAATCGCATCTTGAATTCCATGCATTTTTCATGTGTTTTTGATACTGATTTATACTAATCTAACCATTTTAAAGCTAATGGTGTTATCTAATTGAATTAATATGGCCTGTGCGCAAAGTTGCCATTAAAATGTTTTAGGGTTCCTCAAGCTCCAAATTAGGCGTTTGCACATACTGTAAAATCAAGACATCCCAGTACCATGGCTAGAATCAGGATGCTTGGACGAATTCAATACACTAATCGCGCCTAATTTATATGGCCTCACAAGCTATTCACTATTTTGGAAAAGGCTGCGTTTTGGGGGGGTTTAAAACCCCCGCTACTTCTTTTTATTTCAGGGACAAACGAGGAAGAAGATCATATGGCAAGATCTGATTGGGTAGTTTGAATTCCAGCGCGCGTTTTTTTGTTTCTATGTCACTAACACCAATTTTCTTTTATATTATTTATCCTCTATTCTATGTACAACGCGTTCAAGCAGCTCAGTTGGTGGAATGTAATGCTGGCAAGCTTTGGGACCTGGGTTCGATTCCCAGGTCCCCTCCCTTTCTCAATATATTTTGTCTTAATGTGATTCTATGCAGCATGCTTCCCAATGACCATCATGTGTCCCCATCATCTGGCGTGCCACGCGCCCAATAATCCCAATCCAAAGGTCAAGATTTGAAGAACACCATGGGCACCAGTCAACGCATACGCACGTGGCCAGAAAAGTCAAAAGAGGCCTCCAATAAATGGGCCAAAAATGCTGGATAATACCTCCAAATTGGGGTCAACACCCCCCAAGTGTTTGTATTTCTTTTCTTTTTTTCTATTTTCTATTATTTGTTTTAATTTAATTATTTCCTTTTAATTCTTTAAATTAATATATTTTTATAAAACATAAAAATAATAAAAAAATCAGAAAAACAAAAAACAAAAATATTTTATTTAATACATTTTTGTAAATAAATTTTATTCATTAATTAGTTTTTAACTCTAGGTTTAATTCTAATATTTTTTCTTAATAAATTAAAAATGTAGAATTAGGGTTTTATACTTTTATTCCTTTTTTCTTTTTCACCCTATTTAATTATTAATTATTATTTTTGTAAACAAATCTCCATGTAAATGATTAGGTTAATTTTAGGTTTAATTTTAACACTTTTTGACAAATTAAAAATAGTTAGAATTAGGTTTTAATTCCATTAATTCTCATTAAAATCCATAAATACAAAAAACTCAAAAATAACTTCCTTTCACATTTAATTTAATTAATTTCGTAATTTTAATTCAGTTTCTTTAAAAGGGTCCAACGCCCTCGCATTCCCGATTTTAATTCTCTTCGCATTTTTATTTCATAAACCTCATGTAATTCTCCCAAAGCCATGTAATAGATTAATTAGGATATTTATCTTTCCGCATTTTTATTTTATTTCAAATCGGGTCTTGGATTTATTTGGCGATGTAGACCCGCGCTATTGTAATAGCGTAGGACTTTTAATTCTCGCATCTTTTTAACTGTTAATTAACTTGCATGAAAGAATGAATGCCAAAATAAAAGCAACGCGTAGATCACCAATGCATGAACAAGACAAAATATCTGAAAACGATACACAAATCACACACCACCCCTAGGGTACGCCTCACCGTTGCCTTGCCCCTCGAAAGGTGGTCGTCGAGTAGAGGATGTTTTAGTAAGTCCTCATGTCCATGAACATGGCATGAGGGTAGCTTCTAAGGTGTCTTCCTATTGCTCCGGTGATCACCATATCCCGAACCCTCGAATTGACCCGAACACCTCCAACGGTGGTGCTACCTACTTCTCAATGGTGGGATGGCACTACTTTAAGGACATTTACACAGACGAATTCCTTAGGGTAGGTAGAGAACTCGTAGATACTTGCTCTAATTTCAAAACAAATCAAAAATACTTTTCACACCGACACTTTTCAAAAAGCTTTCGAAAGCAACTTTTCAAACACTCTTGAGGACGGATACAAGAGTCGAACTGAAATTTTCAAAGAAATTTTTTTAAACCCACAGTTGAAAAGCAAACAAACCATTTTGAAAACACAAATGAGCAAGTATCTAAGAGCCCATGGATAACCATGGATAGAAAGGGTGCTAACACCTTCCCTTTCTATAAATCTACCTCCCGAACCGAGAGCAATCTCTATAAGGAATTTTTCTGTGCTTTTGTCCTTTCCATTTGGAGAAAATAAAAGACGGTGGTGACTCTTGCTTCCGCGACATTTCGCGAACCAGCGTTAAACAGTCAGTTCCAGATCCACCGATCACAATTACCCAAATTGATCATCTCTATAAGCTCTTCAAACGGCTGAATAGTCTTTTCATCATGCTCAAGTAAACGAGAAATTTCATCAGGAATATCTTCACTATCTTCTTCCTCGGCTATGAACACAGGGAATTCAAAGTTGGGAGGGGGGCATAGGATCATTTTTTTCAATGGTTAAGTCATGGATTAATCTGCACATATGATTATGCTTTATTTTAGAAATCGATTAATGTGAATGTTGTACAGATATAAAAAGATTATTATATTTTCCTATTATTACCAATTAATTTTCAATACCATTTTCCAGAAAAATAAAAACAGTCGGGGACAAAATAACATTTTTATTCATGATTGGCAATACTTGAAACAAAAGAGCCCAAACATCTTCTCTTTTGCCTTGGGCAGAGCAAAAGGATTTATTTTCAACATAGCCCGACACAAATACTTTTTCACCTTGGGCAGAGAGAAAGGTTTTTTTCAAAAATAAAACAAAGCATTACTCAGAAATGTGCATCACAACAGGAATATCAACAACAATCCATTTTTGGAAAACCACTCCATGTGTTACAAAGTCGGGTAAATCCTCTTCAGAATCGTCTCCTATTATAGCATCAACTTTAGGCGGAGTCGGATGGATAAAACCTACGCTTCGGAAAACTTCTTGTATCGGACGGGTAACTGTATCCTGCTTAACTCTTGTAGACACGAGATGAAAGCCAAGACCTTCTCCAGACTTGTTCTTAGGCAAAGTCAACACCTGGCCCCAATCTTCAGCCGAACCACTCTCAACCACTCGTCGCGCATCCTCAAAAGAAGAAATAGATGTCCCTTGCTTCTTCACTTCATTATTAGCAACAAATAGAGCTTGGAATTGGGTTCCAACATCCTCATCAGCATCAATAAAAGAGAAAGATGACAAGTGGCTTACCACCATATCCTGCTCTCCACCAATCATTACCAGCTTTCTATTCCTTACAAACTTCAATCTTTGATGGAGCGTGGAAGTGACTGCCCCTGCATCATGGATCTATGGGCGACCCAATAGGCAACTGTAGGCGACACGAATATCCATTACTTGAAAAGTTCCCTGAAAGGTATGAGGACCAATTATTATAGGAAGATCCACTTCACCGATGACAGTTTTCATAGAACCATCAAACGCTTTGACAATTACCCCACTAGGTCTCATGGGAGCACCTTGATATGAAAGTCGAGATAATGTAGTTTTGGGCATTACATTTAATGATGAACCTGTATCTACTAGAACACTTGATAAAGTATCATTTTCACAACTTATTGAGATATGCAAAGCCATATTATGGTTCCTTCCCTCCTCCGGAAGCTCTTCATCACTGAAACCAAGATTGTTACACGAAGTAATATTTCCCATAATTCCATTGAATTGGTCAATCGTCACATCATGATCTACGAATTCCTGGTCCAAGACCTTCATCAAAGCTTCCCTATGGGCACCATAACCTCTTAGTAAAGCAAGCACAGAAATCTTGGAAGTATTTTGCAATAGTTGGTCCACAAGCTTGTATTCACTTCTCTTGATGAGTTTCAAAATATCATCATCATCGGGGTGTGGGCTAGGTTCATTGGATCGGCCTATCTCAACCCTTGGTTCAACATTCCTCGCCAGAATTTCTACCGGTATAAGCCTTCTGATTTGAACTTCAGGTCTTTTTAATGGTATTGCCGCAAAGATACGCCCGCTTCTTGTAACTCTGCTCACATTAGCAATGTTAACAAAAGATGGAATTGGCGGTATAGGAACTTCTACCCCATTCTCAATCATTGTGGCATTATATTTGTATGGTATGGCTTAGTCCGAGTTGTAAGGCACATGACCAGGTGGACAAATGATCAAAGGAGCAACAGGTGCAGTCTGACTGTCATAAACAATCTCTACTGGTTCAGGCATGTTGAATTGTGGTACTATAACATTAACTTCATCAACTGGATCTCTATCATGTGTAATAGTGATAACCCTTTGATCTAACAATTTTTGAATATCCTCCTTCACAATAGGGCAATCATCTTCTATTGAACAAAATTCACAAACATCATAATCATGCTGATGCTTAAAGAAGGCGAGTCTTCTTAAGCTTTGACGTAACCTGATCAACGAGTCTCTTATGCGCTCAACTTGGAAAACTCGAAACTTTCCCGGACATCCTTCCACCATATTCACCGATGCTTCCCCATGTCGAGGCAAAGGATTATCTCAAACATTCGGGTTAACATCCTTGAAAGACAAAATACCATTCTTAATTAACCTTTGGACATCCGCCTTCAAAGCAAAGCAATTTTCAATGTTATGCCCCGGCGAACCTAAAACTGATCCGCCTTATACCAAGGAGAAGTATTATTCGGTGCAATAGGAGGAGGCTTCGTCGTTATGAGGTTTTTCCTGATCAGAGCGGGGAACAACTCAGTGTAAGTCATTGGAGTGGCATCAAATTATGGTTTCCTTGGTGAGCGATTCTGATTATTGAATTGATGAGCCTGTTGTCGAGGCTGTTGTTAAAATTGATGTTGCTGAATTGGAGTGGCTTGATGAGTTGGGGTCACCATTGTTGGGCGGACAGTCGGAGTGACTGCCGCAACATGTGAATAGCCTCTCCTCGGTCTCCCGAGAAAAATTACGCTGACATCTTGTTCTTTCCTCTTAGGGAAGACACTTCCAAACTTCTTGACACCACTAGATGTACTTCCTTCCTTGACCAAACGTCCCTCACGAATTCCTTCTTCCAGCCGCATGCCCATACTTACCATCTCAGTGAAGTCACTGGGCACACTCGCAATCATTCTTTCATAATAGAAAGAACCTAAAGTTTTTAGGAAGATCTTTGTCATTTCTTTCTCTTTAAGAGGGGGATAAATCTGAGCGGCAATCTCGCGCGACCTCTGGGCATACTCTTTAAAGGACTCTCTATCTTTCTGGGACATAGCCCGGAGTTGATCTCGGTCCGGCGCCATGTCAACATTATACTTGTACTGGCGAACAAAAGCTTCACTAAGATCGTTGAAGTTACGGATTCGGGTGCTATCCAAACCCATGTACCATTTCAGGGCGGCACTAGTCAAACTGTCTTGGAAGTAGTGAATTAATAAATTATGATCATCAGAATAAGTGGACATCTTTCTTACATACATGGTTAAATGAATTCGTGGACACGAGTCACCTTTGTACCTTTCAAAGTCTGGCACTTTGAACTTTGCGGGAATTTTTACATTTGGAACTAAACACAAGTCATGAGCATTCTTTCCAAACAAGTATGCGATGCAAATGATCATTTATTTTGATAGTTTTTTCAAGGAACTTTAGAACTTCGATAATTTTGCACACATCAATGGTAAAGGAATTTGGAACAACAAAAACTCATTTCATTAATCAAAGCGGTAAATTACAATTTTGGGACAACAAAAACAATAAATTACAACTTTGGGACAACAACCCAATAACAAAAGCAGTAAATTACAACTTTGGAACATGAAGCCCTTTTACAGAGTTTTACAAAGTGACATAAAAAAAACTAAGAACTAAAGGTCACTCAGAATCATCAGATGAAGGACCAAATGTCAATTGTAACCGGAGCTTCCTAATCTTCTCTTCATATAAGTCTTCCATCTCTTTCTTCTCAGCTACCAGTTGATCAATTATTTCCTTCCGTGGATTAGGAACAAAAGCAACGCCTACCAAATCTTCCTTCTTTCTCTTCCTTTCATTAGCATACTTCTTGAGTAGTGCATCCTTTTGACGAAGCTTCTCATCATGATTAATAAACCAAACGTCTTGAATAAATAGCAAATCCTCCTTTTCCTTCAGCTGTCGAGTCAGGACCCTATTTTCGTATTCAGACATATTATACTTTTCCTTCCAAGCATCTCTTTCGGACTTCATCCTAGCCAGATTTCCTAGGTATTCTCTCATGTTCTCGATAGGGATATCAATAGATGATGATACAACAACAGGGAATAGAGGTTTCTCGGGGTTATAAGGCATCTTGAGAGCATAAGCCCTAGCACGAACCCATTGTAGGTAAGGCTCCAAAGAAACAACACCTCTATGCCCTAACATGTCTCTCCCCTTTCGATGGATGTGACGCCAAGCTCTTTCAATCTCCTCCTTAGCTGCTTGGTGATCTTTTCCTTCTTGTAGAAAGAAACCACTCACATGAATGTTGTTCGGCTTGTCCCTCATCGGGTATCCAAACTGACGACGCACGAGAACAGGATTATAGTTAATTCCTCCTTTCGTACCAAGAAGAGGCATGTTAGGAAAAGCACCACAACTATTGATGATCTTCACATCATAGTAAGCTCGATTATACCAATCTATGTTGGAATGAGTGAGAGCCATAATTTTTGGCGCCCATCGTGGCTCCTTCTCGAGATCCCAGAAAACATCAGACCTAGGTAGATGAGAAACATACCACTGATATAGCAACGGTGTGCAATAGATAATCATCCCTACTTGATAGGAGTTTCTAAGATGGATGGAGTAGTAGGTATCTCCTAGCAGCGTAGGGAAAGGATTTCCAATCAAGAAGATTCTAATAGCGTTGATATCCACGAACTTATCAACGTTAGGGAACAAGAATAGGCCATAAGCGAGTAAAGCAAAGACATCTTAAAAGGCAATAGTATCTTTTATCTCAGCGAAATGGCGAGCTTTCTTCAACAAAAACTATGCAGATAAGCCTCAGATTCCCCATTTGGTAGTCATGTTCTCCTCTATCTCCGACTTCCTCAAGTGGGTGATGGTTACTATCTCTTGAGATTTGGATTCCTCTTCTAAGCCAGAAAAAGGAACACAGTCGGTGATCGGCAAACCAAGTATGTAGGAGTACTCCTCTAAGGTGGGCATTAACTGGTAATCAGGAAAGGTGAAGTGTGATACGGTGGGAGAACTGAATTGGGATTTTGCGTTTTGTGTTTGTAAATGTTTCGGTTTAGCAAGAGTCTCCACCGACTTTTTATTTTATCCTAAGGAAAGGCCAAAAAGCACAGGAAAGACCTTTGAGATGTTTTCTTGGGTTCGGGGAGTAGATTATAGAAAGGGAAGGTATTAGCACCCTTTCTATCCATGGTTATCCATGGGCTCTTAGTTACTTGCTTAGATCACTTGCTTTGCTTTTCAATTGTTTGAAATGGTGCTTTGTGTGTGGTTTTGAAAGATGTTTTGAAAAGAGGCCATCATTGTGGCAACCTTTGTAATGATTCTTGTTTGAATGTTTACAAAGGTATTTTTGTCTTTTGAAAAGTTTTCAATGTTTGAAAGTAGGGTTTTGAAATTGTGTGGAGAAGTGTGTTTTGAAGATAGCAAGGATGTTTTTGTAAGTTTTTGATCAAGTAACTAAGAGTTATCTACCCTATTTTACTTAAAGATCTTTCTTATGTTTTTAACCCTTTTAACAGTGTTGTTTCACCATTGTATTTGGTGAACAACCTTGTGTTAGGATGTTTTACGGGACAGGCGCGGGTCATCGTATAGACCATGATAGCAATGGTGTCAAGTATTTTTGGCAATTTTCTTGAGGGACTTGATCATTTTGTTTAGGCAACTCAGATAGCGTCATTGAGGGACTATGATCTTTTGTTTTGTTTTTGTTTTGCCAAAGTACTTGACATGCATATCATGGCCCATTTTTGAAGGCAACAAGTGGATTGAAACCCTAGGGGTGCAAGTGTGCATGTGTGTTATTTTCATGCTTTGTTTTTTTTATTAGTGGTTGTCTACTTGTTGATTTTATCTGGCCATACATATCCTATTTACTAGCAAGCATATAAAAGTAATAAAGCGCAGAAAGATAAAATCCTACACTATTACAACCATATTGAATTGCATGAAAATATAAAGGCAAAAATAAAATAAAAGCAAGAAAAATGAGGGTCTTTCGATTGAGGCAGAAAACCCTTCGATTCTGCACTTTCTGGCTCTCTTCGATTTGGCCTGAAAAGGGTGAAGGCATGACTTTCGACTGAGGCCTCACGGTCAGCATGTTGTGCCTTTCGATTGGGACCAGTGGGACAACATGTTGTGCCTTTCGATTGGGACCAGTGGAACCAGTATAAGATGTAATCTGCCTTTCTGCCTCCTTCGATTGCGCCTGGAGTCAGTGAGGAAGCCTGAGGCTTCGTTTCATACTCCTGTTTCCTGTTTATTTTGTTTGAGATATTAAATAGCAACATGGACTAAGGCCATGCTATCATTACCTCAGGGCCAGGTTAGTTCTTAAAGCATTTGTAATAAACCAAAGAGAAAAACCAAAAGGAAAGGCAATAAAAACAAACTAAAAGGGTGGAAACGAAAAGGTAACAAACACTACGTACATGTTTGAAATGAAAAGGAAGCTTATTTACATGTTATGCTAGAAATGAAGGGTTCAAGGTTAAGAATGACTTACCTTGCTTGAGGCTGAAACGTGTGTTGGGCCTTTAAGTGGTTTCCTTGAATGCTTCTGGATTCGAAGGGAGGAACCAGGGGTTATGTCTTTGATACTGGATTCAAAAGAGAAGAACAAGTGTGAGGTTCTTCCTACTGGATTCGAAGGGTAACAAGGTATGGAGATGTTTCAGATTCTAAGGGGATAAGTGTTTGGATTCTGGGTATGTGTTTGATGAGTGTTTAAGTGTTTGAGAGCTTTATGGTGTTTGAGAATTTTTTGAAGATTTGTTCCCCTAGCCAAAAAGTTCTCCTAAACATGTGTTGGAGCCTCTTATTTATAGGCAAAGTTGGCTGAAGCTTTTGGAGGGAAAACAAAATAATTTGAACAATTCGAGTAAACTACTCTTTGTAGCCTTCGAGGGACATTGCTTGTATACTATTTCGGTGCAAGAATGGGGCAGTGTTTCAAGACTGTTGTGCAACAGTTTTAGCCAGTGTACCATGCCTGAACTTGGCAGCAAGCATCTTTGAATATTTCATCCTTTCATTTTGACCCTCCTTCGACCAGATTCTTCTTCCAAACATATTGTTTGACTTTCCCCCAACAAGTGTCTTTCGAACAAATCACCTTTGTGCATCATTTGAAGGGGCCAAATGTGTGCCCCTTGGATGGGTAACCAAAACATGCCTTAAGGTGGGCTTTGTAAATCCTTCGAATGGGCCCTCAAACATGTCCTTCGAATGGGATTCCGAGACATGTCCCTTGAATGGATCATGTATGCTTCTTTGAAAAGGGCCAAATGTGTCCTTCGAATGGACTAGTAAGGTGTACCCTTCGACAGGGACTCATATGTATGCCCCTCAAGTCCACCACTATATGTCTTTTGAAGGGGCCATCAACCATGTGCTGAAGTTTGTCAAGGATGGAAATGCAGCATACTAAAGAGAAATGTTGTCCAGTCGAAGCTAGTATAAACATAGTCAATGTCTTGTCGAAGCCTGCATGGAGGAGGTCTAAACTTTATGACTCCAAGCAAGCACACAAAAGGTCAATGCTCAAACAAAGACTTGCACGAAGGGAGCCACATGCCCAAACGAAAGAGGCATACAAGAGGCAAAATGTCCAGATTCGAAAGAGGCATACATGAGGCAAAAAAGTGCAAATCGAAGGACACCAAAAGGGAGCTTTTTGCCTTGGAATCAAAGGAAGTTATAGGAGGTTTTGTACCTTGTGCATGCTAGCAAGGGGATGCCTTTTGCGTGCAAGTTGTGGCTCAAATGAAAGTTTGTATGTAACTAGTCATTACTTTATGAGTCAAGGAAAGCATGAAGGGAAAGTTTGTATAGGCATGCAAGCATCAGACATCCAAACGAAACATGCAATAGGCAGTCATGGCATTGTGAACCCAGTAAGGCCAGAGATGCAATTGAAGGTGGCATGTAGGAAACTCCTGCCTTGTAAATCAAAGCCAGCGTGCCAGAGGCCATCGCCCAGTCGAAGGATGCAACCAAAGCCTGTATCAAAAGAGGCCAAAAGGCCAATCGAAAGAGCTGAAACGAAGAACACTTGTATTTCTCCAAATTTTGTCAAAATCATATTTTTATCTGTTTTCTCCCTTTTTGACAGTTTCCTTTTAATTTTGGTACTGGAAAATTCCAAAGTACTTGTGCAAGCTTGAACCTTGAGAATCCTTGTGAGAAAAGCCTTGAAGAATGAGAGGGTAAATTTTGGGGTACAACAGCTGCCCCTGTTCAATCTTCTTGAACTTGAAGAGTTAGATTGGCAAGTTTGCCTTTCGCGACTCGAAGGTAAAAGAGGATTGGACACTAGAGTGCCCGTAAATTTTCACTCGTCAAAATATAGTTGAGGAAATGGGCTTAAAGATGCCATTTGGATATGGTGGAATCTTGCTGGAGACGGGCTTAAAGATGTCATCCAAGAATGTTTGTTGAATTGCAATGTTGTAGGTCAGAAGAATGAGCATCAAAATGGTATCCATGTCTGGAATGCATTTGAACTGTATCTGGAGACTGAGTCTATATGAGCCAAAGAATGGCGTCCGTGTCTGGAGCGTAACTGGGCTGTAACTGTATTTGATTCTTTGAATGAATATCAGAATGACTGCCGTGTCTGGAGTGTATCTGTATTCTGAATGGGTAACAAAGAAAAATCTGTGTATGGAGCAACTGTATGTTGAGGATAAGTTCTGAATGAGTGACAGAATGGCAACCGTGTCCGAAGCGTATCTGGACCGTATCTGAAGTTGAGATCTGTATGAGTAACAGAATGACTTATGTGTCTGGAGTGTATCTGAAACTGTAACTGGGATTTGAATAAGTGACAGAATGACTTTCATGGCGACTGCACTGAGGGAATCAAACTGCTGATGTAAGGGTCAGAATGGTATCCGTGTCTGGAATGCATTTGAACTTGAGTTTTGATGATTGAATCTGAATGAGAGATAGAATGGCTGCCGTGTCTGGAGCGTATCTAGTCGGTATCGGATTGCCGAAGTTTGAATGAATAGTAGAATGACCGCCGTGTCTGGGGTGTATCTGTACTGTATTTGAATAATTGTTAATGATAGCCTTTCGATCTCATCCTGAAAAGGGTAAAATGTTAGCTAAACACAAAGTTATGTTGTATGATGCAATGAATTGTGTTTCATCAATGTTTATGATATATGAATGTAATGATTATGCATGTAAGCTGAGTAGCCGTCTTGCTGAGGAAGATAAATCCTGGTAGCTGGAGATAACGGAATCTTTGACTGCTGCCGGGGAAAGTGAAACCTTGATTGCTGCAGGGGATTGAAAATCCTTTGATCGTTGAAAATGAGAAGTCCTGGGACCACTGTTGGGGAATCAAGAGTTTGGGTAGTATGCCAATCTACTGGGGATTCCCGTTTTGAGGAGATCTTCACTGGGGAATATCTGAATACTCTGTGAGGGACTGAGAATGAGAGTCTTCATTCTGCTTGGGGAATAAGAATTCTGTGGGGAATAGCCATACTGTTGCGGAGTGGTTATCCTGTTGGAGAGTAAAAACTCAGGACTCTGGGAAAAGCTTATTCCTGTCTGGAAGAAATTCAGGTTTAGGTTGTATGTCGCTTTAAGAATGAGAAACTTCAATCTGTCGGGAATATCAGGAAGTTGAATTGTATGTTATAGGTGAAAGGACGAGAAGCAGGAAGGTATCTGAAGTTGAGATCTGTATGAGTAGCAAAATGACTTCCGTGTCTGGAGTGTATCTGAAACTGTAACTGGGGTCTGAATAAGTGACAGAATGGCAACCGTGTCTGGAGCGTATCTGGACTATATCTGAAGTTGAGATCTGTATGAGTAGCAGAATGACTTCCGTATCTGGAGTGTATCTGAAACTGTAACTGGGATCTGAATAAGTGACAGAATGGAAACCGTGTCTGGAGCGTATCTGGACTGTATCTGAAGTTGATATCTGTATGAGTAGCAGAATGACTTCCGTGTCTGGAGTGTATCTGAAACTGTAACTGGGATCTGAATAAGTGACAGAATGGCAACCGTGTCTAGAGCGTATCTGGACTGTATCTGAAGTTGAGATCTGTATGAGTAGCAGAATGAATTCTGTGTCTGGAGTGTATCTGAAACTGTAACTGGGATCTGAATAAGTGACAGAATGGCAACCGTGTCTGGAGCATATCTGGACTGTATCTGAAGTTGAGATCTGTATGAGTAGCAGAATGACTTCCGTGTCTGGAGTGTATCTGAAACTGTAATTGGGATATGAATAAGTGACAAAATGGAAACCGTGTCTGGAGCGTATCTGGACTGTATCTAAAGTTGAGATCTGTATGAGTAGCAGAATGACTTTCGTGTCTGGAGTGTATCTGAAACTGTAACTGGGATCTGAATAAGTGACAGAATGGAAACCGTGTCTGGAGCGTATCTGGACTGTATCTGAAGTTGAGATCTGTATGAGTAGCAGAATGACTTCCGTGTCTAGAGTGTATCTGAAACTGTAACTGGGATCTGAATAAGTGACAGAATGGCAACCGTGTCTAGAGTGTATCTGGACTGTATCTGAAGTTGAGATCTGTATGAGTAGCAGAATGACTTCCGTGTCTGGAGTGTATCTGAAACTGTAACTGGTATCTGAATAAGTGACAGAATGGCAACCGTGTCTGGAGCATATCTGGAATGTATCTGAAGTTGAGATCTGTATGAGTAGCAGAATGACTTTCGTGTCTGGAGTGTATTTGAAACTGTAACTGGGATCTGAATAAGTGACAGAATGGAAACCCTGTCTGGAGCATATCTGGACTGTATCTGAAGTTGAGATCTGTATGAGTAGCAGAATGACTTCCGTGTCTGGAGTGTATCTGAAACTGTAACTGGGATCTGAATAAGTGATAGAATGGCAACCGTGTCTGGAGCGTATCTGGACTGTATCTGAAGTTGAGATCTGTATGAGTAGCAGAATGACTTCCGTGTCTGGAGTATATCTGAAACTGTAACTGGGATCTGAATAAGTGACAGAATGGCAACCGTGTCTGGAGTGTATATGGACTGTATCTGAGATTAAGATCTATATGAGTAGCAGAATGACTTCCGTGTCTGGAGTGTATCTGAAACTGTAACTGGGATCTGAATAAGTGACAGAATGGCAACCGTTTCTGGAGCGTATTTGGACTGTATCTGAAGTTGAGATCTGTATGAGTAGCAGAATGACTTCCGTGTCTGGAGTATATCTGAAACTGTAATTGGGATCTGAATAAGTGACAGAATGGCAACCGTGTCTGGAGCGTATCTGGACTGTATCTGAGATTAAGATCTGTATGAGTAGCAGAATGACTTCCGTGTCTGGAGTGTATCTAAAACTGTAACTGGGATCTGAATAAGTGACAGAATGGAAAACGTGTCTGGAGCGTATATGGACTGTATCTGAAGTTGAGATCTGTATGAGTAGCAGAATAACTTCCGTGTCTGGAGTGTATCTAAAATTGTAATTGGGATCTGAATATGTGACAGAATGGCAACCGTGTCTGGAGCATATATGGACTGTATCTGAAGTTGAGATCTGTATGAGTAGCAGAATGACTTCCGTGTCTGGAGTGTATCTGAAACTGTAACTGGGATCTGAATAAGTGACAGAATGGCAACCGTGTCTGGAGCGTATCTGGACTGTATCTGAAGTTGAGATCTGTATGAGTAGCAGAATGACTTCCGTGTCTGGAGTGTATCTGAAACTGTAACTGGGATCTGAATAAGTGATAGAATGGCAACCGTGTCTGGAGCGTATCTGGACTGTATCTGAAGTTGAGATCTGTATGAGTAGCAGAATGACTTCCGTGTCTGGAGTATATCTGAAACTGTAACTGGGATCTGAATAAGTGACAGAATGGCAACCGTGTCTGGAGTGTATATGGACTGTATCTGAAGTTGAGATCTGTATGAGTAGCAGAATGACTTCCGTGTCTGGAGTGTATCTGAAACTGTAACTGAGATCTGAATAAGTGACAGAATGGAAACCGTGTCTGGAGCGTATCTGGACTGGTGTAAAGTCAGGAGTTTATACGACACCTCGAGAATGAGAATCTTCATTCTTGGGAGAAACATATTTTTAGGAGCTTCAGCTGTCCGCTATTCTGTTGGTGGCTGTAACTTCCAACAGGTGATGAAGGAATTTTTTTAACTATCGATCGATTTGAAATTTACTTTTGTTTTGGAGAATAAATCCTTGACAAATGTTGGGGAAAGTAAATTCATGACCGCTGGTCTGTTTAGAGAGATGGTAAACTTATCGAGGACACTTGAATTTCTTTTTCAGAAAGATTTCGGAGAGGTTTCATCACTGCCCCTAGTATCAGATGCTTGTGGTATTGTCAGGAAACTTGGACTGTTCGTAACCCTTTTGATGAGATTGACATTTAAATGCCCCAAGTGATGGTGAGGGAGACTTGCCCCAGGTTGATCTGTAGTTGAGAGATTTCTTAAAATCTTGACTGGACTGCCCCAGGTTTAATGGACCTTGAAAGATTTGTTGAAATCTTGACTGGACTGCCCCAAATTTGTTGGACAATACCAAACGAAGTCTCTTTTTGTTGACGGGATATTTTTTGCAATGGGAGTATCGTCCCACTTGAAGTGATTTTACTCACTGAGAGAGCTTTCGTTCCTTCGAACATTCGCTGTATGAATTTCTTCGTTGTTAAACAAGTAAACCATGTGCAAACAATGATATTCAAATAATGCAAAGTTTATGCTTGTCTCGAAGTTTTGAAAAATGTGTTTTTTAGCAGAAAACTTTTTATAAGACAAATTCAACACAAGATTTTAGGGCAAAGCCTTACAGGAGTCAGGATACCTTTTGTAACAGTATGCTTTTGAACTAACCCATGCTTCAATTAGGACTTTCGAAGGGTTGTAACATGGCTTGGTTCACGGTTTAAGAAACAAAGGATAAAGGCTCAAAGTATATTGATACCCACCCTCTCTTCGTGATGTTCTTCAATCCTAGACTCAGTTAATTTGTGCGTCGAACTCTATTCGAGTTTGGAACGACTTTTTGGTGGTTCACCAGTTGAATTTATTGGAAGGCAGTCATTATTTTTGCAACATTTTTCATGTTGTTGAGGATTGGTAATGACCCTTTTTTTTGATTTGTTATCCCTAACTTTTGCCTGACTGTTCCTGTTTTCGAGATTACAGTCAGCGGGATGCCCCAACTTTCTTAAGCCTCCTTTGTAGGTTTTGGCTCAGTGGGCTTTTCTCTTTTGAGAGATTGATTGCCTATGAGATAAGGAACCACCACTGTCTTTTGATTCCCAGGGAATGTTTTTGATGTCATTCGTTGTATTATGAACTGAGAGTTTGCGATTTCAATGCGTATCTTTTGAATTAACTGAGTGACTACCCTGCCCCAGGTTTAATCAAAGGTTTCAATTTGTGTTTAAAACAGAAAACTCTCCTACTTCTTTGGCTCGAAGGGGTTGACTAGGGATTATCTTCCTTATAACTCCAATGTTTAGGATTTGAAAGAAACGCCTGTACATCGTCAGCAAGGTCTGTTCAAAAGCATATTGTATGAGATTATGGAATTGTTTCGTCATCCTCCCTCTAAAGGCATGTAGCTTTTTTGCAAGAGTTAAATGTCATAAAGAAAGTAGAAAGCATAGTTTAAAAATAGTGAAAACGAATGGATGAATTCAAGACAAACATATGCAATGCATTAATGAAACAGAGTTTGACATCAACAGATAATTGTTTGAATAACAAAAGAAATTACAACTTGAAAATTCAAATGGAACAAAAGTCTCTTGGTTCGAATTTTGTCATTTCAGGTGGAGAACCCTTAGCGGAAGATTTTCATCTCGCCATCCGGCATGAATTCCAGCACTCCTTCGTCAATCAAGTCTTGGATCTTGTTTTTCAAAGCCCAACAATCATCGGTGTCATGTCCAGGACTATGGGAGTGGTATACACAAAATGCGTCGGGGTGATAGCCAAGAGCAGAGGTATTGGGTTTCCGAATAGGATCCTTTAAAGCAAGCAGATTGACCTCCAACAAGCGTTTCAGTATTAGAGATGATGGTATGTCAGTCTCAGTGAAATGTATTCCAGACGTATTTTTCTTACGCCGATTACCCCGTTGACGCTGACGAGGTTGTTGCTGGGCTCGTGACCCTGAAGCAAGTTGGGGAGCTTTTCCCTTGTCTTCTTGTCTCAAAGGGAGTTGAATGATGACTTGATCTTCAACCTTAGGTGTTTGCCCCACTTGGTTGTCTCGAAGCAATTTGTTGACGAGAACCCTGAGCTCCTCTTGTCTTTGAGCCAAGTCTTGAATGAGAGCCATCTGGCCCACTAGTTGTCCCATCATCTGGATCTTCATTGTTTCCAGCTCAATCTTTAGTTCTTCCAACTGATCATTCCTGACGCCGCCTGAATTCCCTAGGACCATGCCCCTTGTGAGGAGAGCTTTCACTTCTTCTTGCCCCTGGGACAGGTTCAAGAACATTTCTTGAAGTTGAGCATTTTGATCCTGGATATCTTTGACAGTCCTTTCTAGAGCCATCTCTTCTGAAATAAACAGTAGGAGAATAAGGAAACCTGAAAAGGAAAACCTGTTATGATACAATGCATGATATGTGGATGCAATGTCTTCAAGAATCTCGCGGGGTAAACACAAGAAAATGTTAGAGGTTGAACTTTGATCAATATCTCTGACTGGAGAACTTTGTATTGGTGGATGTCTTTCCACGAGAATCAAGCTCACCATGTCAAGTGGGTCATAGCCCCTGATTCAAGTTATTGTACTTGATCTTTGAAGGCATTTGTTTAGAGGAAAATGAAACCTCTTACCCTTTGGTAGACGTCTGGTTCAACGTGACCCTGTATCAAAAGACCCTTGAGATCCTTGAAATGGTTATTGAAAATGCTATGGTATAATGTTATGATGTTATGTACATGTATGCAAAAGCAAGTGAGTGTATATACAGGTAATCATATTCAAACAAAGCAGACAAGTCCTTATGTTTAGGCTTGCATGGGGTTTGTAGGTAAGTACCCTCTTGAAGTTAGTTGGCTCAACCTGTCCTAAAATAGAAACTGGGTTCTAAGGAGCTCAATATCACTGGATTATTTTCTATGTTCATTGTTTTGGTTTAGCCACTTAACTGGCGACCAAAATATTCCAAGAAAACAATCCTCAATGAGTGTAGTGCCGAGTATCTACCAACTTCGGACTGCACCAAAGTCGATCATCTCACTACCCCTAAAAAGGCCAAGATGGTCAAGTAAGGTTCTAAGAGTTCGTTAATGCTTCATGACATCACTCAGCGGCCCCATATTCTCTTTGATTAACTCAAAGGCTACCGGTACCCACAAATATGTCACACTAACGTAGCTACTGCTTCAACCATGTCGGTATACCCCGCACAGTTCCCTCACAATTTATTGCTACTTACCTAAAAGGTGCCCCCAAATCCGGGTGTAGGATTTAAAACAAACCCAAACAAGGAACCCAAAAAGTAAAGCAATCAAGGTAAGCATGTAAAGGTAATCTAAAACCCTAAGGTAACCCCACTTTTAGAAATATCCCTAGCAGAATCTCCAGTTCTATGATACGGTGGGAGAACTGACTTGGGATTTTGCGTTTTGTGTTTGCAAATGTTTCAGTTTAGCAAGAGTTGCCACCGACTTTTTATTTTATCCTAAGGAAAGGCCAAAAAGCACAGGAAAGACTTTTGAGATGTTTTCTTGGGTTCAGGGAGTAGATTATAGAAAGGGAAGGTATTAGCACCCTTTCTATCCATGGTTATCCATGGGCTCTTAGTTACTTGCTTAGATCACTTGGTTTGCTTTTCAATTGTTTGAAATGGTGCTTTGTGTGTGGTTTTGAAAGATGTTTTGAAAAGAGGCCATCGTTGTGGCAACCTTTGTAATGATTCTTGTTTGAATGTATACAAAGGTGTTTTTGTCTTTTGAAAAGTTTTCAATGTTTGAAAGTAGGGTTTTAAAATTGTGTGGAGAAGTGTGTTTTGAAGATAGCAAGGATGTTTTTGCAAGTTTTTGATCAAGTAACTAAGAGTTATCTACCCTATTTTACTCAAAGATCTTTCTTATGTTTTAACCCTTTTAACAGTGTTGTTTCACCATTGTATTTGGTGAACAACCTTGTGTTAGGATGTTTTACGGGACAGGCGCGGGTCATCGTATAGACCATGATAGCAATGGTGTCAAGTATTTTTGGCAATTTTCTTGATGGACTTGATCATTTTGTTTAGGCAACTCAGATAGCGTCATTGAGGGACTATGATCTTTTGTTTTATTTTTGTTTTGCCAAAGTACTTGACATGCATATCATGGCCCATTTTTGAAGGCAACAAGTGGATTGAAACCCTAGGGGTGCAAGTGTGCATGTGTGTTATTTTCATGCTTTGTTTTTTTTATTAGTGATTGTCTACTTGTTGATTTTATCTGGCCATACATATCCTATTTACTAGCAAGCATATAAAAGTAATAAAGCGCAGAAAGATAAAATCCTACACTATTACAACCATATTGAATTGCGTGAAAATATAAAGGCAAAAATAAAATAAAAGCAAGAAAAATGAGGGTCTTTCGATTGAGGCAGAAAACCCTTCGATTCTGCACTTTCTGGCTCTCCTCGATTTGGCCTGAAAAGGGTGAAGGCATGACTTTCGACTGAGGCATCACGGTCAGCATGTTGTGCCTTTCGATTGGGACCAGTGGGACAACATGTTATGCCTTTCGATTGGGACCAGTGGAACCAGTATAAGATGTAATCTGCCTTTCTGCCTCCTTCGATTGGGCCTGGAGTCAGTGAGGAAGCCTGAGGCTTCGTTTCATACTCCCGTCTCCTGTTTATTTCGTTTGAGATATTAAATAGCAACATGGCCTAAGGCCATGCTATCATTACCTCAGGGCCAGGTTAGTTCTTAAAGCATTTGTAATAAACCAAAGAGCAAAACCAAAAGGAGAGGCAATAAAAACAAACTAAAAGGGTGGAAACGAAAAGGTAACAAACACTACGTACATGTTTGAAACGAAAGGGAAGCTTATTTACATGTTATGCTAGAAATGAAGGGTTCAAGGTTAAGAATGACTTACCTTGCTTGAGGCTGGAACGTGTGCTGGGCCTTTAAGTGATTTCCTTGAATGCTTCTGGATTCGAAGGGAGGAACCAGGGGTTATGTCTTTGATACTGGATTCGAAAGAGAAGAACAAGTGTGAGGTTCTTCCTACTGGATTCAAAGGGTAACAAGGTATGGAGATGTTTCAGATTCTAAGAGGATAAGTGTTTGGATTCTGGGTATGTGTTTGATGAGTGTTTAAGTGTATGAGAGCTTTATGGTGTTTGAGAATTTTTTGAAGATTTGTTCCCCTGGCCAAAAAGTCCTCCTAAACATGTGTTGGAGCCTCTTATTTATAGGCAAAGTTGGCTGAAGCTTTTGGAGGTAAAACAAAATAATTTGAACAATTCGAGTAAACTGCTCTTTGTAGCCTTCGAGGGACAGTGCTTGTATGCTATTTCGGTGCAAGAATGGGGCAGTGTTTCAAGACTGCTGTGCAGCAGTTTTGGCCAGTGTACCATGCCTAAACTTGGAAGCAAGCATCTTTGAATATTTCATCCTTTCATTTTGACCCTCCTTCAACCAGATTCTTCTTCCAAACATATTGTTTGACTTTCCTCCAACAAGTGTCTTTCGAACGATCACCTTTGTGCATCATTTGAAGGGGCCAAATGTGTGCCCCTTGGATGGGTAACCAAAACATGCCTTAAGGTGGGCTTTGTAAATCCATCGAATGGGCCCTCAAGCATGTCCTTCGAATGGGATTCTGAGACATGTCCCTTGAATGGATCATGTATGCTTCTTTGAAAAGGGCCAAATGTGTCCTTCGAATGGACTAGTAAGGTGTACCCTTCGACAAGGACTCATATGTATGCCCCTCAAGTCCACCACTATATGTCTTTTGAAGGGGCCATCAACCATGTGCTGAAGTTTGTCAAGGATGGAAATGCAGCATACTAAAGAGAAATGTTGTCCAGTCGAAGCTAGTACAAACATAGTAATGTCTTGTCGAAGCCTTCATGGTGGAGGTCTAAACTTTGTGACTCCAAGCAAGCACACAAAAGGTTAATGCTCAAACAAAGACTTGCACGAAGGGAGCCACATGCCCAAATGAAAGAGGCATGCAGAAGGCAAAATGTCCAGATTCGAAAGAGGCATACATGAGGCAAAAAAGTGCAAATCGAAGGACACCAAAAGGGAGCTTTTTGCCTTGGAATCGAAGGAAGTTATAGGAGGTTTTGTACCTTGTGCATGCTATCAAGGGGGATGCCTTTTGCGTGCAAGTTGTGGCTCAAATGAAAGTTTGTATGTAACTAGTCATTACTTTATGAGTCAAGGAAAGCATGGAGGGAAAGTTTGTATAGGCATGCAAGCATCATACATCCAAACGAAACATGCAATAGGCAGTCATGGCATTGTGAACCCAGTAAGGCCAGAGATGCAATCGAAGGTGGCATGTAGGAAACTCCTGCCTTGTAAATCAAAGCCAGCGTGCCAGAGGCCATCGCCCAGTCGAAGGATGCAACCAAAGCCTGTATCAAAAGAGGCCAAAAGGCCAATCGAAGGAGCTGAAACGAAGAACACTTGTATTTCTCCAAATTTTGTCAAAATCATATTTTTATCTGTTTTCTCCCTTTTTTACAGTTTCCTTGAGAATCCTTGTGAGAAAGGTCTTGAAGAATGAGAGGGCAAATTTTGGGGTACAACATGAAGCATCGATACAATGGATCATAGAATTGGATCAACCTACTAAGGATGCCTTCCTTCATCTTGCGCTTCATGAGAGGTATAATGGACCCATATTTCTTTTGAAACTCCGCAGGGTTTTCGATCTTAGGAATCGAACTCTTCAACTCTTCAATCTCAGGCTCCTTAAAACTATAACTTCGAGTGTTTCTTCTTCAAAAATCCATAATAATGGTACTTGAGATGTCTTCAAAAATCATTCTTAAGTTCCTTGAAAAATAAGTTTTACAAAAAATGTTTATGGATGTATGGATGAATGATAATGCAACAGTTACACATAAGTTCACAAACATGGGGTTCAAAGGTTCAACGCTTCGAGCATGGAGTCAAAGGTAAAGCCCACCTCCAGGGTATGTACTAAAGGTTTAATGACACCTGCAAGATAAGGTTCTAAGAGTTCCCAGAGTCTACATTCCTTCTTCAGATATTACCAATGTCTTGATTACTCAATAATTAGCAATATTCTCAAGAGAAACTCCTCCGAGCATAGCATCGCGTGACAACTACTTCCGGATTACTCCGTCATAGTCTCCGCGCTACACCTAAAAGGCCAAGATGGGTTAGGGTTCTACGGTTCTCAGCTTCTCTGGCTCCCAGGTTGAAAATAATAATGTCTTCCCGATTACTCGGTAAACAAATACTACGTTCAAAAGGGACTTCCACTGAGTGAGGGATTTCATGCCTCCTTCTTCGGGATTACTCCCTCAAAGTTAACATGACTATACCGCCCGTCCTATTCTTAAGTGTAACTTAGTCCAGGTATAGGACTTGTCCTTTGCAAAAACCCAAATAACCCCAATATAAACATATAATCAAACAATCAAATAATGATAAAATAGATAAAACAAACTAGGCTTAACCCACTTAGGGATGGACTAGCAAGAGGTCAATCTGTCCCCAGCAGAGTCGCCATTTCTGTTGCGATAAAAAATGTAGCAGGGTAAATCGGAGATCATCTGTTGGATAGAGTGTGGAAATAAACACACAATTCTCTGAAATTCTTTTGATGAATCAGCTTTTGGGAATTAACGACCGACCGCATTTCTGCCTCGAGACGTGAAACCCTAATTGATGTACGATGTCCGATGTTCTTCTTTCAGACCTATTTCCTGCACATGAAAACAAAACAACAAAACATACACTTCATGCTTGATTAGTGGTTAGTCATTCGTAAGATAAAATGCTCACAACACTTGATAATCTCTACACAGTCAAAGCTCGAAAGCGAAACATTCGGAACCTACCATATTCTGTGTCCTTGATGTATATATAAAATAATGTAGATGAAGCAGGGATCTTAGGTCAAAAATTTGGGTATGACACTCTGCAACTAAAATTTCTTTTCTGTAATTTTTATTTTTTTGTTATTACTGATTTTTCTAACCTTTGCATGCGAGGAAAGCCCTCATCTAAATTTCCTTTTGATGCCGAAATCGAAAGAACTTTTCATGCAAGGCGTAGATAAGCTCGATTAGTTAGACAAGAATAAGAAGGTTCATCAGATCATTCAGGTTCAGAGTCTGAAAAGGAAAAACCAATGGTTGAAGACCCACCACCACCTAAGAGACTTCTTGGGGACTATGGAGGAGAAAATGCTCCAACGGGTCAGTTGACTATCGTGAATCAACTGGTAACTGTTGCAAATTTTCAGCTGCACCCTTTAAACATCCGCTAGCTCGAGAACAAATCTTTCACCAAAAAGATCAATAAAGATGCCAATAAGCATTTGTAGAGATTCCTCAGCATGAGTACTACTTTTAAGATTGAGGGGCACTCCGAAGAAGCCAAGAAATTAAGGATGTTCCCATTCACGCTTTCTGAAGATGCTGAAGAGTGGTTTTACTCATTACCTGCTGGGAATATTACTACCTGGGAATAAATGGAGAAGACTTTTCTTGATGAGTACTTTCTTGTTTCTGTTTATATTCGCAAAATATATGATATTGTGAATTTTAAGCATAAGGAAGGAGGTTCGCTATGTGATGCTTATAAGAGGTTCAAGAGGTTATTAGTAGCTTGTCCCACTCACAATATGGGTCAAACTGAGAAAATGCAAATGTTTGTAAATAGCCTTCGAATGAAGACAAAGAAGCTTATTGATACAGCAGCCGGTGGCTCATCCAACTTTACAACAGCCACTGGTGTGGAGAAGATTATTGAAGCCATTGCTATAAATGAGAACCTGGAGCTATATGACAGGTGTTGTACCTCAAAATTTTCCCTCTCATTTGTCAAGTATTTGCTCACAAGATATTCCACGATGTCAATTTTGCAGCACTGATACATCAATTTAGGCTTGAAATTGGCACAAGGGCAAAATGGTCAATTGCATACTAGAAAGTCAAACTTTGACTTTTTGGTAAACATTAAGTTTCAAATATCACAATTCATCAAGATATTCAAAAATATCAAGCTTGATCATCAAGAAGTTAAGAAAGTCAAAAGTCAACTTGAAAAGTCAAGATTTCCAAGACTTAGAAATTTTCTAAGTGTTTTTATACATGATAATTTCATCACTTCACGCCATTCTTTCACTAAGATGCAAGACAGTTCAAAGGAAACTTTCAACATGAAAGTTGTAGATCTCCATGTTATCTACAACATTTCTTTACATAACTTCTCCTAAATATGCTTGGATCTCAAGTTATAAGTTCATGAAGTCATGGCATTTCCATTAAACACTTAGAGAAATTTTCAGCAGTTTTGGTCAGGTTTTTGTCCCAACTTCTTGGCCAATTTTCATCAAGTTCTAGTTTGATTTAACAAAAGTGGTAAACATGAAAGTTTTAGAGGGTGTTTCAAGCTTTCCAAAACATCCAAGAGCATGAATTTATCATATTTAAGCTAGGAGATTCAAGGGCTTGAAGTTGGGCATTCATTCTTGAATTGCAAGCCATCTTTGTTGAAGAACACATAATCCAACTGGCATGATTTGCTGCATAATCTTATGTTATAGGTTTCTTTGCTTGCAAATATCATCATAATTTAATGTTTACATAAGAGCTTGAGCTATTACCCAAGTGTTTGAGCCATTGTCTTGAGCCCATACCTTGCTTGTTTCTGATTTCACTCCACCATAAAACATGGAAATCAACCCCTCTAAACCAGAAACTTTGGTACTTCATCTTGGGACCATGGAGTACTTGACATAGTTTGATACTTACATCCCAACCAAACTATAACATGCTGTCTTGTAAACTTAGTCAGCTCATATGCACAAACCTATTGCCTATAAATAGAAGAAGCATTTGCAAGAGAAAGGGGTTGGAAAGAGGTTATAAAAAATAGAGAGAGGCCAGAAAAAAATAGAAGGAGAAACTAACACTCAAACTCATTTTTGCTGTCAAAAAACCAGATTTGTCTACAAAACCTCTATTTTTGAGCTTTGAAGTTCAAACCTTTGAATCTCATACCTTGCAAGTTTTCTCCAAACAAACCATCCAAACACTTCATATACACCATATAGAAGTTATTCAAACATAAGAATAACTTTTGTAACATCATTACCACCATCTTCTAAACTAAAAAAAACATACATTGCAACTTGACTTGGTTGGAGCGGTTCAACCATTTTCAGTACAAAAGGAAGGTTGGAGTTACTTCAAGAAGGTTCAAATGAGCTCGATCAATCACCACTTTGCACCCAAAAAACATCCGTGCGTGTCCTAAAGCTTCCTCTTCGAGAGGTAAACTTTCTCAAACTGTGATCTCATTGTTCATACATCAATTGCTTTTTACGCTCAAAAGATATAACAAGACAAATCAAAGAGAAAAAATAACAAAAAGCAAGACCAGAGGTTGACACGGGTGTCCGTGTCACATGACACGGCCCGTGTCAGCTTATTTGGGTTGAAAAACATAGTAAAATGCATGTACAGAGGCTGACACGGGTGCCCGTGTCAATCGACACGGCCCGTGTCAATCGACACGGCCCGTGTCAATCGACACGGCCTGTGTCAGAGTTACTGGTGCGTATATGACCAAAAAAGGATGAACAGGGGATGACATGGGCACCCGTGTCAGGATGGCTGGGACCAAAAAAATGCATAAAAGTCATGGACAGGTCCTGACACGGGTGCCAGTGTCCCCTGACACGGCCTGTGTCAGCTCGGGCACCAAATTTCTTGATTTTTGGAGATTTTTTAGGTTCTTTTGGACATATTGCATTGCTTGGAAGTGAACTAACTTTATAAAACCTCTTTGTTCAAATGAAACCTCAAAAACACTTTTCTAAACAATTAACTTAGACTTAGGTTTTTTTTCTTCAATGAAATTAATTACAAAACCTTTTTCTATAAAAAAACCCTAAAAAGCAATTTCTCTCACTTCACATCTTCTTGCATATTTTATTATTTTTTATGTAATTGTCAAAGCCTTGTAATAGTAATTAGGGTTTAATTTTCTTGCAATCCCCATTTGTACATTTGTATACACCATCCCCATAATGATGTAATAGCATAGTAATTTTACTTTACACAATTTATCACTTTCATATCAAATGCTAGTAAATTAGGGTTTGTATGGAAAGATAAAACCAACAAGTAGATCACCCTAATCAAGACTAAATGCATGTAAATAAAACACATTTGCACACTTACACCCTTAGGGTAATTCCACTTGTTTCCTATCGGAAAATAGTCATGTCCCTCGAGCATGGGAGTTTTAGCAAAGACCCTCGATAAAAGATCGTAGTCCCTCGATGACCCTCGATGTTGCCTTCGGTAAACGATCCAGTCCCTAAAATGACATTGCTAAAACGTCCCATATGTAGCCTTCTATGACTATACAAACGTCCCAACGCCCGTCCCTTCACATCCAACGATGGGGCTTCTTACCAAATCAATGGTAAGATAGCCACATCTAAAGGAGGAGGAAAAGAATATTTAAGACCTTTCGAGTAGGTAGATTCGCTCCTAGTTACTCGCTTGCTCACAACAAAAACATTTTTATACACCCACACTCTCATCTTTGAACTATTTTCGAAACAAACACTTTGTATGCGTTCTTATAGAAACGAGAATCGTTACAAAGTTACATTTTCAAAATACTTTCAAAAACACATCTCACAAACACACCTTTGAACTATTTTTGAAACAAACACTTTGTAGGCATTCTTATAGAAGCGAGAACCATTACGAAGTTCCATTTTCAAAAATAATTTCAAAACACACACCACAAGCATATTCAAACAAAAGCAAGTGATCTAGCAAGTAACTAAGAGCCCATGGAAAACCATGGATGAAAAGGGTGCTAATACCTTCCCTTTTCATAATCTACCCCCCAAACTCAAAAACATCTCTAAAGGTATTTCCTGTGCTTTTTCACCTTTCCTTTTGGATAAAAGAAAATTCGGTGGCGACTCTTGCTAAACCGCAACATTTGTGATAAAACGCAAAAAACCTCAAGTCAGTTTTCCCACCGTATTGATCGGGACTTTATAAGCCTGTCGGGATACGAACTGCAAGTATACAGTTTAGTCGTTCTAGTTTTAAAAGATTATCGAACCCACAGAGACTGAGGATCAATTGCATACGATCTAATGCTACAGTTTGTTTAACTAAGCGATGAATATTCGATTTTTGGGGGAAACAGTTTAATTAAAAATAATAGTAATAGTTATACCGGTATGTGATAATCGGACTTCGGGAATTCAGTGAATCGCTTGGCCTATAAAGTATTTCGGTAAAAGCTAATTGTTTAAAAACCTGAGACATACACTCTCGTGTTCATGAAATAAGTTATGCTACTAAACCTAGTGGATGCACTTTAAATTTAATAACACTTTTTGAAAACAATTCGAGTTTAATTAATTTATTAAAATACTCTCGTGTATTTAAAAATTAATGTTTCGTTACCACTATCTGGGTTGAACCCCAGCTCTCGCATGCAGGTTCTTGCCTTAATTAATTTCCCACTCTCGTGGCAAAATCGTGTTAATTAACCTTTCACTCTCGTGACAAGGGTAGTTAAATTAATCTTGGAAATTGGAAACCAGAAATTGTTTTATAAATATTTTTGGCCAAGGTATCACTGAATTCTTTCAGTTCTTAAGAGTCACATACCAGTATTAATAAATTAGCCGGACATAATAAATTTAACAGCAATGCAATTCAAAATATAATTCATAACAATAATTGGCATAATATAAAAACGAATAAATATTAATTGCAATAAAAACCTGGAATCAAAGTTGCTATGGTAATCTTGAAGTATTACAATAATCCTTGAGCTTGATTGCAGTAAATAAATCGTGTTAATTCTGAATGAAGAATTAACACTTAAAACTAAAAACTAAAGCTTGGAATGAAAATTACAGCAACGTAGAAAAACTCTAAAACAAGAAAATAGAAATAATTGTAAAAGAATAATAAATTTGCTCTGAGAAAATTCCTTCGACCCCTGGTACGTTGCACTTGCACACATATATATAGCAGAGGAAAAATAGCAGTTGCCAAGTCTTGAGGAAAGGTTGAATGGAGAAAATATAGGGAGCACTGTTAGTGGGTGGAGGAAAAATAGCAGAACGATTCTGCCCTTGCGTTGCCCACGTCTCCACTCTTTACAACGTCCATCTTCACGCGCGTGACAGTCGTCACAGGTGGGTGACGGTCGTAACGCGCTTAAGTAGCGCATTACGCTCGTCAGTGATGTGTGACGAGCGTTACTCCAAGTTGGGGGGTGTTACGCCCGTCACAAGGGTGTGACGACCGTCACTGCTCCAAAAATCCAAACTTTGTATTTTTTTAGTTCTTTTTTCTCTTTGTTTATTGTCTAGCCTTCTTCATGTTGTCCTTTTTCATTGGTTTGAGTTGACAAATGTTATACCTGTAAAAAGACAAATAATCTCGGAATAATCGGGGGTTAGACGACTTAATGAAATATAAAATCGGTAAAAAGCGTGCTAATTATATGATATGTTTTCTCGTTATCAAATTCCCCCATACTTAAACCTTTGCTTGTCCTCAAGAAAATAGTCATTCGAAAGGTCGGACAAGTTTTGTCAAGCGCATAAGCATGACATACCTTGGATTTTTAAAGTAATTTCGGGAAATCCTCGTCGATTCGGCCAATACTTGAGTAAAACACTAAAGATACGCTAATGACACAAGCAGTAAGCTTAGTCGTAGGCTTCCATTTCAAACGAGCTATCCAATGGTTCCGTTATAATTCTGCCCGGAGTTCCTCGTATCTATTTCACCCGGTTTCGTTCTGGCGCAAACACATTAAGCCCTTTGCCTTAGCACGCACGTAGTGGAGTAACCGGTTAGTGACTTTGATCCTTTTAGCACGGGGTCTGGTACATGAATGTGGCAACCCTACATATGTTATCCAAATTGGAGGTTGTGGGGGATCGGGCCATAGCACGCCCTACCGAGTTCAGAACCAGATACCTCTGAACCAACCAACACTGGATTCCTTCATTATTTGCTCAGCTCTTATATGTGCCCGTATATTTTGGTACACAAATTTTCTTTTCTTTTAGCAGCGAGATAGGAAGGATATTTTTAGAATCAGGCATCAAACACTTATATTCATCGATTCTCCATGTGGTTTATGTCAAGACGGTGCTGACTGCTAGTATAAACTACTAGGGGTTACTTCGAGAACTTGAAACTCCAGATATCGGTATAATGGTTATTAAAATGGATCGCGTAAGTAGGAAGTCTACGGTGTCATAACCGTATCGATCTTGTTATGTCGTTTTCGGCTTCCTCAACTGGGATTTCGTTAAAATAGGTATGTCGGGCTAATGCGAAGATAAAATTTTTCGGTATGGCAAAATAAAGCGAAGAATTTGAATCGAGACATATCGTAAGAATTTACTAGTTTATAAAAGATTGAAAGGTACCTCTCCCATACAAAATCCGACATTGTCCTCAATGTTGCGGTATATAGGCGGGGAAGTACAATTACAAAAACAAATGGAAAAGAAATGAAACAGAAAAATATTAAATTACATAGAAATTAAAGAAAGACTATTGGTGGCCACGTCCTCTACTCCTGGTGCGAGAGCGTCTGGTAGGAGTGGCTTCAGTGTCAGTGTCTTGGAAACCAAGGGTGCTGACGTCCATCCGTAAGGTGTTAAGCTCTGACAGGACCTCATCTAACCTCTCATTCATGTTGCGCTGCCCAGTCAAGATCTGAGTGTTTTGAGTGCACAAAGACTCAAATTGTTCATGTTGCCTTCTTTCAAGTGCCGCGTTCATTTGGTTCTGCATATGGAGGGCGCGGAGGATGTGTTCAAGATTAATAGGAGGAGGTGCAGATGAGGATCCTGGAATGTCGTGGACTGGAGGAGCACTATCCAACTCTTCTTTCATTTCGTCTACGGGGGCTGCAGGTTGGTCTTCATGAGCAGGTGCACGCTCTGCGGGAATTTCAGGCTCAAACAACCAGTTTGCTCAGTTACTTGGATCGATTCGGTCCCTGCAAGGCAAAATGATGTTCTAATAGACAGTGTTCCTGATTACAGGGTGGAATCTTCCATCTTCCCGCTCGTAAATGAGATGTGCGGCTTTGCAGTGATCCAAAGTTAGCAAAGCCGGTGCCATAGAAGGCAAGGTTGCGAGAGCAGCACCGTAGTTCAGACCTATGGCAATTGAAGTGACCAGCCCTCCGAAATAAAATGGTTTTCCACCTCTAGCACAAATAGAGTGGATGTGAGCGAGTAAGAATGGGGCGGCATTAATCTTTTGCCCAGTGAACGCGCAATGCAAAAAGAAGAGCTCCTTGGAGTTGAGCTTATGGTTGCTGTCACGGGCGAAGATTATGTTGCTAAGGATGCGATGGAAATAGCGGATGGCTGGATTATGAATGTGGGTGGCATTTAGGTGGTCGTAGGATCCGACACGGATATTCGTCAAACTGTGCCATAAGTTGAAAGCTTCCTCACCAAAATTATCCGGCACCCGGAGATGAGCACCTTCGTCTGAACAAAAGCCTAAAAGTCGCACAATGTCGGATTGAGGCAACTCGTGCTCTATGCCAAACATGCGGAATTTGTCCAGGCCTGATAGTTGGTTCGTGGCACCTGGAGAGTGATGTAAACAAATGAACTCAAGAACTCAAGAGTAAGAGTTTCATAGATCGGTCTTGGTTCGCGGTACAAGTTCCACAAATCCACACTTTGCAATAATTGGCGGACACTGTCAAGTAGTCCCAAACTCCTCACGCAGTCGATGTCAACATACCGTGTGGGTTGGAGACCTCGACATTGAAATTTCTGAAACTTTGCCCGTTGATTCTCTCCTTGTTCGCCGATTCTGAAAGTGAGGGCGGGAGCTTGTGGGTTGTTGGCCATGGTGTAGGTAGATTTTGATTTTGGAATATGAAAATGAGGTACTGTATGGATGGTAATTTGGTGTTGGGAGTTTAGAAGTTAGAAGAAAAATGGAGTGGAGTGGGTAGTTTTTGTGTGATGTGGTAACAATGGGGGAATGGGTTTATGAAGGGAATGGTTGCAACGGTTCTGTAATAGCTGTTCTGATACATTGTATGTGTGACGGTCGTCACGAGGGTGTGATGGTCGTCATAAGGCAAAAAGGCGTGTTACGCTCGTCACAAGGGTGTGACGGTCGTAATGCGTTCAGCGTCATTAATGAGACGACCGTTACAGGACCGTTGGGGGTGTTTATATATAATTATATATTTTAATTATTTTCTTGGCAATAAGGTTTGAAGTATTTTAAATTTTTGAATATATTTTAATTAATTAAAGTTTTGAATATATTAAAGTAATCTAATAATTAAAGTTTTGTAATATTAGTTACCAGCACATAACGAAATAGTAATATTGCGGTAAACATAAACCGTAAATAAAAAGAAATACACAATATGCTGAAGATGAAAAGAAATTAAAATTAAAATAAACTTGGTAGTTTAAATAATTGAATAAATTCATAAGAAATTGTTTCGAAATAACTAGAAATAAAAAATGATAAAATGCTGAAATAATAACTAGAATCCCTCCCGCACTAAAACTAAACAGTGTCTCCACTGTATGTACAAATGCGAGAGAAAAGAATATGATAACAATGGCAACTCTAGCCACGGGGAGGCGGAAACATATGCTGGTGCATGTACTCCAGCTGATCGGTCACCAAATCCATGAAGGCTATGAAGTCCACCCGGAGAGATGTCAGCTCACCCTGCATGTCAGTAATTGCTTCATGTAAAGAGTGCAGGGTAACAGTAGGTGAAGGTGGTGTAATCTCTAGAGCCTGGGTGGCGGTCTCAGCGGAAGTAGCCTGCTGTTCCCAAGGATTAGGGAACTCATGGTATCCTGGTGGTGTGGCAGGATCTTCATCAGCATTAGTAGTGTTGGGGACCTTGTAAATGTCAACAGTAGATGGTGAGGAGGGCGGTGTAGCAGGATGGTGAAGGTCAAAAAGCCAGTTATCTCTGTTATACACACTGGTGATAGGGTCCGGAATCTTAAACTGGTGGACGATCTGATGATTAACTAACAGGTCAAATTGATCTGGTCCAAGGTTTCCGATAAAGCTAGTGTTGAAACAGAATGCGATGTCCATCGGCTTTATTCCATAAAGCGGGGTTGATCCTAGCATAGGCCTGCAAAGTCCAATTGCATTTGATAGCATGGTAACTAAACCACCCAACAGGATTGGTGCATTTGGAGTCTGGATGAGACGCTCCATATTAGCGAGCATATAAGCGGCACCGTTTATTGGACGGCTCTGGGATGCACAATACATAATGAATAGCTCACCGCGGGATACAAATGTGACATTCTGTTGTTTTCCAAAGATGGTGTGGGCGATGATCTTGTGAAAATACCTGATAGCCGGGTTATGGATGCATTCAGAATAAAGATCAGACGACTCAGGATGGTTATTACCAGCGATGCTCCCCCAGAAAAAATCAAGATCAGAGTCAGGCAAGAGGTCCTCCTGGGTCATAGTGATAACATCAGGACCAAAATGGAACCCAAGCAAGTGGCTAAACTCCCGGAGGTTATAAGTGTAGTCCATGTTAAACATCCTGAAAGTGATCAACCCACGGTTGAATCCTATCCCATGATTTGGAATGAAGCTCAGGGTGCTCAGGAACTCAAGGGTAAGCTTTTTGTAAGTACAGATCCGTCTTCGGATAGGAGCAGTGTCCCAGCCAATCTGATGCAGCAAGTACATGACACTCTCATGAATGCCAAGAGCGGTCATAGCATGGTCATCTGCGTAGATAGTAGGGCATATTTCCCGCTTAGCCAGGTCCTCAAATCATCTTCTTTGGTGTCTGCTTCTCAAATTGACATTCATGAAGTTTACACGGGCCATAACGCTAAATATGAAAGCAAAAGAATTACCCCCCTGAAAATATTTGATAAATGTTTGAAAAAAAGGAGAAACTAAGATAGTATTTTCGGGTTAAGAAATTGCCAAAGTTAAATCAAAAAGAAAAAGGAAATTTAAAGGGAAAATAAAAACAGAAGAAAAAAAATAGAAAGGAGTAAGAGATGCAATCATGAAAATGTTTTAAAGATTAAGAAAAAGAAAAGAAAAATAAAAACATGTTAAAGTAGTAAAAATAATTAAAGTAAAACATGGGTTGCCTCCCACGAAGCGCCTTTATTTTATGTCGATGGCTCGACAGTTAATACCTATTCAGTTAGGTATCGGGGTAGGCGGCTCACTTAACTGAAGATAAGCCGAATAGTTGATATTTCCGACGTTAAAGTAGTGCTTTAGGCGCTGGCCATTAACTATGAATGGTTCGATAGAACTGCCTTTAATTTCTATCGCACCACTTGGGAAAACTTTGTTAATTTCGAATGGTCCGAACCATCTGGAATGTAATTTTCCCGGGAAAAGTTTCAGTCTAGAGTTGAATAGGAGTACGATGTCTCCTTCCTTAAATTCTTTCCGCGAGATATGCTTATCGTGCCATTTTTTTGTTCTTTCTTTATAGATTCTAGCATTTTCATAAGCGTCTAAACACAATTCTTCTAATTCATGGATATCTAACACTCATTTCTCGCCAGCACTCTTGTAATTTAAGTTGAGGGTTTTTATGGCCCAATAAGCTTTATGCTCTAATTCTACTGGCAAATGACAAGATTTTCCATAAACTAACTTGAACGGAGTTGTTCCGATAGGGGTTTTAAAAGCTGTCCGATATGCCCAAAGAGCATCATTTAGCTTGGAGGACCAGTCTTTTCTGGATGAAGTTACGGTTTTCTCAAGGATTTGTTTTATCTCCCTATTTGACACTTCCACTTGGCCGCTCGTTTGAGGATGGTATGGTGTGGCTATGCGATGTTTAACGCCATATTCTGAAAGTAACTTTTCGAAGATTCTAGAGATAAAATGGGAACCACCATCACTGATTACCAGTCTTGGTACACCGAATCGTGGGAAGATAATATGCTTGAATAGTTTTAGTACCACACGTGTATCGTTTGTGGGTGCGGCGATGGCTTCAATCCATTTTGATACGTAGTCGACGGCTACCAAAATATACTCATTTCCAAAAGATGTGGGGAAAGGTCCCATGAAATCAATTCCCCGTACATCGAAAATTTCTACTTCGAGGATTCCTTTTTGCGGCATTTCATCGCGTCTAGATATATTTCCCGTGCGTTGACATCTATCGCAATTCATGATTGCTACGTGGACGTCTTTCCATAAGGTAGGCCAAAAGAAGCCAGCTTGAAGTATTTTTGCACAGGTTTTCGACGTACTAGCGTGTCCACCATAAGGGGCGGAATGGAAATGGGAAATGACATCGTCTATTTCATCGTTAGGAACGCAACGACGGTAGATACCATCGGCGGCTCTTTTAAAGAGTAATGGTTCATCCCAAAAGTAGTGTTTAAGATCATGGAAAATTTTCTTCCGCTGTTGGTACATTAAATCGGGTGGTAAAACACCGGCAGCTAAATAGTTGACGAAGTCAGCGTACCATGGTAATGTGGTGTTAGTACAAATGGCTTTTACTACCGCAGTTGTTAAAGGTTCATTGTGTTGATCTAAACTGTCGGTAAGGTTTATCTCTAGCTTAGAAACAAGGCGTTCATAAGGGAAGTCTTCGTTTATGGGAACACTCTCGATTTGGATTCCATCTAATCTCGATAAATGGTCAGCTACCACGTTTTCAGTTCCTCTCTTGTCTTTTATTTCTAAATCAAACTCCTGTAGGAGTAAGATCCATCTGAGTAGTCATGGTTTGGCGTCTTTCTTGCTTAGTAAGTATCAGATCGCAGCATGATCCGTGTAAATAATGATTTTGGCACCTACTAAGTAGGAACGAAATTTATCTAATGCGAATACCACAGCTAAGAGTTCCTTCTCCATAGTGGCATAATTCATTTGTGCAGGATCGAGTGTTCTGCTTGCGGAGTAGATAGCGTGAAGCTTTTTTTCTTTGCGTTGTCCTAGGACTGCGCCTACAGTATAATCGCTCGCATCACACATTATTTCAAATGGTAGGTTCCAATCAGGAGGTTGCATAATAGGAGTTGAGATTAAGGCTTCTTTAAGTGTCTCAAATGCGTTCAAGCATTTATCATCGAAAATAAACTCAGCCTCTTTCATTAATAATTCGGTTAGTGGCTTGGTGATTTTAGAGAAATCTTTTATAAAACGACGGTAAAAACCTGCGTGTCCTAGAAAGCTTCTTATTTCTCTAACTGTTTTTGGTGGTTGAAGGTTTTTGATAATTTCGATCTTTGCTTTGTCGACTTCAATCCCTCTGTTTGATACAATGTGACCCAACACAATTCCTTGTCTCACCATGAAGTGACATTTTTCCCAGTTGAGCACTAGGTTTACATTGACACAACGTTTCATTACTAATTCAAGATTTGATAAACATCCGTCAAAAATTTCTCCACAGACAGAGAAATCGTCCATGAATACTTCCATAATTCCGTCTAAAAAGTCTGCGAAAATCGCCATCATGCATCGTTGGAAGGTTGCAGGTGCGTTACATAGTCCAAATGGAATTCTTCGGTATGCAAAGGTACCATAGGGACATGTGAACGTGGTTTTCTCTTGATCATCAGGATGAATGGGAATTTGAAAGAATCCCGAGTACCCGTCAAGATAGCAGAAATGGGAATGTTTGGCTAAACGCTCGAGCATTTGGTCAATGAATGGTAATGGGAAATGGTCCTTGCGCGTAGCTTTGTTTAGTTTTCTGTAATCTATACACATTCTCCATCCTGTTTGGGTATGTTGTGCTACCGATTCGCCTTTTGTGTTTGTTATAACCGTAACACCTCCTTTCTTAGGCACCACGTGAACTGGACTTACCCAGTTGCTATCTGATATTGGGTATATGATGCCTGCTTCTAGTAGTTTCTACACTTCCTTCTTAACGACTTCACTTAGGATAGGGTTTATTTGTCTTTGATGTTCTCTAGAAGTCTTGCAGTCCTCCTCCAGCATAATGCGGTGCATACAGAGAGAAGGGCTTATTCCTTTTAGATCTGATATATTATAGCCTAATGCGGCTGGATATTTCCTTAACACACTAAGAAGTTTTTCGGTTTCGATCTCTCCTAATTTGGCATTGACTATAACTGGTCGTTCGAGTTCTTTATCTAAGAATTCATACCTAAGATCTTCAGGTAATGTTTTAAGTTCTATACCAGGTTTCTTATTAGTTGGGGTAGGATTGGGTGTTAAGGCTAAACATTCGCTTAGGTCGGCATCTAATTGTTCTTGTTTCCAGTCCTCGTTCTTAAGGATAGTTGGTGTTAGCATCGCAGAATAGGTGTCCTCTTGGAATTCAAGTTCTTTGACACATTCATCAATAATATCTAGGAGACAACATGAGTCATCTATAGCAGGGGCTTTAAAGAATTGGGAAAGAATGAATTCTACTTTTTCTTATCCTACCTCGAAGGTAAGTTTTCCTTTCTTAACGTCTATGATGGCTCCTGCCGTAGCTAAAAATGGTCTTCCTAGTATGATGGGAATGTTTGAATCTTCCTTGATGTCCATTATTATGAAGTCAGCCGGTATGTAAAATTGTCCTATTCGGACAGGAATGTTTTCTAGCATACCAACAGGAAATTTGACTGATCTGTCGGCTAGTTGTAGGGACATCTTGGTAGGTCTCACGTCGCCTAATTTGAGCTTCTCGCAAATAGATAAGGGCATTAGACTGACACTGGCTCCTAAATCGCATAGAGCTTTGTCTATGACAGATTTTCGAATTACACATGGTATGGAGAAACTACCGGGATCCTTTAGCTTTGGAGGCATGTTATTTTGAATTATGGCGCTACATTCGGCAGTTAGCATAACGGTTTCGTTTTCAATGATTTTTTCTTATTAGACAATATTTCTTTTAGGAATTTAGCATATGACGGCATTTGGGTTATAGCTTCTGTAAACAGAATAGTAACGTTTAATTGTTTCAGAAGTTCTACAAATTTCTTGAATTGTCCCTCGTTCTTGGTTTTTGCAAGTCTTTGGGGGGTATGGAATTGGTGGTTTATATGGTGGTGGAGGCACATAAGGTTTTTCTGAAGCCTCTCTGTTCTCATTCGCGTCTTCCTCTACATTTTCAGATTGATCTTTCGACTTCTCTATTTCTTTTTCAGGTTTTTGATACATGGTCGGGTTTTGGAGTCTAGGATCTATCGGTCCATCAAGGGTTGTCCCACTTCGTAATGTGATAGCATTTGCATGTCCTTTAGGATTGGGCTGTGGCTGTCCAGGAAATGTACCAGCAGGTGTGGCAGAACTAGCTTGGTGTTGTGCTACTTGGGAGATTTGGGTTTCTAACATTTTATTGTGAGTTGCTAGGGCATCTACCTTATTTGCTAATAGCTTCAACTGTTCACCAGTGTGAACGTTTTGATTGAGGAATTCTTTGTTTTGTTGGGCTTGATTAGCGATAAAATTTTCCATTAGGATTTCAAGGTTAGATTTCTTAGGAATGTTAGGAACATTAACAGCGGGTTTTTGATACCCTGGAGGTACAACAGGTGCTTGGCCAGGTGCATATAAAGCATTATTGCTCTTGTACAAGAAGTTAGGATGGTTCTTCCAACCAGGATTATAGGTATTGGCATAAGGATTACTTTGAGCGTAATTTACCTGATCAGCTGATATACCTGCTAAGATTTGACATTCAGTTCCAACATGACCAGGAACTCCACAAACTTCGCAGCTTGGGGTTACTGCAGCCACGGTAGCTGCAGGAGGTAAGGTCAATCTTTCTATCTTTTGGGTAAGAGCATATACCTTAGCATTAACTTTATCTAGGCTACTAATCTCGTACATCCCACCTTTGGGTTGAGTTTTCTCCACATATGTTCTTTCTCCTCCCCACTGATAGTGGTTTTGAGCCATGTTTTCAATGAGTTGGTTAGCTTCATCATAAGGCTTGTCCATCAGTGTACCACCTGCGGCGGCATCTATAGAGAGTCTTGTGTTGTACAAGAGTCCATTATAAAACGTGTGGATTATCAACCATTTTTCTAATTCGTGATATGGGCACATTCGCATCATATCTTTGTAGCGCTCCCATGCATCGAATAGCGATTCAGTATCCTTCTGCCTAAATCCGTTGATTTGGGATCTTAGTGCAGCGGTCTTGCTTGGGGGAAAGTATCGTGCTAAGAATACAATCTTCAGTCCTTCCCACGTAGTGACGAAATTTGATGGCAAGGATTGCATCCAAGCCCAAGCTCTATATCTTAGTGAGAAAGGGAAAAGACGTAATCTTATCGCATCTTTACTAACATCATTTGCTATAACTGTATCGGCAAATTAAACGAATTTTGTAAGATGTTCATTCGGATCCTCAGAAGGATCTCCAGAGAATTAGCGTTGTTGGATAGCTGATATCAATGACGGTTTCAACTCGAAATCGTTTCGGTTTATTGCTGGAGCAACAATGTTGTTGTGGGGTTCTTGTTGTGATGGAGCTGCGTACTCCTTCAGTGGACGGGTCCTTTGTTCTTCGGCCATGTCTAATTCTGGATTGGTTTCGGTTTCAGAGGAAGAATTAGAATCTGTTTCAGAATCAATCTTGATTCCGGGTTTGGGTAAAGGAATAACGTGATTTAAATAGTAATCCCTGACTGCACGTCTTACGGAAAGAATGCGTTCAGGTTCGTCCGTCGATTTGTCAAGTGGTTCGCCTTGTGAGCGAGTTCTTGGCATACAAATCGAAAAAGGGTATATGTTGCCTAGTCAAAACGCGCAACAGAAGAATCGTAATTAATTGACTACCAGTCCCCGGCAACGGCACCAAAAACTTGATCGGGACTTTATAAGTCTGTCGGGATACTAACTGCAAGTATACAATTTAGTCGTTCTAGTTTTAAAAGATTATCGAACCCACAAAGACTGAGGATCAATCGCATACGATCTAATGCTACAGTTTGTTTAACTAAGCGATGAATATTCGATTTTTAGGGGAAACAGTTTAATTAAAAATAATAGTAATAGTTATACCGGTATGTGATAATCGAACTTCGGGAATTCAGTGAATCGCTTGGCCTATAAAGTATTTCGGTAAAAGCTAATTGTTTAAAAACCTGAGACATACACTCTCGTGTTCATGAAATAAGTTATGCTACTAAACCTAGTGGATGAACTTTAAATTTAATAACACTTTTTGAAAACAATTCGAGTTTAATTAATTTATTAAAACACTCTCGTGTATTTAAAAATTAATGTTTCGTTACCACTATCTGGGTTGAACCCCAACTCTCGCATGCAGGTTCTTGCCTTAATTAATTTCCCACTCTCGTGGCAAAATCGTGTTAATTAACCTCTCACTCTCGTGACAAGGGTAGTTAAATTAATCTTGGAAATTGGAAACCAGAAATTGTTTTATAAATATTTTTTGCCAAGGTATCACTGAATTCTTTCAGTTCTTAAGAGTCACATACCGGTATTAATAAATTAGCCGGACATAATAAATTTAACAACAATGCAATTCAAAATATAATTCATAACAATAATTGGCATAATATAAAAACAAATAAATATTAATTGCAATAAAAACCTGGAATCAAAGTTGCTATAGTAATCTTGAAGTATTACAATAATCCTTGAGCTTGATTACATTAAATAAATCGTGTTAATTCTTGAATGAAGAATTAACACTTAAAACTAAAAACTAAAGCTTGGAATGAAAATTACAGCAACGTAGAAAAACTCTAAAACAAGAAAATAGAAATAATTGTAAAAGAATAATAAATTTGCTCTGAGAAAATTCCTTTGACCCCTGGTACGTTGCACTTGCACACATATATATAGCAGAGGAAAAATAGCAGTTGCCAAGTCTTGAGGAAAGGTTGAATGGAGAAAATATAGGGAGCACTGTTAGTGGGTAGAGGAAAAATAGCAGAACGAGTCTGCCCTTGCATTTCCCACGTCTCCACTCTTTACAATGTCCATCTTCACGCGCGTGACGGACGTCACAGGTGGGTGACGGTCGTAACGCGCTTAAGTAGCGCATTACGCTCGTCAGTGATGTGTGACGAGCGCTACTCCAAGTTGGGGGGTGTTACGCCCGTCACAAGGGTGTGACGACCGTCACTGCTCCAAAAATCCAAACTTTGTATTTTTTTAGTTCTTTTTTCTCTTTGTTTATTGTCTAGCCTTCTTCATGTTGTCCTTTTTCATTGGTTTGAGTTGACAAATGTTATACCTGTAAAAAGAAAAATAATCTCGGAATAATCGGGGGTTAGACGACTTAATGAAATATAAAATCGATAAAAAGCATGGTAATTATATGATATGTTTTCTCGTTATCACGTATCACAACAGGGTTGTGAGTAAACCCGAGGAGGTGATTGATATGAATTTAGAAATTAATAAGAAACTGAAAATTGAAGAAGCAATTGCTGAAGAAGTAGAGAAAAAGCTGAAAGCAATGAACATGAGTACTCAACAGGTAGCTCAGGTTCAACAGGTACAAAAGGTTGTTTGTGAAATTTGTAATGGACTACACATTATTGTGCAATGTCTTGCAACTCCAAAATAAATTAGGGAGATAAAATTCTTGAAGCAAAATAACCCATATTATAATACCTATAATCCTGGGTGGAAGAATCATCCTAACTTCTCCTAGAAAGATCAGCAACAACAAACTCCTCAGAAGGAAAAGTTAGAGGTAGCTATTTAAAGGATGGCTGCCCACACTTCTCAATTTCAAGAAGAAACAAGGAGCAATCACAAGAATACCACAACTACAATAAAAATTTGAAAGTTCAAATGGTACAAATTGCACAAAAATTATCTCAACAAGCACAAGACCATCAAAAAACTCATGAGAATGTTAATGTTGTTACAACAAGAATTCAGAAGGGGTCAGAAAGCGAAGATGAGGTAAAATTTGATGATAGTATCATAGAAGTTGATCTGGAAGTGAGAGAGAGAGCAAGAAAAAGAAGGAAGAAGTGGTATCACAAGTGAAGCCAACTAAAGAGAAGAGTGCAAAGAGTACTAAACCAGTGATCAAGTTTCCATATCCCCCTCGAGTGGCAAAGAAGGACACAAAATAGAAAGAGTTTGATAAATTTGTCAAATTATTTAAATAAGTATGGTGCTTTGGTGTGAAATTTGGGATTCAGAAGAAGTTTAATTCGAATTTTGTGTTTGAATCTTTGGTGAATTGATCACTCCCTTAGGTTTAGGCAAGTTTTTGTTTCAATTAGCCTTAGGAACTATCTCTTGTTTGTTCACCCGACCACATTACAACCTTTGAAGCCCTTGGGATTTTGCTTTTGTGCTTTTCAATATGAATTTTCTTATGAATGCATAATTTATTTGTTGTTAGCAAGATTTTTTGGTGAGAGTTACCTCATGTTTGTGTTTTTCATCTACCAATTAAGTGTGTGCTAGGTGTGATTCACTTGTGAATATTGTATTATTTTAGAATTTTTGACATGTACTTTGTAATACCCCAATTCTACCCGAAAATATATATATATAAATCAGAGTTATAAAAATTCAACAACTGAATCAGGATGCCACAAATTCAAATTAAAACAACGACATTCATTACTGATACATAACACATTAAACTTGGATGAACCAACAATAAACATAATTCAATCTTAAAAAGAAACATCAACTTTCATAACTACGCAGCGGAGTCATGATATTCACTTAAAGGAATGTGACATGTTTGTCCCACTAAGACAACTTCAAATAACAATCATTTAAAGAACAACAACTTAAATTTCAATCAATCGAAATAATAAAAACAATAAAACAGCAAGCGTTCATCCCCCCGAGTATTACGTATCAGAGCAATGACACCAACTCGAACTACTGAAGGTAAATCGCATTCACTCTGGATTACCTGCACGTTGCCAACATCGGGGTAAAATTCAAACATAAGGGGTGTGTGATCGGTGGATCTGGAACTGACTGTTTAACGCTGGTTCGCGAAATGTCACGGAAGCAAGAGTCGCCACCGTCTTTTATTTTCTCCAAATGGAAAGGACAAAAGCACAGAAAAATTCCTTAAAGAGATTGCTCTCGGTTCGGGAGGTAGATTATAGAAAGGGAAGGTGTTAGCACCCTTTCTATCCATGGTTATCCATGGGCTCTTAGATACTTGCTCAATGTGTTTTCAAAATTGTTTGTTTGCTTTTCAATGTGGGTTTTAAAAAAGTTTCTTTGAAAGTTTCAGATCGACTCTTGTGTCAGAGTGTTTGAAAAATTGTTTTGAAAGCTTTTGAAAAGTGTCGGTGTGAAAAGATTTTTGTTTGTTTTTGAAGAGAGCAAGTATCTATGAGAACCTACCTACCCTAAGGAATTCGTCTGTGTAAATGTCCTTTAAAGTAGTGCCATCCCACCATTGAGAGGTAGGTAGCACCACCGTTGGAGGTGTTCGGGTCAATTCGAGGTTCGGGACATGGTGATCACCAGAGCAATAGGAAGACACCTTAGAAGCTACCCTCATGCCAGGTTCCCGGATCATGAGGACTTACTAAGACATCCTCTACTCGACGATCACCTTTCGAGGCAAGGCAACAGTGAGGCGTACCCTAGGAGTGGTGTGTGCGATTCGTGTGTCGTTTTCATTGATATTTGTCTTGTCATGTTTGTTGTGATCTACGCTTGATTTTATTTTTAAGGCCATTCATTCTTGCATGCTTTTTTTGTTAACAGTTAAAAGAGTGCGGAAAAGTAAATTCTAAAGCTATTACAAATGGCGCGGGTCCACATCGCCAAAATTAAACCGGACCCGATTTGACGGAAAAATAAATAAAGCAAAGTAAAAAGTGCGAGAAGTAAATGTTACAACGCTTTGGGAGAGATACATAATTAATTAAGCGAAATAGAATAAATGTGCGAAATTAAACAATTAAGTCGAAAGAAGGGCGTTGGACCCTTTTGCAAAATATTAAAATTAATAAGGAATTAAAATTAAAAATAAAAAAAAAAGGAAATGTTTTTGGTATTTTTATGTTTTTTAAGATTTAATGAAAAAAAGAATTAATTAAAACTAAAATAAAATGTTAAATCTAATTCTAATTATTTTTTAAGTTATTAAGAAAAATATTAAATTTAAACTAAATTAACCCTAATTTTTTACATGCAAATTTAATCAAGAAAATAAATAAGATAAATAATATTATGGTGAAAGAAAAAAAATTAAAAGGGATAAAAATTGTCAATTTAACCTAATTCAAAACTAAATTTATTATATGCAATTTATTTACAAGAAAATGTTAAAATAAAAATATTTATTACATTTTTTATCTTTTTTCTGATTTTTTGGGGTATTTTTTATATTTTGTAAAAAATAATTGATTAAATAAACAGCAAAAAAATAAAAATAAGAATTAACACAAGAATAGAAAAAAATAGAAAAAATGAAAAGAAAGTGCAAACCAAAGGGGGTCTGCCCCCTGATTTTGGAGGTATAACCCAAGGTTTCTGGCCCAATAAGCTTTGATCTTTTGGACTTTTCTGACAAGCATGTGGCGCGTTTGACCAGGATCTATGGTGTTCTTCAATCCTGCACCTTTGATCTGAAGCAGCTGGACGCGTGGAGGGCTTGATGGTGATGGGATAGGGTGTGCCTTAACGCTAGCGCTGCATGGAAAGACTTATAGAAAAATAGCATGGACATATGTAAGACCTGGGGTTCGAACCCAGGTCAAGTGTATTACCAGCGCTTGCTCCAACCAACCGTGCCAATTAACATATTTGATATATAAATAAACAGCGATTAATAAAAGGGAAAACGTGGGTTAGTTATTTGGAAACGCGCGAAATTTAAACCCACGTATCACACAGTGCCACGAGTTCATCTTCTTCCCTTTCCCTGAAACATAAACATTCAGCAACGGTTTTAGACGCGTTGCTTTAGGGACGTTTCCAGAAAATAGCGATTAGATGTAGAACGCTCATAAATTGGGCGCGAGTATGTTAATCTCTTCGTCTCAATGCACTGAGTACAACCATGGTGGTCTTGAGTCTTAATTTTTCCTCTTTGCAAAATCCCTAAATCCAAGCTCTGAAAACCCTAGAAAATAAACATGGCAAAATCGTGTGTATAGCATAAAAATACAATTAAACGCATTGGTTAGTATCAGAACATCATAAGGAATACAAATCCATGATTAGAATGCCATGAGAACGCCTAAAATTAAAAACACGATTGTGACTTTTTCTCTGTACAGGAGAGGTTCTTGTTACCGATTCTTGAAGTTTGAATTGATGTTTATGATTGGAATGTATTCAGGGACCTTCAAGGAAACTGTTGGAATGAATATTAGGGCTTGAATCGTCCTCTAAAGTTGATTTCAGTTTTGCTTTTTTTTGACAAAAATTCCAAGTTTGCAATGGGTTCTTTAGCGCAGCTTCTAGTCTCTATGCATTAGGTTTTGATCCATACTTATGTACTGAGGCTATTAGGTTAACAAAAGTAGAACAAATCCATGGCATTGATAGTTTTCAATATTTGATTTTTCACCATTATGTTTCATATCTTTTTCACATGGTTTTTGTATCAATTATGCTCAAATCAAACCAAATCTTTCCTAATTAGCCTATGCACGAAATCTTGATGGCAAAACATGCATGAAAAGATTTTTTTAGGTCAAGTTATATATTTTTCATGTATTTAAATAATTTAAATGAATTAATATAAATAATAATTCAAATAAATAAATAAAAAATGAGAAAATACTTCCCTTTGGGCCAAGTGGTCGTGCATATGCTTGGAATGATGAATCATGGAAGAAAAATGGTCCCATTAGCAAATTTAGGTCATTTGAAGTAATGTTGACTTTTCAAAATATCCAAAAATTTCCCAACTTCCACAAGGCATAACTTGCTCAATTTTTAAGCTTTTCTCATGTTCTTGGACATTTTGGAAAGGTCTTTGAGTCCTCTAACCAATGCCTTTGGTCCCATGTCATTTTGATTTACCAATATCAAGTTATGGTCTTTGACTTAAAGTCCCTTTTTGTTGACTTTTGAAAATGACCTATAATGTTGAAATTGATAACCTTTTGTGAGAGCATTTCTTGGACTTGAAGTATGAAGATGAGTTGTAGGAAATGTCTTTCTCTTCAAAATGAGCTTTGGATGGAATTTTTCTGATAATCCATGTGAAAGTTATGCCCTGGTCAATTTCAGTTGACTTTTTCAGCTGTCCAAATAAGGAAACTTTTGCATCTTTGATGATTTCTGAGCCAAATTTTGAGAATCATGATCAAGCATTGATCAAATGATGTTTGTGGCTTCAAAATGATATGTTGGCCAAAAATTTGAACTTTTGACTGCCAAATGACCATTTTGCCCCTACAGTTGACTGTAGTGCAATTTAGGGTTTTGACTGTGCAATTTTGAGCTGAATGCCTTGCAATTTGTTATGAGGATACTTGACCATATTTGTAGGCATATGAGACTTGATTGGGCCTTTGAAAACTTCATTTTCTTGATCAGTACACAAACCCTAGTTTTGACTGTATAGGAGGCTTTTGCACTGTGCAACCCTTGGGGAATTTTGTAGCTTGACTTGGCAATCTTTTTGGAGAATATGGGAGGGCAAATTTTGGGGTGCAACAGTTGCCCCTGTTCAATCTTCTTAGACCTGAGGATGCGGATTGGCTGACGTGCCTTTCGTAATCCGAGGGTAGAAGATGATTGAACACTAGAGCGCCCAGAAATTTGCGCTTACACAGTAGCAGTGCGGTGGAATGGGCTTGTAGATGCCATTTGGAGATTGCTGGATAGGATGATGGGCTTATAGATGCCATCTGGATGTTGATTGCGTGGGAGATTCCTTAGCTAGAACCTGCATACCTGTAAAAGAAACAAATGAGTACCTGACACGTTGCAGGAGCTGATTTTTAGATGCTTGGTATAGATGTGTCCTGACTGGTTACAGGAGCTGGATCTGGAGCTTCAAAAGATGATGAATGAACCAGGTATGGTTACTGTTTTGGCATGAATGGTAAGAGAACCTTGGGCGACTTTAACTTCAACAACGTTCGTTGAGAAAATCTTGATGGGAATTATTATCTTCGCAGTATTGGGAAGAGAACCATAGGCAATTATAATCTGAAAGGAATGATCTCCTCACTCACCGTCGGAGAGGGAAACATCTGAAAAGGACTTACCACCTCACACACCGTCGGAGAGGGAACCATAAGAGACTATCACCTCACACTCATCGTCGGAGAGGGAAACATCTGAAAAGGACTTACCACCTCACACACCGTCGGAGAGGGAACCATAGAAGACTATCATCTCACACTCATCGTCGGAGAGGGAAACATCTGAAAAAGGAATTACCACCTCACGCACTTGTCGGAGAGGGGACCATAGGAGACTATCACCTCACACTCACCGTCGGAGAGGGAAACATCTGAAAAAGGAATTACCACCTCACGCACTTGTCGGAGAGGGGACCATAGGAGACTATCACCTCACACTCACCGTCGGAGAGGGAAACATCTGAAAAAGGAATTACCACCTCACGCACTTGTCGGAGAGGGGACCATCTGAAGAAGGAATTACCACCTCACGCACTTGTCGGAGAGGGGACCCTAGGAGACTATCACCTCACACTCACCGTCGGAGAGGGAAACATCTGAAGAAGGAATTACCACCTCACGCACTTGTCGGAGAGGGGACCATAGGATAACTTCTACTGAGTCTTTATCAAAAAATCTGTTGGGAGTCGATTTAGCTAGACTAGAGAAGACCTTGAAATATGTTTTGAGAACTTAACTGCATCTTTCCTGAAAGGTAAAGGTTAGTCATATGCAATGCATCATATGGATCAAGCGATGATGTTCTCAACATAAATGAGATTTGTATGATATGATGCATCTATGAATGCTATAATGATGTATGTGATGTTTTATGAATGTATTTTTCGTCTAGGAAAGTAAATCCTTGACGGGTGCCGGGAAGTCATATTTTGGGCTGATGTTGAAGAATGGATTTTGCTTCCGCTGGGGAGGATAACTGCAAGAATACCGGTAGGAGAAGATGACTCTGTTGAGGAATAACTTGGCGAATGAGAGATTCTGCGGGGAGAAAAATACTCTAGCGACCATGCTGTGGAGTGATACTCTGTGGGGATAGAGATGCTTTGCTGAGTGTAGATAATAATTTGCTGGGGATATCTTTGTTGTTGGAAGTATGAACAGACTTCGCTGGGGTAAGAAGACTTCGTCGAGGACGCTCTTTCCGTGGCTTTTGGCTGAGGATAACCCAGTTATATCCTGTTAAGGAAATACTCTTTGAATAAAGCCGGACGACGCGTTCGTGCTCTGCGAGGGGATAAGCTTCCAGAATTTACTGGGGAGAAGCTTACTGCTTGGGGATATGTGGATTCCAACCTTCCTGGGGAACTTGGATGGGACTCTCCTGGGGAGTTTTGATATGCTGGGGAAGTGATTCCTTTGAACGTCGGTATACCGCCGGGGAACAATCTTTAGGCCAAGACTGCCGGGGATGCTTGTTAAGAATATATATGCTGCTGGGGAAGTATTGAGATCTACTGGAGGATACTCAATTTCCTTGAGATTTGATAGCTCTGCTTGGAGAAGAATACACTTTTGTTGGCTCACTCTCTGGGGAATTCAGGTATACGGGTCATGTTCTTTAGCTGAACCTACCTTAGTACCTTGGAGGATAGAACAATTAGATGCTCAGACAACTCTTTTATTGCCCCTGCTTCTAGTGTCACCTGCAATTAATTCCTTTGTTTCGTATGCAAATATTTATGAGTTAGCAAATTATTGTCAATGCATATATCACAAATTGAACCTTGGACGTTCTTCACAAAACAAAACAGAAAAAGAAAAACACTTGGCACGTTTAACTGAAAATATATTTGTATTGATTTTGAATGGCCTGAAAATAGGCGTTTTGTATACAAGAGGCTGACGTCCTAGTAAGAGGTACGCCGCCGAACAAAAGAATTTATACAAATTTTGTACAAAATAAAATAGCTGTGTGAAATGAATGATCCACTGGGTTTCAACTCTGCTATTGCCTTTATAACTCTGAGCGTCTCATCACTTGATGACCTTGGTTAAAGGTGAAGCTGACTGATCGATGCCGTCTGAACTTGATGTAGATACCGGATTCTGGATGCAAAGTGATCCAATGAGACATAGTATTACGCTTTATCCCTAATTTTTGCCTGGACCGCCCTTTCGGGTTTTCAGTCCATCGGGATACCCATTTTTGCCCAAGCCGCCTTTTCAGGTTTTCGACTTGCCGGGTGTACAGATTTTTTCATTTTCATCCCTTCATTTTGCCCGAACCCTTTTGGTTCGACGGGAAGCCCTAATTTTTGCCTAGGCATGTCAGCCTAGCGGGTCTTTTTTATGCGTAGTATTTTTTTACTATGTCTGCATTGGCGGGGTGAGGAAGGTCGTCACCATCCATGTTGGTCAATATCATTGCTCCTCCTGAGAACACATGTTTAACCACAAATGGCCCTTCGTACGTAGGGGTCCATTTGCCCCTTGGATCACTCTGGGGAAGGATGATTCTCTTGATCACTAGATCCCCAACTTGATATTCCTGTGGTCTGACCTTTTTGTTAAATGCCCTGATCATTCGTTTCTGATACGTCTGACCATGACAGATAGCAGCAAGTCTCTTTTAGTCAATGAGGTTGAGCTGATCAAGTCGTGTCTGGATCCAATCGTCTTCGTTCAGATTTGCATCCTTCATTATCCGGAGAGAGGGTATTTGTACTTCAATCGGTAAGACTGCCTCCATGCCATAAACCAGAGAGAAAGGAGTTGCCCCGGTTGACGTTCTAGCTGAGGTACGGTACCCATGCAGAGCGAACGGTAACATCTCGTGCCAATCTTTATACGTCACTGTCATCTTCTGCACGATTTTCTTGATGTTCTTATTTGCTGCTTCTACAGCCCCATTCATCTTTGGTCTGTAAGGAGAAGAATTGTGGTGCTGTATCTTAAACTGTTCGCAGAGCTCAGCGATCATCTTGTTGTTCAGATTGGTACCGTTGTCTGTAATAATTCGCTCAGGGACGCCGTATCGACAGATCAGATTATGTCGAATGAACCGTGCCACAACAGTCTTGGTTACTGTAGCATAGGATGCTGCTTCGACCCACTTCGTAAAATAATCGATCGCCACTAGGATGAAGCGATGTCCATTAGATGCCGTAGGTTTTATCTCGCCGATCATGTCTATGCCCCACATTGCAAACGGCCAAGGCGCAGTCAGAACATTCAGGGGAACCGGAGGAACATGCACCTTATCTGCATAAATCTGGCACTTGTGGCATGTCCTGGAATGTTGGTAACAGTCAGCTTCCATTGTGGACCAATAATATCCTGCCCGTAGGATCTTCTTAGCCATAGTGTGCCCACTGGAATGCGTACCAAAGGTCCCTTCATGTAGCTCTTCCATGATTCTTTCCGCTTCAGTCTTATCCACACAACGCAGTAAGGTTGAATCATGGTTTCGCTTGTACAAGATGTCGTTGCTAAGGAAGAACTTTGCTGCGAACCTCCTCAGGAATTTCTTATCATTGACAGATGCCCCTTCAGGGTATTCCTGAGTTTCCAGATATCTCTTCACCTCGTGGTACCAAGGCTTCTCAGTCACCAATTCAGTTTCGAGATCACAACAGTATGCCGGTTCGTCCAGTTTCCAGATGATGATCCGGGGAGCCTCATTATCCCATTTGACCTTGAACATTGAAGACATTGCAGCTAACGCGTCCGCCAGCTGATTCTCTTCTCTTGGAAAGTGCTCAAAGGTTATCTCTGTGAAGTGGGGAATCAGGGTCAACACACATTCTCTGTAAGGAATCAGGTTTGGATGTTTCGTATCCCACTCTCCTTTGATCTGATTGATCACAAGAGCGGAATCTCCGAAGACACTTAGAAATTTGATCCTTAGGTCGATCGCAGCTTGAAGACCCATGATACACGCCTCATACTCCGCCATGTTGTTGGTACAGTTGAAACATAGCCGGGCAGTGAGTGGAGTATGAGTACCTTGTGGAGATATGATTATGGCGCCGATACCATTTCCCAAAGCGTTGGAAGCTCCGTCAAAGTGCATAGACCATCGGGATCCTGGTTCAGGTCCTTCATCCGGTCCAGGTACTTCACAGTCAGTTACTATCATAATGCTCTCATCCGGAAACTCGAAGTTCATTGATTGATAGTCATCTACAGCTTGATGAGCCAAGTGGTCTGCCAATACACTTCCCTTGATGGCTTTCTGGGTTGTATATTGAATGTCGTATTCCGTCAAGATCATCTGCCATCTTGCAATTCTCCCAGACAGAGCAGGCTTTTCGAATATGTACTTTATAGGATCCATTTTTGAGATCAACAAGGTAGTGTGAGTCAGCATATACTGTCTCAGCCGGCGAGCAGCCCATACCAAAGCGCAGCAAGTTTTCTCGAGCAGTGAGTATCGGGTCTCACAATCGGTAAACTTTTTGCTAAGGTAATAAATGGCATGCTCTTTTCGGCCAGACTCTTCATGCTGCCCCAGCACACACCCCATTGAATTGTCAAGCACTGTTAGATATAGTATCAGAGGTCTCCCTTCAACCGGTGGCATGAGGATAGGTGGTTCTTGGAGATACTCTTTGATTCTGTCGAAGGCAGCCTGACACTCATCGTTCCAACGTACTACCTGATCTTTCTTCAGCAGCTTGAAGATTGGCTCACAGGTAGCAGTCAGATGTGAGATGAATCGAGCGATGTAATTCAGGCGTCCCAAAAAGCCTCTGACTTCCTTCTCTGTCTTAGGAACTGGCATCTCTTGAATAGCTTTGACCTTAGCAGGATCCACTTGAATACCTTTATCACTGACCACGAAGCCTAGCAACTTCCCAGATCTTACCCCGAAGGTGCACTTGTTCGGGTTCAATCTCAGCTTGTACAGTTTCAACTGGTCAAACAACTTTTGCAGATGATCTAGGTGCTCTTCCTCAGTCTGGGACCTAGCGATCATGTCGTCAACATATACTTCTATCTCATGATGGATCATGTCATAAAATAGAGCAACCATGGCACGTTGGTAGGTTGCCCCAGCATTCTTCAACCCGAATGGCATGACCTTGTAACAGAAGGTGCCCCACTGAGTAACAAATGTAGTCTTTTCCATGTCTTCAGGTGCCATCTTGATCTGATTGTAACCTGAAAAGCCATCCGTGAAAGAGAATACCTTGTGCTGAGCTGTATTATCAACAAGGACATCAATGTGAGGTAAGGGGAAGTCATCTTTGGGGCTGGCCCTGTTCAGATCCCTGTAGTCGACACACATTCTGACCTTACCGTCCTTCTTAGGTACCGGCACCACATTAGCAACCCACTGGGGGTAAGAAGTTACTGCAAGGAACCCGGCATCAAACTGTTTCATGACCTCGGCTTTAATCTTCTCGGACATCTCTGGACGCATCCGACGGACCTTTTGCTTAACTGGAGGGCAGTCTTCCTTAGTTGGCAAGTGATGGACCACAATGTCTGTATCCAACCCGGGCATGTCTTCGTAGGACCAGGCAAAGATCTCCATATAATCATGCAGCATCTTGGTTAACCGTTGCTTCACGCTGAGCTCTAGGTTGGCACCAATCTTTACCTCTTTCCTGTCTGCCTCAGTACCCAAGTTTATTGTTTCCACTGGCTCTTCATGGGGTTGAATTGCCCTCTCTTCCTGAAGCAACAACCTTGCAAGCTCGCCAGGCACTTCGCAATCATCTTCACCTTCGTCTTCGGCTAAGTTGATCGGATTTTCGAAGTCATAATTGGCAGTAGCAGAGTTGTTATCAGTAAGATCCAGAGTGGATTGAAACCTGTATGAGTGAGTGTGTGTGTAAATACAGCTGTTTTGAAAATTATATAAAGGAAAGGAAGACAGAAAAGGAACACAATATTTGCAATGCGAAAATACGTCCAAGATTTTCATTCATGATGTATAAAATGACAGTTTGTATGCCCTCACAAATAGAACCACGGTGCCTCGGGTAAGACACCGGGCCATAAAGTTTATCATTGTTTATTACAAAATAACAAAACATAGGAATTCATTACTTAGTAACAAAAGAAACAGGGAGATTGTCCTTTGCGCTCCAATTGTTAAGTCCACCGGCAGTTGCCGGGTAGATCCAGCTATCGAACTCAGCTTCATCCACTTCCTCTTCATCCCCGATAGCATTAACTCCATGAGCAGGCAGGGGAGCTGTCACTACGTTAGGCTTGTCAGATGCCTCAAACTGTACCTCCTTAGCGTCAATGAGGTCCTGTAGCTTGTTCTTTAGTGCCCAACAGTCATCGGTAGAGTGCCCCGGGCTTTCTGAATGGTAAGCACAACGAGCATTCGGGTTGTACTTGGGAGATGTTGTATTGGGGAACTTCGGGGCTTCCCTGACAGTCACTAAGTTAGTGGATAGCAACTGTGGCAGGATCTGTGATAGGGTCATGCTTAACCGGGTAAACTCTCGCCGGGGTCTTTCAGCCCTTTGAGGATTGTTTGGCCGAGGAGCGGCAGCAGGCTTAGCAATCATCACCGCACTGACAGATTGGCGGTGCTCAGGTCTCTCTGATTTCCTAGAACCATACACGGCACTAGACTCCTTCTTGAATGATTTCTTTTCCGAACTAGATGATGCACCCTTTGTAATCTTCCCAGACTTCAGCCCAGCTTCAATTCTCTCTCCAGTCAGAATCAAATCAGTGAACCCAGCAGAAGAATTCCCAATGAGATGGTTGAAAAATGGCCCAGATAGGGTCCCCAAGAACATGTCTACCAGCTCTCGGTCAGTCAATGGTGGCTGCACCCTGCCAGCCAGGTCTCTCCACTTCTGAGCGTACTCCTTAAAACCTTCGCTTGCACCTAACGACATACCCTGGAGTTGGGTACGTGTGGGGGCAAGGTCGGCATTATATTGATACTGCTTATAGAAAGCAGTAGCCAGCTCCTCCCAGTTACGAACCTTGGTCCCATCCAGCTGATAGAACCATTCGAGATGAGTCCCTGAAAGACTCTCCTGGAAGAACTGGATCCATAAATTCTTATCCGCAGAGTACGACTGAATTTTCCGAACATAGGACCTTAAATGCAGCTTGGGACAAGACGCCCCGTCATATTTGGAGAAGGATGGTGCTTTGAACTTGTGGGGGATGATCACACCAGTTGACAAACCCAGATCTCCGAAATCCAGCCCGGGTACCTGTTGAACCTCCATAGCCTTCAACCTGTCCTCCAGTTGCTTATATCTGTCATCTGCAGGAGGGTACTGTTCTTCATCAAAATCTGTCTCGTTGTCGGAGACTACCGGACTAGGGACCTTTACTTCTGCCTGTGAAGGACTCTTGCCAACAGAAGAACCAGCCTCTTCATGCTGCAGAGTATTGCCAAACCTTCGGCCCGAGTTGAACAGAACGGTTCTTCTCTTCTTCTTCTTCTCCTTCTTCAGGAGCATAGTCTTTAATTCTTCTTGGCCTTTAGCCAGACCCTTGATTAGTTCTTGAAACTGCGCATTCTGCGCCTGAAGAGCCTTGATCGATGTCTCGGTTGATGCAGATTCGGGATTCATGATGCTGAAATAAACAGCGAAGAACTGTAAGCAACCTGAAAAGAGGAAAAACCTGCTATGCACATGATGTATGAAATGCGTATGCAATGCATTCAAGGGTTCGAGAGTTCAAATTTGTTGTAGACAAAAAGGAACACACGTTATCATTAAGGAAATCATTGTTTGATACATCAGAGCCTCATGGGCGAAAGTACAAAAATCAAATCAATCCCAAAATACACTGCGCATCCTCTTTGGAGCTATGTAAGTGTTGAGATTCCTCTCCTCATGCAACAGGCGAGTGAGCTCCAAGACCTTCTTTTCACTGGCATGAAGACTAGTCTCAAGAGAATTCCGTTCTTCCTTAAGCTGGATCCAGCTCTTCTGCATCTCTTCCCAGGATGTGGGCATATCAGCGTGCTGAACAGTGTAGGACACTTCCCCTTCCAGGACTGGTTCTTTGATCACAGGGAGCATATGAGGATAAGGCATCACTAACTTCTGGGAGCGGGCGCGTACCCACTTGAGATAAGGCTCCAAAGGGATGGAGTTCCTGTGCCCCAGTGTTTTGCTGTCTATCCTACTGGGCATCCTCCAGGCTCTGATAAATCTCTGACGAAGTCCTTGAGTATCGTTGTCGAAGTCAAAAACAATGTCGGGAATTAACATGTCATGAGGACCATCCCTCCGAGCATAACCAAACTGTCTCCAAGCCAGGCATGGGCTATAAGTAATACCTCCTCTGATTCCAAGTAAAGGAACATTAGGGTACTCCCCGCAACGATCAATGATAGTGACATCTTCTCTGGACCTAGGGCACCAATGTATATCTGCATGTGTAAGAGTCATCAACCGTTGTGACCATCTCAAACCCCGCTCATTCTTCAAGACTGATTTTGGAAGATGCGAAATAAACCACCTTCCCAGGAGAGGAGTGCAACACATAAGGACACCTCTTTTTCTCATGGTTCGAGTGTAACATGAGTGAAGGATGTCCCCCAGCAACGTGGGTATGGGATTCCTGGACATAAAGATCTGGACAGCACTGATATCAATGAGCTGATCTGGGTTAGGGAACAACACCAAACCATAAACAAGGAGGGCCACAACCTCTTCAAAAGCTTTCAAGTCAAGGGAGTTCCAACATTCAAGAGCCTTTTCAAACAGAAACCTGGCTAAGAACCCTTTGATACCACTTCTGACTTCCCAATGTCCCTTGAGGTCAGATGACTGTAGGTGCAAGGCTTTAGCAATCTCTTCAAGCTTAGGTTCCCTTTCTGTACCGTTGAAAGGTAGCTGATCAAGGATAGGGATCTTCAGGAGCCGGGAGAACTCCTCCAATGTAGGTACCAACTGATAATCCAAGAAGGTAAAACAGTGATGCAGAGGGTCAAAGAATTGGAACAAGACCTTTATCATATCTTCCTCAATGTTGGTGTTGACCAAGCTGATGAGGCTTCCATGCCTTTCACTGAATGACGAGTTCTCGAGAATCCTGGATATAAGCTCCTTAAGCTGAGGAGGTACCCTTACAAGACTGATTTGAATTGTTTTTCTACGAACAGTTTCCATGTCCTATAAAACAAGAACAAAGATGAAAATTCGAACCCCTGAAATGGTTAGTCAATGCATATGATGCTGGATGATGTCATGATGCTATGATTAAACACACCACAGATATTTACAAAGACAAACATGTAAGGCACACAAGGCACACAAGACAAGCCCTTAAGGTTTAAGGCCAGCATGGGGTCTGGGTAGTACCCTCTTGAAGTTGGTGGGTTCATACCTGTCCTAATCAAAGTAACCGGGTTCTAAGGTTCCCAATATCACGGGATTGCTTTCATTGTTCATCGTTTCGATTTAGCCACTGAACTGGCGACCGAAATATTCCAGGAAAGCAACCCTCAATTGGGTATAGTATCGAGTATCAACCAACCTCGGACTGCACCAAAGTCAGTTATCTCACTATCCTAAAGAGGCCAAGATTGTTCAATTAAGGTTCCTAAGGTCTGTTGATGCTTCACGACACCACGCGGAGGCCCCGTACTCTCCTTGACTGAACTCAAGGGTTACCGGTACACACCAAAGTGCCACATCAATGTAGCAGACTGTTTCAACCATGTCGGTATACCCCGCACAGTTCCCTCACAGCCTTGTTGCTACTTTCTAAGAAAGGTATTCCCCAGATCCGGGTTAGGATCTATAGAACTCCCAAGCAACCCACAATAATAAAGCAAGCAAAGAAGACAATTGAAAACATAGTTATGAACTAGCCCTAAGGTACACCCCACTTTAAGTATTATCCCCAGCAGAGTCGCCAGTTCTGTGATCGGTGGATCTGGAACTGACTGTTTAACGCTGGTTCGCGAAATGTCGCGGAAGCAAGAGTCGCCACCGTCTTTTATTTTCTCCAAATGGAAAGGACAAAAGCACAGAAAAATTCCTTAAAGAGATTGCTCTCGGTTCGGGAGGTAGATTATAGAAAGGGAAGGTGTTAGCACCCTTTCTATCCATGGTTATCCATGGGCTCTTAGATACTTGCTCAATGTGTTTTCAAAATTGTTTGTTTGCTTTTCAATGTGGGTTTTAAAAAAGTTTCTTTGAAAGTTTCAGATCGACTCTTGTGTCAGAGTGTTTGAAAAATTGTTTTGAAAGCTTTTGAAAAGTGTCGGTGTGAAAAGATTTTTGTTTGTTTTTGAAGAGAGCAAGTATCTATGAGAACCTACCTACCCTAAGGAATTCGTCTGTGTAAATGTCCTTTAAAGTAGTGCCATCCCACCATTGAGAGGTAGGTAGCACCACCGTTGGAGGTGTTCGGGTCAATTCGAGGTTCGGGACATGGTGATCACCAGAGCAATAGGAAGACACCTTAGAAGCTACCCTCATGCCAGGTTCCCGGATCATGAGGACTTACTAAGACATCCTCTACTCGACGATCACCTTTCGAGGCAAGGCAACAGTGAGGCGTACCCTAGGAGTGGTGTGTGCGATTCGTGTGTCGTTTTCATTGATATTTGTCTTGTCATGTTTGTTGTGATCTACGCTTGATTTTATTTTTAAGGCCATTCATTCTTGCATGCTTTTTTTGTTAACAGTTAAAAGAGTGCGGAAAAGTAAATTCTAAAGCTATTACAAATGGCGCGGGTCCACATCGCCAAAATTAAACCGGACCCGATTTGACGGAAAAATAAATAAAGCAAAGTAAAAAGTGCGAGAAGTAAATGTTACAACGCTTTGGGAGAGATACATAATTAATTAAGCGAAATAGAATAAATGTGCGAAATTAAACAATTAAGTCGAAAGAAGGGCGTTGGACCCTTTTGCAAAATATTAAAATTAATAAGGAATTAAAATTAAAAATAAAAAAAAAGGAAATGTTTTTGGTATTTTTATGTTTTTTAAGATTTAATGAAAAAAAGAATTAATTAAAACTAAAATAAAATGTTAAATCTAATTCTAATTATTTTTTAAGTTATTAAGAAAAATATTAAATTTAAACTAAATTAACCCTAATTTTTTACATGCAAATTTAATCAGGAAAATAAATAAGATAAATAATATTATGGTGAAAGAAAAAAAATTAAAAGGGATAAAAATTGTCAATTTAACCTAATTCAAAACTAAATTTATTATATGCAATTTATTTACAAGAAAATGTTAAAATAAAAATATTTATTACATTTTTTATCTTTTTTCTGATTTTTTGGGGTATTTTTTATATTTTGTAAAAAATAATTGATTAAATAAACAGCAAAAAAATAAAAATAAGAATTAACACAAGAATAGAAAAAAATAGAAAAAATGAAAAGAAAGTGCAAACCAAAGGGGGTCTGCCCCCTGATTTTGGAGGTATAACCCAAGGTTTCTGGCCCAATAAGCTTTGATCTTTTGGACTTTTCTGACAAGCATGTGGCGCGTTTGACCAGGATCTATGGTGTTCTTCAATCCTGCACCTTTGATCTGAAGCAGCTGGACGCGTGGAGGGCTTGATGGTGATGGGATAGGGTGTGCCTTAACGCTAGCGCTGCATGGAAAGACTTATAGAAAAATAGCATGGACATATGTAAGACCTGGGGTTCGAACCCAGGTCAAGTGTATTACCAGCGCTTGCTCCAACCAACCGTGCCAATTAACATATTTGATATATAAATAAACAGCGATTAATAAAAGGGAAAACGTGGGTTAGTTATTTGGAAACGCGCGAAATTTAAACCCACGTATCACACAGTGCCACGAGTTCATCTTCTTCCCTTTCCCTGAAACATAAACATTCAGCAACGGTTTTAGACGCGTTGCTTTAGGGACGTTTCCAGAAAATAGCGATTAGATGTAGAACGCTCATAAATTGGGCGCGAGTATGTTAATCTCTTCGTCTCAATGCACTGAGTACAACCATGGTGGTCTTGAGTCTTAATTTTTCCTCTTTGCAAAAGCCCTAAATCCAAGCTCTGAAAACCCTAGAAAATAAACATGGCAAAATCGTGTGTATAGCATAAAAATACAATTAAACGCATTGGTTAGTATCAGAACATCATAAGGAATACAAATCCATGATTAGAATGCCATGAGAACGCCTAAAATTAAAAACACGATTGTGACTTTTTCTCTGTACAGGAGAGGTTCTTGTTACCGATTCTTGAAGTTTGAATTGATGTTTATGATTGGAATGTATTCAGGGACCTTCAAGGAAACTGTTGGAATGAATATTAGGGCTTGAATCGTCCTCTAAAGTTGATTTCAGTTTTGCTTTTTTTTGACAAAAATTCCAAGTTTGCAATGGGTTCTTTAGCGCAGCTTCTAGTCTCTATGCATTAGGTTTTGATCCATACTTATGTACTGAGGCTATTAGGTTAACAAAAGTAGAACAAATCCATGGCATTGATAGTTTTCAATATTTGATTTTTCACCATTATGTTTCATATCTTTTTCACATGGTTTTTGTATCAATTATGCTCAAATCAAACCAAATCTTTCCTAATTAGCCTATGCACGAAATCTTGATGGCAAAACATGCATGAAAAGATTTTTTAGGTCAAGTTATATATTTTTCATGTATTTAAATAATTTAAATGAATTAATATAAATAATAATTCAAATAAATAAATAAAAAATGAGAAAATACTTCCCTTTGGGCCAAGTGGTCGTGCATATGCTTGGAATGATGAATCATGGAAGAAAAATGGGCCCATTAGCAAATTTAGGTCATTTGAAGTAATGTTGACTTTTCAAAATATCCAACAATTTCCCAACTTCCACAAGGCATAACTTGCTCAATTTTTAAGATTTTCTCATGTTCTTTGACATTTTGGAAAGGTCTTTGAGTCCTATAACCAATGCCTTTGGTCCCATGTCATTTTGATTTACCAATATCAAGTTATGGTCTTTGACTTAAAGTCCCTTTTTGTTGACTTTTGAAAATGACCTATAATGTTGAAATTGATAACCTTTTGTGAGAGCATTTCTTGGACTTGAAGTATGAATATGAGTTGTAGGAAATGTCTTTCTCTTCAAAATGAGCTTTGGATGGAATTTTTCTGATAATCCATGTGAAAGTTATGCCCTGGTCAATTTCAGTTGACTTTTTCAACTGTCCAAATAAGGAAACTTTTGCATCTTTGATGATTTCTGAGCCAAATTTTGAGAATCATGATCAAGCATTGATCAAATGATGTTTGTGGCTTCAAAATGATATGTTGGCCAAAAATTTGAACTTTTGACTGCCAAATGACCATTTTGCCCCTACAGTTGACTGTAGTGCAATTTAGGGTTTTGACTGTGCAATTTTGAGCTGAATGCCTTGCAATTTGTTATGAGGATACTTGACCATCTTTGTAGGCATATGAGACTTGATTGGGCCTTTGAAAACTTCATTTTCTTGATCAGTACACAAACCCTAGTTTTGACTGTATAGGAGGCTTTTGCACTGTGCAACCCTTGGGGAATTTTGTAGCTTGACTTGGCAATCTTTTTGGAGAATATGGGAGGGCAAATTTTGGGGTGCAACAGGGTGACATATCGAACATTATAATAGAACACATGATAAATAAACCATTAGAATCAGTTCATATATATTCACCACTTCTCATATTTTTTTAACAACATAAGCATAATTAGATCAACCACACAACGGCTTAGAATGAAACACAAAATGCAACTCATCTTTATGCAAATTCATGTGTTGTACCCCAAAATTTTCCCTCTCATTTATCAAGTAATTTCTCACAAGATCTTCTTTGGTTCAAGACTGCACTAGGGTTGATTAGCTCAAGACACCTCCTTAACCACTGATGACTGAAATTAGGGTTTGATATTTCACAAGGATAGTTGAACTTTTAATGCCTCATATGAATTTCATGGATCATTATGGGCCCTCAAGATTGCTCATGTAAAGTTTCAAGTCTTGGATCACACTTTTGCTCAGTCAATTGATCAGTTGACCTAAAAATTAGCTATATTGGGAAAAAAAGTCAGTTGTGGTCAATTTACAGTAAAACTTCATAATTTTTTATCCATATCAACATTGTGAACTCCTATATGTCATTTGATCAAGTTTGGACCATAATTCCTCAAGAAATTTGATCAGATCATCAAAAGGGCAAAATGGTCAAAATTAGGGTTTTGATTAAGAAAAGGCAATTTCTGATTTTTGACCTAGCAAAGGGTTGATTGTTTGGAAACATGATCTAAAGGATTCAATTGCATCATTTTGACCTAATGGCATGACTCAAAACATCCCTCAAGATCAATTGATTGATAGTTGATTTTCAGTCAATTGATCAAAAGTCAACTGATACAGTGAAAAGTCAAACTTTGACTTTTTGGTCAAAATAATCACAATTCATAAAAACATGTCTAAATATCAAACTTGTTCATCAAGAAATCAAAAATTCAAGATTTCATTTTGAAAAGTCAAAGTTTCCAAACTTAGAAAATTTTCTAAGTGTTGAAAACTTCATATTTTTTCATAAATTTGAGCCAATTTTTCACCATGATGCAAGATGATTCAAAGGAAACTTTGAACATGAAAGTTGTAGATCTCAATGATATATAAAACATTTATTTACACAACTTCTCCTATAAATTTATGGATTTCAAGTTATGATTTTGTGAATACATGTTCATGAAACTTGATAACTTAGTGAAATTTTGCCCTAGTTTAGGCAGGATTTTGACCTAACTTCATGGCAATTTTACACATAGTTACAAGGGGAATTTTCAAAAGTGATTCAAAGAGGGATTCTATAGAACATTACAAGCTTTCTAAGATGTCCAAGAACTCCTTGAGATCATGTTTGAGCAAGGAGAATCGAAGGCATGAAGTTGGCATTTCATTCTTGAATTATAGGTCATTTTCATGATGAACAAGAATTCAAATCCATGCTAGGCTGCACAATCTTTGCTTTGCAGGCCTCAAACTTGTTTGGCACTCCATAATTAATTTTTTTTATAGCTGTTAGAGGCTTCAACTCAAGCATTCAATGCATTTCCCATGCTTAATGCCATTTTTGGGAAGAAAGTGCACATTGCCATTTTGGAAAAGTAGCTTTTATGCACAAAATCAGTTCTTGAGATTTATAGTTGTTCCTTCTGCACACGCTAAGTCTATAAGATCAGAAGAAGTATGTTTAAAGTTCTCAACCACCCTACCTTGCCTTGGAACCATGTTTGTCCATGTTGCTTCAAAAACAAGTCAAAATCCACAAGCATGTGATTTTGTACTTCTGACTTCTACAAGTCTCCAAATCTTTTCCTATATGTTAAGACACTCTTATGCAACTTAACACACAATTTTACAAGCTATCAAACTCCCTAAAACCAAAAATTGCCATACAAGCACAAAAACTTGTCATTTCTGATTTTTGAATCCAATCTCTAAATCCCCTTGTGCGTTTCTTGGCCAAACCATCCACAAAGCTTCTAATACACATATAGAAGCTATCCCAACCCCTATTTTCAAACTGTAATACCATTTGCACCATCCTCCATTTTCAAAAACATGGCATTGCACATTGGCTTGCTTATCTTGATTCAAGAACTCTCAGCATAAAGTAAGCTTTGTAATAGCTTCCTGGAGGTTCAAGGAAGCTAACCCAATCATCAAAACACTTTGAAAGCAGCTCTAACTCAAAACACGATCTCCAGCTGCAAGGTGAGTTTTCTGAATTTTCATCTCATTATTTAGGCATTGTTAGGCTTGCATTTTCAAAGACAAAATATAGATATCATTGTCCTGAAACTGTACATATCTATAGATTTCATTTATATGGCCTGAGTAGAGACAATTTTGGACCTGAACTTTCTAGAAAATTTAGGTTAAAATTGGTACTGTTCAAAATGCATGCTTGTCTTAGATTCATAGTTTTAATACTTTACATTTCTGGAATCGTGATGGAATTTGCCACAAGTTTCATGTTCACATTTTTCAATTTGGTTGAGAGATGAATGAGATGCGGGAGCTCAGGCAGGCGTGAGGTTGAAGATGAAGTTGTCTTCAGGAAGTGTCTTAAAATATAATACAATGGTTTGGTATTAAACACCAGATGTATAGCCACCCCAGTGGTAAGGCAGCGCGCTGGTAACCAAGAGGGCGTGGGTTCATCACTCAGCGCGTTGCCTTTTGCATATTTTTATCACTTTTTTCCTTTCTTTCTTTGCAGCGCCTGGGCCCAGCTTTGGGCCTTCTTCATTTTTTGCTAACCTCCCCCCTGCATTGTTTCAGCACCCCCTGACCAAACTTTCATTATTTTTTCTTTTTCTTATTTTATTTTATTTCTTTTTCCTTTATTATTATTATTATTATTAATATTATTTTTATTGTTATTAATAAAAAATCCAAAATTATTTTATTTATTATTATTAATATTATTTTTATTGTTATTAATAAAAAATCCAAAAATATTTTATTTATTATTTTTACACTTATTTAGTTTATTTTGTTTTATAACACTAAAAGAACAAAAACATTTCTTAATAAATTAATTTCTTTCTTAATAATTAGTATTTAGGTTTAATTATTATATTATATTATTTTCTTGTAAATTAAAATTAATTTAGAACTTAGGTTTATTTTAATTAATTAATTTTCCTATTATTTCTATTATTTAAAACATTTTCATAAAAAAACCTAGAAAACCATTTTCAACTTATTTTTCTTTGTTAATTAATTTAGGTTTTAATTTTAGTTATTTTTAATTAATTATTTTCTAAATTAAGTCAAGACTAAACCCCTTTCATAAAAAATAAAAAAAATCATTTCCTTTTTTCCATTTTTGCATTCTTGCATTTTATCTTCAATTTTGTGTATATATTCAATATGATTGTAATAATTATTTAGATTTAATTTTCTTGAAATTTCCCCATTTATAAATTTGTATACCCCCTCCCCCAATGATGTAATAGCTTAGTATTTTTATTTTCCGCAATTTAATGCTTGATATATAATTGCTAGTAAATTAGGATTTGTATGGAAAGATAAAAACCAACAAATAGAAAACCCTAATCAAGACAAATCAAGCATGAAAAAGACACACTTGCACACTTACACCATTAGGGTAAATCCACTTGTTGCCTTGATAAATAAATGGTCATAATACACATGTAAGATGTCTTAGCAAAAACAAGCAAAAATACATGATCATAGTCCCTCGATGACGCTACAAATGTTGCCTTACAAATGATCTTAGTCCCTTAAAGAAAGTTCTAAGATATCTTACAACATTGATAATCATGGCTATACGATGACCCATGTCCGTCCCTTTTACATCCAAAGATAGGGTTACTTACCAAATCAATGGTAAGATAACAATGTCAAAGGAAAGAGGAAATAAACATGAAAGACTTTTGAGTAGGTAGAATGTTCCTAATTGCTTGCTCATTTTCAAACCAAAACATCCTTGCTATTTTCAAAACAAACACCAACACTTTCAAAACATCTTTCAAACTTGAAATGTTTTCAAAAGACAAACACTTTGTACGCGTTCTCATAGAAACAGGAGCCATTACAAAGAAGACACCTTTTCAAAATCACTTTCAAAAGCACAAACACCTCTTTGAACTATTTTTCGAAACAAACACTTTGTACGTGTTCTTATAGAAACGAGAATCATTACAAAGACATTTTCAAAATACTTTCAAAACCCACCACACAAAGCACATTTTCAAACAAAAGCAAGTTATTTAGCAAGCAACTAAGATCCCGTAGATAACTACGGATGAAAAGGGTGCTAATACCTTCCCTTTTCATAATCTACCCCCCAAACTCAATAAAACACCTCAAAGGTCTTTCCTATTCTTTTCAACCTTTCCTTTTGGATAAAAGAAAAGTCGGTGGCGACTCTTGTTAACCGCAACATTTTCTATCAAACGTAAAACACCTAAGTCAGTTCTCCCCCGTGTTACAGAACTGACGACTCTATTGGGGACTACTTAAAAGTGGGGTTACCTTAGGGTTAGATTATCTTTAATTTCTTTCATTGTTTAATTTGTTTGCTCTACATTTTTGGTTCTTTGTTTGGGTTTAAATCCTCTACCCGGATCTGGGGCACCTTTTTAGGTAAGTAGCAATAAACTGTGAGGGAACTGTGCAGGGTATACTGACACGGTTGAAACAGTAGTTACGTTGATGCGATGCTTTGGTGTGTACCGGTAACCCTTGAGTAATCAAGGAGAATACGGGGCCGCTGTGTGGTATCCTAAAGCGTCAACTGACCTTAGCACCTTAATTGACCAACTTGGCTTTTAGGACGTAGTGAGATAGCCGTCTTTGGTGTAAACCCAAAGTCGGTTGATACTCGATGCTACACTCATTGAGGTTTGACCCTTGAAATTTTGTTTGGTGGCAAGTCAATTGTCTATCGGAACGAGATTTGGGGGAAAGACCGGTGATATTGAGATCCCTTAGAACCCAGTTACTATATTTAGGACAGATTGAGCCAACCCAACTTCAAGAGGGTATCACCTTAAAATCCATACAAACCTTAAACATAAGGTCTCTGAGATTTGCTTGTGATTGCTATATCTGCTATATCTGAGCATAATCATGACATCATAACATAACATGTCATACTAACCATTTCAAGGATTCTTAGGTTTTATTTTTGTCTTGTTTTGTAGGACACGACCCTCGCCCGCAGATTCACTATCCAAGTCAGTCTGGTAAAAATACCCCCTCAGCTTAAGGATTTTAATATCAAGGGTTCCCGAAAGCTCTCCATTCACCGAAAGACATGGTCGACTTCTCAGCTTGGTCACCTCAAACCCTGATGAAGAGATGTTAAAAGTGCTCTTTCAATTCTTTGACCCTCTACATCACTGCTTCACTTTTCCGGATTACCAGTTAGTGCCTACTATGGAGGAGTTTTCTCTGTTACTGGGGGTGCATATCCTTAACGAGGTACCTTTTAATGGTATGGAAAGAGACCCTAAATCGGAAGATATTGCCAAAGCTCTGTCCTTACAATGGTATGACATAATAGCAAATTGGGAAACCAGGAGAGGTGTCAAGGGTTTCTTGGCTAAGTTCTTGTTTGAGAAAGCTCATTATTTTTGGGATACCTTGGACTTACAAGATTTTGAAGAGGTGTTAGCCCTTCTCATCTATGGGTTGGTACTATTTCCTAATTCGGACTAGCTCATAGATGTGAATGCGGTTAAGGTTTTCCTATCACGTAATCTGGTACCTACTCTGCTTGGAGATATCCTACATTCTTTGCATACTCGCACTATAAAGAGGAGAGGAACCCTTATGTGTTGCACACCTCTTTTGGCTAGGTGGTTTATTTTGCACCCACCCCGATCTATCATGAAAAATGAACAGGGTTTGAGATGGTCTCATAGGCTAATGGCTCTTACACATTCAGGCATTCATTGGTATCCTCGATCCTCGAAGAATGTTACCATCATTGATCGATGCAGAGAATTCCCTAATGTTCCTCTCTTAGGCATTAGGGGAGGAATCACTTACAATCCGTGTCTGGCACTGTGATAGTTTGGATATGCAAGAAGGGATGATCCTCATGATACACTTATTCAAGGAATCGTCTTCGACTACGAGAATGATGCTCAGGATTACCGCAAAAGGATCATGTGATCATGGGGCATGGTACATAGAGTTGATAGCAAGACACTGGGGCACAAGAATTCCATCCCTCTTGAGCCTTATCTCAAATGGGTACGAACTCGTGCTCAAAGTCTTATGATGCCTTACCCCTCCATTCTCCCAGTTATCATAGAGCCTGTTGTGGAAGGATATGTCCCATACATTATCCTTCATCCTAACATGCCCACCTCTCTTGAACACTTGCAAAGGGATTGGATATAACTTAAGGGGGAGCGAGACACTTTCGAGGCCCAATTTTACGCCAGCAAGAAGAAAGTTCTGGAACTCACCAAGCAACTTCATGAGGAGCGGAGTCTGAATGCCTACATCACACCAAAGAGGATGCGTTCAACTTTTTTATCTTAGAGTTTTGTATTTCTTTGTAAGCCCAAAGAGGCATGATGTACTCAAACTTTGATTTATTAATATAATGTGTGTTCCTTTTTGTCTAAAGCAAATTCAAATCTCTAATTTCCTCGAAATCATTTGCATATGCATCTTCATTCATCATAACACAAACAAGTTTCTCCCATACATGTCTCCTTATCTTCCTACTGTTTATTAGAGTAAGATGGATATGAAACAAACGGTGAAAGACATCCAGGCTTAAAACGCCCAACTTCAAGAGATGTTCTTGAATCTGTCTAAGGGACAAGAAGAGGTGAAAACTCTCCTCACTAGGGGCATGATCATGGGGAATCCTAAGGACGACGGAGATGACCAGCTGGGGCAGCTACAAACTGAGATAGCCATAATGAAGGTCCAAATGATGGGACAACTGGTGGGCCAGATGGCTCTTATCCAAAATCTAGCTCGAGGACAAGAAGAGCTCAAAGTTCTTGTCAACCAACTTCATCAATACATTTGTAACCGTATGAAAAAAACAGTCAAGATTGGGGATCAAGTCACTTTTCAGCCTCCTATGAGACAAGGAGCCGATGTGGTGGAAAATAAACCGTTCCAAATTGCTACCGCGTCTCGAGTCCAACAACAACCTTGCCAACAACAACAAAGGAATCAACGCAAGGAGGTCACACATAAGAGACAATTTACCAGGAATGGCACGTCGCTAGCTCAGGTGTTACAACACTTGTTGAAGGCGGAGTGTTGTACCCCAAAATTTGCCCTCTCTTTTCCACAAGAAATCACAGCTTCGGGCTTTTCCTGATTTTTTCAGATTGGCTTAAGATCGGTCAAACAGACTTTTCTCATCAGTCAGACAAAATTAGGGTTTCCATTGATTTTGAATCAGTTCAAGCAGATTATTAGGGTTTTTAGTGATTTGGTTGAGTTTGGCTCAGGGTTTGATCAGGCGGACGTTTCTTTGACAATAAATCAAGAATTAGGGTTTGCACGCGCATTTTCAGAAGAATTTGAATCCAGTGTATTAATTGGTTGTTACACTGCTTTGACGCCTACTCAAGATTTCAGTTTGTTTCTCAATAAACCTGAACCTCTGGTTTAGAAGCTGAGGCTTCTGGTTGAAAATTTGCAGTGTTTGGTTTAATCAGTAAAAGAAAAGGCATATGGATGTTTGTTTGATTGACTGTGCAATGCTTATGGCTAATTGGAACGCCGGGTTTATTATTGATTAATGCGAAGTTGCAAGACTACGGTGTTTATTAATTATTTATTCTAAGTTAGAATAGTTGGGATTTACTTCCAGTTATTTTAATTCAAGAAACTTAAATAATTAAATAGACAGTGAATTGAAAGAGAATTAACTGACAAAGAATTATTTTTATTCATTTTTAATTGTTTGTTACAATTATTATTTGAACACTATAAATTTATTTACAATTGTTTACATTAATATTGTTACAATGATTAAAGGTAATTTAAAACTATATCATAAATCTCCTAAATCTTCATCTTCTACTGTTGCTCCCCATTGCTCAACTGATATTTATCTGCAAAGACAAAAAAAGGAAGAAGTCAGTACAGATAAATTAAGAATATTCTCAGACAGTTAATCATAAAAAGCTCATCATTAAAAGTGTTGGCCGGAATCAGTTTGTTTGCCCTCTCTGCAAATCACAAGAGGAATCTTGGTTCTCAAAGAGGGAAAGGGAAATATGCTTGCAAATATATGAAATGCACAAAGCTACTGAATATGCCAAAACAAGTTACAAAGTTCAAATTGAACAAACAGCATAAGTGCAAACAACCAAGTTATAGTTACAAAGGAAAACTAAGCTGTCAAAGGAAAACTGAATGTCAAAACAAACTGTCCAAAGGCTGTCAAAGAGATATCAACAAGTACACAAAAGATATGCAGGAAATCTGGAAAAGAAGAAAGTACACAGAGCAAAGCTAACAATGCAAGCAAACTTATTTCAAATTCATCATTTTCCAGGCCAAACGCTTTTTCAGAGTAAGTACAGTCTAAAGCAATAAAAAATGCTTTTTATCCGTGGAGAGAGAAAGAAAGAAAGAAGTGGAGAGGCTTACAGGCAGGCTTAGAAAAAGATATAACATAGAATATCAGAACAAGCAAAGGAGGAGGCAGAAAACACATAAACCTAAACCACCTCAAACCTGTGTCAAGCTTACAAACATTCAACCTGCTTTCAACTTACAAACTAAAGCAAGCCAAAGCACAGTAAACCTGTTTCAAACACAAACCAAAGCTTGCCTAAAGCCAAAAGCCTAACACATCCTGCCTAAAAACAGCAATCAAAGGCATGCCTTCAAATCAACACAAGCCTGAAGCCTGTCAAAACCAGTACAACAAACCTCAAACCAGAAGCATGTAACCTCAAGCCATCCAAACCTGTGTTCAAAGCTCAAACCTGCATAAATCTCAAACAAAATTCCAAACTGTCTCAAGCCTGTCTCAAGCCCACAAGCCTTGCATCCTGTCAAACACAAACAAACAACCTCAAGCCTTTCAAAACTGTAACTTCAAAAAACAAGTTCTCAAACCTGTCTCAAGCCCACAAGCCTTGCATCCTGTCAAACACAAACAATCAGCCTCAAGCCTTTCAAAACTGTAACTTCAAAAAACAAGTTATCAAACCTGTTTCAAGCCATACAAACTGAAGCAAGCCTTTCAAAACCTGTGTCAAGCAAACAAACAGCTTTCAAACCAGAAATCCCAACAAACCTGTCAAACTGTTAGTTTCAAAGAAGCAAGCCAAAGCCTAAAACTTCAAGCCTGTAACCAAGCCAATAAGCCTGTAATCCATAAACAGAAAAGCCTAAACAATAAGCTTGAAACCTGTTACAACCTAACAAACCTGTGTTCAAAGCAAGCTAGATTCCAGCCCATCCAAAACTCAGCATCAAACATCATGAAGCAACAACATCCAAGCTCTCAGAACTAAAAAATTCATCATTAAGCAACAAAGCCAGCACATCATCAAGAGAGGAAAAGCTATTCAGAAGTGAAATAATAGCAAACAGACATCTCAGATTCAAACATCATCATCATTGAAAAAAGGCCAACAAAGCCCAAGAGGACAAAGCAAGCAACTCAGAAGGACTGAGCAATCTCAGAGTCAATATCATCATCATAGACAGAAGCTCACTCAAAGCCAAGAGAGAAAAAGAAAAGACAGAAGCAAGAACACTGAAGCATTCAAATACTCAGAATCAGGATCAAACAAATCAAAGCATTCAAACCAACAAAACCCTCAGAATCAAATTCATCATAGGGTTAGCATATCAGGCAACTCAGATATCAAAATCATCAAAATCATCATTATCAGAATAACAAGGTTCAACAATATCAACATTTCAACAACAAGTATCTCAGAGCAAGCAAACAGAAGAAGAAGAGAGAACTAAAAGCTATTGTTTTCAGACGTTCATCACAAAACCTAACAAAAGAAAGATACCAGGAATACCAGAACAAAGCTCATCAGCATCAAACTCCCTCCGCCTCCGGTCGCCTAAAACGCCTCCAGTCCACTCCTCGTCTCCTCTCCAAAGGTAGTACCTCTTCCCTTTCTTTAACACCTCACAAGAAACAAATAATAATACAAAAGAATCAGAACAAATAAAACATGCAAGAGGAATCCAAAGACCCTAAAAACACACGAAGAGGAAACTGAGAGAAAATGCTACCTTTCCTTTATCATTGCCTGAACGATCGTGAGGAGGAAGAAGTGGAGATGGCGTCTGGCAGCTGAGGCGAAGGGAGGAGCGTTAGTGGCCTCTGTTCAAGAAAGTAAAGAGGCGAAGAAGGAGAAGATGAGAGCGCCGTTCGTACCACTGTAAACCCTTGTTCTGAAACAACAAAGTGAAACCCTAAGAAAATTATCAAATGCGCGTTTGGGCCTGTTCCCTCACCAAAAACCCTAAGCCCACTTTCAAATCTGGCACATACCCCTCCCCCCCCCCCCCCCCCCTCTTTTCCTAATCCTGTCTATTTTTGTTTGGGCCAAGCATCCCCTTAAGGCCCATTCAACCTTTTCTTTTATTCTTATTTTTTTCTTAATACTTATAAACCAATACTTTTTTTGTTTATCACTTTTTTTTTCCTTTCTTATATACATAACTTAAATAAATACTTTTTTCAAATAAAAAAATAATACATTCTGTTTTAAAACCTTTGTTTAGTTAAACTTTTATATAAGCTTTTTCTTTAAAAGCATTAACTAAAATACATAAACATTAATTTTCTTTAACTTAAAACATTTTTATTTAAAACTTTTGTTTATATAATATTAACAAAATCACAAAAAAGATAATAATACTTAATAAATACATATTTGCATCATGAGTAAATAATCACATACACTTTCACAAATTACTTTTATTTCTCTTTGATTCTTATACATTGCTATATTTTACATTGAGAATGCGATTCGATTTGGTTGTAAATACTATTTGGACACTACTCTCCTGATAAGACTCATCCCCATTTGTAAACATTTGTACCCCCATCCCCCGATACTTATTTGTAATAGCTTAGACTTTAAATTCCCGCAATTTATCGCTTTCTATATACTGTATAGTAATTAGGGTTTGTATGCGAAGATTCAAAATCAACCACTAGATAACCTAATACAAGACAAATGCATGACAATCAATACACAATTCACACTTGCACCCCTAGGGTAATCCCGCTTGTTGCCTTCAAAAATAGGCCATGTTTGCACGTTGAGTTTCTTTGGAAAAACAAAAACAAATCAAATGATCATAGTCCCTCGGTGACGCTTTCGAAGTTGCCTAAAAAATGATCAAGTCCCTTAGAGAAAAATTTCCAAAGACACTTGGCACTATTGCATTTATGGTCTAAACGATGACCCGCACCCGTCCCGTTTACATCCTAACGCAAGGTTGTTCACCAAATACAATGGTGAAATAACACTGTTAAAAGGGTTAAAACATGAGAAAAATATTTGAGTAAATTTAGGGGTAGACAACTCTTAGTTACTTGGTCAAACTTGCAAAACACACTTGCCTACTTTCAAAACACACTTCACAAACACAACTTCCAAAAACAACTTTCAAAAACATTGAAACATCTTTTCAAAAAGACAAACACCTTTGTAAAACATTCGAGTAAAGAATTGTTACAACGGTTGCCTAGACAATGCATCTTTTTCAAAACATTTTCAAAACACACACACACCACCATTTCAAGCAATTGAAAATCAAGGCAAGTGATCTAAAACAAGTAACTAAGAGCCCATGGATAACCATGGATGAAAAGGGTGCTAATACCTTCCCTTTTCATAATCTACCCCCCGAACCCACGAAAACATCTCAAAGGTTTTTCCTGTGCTTTTTTAACCTTTCCTTTAGGATAAAATAAAAAGTCGGTGGTGACTCTTGCTAAACCGAACAAGTGCGAATACAAACGCAAAACCTCAAGTCAGTTCTCCCACCGTATCACAGAACACGCGACTCTGCTGGGGAATAATTTAAAAGTGGGGTTACCTTAGGGTTTTAGATCACCTTTACATACTTGCTTTGATTGCCTTGATTGCTTTACTTTTTGGGTCCTTGTTTAGGTTTGTTGTAAATCCTACACCCGGATCTGGGGGCACCTTTTTAGGTAAATAGCAATAAAACTGTGAGGGAACTGTGCGGGGTATACTGACATGGTTGAAGCAGTAAGCTATGTTAGTGTGACATATTTGTGAGTACCATTAACCCTTGAGTTCAATCAAGGAGAGTACGGGGCCGCTGAGTGATGTCATGAAGCACTAACGAACTCTCAGAACCTTAATTGACCATCTTAGCCTTTTTAGGGGTAGTGAGATGACCGACTTTGGTGCAGTCCGAAGTTGGTAGATACTCGATACTACACTCATTGAGGGTTGTTTTCTTGGAATATTTTGGTCGCCAGTTAAGTGGCTAAACCAAAACAATGAACACAGAAAATAATCCAATGATATTGAGCTCCTTAGAACCCGGTTTCTATGTTAGGACAGGATGAGCCAACTAACTTCAAGAGGGTACTTACCTACAAACCCCATGCAAGCCTAAACCTAAGGACTTGTTTGCCTTGTGTGAATATGATTACCTGTACATACACTTACTTGCTTCTGCATACATGTACATAACATCATGACATCATACCATAGCATTTTCAATAACCATTTCAAGGATCTCGAGGGTTCTTTTGATGCAGGGTCACGTTGAACCAGACGTCTACCAAGAGGCAAGAGGTTTTCTCCTCTAAACAAATGCCATCAAAGATCAAGTGCAACAACTTGAATCAGGGGCTATGACCCACTTGACATGGTGAGCTTGATTCTCGTGGAAAGACATCCACAGGTGCAAAGTTCTCCAATCAAAGATCGAAGTTCAACCTCTAACATTCTCTTGTGTTTACCCCAAGAGATCCTTGAAAACATGCATCCGCATATCATGCATTGCATCATGACAGTTTTTCCTTTTCAGGTTTCCTTATTCTCCTACTGTTTATTTCAGTAAGAGATGGCTCTAGAGAGGACTGTCAAGGATATCCCGGACCAAAATGCTCAACTTCAGGAAATGTTCTTGAACCTGTCCCGGGGGCAAGAAGAATTGAAAGCTCTCCTCACAAGGGGCTTGGTCCAGGGGAATTCAAGCAATGCCAGGAGTGATCAGTTGGAAGAGCTTCAGTCTGAGCTGACTGCAATGAGGATCCAAATGATGGGGCAACTGGTGGGCCAGATGGCTCTCATCCAGGACTTGGCTCAAAGACAAAAGGAACTCAGAGTTCTCATCAACCAACTGCTTCGGGACAACCAAGTGGGGCAAACATCTGAGGTTGAAGAGAAAGTCACCATTCAACCACCTTTGAGACAAGAAGACAAAGGGAAGGCTCCTCTACTTGCTTCAGGGTCACAAGCCCATCAACAACCGCGTCAGCATCAACAGGGTAATCGGCGTAAGCAAAATACGTCGGGAAGACAGTTCATTGAGACTGACATACCGTCATCTCTAATACTGGAACGCTTGTTGGAGGTCAATCTAACTGCTTTAAGGGATCCTATTCGGAAGCCCAATACCTCCGCTCCTAGCTATCATCCCGATGCATTTTGTGTATACCACTCCTATAGTCCGGGACATGACACCGATGACTGTTGGGCCTTGAAAAACAAGATTCAAGATATAATTGACATTGGAGTGCTGAGATTCATGCCAGATGGTGAGATGAAAATCTTCCGTTAAGGGTTTCTCCACCTGAATTGACAAGGCTCGAACTGAGAGACTTTTGTTTCATTTGAACTTTCAAGTTGTAATCTCTTTGTTATTCAAACAATTATCTGTTGATGTCAAACTCTGTTTCATTAATGCATTGCATATGTTTGTCTTGAATTCATCCATTAGTTTTCACTACTCTTATGCTTTCTTTATGATATTTAACTCTTGATAAAAAGCTACAAGCCTTTAGAGGGAGGATGATGAAACAATACCATAATCTCATACAGTATGCTTTTGAACGGACCTTGCTGATGATGTACATGCATTTATTTCAATTCCCAAACACTGGAGTTATAAGGAAGATAATCCCTAGTCAACCCCTTCGAGCCAAAGAAGTAGGAGTTTTCTGTTTTAAACACAAATTAAAACCTTTGATTAAACCTGGGGCAGGGTAGTCTCTCAGTTAATTCAAAAAAGGTGCGCATTAAAGTCGCAAACTCTCAGTTCGTAATACAACGAACGACATCAAAAAAGAAAAGCATTCCTCTGGAATCAAAAGACAGTGACGGTTCCTTATCTCATAGGCAGTCAATCTCTCAAAAGAGAAAAAGCCCACCGAGCCAAAACCTATAAAGGAGGCTTAAGAAAGCTGGGGCACCCCGCTGACTGTAATCTCGAAAACAGGAACAGTCAGGCAAAAGTTAGGGATAACAAATCAAAAGAACGAGGTCACTACAAATCCTCAAACGACATAAAAAAATGTTGCAATGATGACTGCCTTCCATAAAATTCAACTGATGTGAACCATCACCAAAAAGTCGTTCCAAATTCGAATAGAGTTCGACGCATAATTAACTGAGTTTAGGATTGAATAACATCACGAAGAGCGGGTGGGTACAAATATACTTTGAGCCTTTATCCTTTGTTTCTTAAACCGTGAACCAAGCCACGTTACAACCCTTCAAAAGTCCTAATTGAAGCATGGGTTAGTTCGAAAGCATACTGTTACAAAAGGTATCCTGACTCCTGTAAGGCTTTGCCCTCAATCTTGTGTTGAATTTGTCTTATAAAAAGTTTTCTGCTAAAAAAACGCATTTTTCAAAACTTCGAGACAAGCATAAACTTTGCATTATTTGAATATCGTTGTTTGCACATGGTTATTTGTTTGACAGCGAAGAAATTTCTACAACGAATGTTCGGAGGAACGAAAACTCTCTCAGTGAGTAAAATCACTTCAAAAAGGATGACACTTCCATTGACAAATCTCCTATCAACAAGGGGGCATGACATGTCACTATCCAATTAACCTGGGGCAGTCCAGTCAAGATTTTAACAAATCTCTCAATTACAGTCAACTTGGGGCAAGTCTCCGTCATCATCACTTGGGGCATTCGAATGTCAATCTCTAGAGCGTGCAAAATTTCCTTCTGGAAATTGCGGCCATCATCAAAAATTCCTTCATCACCTACTGGAAGTTACGATCAACATCACAAATTCCTTCATCATCTGTTGGAAGATATAGTTTCAGATACGCTCCAGACACGATAGCCATTCTGTCACTCATTCAGATCCAGTTACAGTTTCAGATACACTCCAGACATGGAAGTCATTCTGCTACTCATACAGATCTCAACTCCAAGATACAGTTTCAGATATGCTCTAGACACGGTAGCCATTCTGTCACTCATTCAGATCCAGTTACAGTTTCAGATACACTCCAGACACGGAAGTCATTCTGCTACTCATATAGATCTCAACTCCAAGATACGGTTTCAGATACGCTCCAGACACGGTAGCCATTCTGTCACTCATTCAGATCCTAGTTACAGTTTCAGATACACTCCAGACAAGGAAGTCATTCTGCTACTCATACAGATCTCAACTCCAATATACAGTTTCAGATACGCTCCAAACACGGTAGCCATTCTGTCACTCATTCAGATCCTAGTTACAGTTTCAGATACACTCCAGACACGGAAGTCATTCTGCTACTCATACAGATCTCAACTCTAAGATACAGTTTCAGATACGCTCCAGACACGGTAGCCATTCTGTCACTCATTCACAATATCAGACTACCGCGAAGCCTGGGATTACGACCAGATAATGGTATCTCCTAAGAGCAAGCTATGAAGCCCGGATTCGACCGGATAATAGTTTAATCCCCAACAAGTTTCTGTGAAAGTCTGGAGATCGACCAGACAGCAGTTAACGGTTAACAGAATGAAGATTCTCATCCTTAAAACCTCAGAAGATTGGTATACTCCCAATTTCTGACCGTTAACAGAATGAAGACTCTCATCCTTAAAACCCCAGAAGATTGGTATACTCCCAATTTCTGACCCCCAACAGAATGAAGATTCTCATTCTCAAAGTGGCGTATAACCCAAGTTCCTGATTAATACCTGTAACAAGCCAGGAAAACTATCTGTGGACGACTGATTGTAGATTAATACCTGAAACCAGCCAGGAAAAATATCTACATGAAGAGATTGAAGATTAATACCTGTAACAAGCCAGGGAAACTATCTTTCTTTCTCAGGTCAGAGATTAATACCTGAAACCAGCCAGGACAACTATCTTACCGACCAACCTTTTCAAGATCCCAGATCAATACCTGCAGCAATCAAAAGATTCTTGCAATCCCCAGCGGAGCTAAAACTTCCAACTATTAATCCCTAAGCAGAATGAAGACTCTCCTTCTCGGTTTCTCACAGAGTATTCAAATATTCTCCAGTGAAGATCTCCTCAAGACAGGAATCCCCGGTAGATTAGCATACGACCCAAGCTCCGGATCCCCCAACTGTGGTTCCAGGACTTCTCATTTCCAACAATCCCCTGCAGCAGTCAAGGATTTACTTTCCCCGGCAGCAGTCAAGATTCTATTATCTCCAGCCATCCAGGATTCATCTATCCTTCGCAAGACAGCTCATCAGCTTACATGCGCATTCATTACATTCATATCATAAACATTGATATAACATATATTGCATCATACATTTCATGCAGCATAACTTTGTGTTTAGCTAACATTTTGTCCTTTTCAGGATAAGAATAAAAGGCTATCATTAACAATTATCCAAGATGCAGTTCTACACAGACTCATCATGAGGCAACCCTACACCAGTTCCTTCTCAATTTCAGATGCAGTTTTACACTGACTCATCATCAGGTAACCCTACACCGGTTCCTTATTCAATTTCAAGACTTCTGAAAACAGTTTACGGGTTCTCCAGACACGGATGTTAACCTATCGCTTGTTCAGATTCTTCAACTTTTGAAAACAGTTTACGGACGCTTCCCAACATGGATGCTGATCTATTGCTTATTTATCTCCATTTCTGAAAACAGTTTACGGACGCTTCCCAACACGGATGCTGCTCTATTGCTTATTCAACTTCAAGACTTCTGAAAACAGTTTACGGATTCTCCAAACACGGATGTTAATCTATCGCTTGTTCAGACTCAACTTCTGAAAAAAGTTTACGGGTTCTCCAGACACAGATGTTAACCTATCGCTTGTTCAGATTCTTCAACTTCTGAAAACAGTTTACAGATTCTCCAAACACGGAGGTTAATCTATCGCTTGTTCAGACTCAACTTTTGAAAACAGTTTACGGACGCTTCCCAACATGGATGCTGATCTATTGCTTATTCATCTCCAAGACCTCTGAAAACAGTTTACGGGTTCTCCAGACACGGATGTTAACCTATCGCTTGTTCAGATTCTTCAAACTTCTGAAAACAGTTTACGGATTCTCCAAACACGGAGGTTAATCTATCGCTTGTTCAGACTCAACTTTTGAAAACAGTTTACGGACGCTTCCCAACATGGATGCTGATCTATTGCTTATTCATCTCCAAGACCTCTGAAAACAGTTTAAGGGTTCTCCAGACACGGATGTTAACCTATCGCTTGTTCAGATTCAAGACTTCTGAAAACAGTTTACGGATTCTCCAGACACGGATGTTAATCTATCGCTTGTTCAGATTCAACTTTTGAAAACAGTTTACGGATGCTTCCAGATACGGATGTCAATCTATTGCTTATTCAGACCCCCAGTTCAGAGATGTTCCAAAACATGGATACCTTTCTGATACTCACCCACTCACCAATGACATACAGTTCAACAAACATTTCCAGATGGCATCTCTAAGCCCGTCCTCCTACCATCAATTTCCAGATGGCATCTCTAAGTCCATCCTCCTACCAGCAATTTCCAGATGGCATCTCTAAGCCCATCCCCCTATCACATCTCCAGATGGCATCTTTACGCCCATCACCAAATGGCATCTTTAAGCCCATTCCCTCAAAATTACGCTTTGACGAGTGCAAATGTTTTTGGGCACTCTAGTGTCCAATCTCCTTTTACCTTCGAGTCGCGAACGGCAAACTTGCCAATCTAACTCTTCAGGTTCAAGAAGATTGAACAGGGGCAACTGTTGTACCCCAAAATTTGCCCTCTCTTTTCCACAAGAAATCACAGCTTCGGGCTTTTCCTGATTTTTTCAGATTGGCTTAAGAATCGGTCAAACAGACTTTTCTCATCAGTCAGACAAAATTAGGGTTTCCATTGATTTTGAATCAGTTCAAGCAGATTATTAGGGTTTTTAGTGATTTGGTTAAGTTTGGCTCAGGGTTTGATCAGGCGGACGTTTCTTTGACAATAAATCAAGAATTAGGGTTTGCACGCGCATTTTCAGAAGAATTTGAATCCACAGTGTATTAATTGGCTGTTACACTGCTTTGACGCCTGCTCAAGATTTCAATTTGTTTCTCAATAAACCTGAACCTCTGGTTTAGAAGCTGAGGCTTCTGGTTGAAAATTTTCAGTGTTTGGTTTAATCAGTAAAAGAAAAGGCATATGGATGTTTGTTTGATTGACTGTGCAATGCTTATGGCTAATTGGAACGCCGGGTTTATTATTGATTAATGCGAAGTTGCAAGACTATGGTGTTTATTAATTATTTATTCTAAGTTAGAATAGTTGGGATTTACTTCCAGTTATTTTAATTCAAGAAACTTAAATAATTAAATAGACAGTGAATTGAAAGAGAATTAACTGACAAAGGATTATTTTTATTCATTTTTAATTGTTTGTTACAATTATTATTTGAACACTGTAAATTTATTTACAATTGTTTACATTAATACTGTTACAATGATTAAAGGTAATTTAAAACTATATCCTAAATCTCCTAAATCTTCATCTTCTACTGCTGCTCCCCATTGCTCAACTGATATTTATCTGCAAAGACAAAAAAAGGAAGAAGTCAGTACAGATAAATTAAGAATATTCTCAGACAGTTAATCATAAAAAGCTCATCATTAAAAGTGTTGGCCGGAATCAGTTTGTTTGCCCTCTCTGCAAATCACAAGAGGACTCTTGGTTCACAAAGAGGGAAAGAGAAAGTTGCTTGCAAATATATGAAATGCACAAAGCTACTGAATATGCCAAAACAAGTTACAAAGTTCAAATTGAACAAACAGCATAAGTGCAAACAGCCAAGTTACAGTTACAAAGGCAAACTAAGCTATCAAAGGCAAACTGAATGTCAAAACAAACTGTCCAAAGGCTGTCAAAGAGATATCAACAAGTACACAAAAGATATGCAAGAAATCTGGAAAAGAAGAAAGTACACAGAGCAAAGCTAACAATGCAAGCAAACTTATTTCAAATTCATCATTTTCCAGGCCAAACGCTTTTTCAGAGTAAGTACAGTCTAAAGCAATAAAAAATGCTTTTTATCCGTGGAGAGAGAAAGAAAGAAAGAAGTGGAGAGGCTTACAGGCAGGCTTAGAAAAAGATATAACAGAGAATATCAGAACAATCAAAGGAGGAGGCAGAAAACACATAAACCTAAACCACCTCAAACCTGTGTCAAGCTTACAAACATTCAACCTGCTTTCAACTTACAAACTAAAGCAAGCCAAAGCACGGTAAACATGTTTCAAACACAAACCAAAGCTTGCCTCAAGCCAAAAGCCTAACACATCCTGCCTAAAAACAACAATCAAAGGCATGCCTTCAAATCAACACAAGCCTGAAGCCTGTCAAAACCAGTACAGCAAACCTCAAACCAGAAGCCTGTAACCTCAAGCCATCCAAACCTGTGTTCAAAGCTCAAACCTGCATAAATCTCAAACAAAATTCCAAACTGTCTCAAGCCTGTCTCAAGCCCACTAGCCTTGCATCCTGTCAAACACAAACAAACAGCCTCAAGCCTTTCAAAACTGTAACTTCAAAAAACAAGTTCTCAAACCTGTCTCAAGCCCACAAGCCTTGCATCCTGTCAAACACAAACAAACAGCCTCAAGCCTTTCAAAACTGTAACTTCAAAAAACAAGTTCTCAAACCTGTTTCAAGCCATACAAACTGAAGCAAGCCTTTCAAAACCTGTGTCAAGCAAACAAACAGCTTTCAAACCAGAAATCCCAACAAACCTGTCAAACTGTTAGTTTCAAAGAAGCAAGCCAAAGCCTAAAACTTCAAGCCTGTAACCAAGCCAATAAGCCTGTAATCCATAAACAGAAAAGCCTAAACAATAAGATTGAAACCTGTTACAACCTAACAAACCTGTGTTCAAAGCAAGCTAGATTCCAACCCATCCAAAACTCAGCATCAAACATCATGAAGCAACAACATCCAAGCTCTCAGAACTAAAAAATTCATCATTAAGCAACAAAGCCAGCACAACATCAAGAGAGGAAAAACTATTCAGAAGTGAAATAATAGCAAACAGGCATCTCAGATTCAAACATCATCATCATTGAAAAAAGGCCAACAAAGCCCAAGAGGACAAAGCAAGCAACTCAGAAGGACTGAGCAATCTCAGAGTCAATATCATCATCATAGACAGAAGCTCACTCAAAGCCAAGAGAGAAAAAGAAAAGACAAAAGCAAGAACACTGAAGCATTCAAATACTCAGAATCAAGATCAAACAAATCAAAGCATTCAAACCAACAAAACCCTCAGAATCAAATTCATCATATGGTTAGCATATCAGGCAACTCAGATATCAAAATCATCAAAATCATCATTATCAGAACAACAAGGTTCAACAACATCAACATTTCAACAACAAGTATCTCAGAGCAAGCAAACAGAAGAAGAAGAGAGAACTAAAAGCTAGGGTTTTCAGACGTTCATCACAAAACCTAACAAAAGAAAGATACCAGGAATACCAGAACAAAGCTCATCAGCATCATACTCCCTTCGCCTCTGGCCGCCTAAAACGCCTCCAATCCACTCCTCGTCTCCTCTCCAAAGGTAGTACCTCTTCTCTTTCTTTAACACCTCACAAGAAACAAATAATAATACAAAAGAATCAGAACAAATAAAACATGCAAGAGGAATCTAAAGACCCTAAAAACGCACGAAGAGGAAACTGAGAGAAAACACTACCTTTCCTTTATCATTGCCTGAACGATCGTGAGGAGGAAGAAGTGGAGATGGCGTCTGGAAGCTGAGGCGAAGGGAGGAGCATCAGTGGCCTCCGTTCAAGAAAGTAAAGAGGCGAAGAAGGAGAAGATGAAAGCGTCGTTCGTACCACTGTAAACCCTTGTTCTGAAACAACAAAGTGAAACCCTAAGAAAATTATCAAATGCGCGTTTGGGCTTGTTCCCTCACCAAAAACCCTAAGCCCACTTTCAAATCTGGCACATACCCCCCCTCTTTTCCTAATCCTGTCTGTTTTTGTTTGGGCCAAGCATCCCTTTAAGGCCCATTCAACCTTTTCTTTTATTCTTATTATTTTCTTAATACTTATAAACCAATACTTTTTTTGTTTATCACTTTTTTTTTCCTTTCTTATATACATAACTTAAATAAATACTTTTGTCAAATAAAAAAATAATACATTCGGTTTTAAAACCTTTGTTTAGTTAAACTTTTATATAAGCTTTTTCTTTAAAAGCATTAACTAAAATACATAAACATTAATTTTCTTTAACTTAAAACATTTTTCTTTAAAACTTTTGTTTATATAATATTAACAAAAACACAAAAAAGATAATAATACTTAATAAATACATATTTGCATCATGAGTAAATAATCACATACACTTTCACAAATTACTTTTATTTCTCTTTGATTCTTATACATTGTTATATTTTACATTGAGAATGCGATTCGATTTGGTTGTAAATATTATTTGGACACTACTCTCCTGATAAGACTCATCCCCATTTGTAAAAATTTGTACCCCCATCCCTGGATACTTATTTGTAATAGCTTAGACTTCAAATTCCCGCAATTTATCGCTTTCTATATACTGTATAGTAATTAGGGTTTGTATGCGAAGATTCAAAATCAACCGCTAGATAACCTAATACAAGACAAATGCATGACAATCAATACACAATTCACACTTGCACCCCTAGGATAATCTCACTTGTTGCCTTCAAAAATGGGCCATGTTTGCACGTTGAGTTTCTTTGGTAAAACAAAAACAAATCAAATGATCATAGTCCCTCGATGACGCTTTCGAAGTTGCCTAAAAAATGATCAAGTCCCTTAGAGAAAAATTGCCAAAGACACTTGGCACTATTGCATTCATGGTCTAAACGATGACCCGCGCCCGTCCCGTTAACATCCTAACGCAAGGTTGTTCACCAAATACAATGGTGAAACAACACTGTTAAAAGGGTTAAAACATGAGAAAAATCTTTGAGTAAATTTAAGGGTAGACAACTCTTAGTTACTTGGTCAAACTTGCAAAACACACTTGCCTACTTTCAAAACACACTTCACAAACACAACTTCCAAAAACAACTTTCAAAAACATTGAAACATCTTTTCAAAAAGACAAACACCTTTGTAAAACATTCGAGTAAAGAATTGTTACAACGGTTTCCTAGACAAGGCATATTTTTCAAAACATTTTCAAAACACACACACACCACCATTTCAAGCAATTGAAAATCAAGGCAAGTGATCTAAAACAAGTAACTAAGATCCCATGGATAACCATGGATGAAAAGGGTGCTAATACCTTCCCTTTTCATAATCTACCCCCCGAACCCACGAAAACATCTCAAAGGTTTTTCCTGTGCTTTTTTAACCTTTCCTTTAGGATAAAATAAAAAGTCGGTGGCGACTCTTGCTAAACCGAACAAGTGCAAATACAAACGCAAAACCTCAAGTCAGTTCTCCCACCGTATTACACGGAGCTAATTACATTAAAGGCTCCTCCCCGGAATCCCAACACTGCTGCTCCTAGTTACCGTCCCAATGAGAGGTGTGCATACCATTCTGATGGTCCTCGGCAGAACACGAAGAATTGTTGGGCTCTAAAGAACAGGATTCAAGACCTAATTGAAGAAGGAGTGTTGGAGTTTACACAAGACGATCAACTGGAACTTTTCTATCACCCCTCAAGGGCATCCATATGAAGCAACGATCTGGGCGAGGAAATTTTCTATTCATTTGAATTTTCAATTGTAATTCCTTTTGTTGTTCAAACAATTATCTATTAATGTCAAACTTTGTTTCATTAATGCATTGCATATGTTTGTCTTGAATTTATCCATTCAGTTTCACTATATTTAGACTATGCTTTTATTCTCTTTATTACAAGCCTTTAGAGGGAGGATGACGAAAACAATGCCATAATCTCATAGTGTGCTTTTGGACAGACCTTGCTGACGATGTACAGGAGTTCTTTCAATTCCTAAACACTGGAGTTATAAAGAGGACAATCCCTAGTCAACCCTTTGAGCAAGAAAAGTAGAAGTTTTCTTTCTTACACAAATTAAAACATTTAATCAAAACCTGGGGCAGGTTAGTTTCTCAATTAGTTCAAACGCGCGTTCAATACACAACGAATGACATAAAAAACATTCCTTCTGAACCAAAAGATTGTGATTGGTTCCTGTTGTACCCCAAAATCTGCCCTCTCATTTATCAAATATTTTCTCACAAGATCTCCTTGGGTTCAAGACTGCACAAGGATTGATCAGCTCAAGACACCTCCTTAAGCACTGACAATTTGAAATTAGGGTTTGAGATTGCACAAGGATAATTGAACTTTCAATGCCTCATATGAATTTCATGGATCATTATGGACTCCCAAGATTACTCTTGTCAAGTTTCAAGTCTTGGATCACATTTTTGCTTAGTCAATTGAGCAGTTGACCTAAAAGTCAGTTGTATTGGGGAAAAAGTCAACTATGGCCAATTTACAGTCAAACTTCATAATTTTTTATCCACATCAACATTATAAACTCATATGTATCATTATATCAAGTTTGGACCACAATTCCTTAAGAAATTTGATCAAATCATCAAAAGGGCAAAATGGTCAAAATTATGGTTTTGATTGAGAAAGGGCAATTTCTGATTTTTGACCTAGAAAATGGTTAATTGGTTTGAGGCATGATCTCAAGAGTTCAATTTCACCATTTTTACCTAATGGCATGACTCAAAACATTGCTCAAGATCAATTGGATTGATAGTTGATTTTCAGTCAACTGATCAAAAGTCAATTGTATACTAAAAAGTCAAATTTTGACTTTTTAGTCAAAATCAAGTGTCAAAGATCACAATTCATCAAAAAATGTCAAAATATGAAACTTTTTCATCAAGAAATATAAAATTCAAGATTTCATTTTGAAAAGTCAAAGTTTTCAAATTTAGAAATTTTTCTAAGTATGGAAAACTTCATGTTTTTTCACAACTTTGAGCCAATTTTTCACCATGATGCAAGATGATTCAAAAGAAACTTTCAACATGAAAGTTGTAGATCTCCATGAGATCTACAACATTGCATTACAAAAATTCTCCTATAAATTCTTGGATTTCAAGTCATTAATTCACGAAGTCATGGTCTTGAAACTAGACACTTAGTGAAAAATTTGCCCTAGTTTAGGCAGGATTTTGACCTAACTTCATGGCAATTTTTCATATAGTTCCAAGGGGAATTTTCAAAAGTGATTCAAAAAGGGGTTGTATAGCACATTACAAGCTTTCTAAAATTTCCAAGAACTCCTTGAGATCATTCTTGAGCAAGGAGAATCGAAGAGAGGAAGTTAGGGTTTCAAACTAAAATTATAGGTCATTTTATGATGAACGAGAATTCAAATCTCAAACCTATGTTGCATAATATTTGCTTTGCAGGCCTCAAACTTGTTAGGCACTCCATAATTAAATGCTTGCACAACTGTTAGAGGCTTCAACTCAAGCATTCAATGCAATTCCCATGCTTTATGTCCATTTTAGGAAGAAAGTGCACAATGCCATTTTGAAAAAGTAGCTTTATACACAAAACTTGTTCTTGAGCTTTGCAATTGTTTTCTTTTGATCATACATGACCTATAGCTTAAAATAAGTTTGTCTCAAGCCTCACAATCACTCAGCCCATGCTTGTACTTCATCTTGGAACCATAATCCCACTTTTCTTCAAAATAAAGTAACATATCAATCAAACTATATCTTGTACTTATGACCCTCTCAAGAACTCAAGCCTTCTCCTTACTTATGCACACGTACTTGGCATCAAAACACACGTATGCTTAAGCCCTTAAACACAAAAGAACTCATAATTGTATCACATACCTCCATTCTTGCATAATCTGACCAAAAACTTGAAACTCACATCTCCCTCGTGCGTTTTCAAGCCTTTTGGTTCCTAAAGCTTCTAAACACAAAATACAACTCATCCCAATACCTGTTACACGACTGTAACTCCATTTCCACCATTGTCAAAACTCAAAAATAGAGCACTGCAAGTGGACTTCTCCAGACCATTTCATCCACTCTCCATCTAAGCTAATCATTGCATTAGCTTCCTGGGACCTTAATAGATCTATTCTGATCATCACAACACCTTGAGGAGTGCTCAAACTCAGAATACGATTTCCAGTTTTAAGGTAAGTTTTCTTAACTTTGAACTCTTCATACAAGCATCATTAATGGTTTATTTGTGAATAAGAAATGTATATATCATTGCCCTGAAGCTAACCATGTCCTTAGATTTCATTATTATTGCTTGAGTAGTTAGAATTTTGAATCTGAACCCCTGAAAATATTTAGGTCAGGATTTGGTCGCATTAGAAATTCATGCTCACTTTTGGGAATTAGTTTAAGTTATTTACATTTCTGGAATCGTGTTGAAATTCTACACAACTTTCATGTTTACATTTTTGCAAATGGTTGAGAAATGAACAAGTTGCAGGGATTCTGGCTGGAGGTTGAAGATGAAGTTATAACATGGACTTGTTTTGTTTTAAGTTTATTGATTGTTGTATAATGAACGGATGAAACAGGCCACCCCAGTGGTACAACAAGCGCGCGCGTATTATGAGATCCTGGGTTCGAGCCCCACCGAGACCTTTTGGCAATTTTCTCATATTTTTGTACACTTTTCCATTTTTTTTGCAGCCAACAGGCGCTTGGGCCTTCCTCCTTTGGGCCTGGGATTTTTTGCTAGCCTTTCACCCTCCTGACTGTTTTTAACACCCCTGGCCCTAATTTTGTGTTTTTATATTTTCATATTTTTTTATTAATATTAATATTATTATTATTATTATTATTATTATTATTATTATTATTATTATTATTATCATCATTATTATTACTTTTAATACCATTTTTTTGCTACAAATAAAAACCCAAAAATATTTATATTTTTATTATTTATATTTATTTAGTTGATTTTCTTCATAAAAACTAAAAGAACAAAAAACATTTTTCACTTAATAAATTAATTTCTTTTTTATTCAACAAATATTTAGACTAGGGTTTAACTAGTATATTATTTTCTTATGAATAAATTAATTAGGGTTTTTTTAATTAATTAATATCCATATTATTTTTACTAATTTAAAATCTTTTCATAAATAAAAACCCTAAAAAATCTTCTTTTTAGTTATTTTATTTTCTTATTAAGGTTAGGTTAATTTTGCTTAATTTTATTTAATCATTTTCAATTAGGTCAAGACTTAAAACCCTTTCATATAAAAACTCAAACAAAAAACAATCTTCTTTTCTTTTGCATTACCTTTATATTCTTGTACATTTATTCAAATTCAATATGGTTGTAATAATTATTTAGATTTAATTTCTTGCAATTCCCCATTTGTAATTTATACACCCCTTCCCCTAAATCATGTAATAGCTTAGTATTTTTATTTTTTTCCCAATTTAAATTCTTTATATACAAATGCTAGTAATTAGGATTTTGTATGGAAAGATTAAAATCAACAAATAGCAAACCATAATCAAAGACAAATCAAGCATGGAAATCAATACACTTGCACACATACACCCCTTGGGTGAACCACTTTGTTGCCTTACAAAAATGGTCATATTATGCATGTGAGGTATCTTAGTAAAAAGAAGCAAAATACAAGATCATAGTCCCTCGATGACGCTATCTATGTTGCCTTTCAAAATGATCTTAGTCCCTAAAGAGAATACTAAGATATCTTGCAATATTGTTAATCATGGTTATACGATGACCCTTGCCCGTCCCTTTTACATCCAAAGATAGGGTTACTTACCAAATAAATGGTAAGATAACAATATCAAAGGAAAGAGGAAATAAACATGAAAGACTTTTGAGTAGGTAGATTACTCCTAGTTGCTTGCTCAATTTCAAAATCAGTACATCCTTTCTATTTTCAAAACAAACACCAACATTTTCAAAACATCTTTCGAGCTTGAAAACATTTTCAAAAAGATCAAACACTTTGTATACATTCTTACGAATGAAAATCATTACAAAGTTTTCCTAAACGATGGCATCTTTACAAAATACTTTCAAAAACCACACAAATCACATTTTCAAACAAAAGCAAGTGATCTAGTAAGTAATTAAGAGCCCATGGAAAACCATGGATGGAAAGGATGCTAATACCTTCCCTTTTCATAATCTACCCCCCGAACTCAAGAAACAATCTCAAAGGTCTTTCCTGTGCTTTTTCACCTTTCCTTTTGGATAAAAGAAAAGTCGGTGGTGACTCTTGCTAACCGCAACATTTGCGATCAAACACAAAACATCCCAAGTCAGTTCTCCCACCGTATCACAGAACTAGAGACTCTGCTGGGGAAAATTCTTAAAGTGTGGTTACCTTAGGGTTAGATCACATTTATTTGCTTTCATTGTTTGACTTGTTTGCTTTACATTTAGGTTCTTTGTTTGGGTTTGAATCCTCTATCTGGATTTGGGATACCTTATAGGTAAGTAGAAATACGTTGTGGAAACTGTGCAGGGTATATCGACATGGTCTAAGCAATAGCTACGTTAGTGTGACATATTTGTGGGTACCGGTAGCCCTTGAGTAGTCAAGGAGAATACGGGGCCGCTGAGTGATGTCATGAAGCACTAACTAACTTCTAGAACCTTTACTTGACCAACTTGGCCATTAGGATGTAGTGAGATGACCGGCTTTGGTGCAGTCCGAAGTTGGTAGATACTCGATACTACACTCATTGAGGTTTGGTTTTTTGGGATATTTCAATCTCCATTAAAGAGGCTTGCGCTGAAACAATGCCCAAGGAAACAAACCAGTGATATTGAGCTCCTTAGAACCCGATTACTATTACTAGGACAAGTTTGAGCCAACTAAACTTGAATAGGGTACTTACCTATGAGACTCCATGCAAGCCTAAACCTAAGGACTTGTTTGCTTTATTTGTATATATTTACTTGTACATAACATCATAAACATCATAACATCATACTCATACTCACTAACCATTTCAAGGATCTTGGGATTTATCTTTATTCTGTTTTGTAGGACATGGATTCTATTCGCAGGAAAACCATTCAAGTCAACCTTATTAGGATACCTCCTCAACTTAAAGAGCTAGCATCAAGGGTTCCCGAAAACTCTCCATTTACTAAAATACATGGTCACCTCCTAAACTTGGTTACCTCCAACACTGATGAGGACACAGTGAAGGTGCTCTTCCAGTTCTTTGATCCTCTACACCATTGCTTCACATTTCCCGATTATCAACTTGTGCCAACTTTGGAAGAATTCTCTCAACTCTTGAGGATTCCCATTCTCAATCAACTACCTTTCAACGATACGGAAAGAGATCCAAAACCAGAAGAGATTGCTCAAGCCTTACACTTGCAACCATCTGATGTCACAACTAATTAGGAAACAAGGAGTGGTGTCAAAGGTTTCTTAGCCAAGTTCTTGTTTGAGAAAGCCTAAAACTGTTGGAACTCCTTAGACTTGCAAGCTTTTGAGGAAGTTGTGGCTCTCCTCATCTATGGGATGGTTTTGTTTCCAAAACCTGACCAACTCATAGATATAAACACCGTCAAAATCTTCATGTCTCGTAATCCGGTGCCTACTTTGTTAGGAGACATCCTACATTCTTTTCACACTCGCACTATGAGGAAAAGAGGTATCCTTATGTGTTGTACTCCTCTTTTGGAAAGATGGTTTATTTCGCATCTTCCCCAATCTGTATTGAAGAACGAGCAAGGTTTAAGGTGGTCACATAGGTTGATGACGCTCAAACATTCATACATTCATTGGTGTTCCCGATCTATAGAGAATGTTACTATCATCGACCGTTATGGAGAATTCCCTAATGTCCCATTACTTGGAATTAGATGAGGTATCACCTACAACCCCTGCTTAGCCTTAAGACAGTTTGGTTACGCCCGAAGGGATGGTCCATATGAGATGCTTATTCAAGGTTTAGTATTTGACTATGAGAACGATGATCAAGGTCACAGCTAGAGGTTTATCCGAGCTTAGAGGATGTTAAATAAGGTAGATAGCAAGACATTGGAGCATAATAATTCCATCCCTCTTGAGCCTTACCTCAAATGGGTACGAATTCGTGCTCAAAGTCTTATAATTCCTTACCCCTCCATTCTCCCGGTTATCATAGAGCCTGTTGTGGAAGGAGATGTTCCATGCACTATCCTGCATCCTGACATGGCCACCTCTCTTGAAGACTTACAAAGGGATTGGATACAGCTTAAGGGGGGCGAGATACTTTCGAAGCCCAATTCTACACCATCGAGAAGAAGGTTTTGGAACTCACTAAGAAACTTCATGAGGAGCGGAGCCTGAACGCCTACATCGCACCAAAGAGGATGCGTACAACTTTTTTATCTTAGAGTTTTTGTATTTCTTTGCAATCCCAAAAGAGGCATGATGTACTCAAACTTTGATTTATTAATATAACGTGTGTTCCTTTTTGGTCTAAAGAAAATTTAAATCTCCAGTTTCCTTGAAATCATTGCATATGCACCTCCATTCATCATAATATAAACAGGTTTTCTTATAACAAGTCTCCTTATCTTTCTACTGTTTATTTTAGTAAGATGGATCTCGAGCAGACAGTAAAAGACCTCCAGGCGCATAATGCTCAATTTCAACAGATATTCTTAACTCTAGCCAAAGGACAAGAGGATTTGAAAACTCTGCTGATCGAATAAAAGAAGAAAGCAAAGAAAACAATCGGTGTTCTGAATCTAGGAAGAAGGTTCCCAGGGGCAGCCAGAAATATCTTAGACTTCGCAACATCATCTGGTGAAAAAGACAATCAAGAAGGGAAAGGAAAGGAAGTGACTGCCCAGCCAGAATCCGAAAAGGAAGAAGAAGAAGACTACTCTGAAGAACAATATCCCCCGGCCGACGACAAATACAAACATCTAGAAGAGCGTCTAAGTGCAATGGAAATTCAAAAAGTGCCCGGGATGGACTTTGAAGAGATGGGTTTGGTGTCTGGGATTGTTATTCCACCAAAATTCAAGGCACCAGTGTTCGCTAAGTACGAAGGGGTTTCATGTCCCAAGATGCATCTCCGATCTTATGTGAGGAAGATACACCCTCATATTGCTGACAGAGATTTGTGGGTCCACTTCTTTCAGGATAGTCTATCCGAGACTCAGTTAGATTGGTTTTATCAACTAGAAAGGGCTAATATTCATAATTGGGAAGACCTTGTCGCTGCTTTTTATAAACAGTATCAGTACAACATAGACCTTGCTCCTACACGTACTCAACTCCAGAGTATGGCTATGGTTTCAAGTGAAGGTTTCAAAGACTATGCTCAGAAATGGAGGGACTTAGCAGGAAGAGTCCAACCTCCCATGTCTAAAAGAGAAATAGTAGACATGTTTATGGGTACCCTATCCGGTCCTTTCTTCAATCATCTAATTGGAAGCTCCTCAACAAGCTTCACTGAATTAATCTTGACCGGAGAAAGAGTGGAAGCTGGGATTAAGAGTGGAAAGATCCAAAAATACGCATCCTCCAGTGCCATGAGAAAACCATTTATTAGGAAAAAAGAAGTTGTTGCTATGTATCCTCAAAGGAATCAAGATAGAACTGAACACCGTCCAATGGTGGGGGATGTCATGATCCCTAAACCTGCACCTACTCAACAAAGGAGAAATCAGCCTAGAACAAAAAGACTAGTAAGATAATTTATCTGGATTAATATGACACTATCTCAAGTCCTGCCACATTTGTTGAGATCTAATCTGGTAACTTTGAAAGAAGCTCCAAAGAATCCCAACACCGCATCTCCTCATTACCATCCTAATGCACGTTGTGCTTACCATTCAGAAAGTCCAGGCCGTGATACCAACAACTGTTGGGCTTTGAAAAACAAGGTACAAGAACTTCTTGAAGCAAAAGAAATTGAATTTAATGCTCCCAAAATCCAAAATGTTATCACCGCTCATATGCCCAAGCATGGCCGTGATGTTAATGTTGTTGAAGATGATATGTTTGTTACTACTGTTGATGAACTTGTTACTCCTCTCCTGACTATCAAGAGGAACCTGTTGAAGGCCGGTTTATTTCCGGGTTATGGCGAAGGCTGCCACCTCTGTTTATCCCTACCAACTCGTTGTCATTTGTTAAAAGCAGGTATTCAGCGCCTAATGGATGACAAAGAGATTTTGTTTGAAAAGACTCCCGTTCCAACCATTTCTTACAATGATGTTTCAATAGTAACCATTTCCGCCAATCCTTCCAGGGTCTCCACCAAAAGACCCGTTAGGATTACATCAGTTCCTAAAATAGCTCCACTGATAATTACTATGCCAGGACCAATCCCGTACTCATAAGATAAAACTGTCCCATGGAACTATAGGGGCGACGTCTACTATCACGGCGTCAAGCAGGATTGGCTGGCTGATAAAGACTCATTTTTTGAGAAGGCTGAACCCGACATCGGAAACATTGCGGGAACCAGCAAGATAACCCGAAGTGGCAAAATATTCTCTCCCGAGATTTCTCCTCCGAAAGTTGTTACCGGTCATGTGATCATCCCTGCTTCTGTTCCGATTGACACTACTACTACTACTACAATCCATATGGTTACCCCTACTAACACTCCTACCACCGAGTCAACCGAGACTCGGGGCAAAGGCATTATGGTTAAGCCTATCCGGATGAAGGTGCAATCCGTATCTATCCCTGAAGCCTCCCAAAAGGAGATGGAAGAAATTCTGAAAATTATAAAGAGAAGCGACTACAACATAGTCGAACAGCTAGGGCAGACTCCGTCAAAGATTTCCATGCTGGATTTATTGTTGTGCTCCGAGGCTCATGCGAAGGCCTTGGTGAAATTCCTTAAAACTGCCCATGTGCCACAAGAAACCTCTACTGATCAGTTCCAAGACTGTGTGGCCAGTTTAATCGCTGACAATGGTTTAGGCATTTCTGATGTTGACTTGACACCTAGAGGGAGGAAGCATAACGAGGTGTTACATGTCTCTGTTGAATGCAGGGGCACAACTTTGGCCCATTTCTTGGTTGATACCGGTTCATCTTTGAATGTGCTGCCTAAGAAGGCTCTTTATAGACTCGACTGTGAAGGTTTGACCTTAAAACCCATCAACATAGTGGTAAGGGCCTTAGACGGTTCAAAAAGAATGGTGCATGGGGAGGTGGACATCCCCATAAAAGTTGGAACCCAAACCTTTGATTCAACTTTCTATATGATGGACATTCTCCCTTTTTATTCCTGTTTATTGGGCCGACCATGGATTCACAACGCTGGTGTCGTCACCTCTACATTACATCAAATGCTGAAATACCCAACCAAGGGGAAAATCATTACTGTCCATGGAGAAGAGGAATATATGGTCAGTCACTTGAACTCCTTCAGATACGTGGAATTGGCTGGTGAATTCATTGAAACTCCGTTTCAGCACTTCGAGGAAGTCCCACAAACTGTGGCAGCTACAAAGACTGTATCCCAAGTTCCAAAGATTACAAAACCTCCGCTAAAGATGTCTTTTATGAAAGATGCCAAGACAATGATCGAAGAAGGTGGGTGTACTATTTGGGGCCAACTCCCGAATATCCCTTACAAATCTGACAAATTTGGTTTGGGTTTCACTTCAAGAGCCCAGAAAGTTATTCGTCGTGCTCGTGTCAGGGGACCACCTTTGAAGATCAGCAACCACGGAGTCAACACAATGGAGGATGATGATAAGGACAGCTACGACGTGGAGGAATGGATTTTCCAAACTGTCAACAGAGGACTCAGAAACTGGGAAGCTAAAGACTTTGTCCCAATTACTTTTATCCAACAATAATTGTCTTTAAATTTTGTCGGACCTGTAATAATTAAACAATTCAGACTTTTAAAGCCTTGTGTCTTACCCGAGGCACAACGGTCCATTTGTAAGGGTTGTTACCTCATTTTCATATGTCATCAATGAATCATGGACGTTTTTGCATACAAACTTTGTGCTCTTTGTATTTCTTTTTCTACATTTTTATTTCTTTCGAAGATAGCTATACTCTTACACACACTCACATTCAAAATGCAGATCTACATCCATTCGGGATCCCATGGGTAACGATTCTGCTATGGCCTTTTGTGACTCTGAAAATCTAATCTACCAAGCCGAAGACGAAGGTGAGGAAGATTGTGAAGTGCCATGGGAACTAGCCAGGTTACTACATGTTGTACCCCAAAATTTTCCCTCCCATATTCCTCAAGATTTGTCAAGAATGATCTTCAAATTGCTCAAGATTGCTCAAGGGTTGTACAGTCAAGTCACCTCCTAAGGCAGTCAATTAAAAATTAGGGTTTTGGTTCTTTCAAGGAATTTTGGGTTCTTAATGGTCCAATCAAGTCTCATAGGCTTATATACACTCTCAAGCACCTATATGCCAAGTTTCAAGACTCACAGTGCCAGTTTGCACAGTCAAAAGCTCCATTTGATCTAAAGTCAACTGCAAGGGAAAAATGGTCATTTTGCAATCAAAAGTCATATTTTTTGTCAACATTCTCATTTTGAAGGATAATTCATCATTTTATCAAGGGTTGATCATGATTCATCAAGGATTGCTCAAAATTCATCAAGATTCAAAAGTTGCTAAATTAGGGTTTTACAGGAAAAGTCAACTCAACTTTGACCAAGCATACCTTTCTCATACTTTATGAGAAATGACCCATCTAAAGCTCATTTTGAAGAGGATGCAATTTCCTACAATCCATCTTCATACCCCAAGATCAGAAAATGCACTCACAAGAAGTTACAAATTTGGACATTATAGGTCATTTTTGAAAGTCAACAAAAACACCTTTTTTTCCAAAGCTTATAACTTGAGAATGGAAGATCAAAATGATATGAGACCAAAAGGGTTGATTAGAGGACATCTCAAGGTTTCTAAAAAGTCCAAGAATACCTTCAAAAGTTCAAAATTGAAGAAGTTATGCATTGTTAAAGTTGGGCATTTTTCCAAATTGCCAAAAGTCAACTATCCTCAAAACTCCAATTTTTGACAAAAGGGGCCCACTTTTTCCATTTGATTTAGTCTTGTCATGCCACACACGTGTCCCATACTTAATTTCAGGATCAAACATTTATTTTTCTATTTTATTTAATTTTTATTGATTTAATTCATTTTAAATCTATATTAATTCAAATAAAATCCAAAAATCAATGAAATAGTATCTTTGTGATTTGTACAACTTTCATACATCATATGACACCTAATCAAATTCGTGTCTTGGCTTTTTGTGCAAAAAATCTCAGATTTGATTCAATTTTGGAAAGGTTAACAATGGTGGTCAATCAAAGATTCAATCTTCAATATACATGGGTATAAGCCCAACTCTTGACCTAAAATCATTGCCATATACATAAGCAAGCCACATAAACCTAATTCACGACCTAAGAATTGCTAAAACAGCCAAACTATAAACTGAAAAAGCTTGGAAAAGAGAGAGATCGAATTCTTGGTTAGAGCTTGTTTCAATCAGAAAACTCAACGTGGAGTGCTTGACTGCCATCCCCTGGAGCGATTGGAATAAGAACCAGGCCTGTTCATCACCTAAACATTGATGTAAGTCGTCTTGAACTCGACCCTGAACATGGAAATACAACCTCTCATTCATGCGTTTTTATGACAAAATCTTGATACCATCATGTTTATCGTTCCCTTTAGAACGTTTTTGCATTATTTAATTTCGTTTTGGTAGCCTGTAATCATAGAACCGAACCTAGGGTTTGGAAAGTTGTTTTTTGGGTATTTTTGATGCAGGTGAAATCAACCCAATTGATGGATATGGATGTGTTCACGAGACCCAGACGAATCAAACCATGGTCTTGGAGTTGATTTTTGTAGCCTAGGGAAGATTTTAGGAGTGAGCCACGAAACCTCCTGCGGATAAAAATCCGCAGGTAACAAAACCAGAAATTTGTGAAGAAGACGACCACACGTCGTCCTCCCATTGGCCTATTTAAAAAGCGCGCGTTTTATTTTTTTTATTTACAGCATTTTGATTGTTTTTATATATTAATCACTTATTGTTATAATATCAATTGAGGCATGGTGGTGTAGTGGCAGGGGCGAACAATCATTGAGCACTGGGGCCTGGGTTCGAATCCCAGGTCCCCTAAAATTCTTATTATTATTTTCTTGCATACATTCCAATGGATTTCCAGGTACGAAGACCACCATACACCTCAAATCTCAGTGCGCTAGATGTCTCCAAACTCAAATCCAATAGTCAGAATGGGGTCCTCACCATAGTCTCCAGTCAACGCACATGCATGGGATGGCCACAGTCAAAGCAGGCTTGAGCGTTGTCGGGCCACAAATTTCCAGATTCACCTCCTGATTTGGGCCAGAACCCCCCTGGGTTTATTTCTTCTTCTCTTTTTATTTTTATTTAATTTGTTTTTATTAATTCTTAATTAACTACTAACTAAAATAATTAACATTTTCTTAATAAAATTCAGAAAACACAAAAATATATAATATTTTTATTTATTTAAATTTAATTAGTTTATTTTGTAAATAAATATTAACTTAATTCGTTTAGTTTTAATTAGGCATAATATTAATATTTTTGCAATTTAAAATTAATGTAGAATTAGGGTCCTTGACAATTTTAATCATCTTTATTTTTATTTCCTTAAATATTCTAAAAAACCAAAAATATCCTTTTTATTTAATTAATTAATTAGTTTAGGTTTAATTTAATTAAATGCGAGAAATAACAAAAAATCTCTTTCTTTCCTAAAAAGGGTCAAAACCCTAAAAAACTCTCCGATTCAATTTTTCTCGCGCGTGTGATTATTTTTTGATTCATATTTTGATCCAAGTATGTATTTGCTCCGAGGATGTAATAGTCTTAATTAGGACCTTTTACCGCTTTATTTTACTTTCCGCAATTTACTTTTCAAGGGTTTGTTTTTGGCGATGTAAATACCCGACGCCTTGTAATAGCGTAGTTTTATTTTCCGCAACTATTAACTGCCAGATGTATGCTAACTAGGCTATGCATGACAAGATCTCTCTTAAATTAAAATCAACCGTAGCTCACTATAACATGTACAAAGATAACATAACTGAAACCTGACACACTCGCACATGCCACTCTTAGGGTACACCTCACTTGGTTGCCTCAACGTGGTCATTGAGTATAGGAAGTTTTAGAGGTCTCCCTCCTGTCTAAAGATCAAATTTGCCTCGAAATGGTTGCCTCGATAAAAAATGATCTAAGACACTAGGGTTACCGCTAAGGCGTCCTAACATTGCTTTAGTGACCACATGTCCCTTAATCGAATTGACCCGACAACTCCAACGACGGTGCTACCTACTTCTCAATAGTGGGATAGCACTGCCTAAAGGACATTTACACAGCTTAATTCCTTTTGAGTAGGTAGAGGTTCTTAGGTACTTGCTCTTTCAAAACGAAACAAATTTTTCGCACTTACATTTTTCAAACAAAGTTTTCAAAAACACTTCATACACTCTTGAGGACAGAAACAAGAGTTAAATCGAAGTTTTCAAACAAAACTCTTTTCAAAACCCACAAACACAAGAAAAGCAAAACCTTTTGAAAACACAAATGAGCAAGTACCTAAGAGCCCGTGGATAACCACAGATAGAAAGGGTGCTAACACCTTCCCTTTCTATAATCTACCTCCCGAACTCGAGAAACATCTCGAAAATGAATTTTTCTGTGCTTTTGTCCTTTCCTTGTTGGATTAAATAAAAGACGGTGGCGACTCTTGCTTACCGCAACATTTTACGGAAAAAAACGCAAACGTGAACCAGCATTCCAAAAAAACAGTCAGTTCTATTTCCACCGATCACAGAACTGGCGACTCTGCTGGGGATTCTATAAGTGAGGTGTACCTTAGGATTAGATCATTGTGTTTTCAATTGTATACTTTGTATGCTTTAAACTTTATGGGCTTGTATCAGAGTTTTATAGATCCTAACCCGGATCTGGGGGTATCCTTTTTTAGGTAAGTAGCAATAAACTGTGAGGGATCTGTCCGGCGTAGACCAACACAGATGAAGTAGTAGCTACATTGGTGTGACACCTTGGTCTGTACCGATATCCCTTGTGTTGGAACAAGGAGAATATGGGTCTTCTGAGGAGTCATTAAGCACCAACTGACCTTAGAACCTTAAATTGACCAACTTGGCCATAGAACAGTAGCAGTATGCTACACTCATTGAGACTAAACTCTCGCGATGGTTCCGGCTGCAAGAAAAGGTTGCCAAAATGGAATTATGACCGATTGAGGGTAGTCAGTGATATTGAGATCCTTTAGAACCCGGTTACTATTTATAGGACAGGTTTTGAGCCCACTAACTTCAAGAGGGTAATACCTAAACTCCATGCTAGCCTAAAATCTAAGGGCTCTTTGTGTGACTTGTGTGCCTTCAAGCTTGAACTACTTGCACATTCTTGTTATCTGACAGCATGAGTTCCTTGCAGGTTTTGTTTACAGTCCTTATTCATTGCAGGGCTTACTTACATCACCTCACACTTTTGCTTAAACGCATAGCATACACATCATAACATCGTACCATAGCATTTCCTTAACCATTTCAAGGATCTCAAGGGTTTGTGATGCAGGTCAGGATGAACCAAATGTCTAGAAAGGGGCAAAGGGGATTTATCTTCCTCTAGCCAAGGTTGTCTAGAAATCCAAGCACGATAACTTGAGTCAGGGGCTATGACCCACTCGATATGGTGAGCTTGACTCTTGAAGAAGGACTCTCAGCAACATGAAGTTCCTTCAATCAAGCTGCAAAATTCAAATTCTAACAAGTTTCTTTGTTTACCCCACGAGATCCTTGAAAACATTGCATACATATATCATACATATCATTGCATTATAGGTACCATTACAGGTCTCTTATCTTCTTCGCTGTTTATTTCAGCAATCATCATGTCTACTGAACCTTCCACTGAGCAAGCTATCAAGGCCCTCCAGGCTCAGAATGCCCAGTTTCAAGAGTTGGTCATGAGCCTAGCTAAGGGTCAGCAGGATCTGAAGACCCTGATTCTGAAAGAGAGGAAGAAGAAGAAGAAGAAGAAGAGGACTGTCCTGTTCAACACCGGATGCAGGTTTGGAAACGGGCTGCAAAATGAAGTTGATCTAACCACCTCATCTGGAGGGAAAGACAGCCCACAAGAGAGGAGGGTTCCTAGCCCTGTAGTCTCCGACAATGAGACAGATTATGATGAAGAACAGTACCCTCCTGTTGAGGATAGGTACAAACAGTTGGAGGACCGCTTGAGCGCTATGGAGATACAGAACGTGCCCGGGCTGGACTTCGGAGACCTAGGTCTATCCTCTGGGGTGGTGATTCCCCATAAATTTAAGGCACCTGCCTTTGCCAAGTATGACGGAGCTTCCTGTCCAAAGCTGCACCTCCGGTCGTATGTAAGGAAGATTCAGCCTTACACCGCTGATAAGAATTTGTGGATCCATTTCTTTCAAGACAGTCTTTCAGGGACTCAGCTTGAGTGGTTCTATCAGCTGGATGGAGCCAGTATCCGTAACTGGGAAGATTTGGCTAATGCGTTCTATAAGCAGTACCAGTATAACTCCGACCTCGCTCCTACGCGTATCCAACTCCAGGGTATGTCAATAGGGACGGGTGAAGGATTTAAAGAATATGCTCAGAAATGGAGAGACCTTGCCGGAAGGGTGCAACCACCTTTAACTGATCGTGAACTCGTCGATATGTTTCTGGGGACCCTGTCTGGTCCATTCTTTAATCATCTGATTGGAAACTCTTCAGCCGGGTTTACAGACCTTATCTTGACTGGGGAGAGAATTGAAGTTGGCATCAAAAGTGGGAAGATTCAAGAAGCTACACCTTCTGATGCTCAGAAAAAGCCTTACAGTGGGAAGAAAGAGTCCAATGCTATGTACAGTCAAAAGAGTCGTCGTGACCAACACGTAGGGGCAGTCTTGATCTCTGGTTCTGCGTCACACCGACAACAGCAAAAGGGAAATCAACGAAGGCCAAACGAGCCTAAAAGACAGTTCACCGACATCAACATGCCATTGTCACAAGCATTGCAGCACATGTTGAAGATGAATCTGATTAAGGTGATAAACCCTCCTTCGAACCCTAAGACTTCTTCTCCTAGCTACAACCCAGATGCAAGGTGTTCTTATCATTCCGATAGTTCGAAGCACAATACTGACGATTGTTGGGCGCTGAAATACAAGATTCATAATATGATTGACGCTAAGGAGGTCGAATTCGAGCCTCTTGAGACTCCCAATGTGATCACTGCTCCCTTGCAAAAACATGGCTAGGATTGAAAGCACTTTTTGTAGTTGTTTATGTATTGGCATGCATTTTTGGTAAAACCAGGTGTACGAATGTCATGACTGATGTCATAACATTCTAGTTTATTAGGTACAGATTTATTAGGTACCTTTGCAGAAAAATATTGTCATACAGGTACTGATGTTTATAAGTGTGTATCTGAGCATTTTGCAAAAAGATCACATTTACCTAAATCAGTAGACAGGTTTTCAGATGTCATAACAAATGTTAAGACATCCTGTTCTGAACTAACAGTTATGCAGTTTGGTTAATTCTGAGTTTTTTCAGGAAAATGACTCAGTCTTTCCAGAACAGAATCCTGCGTTTTCTTTGGGTTAACCTAGCTCAACCCTAACCTGGTTGATAAAGTCTTGTGACCTAGTCTTAAGGTCAAACGGAATTAACCCTAGATTTTTGTGGAAACCCTAACTGAAGTTGCAGCTGCTATATATTCAACAGGGTTGCTGTTTGGAATGTAATCCCTTTTTGACAGAAGATCATTTAGAAGCTGTATAGTTTTTACTATTGTAATCCAAGCAATTATCATTGTGATAAGTGACTTGGAATAGGTTTTAATTGTAAGGGTTGTGTAACACTCAAAGCTTTGAAGCAAGAGTGTTTGTATGTCTCTTGACTAAAGCTGTGAAGCAAAGTCAAGTTAGGTTTGTGTATCACTCAAAGCTGTGAAGCAAGAGTGTTTGTGTTGCTTGATTAAAAAGCTGTGAAGCATAATCAAGTGTATGTTTTGAAGAGTGTCTTCAACAATTCATTAGTCAAATTGTTTTATGTATTACTGCTGTGATTGAGGGGGAGTGAGTAGGAACTCAGGTTTAAGTTGTACTTAGATTGAAGTTGCATTGGGTAGGTCTTAAGTGAAGGAAATAAACTGGTTGGTTTATTCCTGAATTAATATCTCTTATAGTAGATTTCCTCCCTGGCTTGGTAGCCCCCAGAGTAGGTGTTGTTGCACACTGAAATGGGTAAACAATTGACTGTGTTCTTTACTGTTTTTGTATTTACTGTCTTATAGAAAGTCAGATACGGTGTCATAACATTGAACGTGACATTGAGTATCTGCAGCCAGAATTTCAATTGGCATCAGAGCAGGCACCCTGCTTGTATTACTGGGTGAGATCTAGGGATATCACTTTCTGGCACCATGGACAAAGAAGGAGTTTTTGGAAATAGACCACCCATTCTGGATGGAACTAATTATGACTACTGGAAACCTCGTATGATTGCCTTCTTAAAATCTCTGGACAAAAAGGCTTGGAGAGCTGCTGACAAAGGATGGATCCATCCCACCATAACTGAGAAAGATGGGACAATCAGTTTGAAGCCTGAGGAAGATTGGAGTAAAGAAGAAGATGAGTTAGCCCTGGGAAATTCCAAAGCTTTAAATGCCTTGTTCAATGGAATTGATAGAAACATTTTCAGACTAGTACATCAATATGAACTGGCCAAGGAAGTTTGGGACACTCTCAAAACTACTCATGAGGGCACTTCCAAAGTAAAAATGTCAAGGCTTCAGATGTTGACTACCAAGTTTGAGAATCTAAAAATGATGGAAGATGAAACCATTCATGAGTTTCACATGAACATCTTGGATATTGCCAACACCTCAGGAGCACTGGGAGAAAAGATGTCAGAAGAAAAATTGGTGAGAAAGATTCTCATATCCTTGCCTAAAAGATTTGCAATGAAGGTAACTGCCATAGAGGAAGCCCAGGACATCAGCAAGTTGAAAGTGGATGAACTTATTGGGTCTCTTCAGACTTTTGAGATGGGGATCACTGAAAATGGTGACAAGAAGAACAAGAGCATAGCACTTATTTCCAACACTAATGTTGAAGAAAATATTTCAGAAGCTATAGACATGCTTGGAAGACAGTTCAACAAACTCATCAAAAGAATAGATCCAAAGTCAAGGTCTAATGTTCATAACATTCCCTCTGACATTGACAGTTCTAGCATAAGACCAAGGTCAGAAGAGAAGGGAAATCAAGGCAGAGGAATTCAATGCCATGGTTGTGAAGGATATGGGCATATTCAAGCTGAATGTCCTACCTTTCTTAAGAAACAAAAGAAAGGAATGACTGTTACTTGGTCTGACTGTGATTCAGAAAGTAATTCTGAAGAAGAATCTGCCAAACTAGTTACTGCTCTAACTGGTGTTTGTACCTCTGAAAGTGACATTAGTGATGAAGAGGTGACTTTTGAAGAACTGGCTGATACTTACAAGAAATTGTGTATCAGAAGTACTGAAGTCTGTGTGCAGAATGAGAAACAATCAAAACTCATCATAAAGTTGGAGGCTGAAAAAAGGGCAAACCTTGAAACTATAAGTCATCTAGAAGGGGAAGTTCAATCGCTGAACTCACAACTGAATCAAATGACCAAATCTGTCAAGATGCTGACTAATGGAACAGACAAATTGGAAGAGATCCTTCAGGTTGGACAAAATGTGGGAAATAAATCTGGACTAGGATTTATGGAAGCAAAGAAATCTGGTACAGATAAGAAGATCATGCCTGATAAGCAAATGTCAAAACAGATGTCTCAACACAACTCTCAACATCAGGAACAGAGACATATGAAGAAAAGGTACCAAAGATGGAGATGTCATCATTGTGGGAGATATGGCCACATAAAGCCCTTCTGCTTCAGATTGCATGGATACCCTAATCAGAACTCAAGTGTCAAACCTAAGTCTAAAAAGGTACCACATGCTCCTAAATGGAAGAAAAAGGCTATTTCCCTGATAGCCCACACTTCCCTGAGGGTCTCTGCAAAGGAAGACCGGTACTTTGACAGTGGATGTTCCAGACACATGACTGGAATAAAGAACCTCCTCAATAATGTTAAACCTCACACCACCAGTTTTGTGACCTTTGGAGATGGTGCTAAAGGTGAAATCAAAGGAGTTGGTGATTTGGACTGCCCTGGAGTTCCAAGTCTGAATGAAGTACTGCTGGTAAAAGGGCTGACTGCTAATCTCATTAGTATCAGTCAATTGTGTGATCTAGGATTCAAGGTCAATTTCTCAAAATCTGAATGTCTTGTAATTAATGAAAAGCAAGAAACTGTAATGAAATGAGTCAGATCTAAAGACAACTGTTACTTGTGGGAGCCTGAGAACACTAATTTCTCCTCTGTGTATTCCATTGCAAAAGAAGAAAAAGAGGTGAAACTGTGGCACCAAAAACTTGGCCATCTTCATCTAAGAGGTATGAAAAGTATTATCTCCATGGAGGCAGTCAGAGGGATTCCAAGACTGCAAATTGATGAAGGAAGAGTTTGTGGTGAATGTCAGGTTGGTAAGCAGACTAGGATGTCACATCCAAAGTCAAGACATCTGACCACCTCTAAGGTTCTAGAACTTCTTCATATGGATCTGATGGGACCAATGCAAGTGGAGAGTCTTGGTGGAAAAAGATATGCCTATGTGGTTGTGGATGATTTTTCCAGATTCACCTGGATTAACTTCATTAGGGAAAAATCTGATGTATTTGAAGTTTTTAAAGAATTGTGCAAAAAAATTCAAAGAGAAAAGGAAGGGTGTATTGTCAGAATCAGAAGTGATCATGGCAAGGAATTTGAAAACAGCAAGTTTGATGATTTCTGTTCCTTAGAAGGAATTAGTCATGAATTTTCTTCTCCTATAACTCCTCAGCAAAATGGAGTTGTGGAAAGAAAAAACAGGACCATACAGGAATCTGCCAGAGCAATGATACATGCCAAAAGACTTCCTATGTATTTTTGGGCTGAAGCTATGAATACAGCCTGCTATGTCCATAACAGGGTCACCTTGAGAAAGGGAACCTCATCCACCATATATGAACTCTGGAAAGGAAGAAAACCAACTGTGAAGTACTTCCATGTGTTTGGCAGCAAATGCTATATTCTGGCAGATCGTGAACAAAGAAGAAAACTGGACCCTAAAAGTGATGAAGGCATATTTCTAGGATACTCCTCAAACAGCAGAGCTTATAGAGTATTCAATTCCAGGACCAAAGCCATGATGGAATCAATAAATGTTATAATTGATGATTATCATGAAGAAATAGATGTCCCTTGTAATGTTGAGACATTCTTTGAGACTCCAACCCAACAGAATGATCTACCCAACACCACCACAACAGAATCTGAATCAAAGGAAGCTAGCAAGATCCCTTCCATCAGAATACAGAAGGATCATCCAAAAGAACTCATCATAGGAGATCCCAACAGTGGAGTCATTACAAGATCTAGAGAAATCATCTCAAACTCTTGTTTTGTGTCCAAAATGGAACCAAGAAATGTCAAGGAAGCTTTAACTGATGAATACTGGATTGGTGCAATGCAAGATGAACTGAACCAATTCAAGCAACATGAAGTTTGGGAACTGGTTCCTAGACCTGAAGGAACTAACATCATTGGCACAAAATGGATTTTCAAGAACAAATCAGATGTTGAAGGAGTTGTCACCAGGAATAAGGCAAGACTTGTTGCTCAAGGATACACTCAGGTTGAAGGGGTTGATTTTGATGAAACCTTTGCACCTGTAGCCAGGATGGAATCAATCAGACTCCTATTGTCAATTGCTTGTCTTCTGAAGTTCAAGCTATTTCAGATGGATGTGAAAAGTGCCTTTCTAAATGGGTACTTGAATGAGGAAGCTTATGTGGAACAGCCTAAAGGCTTTGTGGATCCAAACCACCCTGATCATGTCTACAAATTGAGAAAAGCTCTATATGGCCTGAAACAAGCTCCTAGAGCATGGTATGACAGGTTAACAAAGTTTCTCTCAGACAAAGGATACAGAAAAGGAGGCTTGGACAAAACACTCTTTGTCAAAACTGAAGGAGGGAAGTTGATGGTTGCCCAAATATATGTTGATGACATAGTGTTTGGAGGAATGTCAGAACCTATGGTTAAACATTTTGCTGAACAGATGCAGGCTGAATTCGAAATGAGTCTCATGGGAGAACTAACTTATTTTCTTGGACTGCAAGTCTCACAGATGGAGGACTCAATCTTCTTATCTCAAAGCAAGTATGCTAAGAACATTGTAAAGAAGTTTGGTATGGAGAATGCCAGTCACAAAAGGACTCCCGCTCCTACTCATTTAAAGCTTTCCAAAGATTCAAGTGGGGTTAAGGTGGATCAAAGTCTGTACAGAAGCATGATAGGAAGCTTGTTGTACTTAACTGCCAGCAGACCTGATATTACCTTTGCAGTTGGAGTTTGTGCAAGATACCAAGCTGATCCCAAAGTCAGTCATATCAATCAAGTGAAGAGAATTTTGAAGTATGTGAGTGGAACTTACAACTATGGGTTGCTATATTCTCATGGCTGTGAACCAAATCTGACTGGTTACTGTGATGCTGATTGGGCTGGTAGTGCTGATGATAGAAAAAGCACCTTTGGAGGATGTTTCTTCTTGGGAAATAATCTGGTTTCCTGGTTCAGCAAGAAACAGAATTGTGTGTCTCTCTCTACTGCTGAAGCTGAATACATTGCAGCTGGTAGTAGCTGTTCTCAAATGATCTGGATGAAACAGATGCTTACTGAGTATAATGTCACTCAAGATGTTATGACATTGTACTGTGACAATTTGAGTACAATCAACATTTCCAAGAATCCCATTCAGCATAGTAGGACCAAACATATTGACATAAGACATCACTTTATCAGAGACCTTGTAGAAGAGAAGACAATCAAATTGGAACATGTTGCCACTGAGCTACAGCTGGCTGACATTTTTACCAAGGCTCTTGATGCAAATCAATTTGAAAACTTGAGGGGTAAGTTGGGTATTTGCCAACATGAGGAATTGTAGCAATTAATTTTGCTTAAAACAAGGGTTAAAGGAGTTATGTTTGTTCTGATTGGATTAAAATTATATTTTCCCATTTCCTTCAATTCTATTAAGAAGTTGAATAGACACTCCTTTTCTTCCTTCCCCTCTCGTCTCCTCATCAAAACCCAGTCTCTCAATCAGAATTTTCTCTTCAGTTGCTGTTGGTCCTCTAAGACTGTCAAAATGTCTCAAACACCATCATCATCCAATACGACGATTTCAACCTCTTCCTCTGATCAAGATTCTAGGACAATCTCTTCTTGTCAGGACTCTGAAGTCCTGGAGATCTCTTCTCTTAGAAAAGTGGAATCTAACCCCACCAAGGTCAAAGAGTTGAGAACAAGACATGCAGGAAGGTCCCAAGCTTCTGCCTCTGGTAATCCATCTCATCCTTCTTCTTCAGTTCCCCCTGAAATTGCAAATAGGGAAGGATCAGCCTATGTTCGTCAAGCAATAGGTAAAATTGTTTCAAGAATTCTGAACGAGAACCACTCAGTTCCTGGAATTTCTGTTCCTTTAAATCAAGAAAGTTCAAATGCTGAAACAAATCCAGATGTCTCTAAGGATGTTGAGACATCAGACAAAGAGAAGAATGCTGACATTGCTCACAAGAAAAGGAAGAAGCCTGAATCCTCTGAGTCTGATGACAATGCTTAAAGGTTGGTGGAGTTGCTGATTGGTGGAGTTGATGCTGGTACCTGGTAGAGTTTGGAAGTGTGTTCAGTTTTTAGTTCTGCTCTCATTACTTTTTCTGGATGATTGTATAACTTTTAAGAACATGTATCTTTGGCCCATTTGTGGCTAAAGAGGGGGAGATATATTTTGGTAGACTTTAATTGACATTCCATTTTTCTGCAGTCATATTTATTCTGCTGCTATCTATCTCTGATTGCTTAGGGGCTTTAGCCAAAAATCTGCCAAAGGGGGAGTTTGTAGTTGTTTATGTATTGGCATGCATTTTTGGTAAAACCAGGTGTACGAATGTCATGACTGATGTCATAACATTCTAGTTTATTAGGTACAGATTTATTAGGTACCTTTGCAGAAAAATATTGTCATATAGGTACTGATGTTTATAAGTGTGTATCTGAGCATTTTGCAAAAAGATCACATTTACCTAAATCAGTAGACAGGTTTTCAGATGTCATAACAAATGTTAAGACATCTTGTTCTGAACTAACAGTTATGCAGTTTGGTTAATTCTGAGTTTTTTCAGGAAAATGACTCAGTCTTTCCAGAACAGAATCCTGCGTTTTCTTTGGGTTAACCTAGCTCAACCCTAACCTGGTTGATAAAGTCCTGTGACCTAGTCTTAAGGTTAAACGGAATTAACCCTATCTTTTTGTGGAAACCCTAACTGAAGTTGCAGCTGCTATATATTCAACAGGGCTGCTGTTTGGAATGTAATCCCTTTTTGACAGAAGATCATTTAGAAGCTGTATAGTTTTTACTATTGTAATCCAAGAAATTATCATTGTGATAAGTGACTTGGAATAGGTTTTAATTGTAAGGGTTGTGTAACACTCAAAGCTTTGAAGCAAGAGTGTTTGTATGTCTCTTGACTAAATTTGTGAAGCAAAGTCAAGTTAGGTTTGCGTATCACTCAAAGCTGTGAAGCAAGAGTGTTTGTGTTGCTTGATTAAAAAGCTGTGAAGCATAATCAAGTGTATGTTTTGAAGAGTGTCTTCAACAATTCATTAGTCAAATTGTTTTATGTATCACTGCTGTGATTGAGGGGGAGTGAGTAGGAACTCAGGTTTAAGTTGTACTTAGATTGAAGTTGCATTGGGTAGGTCTTAAGTGAAGGAGATAAACTGGTTGGTTTATTCCTGAATTAATATCTCTTATAGTGGATTTCCTCCCTGGCTTGGTAGCCCTCAGAGTAGGTGTTGTTGCACACTGAACTGGGTAAACAATTGACTGTGTTCTTTACTGTTTTTGTATTTACTGTCTTATAGAAAGTCAGATACGGTGTCATAACATTGAACGTGACATTGAGTATCTGCAGCCAGAATTTCACTTTTGTTCATTTGAATTCCGAAGTTGTATTTTTCTTTGCTTATTCAAACAATTATCATGTCAAACTCTTTTATTTCATTAATGCATTACACGTGTCTGTTTTGAATTAATTGTTTTCACTATGCTTAAAATTGCTTCATATTTCCCTTTTGTGATGTTCAAACTCTCGATTAAAAAATTCTAAGCCTTTTGAGGGAGGATGACGAAAACGATACCACGATCTTTACAGTATGCTTTTGAACAGACCCCGCTGATGAGGTACAAGCATTGTTTCAAATCCTAAACAGTGGAGTTATAAGGAAGATAATCCCTAGTCAACCCCTTTGAGCCAAAGAAGTTGGAGTTTTTCTTTTCAAAAATTAAAACCCTTAATTATAACCTGGGGCAGGGTAGTTTTCTCAGTTGATCCAGGTGCACAATGAATGACATCAAAGGAGTCCTTCCAAAACAAAAGACAGTGATGGTTCCCTATAATCGTCAGGACAGGCAGTCATTATCTCTCAAAACAAAAGCCCAATAAGTCAAAACCTATGAGGGAGACTTATAAAAGTGGGGCATCCCGCTGACTGTAATCACAAAAGAAACAGTTCAGGCAAAAAGTCAGGGATAATAAAATCGAAAAGAAAGAGGTCCTACTAACCCTCGACAAAAAAGGAAATGACTGCCTGTTCAAAATAAACTGTCAGTATCCAAACCATCACTGGTATATCAGAGCAAAGACTCAAACGGGATCTAAATGCACGATTAGCTGAGTTTAGGATCGAAGAACATCACGAAGAACGGGTGGGTACAAATATACTTTGAGCCTTTATCCTTTGTTTCTTAAACCGTGAACCAGGCCACGTTATAACCCTTAAGAGTCCTAGCTGAAGCATGGGTTAGTTCGAAAGCATACTGTTACAAAAGGTATCCTGACTCCTGTAGGGCTTGCTGTAAAATCCTGAGTTGACATCACATTTTACAAAAAATTCACTTGTTTTATTGAAAACTGCATTTTCAAAAAAACTTCAAGACAGACATGAGCTTTGCATTCTTAAAATAACATTGTTTGCATATGACTATTTGTTCGAACAGCAGAGAAATTCGCACGAAGAATATCTAGTGAACAAAAAACCTTTTCAATAAAAAGGATCACCTCAAGTGGAGAAACGCTTCCAACCAAGGGGCAGACATGATCATTGTCCATCATCTGGGGCGGTCAAGTCAAGATTCAAGGAATCTCTCAAAATGCCAAATAGCCAGGGGCAAATCTCCGCCTGAGTCACTTGGGGCATTGGACATAGATTCCAGCAACGAATCTTGCATGATCAAACATCTTTTGGTAGTATGGCAACACGACACTACCAACAGTGGCACCTCCCTACATCCTGGGCGCATGGACATGGTCAAAAAAGTACTACGCATAATCAAAGACCCGCTAGGTTAACTGCCTAGGCAAAAATAAGGGCTTCCCGGTGAACCAAAAGGGTTCGGGCAAAAATAAGGGATAAAAAATGAAAAAAATTTGTACACCCGGCAAGTCGAAAACCTGAAAAGGCGGCTTGGGCAAAAAAGGGTATCCCGATGGACTGAAAACCCGAAAGGGCGGTCTAGTCAAAAATTAGGGATCAAAGCATACGACTATGTCCCGTCATCTCGTCACTTGCCTACCAGAAGAAGATTTGTCAATTGGCAGTTATCAAGCACCTCATAGGCCTTCTTCTCCCGCAGAAACAGGGGCAATAAGAATTGTCCGAACTGTACAAGCTGCTCTGTCCTCCAAGGTACCAAGGTAGGTTCAGCTGAAGACTATGACCAAGATACTTTCACTCCCTGCCGAGTAAGACAGTAATGGAAGTGCTCCCCGCTGAGACTTGCAACCATGGACGAATCAACAATACTCTCCCCCAAGCAGAGTTAGTCTACCGTCAGTCCCGAAAAGGCTCGGTATTCCCAGAAGGTCTTAATATTCCCCAGCGGAGTATAAAGATATTCCCCAGCAAGCGTAAAGAGTATCCCCGACAGTCTTAATATTCCTCGACAGAGTATAAAAATGTTCCCTGGCGGAATACAAGATACCCCCAGTGGAGCCATTTCCCAGCGCAGTCTAAAAAAGCTTCCCCGCCAGAGTTGAATCATCCTCCCCAGTAGATTCTGGAAGCCTGTCCCCTGCAGAGTACAAATGTATCTCCCCAGCCATATTCAGAAGGTTACCCCCCCCCCCCCCCCCCACAAGAGTCTAACTGGGTTATCCTCAGCAAGCTGCAACTAAAAGGTCATCCCCAACGAAGTTCTTTCTATCCCCAGCGGAGTTCATCATCAAAATCCCCAACAGAGTCTATCAACAGAATCCCCAGCGGAGTTATCGTTAAAATCTCAACGAAGTACCTCTGCCCCACAGAGTAATTCCCCGCAGAGTAATCTCTTCACCAGGTTTATTCCCCAACGGAGTTATTTTCTTCTACAGGTTTATTCTTGCAACCATCTTCGTGCATCATCCCCAGTGGAAAAGAATAATTCAACCATACTCTACAACATCAGCCCAGGGTTTAACAAACTCCCCGGCATTTGTCAAGGATTTATTTTCCCAGACGAAAATACATTCATAAACATTTCACATTTCATACCTCCTATTTACATACATGATAAAGTGCATACAACACGATCTCATTTATTTTGAGAACATCATGACATCATGCATTTCATACATGATGACATTGCATACAGCTAACGTTTTACCTTTTTCAGGAAAAGGTCAATCAAAAGATGGCTACCATCAACCTTCTTAAGTTCCAGATTAATACCTGTAACAAACCAGGAAAATATCTATGGACGACTGATTGTAGATCAATACCTGTAACAAGCCAGGAAAGTTATCTGCATGAAGAGATTGAAGATCAATACCTGTAACAAGCCAGGAAGACCATCTTTCTTTCTCAGGTCAGAGATTAATACCTGAAACCAGCCAGGACAACTATCTCATCGGCCAACCTTCTTAAGTTCTAAATTAATACCTGTAACATGCCAGGAAAATTCTGTGGACGACTGATTGTAGATCAATATCTGTAACAAGCCAGGAAAGTTATCTACATGAAGAGATCGAAGATCAATACCTGTAACAAGCCAGGAAGACCATCTTTATTTCTCAGGTCAGAGATTAATACCTGAAACCAGCCAGGACAACTATCTCGTCAGCCAACCTTTTCAAGTTCCGGATTAATACCTGTAACAAGCCAGGAAAATATCTGTGAACGACTGATTGTAGATCAATACCTGAAACCAGCCAGGAAAGTTATCTACATGAAGAGATTGAAGATTAATACCTGTAACAAGCCAGGAAGACCATCTTTCTTTCTCAGGTCAGAGATTAATACCTGAAACCAGCCAGGACAACTATCTCATCGACCAACTTTTCTTAAGTTCCAGATCAATACCTGTAGCAAGCCAGGAAAATATCTGTGGACGACTGATTGTAGGTTAATACCTGTAACAAGCCAGGAAAACCATCTACATAAAGAGATTGAAGATCAATACCTGTAACAAGCCAGGAAGACCATCTTTCTTTCTCAAGTCAAAAAATTAATACCTGTAACAAGCCAGGAAAACTATTTTTCTTTCTCAGGTCAGAGATCAACACCTGTGACCAGCCAGGACAACTATCTCATCAACCAATCGTTTCAAGTTCCAGATTAATACCTGTAACAAGCCAGGAAAAGCATTTGTGGACGACTAATTCCAGATTAATACTTGTAACAAGCCAGGAAAATTCTGGGGACGACTGATTGTAGGTTAACACCTGAAACCAGACAGTACAATTATCTACTTGACCATCATGAATCAACCCTACACCGGTTCCTTCTCTCTTTCAGATGAAGTTTCACACGGACTCATCATCAAGCAACCCTACACAGGTTCCTTCTTTCAACTTGCAAAGTTACAATTTTCAACAAATAATCTCCAGATGGCATCTATAAGCCCATCCTCCTGCCAACAGTCTCCAAATGGCATCTATAAGCCCATTCCTGACATCACATTGTTGATACTACACCATGCGAGGGAAAATTTCTGGGCACTTTAGTGTTCAATCATCTTCCACCTTCGGATCACGAAAGGCACACAAGCCGATCTACATCCTCAGGTTTAAGAAGATTGAACAGGGGCAACTGTTGTACCCCAAAATTTGCCCTCCCATATTCCTCAAGATTTTTCAAGAATGATCTTCAAATTGCTCAAGATTGCTCAAGGGTTGTACAGTCAAGTCACCTCCTAAGGCAGTCAATTCAAAATTAGGGTTTTGGTTATTTCAAGGAATTTGGGGTTCTTAATGGTCCAATCAAGTCTCATAGGATTATATACACTCTCAAGCACCTACATGACAAGTTTCAAGACTCACAGTGCCAGTTTGTACAGTCAAAAGCTCCATTTGATCTACAGTCAACTACAAGGGCAAAATGGTCATTTTGCAATCAAAAGTCATATTTTTTGTCAACATTCTCATTTTGAAGGATAATTCATCATTTTATCAAGGTTTGATCATGATTCATCAAGGATTGCTCAAAATTCATCAAGATTCAAAAGTTGCTAAATTAGGGTTTTGCAGGAAAAGTCAACTCAACTTTGACCAAGCATAACTTTATCATACTTTATGAGAAATGACTTATACAAATCTCATTTTGAAGAGAATGCAATTTCCTACAATCCATATTCATACGCCAAGATCAGAAAATGCACTCACAAGAAGTTACAAATTTGGACATTATAGGTCATTTTTGAAAGTCAACAAAAACACCTTTTTTTCCAAAGCTTATAACTTGAGAATGGAAGATCAAAATGATATGAGACCACAAGGGTTGATTAGAGGACATCTCAAGGTTTCTAAAAAGTCCAAGAACACCTTCCAAAGTTCAAAATTGAAGAAGTTATGCATTGTTGAAGTTGGGCATTTTTCCAAATTGCTAAAAGTCAACTATCCTCAAAACTCCAATTTTTGACAAAAGGGGCCCACTTTTTTCCATTTGATTTAGTCTTGTCATGCCACACAAGTGTACCATACTTAATTTCAGGATCTAACATTTATTTTTCTATTTTATTTAATTTTTATTGATTTAATTCATTTTAAATCTATATTAATTCAAATAAAATCCAAAAATCAATGAAATAGTATCTTTGTGATTTGTACAGCTTTCATATATCATATGACACCTAATCAAATTCATGTCTTGGCTTTTTGTGCACAAAATCTCAGATTTGATTCAATTTTGGAAAGGTTAACAATGGTGGTCAATCAAAGATTCAATCTTCAATATACCTGGGTATAAGCCCAACTCTTGACCTAAAATCATTGCCATATACATAAGCAAGCCACATAAACCTAATTCACGACCTAAGAATTGCTAAAACGGCCAAACCATAAACTGAAAAAGCTTGGAAAAGAGAGAGATCGAATTCTTGGTTAGAGCTTGTTTCAATCAGAAAACTCAACGTGGAGTGCTTGACTGCCATCCCCTGGAGCGATTGGAATAAGAACCAGGCCTGTTCATCACCTAAACATCGTTGTAAGTCATCTTGAACTCGACCCTGAACATGGAAATACAACCTCTCATTCATGCGTTTTTATGACAAAATCTTGATACCATCATGTTTATCGTTCCCTTTAGAATGTTTTTGCATTATTTGATTTCGTTTTGGTAGCTTGTAATCATAGAACCGAACCTAGGGTTTGGAAAGTTGTTTTTTGGGTATTTTTGATGCAGGTGAAATCAAACCAATTGATGGATATGGATGTGTTCACGAGACCCAGACGAATCAAACCATGGTCTTGGAGTTGATTTTTGCAGCCTAGGGAAGATTTTAGGAGTGAGCCACGAAACCTCCTGCGGATAAAAATCCGCAGGTAACAAAACCAGAAATCTGTGAAGAAGACGACCACACGTCGTCCTTCCATTGGCCTATTTAAAAAGCGCGCATTTTATTTTTTTTATTTACAGCATTTTGATTGTTTTTATATATTAATCACTTATTGTTATAATATCAATTGAGGCATGGTGGTGTAGTGGCAGGGGCGAACAATCATTGAGCACTGGGGCCTGGGTTCGAATCCCAGGTCCCCCAAAATTCTTATTATTATTTTCTTGCATACATTCCAATGGATTTCCAGGTACGAAGACCACCATACACCTCATATCTCAGTGCGCCAGATGTCTCCAAACTCAAATCCAATAGCCAAAATGGGGTCCTCACCATAGTCTCCAGTCAACGCACATGCATGGGATGGCCACAGTCAAAGCAGGCTTGAGCGTTGTTGGGCCACAAATTTCCAAATTCACCTCCTGATTTGGGCCAGAACCCCCCTGGGTTTATTTCTTCTTCTCTTTTTATTTTTATTTAATTTGTTTTTATTAATTCTTAATTAACTACTAACTAAAACAATTAACATTTTCTTAATAAAATTCAGAAAACACAAAAATATATAATATTTTTATTTATTTAAATTTAATTAGTTTATTTTGTAAATAAATATTAACTTAATTCGTTTAGTTTTAATTAGGCATAATATTAATATTTTTGCAATTTAAAATTAATGTAGAATTAGGGTCCTTGACAATTTTAATCATCTTTATTTTTATTTCCTTAAATATTCTAAAAAACCAAAAATATCCTTTTTATTTAATTAATTAATTAGTTTAGGTTTAATTTAATTAAATGCGAGAAATAACAAAAAATCTCTTTCTTTCCTAAAAAGGGTCAAAACCCTAAAAAACTCTCTGATTCAATTTTTCTCGCGCGTGTGATTATTTTTTGATTCATATTTTGATCCAAGTATGTATTTGCTCCGAGGATGTAATAGTCTTAATTAGGACCTTTTACCGCTTTATTTTACTTTCCGCAATTTACTTTTCAAGGGTTTGTTTTTGGCGATATAAATACCCGACTCCTTGTAATAGCGTAGTTTTATTTTCCGCAACTATTAACTGCCAGATGTATGCTAACTAGGCTATGCATGACAAGATCTCTCTTAAATTAAAATCAACCGTAGCTCACCATAACATGTACAAAGATAACATAACTGAAACCTGACACACTCGCACATGCCACTCTTAGGGTACGCCTCACTTGGTTGCCTCGACGTGGTCATTGAGTATAGGAAGTTTTAGAGGTCGCCCTCCTGTCTAAAGATCAAAGTTGCCTCGAAACGTTTGCCTTGATAAAAAATGATCTAAGACACTAGGGTTACCGCTAAGGCGTCCTAACATTGCTTTAGTGACCACATGTCCCTTAATCGAATTGACCCGACAACTTCAACGACGGTGCTACCTACTTCTTAATAGTGGGATAGCACTGCCTAAAGGACATTTACACAGCTTAATTCCTTTTGAGTAGGTAGAGGTTCTTAGGTACTTGCTCTTTCAAAACGAAACAAATTTTTCGCACTTACACTTTTCAAACAAAGTTTTCAAAAACACTTCATACACTCTTGAGGACAGAAACAAGAGTTAAATCGAAGTTTTCAAACAAAACTCTTTTCAAAACCCACAAACACAAGAAAAGCAAAACCTTTTGAAAACACAAATGAGCAAGTACCTAAGAGCCCGTGGATAACCACGGATAGAAAGGGTGCTAACACCTTCCCTTTCTATAATCTACCTCCCGAACCCGAGAAACATCTCGAAAAGGAATTTTTCTGTGCTTTTGTCCTTTCCTTGTTGGATTAAATAAAAGACGGTGGCGACTCTTGCTTACCGCGACATTTTGCAAAAACAAACGCAAACGCGGACCAGCATTCCAAAAAAACAGTCAGTTCTATTTCCACCGATCACACTACAACAAGAAGAAAGGACCATACAACCCCACGAAGAACCAGTGGACATAGTAAATTTAGGTACCGAAGAGGACAAGAAAGAAGTCAAGGTAGGAGCCAATCTGGAATCTAGTGTCAAGAAGCGCTTAATTCAGTTGCTACATGACTATGTTGAGGTCTTTGCCTGGTTGTACGAAGACATGCCAGGACTTGATACTGATATTGTGGTCCATCATCTACCGACCAAGGAAGACTGCCCTCCGGTAAAACAGAAAGTTTGTCGCATGCAGCCAGACATGTCAGAGAAAATCAAGGCCGAAGTCATGAAAAATCCAATACTAGATTCTTAGCCGTTACCTCCTATCCATAATGGGTCGCCAATGTTGTTCCAGTGCCTGAAAAGGACGACAAAGTATGCATGTGTGTGGACTATAGAGATTTGAATAGGGCAAGCCCTAAGGATGATTTCCCACTTCCCCATATCGATATTCTGGTTGACAATACCGCACAACATAAAGTGTTCTCATTTATTGATGGTCTCTTAGGCTACAATCAAATTAAAATGGCGCCTGAGAACATGGAGAAAACGACCTTCGTCACACAGTGGGGCATATTCTGTTACAAGGTTATGCCATTCGGGTTGAAGAATGCTGGGGAAATCTATCAGTGTGCCATGGTAGCTCTATTTCACGACATGATACATCACGAAATAGAGGTCTACATGGATGACATGATAGCTAGATCTCAAACTGAAGAGGAACATCTTGATCATTTGCAGAAACTGTTTGAGAGACTAAAGAAGTACAAGCTGAGGTTGAACCCGAATAAATGCACATTTGGGGTGAGGTCCGGTAAACTCCTAGGCTTCGTCGTCAGCGATGAAGGTATCGAAGTAGACCATGACAAGGTGAAAGAAATACAAGAAATGCCTGCTCCTCGCACTGAGATGGAAGTCAGAGGATTCTTAGGACGGCTTAACTACATCGCCAAATTCATTTCTCACTTAACTGCTACTTGTGAACCAATCTTCAAATTACTGAAGAAAGATCAAGTAGTCAAATGGAATGATGAGTGCCAAGCTGATTTTGACAAGATTAAAGAGTACCTACAAGAGCCTTCTGTTTTGATGCCACCAGTCGAGGGAAGACCCTTGATCATGTATCTAATTGTCTTGGAAAATTCAATGGGGTGTGTGTTGGGGCAGCATGACGAGTCTGGCCAAAAAGAGCATGCTATTTACTACCTGAGCAAAAAGGTTACCGACTGTGAAACAAGATATTCACTGCTCGAGAAAACTTGCTACGCTCTGACATGGGCTGCTCACCGACTGAGACAGTATATGTTGACCCATACTACCTTATTGATATCCAAGATGGATCTAATAAAATACATATTCGAGAAGCCTGCCCTCTCTGGGAGAATAGCGAGATGGCATATGATCTTGACTGAATACGACATTTAGTACACTACCCAAAAAGAAATAAAGGGGAGTGTGTTAGCCGATCACCTTGCTCATCAAGCTGTGGATGACTACCAGTCCATGAAATTCGAATTCCCAGATGAAGACATCATGATGGTAAACAACTGTGAAGAAATCAGACCATATGACGGACCTGAACAAGGACCCCGATGGACCCTGGTTTTTGATGAGGCGTCCAACGCACTCGGCAATGGCATAGGTGCTGTAATTATTTCCCCTGAAGGATGTCATACCCCATTCAATGTAAGACTTTGCTTCAATTGTACAAATAACATGGTAGAATACGAAGCGTGTATTTTTGGTCTCAAAGCTGCCATAGATTTGGGAATCAAGTCCTTAAGTGTATTTGGAGATTCAGCCTTGGTCATTAGTCAGATCAAAGGAGAATGGGATATAAAACACCATAACCTCATCCCCTACAAAGAACATGTGTTGACATTAATCCCACATTTCGAGGAAATTACCTTTGAGCATTTTCCACGAGAGGAAAATCAACTAGCGGACGCGCTAGCCACAATGTCATCCATGTTTAAAATCAAGTGAGGTAACGAGGCTCCCCAGATCACCATTGAACGGATGGATGAACCAGCTTACTGTCACGAGATCAATACTGAAGAAGTAGAGGACCAACCTTGGTTCCATGAAATCAAGAGGTATCTCGAGGCTCAAGAGTATCTGAAAGGAGCTTCAGTCAATGATGAGAAGTTCTTAAGGAGATTATCTTCTAAGTTCTTCATCAGTAATGGCATTCCCTACAAACGCAACCACAACTCTGTTTTGCTTCGTTGCATAGACAAGGTTGAGGCAGAAAAGATCATGGCTGATCTACATGAAGGCACTTTTGGCACCCATTCCAGTAGGCATACGATGGCTAAGAGAATCCTACGGGCAGGTTATTACTGGTCTACCATGGAAGCGGATTGCTATCAGCATTCACGAACCTATCACAAGTGTCAGATCTATGCTGACAAAGTGCATGTGCCTCCAGTCCCTCTAAATGTCCTGACTTCTCCCTGGCTATTCACGATGTGGGGCATCAATATGATTGGAGAAATCAAACCCACAACTTCTAATGGATACCGCTTCATCTTGGTGGCCATTGACTATTTCACGAAGTGGGTTAAGGCAGCTTCTTTCGCTTCTGTTACCAAGAATGTCGTGGCACGTTTCATCAAATAGAATCTCATATGTCGGTACAATATCCCAGAGAGAATCATCACAGACAATGGTATGAATCTCAACAATACTATGATCACTACACTGTACGTACAATTCAAGATCCAGCACCATAATTCTTCTTCTTACCAGCCAAAGATGAATGGTGTTGTCGAAGCTGCAAATAAGAACATCAAGAAGATCATATAAAAAATGACAATAACCTACAAGGACTGGCATGAGATGCTACCATTCGCTCTCCACGATTATCGTACCATGACACGCACATCAACAGGGGCAACTCCCTTCTCCTTGGTATACGACATGGAAGTTGTCTTACCAATTGAGGTCCAAATACCTTCTCTAAGAATCATAAAGGATACAGGGCTAAGTGAAGACGATTGGATCCAAACTCGACTTGACCAGTTGGACCTAATTGATGAGAAGAGGCTTACGGTTGTCTGTCATGGCCAGATGTACCAAAAACGTATGATCAAAGCTTTTAACAAAAAGGTCAGACGTCAGGTATATCAGGTTGCTGACTTGGTAATCAAGCATATCATATTACCACAAGGTGATCCCAGGGGAAAATGAACTCCTACGTATGAAGGACCGTTTATGATCAAAAGCATATTCTTTGGTGGAGCAATGATCTTAACCACTATGGATGGCGACGACCTTCCACACCCTATAAACATAGACATAGTCAAAAGATACTATGCATAAGAGACCCTCTAGGTTGACACACCTAGGCAAAACAAGGGCATCCCGACGAACTAAAAAGGTTTGGAAAAAAATTAGGGATAAAACAAAAAAAATTTGTACACCAGGCAAGTTGAAAACCTGAAAGGGCGACTTGGGCAAAAAAGGGTATCCCGGTGGACTGAAAACCCGAAAGGGCGATCCAGGCAAAAGTTAGAGAATTAAAGCGTATGACTATGTCTCGTTAGGTCACCTTACATACAACCTTTAGCTTCGACTGACAAACTCAACGGTCCTAATCAATCCAATCAACTTCGGACAAGGCAACAAGTGGACAAGACGCTCAGAGACACGAAGGCTATAGCAGAATGGGAACCCCATAGGATTATTGCACATAGCTATCTTTTCTTTGTATCAAATTTTCATTTTTCTACAACAACATTCTCTTACTAGGATGTTCGTCTCATTGTACAAAAATACTTATTCAAGTTAAATACAAAGATATCCCTTTGAAAGTGCAAAACTATATGTTTTTCTTTATTTTTGTGTTTTGTTTATAAAAACGTCCAATGATTTATTTTTAAGCATATGCATTTGAACGTAACTACTGTTTACAAATGAAAAAAAAGGAGCAGAAAAATAGAAAGACAATCACTAATGGCTTTAAGAAATAGGATAATGTCTTTAGACTATTCCATAAAATACCCCACAGTGTGCAGCTTAATGATATCAAGCTTCTCACATCCCCGGCGGGACAAAACTTCCAGTTATCACTCCCCAGTAAAAGTCGCCCAATTTCTCAGGATTCCCCAACAAGATTTCACAAGAAATACACGGCGTTTCCTTTACACAAAAAAGTTTATTTCTCTAACAAATGGAAGCTCATCAACTCGTCAACAACTTATAAACATGAAGACTTACACCCTTTGTACCCAGCGGTACTCAAGGATTTATCTCCCCCAACAACACTACGGCATAACAATTAACATGTCCATACATCTCTCCCATATGTCATAACATTGACAACACAAATACATACAACACAATCTCATTTATTTTGAGAATATCATGCATTTCATACATCATGACGTTGCATACAACTAACCTTCTATATTTTTTAGGAAAGATCAATCAACATAAAATTATCATCAACAAGTCAATTACAGATCAATTCCCAAGAAAGGATTGGTCAACCATCTACACAACAGATGTTTCTTTCAGACTCCTGCCGGTTCAGATAAATCTCTCAATGATTTATTCTGATTCTTTTCCCGCAGATATCTTCTCTGGTTTAGATAAATATCTCAACAATTATTCTGATTCTTCTTCAAATCCCTGCAGGTTCAGTTTAAATCTCTCAATGGTTTATTCTGATTCTTTCCCGCAGACACTTTCTCTAGTTAAGATAAATCGCATAAAGATTTACTCTGATTCTTTCTAGTTAAAGAATATTCAAGACCTCTTTTGGTTCAGTTTAAATCCCTCAACGGTTTATCCTGATAATTTCCAAAGGAACCTTTTCGGGTTCAGATAAGTCTCTCAATGATTTATTCTGATTATTTCTCTCAGGCGCTTTCTCTGGTTCAGATAAATCACTCAAATATTTACTCTGATTCTTTCTAGTTAAAGAACATTCAAATTCTCTTTTGGATCAGTTTAAACCCCTAAACGGTTTATCCCGATACTTTCCAAAAAGAACACTTATGGTCCAGATAAATCTCTCCAGGATTTATTAAGATTCTTCCCAGTTAGACAACATACAAGACTTCTTCTGGTTCAGATAAGCCGCTCCAAAGATTTATTCTGATTCTTTTCCAGTTGAAATCAAGTTCAGACTTAGTACAGTCTCTGTCAACAGTCACCTTTGGATGACATCTAAAATCCCATCTCCGGCAAATCTCCATCATTCCTCCAAATGGAATCTATAAGTCCATTCCCATTTCATCTTCGAGTGCAAATTTCTGGGCACTTTAGGGTCCAATCATCTTCCACCTTCAAGTCACGAATGACGGATCCGCCAATCTAGCTCTTCAGGTTTAAGAAGATTGAACAGGGGAAGATGTTGTACCTCAAAATTTTCCCTTTCATTTATCAAATATTTTCTCACAAGATCTCCTTGGGTTCAAGACTGCACAAGGATTGATCAACTCAAGACACCTCATTAAGCACTGACAATTTGAAATTAGGGTTTGAGATTGCACAAGGATAATTGAACTTTAAATGCCTCATATGACTTTATGGATCATTATAGACTCCCAAGATTACTCATGTCAAGTTTCAAGTCTTGGATCACATTTTTGCTTAGTCAATTGAGCAGTTGACCTAAAAGTCAGCTGTATTGGGGAAAAAGTCAACTATGACCAATTTACAGTCAAACTTCATAATTTTTTATCCACATCAACATTATAAACTCATATTTATCATTTGATCAAGTTTGGACCATAATTCCTCAAGAAATTTGATCAAATCATCAAAAGGGCAAAATGGTCAAAATTAGGGTTTTGATTGAGAAAGGGCAATTTATGATTTTTGACCTAGCAAATGGTTAATTGGTTTGAGGAATGATCTCAAGAGTTCAATTGCACCATTTTGACCAAATGGAATGACTCAAAATATTTCTCAAGATCAATTGGATTGATAGTTGATTTTCAGTCAACTGATCAAAAGTCAACTGTATACTGAAAAGTCAAATTTTGACTTTTTAGTCAAAATCAAGTGTCAAAGATCACAATTCATCAAAACATGTCAAAATATGAAACTTGTTCATCAAGAAATCTAAAAGTCAAGATTTCATTTTGAAAAGTCAAAGTTGTCAAACTTAGAAATTTTTCTATGTATGAAAAACTTCATGTTTTTTCACAACTTTGAGCCAATTTTTCACCATGATGCAAGATGATTCAAAAGAAACTTTCAACATGAAAGTTATAGATCTCCATGATATCTACAACATTTCTTTACACAAATTCTCCTAGAAATTCTTGGATTTCAAGTCATTAATTCACGAAGTCATGGTCTTGAAACTAGACACTTAGTGAAAAAATTTGCCCTAGTTTAGGCAGGATTTTGACCTAACTTCATGGAAATTTTTCATATAGTTCCAAGGGGAATTTTCAAAAGTGATTCAAAAAGGGGTTGTATAGAACATTACAAGATTTCTAAAATTTTCAAGAATTCCTTGAGATCATTCTTGAGCAAGGAGAATCGAAGAGAGGGAGTTAGGGTTTCAAACTAAAATTATAGGTCATTTTATGATGAACGAGAATTCAAATCTCAAACCTATGCTGCATAATATTTGCTTTACAGGCCTCAAACTTGTTTGGCACTCCATAATTAAATGCTTGCACAGCTGTTAGAGGCTTCAACTCAAGCATTATATGCAATGCCCATGCTTTATGTCCATTTTAGGAAGAAAGTGCACAATGCCATTTTGAAAAAGTAGCTTTATACACAAAACTTGTTCTTAAGCTTTGCAATTATTTTCTTCTGATCATACACAACCTATAGCTTAAAAGAAGTTTGTCTCAAGCCTCACAATCACTTAGCCCATGCTTGTACTTCATCTTGGAACCATACTACCACTTTCCTTCAAAATCAAGTAACTTATCAATCAGCCTATATCTTGTACTTCTGACTCACTCAAGAACTCAAGCCTTCTCCTTACTTATACATACGTCCTTGGAATCAAAACACACGTATGCTTAAGCCCTTAAACACACAAGAACTCAGAACTGTATCACATACCTCAATTCTTGCATAATCTGATCAAAAACTTGAAACTCACATCTCCCTCGTGCGTTTTCAAGCCTTTTGGTTCCTAAAGCTTCTAAACACCAAATACAACTCATCCCAATACTTGTTACACGACTGTAACTCCATTTCCACCATTGTCAAAACTCAAAAATAGAGCACTACAAGTGGACTTCTCCAGACCATTCCAGCCACTCTCCATCCAAGCTAATCATTACATTAGCTTCCTGGGACCTCAATGGATCTATTCTGATCATCACAACACCTTGAGGAGTGCTCAAACTCAGAATACGATTTCCAGTTTTAAGGTAAGTTTCCTTAACTTTGAACTCTTCATACAAGCATCACTAATGGTTTATTTGTGAATAAGAAATGTAGATATCATTGTCTTGAAGCTAAACATGTCCTTAGATTTCATTATTATTGCTTGAGTAGTTAGAATTTTGAATCTGAACCCCTGAAAATATTTAGGTCAGGATTTGGTCCCATTAGAAATTCATGCTCACTTTTGGGAATTAGTTTAAGTTATTTACATTTCTGGAATCGTGTTGAAATTCTACACAACTTTCATGTTTACATTTTTTGCAAATGGTTGAGAAATGAACAAGTTGCAGGGATTCTGGCTGGAGGTTGAAGATGAAGTTATAACATAGACTTATTTTGTTTTAAGTTTATTGATTGTTGAATAATGAACGGATGAAACAGGTCACCCCAGTGGTACAACAAGCGCGCGCGTATTAGGAGGTCTTGGGTTTGAGCCCCACTGAGACCTTTTGGCAATTTTCTCATTTTTTTTACACTTTTCTATTTTTTTTGCAGCCAACAGGTGCTTGGGCCTTCCTCCTTTGGGCCTGGGATTTTTTGCTAGCCTTCCACCCTCCTGACTGTTTTTAACACCCCTGACCCTAATTTTGTGTTTTTATATTTTCATATTTTTTTATTAATATTATTATTATTATTATTATTATTATTATTATTATTATTATTATTATTATTATTATTATCATTATTATTACTTTTAATACCATTTTTTTTTGCTACTAATAAAAACCCAAAAATATTTTTATATTTTTATTATTTATATTTATTTAGTTTATTTTCTTCATAAAAACTAAAAGAACAAAAAACATTTTTCACTTAATAAATTAATTTATTTTTTATTCAACAAATATTTAGACTAGGGTTTAACTAGTATATTATTTTCTTATGAATAAATTAATTAGGGTTTCTTTTAATTAATTAATATCCATATTATTTTTACTAATTTAAAACATTTTCATAAATAAAAACCCTAAAAAATCTTCTTTTTAGTTATTTTCTTTTCTTATTAAGGTTAGGTTAATTTTGCTTAATTTTATTTAATCATTTTCAATTAGGTCAAGACTTAAAACCCTTTCATATAAAAACTCAAACAAAAAACAATCTTCTTTTCTTTTGCATTACCTTTATATTCTTGTACATTTATTCAAATTCAATATGGTTGTAATAACTATTTAGATTTAATTTCTTGCAATTCCCCATTTGTAATTTGTACACCCCCTCCCCTAAATCATGTAATAGCTTAGTATTTTTATTTTTTCAGCAATTTAAATGCTTTATATACAAATGCTAGTAATTAAGGTTTTGTATGGAAAGATTAAAATCAATAAACAGCAAACCCTAATCAAAGACAAATCAAGCATGAAAATCAATAGACTTGCACACATACACCCCTAGGGTGAACCCACTTTGTTGCCTTACAAAAATGGCCATATTATGCATGTGAGGTATCTTAACAAAAACAAGAAAAATACAAGATCATAGTCCCTCGGTGACGCTATATATGTTTCCTTTCAAAATGATCTTAGTCCCTAAAGAGAAATACTAAGATATCTTGCAACATTGCTAATCATGGTTATACGATGACCCTTTCCCGTCCCTTTTACATCCAAAGATAGGGTTACTTAGAAAATCAATGGTAAGATAACAATGTCAAAGGAAAGAGGAAATAAACATGAAAGACTTTTGAGTAGGTAGATTACTCCTAGTTGCTTGCTCAATTTCAAAATCAAAAATCCTTGCTATTTTCAAAACAAACACCAACATTTTCAAAACATCTTTCAAGGTTGAAAACATTTTCAAAAAGATCAAACACTTTGTATACATTCTTACGAACGAGAATCATTACAAAGTTTGCCTAAACGATGGCATATTTACAAAATACTTTCAAAAATCACACAAAGCACATTTTCAAACAAAAGAAATGATCTAGAAAGTAACTAAGAGGCCATGGAAAAGCCTGGATGGAAAGGGTGCTAATACCTTCCATTTTCATAATCTACCCCCCGAACTCAAGAAACAATCTCAAAGGTCTTTCCTGTGCTTTTTCACCTTTCCTTTTGGATAAAAGAAAAGTCGGTGGCGACTCTTGCTAACCGCAACATTTGCAATAAAACACAAAACATCCCAAGTCAGTTCTCCCACTGTATCACAGTTCCCTATCAAATATGCAGTCATTATCTCTCGAAAAGAAAAGTCCACTAAGTCAAAACCTACAAAGAAGAATACTAGGGCATCCCGCTGACTGTAATCTCAAAACAAGAACAGTCAGGCAAAAATTAGGGATAACAAATAAAAAAAAGAGGTCACTACAAATCCTCGACAATATGAAAAATATTGCAAGAAATGACTGTCTTCCGACAAACTTAACTTGTCTAAACCATCACCAAAACGTAATTCCAAACTCAATTGGAGTTCAAACATACAATTAGTTGAGTTTAGGACTGAAGAACATCACGAAGAACGGGTGGGTACAAATACACTTTGAGCCTTATCCTTTGTTTCTTAAACCGTGAACCAAGCCACGTTACAACCCTTCAAAAGTCCTAATTGAAGCATGGGTCTGTTCGAAAGCATACTGTTACAAAAGGTATCCTGACTCCTGTAAGGCTTTACTCTATGATTTTGAATTTTCTTACAAAAATTATTTACTTGCTAAAATGCATTGTCAAAACTTCAAGACAAGCATAAACTTTGCATTATTTAAATATCGTTGTTTGCATATGGCTATTTGCTTGAAAGCCGAGAAATTCACACAACGAATATTCGATGAACGAAAGCTCTCTCATTGAACAAAGTCACTTCAGATGGGATGATACTTCCAATGAAAAATCTCTTATAAACAAAGGGGCATGACATGTCACTATCCATCACACTTGGGGCAGTCCAGTCAAGATTCCAAGAAATCTCTCAAGAAATGCAGAATAACCAGGGGCAAGTCTCCATCTCCCTCACTTGGGGCTTTGAATGCAAACCCCGACCAAGGGTGCATACAGTAAAACGTTTCATGGAAGTGCCACAAACACTTGTTACTAGGGGCAGTGACAAATCTCCCCAGAATCCTTCTCATAGGATGATTCCCCAGCCAGATTTTCAATTTCTGAAAACTTCTCACCAACTGAGTCGACCTCAAGAATCCTCGAGGATTTTTACCAGTGAAGTCGCCGCCTCTCCAATAGACTAAGCAACAGGGTTTATTTCCCCAACAAACCGCAGGATTTCCCAGCTTGAGTTGTCCTCTCCTACTACTACAAATCAAAGGACCATAACTCCTCTTCCTCAGTAGACTACTCTACAATCCCCAACAAGTTACTGTGAAGCCTGGACCCGACCAGATATCAGTTCAACTTCGTCCATCAAGGGATGACTCCCCAGTAGAGTAACGGACAACCGAGACTCCTGAACTCTTTTCCCTAAGAAAGAATCAACACTCTCCACAGAGTTTTCAATATTCCCCAACGGAGTTCTCCTTAAAACAACAAAACAGGAATTCCTCAGTAGAAACATTCCAAGCAAAGTCTAAAGACACACCTACTCTTCAACAGCAGTCTGGGATTTAGTGACTCCCCAACATTTATCAAGGATTTATTTTCCAAGACAAAAATACATTCATCAACATTTCACATTTCATACATCCTATTTACATACATGACAAGTGCATACGACACAATCTCATTTATTTTGAGAACATCATCACACAAGGCATTTCATGTATCGCATATAATTAATCCTGTACCTTTTTCAGGAAGGATGGTTATCATCAACAATTCCAACAGTTCAGGATTAAATACATGAAGCTATACATGTCATATATGCAAATAACTAATGGAAAATCAGTTCCCAAAACCAAACGGGTCAACTAATCTACATAATCAAATTAGGTAGACCTACTATCCAGGCTTTCATTTCGAAGTAACCCTACTATCCAGGTTCCTTCCCATAACCCTACTGTGATTGGTGGATTTAGAACTGACTGTTTAACGCTGGTTCGCGAAATGTCGCGGAAGCAAGAGTCGCCACCGTCTTTTATGTTCTCCAACATGGAAAGGACAAAAGCACAACAAAATTCCTTATTGAGAATGTCTCTCGGTTCGGGAGGTGGATTTATAGAAAGGGAAGGTGTTAGCACCCTTTCTATCCATGGTTATCCATGGGCTCTTAGATACTTGCTCATTGTGTTTTCAAAATGTTTGCTTTTCAAGTGTGAGTGGGTTTGAAAAAGTTTCGTTTAAAGATTTCAGAATGACTCTTGTATCAGTCCTCAAGAGTGTTTGAAAAATTGTTTTGAAAGCTTTTTGAAAGTGTGAAAAGAGTTTTGATTTGTTTTTGAATAGAGCAAGTATCTATGAGTCATCTACCTACCCTAAGGAATTAAGTTGTGTAAATGTCCTTAAGGTAGTGCCGTCCCACCATTGAGAGGTAGGTAGCACCACCGTCGGAGGTGTTCGGGTCAATTCGTTTGTAGGGACAGTGTGGTCACCAGAGCAACAGTAGGACACCTTAGAAGCTACCCTTATGCCCTTGATCCTTTTTTTAATCTGAGGCAACCATTTCGAGGCAACTGGATCATGGATATAAGGACTTACTAAAACGTCCTATACTCGACGACCACGTTTCGAAGGTAAGGCAACAGGTGAGGCGTACCCTAGAAGTGGTGTGTGAATTTGTGTGTTATTTTCATGTCAATATTTATCTTTGATCGGGGCATTTGTGAGCTACGAGTTATTTTTATTTAGCCATACATTCTTTCATGCAATTAGAATTTAAAAGTGCGGAAATTTAAATGCGGAAAGATAAATCCTACGCTATTACAAGGCGCGGGTCTATACATCGCCAAATTACAAAGACCCGTTTGATAAAAGATGCGGAAAGTAAATAAGACCTAATTACTATTACAATCCTTGAGCAGTTACATAATATTCGAAAAGAAAATAAATGTGCGAAAGAATAAAAATAGAACGTACGAGGGTTTTAACCCTTTTGAAATTAAATTGAAATTAAAGAAGCTAATTAATTACTTAATTAAGAAAAGAAATTGTTTTTTTTATGTTTTTTGGTATTTATGAAAATAAAGAAAATTAAAATTAAAAGGAAACCCTAATTCTAAGTTATTTTTAATTATTTAAGAAAATATTAAAGTTTAACCTAATTTACTAATTAATTAATGTATATGTTTATTTACAAAATATTTAGTAATTAATAATAATAATAATGAGAGAAAATTATATTTATTTAAGAAAAAAAAAAGATGAAAATGTCAAAACCCTAATTTCTACATATTTTAATTTATTAAGAAAAGTGTTAAAATTGAAACCTAATTTAACTAAATTAATTATTAACATTTATTTACAAAAATATTCTAATAGTGAAATTAATAAGAATTAAATATTAAACATTTTTTAGTTTCTGATTTTTTATTATGAAAATAATTTTAGGTGAATTAAATAAAACAATTAAAACAAATTAAAACAAAAAAAGAAAAGAAAAGGAAGTTAAAAAAATATAATACAAACATTGGGGGGTGTCTGGCCCATCTGGGAGGTTTTTTTTTGAGAAATTTGGCCCACTGAAGCATAAGCTCGATTGACTTTTCTGATCATGTGTGGGATGGTTGACTGAGTGTACCGTGGATTGCATTATCTTGCCATTGGATGGAACATCAGGGGTGTGTGTCAAGCCTGAGCGTGAGCGTGCATGGTAGAATGTTTGATGGAAGCTGCATGGGAATACGTTACAACAAAAATTATGCAATATGTGGGGGGACCTGGGAATCGAACCCAGGTCCCAGTACCTGCAAGACAACTCATCCACCAACTGAGCTAACGCGTGTATTTGTAATGTTAGTGAAACACAAATAATATAAAAGAAACAAAAGTTAATGATATCAAACAAGAAAAACGCGCCAGATTTTGAATGCCCCAACCATATGATGACACGCTAGCTTCTTCTTCGCTTTCTCTGCAAAAACATAAAACAAGTAGCGGGGGTTTTAAACCCCCACTAAGTGCAACCTGTAAAAATAGCGAATAGAATATGCTTTAATATAAAAAGGGTGCGATATCATCAATGGATTCGTCTTGTTGCCACGAATTCAGCTGTATAAGTCTGGTGGTCTAATTTTCCCATACCAAGAAAGCCCTAATTGGGACGTTCTGAAAACCTAATATCCTTTAATGGCAGATTTGGATTCAGGCAGAGTTAGGTCAATTAACCTATGCCAATCGCTTCAGAACATCATGATTAGTGTAAATCAACAAATAAAACACATGAATAATGCATGGAAATTAAAAAATGATTATGGAAAAGTTTGTGATAAACGCGATTCTGTTCTACCAATTCTTGGAGTATGGAGACTGGAAAGTGATTGCAACACGTTCAAGGAAGTCTCAGCAAGAGTTTGGAATAGGTTTTAGGCTTTGAATCGTGCTCTAACTGTGATTTCAGATTTCAAGTTTTTGGTGAAAATTTGCAGCTTTGTTCTCCCTCTTCTGAGCAGTTTTTCGTGTCCTTGTGCATTAGGTTATGTTGTGCATATGTACATGAATGAAATTAGGTCAGAACCAAGCCCAAAGATCCATTGAATTAATGATTTTAATATTTGATTTTATCACATCTTTTTCAATCTTTTTTCCATGCAAATCTTGCCAAATATGGATGATATTGTCCCCTTGAGACGTGCACGAAATCTCTTGCATATAATGAACATATTTGCTGCACAAAAAAGATTTAAAACCATTATTTGATATTTTTCTTATAATTAAATTTAATTAAATGAATTAATAAGAATAAAAATTCAATTAATTAATTAAAAATAAGAAAATAAATCCCTTTGAGCTTAATGGGTCGTGCATATGCTTTGGGTAATGATTCAAGGAAGAATTTGAGGCCCATTAGCATTTTTGAAGTGTTTTAGGCAAAGTTGACTTTTCAAAGTTCCCAAAAATTTTCCCAACTTCTCCAAGGCATATCTTGCTCAATTTTGAAGCTATGATCATGTTCTTGGACATTTTGGAAAGTTCTTGAAGTCCTCTAACCAATGCCTTTGGTCCCATGTCATTTTGATTTACCAATCTCAAGTTATGGTCTTTGACTTAAAGTGCCTTTTTGTTGACTTTTGAAAATGACCTATAATGTTGAAATTGATAACATTTTGTGAGAGCATTTCTTGGACTTGAAGTGTGAAGATGAATTGTAGTAAATGTCATTATCTTCAAAATGAGCTTTGGATGGGATTTTTCTGATAAACCATGAAGAAGTTATGCCCTGGTCAATTTGCAGTTGACTTTTTCAACTGTCCAAAAATAGAAACTTTTGCATCTTGAGACTTTTTGAGCCATGCTTTGTGAATCATGATCAAGAATTGATCAAATGATGTTTGTGGCTTCAAAATAAGATGTTGACCAAAAATTTTGACTTTTGACTGTCAAATGACCATTTTGCCCCTGCAGTTGACTGTGAAGCAAATAGGGTTTTTGACTGTGCAACTTGATGCTGTGAGTCTTGAAACTTGACATATGAATGCTTGACAATGTTTATAGGCATATGGGACTTGATTGGACCCTTGGAAACCTCATTTTCTTTGCCATAACCATAACCCTAATTTTGACTGTGTTAGGAGGCAATTGGACTGTGCAACCCTTGAGGGATTTTGAATCATCTGGAGATTGATCTTGGCAAATCTTGAAGAATATGGGAGGGCAAATTTTGGGGTAAAACAGTTGCCCCTATTCAATCTTCTTAGACCTGAGGATGTAGATTGGCTGGCGTGCCTTTCATAATCCGAAGGTGGAAGATGATTGAACACTAGAGTGCCCAGAAATTTGCACTCACATAGTAGAATGTTAGCAGAAGTATGATAGCGGGAATGGGCTTACAGATGCCATTTGGAGAGATGATGGATAGGAGGATGGGCTTATAGATGCCATTTGGAAGTGTGACGGAACTTTGTCGGGAATGGGCTTATAGACGCCATTTGGAGATTGTCGGTATGTGGATGGGCTTATAAATGCCATCTGGGTGTCGATCGCGTAAGAGATTCCTTAGCGAGAACTTGCGTACCTGAGAAAGAAAATAATTACCTGGCCTGTTACAGGAGTTGATCTTCAAACTCTTTATGTAGATGTGCCCTGGCTGGATACAGGTATCGAATCTTCAAACTCTTCAGACGTGCCCTGGCAAGATACAGGAATCGAGTCCGGAGAATAGTCGTCAACAGATACACCCTGGCAAGATACAGGAATCGGATCTTCGAACTCTTCAGACGTGCCCTGGCAAGATACAGGAATCGAGTCTGGAATAGTCGTCAACAGATACACTCTGGAAAGATACAGGAATCGGATCTTCGAACTCTTCAGACGTGCCCTGGAAAGATACAGGAATCGAGTCTGGTAATGTAGTCGTCAACAGATACACCCTGGCAAGATACAGGAATCGGATCTTCAAACTCTTCAGACGTGCCCTGGCAAGATACAGGAATCGAGTCTGGAATTAGTCGTCAACAGATACACCCTGGCAAGATACAGGAATCGGATCTTCGAACTCTTCAGACGTGCCCTGGCAAGATACAGGAATCGAGTCTGGAAATGTAGTCGTCAACAGATACACCCTGGCAAGATACAGGAATCGGATCTTCGAACTCTTCAGACGTGCCCTGGAAAGATACAGGAACCGAGTCTGGAAATGTAGTCGTCAACAGATACACCCTGGCAAGATACAGGAATCAGATCTTCGTACTCTTCAGACGTGCCCTGGCAAGATACAGGAATCGAGTCTGGAATTAGTCGTCAACAGATACACCCTGGCAAGATACAGGAATCGGATCTTCAAACTCTTCAGATGTGCCCTGGCAAGATACAAGAATCGAGTCTGGAATTAGTCGTCAACAGATACACCCTGGCAAGATACAGGAATCGGATCTTCAAACTCTTCAGACGTGCCCTGGCAAGATACGGGAATCGAGTCTGGAATTAGTCGTCAACAGATACACCCTGGCAAGATATAGGAATCGGATCTTCGAACTCTTCAGACGTGCCCTGGCAAGATACAGGAATCGAGTCTGGAATTAGTCGTCAACAGATACACCCTGGCAAGATACAGGAATCGGATCTTCAAACTCTTCAGACGTGCCCTGGCAAGATACAGGAATCGAGTCTGGACATAGTCGTCAACAGATACACCCTGGAAAGATACAGGAATCGGATCTTCGAACTCTTCAGACGTGCCCTGGCAAGATACAGGAATCGAGTCTGGAATTAGTCGTCAACAGATACACCCTGGTAAGATACAGGAATCGGATCTTCGAACTCTTCAGACGTGCCCTGGCAAGATACAGGAATCGAGTCTGGAATTAGTCGTCAACAGATACACCCTGGCAAGATACAGGAATCAGATCTTTAGTTGCGACCGTTGATGGTAATTATCTTTGTACTGATCTTGGTCCTGAAAAGACAAAACGTTAGTTGTGTGCAATGTCATGATGTATGACATGCGTGATGTTCTCAGCATAAATGAGATTGTATGTTTACGATGTGTATGTGCATGCTATAATGTATGAAGATATGATGTTTATGAAATGTGTTTTTGTCTAGGAAAGTAAATCCTTGACGGGTGCCGGGAAGTTAAATCCTGGGCTGATGTTTGAAGAATAGAGCTTTTTGTTTCTGCTGGGGATGATAATTGCAAGAATACCGGTAGGATAAGATGACTCCGTTGGGGAATAAACTTGGCGAATAGATTACTCTGCGGGGAGTGAACTCTGTAGGGAGAGAGAGATACTTTGCTGAGGTTGATGATAACTCCGCTGGGGATACTATTGTTGATTTATGTTGAAGGAATTGATGAACTCCACTGGGGATGGGAAAACTTCGTCGGGGACGATCTTTCCATGGTTATTGGCTGAGGATAACCCAGTTATATCCTGGTGGGGAAATAACCTTTATAAAAACCGGGAGACACGTTCGTGCTCTGCAGGGGATAAGCTTCCAGAATCTACTGGGGATAAGCCTCCTGCTGGGGAGATGGATTCTACTTTCCTGGGGAAACTTTTGAGATTGGACTGGGGAAGTGGCTCCACTGGATGTCCGGTATACCGCCAGGGAACAATCTTAGATTAAGACCGCCGGGGATGCTTGTTAAGAATATTTGTATACTCTGCTGAGGAATGTTGAGATATGCTGGGGATACCCAATTTCCTTAAGGCTGACAGTGGACTAACTCTGCTTGGGGAGAGTATTATTGACTTGTCGGCTCACTCTCTGGGGAATTAAGATATCTTGGTTACATTCTTCAGCCGAACTTACCTTGGTACCTTGGTGGACAGAGCAATTAGATCGCTTAGACAACTCATTATTTCCCCTGTTTCTAATGTTACCTGTAATTAATCCTTTGTTTCGTATGCAAATATTTATGAATTTAGCAATTAGCGTCAAATGCATATATCACAATCGAACATTGGACGTTCTTCGCAAAACAAAACAGAGAAGGAAAAACAATTGGCAATTTGTCTGAAAAGTGAATTTGTATTGATTTTTCTGAATTTGCCTGTAAATAGGCGTTTATGTACAAGAGGTTGACGTCCTAGTAAGAGAACGCCGCCGAACAAAAGAGTTTATACAATTTGTGAAAAGGGAAAACAAAACAGCTATGTGAAAAAGATAACCCCACTGGGTTCCAACTCTGCTATCGCCTTTATATCTTCGAGCGTCTCATCACTTTGCTGCTCAGTTGACGATGAAGTTGATTGATCGATGCCGTCTGAACTTGATGTTGATACCGAATTCTGGATGCAAAGTGATCCAATGAGACATAGTATTACGCTTTAATCCCTAACTTTTGCCTGGACCGCCCTTTCGGGTTTTCAGTCCACCGGGATACCCATTTTTGCCCAAGCCGCCTTTTCAGGTTTTCGACTTGCCGGGTGTACAGATTTTTTTATTTCATCCCTCATTTTTCCCGAACCCTTTTGGTTCGCCGGGAAGCCCTAATTTTTTCCTAGGTATGTCAACCTAGCGGGTCTTTTATCATGCGTAGTATCTTTTTACTATGTCTGCATTGGCGGGGTGAGGAAGGTCGTCACCATCCATGGTGGTTAGAATCATGGCTCCTCCTGAGAACACATGTTTAACCACAAATGGCCCTTCGTACGTAGGGGTCCATTTGCCCCTGGGATCACTTTGAGGAAGAATGATGCGCTTGATTACCAGGTCCCCGACTTGATACTCTTGTGGTCTGACTTTCTTGTTAAATGCCCTGATCATCCGTTTTTGATACGTTTGACCATGACAAATAGCAGCGGGTCTCTTTTCGTCAATTAGATTTAGTTGATCAAGTCGAGTCTGGATCCAGTCATCTTCGCTCAGATCTGTATCCTTCATTATCCGGAGAGAGGGTATCTGAACTTCAATCGGCAAGACTGCCTCCATGCCGTAGACCAAGGAAAAAGGAGTTGCCCCGGTTGACGTTCTTGCGGAGATACGGTACCCATGAAGAGAAAACGGTAACATCTCGTGCCAATCTTTATAGGTCACTGTCATCTTCTGCACGATCTTTTTGATATTCTTATTCGCCGCTTCTACAGCCCCATTCATCTTCGGTCGGTAAGGAGAAGAGTTGTGGTGCTGTATCTTGAATTGCTCGCAGAGCTTAGTGATCATCTTGTTATTAAGATTGGTACCATTGTCCGTAATGATCCTTTCTGGGACGCCGTATCGACAGATCAGGTTATGCCGAATGAACCGTGCCACGACATTCTTGGTTACTGTAGCATAAGAAGCTGCTTCAACCCACTTTGTAAAGTAATCGATCGCTACCAGGATGAAGCGATGCCCGTTGGATGTCGTAGGTTTAATCTCGCCGATCATATCAATGCCCCACATCGCAAAAGGCCAAGGTGCTGTCAAGACATTCAGAGGAACTGGAGGAACGTGCACCTTATCTGCATATATCTGGCACTTGTGACATGTCCGAGAATGTTGGTAACAGTCGGCTTCCATTGTGGACCAGAAATATCCTGCCCGAAGGATTTTCTTTGCCATGGTATGTCCACTGGAATGTGTTCCGAAAGTACCCTCATGTAGTTCTGCCATGATCCTTTCTGCTTCAGTCTTGTCCACACAACGCAGTAAGGTTGAATCATGGTTTCGCTTGTACAGAATGCCATTGCTGAGGAAGAACTTTGCTGCGAACCTTCTCAGAAACTTCTTGTCATTGACAGATGCACCTTCAGGGTATTCTTGAGCTTCTAAGTACCTTTTCACCTCATGATACCAGGGTTTTTCAGTTACCCCTTCAGCCTCAAGATCACAACAATATGCCGGTTCGTCCAGTTTCCAGATAATGATCCGGGGAGCCTCATTGTCCCATTTGACTTTGAACATAGAAGACATTGTAGCTAACGCGTCCGCCAACTGATTCTCCTCTCTTGGGAAGTGTTCAAAAGTTATCTCTGTGAAATGGGGGATCAATGTCAACACACATTCTCTGTAAGGAATAAGATTCGGATGTTTCGTATCCCACTCGCCTTTGATCTGATTGATCACGAGAGCGGAATCTCCGAAGACACTCAGAAACTTGATCCTTAAGTCAATTGCAGCTTGAAGACCCATGATGCATGCCTCATACTCCGCCATGTTGTTGATGCAGTTGAAACATAGCCGGGCAGTGAGTGGAGTATGAGTGCCTTGAGGGGATATGATCACAGCGCCGATACCGTTACCCAAAGCGTTGGAGGCTCCGTCAAAGTGCATAGACCATCGGGATCCTTCCTCGGGTCCTTCATCCGGTCCAGGTACTTCACAATCAGTCACTATCATGATGCTTTCGTCTGGAAACTCGAAGTTCATTGACTGGTAGTCGTCCACTGCCTGGTGTGCCAAGTGGTCTGCCAATACACTTCCTTTGATAGCTTTCTGAGTCGTGTACTGGATGTCGTATTCTGTCAAGATCATTTGCCATCTTTCTATTCTCCCAGACAGAGCAGGCTTTTCGAATATGTACTTTATTGGATCCATTTTTGAAATCAATAGAGTAGTGTGAGTCAGCATATACTGTCTCAGCCGGCAAGCAGCCCATACCAAAGCGCAGCAAGTTTTCTCGAGAAGTGAGTATCGGGTCTCACAGTCGGTAAACTTTTTGCTAAGGTAATAAATGGCGTGCTCTTTTCGGCCAGACTCGTCATGCTGCCCCAACACACACCCCATTGAGTTATCAAGTACTGTCAAGTATAGTATTATAGGTCTCCCTTCAACCGGTGGCATAAGAATGGGTGGTTCTTGGATATACTCTTTGATTCTATCAAAAGCGGCCTGACATTCATCATTCCAACATACTACCTGATCTTTCTTCAGCAGCTTGAAGATTGGTTCACAGGTGGCAGTTAGATGCGAGATGAATCGGGCGATGTAATTCAGACGTCCTAGAAAGCCTCTGACTTCTTTCTCTGTCTTGGGAACTGGCATCCCTTGTATGGCTTTAACCTTGGCAGGGTCCACTTGAATACCTTTGTCGCTCACGACGAAGCCTAGCAACTTTCCAGATCTTACCCCAAATGTGCACTTGTTCGGATTCAATCTTAGCTTGTACAACTTCAGATGGTCAAACAACTTCTGCAGATGGTCAAGGTGTTCCTCCTCAGTTTGGGACCTTGCAATCATATCATCGACATACACTTCTATCTCATGATGGATCATGTCATGAAATAAAGCAACCATGGCACGTTGGTAGGTTGCCCCAGCATTTTTCAACCCGAATGGCATGACCTTGTAGCAGAAGGTGCCCCACTGAGTAACAAAGGTAGTCTTTTCCATGTCTTCAGGAGCCATTTTGATCTGATTATATCCTGAAAAACCATCCATGAAGGAGAACACCTTGTGCTGAGCAGTATTGTCAACCAGAACGTCGATGTGAGGTAGGGGAAGTCATCCTTGGGGCTGGCCCTGTTCAGATCCCTGTAATCAACACACATTCTGACTTTACCATCTTTCTTTGGTACCGGCACCACGTTGGCAACCCACTGAGGGTAAGAAGTCACTGCAAGAAAACCGGCGTCAAATTGTTTCATAACCTCGGCTTTGATCTTCTCGGACATCTCTGGACGCATACGGCGGACCTTTTGCTTAACCGGAGGGCAGTGTTCCTTGGTAGGCAAGTGATGGACCACAATATCGGTATCCAACCCAGGCATGTCTTCGTAGGACCAGGCAAAGATCTCCACATAATCATGCAACATCTGAACCAACCGTTGTTTCACGCTGAGCTCCAGATTGGCACCAATCTTAACTTCCCTTCTATCTGTCTCAGTACCCAGATTTACCGTTTCCACCGGCTCTTCATGTGGATGAATGGCCCTCTCTTCCTGGAGTAACAGTCTTGCAAGCTTGCCAGGCACTTCGTAATCATCTTCCCCTTCGTCTTCGGCTAATTTGATCGGATTTTCGAAGTCATAACTGGCAGTAGCAGAGTCGTTACCGGTGAGATCCAGAGTGGATTGAAACTGCGTAACAAAAGTAACAGGTATGTGGTCCTTTGCAGTCCAATTGTTCAGTCCACCGTCAGTCGTCGGGTAGATCCAGCTGTCAAATTCTGATTCCTCCGCCTCGCTTTCAATAGCATTCACTCCCGGGTTGGTGATGAACACGGGAGGTCTTCCGATCCTTGCTTTGCGTACAGCCCTTTGAGCCTCTGCAGTGAAACCCAGCCCAAACTTGTCAATTTTAGGAGTAAAATCAGGGAGCCTGCCCCAGTTAGCACATTCACCTTTCTCAATTACAGCTCGGGCGTCCTTTAAGGAGGCCATCTTCAAAGGAAAGTCTTCTTCAATTACCGTCTCAGCTGACGCCAATGTCGGAGGTACCTCTTCAAAATGTTGAAAGGGGGTTTCAATAAACTCCCCGTCCATCTCAATATACCGGAATGAATTCAGATGACTAACCATGTACTCCTCCCCCCCCTGCACAGTAACAATCTTCCCTCTGACAAGGTATTTGAGCTTCTGGTGTAGAGTGGATGTTACAGCCCCAGCCTTGTGAATCCAGGGTCGACCCAGCAAACAGGAATAAGATGGACGGATGTCCATCACATAGAACGTTGAATCAAAGACTTGGGAACCAACACGAATCGGAATATCTACTTCACCGTGTACCATCCTCTTCGAACCGTCGAAGGCTCGGACAACGATGTTACTAGGCTTCAACTCCAGACCCTCACAATCCAACCTGTCTAAGGCCTTCTTGGGCAATACATTCAGCGAAGAACCGGTGTCCACCAACACGTGTGCGAGAGTAGTGCCCCTGCATTCAATGGAGACATGCAGGGCATCATTGTGGTTATTTCCCTTAGCGGTAAGATCAGCATCCGAGAAACCCAAACCATTGTCGGCGGTCAAATTGGCCACACAATCAGTGAATTGATCTGCAGATGTCTCTTGTGGCACATGGGCCGTCTTCAGAAATGAAATCAGGGCCTTAGCATGGGCCTCTGAGCACAGCAGCAATGATAGCATAGAGATCTTGGAGGGGGTATGCCCCAGCTGTTCAACGACGTTGAAGTCACTCTTCTTGATTATCTTAAGAATTTCCTCCATCTCTTGCTGGGAGGCTTCAACGTTCACAGTCTTCGGTGCCTCCATCCGGGCAGGCACATCATCAATCCCTTTGCCCCGAGTATTAGATGACTCGGCAGCAGGGGTAGAAACTTGATCAGAAGGGGAAACAGGCGCACTTGTAGGTGTTATGATGAGAGTTCTTCGAATAGCTGGTGGCGCAATGTCAGGCGAGAAGAGCCTGCCACTGCGAGTAACTTTAGCGGGACCCGTGATGTTACTGATACCGGTACTGGTGTTGAACTCCTTCTTCACTCTAAGTACATACACATCTGCCCCATAGTGCCATGGGACAGCCTTGTCAGATTCATAGGGGAGAGGCCCCGGAACAGTAATAATGATGGGTGCAACAGACATGATTTTGACTGGCTTCCTCGGGGGAGCCTTGGTAGGATTATTGAAAATTGTGACGACAGATACTTCTTCAGTGGGAACAAAAGGAACAGCGGTCTTCTTGAACATAATCTCTTTGCTGTCCATCAGGCTTTGGATGCCTGACTTCAGCAACGGACAACTAGCAGGGGAAACGGAACATAGAAGGCAACCCTTGCTACAACCCGGAAATAAACCGGCTAGCAACAGGTTCCTCTTAACAGTCAATAGAGGGGTAGCAACATCATCCATAGAAACGGCATACAGGTCTTCATCAACAGCATTTACTCCATGCTGGGGCATAGGAGCAGTCACAACGTTTGGCCTTTCGGGCACCTCAAATTGTATTTCCTTCGCATCGATAAGGTCCTGAACCTTATTCCTTAGGGCCCAGCAGTCATCAGTAGAATTCCCCGGGCTATCAGAATGATAAGCACAGCGGGCATTGGGATTATACTTCGGAGAGGTTGTGTTCACCACCTTCGGAGCCTCTCTGACGGTCACGAAGTTGGTCGATAGCAGTTGCGGCAAGATTTGTGACAAGGTCATACTAAGCCGAGTATATTCTCTTCTGGGTCTCTCACCCCTTGGTTGGTTAGGTTGCCAAGGAGCGACAGCAGGCTTTGCAATTACCACCGTGTTGACAGCTTGGCGGTGTTCCGGCTTGTTTTGCCTCCTAGGCCCATACACAGCACTGGCTTCCTTTTTGAAAGGCTTTTTCTCAGAACTTGAGGACGCACCTTTCTGAATTTTCCCTGATTTCAAACCAGCTTCTATCCTTTCCCCAGTCAGAATGAGATCTGTGAACCCTGCAGATGAATTGCCAATGAGGTGATTGAAGAATGGCCCGGATAGGATCCCCAAGAACATGTCTACAAGTTCACGTTCGGTTAACGGTGGCTGCACCCTGCCAGCCAGGTCCCTCCACTTCTGCGCATACTCTTTAAAACCTTCTCCCGATCCTAGCAACATACCCTGGAGTTGGGTACGGGTAGGAGCGAGGTCGGCATTATACTGATACTGCTTGTAAAAAGCAGTAGCCAACTCCTCCCAGTTACGAACCTTGGTTCCATCCAGCTGATAGAACCATTCGAGATGAGTCCCTGAAAGACTCTCCTGGAAGAAATGGATCCACAAGTTCTTGTCCATAGTATACGGCTGAATCTTCCACACATAAGATTTGAGATGTAGCTTAGGGCAGGATGCCCCGTCATACTTTGCAAAAGATGATGCTTTGAACTTATGTGGGATTACCACACCAGAAGATAGACCCAAGTCTCCGAAATCCAAACCAGGCACTTGTTGAATTTCCATGGTATTCAGACGATCTTCCAACTGCTTGTACTTGTCTTCAGCTGGAGGATACTGCTCCTCATTAAAATCAGTCTCGTTGTCAGAGACCACCGGACTAGGAACCCTTCCCCCCTGGGGACTGCCTTTTCCCACAGAAGAACCAGCTTGATCAACCTCATTCTGCAGTGTGTTACCAAACCTCCGGCCAGTGTTGAATAGTACAATTCTCTTCTTCTTCTTCTTGACCAGCAGAGCCTTCAACTCCTCTTGACCTTGGGCCAAACTCATAATCAGCTCTTGGAATTGGGCGTTCTGAGCTTGGAGGGCCTTGATGGACTGCTCAGTAGATGATTCAGGGTTCATGATGCTGAAATAAACAGCGAAGAACATTAAGCAACCTGAAAAGAAGAGTACATGTTATGCACATGATGCATGATATGTGTTTATGCAATGCATTCAAGGGTTCAAAAGCTCAAATTTGTTGTAGACAAAAAGGAACACATGTTATCATTAAGAAGTAATTGTTCAGTACATCAAGGCCTCGTGGGCAAAACATTACAAAGTAAATCAATCCCAAAAGACACTGTGCATCCTCTTTGGAGCAATGTAAGTGTTGAGAGTCTTTTCCTCGTGCAGTAGGCGGGTGAGCTCCAAGACCTTCTTCTCACTAGCATGTAGACTGGACTCAAGAGAATTCCGTTTTTCCTTAAGCTGGATCCAGCTCTTTTGCATTTCTTCCCAGGATGTGGGCATGTCAGGATGCTGAATGGTGTAGGACACCTCTCCCTCCAAAACTGGCTCTTTGATCACAGGGAGAACATGAGGATATGGCATCACTATCTTCTGGGAGCGGGCTCGTACCCACTTGAGATAAGGTTCCAACGGGATGGAATTCATGTGCCCCAGTGTCTTGCTGTCTACCTTGTTGGGCATCCTCCAAGCTCTGATAAATCTCTGGCGAAGTCCTTGCGTATCGTTGTCGAAGTCAAAAACTATGTCAGGAATTAACATGTCATGAGGGCCATCCCTCCGAGCATAACCTAACTGTCTCCAAGCCAGACACGGGTTGTAAGTAATACCTCCTCTGATTCCAAGTAAAGGAACACTAGGAAACTCCCCGCAACGATCAATGATAGTGACATCCTCTCTGGACCGAGAGCACCAATGTATATCAGCATGTGTAAGAGTCATCAATCGTTGTGACCATCTCAAACTCCGCTCATTCTTCAAAACTGATTGTGGAAGGTGCGAAATAAACCACCTTCCCAGGAGGGGAGTACAGCACATAAGAACACCTCTTTTTCTCATGGTTCGAGTGTAACATGAGTGAAGGATGTCCCCAAGAAACGTAGGTATAGGATTCCTGGACATGAAGATCTGGACAGCACTGATATCTATAAGCTGATCAGGATTCGGGAACAACACCAATCCATAGACAAGGAGGGCCACGACTTCTTGAAAAGCTTGTAGGTCAAGGGAGTTCCAACATTCTTGGGCCTTCTCAAACAGAAATCTGGCCAAGAACCCTTTAATACCACTTCTAACTTCCCAATGTCCCTTGATGTCAGATGGTTGTAGGCGTAGTGCTTTAGCAATCTCTTCAAGTTTGGGTTCCTTTTCCGTACCGTTGTAGGGTAGTTGACTAAGGATAGGGATCTTCAGAAGCCGGGAGAACTCTTCCAATGTAGGCACCAGTTGATAATCCAGGAAAGTAAAACAGTGGTGCAGAGGGTCAAAGAACTGGAAGAGGACCTTTATCATATCTTCCTCAATGTTGGTGTTGACCAAGCTGATGAGTCTTTCATGCCTCTCACTGAAGGAAGAACTCTCGGGAATCCTGGATATAAGTTCCTTAAGCTGAGGAGGGATCCTTACAAGGCTGATTTGAATTTTCTTTCTGCGGATAGTTTCCATGTCCTACAAAACAAGAACAAAGATGAAGATTCGAACCCCTGAAATGGTTAGTCAATGCATATGATGCAGTATGATGTCATGATGCTATGATAAGGACACACCACAAATATCCACAAAAAGCAAACATGGTAAGGCACACAAGTCACACCACAGCCCTTAGAGTTTAGGCCAGCATGGGGTCTGGGTATTACCCTCTTGAAGTTGGTGGGCTCAACCTGTCCTATCAGAAGTAACCGGGTTCTAAGGGTCCCAATATCATTGGATTATTTTCATTGTTCATCGTTTCGATTTAGCCACTGAATTGGCGACCGAAATATTCCAAGAAAACAACCCTCAATTGAGTGTAGTATCGAGTATCAACCAACCTCAGACTGCACCAAAGTCAGTTATCTCACTACCCTAAAGAGGCCAAGATGGTTCAATTAAGGTTCCTAAGGTCAGTTGATGCTTCACGACACCACGCGGCGGCCCCGTACTCTCCTTGACTGAACTCAAGGGTTACCGGTACTCACCAAAGTGCCACATCAACGTAGCAGACTGCTTCAACCATGTCGGTATACCCCGCACAGTTCCCTCACAACCTTGTTGCTACTTTCTAAGAAGGTATCCCCAGATCCGGGTTAGGATCTATAGAACTCCCAAGACAGTACCCATAATAATAAAGCAAGCAAATCAGACAATTGAAAACACAAGTGATCTTAGTCCTAAGGTACACCTCACTTTTATAATTGTCCCCAGCAGAGTCGCCAGTTCTGTGATCGGTGGATTTAGAACTGACTGTTTAACGCTGGTTCGCGAAATGTCGCGGAAGCAAGAGTCGCCACCGTCTTTTATGTTCTCCAACATGGAAAGGACAAAAGCACAGCAAAATTCCTTATTGAGAATGTCTCTCGGTTCGGGAGGTGGATTTATAGAAAGGGAAGGTGTTAGCACCCTTTCTATCCATGGTTATCCATGGGCTCTTAGATACTTGCTCATTGTGTTTTCAAAATGTTTGCTTTTCAAGTGTGAGTGGGTTTGAAAAAGTTTCGTTTAAAGATTTCAGAATGACTCTTGTATCAGTCCTCAAGAGTGTTTGAAAAATTGTTTTGAAAGCTTTTTGAAAGTGTGAAAAGAGTTTTGATTTGTTTTTGAATAGAGCAAGTATCTATGAGTCATCTACCTACCCTAAGGAATTAAGCTGTGTAAATGTCCTTAAGGTAGTGCCATCCCACCATTGAGAGGTAGGTAGCACCATCGTCGGAGGTGTTCGGGTCAATTCGTTTGTAGGGACAATGTGGTCACCAGAGCAACAGTAGGACACCTTAGAAGCTACCCTTATGCCCTTGATCCTTTTTTTAATCCGAGGCAACCATTTTGAGGCAACTGGATCATGGACATAAGGACTTACTAAAATGTCCTATACTCGACGACCACGTTTCGAAGGTAAGGCAACAGGTGAGGCGTACCCTAGAAGTGGTGTGTGAATTTGTGTGTTATTTTCATGTCAATATTTATCTTTGATCAGGGCATTTGTGAGCTACGAGTTATTTTTATTTAGCCATACATTCTTTCATGCAATTACAATTTAAAAGTGCGGAAATTTAAATGCGGAAAGATAAATCCTACGCTATTACAAGGCGCGGGTCTATACATCGCCAAATTACAAAGACCTGTTTGATAAAAGATGCGGAAAGTAAATAAGACCTAATTACTATTACAATCCTTGAGCAGTTACATAATATTCGAAAAGAAAATAAATGTGCGAAAGAATAAAAATAGAACGTCCGAGGGTTTTAACCCTTTTGAAATTAAATTGAAATTAAAGAAGCTAATTAATTACTTAATTAAGAAAAGAAATTGTTTTTTATGTTTTTTTGGTATTTATGAAAATAAAGAAAATTCAAATTAAAAGGAAACCCTAATTCTAAGTTATTTTTAATTATTTAAGAAAATATTAAAGTTTAACCTAATTTACTAATTAATTAATGTATATGTTTATTTACAAAATATTTAGTAATTAATAATAATAATAATGAGAGAAAATTATATTTATTTAAGAAAAAAAAAGATGAAAATGTCAAAACCCTAATTTCTACATATTTTAATTTATTAAGAAAAGTGTTAAAATTGAAACCTAATTTAACTAAATTAATTATTAACATTTATTTACAAAAATATTCTAATAGTGAAATTAATAAGAATTAAATATTAAATATTTTTTAGTTTCTGATTTTTTATTATGAAAATAATTTTAGGTGAATTAAATAAAACAATTAAAATAATTAAAACAAATTAAAACAAAAAAAGAAAAGAAAAGGAAGTTAAAAAAATATAATACAAACATTGGGGGGTGTCTGGCCCATTTGGGAGTTTTTTTTGAGAAATTTGGCCCACTGAAGCATAAGCTCGTTTGACTTTTCTGATCATGTGTGGGATGGTTGACTGAGTGTACCGTGGATTGCATTATCTGGCCATTGGATGGAACATCAAGGGTGCGTGTCAAGCCTGAGCGTGAGCGTGCATGGTAGAATGTTTGATGGAAGCTGCATGGGAATACGTTACAACAAAAATTATGCAATATGTGGGGGGACCTGGGAATCGAACCCAGGTCCCAGTACCTGCAAGACAACTCATCCACCAACTGAGCTAACGCGTGTATTTGTAATGTTAGTGAAACACAAATAATATAAAAGAAACAAAAGTTAATGATATCAAACAAGAAAAACGCGCCAGATTTTGAATGCCCCAACCATATGATGACACGCTAGCTTCTTCTTCGCTTTCTCTGCAAAAACATAAAACAAGTAGCGGGGGTTTTAAACCCCCACTAAGTGCAACCTGTAAAAATAGCGAATAGAATATGCTTCAATATAAAAAGGGCGCGATATCATCAATGGATTCGTCTTGTTGCCACGAATTCAGCTGTATAAGTCTGGTGGTCTAATTTTCCCATACCAAGAAAGCCCTAATTGGGATGTTCTGAAAACCTAATATCCTTTAATGGCAGATTTAGATTCAGGCAGAGTTAGGTCAATTAACCTATGCCAATCGCTTCAGAACATCATGATTAGTGTAAATCAACAAATAAAACACATGAATAATGCATGGAAATTAAAAAACGATTATGGAAAAGTTTGTGATAAACACGATTCTGTTCTACCAATTCTTGGAGTATGGAGACTGGAAAGTGATTGCAACACGTTCAAGGAAGTCTCAACAAGAGTTTGGAATAGGTTTTAGGCTTTGAATCGTGCTCTAACTGTGATTTCAAATTTCAAGTTTTTGGTGAAAATTTGCAGCTTTGTTCTCCCTCTTCTGAGCAGTTTTTCGTGTCCTTGTGCATTAGGTTATGTTGTGCATATGTACATGAATTAAATTAGGTCAAAACCAAGCCCAAAGATCCATTGAATTAATGATTTCAATATTTGATTTTATCACATCTTTTTCAATCTTTTTTCCATGCAAATCTTGCCAAATATGGATGATATTGTCCCCTTGAGATGGTGCACGAAATCTCTTGCATATAATGAACATATTTGCTGCACAAAAAAGATTTAAAACCATTATTTGATATTTTTCTTATAATTAAATTTAATTAAATGAATTAATAAGAATAAAGATTCAATTAATTAATTAAAAATAAGAAAATAAATCCCTTTGAGCTTAATGGGTCGTGCATATGCTTTGGGTAATGATTCAAGGAAGAATTTGAGGCCCATTAGCATTTTTGAAGTGTTTTAGGCAAAGTTGACTTTTCAAAGTTCCCAAAAATTTCCCAACTTCTCCAAGGCATATCTTGCTCAATTTTGAAGCTATGATCATGTTCTTGGACATTTTGGAAAGGTCTTGAAGTCCTATAACCAATTCCTTTGGTCCCATGTCATTTTGATTTACCAATCTCAAGTTATGGTCTTTGACTTAAAGTGCCTTTTTGTTGACTTTTGAAAATGACCTATAATGTTGAAATTGATAACTTTTTGTGAGAGCATTTCTTGGACTTGAAGTGTGAAGATGAATTGTAGGAAATGTCATTCTCTTCAAAATGAGCTTTGGATGGGATTTTTCTGATAAACCATGAAGAAGTTATGCCCTGGTCAATTTGCAGTTGACTTTTTCAACTGTCCAAAAATAGAAACTTTTGCATCTTGAGACTTTTTGAGCCATGCTTTGAGAATCATGATCAAGAATTGATCAAATGATGTTTGTGGCTTCAAAATAAGATGTTGACCAAAAATTTTGACTTTTGACTGTCAAATGACCATTTTGCCCCTGTAGTTGACTGTGAAGCAAATAGGGTTTTTGACTGTGCAACTTGATGCTGTGAGTCTTGAAACTTGACATATGAATTCTTGACAATGTTTATATGCATATGGGACTTGATTGGACCCTTGGAAACCTCATTTTCTTTGCCAGAACCAAAACCCTAATTTTGACTGTGTTAGGAGGCAATTGGACTGTGCAACCCTTGAGGGATTTTGAATCATCTGGAGATTGATCTTGGCAAATCTTGAAGAATATGGGAGGGAAAATTTTGGGGTACAACACCTACTATCCAGGCTTTCATTTCGAAGTAACCCTACTATCCAGGTTCCTTCCCATAGCCCTACTATCCAGGTTCCTTCCCATAACCCAACTATCCAGGTTCCTTCCCATAGCCCTACTATCCAGGTTCCTTCCCATAGCCCTACTATCCAGGCTTTCATTTCGAAGTAACCCTACTATCTAGGTTCCTTCCCATAGCCCTACTACCCAGGTTCCTTCTCATAACCCTACTATCCAAGCTTTCATTTTGAAGTAACCCTACTATCTAGGTTCCTTCCCATAGCCTTACTATATAGGCTTTCATTTCGAAGTAACCCTACTATCCAGGTTCCTTTCCATAGCCCTACTATCCAGGCTTTCATTTCGAAGTAACCCTACTACCCAGGTTCCTTATCATAGCCCTACTATCCAGGCTTTCATTTCGAAGTAACCCTACTATCCAAGTTCCTTCCCATAGCCCTACTATCCAAGCTTTCATTTCGAAGTAACCATACTATCCAGGTTCCTTCCCATAACCCTACTATCTAAGCTTTCATTTCGAAGTAACCCTACTACCCAGGTTCCTTCTCATAGCCCTACTATCTAGGTTTTCATTTCGAAGTAACCCTACTACCCAGGTTCCTTCTCAGACAACTCCAAATGCAGTTTTACACAGACTCATCATGAAGCAGTCCTACACAGGCCCTCATAAATTAAAGAAAATTCAATACCTCTATTGGTTTAGTTTAAATATCCCAATGTTTTATCCCGATTCTTTCCTTCAGATATCTTCTCTGGTTCAGATAAGTCGTTCCAAGATTTATTCTGATTCTTCTCCAGACCACTGTTGGTTCAGTTTAAATCTCTCAACAGTTTATCCTAATTCTTTCTGGTAGACATTTCTTCTGGTTCAGACAAATCGCTCCAAGATTTATTCTGATTCTTTTCCAGTTGAAGTTAAGCTTAGACCTATTCTAATTTTCTGTCAATGGTCACCTTTGGATGGCATCTACAATCCCATCTCCGGCAAATCTCCATCATTCCTCCAAATGGCATCTATAAGCCCATTCACAATTCATCTTCGAGTGCAAATTTTTGGGCACTCTAATGTTCAATCATCTTCCACCTTCAAGTCATGAATGGTGGATTCGCCAATCTAACTCTTCAGGTTTAAGAAGATTGAACAGGGGCAGTTGTTGCACCCCAAAATTTTCCCTCTTATTTATCAAGTAATTTCTCACAAGATCTCCTTTGGTTCAAGACTGCATTATGGTTGATTAGCTCAAGACACTTCCTTAAGCACTGATGACAGAAATTAGGGGTTGAGATTGCACAAGGATAGTTGAACTTTTAATGCTTCATATGACTTTCATGTTTCATTATGGACCCTCAAGATTTCTCATGTCAAGTTTCAAGTCTTAGATCACACTTTTGCTTAGTCAATTGATCAGTTGACCTAAAAATCAGTTGTATTGGGAAAAAAGTCAATTGTGGTCAATTTACAGTCAAACTTCATAATTTTTTATCCATATCAACATTGTGAACTCCTATATGTCATTTGATCAAGTTTGGACCATAATTCCTCAAGAAATTTGATCAGATCATCAAAAGGGCAAAATGGTTAAAATTAGGGTTTTGATTGAGAAAAGACAATTTCTGATTTTTAACCTAGCAAAGGGTTAATTGTTTGGAAACATGATATCAAGGATTCAATTGCATCATTTTTACCTAATTTCATGACTCAAAACATCCCTCAAGATCAATTTATTGATAATTGATTTTCAATCAACTGATCAAAAGTCAACTGATACAGTGAAAAGTCAAACTTTGACTTTTTGGTCAAAATCAAGTGTCAAAGATCACAATTCATCAAAACATGTCAACATATGAAACTTGTTCATCAAGAAATCAAAAAGTCAAGATTTCATTTTGAAAAGTCAAAGTTTCCAAACTTAGAAATTTTTCTAAGTGTTGAAAACTTCATATTTTTTCACAACTTTGAGCCAATTTTTCACCATGATGCAAGATGATTCAAAGGAAAATTTCAACATGAAAGTTGTAGATATCAATGAGATCTAAAACATTGCTTTACATAACTTATCCTAAAAATTCATGGATTTCAAGTTATGATTTTGTGAATACATGTTCATGAAACTTAGAAACTTAGTGAAATTTTGCCCTAGTTTTAGGCAGGATTTTGACCTAACTTCATGGCAATTTTTCACATAGTTCCAAGGGGAATTTTCAAAAGTGATTCAAAGAGGGGTTGTAGAGCACATTACAAGCTTTCTAAAACGTCCAAGAAATCCTTGATATCATGTTTGAGCAAGGAGAATCGAAGGCATGAAGTTGGCATTTCATTCTTGAATTATAGGTCATTTTCATGATGAACAAGAATTCAAATCCATGCTAGGCTGTACAATCTTTGCTTTGCAGGCCTCAAACTTGTTTGACACTCCATAATTAATGTTTTGTACAACTGTTAGAGGCTTCAACTCAAGCATTCAATGCATTTCCCATGCTTAATTCCATTTTGGGAAGAAAGTGCACATTGCCATTTTGGAAAAGTAGCTTTTATGCACAAAACCAGTTCTTGAGCTTTGTAGTTGTTCGTTCTTCACACACTAAGTCTATTAGGTCAGAAGAAGTATGTTTAAAGTTCTTAACTACCCTATCTTGCCTTGAAACCATGTTTGTCCATGTTGCTTCAAAAACAAGTCAAAATCCACAAGCATGTGATTTTGTACTTCTGACTTCTATAAGTCTCCAAATCTTTTCCTATATGTTAAGACACTCTTATGCAACTTAACACATGATTTTACAAGCTATCAAACTCCCTCAAACTCCCCAAAACCAGAAATTTCCATACAAGCACAAAAACTTTTCATTTCTGATTTTTGAATCCAATCTCCAAATCTCCTCGTGCGTTTCTTGGCCAAACCATCCACAAAGCTTCTAATACACATATAGAAGCTACCCCAACCCCCTGTTTTCAAACTGTAATACCATTTGAACCATCCTCCATTTTCAAAAACAGGGTATTGCATATTGACTTCTTCAGCTTGATTCAAGAACTCTCAGCACAAAGTAAGCTTTGCAATAGCTTCCCGGAGGTTCAAGAAACTAACCCAATCATCAAAACACTTTGAAAGCAGATCTAACTCAAAACACGATCTCCATCTGCAAGGTGAGTTTTCTGACTTTTCATCTTATTATTTAGGCATTCTTAGGATTGCATTTTCAAAGACAAAATATAAATATCATTGTCCTGAAACTGTACATATCTATAGATTTCATTTATATGGCCTGAGTAGAGAGAATTTTGGACCTGAACTTTCTAGAAAATTTAGGTTAAAATTGGTACTATTCAAAATTCATGCTTGTCTTAGATTCAGAGTTTTAATGCTTTACATTTCTGGAATCGTGATGGAATTTGCCACAAGTTTCATGTTCACATTTTTCAATTTGGTTGAGAGATGAATGAGATGCAGGAGTTCAGATAGGCGTGAGGTTGAAGATGAAGTTGTCTTCAGGAAGTGTCTTAAAATATAATACAATAGTTTGGTATTAAACATCAGATGTATAGCCACCCCAGTGGTAAGGCAGCACGTTGGTAACCAAAAGGGCGTGGGTTCAACATCCAGTGCGTTGCCTTTTGCATATTTTTCTCACTTTTTTCCTTTCTTTCTTTGCAGCACCTGGTCCCAACTTCGGGCCTTCTTCATTTTTTACTAACCTCCCCCCTACATTGTTTCAGCACCCTCTGGCCCAACTTTCATTATTTTTTCTTTTTTCTTATTTTATTTTATTTCTTTTTCATTTATTATTATTATTATTAATATTATTTTTATTGTTATCAATTAAAAATCCAAAAATATTTTATTTATTATTTTTATACTTATTTAGTTTATTTTGTTTTATAAAACTAAAAGAGCAAAAACATTTCTTAATAAATTAATTTCTTTCTTAATAATTAGTATTTAGGTTTAATTATTATATTATATTATTTTCTTGTAAATTAAAATTAATTTAGAACTTAGGTTTATTTTAATTTAATTAATTTTCCTATTATTTATATTATTTAAAACCTTTTCATAAAAAACCCTAGAAAACCATTTTCAACTTATATTTCTTTGTTAATTAATTTAGGTTTTAATTTTAGTTAATTTTTAATTAATCATTTTCTAAATTAAGTCAAGACTAAACCCCTTTCATAAATAACCAAACAAAAATCATTTCCTTTTTTCCATTTTTGCATTCTTGCTTTTATCTTCAATTTTGTGTATATATTCAATATGGTTGTAATAATTATTTAGGTTTAGTTTTCTTGCAATTTCCCCATTTGTAAATTTGTAAAACCCTTCCCCCAATGATGTAATAGCTTAGTATTTTTATTTTCCGCAATTTAATGCTTGATATATAATTGCTAGTAAACTAGGGTTTATATGGAAAGATTAAAACCAACAAATAGCAAACCCTAATCAAGATAAATCAAGCTTGAAAAAGATACACTTGCACACTTACACCCTTAGGGTAAATCCACTTGTTGCCTTGAGAAATAAATAGTCATAATACGCATGTAAGATGTCTTAGCAAAAACAAGCAAAAATACAAGATCATAGTCCCTCGATGACGCTACAAATGTTGCCTTACAAATGATCTTAGTCCCTTAAAGAAAGTGCTAAGATATCTTACAACATTGCTAATCATGGCTATACGATGACCCATGCCCATCCCTTTTACATCCAAAGATAGGGTTACTTACCAAATCAATGATAAGATAACAATGTCAAAGGAAAGAGGAAATAAACATGAAAGACTTTTGAGTAGGTAGAATGTTCCTAATTGCTTGCTCGTTTTCAAACCAAAACATCCTTGCTATTTTCAAAACAAACACCAACACTTTCAAAACATCTTTCAAACTTGAAACATTTTCAAAAGACAAACACTTTGTACGCGTTCTCATAGAAACGAGAGCCATTACAAAGAAGACACCTTTTCAAAAGCACAAACACCTCTTTGAACTATTTTTCGAAACAAACACTCTGTACGCGTTCTTATAGAAACGAGAATCATTACAAAGACATTTTCAAAATACCTTCAAAACCCACCACACAAAGCACATTTTCAAACTAAAGCAAGTGATCTAGCAAGCAATTAAGAGCCCGTAGATAACTACGGATGAAAAGGGTTCTAATACCTTCCTTTTTCATAATCTACCCCCCGAACTCAAGAAAACATCTCAAAGGTCTTTCCTGTTCTTTTCAACCTTTCCTTTTGGATAAAAGAAAAGTCAGTGGCGACTCTTGCTAACTGCAACATTTGAGATCAAACACAAAACACCCAAGTCAGTTCTCCCACCATGTTACAACATGTGGTACCAATGGAGCAGAAATCCCATCTTAAAATCTTGCCAATAAATAAATGCATCAATAAGGCATAAGCCTTCTTCGCAGTTTACCAATCCAGGTCGTCACAGAGTATGCAAATGTATATGACTCAATAAATGCACAATCACATACTCACAACAATCATCATCCATATCAAGGCATAAGCCTACATCACCATTATTACTAGTAAATAGAGGTAATTCATCATCATTTAAAACTCCTTGCAACTTTGCATTATCAACAAGAATTCACAGCGACAATCACAACAACAGAACAACTCAACATAAATCAACATTGGCCATAAGCCTACCACATCAATCAGCGATTCAATCGTTATCATAATCTGATGGCAACTTAACAATAATTCACACAACACTAGTAACAACCAAAACATAGCATGTACGGGCAAAAAGGATAGGGAACTATGTGCCCCTCGACATGCATAGTAACTAAGACAACATAACAACTAATTCATACTCCTCGACACGCACAGAGAAAGCAGAATAACAAATAACTTATGCTCCTCGGCACGTCCTGCAACCTAATACCCCTTCACAATCCAACATATAACCCCTCGGCACGCCTCACAACCTAAATGCCTCTCAGTACCTAACACCATCAGTATCCTCCCCAACCACTAGTTCGACCAACAACACAGACACAATACAACGTATTAACAACCACACCACTATAATTCATAATTTCTGGCCAACCACTCGGAAAAATACAGCGACAGGCAACTATATTTTCTATCAACAAATTCATTAGTCATACAAGACATGCCACGCAGAAACCTCTCTAAAATGGCCGCTTCAGCAATTTACTAGTTTTCCTGCCAATCTGCTCGGAATATCCTAACATCCACCCCGACAATGATCACTATCCTAACCTATCCATCGATTAAACTGGGCAGTCACACAGATAACTCAACACGTCCATAATAAACAACCAAACAACTTCATTAGTAAATTTAGAAACATGAATGCACAACAGGCCTAGAACGACCAATTCCCATGTGATACACATCATAAATCCCATTATAAGTTCAAAACCCCACCCTTACCTGGATTGAAGGTCTCTCCACCAAAGCTCCGGCCGTAATCCTTGATTTTCTCTACTCGACACTGGGCAGCTTGCTCCTCTTCCGCACAACTCTTCCAGTCAACATACAGAACTTCTTATTCTCCAACTAAAACAAATCCTTGTGTCAGCTTATTGGGCCTAACCTTCACATTCCCACTTTACTACTTCCAACCAATAACATAAGTCCAACATTATATATATATTCTCTTAATTCCAACATTATTATTATTAATCAACTAATTAATTAATTAATAATAATCCAACAACTTATACCAATAATTCTCAACATCTCGCAACTTCGACAAATAATCCAAAAATAATTTAATTAAATAATTAATTAAATTAACAGGCGTTACAACTCTCCCCCACTTAGAATATTTTTGTCCTCGAAAATTTACCTCATTCGAACAACTCGGGATATGAGTCACGCGTCTTTCTTTCCAACTCCCAAGTCATGCTTTCTCTGACAGCTCCTAGCCAGACTACTTTCACCAAAGCAATCTCCTTGCCTCTTAGAGTCTTCATTTCATGATCCGCGATTCGTACAGGCATCGTCTCCACAGTAAGATTATCTTGTACTTGCACATCATCCATATGAATCACATGAGATGGATCTGAAATATACTTCCGGAGTTGTGACACATGAAACACGTCATGCAAATTCAAAAGATTAGGCGGTAAAACCACTCTACAAGCAACATTCCCAACTCTTTTCTAAATCTGATACAGACCAATAAAACGAGAAGTGAGCTTCTTAGACTTTAATGCTCGCCCAACACCAGTTACAAGTGTAATTCTCAAAAACACATGGTCACCTGCTTGAAATTCTAAGTCTTTACTTCGCTTGTCATGATAACTCTTCTGTCTACTTTGAGAAGCTTTCATATTTTCTCGAATCAACTTCACCTTCTCAGTAGTCTCGCGAACAATTTCCGGTCCCAGCACTACACTTTCTCCAGATTCATGCCAACATAAAGGAGTCATACATCTCCGACCATACAATGCTTCAAAAGGTGCCATTCCAATACTAGAATGGTAATTGTTATTATAAGTGAACTCTATTAACATAAGATAAGTATCCCATGAACCTCCTTGTTCAAGAACACATGCTCTCAATATATCTTCTAACGACCGAGTAGTCCTTTCAGTCTGACCATCTATCTGAGGATGATATGCCAAACTCAACCTCAACTTAGAACCCAACGCCTCTTGCAAACTCTTCCAAAAATCTGAAGTAAACCTCGAATCTCTATCTGACACAATGCACAAAGGAACACCATGCAACTTTACAATTACACTAGTGTAAATCTCTGCCAACTTTGATACTGGAGAACTGATGTTAATAGGAATAAAATGAGTCGACTTTGTAAGCCTATCAACAATCACCCAAATTGTATCATGTCCCCTTGAAGTATTAGGTAACCCCGTCACAAAGTCCATCGAAATTCTATCCAATTTCCATTCTGGAACTTCTAACGGTTGCATCAACCCTGTAGGCTTCTGATGTTCAACTTTTGACTTATGACAAGTCAAACATACATACACAAACCGCGCCACATCACTCTTCATCCCAGGCCACCAAAACAAATTCTTCAAATCCTGATACATCTTTGTAGCTCCCGGATGAATGCTTAACTTGCTTCTATGACTCTCTTCAAGAATCACTTTCTTCATCTCCGCATTATCAAGAATACAAATCTGATTACGAAATCTCAACACACCTTGCACATCTAACTTAAAATCACTAATCTCAGACTGATCGATCCCAACCATCGAATATACCAGTTTCACATCTAACTTCTGAGCTTCTCTGATACTCTCCAGAAAATCATTATTAATCTTCAACATCCCTAACATAACACTCTGCGGTGTCACCTCTCAAACTAAGCTCATATCTCTAAACTTTCAATTAATTCTAACTCTTTAACCATCATTTTCGACATATGTAAAGTCTTTCGACTTAACGCATCATCTACCATATTCACTTTTCCTGAATGATAATTCAAACCGAAAACATAATCCTTTAACAACTCCAACCATCTTCGTTGTCTCATATTCAATTCCTTCAGATCAAATAAATACTTTAAGCTCTTATGGTCACTAAACACTTCAAACCTAGAACCATAAAGATAATGCCTCCAAATTTTCAACACAAAAACAACTGCAACAAGTTCTAAATCATGCGTAGGATAGTTCTTCTCATGAGTCCTCAATTGCCTTGCCGCATAAACAACTACCTTATCATTCTACATCAGCACACCTCCTAAACCCATCTTAGAAGCATCACAATATACCACAAAAGATTCTCCTGGATTAGGTAATGTCAAAATTGGAGTCGACGTCAATCTTTTCTTCAATTCTGTAAAACTCTCTTCGCACTGAACAACCCACACAAAAGCTCTACCTTTACAAGTCAACTTAGTCAATGAGAGTGTCAACTTAGAAAAACCTTCGATAAACCTTCTATAATAACTAGCTAATCCCAAAAAGATTCTAATATTGGTAGCCGACTTTGGAGTTTCCCATTGCAACACAACATCTACTTTGGATGGATCTACAACAATGCCACTATCTGAGATAACATGACCAAGAAAAATAATCTCCTTTAACCAAAACTCACACTTAGACAACTTTGCATACAACTTCTTCTCTTTAAAAACTTGCAATACTATTCTTAAGTGTGTTGCATGCTCTTCTTCTGACTCAGAGTAAATTAAAATGTCATCAATGAGCACCACTATAAACCGATCCAAATAAGTATGAAAGATATGGTTCATGTATTCCATGAATACTCCTGGCGCATTAGTAACACCGAAAGGCATTACCGAATACTCATAATGTCCATAACGTGTTCTGAAAGTCGTCTTCCAGATATCTTCATCCTTTACTTTAATCTGATGATAACCCGACCTCAAATCAATCTTACTAAACACACGAGCATTCACCAATTGATCCATCAAGTCATCTATTCTTGGAAGCAGATACTTGTTCTTGATCATCACTTTATTCAATTGTCTATAATCAAAATAAAGCCTCATACTTCCATCTTTCTTCTTTACTAACAACACTGGAGCTCCCCAGGACGATACACTTGGCCTCACAAGCTTCTTCTCAAGTAACTCTTCTAATTGCTTCTTTAATTCTTACAATTCAGATGCAGACATCATGTATGATGCCATAGACACAGGTCTGGTACCAGGTATAAGATCAATAGCAAATTCAAATTCTCTCTCTGGTGGTACATCAGGAATTTCATCAAGGAAAACTTTAGGAAATTCACGTATTACTTGCAATTACTCAATTATATCTTAATTCTCGACAGATAGCGATGCCAACGAGAACATCTGGGCTTCTTCTTGCATCAACTGCCGCAACTGACTAGCAAACAACATACTACCTTCCTCTTTTTCAGGAGTAAAAAACCTCACAGACTTGTTATAAACAGTTAATATTAACATAGTTATGCTCTAACTAGTTCATACCCAAAATCACATCCAACCCTCTTAAAGGCAAACAAACCAAATCAACAGCAAAGTCCCTGTCGAAAGTCGACAAAGGACACTTTAAACACACAAAATAAGTAGTCACCAACCTCTTGGTTGAAGTGTCAATGACCATCTCTCCATTCATAGAAGACAACATAAGACCCAAACTTTCAACACAATTAACAATAATAAAGCAATGAGTAGCATCAGTATCAATAATAATAATTAAAGGAGTACTATTAATGAAACATGTACCTCTGATGAGTCTGTCCTCAGTGGCTGCCTGATCCTCAACCAAAGTGAACACTTTACCACTGCTTTGCGCCTTATTTGGTTTCTGTCACTGACTACCAATGTGTCCTTCTTAACCATAATTGAAACAAATCACCTCCTTATGCTTGCACTCAAGTACAACATGTCTAGTCTTACCACAATGGAAACACCTTTTTAGCTCAGCAGTACACACATTACTCTTATGCCCAGGTTTTCCACATTTGAAACAAACCACACCAGCAGGAGCATCTCCCCCACTAGTCCTCTGACCCTGATCAGCTTTCTGTTTACCTTTACCAGCTGGGGTATCATAAGGATTACCACGATTCTGTTGGTGCTTACCCCTCTTCTCACTGATAATCTTGTAATGAACATTATTATCCTCTTCATAAATTCTACAACTATCAATCAAATCAGCAAAGACACTGATCTTCTAGTATCCAACTTCCTTCTTGATCTCTGGGTGCAACCCATTCTCAAACTTGATGTACATTGAAAACTCGGCATTTGCCTCACTATAGTGCGGATATAACTTAGCCAACTCCACAAACTTTGCAGCATACTCAACAACCGACATACTTCCTTGCTTCAGTTCAAGAAATTAAATTTCCTTCTTACCACGAACGTCTTCAGGGAAATACTTCCTCAAAAATTCCCTATGAAACACAGCCCAAGTGACATTTTCACCTGCAACTTCCAACCTCTGACACGTCTCTAGCCACTAGTCATCAGGTTCGACTGCTAGCATATGAGTACCATATTGAAACTTATGCACTGGAGTGCATTCCATTATACAGAAGATTCTCTCAATCTCTTTCAACCAATCCAACGCTCCGTTAGGATCATACTTACCCTTGAAGGTAGGCAGATTCTCCCTCTGGAAGTTCGCCAAACTACGAGATCCAGCATTCCCGTCAGCATTTGGCTGATTCTCCATAGCATGCGCCGTCACTTATAAAGCAGCAACAAGTGCAACATCATTCCTTCCAGCCATCTCAACTTATCACTACAACATAAACAACAGTTAGAACTCAAATTAACAATACTCGATTATTAAACAAAACTACGACTCGACAACTTGGTCGGACGAACCGACTTGCTCTGATACCAACTTTGTAACACCCCAATTCTACCTGACTATATATATATATATATATATATATATATATATATATATATATATATATATATATATATATATATATATATATATATATATATATATATATATATATATATATATATATATATATATATATATATATATATATATATATATATATATATATATATATATATATATATATATATAAATCAGAGTTATAAAAATTCTACAACTGAATCAGGATGCCACAAATTCAACTTAAAACAACGACATTCATTACTGATACATAATACATTAAACTTGGATGAACCAACAGCAAACATAATTCAATCTTAAAAAGAAACATCAACTTTCATAACTACGTAGAAGAGTCATAATATTCACTTAAAGGAATGTAACAGCTTTGTCCCACTAAGACAACTTAAAATAACAATCATTTAAAGAACAACAACTTAAAGTTCAATCAACCGAAATAATAACAACAATAAAATAGCAAGCGTTCATCTCCCCGAGTGTTACATATCAGAGCAATGACACTGACTCGAACTACTAAAGGTAAACCGCCTTCAATCTGGATTACCTGCACGTTACCAACATCGGGGTAACATTCAAACAGAAGGGGTGAGATATCGAACATTATAATAGAACGCATGATAAATAAAACATTAGAATCAGTTCATACATATTCACCACTTCTCATATTTTTTTTAACAACATAAGCATAATTAGATCAACCACACAGTGACTCAGAATGCAACACAGAATGCAACTCATCTTTATGCAAATGGATGTGGTGCCAATGGAGCAGAACTCTCATCTTAAAATCCTGCCAATAAATAGAGGCATCAATAAGGCATAATCCTTCTTCGCAATTTGCCAATCCAGGCCTTCACAGAGTATGCAAATGTATATGACTTAATGCATGCACTATCACATACTCACAACAATCATCATCCATCGTAAGGCATAAGCCTACATCACCATTATTACCAATATATAGAGGTAATCTATCATCATTTAAAATTCCCTGCAACTTTGCATTATCAACAAGAATTCACAATGACAATCACAACAACTCAACATAAATCAACATTGGCCATAAGCCTACCATAACAATCAAATATTCAATCATTAACATAATCATACGACAACTTAACAATAATTCACACAACATTGGTAACGACTAAAACATAGCACGTACGAGCAAAAGGGATACGAAACTACGTGCCCCTCGACATGCATAGCAACTAGGACAACATAATAACTAATTCATACTCCTCGACACACACAGAGAAAGTATAATAACAACTAACTTATGTTCCTCAGCACGTCCTGCGACCTAATACCGCTCGACAATCCAACACATAACCCCCTGGCACGCCTCTCATCCTAAATGCCGCTTGGTACCTAACATCATTAGCATCCTCCCCGACCACTAGTTTGGCCAACATCACAAACACAATACAACATCTTAGCGATCACGCCACTACAATTCATAATTTCCTGCCAACCGCTCAGAAAAATACAGTAACAGGCAACTATATTTCCTATCAATAGATTAATTAATCATACAAGATATGTCACGCAGAAACCTCCCTAAAACGACCGCTTCAGCGATTTACTAATTTTCCTGCCAATCCGCTCGGAATATCCTAACGTCCTAACGACCACCCTGACCAGTGATCACTATCCTAAACTATACGTCGATTCTATCGGGCAGTCACACAGATAACTCAACACGTCCACAACAAACAATCGGGTAACTTCGTTAGCAAATTCAGAAACATCAATGCACAACAGGCCTAGAACGACCAATTCCCAAGTGATACACATCATAAATCCCATTATTAGGTCAAAACCCCACCCTTATCTGGATTGAAGGTCGCTCCACCAAAGCTCCAGCCGTAATCCTTGATTTGCTCTTCTCGACACCGGGCAGCTTGCTCCTCTTTCACACAGCTCTTCCGGTCAACGTACAAAACTTCTTATTCTCCAACTAAAACAAATTCTTGTATCAGCTTAACCTTATATATCAATCATATTGGGCCTAACCTACACTCTCCCAATTTACTACTTCCAACCAATAACATAAGTCCAACACTATATATATATATATATATATATATATATATATATATATATATATATATATATATATATATATATATATATATATATATATATATATATATATATATATATATATATATATATATATATATATATATATATATATATATATATATATATATATATATATATATATATATATATATATATATATATATATATATATATATTCTCTTAATTCCAACATTATTATTATTATTATTAACCAACTAATTAATTAATTAATAATAATAATCCAACAACTTATACCAATAATTCTCAACACCTCGCAACTTCGACAAATAATCCAAAAATAATTTAATTAAATAATTAATTAAATTAATGGGCGTTACATACTTTATATTTAGGAGTTGTTTCATTTTCATGCTATCGTTGTAGTTTAGTGGTAAGTTTTTGCCTTGTGTGTACGCTTTTTTATTTTGAACCATACATTTGTTTTGCATTTTAAAAACCTGTTGATTCGTGTTTCTTGGATTATTGTTTCTTTGTTCTTTGAGTTGTTTGGATTTGTTTGAGGACAAACAATGATGCAAGTTGAGGAGAGTTTGATAAGTGAAAATTGTATCTATTTTTGTATATACTTTTTGTTGCACTTATCCTCTCTTTATTATTAATATCAGATGAATAACCCTGCTTTTTGTTGTAAATATGTTTAATCGTGTTTTGTGTACATATTGTATCAGTTGATTAAGTTTTGTATATGTTTTATAGGTATTTTAGCATTATTGGGGCAAGAGGAATAAAGCTTCAAGATGCATTTTTGGATCAATAAATGAATAAGGAAAAAGATTGGAGCCATTGGAAATTATGCAGGAAAGTAACAGAAGTTGATGGACTGTCATGGATCACTGGGCGAAAGAAGCCATCATTGGGCGAAATTTGTAGGCCAAATTTCCTTATTGCCTCTGCCTTGCTTCACTTCTTGGTCGCTAGGCGAGATTGAGGAGAATCGTCGGGGGATGTATTGTGGTCATCGAGCAACAAATGATATTTTGTTTTAGTTGAGGACGTGGCTTATCCTGGGCCAAGTGTATAGAAGGAATCATCGGGCGATGCTTTTATGTAGTCGGGCAATTCTCGTGGAACAACATTTCTTTATATTTCTTTTTCATTCCATTTTCAGATGGATGGTATTTGGGGTATTTGTTCCCAAATCCAGCACCTTCATTTTTTATAGTTAGAGCTTAAACAACAACATTTGTGGCTTGCAAATGGATGATCCGAGGTCATGAGCTTGATGGATCGTGTTTGACACTGCGGGAAATCTGGTTTCTTCTCCTCTTCCTCTCTTTGTAAAATTTATTTGTTGGATTTTGTATGTAACTTTACCTTGATTATATGTATATTTATTTCTCATGGTGTTGTATGAAACTTTCTTTACAAATCTTTATTGATGTTTATCCTTTTTAGCTTGCTAAGTGTCTGGGTTTGAGTCGTCGTAGAGATGGACAAATTGAATATGGATTTAGGATGAATATCAATTGGGCTTAGATTCTAGAGATAGATTTAGGCTTAGTAATCACTTAGGTATCGACTCTTAATGCCTTCATGTTGTTTTGTGTTGTGCTGAGAGATCGTCTACATGGAGAGACACAGTTGATATCTCACTCTGTGTTAGAAATGACCTATGTGTGAGCGACACGTGATGATATTGATGAGTATTTAAGGTTAAGTGCAACTGGGTAGTAAGTTTAAGTATGTGATAGGGTAAATGAAATACAAACTTAAGATCTCCATATGTCCAGTTATTTTCCTTTCTATACAAACCAAACCATTTATCTCCAAACTCATTAACGAATGATTTATCGAAATACATTTCGATACACCAATCTTTATGGACATAATACGATATAACCTATATCACCCAGTAAAAATGATACTTTACTTTTTGCTTGCCTCTATACCGCTGTAACAAAATGGTGTCGTTGCCGGGGATTGGTTCTATTGATTTTGTATTGCGATAATTCTTTTGTTTTTGAGTTTTGTAATTAATGTATATGTTGTATAGAAATTCTATATTAACTTGTATATGATATTTGTGCATATATGTGTTTTCACGTATTGTTGTGAATTATATCGTTTTTGTAAAGTTTGTTGTGTGATTGTTAGGATATTTTCTTTAGGTTTGCGCGGTGTGACAATACCATGGCATGACGAGAGTAGGTTACTAGCTTGCACAATAAAGCCGTCAAGCTTATGACGTAAAAAAACATGTTTGTTTGTATTTGTTTATATGTGTGGTGATTTGTGTTTTAACAAGTTGAAACAAGGAAATGTTCTGAATTTCAAATCTTCACTTTTCAACTTGTTAGTTTATTTTCACCCGATTTTCATATTGTAATTTGTATTTGTTTTGTTATGTCAATTTGTGTTTTCCGAAAGCTTGTCGTGTTTAGCTTGAGGAGTTTTGTTCGTTGTATATTTTGTAAATTTTGTACATTGAAATTTTGTAGGAGTATTATATTTCTAATTCTTTTGATTGTTGTTTGGACTCCAATTTTGGTCTGATATATTGAGGAATTTAGAGGCGATTTTCCAAGTCTGAACATTTCAACTTGCTAATGTATGGTAATGATAGTGTTTTGAAGTTGGTACACGCCACATACTCATTTATCGCTTCCTAGAACATAACATGTTTAGGAGACTTTTCTTTTCTATAATTTTCATGTCATTAATTCTTTTGAAAATTATGTTTACTTTTGAATCACTTTAGAACTAAACCCTTGTGAGGTTGCTTTCCATTGTTTACTATATGCATGGGAGACTGACAATTTTGTCTTAACTCAATTTTATTATGTTCAATCTTGTATTTATGTTGATTTGTATGAAAGAATGATATTATTAAGGCATTTTGTTTGATTTTAAACATAACTACCTATCCAAATAGTCAATTAACCCTGTGAGTGTGTGATTATTAGTAACCCCTTTGAGCTTTTTGTCGATATCCATGTTGTATTTACTAAATGCTTGTCTATGAGTGTTTAGTTCCCCTTATTGCATGGATGTTGATTCATTGTTTTCTTGAACCCTCAACCATTGTTTTGATTTGAATTTTTACTTTGTCTTACAAAGTAGGGAGTATTCACTAAGATGATGGTTGAATCAACTTGGGGAGAAAAATGATTGTCTATTTGTTGGTTGATTGCTATGAGGTTGAAAAGAAAGGGAAAATAAAGAAAAAAATGTAAAAAAGAAGTGATAGAAAAAGAAGAAGAAAAAATAGAAAAGCTTTGAAAAAGAAAAAACAGAAAGAGTTTGAATAATGTTGTATTAATAAGTATCGTGCTTTGGTGTGAAATTTTGGATTCAGAAGAAGTTTAATTGGAATTTTGTGTTTAAATCTTTGGTGAATTTATCACTCCCTTAGGTTTAGACAAGTTTTTGTTTCAATTAGCCTTAGGAATTATCTTTTGTTTGTTCACCCGACCACATTACAACCTTTTAAGCCCTTGTGATTTTGCTTTTGTGCTTTTCATTATAAATTTGCTTTTACGAATGCATAATTTAGTTTTTGTTAGCAAGATTGTTGGGTGAGAGTTACTTCATGTTTGTGTTTTTCATCTACCAATGAAGTGTGTGCTAGGCGTGATTCACTTGTGAACATTGTATTATTTTAGAATTTTTTTACATGTACTTTATATTTAGGAGTTATTTCATTTTCATGTTATCATTGTAGTTTAGTGGTAGGTTTTTGCCTTGTGTGTGCATTTTTTATTTTGAACCATACATTTGTTTTCTGTTTTAAAAACCTGTTGATTTATGATTCCTTGATTATTGTTTCTTTGTTCTTTGAGTTGTTTGCCTTTGTTTGAGGACAAACAATGATGCAAGTTGGGAAGAGTTTGATAAGTGCAAATTGTAGCTATTTTTGTTACACTTATTGACTCTTTGTTGTTAATATTAGATGAATAACCCCGCTTTTGTTGTAAATACGTTTAATTGTGTTTTGTGTACATATTGTATCGGTTGATTAAGTTTTGTATATGTTTTGTAGGTATTTTAGCATTGTTGGAGCAAAAGGAATAAATCTTTAAGATGCATTTTTGGATCAATAAAGGAATAAGGAAAAAGATTGGAGCCATTGGAAATTATGCAGGAAAGCAACATAAGTTGTTGGGATGTCATGGATCGTCGGGCGAAAGAAGTCGTCGCCGCGCAAAATTTGTAGGCCAAATTTCCTTGTTGCCTCTGCCTTGTTTCTCTTCTTGGTCGCTAGGCGAGTTTGAGGAGAATCTACGGGTAATGTATTGCGGTCGTCGGGTGATAGATGATATTTTGTTTTAGTTAAGGACGTGGTTTATCCTGGGCCAAGTGTATAGAAGGAATCATCGAGCGGTGCTTTTATGTCGCCGGGCGATTCTCGTAGAACATCATTTCTTTATATTTCCTTTTCATTTCATTTTTGGAGGGATGGTTTTTGGATTATTTGTTCCCAAATTCCATCACCTTCATTTTTGATAGTTATATCTTAGACAATAACATTTGTGACTTGCAAATGGATGATTAGGGGTCGTGAGCTTGATGGACCGTGTTTGACAGTGGGAGAAATCGGTCTTCTTCTCCTCTTTCTCTCTTTGTAACCATTATTTGTTGGATTTTGTATGTAAATTTATATTGATTATATGTATATTTATTTCTCATGGTGTTGTATCAAACTTTCTTTACAAATATTTATTAATGTTTATCCTTTTAAGCTTGCTAAGTGCATGGGTTTGAGTCATCGCAGAGATAAACGGATTGAATCCAAATTTAGGATGAATATCAATTGGGCTTAGATTATAGAGATAAATTTAGGCTTAGTAATCACTTAGGTATCGACTCTTAATTCCTCCTTGTTGTTTTGTGTTATGCCGAGAGATCGTTGACATGGAGTGACACGGTTGATATCTCACTCTGCGTTAGAAATGACCTCTGTGTGAGTGATATGTGATGATACTGATGAGTAGTTAAGGTTAAGTGCAACTGGGTAGTAAGTTTAATTATGTGATAGGGTAAACGGAATACAAACTCAAGAGTTCTATCCTATTCAAATGATGAAATTCTTCTTGTGTGTATATCTTTTATGTTCACTTATTTCCTTTCTATACAAACCAAACCATTTATCCCCAAACTCATTAACGAATGATTTGTCGAACTACATTTCAATACATCAATCTCTGTGAACACGTTACAATATAACCTATATCACCCGGTAAAAATAATACTTTACTTTTTGTTTTTTGATATACCGCTGCAACAAAATGAAGCCGTTGTTAGGGATTGGTTCTATTGATTTTGCATTGCAATAATTCTTTTGTTTTTGAGTTTTGTAATTAATGTATATGTTGTATAGAAATTGTATATTAACTTGTATATCATATTTGTACATATATGTGTTTTCACATATTGTTGTGAATTATATCATTTTTATAACATTTGTTGTGTGTTTGTTATGATACTTTCTTTAGGTTTGCACGGTGTGACAATATTATGGCATGACGAGAGGAGGTTACTAGCTCTCACAATAAAGGCGTCGAGCTTACGACATAAAACAAGCATGTTTGTTTGTATTTTTTTATGTGTGCGGTGATTTGTGTTTTAACAAGTTGAAACAAGGAAATGTTCTTAATTTCAAATCTTCACTTTTCAACTTGTTAATTCATTTTCACCCGGTTTTCATATCGTTATTTGTATTTGTTTTGTTATGTCAATTTGTGTTTTCCGAAATCTTGTTGTGTTAGCTTGAGGAGTTTTGTTCGTTGTATATATATTGTAAGTTTTGTACATTGAAATTTTGTAGGAGTATTATATTTCTAATTCTTTTGATAGTTGTTTGGACTCCAATTTTGGTCCGATATCTTGAGGAATTTAGAGGCGATTTTCCAAGTCTGAATGTTTCAACTTGCTTATGTATGGTAATGATAGTGTTTTGAAGTTGGTACACGCCAGTTAATCATTTATCGCTTTCTAGAACATAGCATGTTTAAGAGACTTTTCTTTTGTATAATTTTCATATCATTCATTCTTTTGCAAATTGTGTTCACTTTTGAATCACTTTAGAACTAAACCCTTGTGATGTTTCTTTCCATTGTTTACTATATGCACGGGAGACCGACAATTTTGTCTTAACTCAACTTTATTATGTTTAATCTTGCATTTATTTTGATTCATACAAAAGCATGACATTATCAAGGCATTTTATTTGATTTTGAGCACAACTACCTAGCCAAATAGTCAATTTACCTTGTGAGTGTGTGATTATTAGTAACCCCTTTGAGCTTTTTGTCGATATCCATGTTGTATTTTCTAAATGCTTGTCTATGAGTGTTTAGTTCCCCTTTTTTCATGGATGTTGATTCGTTGTTTTCTTGAACCCTCAACCATTGTTTTGGTTTGAATTTTTACCTTGCCTTAGAAAGTAGGGAGTATTCACTAAGGTGTTGGTTGAATTCAAGTTGGGGATAAAAATGATTGTGTATTTGTTAGTTGACTTCTATGAGGTTGAAAAGAAAATAAAAAGAAAGAAAAAAATGTGAAAAAGAAGTGATAGTAAAAGAAAAAAAATAGAAAAGTTTTGAAAAAGTAAAAACAAAAAGAGTTCGAATAATGTTGTGTTAATAAGTATGGCGCTTTGGTGTGAAATTTGGGATTCGGAAGAAATTTAATTGGAATTTTGTGTTTGAATCTTTGGTGAATTGATCACTACCTTAGGTTTAGGAAAGTCTTTGTTTCAATTAGCCTTAGGAATTATCTCTTGTTTGTTCACCCGACCATATTACAACCTTTGAAGCCCTTGTGATTTTGCTTTTGTGCTTTTCAATATGAATTTGCTTTGATGAATGCATAATTTAGTTGTTGTTAGCAAGATTTTTGGGTGAGAATTACCTCATGTTTGTGTTTTTCATCTATCAATGAAGTGTGTGCTAGGTGTGATTCACTTATGAATATTGTATTGTTTTAGAATTTTTACTTGTACTTTGTATTTAGGAGTTGTTTCATTTTTATGTTATCGTTGTAGTTTAGTGGTAAGTTTTTGCCTTGTGTGTACGTTTTTTATTTTGAACCATACATTTGTTTTTCGTTTTAAAAACTTGTTGATTTGTGATTCTTTGATTATTATTTCTTTGTTCTTTGAGTTGTTTGGCTTTGTTTGAGGACAAACAATTATGCAAGTTGGGGAGAGTTTGATAAGTGCAAATTGTAGCTATTTTTGTATATACTTTTGTTGCACTTATCGACTCTTTGTTGTTAATATCAGATGAATAACCCCGATTTTTGTTGTAAATACGTTTAATTGTGTTTTGTGTACATATTGTATCGATTGATTAAGTTTTGTATATGTTTTGTATGTATTCTAGCATTGTTGGAGCAAGAGGAATAAAGCTCCAAGATGCATTTTTGGATAAAAAAGAAATAAGGCAAAAGATTGGAGCCATATTCAGGAAAGCAACATAAGTTGTTGGGTTGTCATGGATCTTCGGGCGAAAGAAGTCGTCGCCGGGTAAAATTTATAGGCCAAATTTCCTTGTTGCCTCTGCCTTGCTTCGCTTCTTGGTCGTTAGGCGAGATTGAGGAGAATTTCTGGGTGATGTATTATGGTTGCTAGACGACAGATGATATTTTGTTTCAGTTAAAAACGTGGCTTATCCTGGGCCAAGTGTATAGAAGGAATCGTCGGGCGATGCTTTTATGTCGTCGGACGATTCTTGCGGAACAACATTTCTTTATATTTCTTTTTCATTTCATTTTTGGATGGATGGTTTTTGGAGTATTTGTTCCCAAATTCCATCACCTTCATTTTTGATAGTTAGATCTTAGACAACAACATGTGTGGCTTGCAAATGGATGATTCAAGTTCGTGAGCTTGATGCGTCGTGTTTGACACCGCGATAAATCTTGTTTCTTCTCCTCTTCCTCTTTTTGTAACCATTATTTGTTGGATTTTGTATGTAACTTTAACTTGATTATATGTATATTTATTGCTCATTGTGTTGTATGAAACTTTCTTTACAAATATTTATTAATGTTTATCCATTTTATCTTGCTAAGTGTCTGGGTTTGAGTCATCACAGAGATGGGAGGATTGAATCCGGGTTTAGGATGAATATGAATTGGGCTTAGATTTTAGAGATAGATTTAGGCTTAGTTGTCACTTAGGTATCGACTCTTAATGCCTCCTTGTTGTTTTGTGTTGTGCTGAGAGATCATCGACATGGCGCGACACTGTTGATATCTCACTCTGCGTTAGAAATGACCTTTGTGTGAGCAATACGTGATGATATTGATGAGTAGTTAAGGTTAAGTGCAACTGGGTAGTAAGTTTAAGTATGTGATAGGGTAAACGAAATACAAACTCGAGAGTTCTATCCTATTTGAATGATGAAATTCTTCTTGTGTGTATAACTTTTATGTTCACTTATTTTCCTTTCTATACAAACCAAACCATTTATCCTCAAACTCATTAACGAATGATTTTTCGAACGACATTTCAATACACCAATCTTTGTGGACACGATACGATATACATATATCACCCAATAAAAATAATACTTTACTTTTTGCTTTCCGCTGCAACAATTATCTATCTTCAAAAAGATGGATATTGAGAAAATAAGTGAGAGTGGGACAAAATTTAAATTGGATGATCATACCATCAAGCGGTCATATGGGATAGTTTAATATGTATTGGTGGAAATTGAAAATTTTGTTTTTCCAGTTGATTTTCAGATCATGGATATTCTTGAAGATGAAGAGACTCATATCATTCTTTGTTGACCATTTTTGCTTACTAGTTGGTGCAATTTTGATATCGAGATATGTAATCTTACATTAAAATCATTTGTTGAAGAGATAACCTTGAAAGTGTTGGAGATCAAGAAGCAGGGTGCAGGTAAAAAGAAACAATCTTCTGTTGGAATGATTAACGTAGAAGGAGAAAGAAAAATTTCAAAATCACTCCCAGAAGAAGTCTCAGGCATAATCTCTTAGGTGGCATCAATAAAAATTTCTATGCTCCATCAAGAAGGCAAGAAGAGAAAGAAGAAGGAACACTGACCTGAGAAGATGGAAGTTGGAAGTGGTTGGAAGCACTAAAGGGTTGATACTTTTGATCTGAATGAGTTCTAAGTTGCAGAAAGGACAAGTAACAAGGTGTGGAAGAGGAAGTACCCCCATAAGGGGATGAACTGTCGAGCCATGCGATGTTAAATAGAGCGCTTCATGGGAGGAAACTCACGCGTTTTGATTTTAACTATTGTGTTTTTGTTGTCGTATGTTTGTTGTTTTTGCTTAGGTAATCACAGTATCTTGCAAAGGAGTCAAGCACACTACAAGGGAGTGTACAGAGAAAGAGAAGAAATTGTACAAAAGAGAATTTTTTTTTGAAAATTAGATCCTTGACACGGACACTCGTGTTATGCAACATAGACCATATCAATCTTCCTGAAGGCATTGCGTGAAAATAATAATTTTTGGCATCTCAGATGTGCAACACGGTCGGCCGTGTCATTGGACACGGCCTGTGTCAAGCTAGTAGACTTAGATTTTTTTTGTTTTCTCTTATTCCACATGGGACCCACCAGTCACTTAAGCATAAACTTCATTCTCACCAAAGAATACCCCATGATCCTCCTCCTCCTCCTTAGTGAGCACTGAGAGCTTCCCCTCTGATATCTTGTTCTAAAACATTGAGGTCAATGTTTAGCTCATGTGTGTGTGTATGTATGGGGGGGGTTAGTTATTGTATTTATTTATTGATTTCTTTTTTCATTGTTCGTTTTTGTTATCATGGATCTGTTGTTGAGTCATTTAGTGTAGGATAATGATATTGTATCTAGACAGGTGATGAGAATTGATGATAGTGGATGAAAGATCAATCCATTTACTGTGCTCGTTATGAACGATCCTCGAAAGTTGGTATTGCCTCTGTGATTGATTGGACGCGGCTTTTCGATACACCGGACTGATATAAGAGTATTGTGCACCCGAGACTGAGCTTAAGTTACATTACACTAGAGGTATTTTAGAACCTGTGAGGTATACCAAACATGGTGAGGATCATAAACAGCCAAACATAATATCATCATGAGAGTTCTTCGGGTATGTAATTGTCGCTCTTAATTTGCGTAAGTATTTGTTGGAATTTCTATGCACATGTATACACACTGAAGCACTTGTTTGTTTTAACCTCGAACCTTTCCAGCCATCCATTTCTTTTCATCCTTCGTTAATCCCACTCGAGCATTGTTCCCTTTTGTTTGTTTGTTAACCACATAATTTAACCATGAGCCAAACACTCCCCCACCCTGCTTAGATAAGTGTTGTTGATCTCTGACCTGTAAAACATCTTAAATTTGGGGTTGAGACACTGTAAATAGTTAGAAAAAAAATAGGTAAGTGCAGTAAAAAGAACGATAAAATTTGAAGAAAAAAAAGAGAAAAGAAAGGAGAAATAGAATAAAACACTTACACAGAGGAGGATTTAGTTTGAAAAGAAAGTAATGCTTAAAAAAACACTTGAGTAGGAAATAAAGAATCCTAAGAGAACGGTGTCTGATACTCGTGATTGTGAACAGTGTAAATAACACAGTGATGAAAGTAGCAACACTGACTCTGAGCCAAAAACCACTCGTTTCCCCTTTGTTTGTTTATCACACCTTGTCCCTAAGCCCCGTTACAACCGTAAAAGCCCTCAAAAAGTGTGTGTGTAGTGTGTATGAGATGAAGATAAATGTTATTCAAGCTTATGAGTTGACTTTGTATGCTTTGATTATTGAGTATAAACACTTTAATCCGAGAGATTTGGTGAGAGTGCAAAAAGATGACAACTAAAGAGATACCCTGATGTGGAAGTGTAGTGGAACATTAAAAGTTGAGGAAGAAGGAAACTTTGAAAGGAAAGTGATAAGAGAGTCGCGAAATATCGAGGTGGTATTGTGGTAAGTTGATAGTTTGGGGTGTCCAATTATATTTGTCCTGAACATTGCTTGAGGACAAGAAACAAGCTAAGTTTTGGGTTGTGATCAGTCACCATTCTCATCATGTTTTTGTTACTTGTCTAATGATGATCCAGATATTCTGCATCATTTTGTGTCGTATTTTACTTCTCTTTGAATGATTTCACATTTCTTAAGTTTTTTCGCATTTTATGTTTTTGTAAGTTTATTTTAAGTTATTTCCTATTTTATGCTTCGATTGATTGTTGCTACTGTTTCAGATGCAGGTGAAAGATCCAAGGGACTCAGAACGAGAAGATTCAAGAAATCGGGAGTTTTAAATAAGTTTTCAGCAAGTTACAGCAAGTCTGACACGGCCATCCGTGTCAGGCAGAGGAATGGATCAAAGGATAAAAACTAGATTCTCAACACGGGCGCTCGTGTAAAGTGACACGGACCGTGTCATCCATCTTGGGATTTGATGTTTTCAAATGTTTATTGGTGACCAACACGGCCACCCATGTCACCTGATGCGGTCCGTGTTGGTATGTACGCTGATGATTTCTAATATTGTTTATATTTCCCTAAGTGTGACCCAGAAGGGCGTTTTAGACTTTTCAGATGGGGAACATAAGATTTTCACTACTTGAGGCAGTTTTGACGACCTAGATAGTAACTTTTTGATGTTAGAAAGAATTCTTCGATAAAGATTAGAGCTTTCAAGGGATTCGGAGAATGGGGATTTTTCAAGAGAAATCGCGATTGAAGATCAACGAAATCCAATTATCTTGTAATGTCTAACTTTATTATTATAATTTCTTTGAATATTATGTGCGGTTAAACTCCCGAATGCTACGGGTGTCCCTGTTTTGCAGTGTAATGATTTTGAATATTGATTTTTAATCTAGTAGTTTCCTTTCAATTTAATCGTTCAATGTTTCTAATGCTTTCCTGATTGGACCAATTAGGATTGATCTACGATTAACAATTAGGGCTGGATCGCCGTTGTTAAGATTTTTTATATGATTAAACTATATTAGATATCAACTAGGACTAGGGATACCATATAGCTACAAGTGAAATCTTGATAATATTGAAGGCTTGATAGCATCGTAATTTTCTAAGAAGTTAGATATTAGGATGGTTGATCAAAGGTTTTCCCACTGAAGACTTGAGGGAAAACAACCTAAAGACCCGGTAGTTAAAGGTTATGAACTGGTTGAAGAGATCAACATGCAGGGTCATTACAGGGAAAATCACACACTTACCCCTAGCATAATACTCATACTAGTAAAAAAAAATATCATAATTTACATTTTGTTTATTTTCATAATTGTTAAGGTTAAATTCAAAATCAAAGCAAACGTTAAGTTTTTGTTTAATTGAACCACACATTAAACTCGGTACTATACGTAGTCCTCGAGATCGATATCCAGGAGAAATTCCTTCTTATTACTGCAAGACAAAATAGTACACTTGTTATTTTTCCCATCACGCATATCCAAAAAATCCTTGAAAATGAAATATTGGATGCGTTCGGATTTGCATATTCGAATTAGAGGATATCACAAAAATTTCGTCAAAGGCTTCTAAAAATCCGTAGAATTTCTTTCTCCACCTGTTTATGGTAAAAACACCTTTGAAAATCCAAAAATACCATGCAAATATTCATATTCGAACGCACCCAATATTTAGTTCTAGGGGGTTTTCAGATATGCATATATGAAGTATCCCAATTTTTTATTTTCAAGGGTTTTCGGATATGCATATCCAAAGTATTTTAATATATGTATCAATTAGAATCAATGTGTATCAATTGTATTAACTAATATATTTTATAAAAATAAAATGTAGCTAAATAATCTCGATATTCTAGACCTTGCAATCTTGCGTCTCTGGCCTTTACGCGACATAACGTAAAAAACTCAGTTCTCTGAAAAATCGACTCTGAATTAAAATGTTACTGTGTCAATTCATCCGAATACAATCAAGAATAAAAAACTCCAATTTTGGGACAAAATAGAGGACCCCACCTAAAAACCCTAAATTCCTTGTTTTTCTATTTTATTTGATTTATTTTCAGTTTTCATATTTTCGAAAAAATCCAAAAAAATTTATAGACACTTAATTTAATCTTAATCGATTTTTAGTTGTATTTTTAATTTTTTATAACGGAGTAAAATCCGAAAATACATATCCGGAAATTCAGAAATACATATTCGAAAATACATATCAGAAAATATATTTTTCATAAATTTTTGTGAAATAAGGTGGTTCGAAGATGCACATCCGAAATCTGAAGGTATTTTGGGTTTTTCGTCAGGGGCTTACAAGAAAACAATCAGGTGGAAAAAGAAATTCTCATTAAAAAACTTAGAGGATTTCTTTTTTCATTTTATGTTTTTCTAATGCACCACGCAAAATTCTAAAAATACCCTAAGAAATCGGAAATATATTTTCGATGCACACCCACATACACATAATTCATTCGTTTTTTTGAGTTTTTCCCTATTTTACGGTAAAATTTATTCTGAAAATACACTTCCAAAAATTCCTAAAAATGTATTTCCAATTCCTAATAAACAATAACATAACAACATCTTTAAATCCATTATAAACGTTGCTTTTCTTCACTGTTTTGCTTTTCAATTTCAATTAAGTTAAAATTTGGATACTTAAACTTTATGTATACATACCGTATTTTTATAAAAGAATAAATGAATTGGTTTTTTTTACTTTGCTCCAAAATGCATCATTCATGGCTGAAATAATTAAGAACTTAATTAAAAGAGAATAAAATTAAAAGAAAAAGGTGTGCATCAGAAATATATTTTCGGTTTTCAGGATATTTCTTTACACTATAGGATAGAAAAAGAAATCCTCAAAAACTCCCAAGAGTGAAACCTAAACACCAATACTTGAGAGTTTTTAGTCTGACCTAAGAAAACCTAAACCCGACATGGGTCGGCCCGATACAGGCCCACTCTAGCTTTGATTATTCTTAGGGAATTACTTTTTACACCCAACACTCTTCTTCCAGGTCTCTGGGAAAAAACTTAAAATATCTACAGAATTCGAATATGCATATTTGAACTCACCGTATTTCAGTTTTTTAATGGTGTTTTCGGATATGCATATACGAAATAATCTAATATTTCATTTTCAGATTATTTTCGAATATGCATATCCGAAATAACTCAATATTTCGTCTTTAGGATATTTTCGGATATGCATATTCGAAGTAACTCAATATTTCATTTTTAGAAACTTCATTTATTCTTACGAGATATATATGTATTTAATATAGATAATATCTATAGTTTATAAATTATTCAAAAAAAAAACCTACAAGAATCTATTTATTTAATATTAAATTTCTTATTTTAATATTATTAATTATTAATAACATTCAACTTTTAATTATAATATAAATATTTTTTTATATAATAAATATTCTAATTACAACATAATAATCAATTCTATAATAAAAACTAAAAAGTGTCATCTAAATTAAACTTAATTTTGAAACTTACAATTAAAAAATATTTCTTATATTTTTTATAAAAAAAATTCATAATTTTAAATAAGAAATTAAAAAACAATTACATTTCACCATTATAATTAGAAATTTAATTATTGCATTCATTATTTAATTCTATATCATAAATTTATTTTAATATTTAATTTTCAATTATAAATTTAAATTATTCTTTATTAATAATAATTCAATTTAATTATATTATAAATATTTATTTTTAAAAAAAAAATTAAAATAAAATCAAAAAAAATTTAAAATATTGAATTTCAGACATGCACATCCGAAATAACTTTGAAAATAAAAATATAGAGATTCGTTCATATATATATATATATATATATATATATATATATATATATATATATATATATATATATATATATATATATATATATATATATATATATATATATATATATATATATATATATATATATATATATATATATATATATATATATATATATATATATATATATATATATATATATATATATATATATATATATATATATATATATATATATATATAAAATAATTCAATATCTCAAATTCCCAAAATACGTTCGGACATTACATATTCAAATAATATTTTTAGATTTTCAGATATTTAACTCATCCCCTATTAAATGTACCAAAAAAAAAAGATTCTCTTATTCTTGTATTAGAATTATTCTTATATATAGTTTTGTAATTTTGCTATAAAACATCACTATGGGTATTGGTGAAAGATCTTATAAGCCGACACCTTTGACAAACTAAAACAAGTATTGACTTGTAAAGATTTGTTATTTCTTATAAAGACCATTGAACTCAACTACACATTTATTCTCAGCTCTTTCAAGTTATAATCGTAGCAATTATAAATTAATTAAGGATGCAATATTAGGATTGACAAAAATAAGATATTTGCGAATAAAATTTATCAAGAATACGAGATTAATAATTTAATAGATATTTACGTATAAAATAAATAAATATTTAAATATCTGTTTGTTAATAGATATAAATGTGAGTTTAATGATATTCATATCCGCGAATATCTTCCGTTAATAAGTTATAAAAATTATTTAAATTATTCTAGTATACCTTGCCTTTTCATCTTTTAAAAAAAAAATTCTTATATTTCTTTTCTTTTTAATTTTTTTTTTTTGAATAAAACCTTTTACATTCCATAAAAATTATATAGCCATTTCATATTTAAATTTTTTCAATATTTCATAGTTCATTTTAACAATTTCACCGTCCAACCAACCAGTATCGTCCTCTAACAGTCGAATTAATATGGTAAAAATTTGTTGTTAAAATAAGAGCGAATTGTGTGGATGTTAAAATAAGCATTTTTTTTTTGTACTGATGAGCATTAAGCATGACCAATTAAAGCATCTCTTTTAGCTTTAACATACTACTGATTCAAAGTCTTGTGTTTTCATATTTTAATATAGTTTCTTAAGTAGCAAACTAATTTCAAAAGATAATATAATATTCTAATACATCATCATACTTATAAATTGTTATCGTTTGTCACTTTCTTGAATTCATATTTAACTAGTAGCAAGTTAGGATCAACTCAAGACTTGAGAGCATCTAAATTGTAAATCCTCTCTCTCACTTTGAAAGCCCTTACAAACTGTAGTCTCATTGTTGGTTTGGTTGATCACAGAGAAATGGAAAACGTCAAAGATCCATCATTCTACCGCAATCCTGTCATATTGCAGAGCGAGGATTTGACAAATGTTCGTATATATATTTAAACTTATCTTGAAAATCTAATTCCATTTTTTTAACATTCACTTTTTGAGTAAATTCATTGATGATTCATGAACAATGATATGGCAGTATATATTGGAGACTGCTGTTTACCCTAGAGAGCCAGAGTCTCTCAAAGAGCTGAGGAAAGCCACTAAGAGTCACCCTTGGTAATTACTCTATCTCTTGCAATGTTTTCAAAATCGGACCAAACGTTGAACCGGTAAGACCTTCAGATTATGGTTTAATAGGTTTAATCCGATTCTACCAGACTGTGGTAGAATTGGATCAAACCAACCATGAACTGGTTAGTTTTCTGTTTAACCGGTTGAACCAGTGAATTTGTACTTGTGATTGTGATGGTGACTTTGTTCATTAGATTTGAATTTGGTTTTGATATTGAATCAGGGGTTTCATAGCTACTTTACCCGAGGCTGGTTCACTAATCACTATACTTTTGAAGCTCTTGAATCCCAAAAAGACAATTGAAGTGGGAGTTTTTACTGGATACTCTCTTCTCCTCACTGCACTCAGCATTCCTCATGATGCAAAGGTTTGCATACTTTCTGTTAAAATTAGTTATGATTAGTACGAAATCAGTTATGATTAGTTAGTTTAATCAACTTTTATGTTGAAGATTACGGCCATAGACATTGACAGGAAAGCTTATGAAATTGGATTACCGGTCATAAGAAAGGCTGGAATGGAACACAAGATTGATTTCATTGAGTCTCCGGCTCTACCAATTTTAGATAAACTACTAGAAGATGTAAGCATGTCTTTCTTTGCTTATTATCTGTTTATTTGAACTTATCTACCCGTATAAACACTTATGAGACCGTAGAAAATCAGATTACTCTGATATTATCGTAGAATTATTCCCAACTATAAATATATAAATTCAGACGATATTGTCTGATGTAAAACTCTTAACGTATATGTGTCTGATGTAGGACTTTTATGTCTAATTTTTGTGTGGAATATTATTTGATTCAGCCATCAAATGAAGGAAGTTTTGACTATGCTTACGTTGATGCTGACAAAGATAACTATGTAAACTACCATGAAAGACTAATAAAACTAGTCAAAGTTGGTGGCTTACTTATATATGACAACACTCTTTGGGGTGGAAGAGTTGCTTGGGCTGAAGAGAAAGTTCCACCACATGCCAAAGTAGGAAGAACAGCAGCAATTGAATTCAACAAAACAATCAGAGATGACTCACGTGCTGATTTTTCTCTCAATTCTGTTGGTGATGGACTCACTATTTGTAGGCGTATTGTCTAAGTTTTGAACTAAGGTTATTTGACTATGAGAAATTAATAATCTTATGTTTTTTCATGTACTAGTACTTTATATTTGTTTACATCAATAAAGTTGCATTTTGTGTTTTGGTCTTAAGTTATTTGATCATCAATTTCTCTGTAATTTATGTTATTTCATGTACTAGTGCTTTATCTTTTTCTACATGAATAAAGTTGCATTTTGTGTTTGTCATAAACATTTGGTCGTAAGTTGCTACTTTCTTAGAGAATTTATCTGCATTTAGTGCTTCAAATGAATGAAAGTGGTGGAACTAATACAGTAAATAGACGAATAAAAGACGAATTGATAAGCATATCTTTAATATTATAATTATTCCTATTAAAAAAATTAAAGGTGAATTATTATATAACCAACTTAAAATATAGGATATAATTATCTGAATAAATAAATTTTAAATTTTCTTTCTTCTTTTTAAGAATATAAATTTAAGTACGTTTTTATGTAATTATTTTTTTGTCACGTAATGTCAATATATTATAAACGGTTGAGAAAAACTAGATATTTGAATCTAACTTTATTAATATTTGTGAACTCATACGACAATATAAGTTATTAATCTAGTTATATAACATCAAACTAAGATAAAAGATAGAAGAAATTAGGATAATATCACTTATGTCTTTTAAAGAAAATTGATGTGTATTTACATGAACTAAGAGGGGGTATATATTGTTAGACGACGATAACTTATTTAGATGGAGGATTGAATAAATCTCTAAAGAAAAATTTTACTTAAAAAAATTGTTTTCAAAATTTAAGCAAAAACTATGACAAGCGGTGCATCTTAGATCACAAGTCATCCAAATCAAACAAATTATTGGAGACTCGGATATGCGTACACTCAATACTCAATTGAATGATGATAATAAGATCTTAATACAATAAAATCTCAAGTAATTGTTTTACAATTACAAGACCAATCAATATCCAATGAAACAATTGATAAAACTAAGTGACACAATTTATCGAACACTTATTGTGCCATTGATAAAACTAAGTGAAACAATTTATCGAACACTTGGTGTGCACTTAATTTTTTTCAGATTTTCCTTTGAACTTTGTTGATATGAAATACCTCTTATAGTGTAATGGTATATATATATATATATATATATATATATATATATATATATATATATATATATATATATATATATATATATATATATATGAGAGAGAGAGAAAACGACAAAATGATTTGTTTAGGAAGTTCACCAATCATCCTCGATATGGCTACGTCTCCCCCCAATTTCGTTTGGAATTGAGATAAATTTCTTACTATGCAAATATATCGTTTTACAAGAGAATTAATGCAATCCAAACCTACAAACCCTAAGTTTGTTGTTGATCCTTGCAATGTCTCTCCCCTTGATCTTATGCTCGACCAAGTCACCCGTTAACACCAATTGATTCACCATTTTACGCTACTCCTTTTCAAGAACCATCTTCTTCAAAGCTTTCACTTGATCCAATCCAATTGCATGTTATCGTGATCCAAGATTTACCTATGTGATTCACCGTCTCACGTTACTCCTTTACAAGACCCACAATCTTTAAAGCTCTTCACTTGGCCGAATCCAGAATTCTATAATCTTGTATGTTGTACCCCAAAATTTGCCCTCTCATTTATCAAGAAATTTCTCACAAGATCTCCTTTGGTTCAAGACTGCACTAGGGTTGATCAACTCAAGACACCTCCTTAAGCTCTGATGACTGGAAATTAGGGTTTGAGATTGCACAAGGATAATTGAACTTTTAATACCTCATATGACTTTCATGGATCATTATGGACCCTCAAGATTGCTCATGTCAAGTTTCAAGTCTTGGGTCACATTTTTGCTCAGTCAATTGATCAGTTGACCTAAAAATCAACTGTATTGGGGGAAAAGTCAATTGTGGTCAATTTACAATCAAACTTAATAATTTTTTATCCATATAAACATTGTGAACTCCTATATGTCATTTGACCAAGTTTGGACCATAATTCCTCAAGAAATTTGATCAGATCATCAAAAGGGCAAAATGGTCAAAATTAGGGTTTTGACTGAGAAAGGGCAATTTCTGATTTTTTACCTAGCAAATGGTTAATTGGTTTGAGACATGATCTCAAGGTTTCAAATGCATCATTTTGACTTAATGGTATGACTCATAACTTCCCTCAAGATCAATTGATTGATAGTTGATTTTCAGTCAACTGATCAAAAGTCAATTGTACACTGAAAATTCAAACTTTGACTTTTTGGTCAAAATCAAGTGTGAAAGATCACAATTCATCAAAACATGTCAAAATATGAAACTTTTTCATCAAGAAATCAAAAAGTCAAGATTTCATTTTGAATAGTCAAAGTTTCCAAACTTAGAAATTTTTCTAAGTGTTGAAAACTTCATATTTTTCACAACTTTGAGCCAATTTTTCACCATGATGCAAGATGATTCAAAGGAAACTTTCAACATGAAAGTTATAGATATCAATGAGATATAAAACATTGCTTTACACAACTCCTCCTATAAATTCTTGTATTTCAAGTTATTAATCCATGAAATCATGTTCATGAAACTAAAACACTTAGTGGAATTTTGAGCATTTTGGTAAGGATTTTGACCTAACTTCTGGGCCAAGTTTCATATAGTTCCAATTGGATTTTGCAAAAGTTATTCAAATAAGGGTTGTAGATAACATTACAAGCTTTCCAAAATGTCCAAGAACTCCTTGAGATCAGTTTTGAGCAAGGAGAATCGAAGGTCAGAAGTTAGGGTTTCAAGTTGTTTTACAAGGCAGAATTTGTGATGCACAATGGACCAAATCACATAGCCATGTTGTATAATCTTACTTTGAAGGCTTCTAACTTGCAATTCACTCCTTACTTAAATGTTTACACAACATATGGAGCCATTGTCCAAGCATTTGAACTATTGTCCAAGTTGCATTTCCATTTTTAGAAGAAAGACACCATTGTTATTCTTGAAAAGTGGCTTTAATCACAAAGTCCACTCTCCTTGAGCATTGAACTTGTTATTTCTTCACACACAAACCCTATAAACTAAAAGCAAGAATGTCTAAAGTACTAACCACTCCATGCATCCATGTACCTTGCCTTAGAGCAAGATGTTTCAACTTTGCTTCAAAAACAAGAAAGATGCTACAACTTGAGATTTTCAAATTCTGACTTGTTGTGGAACATAAAACCTCTTGCCTATAAATACATACACTATTTAAAAGATAATGCACACATGCTTAAGCCCTCAAACTTCCTAGAACTCAGAATCACACACAAAAACTCTATTGTTGCATAATCTGACCAAAAACTTGAAACTCACATCTCCCTCGTGCGTTTCCAAGCATTTTGGTTCCTAAAGCTTCTAAAAATAAAATACAAACCATCCAAAGTCCTTTTGCCTAACTGTAATACCTCTATCATCAAGTTCCATTTTCAAAAACAGGGGTCTGCAACTTGACTTCTCCAGAACTCCTTAACCACTTTCAGCACAAGCCAAGCATCACATTAGCTTCCCGGGAACTTGAGGAAGTTAACCCAATCACTAGAACTCATTGAAAGCTGCTCCAAATCAAAACACGATACCCTCTTGCAAGGTGAGTTTTCTGACTTTTGAACTATTCATATAGGCATTGTTAAGCTTTCATTTTCAAAGATAAAATGTAAACCTCATTGCCACGAAGTTGTACATATCCATAGTTTGCATTTATATGGCCTGAGCTTAAATAATTTTGGAGTTGAAGTTTCTGAAATTTTTAGGTTTTAAATTAGGGCCAGAAAAATTCTCACTCATCTTGGATTTATAGCTTTAGTTATTTATATGGTTGAATTCGTGGGAATAAATGCCATAACTTTCATGTTTGTACTTTCCATTTTTGTTGAGAAATGAACAAGTTGCAGGTTGTCTAGCTGGGCGCGAGGTTGAAGATGAAGTTCAGGCCATGGACTTGATTTGTAATATATATTTATGGTTTGATATAAGTAAACTGATGTATAGCCACCCTAGTGGTAAGGCAGCGTGTGGGTAACCAAGAGGCTATGGGTTCAACACCCAACGCGCTACCTTTTTTCCTTATTTCTCACATTTTCTCTCTTTTTGTCACACAACAGCGCCTGGGCCTCTCCTTTGGGCTTTTATTCTTTTTTGCTGCTTCTAACCCCCTGCCTTACTTTTGCACACCTGGTCCAACTTTATTTTATTTATTTCATTTTTATTTATTTCCTTTCTTATTTTATTTTATTTTCAATTTAATTTTATTATTTTTATTACTATTTTTTTTATTAATGAAAAAAAAATATAAAAATATATTTATTTATTATTTACACTTATTTATTTTATTTTCTTTATAAAGACAAAAAGAACAAAAACATTTTTCTTTTAATAAATAAATTTTTTTCTTAATTAATTAATATTTAGACTTAGGTTTAATTATTATTTTATTTTCCTAATTAAAATTAACTTAGAATTTAGGTTTCTCTTAATTAATTAATTTTTATGTATTATTCTTAAAACCTTTTCATAAAAAAAACGTAAAAAAATCCTTTTTTTTAGTTAATTTCTTTTTTAATTAATTTAAGTTAATTTTATTTTATTTTCATTAATTATTTTCTTAATTAGGTTAAGATTAAAAACCTTTCATAAAACCAAATAAAAATCATTCCTTTTTCCATTTTGCATTCTTGCATTTTTTATCTTCATTTTTGTACAATATTCAATATGGTTGTAATAATTATTTAGATTTAATTTTCTTGCAATTTCCCCATTTTGTAAATTTGTACACCCCCTCCCCTAATGATGTAATAGCTTGGTATTTTTATTTTCCGCAATTTAATGCTTTATGCTAGTAAATTAGGGTTTGTATGGAAAGATTAAAATCAACAAATTAGCAAACCCTAATTCAAAGACAAAACAATCCATGTAAATCAATACAATTGCACACTTACACCCTTAGGGTAAATCCACTTTGTTGCCTTGTAAAAATGGCCATATTATGCATGTGGGATATCTTAGCAAAAGCAATCAAAAATACAAGATCATAGTTCCTCGATGACGCTATCAAAGTTACCTTTCAAAAATGATCTTATTCCCGTAAAGAAAATGCTAAGATATCTTACAACGTTGTTAATCATGGTTATACGATGACCCACGCCCGTTCCTTTTACATCCAAAGATAAGGTTACTTATCAATCCATGGTAAAATAACAATGTCAAAGGAAAGAGGAAATAAACAAGAAAGACTTTTTGAGTAGGTAGAATGTTCCTAGTTGCTTGCTCATTTTCAAAATAAAACACCCTTGCTATTTTCAAAACAAACACTTTCAAAACATATTTCAAACTTGAAATATTTTCAAAAGATCAACACTTTGTATACATTCTTACGAATGAGAATTATTACAGAGTTTTCCTAAACGATGGCGTATTTTCAAAATACTTTCAAAAACTACACAAAGCACATTTTCAAACAAAAGCAAGTGACCTAGCAAGCAACTAAGAGCCAATAGATAACTATGGATAAAAAGGGTGATAATACCATCCCTTTTTATAATCTACCACCGAACTCAAGAAAACATCTCAAAGGTATTTCCTGTTCTTTTTAGCCTTTCCTTTTGGATAAAAGAAAAGTCGGTGGCGACTCTTGCTATCCGCAACATTTGCGATAAAACGCAAAACAACTAAGTCAGTTCTCCCACCGTGTTACAGAACTGGTGAATCTGCTGGGGAATATTTTAAAAGTGGGGTTACCTTAGGTCTATATCACATTTACTTGCTTTCATTATTTGATTTGTTTGCTTTACATTTTGGTTCTTTGTTTGGGTTTAAATCCTCTACCCGGATTTGGGATACCTTATAGGTAAGTAGCAATACGTTGTGGAAACTGTGTGGGGTATACCAATATGGTCTAAGAAATAGCTACGTTAGTGTGACATATTTGTGGGTACCGGTATCCCTTGAGTAGTTAAGGAGAATACGGGGCCGCTGAGTGATGTCATGAAGCACTAACTGACTTCTAGAACCTTTACTTGCCCAACTTGGCCATTAGGACATAGTGAGATGACCGGCTTTGGTGCATTCTGAGGTTGGTAGGTACTCGATACTACACTCATTGAGGTTTGGTTTTTTGGGATATTTCGGTCGCCATTAAAGAGGCTTGCACTGAAACAATTCCCGAGAAGACAAACTAGTGATATTGAGCTCCCTTAGAACCCGATTACTATTGCTAGGACATGCTTGATCCAACTAAACTTCAAGAGGGTACTTACCTATGAGACTCCATGAAAGCCTAAACCTAAAGACTTGTTTGTTTTGTTTGTATATATTTACTTGTATATAACATCATAACATTATACTCATACTCACTAACCATTTCAAGGATTTTTGGGATTTATCTTTTTTCTATTTTGTAGGACATGGATTTTGTTCACAGGAAAACCATTCAAGTCAATCTCGTAAGGATCCCTCCTCAACTTAAAGAGTTAGCATCAAGGGTTACTGAGAATTCTCCATTTACCGAAAGACATTGTCGCCTCCTAAACTTGGTTACCTCCAACACGGATGAAGATATGATGAAGGTGCTCTTCCAATTCTTTGATCCTCTACACCATTGCTTCACATTTCCCGATTATTAACTTGTGCCAACTTTGGAAGAATTCTCCAAACTCTTGAGGATTCTAATTCTCAATCAACTACCCTTGAACGGTACGGAAATAGATCCAAAACAAGAAGAGATTGCTCAAGCCCTACACTTGCAACAATCTGATTTCACAACTAATTGGGAAACAAGGAGTGGTGTCAAAGGTTTCTTAGCCAAGTTCTTGTTTGAGAAAGCTCAAGATTGTTGGAACTCCTTGTACTTGCAAGATTTTGAGGAAATTGTGGCCCTTCTCATCTATAGGATGGTTTTGGTTCCAAATCCTAACCAACTCATAGATATAAATGCCGTCAAAATCTTCATGTCTCGTAACTCGGTGCCTACTTTGTTAGGAGACATCCTACATTCTTTTCACTCTCGCACTATGAGGAAAAGAGGTACCCTCATGTGTTGTACTACTCTCTTGGCAATATGGTTTATTTCTCATCTTCCCCAATCTGTATTGAAGAACGAGCAAGGTTCAAGGTGGTCACATAGGTTGATGACGCTCAGATATTTAAATATTCATTGGTGTTCCCGGTCTATGGATAATGTTACTATCGTCGACCGTTGTAGAGAATTCCCTAATGTACCCCTACTTAGCATTAGAGGATGTATCACTTATAACCCCTGCTTGGCCTTACGACATTTTGGTTACGCCCGAAGGGATGGTCCACATGAGATTCTTATTCAAGGGTTGGTATTTGATTACGATAATGACGATCAAGGTTACCGCCAGAGGTTTATCTGAGCTTGGAGGATGTCGAACAAGGTAGATAGCAAGACACTGGGGCACAAGAATTCCATCCCCCTTGAGCCTTACCTTAAGTGGGTGCGATCTCGTGCTCAGAAGCTTGTGATGCCTTATCCTTCCATTCTCCTAGCTATCATAGAACCTGTTATGGAAGGAGATGTCCCATTAACTATCCTTCATCCTAGCATGCCCACCTCTCTTAAAGATTTGCAAAGGGATTGGGTACAGCTTAAGGGGGAGCGTTCGAGGCCCAATTCTACGCCAGCGAAAAGAAAGTTCTGGAACTTACCAAGCAGCTTCATGAGGAGTGGAGTCTGAACGCCTACATCGCACCAAAGAGGATGCGTTCAACTTTTTTATCTTAGAGTTTTTGTATTTCTTTGTAAGCCTAAAAGAGGCATGATGTACTCAAACTTTGATTTATTAATATAGCGTGTGTTCCTTTTTGTCTAAAGCAAATTTAAATCTCTAATTTCCTTGAAATCATTTGCATATGCATCTTCATTCATCATAACACAAACAGGTTTCTTACAACAGGTCTCCTTATCTTTCTACTGTTTATTTCAGTGAGATGGATATTGAACAGACAGTAAAAGATCTACAGGCGCAGAACACTCAGTTTTAACAAATGTTCTTGACTCTGGCAAAAGGACGAGAGGATTTGAAAACTTTGTTGATAAAAAAAAAGAAGAAGAAAGCAAAGAAATCAACTGGTGTTTTGAATCTGGGAATAAGGTTCCAAGGGCAAGCCAGAAGGACCCTAGACTTCGCAACATCATTAGGTGAAGGGGACAATCAAGAAGGGAAAAACAAGGAAGTGACTAACAATCCAGAATCTGAAAAAGGAAGAAGAGGTTGATTACTCTGAAAAGCAGTATCCTCCAGCGGATGACAAATACAAACAGTTGGAAGATCGCTTAAATGCTATGGAGATCCAGAAAGTACCCGGGTTGGATTTTGAGGAGCTAGGACTTGTCTCAGGGGTTGTCATACCGCAGAAATTCAAGGTCCCCACTTTCGCTAAATATGATAATGTCTCTTATCCAAAGCTGCATTTGAGATCATATGTCAGGAAAATTCAACCATATACTGCCGATAGAGACCTATGGGTACATTTCTTCCAAGAAAGCTTGTCAAGGACGCAGTTGGATTGGTTCTATCAATTGGAAGGGACCAATATTCGCAATTGGGAAGACTTGGCTGCCGCCTTTTATAAACAATACCAGTATAATGCTGACTTAGCTCCAACTCGGACACAGCTGCAAGGCATGTCCATGGGTGCAGGTGAAGGTTTCAAAACCTATGCTCAAAAACAGAGGGATCTCGCAGGAAGAGTCCAACCCCCTCTATCTGACTAGGAATTGGTGGATATGTTCTTAGGCACACTGTCTGGTCCATTCTTCAAACACATGATCAGAAGTTCCTCTGCTGGATTTACCGAATTAATCATGACTGGCGAACGAGTAGAAGCGGGAATAAGAAGTGGCAAAATTCAAAAGGATGCATCCTCGAGCATGTTGAAGAAACCATTTGTTGGGAAGAAAGAAGTTGGTGTTGTGTACCATCAAAGGAATCAGGACAGAACTGAACACCGTCCAGTGGTAGGGGCTATCATGATCTCTAAGCCTGCACCTACTCAACAAAGGAATAGTCAGCCGAGAACAGAAAGACCGGTAAGACAATTTACCCGGATAAATATGACGTTGTCTCAAGTCTTACCACACTTGTTGAGATCTAATCTTGTAACCTTGCGAGAAGCTCCGAAGAATCCCAACACTGTCTCTCCCCGTTACAACCCAAACACTTGTTGTGCTTACCATTCAGAAAGTCCAAGTCATGATACAAACGACTGCTAGGTTTTGAAAAACAAGGTGCAAGACCTTCTCGAGGAAAAAGAAATTAAATTTCACGCTCTTAAGATCTCAAATGTTATCACCGCTCATATGCCCAATGTGATACGGTGGGAGAACTGACTTGAGGTTTTGCGTTTGTTTTCGCAAATGTTTCGGTTGAGCAAGAGTCGCCACATACTTTTTATTTTATCCTAAGGAAAGGTTAAAAAGCACAGCAAAAACCTTTGAGATGTTTTCTTGGGTTCGGGGAGTAGATTATAGAAAGGGAAGGTATTAGCACCCTTTCTATCCATGGTTATCCATGGGCTCTTAGTTACTTGCTTAGATCAACTTGTCTTAATTTTCAATTGTTTGAAATGGTGCTTTGTGTGTGTGGGTTTGAAAATGTTTTGAAAAGAAGCCAATGTGGTGGCGACCTTTGTAATGATCCATGTTGGGATGTATACAAAGGTGTATGTATTTTGGAAAGGTTTTCAATGTTTTTGAAAGTTGTTTTGAAAGTGTAGTAATGTGTGGTTTGAAAAATAGGCAAGTGTTTTGTTTTGCAAGGGGGCAAGTAATCAAGAGCTATCTACCCTAAATTTCTCAAAGATCTTTGTTATGTTTTAACCCTTTTAACAATTTTGTTCCACCATTGTATTTGGTGGACAATCTTGTGTTAGGATGTGAAAGGGACGGGCGCGGGTCATCGTTTAGACCATAATTGCAATGGTGCCAAGTATCTTTGGGCAATTTTTCCTTTGAGGGACTTGATCATTTTTTAGGCAACTTTCGAAAGCGTCATCGAGGGACTATGATCATTTGAATTGTTTTATTTTGCCCAAAGAGACCTAACATGCAATATGGCCCATTATTGAAGGCAACAAGTGGAATACCCTAGGGGTGCAAGTGTGATTAGTGTTGTCCATTTTCATGCTTGTTTATCTTGAATTTAGGTCAAACTATTTTTGTTGTTTTTGATTCGCATACAAAACCCTAATTCTAACATGGCATATTTAGAAAGTATTTAAAGTGCGAAATTTTAAAAGTCCTAAGTTATTACACAATGATCATGGGAATGGGGGTACAAATGTTTCAAATGGGGATGAGACTTTATAGGAGGGTAATACCCAATATTTACAACCAAATTGAATTGCGCAAATATAAATGTAAAGATATGTAAGAATAAAGCAATATGTATGTGAAAGTATTTTTGTGTAAGTGTATATTTTATTCATAAATAAAATAAAAATAATTAAAAGAAAGTTAATTTTTGAATATTTTCATGTTTAGGGCAAAAACCCTAATTTTACTAAATAAAAGGCATTAATTATTTATTATGTATTATATACAATATTTACTAATTATATACAAAAAATAAATAAAAGAGAAGTATATTTGTCAAAAAGGTATTTTTAATGTTAAATATTAATAAAAAATAAAAATATCTTTTTTGGTATTTTTATCCTAAAATATCCTAATAAATATGTAAATATTTATATTATATGATAAATATATTAAATATGTACAAAAATAAAATATTTAATATTTACAAAAAAAGTATATTTTCATAAAATATTTTCAAAAGATAAAATAAAATGAAAATCAGAAAATAAAATGTATTGGTATTAATTTTAGTATTTTTAAATAAAAGATATTATGTATTATTTATGTACAAACATCAATTTAAACAAATAAATGCCTAATAAATACAAAAATGGTGTGAAAAATATTTTTAATATTTTTAATATTATGAGAAAAAATAAATAAGTCAGAAATAAAAAGAAAAGTCAAGAAAATGCTTCAAATAAGCACAATGGGCCAAGGGGGTTCAAAAGTAAACATAGGGTGCAAATAAGAAGTCAACTCAGGCCCAGCCCAAGAAAACTTTGTCTTCAACCTCAGAACCTGTATGAACAACAACAACACGCGTTTTCTATCTCCAGATTCCTTGATCATTTGCCAAATCTTGCAACATGAAACCTGTAGAGCTTGAAGCCACGATTCTAGACATATAAAGAAATCAATCTAACTCTCAGAAATGAGAGAGAATTTCTTCTCCCCCAATTCCTGACCTAGTTTTTGTTCCATGTTCAGACCTCAAATTCTCATAGCACACATAACATAAATGAAAACTAATTATATGGGCATGTTCAGGGCCATGAATGTGACATAATTTCTTCACAAATCTAAACCTAACAATGCCTGGATAGAGAGATAAGAGTTCATGAACTTACCTGTTCAGTTGGAATCATATCTGGTGATGGAGGTGTTTTCAATGCAAGGTGATGATTGGTATAGCTTCCTTGATGTCCAGGGATGCTATTCCAAGCTTTAGTTTGCTTTGAAACCAAGTGAATCGTGTTATGGCACTTCAACTGCAAAACAGAAAAATGAAAATGGTGATGTTGATTAGGAGTGTTACATTCTGCTTCTAATGCTTTGGACAATTTGTATGGATGGTAGGGAAAGTGTTTGAAGTGGTTTTGGCCAAGATGCACGATGGAAATGAGCTGTGGGATTCCAAGTGCAGGATGCCCTGTTTTTGTGCAGTTTAATGGTGATTCTGTGTTTGAGGATGTTTGGAACTTGGTTGGCTTGTGTTTCAGCTTAGGTTTGATGTTTAGAAAGTGTACAATAACTTTGCTTAAGGTTCTCTTGGCTGAGATGATAGTTGGTGTATGTTATGCAAGTTTTCTTCACCCTTAAGAAACAAAATGTCAAGTGGTCTTCTAGACTGATGCAGGCCCCCAATCTATGATGCAACCTTTCCTCTTGATCAGTGTGTTTTGCTTCTGAACTTGTGCCCAAAGATATGACCTTGTACTTCTTGATTTGCAACTTTGACATAAAGTTCATCTTTTCTAAAATGGATAATTTGCTTTTTCTATTTAAGGGTTAAACTTCCATGTAATGCTTAAACACATAATGCAAGGCTTGAACACAAGGGGTTTGCATTAAATTATTGAGTGTAAATGAGATAAGGACCTGTAATCTAGCTTAAGGCATGCTGAGTTCAAAAATGCAAGGTTATGGACATGTAACTTGGTCATGAACAAAGTGAGTTTTTCCCAACTTGCCAAATTCGATTCTCTATAACCATGAGGTTGTTTAATGAGTTCTTGGACATTTTGGAAAGCTTGGAATGTGTACTACAATCCATCTTTGTAATGCAAATTGAAATTCCAAGTGGAAGTATGTGAAAAGTGGTCTTGAAGTTAGGTAAAAACCTTGCCTAAAATAGGTCAAATTTCTCTAAGTTAAGAATGGTTTGGTACCCTTGTTCCAAAAATTGTAACTTGAGCTACAAGCTTCTTTTAAGGAAACTTTGTGAATAAAAGTTGTAGATTTTTCAATGGAATACAACTTTTATGTTTTGACTTTTCCTTGAATCCAAATGCATCTTGATGAGAAAGTGGGACAAAGTTAGGAAAAAATTAGGGTTTTTCATAACTTAGAAAAATTCTAAGTTATGAAAAATCTTCATTTCAAACCCTAATTTGCAATTCTTGATTTCTTGATGAACAAGTTTCATGATTTGGCATGTTTTGATGAAAAATGGATCTTGACACTTGATTTTGACCAAAAAGTCAAAGTTTGACTTTTCAGTATACAGTCAAAATTGATCAATTGACTGGGAAATTCAACTGTCAATCTTGTGCATTTGGGATCTTTTGGACTTGTTGGGTATGTCAAGACAATTCCATGGGGTCCTTGAGTCCATATGTGAGCTTGGTTTGCCATTGGCTAGGTCAAACAGTCAAAAATTGCCTTTGTGTAGTCAAAACCCTAAAAATGACCATTTTGCCCTTTTGGTGATCTGATCAAATTTCTTGTGGAATTATGGTCCAAACTTGATCACATGGTCCATGTGAGTTCATTATGTTGATGTGGGTCAATTTTCATGAGGTTTGACTGTCAATTGGCCACAGTTGACTTTTTCCCCAACACAGCTGATTTCTAGGTCAACTGTCCAATTGACTGGGCAAAGGTTGGAATCAAGGCTTGAAACTTGGTATGGATAAACTTGAAAGTCATCTTAGACATTTTAGGTCAAAATATCTTTGTGCAAACACAAACCCTAATTTGGGTCAACAGGGCTAGGAGAAGTCTTGAGCAGAGGAAACCCTAACTGGATCTTGAGCTCCAAGGGCCTTGTGATGAGAAAATGTTGAGAGAATGGGAGGGAAAATTTTGGGGTACAACAGTTTCCCTTGTTCAATATTCTTGAACCTGAAGAGTTAGATTGGCAATTTTGCCTTTCGTGACTCGAGGGTAAAAGGAGATTGGACACTAGAGTGCCCGGAAATTTGCACTCGCATGTTGGAGCATCAGCAAATGTGATGTCGGGAATGGGCTTATAGATGCCATTTGGAGAGATGGTGGATAGGGAGATGGGCTTATAGATGCCATCTGAAGGCGTGACAAAACCTTGTCAGGAATGGGATTATAGATGCCATTTGGAAGTGTTGATCGCATAAGAGATTCCTTAGCGATAACTTGCGCACTTTGAGAAAGACAGATGTTTTCCTGGCTTGTTACAGGTGTTGATCTTCAATCTCTTCATGCAGACATGCCCTGGCTAGATACAGGTGTCGAGTCTACAATCGGTTGCTCACAGATATGCCCTGGCTGGATACAGGTATCGAATCTGGAATTGTCGTCTACAGATATGCCCTGGCTGGATACAGGAATCGAATCTGGAAATAGTCGTCAACAGATATGCCCTGGCTGGATACAGGAATCGAATCTTCAAACTCTTCAGATGTGCCCTGGATGGATACAGGAATCGAATCTGGAAATAATCGTCAACAGATATGCCCTGGCTAGATACAGGAATCGAATCTTCAAACTCTTCAGATGTGCCCTGGCTAGATACAGGAATCGAATCTGGAAATAGTCGTCAACAGATATGCCCTGGCTGGATACAGGAATCGAATCTTCAAACTCTTCAGATGTGCCCTGGCTGGATACAGGAATCGAATCTGGAATTAATCGTCAACAGATATGCCCTGGCTGGATACAGGAATCGAATCTTCAAACTCTTCAGATGTGCCCTGGCTAGATATAGGAATCGAATCTGGAAACTGATCACTCACAGATGTGCCCTGGCTAGATACAGGAATCGAATCTGGAATTGTGACAGTTGAAGGTAGTTGTCTTTTGGGTTGTCTTTTTCCCTGAAAAGGCAAAACATCAGTTGTATGCAATGTCATGATGTATGAGATGCATGATGTCATGATGTTCCAAATGAGATAGTGTTGTATGCACTTTATCATGTATGTAAGCAAGATGTATGAAATGTGAAATGTTTATGAATGTATTTCGTCTAGGAAAATAAATCCTTGACGACCGGCCGGGGAATTAAATCCTGGGCTGACGTTGAAGAGTAGAGTTCTTCGTTTCCGCTAGGGATGATGGTTGCAAGAATACACCGGTAGGAGAAGATGACTCCGTTGGGGAATAAACTTGTTGGAGAGATTACTCTGAGGGGAATTACTCTGTGGGAAGAGATACTTTGCTGAAGTTTTGATGAGAGCTCCGCTGAGGATTTCGATGATGGACTCCGCTAGGGATAACAATGATAAACTCCGCTGGGGATGACAATGATAAACTCCGCTGGGGATGACAATGATAAGTTATGTTGGGGAACTTTGATGAACTCCGCTGGGGATTGGAAGAACTTCGCCGAGGGCGATCTTCCGTGGTAATTAGCTGAGGATAACCCAATTATAAGCCCTTGTTAGGAATAACTTTGAATAAAGCCCGGGAGAGACGTCCGTACTTTACAGGGGATAAGCTTCCAGAATCTACTGGGGATAAGCTTCAAGACCTGCTGGGGATATGGATTCCAAATTTCCTGGGGAAACTTTCGGACTGTACTGGAAAATGGTTCCACTGGAGTGTCTGTATTCCGCCGGGGAACAATCTTAGATCAAGACTGTCGGGGATGCTTGCTGATGAATGCATATACTCCGCTGGGGAATGTTGATATCTTCTGGGGATACCCAACTTCCTTTAGGCTGACCGTAGACTAACTCTGCTGGAGGAGAGTATTGCTGACTTGCTAGGGGAATAGGGTGCCTGTTGTAGGGCTGATGATAGACTAACTCTTCCTGGGGAGAGTATTGCTGAATCTTGTCTTACTCTGTGGGGAGTTGAGGTAACTTGGTCACATTCTTCAATTGAATCTACCTTGGTACCTTGACAGACAGAGCAACTAGACTGCCTGGACAACTCTACATTGCCCCTGTTTCTGACGTCACCTGTAATCAGTCTTTTTGTTTCGTATGCAAGCATTTATGAATTAGCAATTTAATGTCAAATGCATATATCAAAAATGAACATTGGACGTTCTTCGCAAGACAAAACAGAAAAAGGGAAAACAATTGGCAATTTGTTTGGAAAAGTGAATTTGTATTGATTTTGAAGTTTGCCTGTAAATAGGCGTTTTTGTACAAGAGGCTGACGTCCTAGTAAGAGAACGCCGCCAAATAACATAAAGTTTATACAATTTTGAAAAGGAAACAAAACAGCTATGTGAACAATATTCCCACTGGGTTCCAACTCTGCTATTGCCTTTATGTCTTCAAGCGTCTCATCACTTTGCTGCTTAGTTGAAGATGAAGCTGATTGACCGATGCCGAAGTCTGAGCCTGATAGTTGATGTCGAATTCTGGATACAAGGTGATCCAATGAGACATAGTGTTACGCTTTATCCCTAACTTTTGCCTGGACCGCCCTTTCAGGTTTTCAGTCCACCGGGATACCCATTTTTGCCCAAGCCGCCTTTTCAGGTTTTCGACTTGCTGGTTGTACAGATTTTTTTTATTTTCATCCCTTATTTTTGCCCGAACCCTTTTGGTTTGCCGGGAAGCCCTTATTTTTGCCTAGGTATGTCAACCTAGCGGGTCTTTTATTCATGCGTAGTATCTTTTTACTATGTCTGCATTGGCGGGGTGAGGAAGGTCGTCACCATCCATGTGGTTAGAATCATGGCTCCTCCTGAAAACACATGTTTAACCACAAATGGCCCTTCGTACGTAGGGGTCCATTTTCCCCTGGGATCACTTTGAGGAAGGATGATGCGTTTGATTACCAGGTCCCCGACTTGATACTCTTGTGGTCTGACCTTTTTGTTAAATGCCTTGATCATTCGTTTTTGGTACGTCTGACCATGACAGATAGCGGTGAGTCTCTTTTCGTCAATTAGGTTTAATTGATCAAGTCGAGTCTGGATCCAGTCATCTTCACTCAAGTCTGCCTCCTTCATTATCTGGAGAGAGGGTATCTGGACTTCAATTGGCAAGACTGCCTCCATGCCATAGACCAAGGAAAAAGGAGTTGCCCCGGTTGACGTCCGTGCTGAGGTACGGTACCCATGAAGAGCAAATGGTAACATTTCGTGCCAATCTTTGTAGGTCACTGTCATCTTCTGCATAATCTTCTTAATATTCTTATTCGCCGCTTCTACAACCCCGTTCATCTTCGGCCGGTAAGGAGAAGAGTTGTGGTGATGTATCTTGAATTGCTCGCAGAGCTCAGTGATCATCTTATTGTTAAGATTGGTACCATTGTCCGTAATGATTCTTTCCGAGACGCCGTACCGACAGATCAGGTTATGCCGAATGAAACGTGCCACGACGCTCTTGGTTACGGTGGCGTAGGAGGCTGCTTCCACCCACTTCGTGAAGTAATCAATCGCTACCAAGATGAAGCGATGCCCGTTGGATGCCGTCGGTCGAATCTCGCCGATCATATCAATGCCCCACATTGCAAAAGGCCAAGGTGTCGTTAGGACGTTCAGAGGAACCGGAGGGATATGCACCTTATCAGCATAGATCTGGCATTTATGACAAGTTCGAGAATGTTGGTAACAGTCGGCTTCCATTGTGGACCAGAAATATCCTGCCCGAAGGATTTTCTTTGCCATGGTATGTCCACTGGAATGTGTTCCGAATGTACCTTCATGTAGTTCTACCATGATCTTCTCCGCTTCAGTCTTATCCACACAACGCAGTAAAGTTGAATCATGGTTTCGTTTGTAGAGAATGCCGTTGCTGAGGAAGAATTTTGCCGCAAACCTTCTCAGGAACTTCTTGTCATTGACTGATGCGCCCTCGGGGTATTCTTGAGCTTCCAAATATCTCTTCACCTCATGATACCAGGGTTTTTCGGTTACCTCTTCGGCCTCAAGATCGCAGCAGTATGCAGGTTCATCCAATTTCCAGATAATGATCCGGGGAGCCTCATTGTCCCATTTGACTTTGAACATTGAAGACATCGTAGCTAGTGCATCCGCTAACTGATTCTCCTCTCTTGGGAAGTGTTCAAAAGTTATCGCTTCAAAGTGGGGAAGCAAAGTCAACACATACTCCTTGTAAGGAATAAGATTCGGGTGTTTCGTATCCCACTCGCCTTTGATCTGATTGATCACGAGAGCGGAATCTCCGAAAACACTCAGAAACTTGATCCTTAAGTCGATTGCAGCTTGAAGACCCATGATACATGCCTCATATTCTGCCATGTTGTTGGTGCAGTTGAAACACAGCCGGGCGGTGAGTGGAGTATGAGTACCTTTAGGGGATATGATCACAACGCCGATGCCGTTACCCAAAGCGTTCGAGGCTCCGTCAAAATGCATAGACCATCGGGATCCTTCCTCAGGTCCTTCATCCGGTCCAGGTACTTCACAATCAGTTACTACCATGATATCTTCATCTGGAAATTCAAAGTTCAGTGATTGGTAATCGTCCACAGGTTGGTGTGCCAAATGGTCTGCCAATACACTTCCCTTGATTGCTTTTTGAGTTGTGTATTGGATGTCATATTCCATCAAGATCATTTGCCATCTTGCTATTCTTCCGGACAGAGCGGGCTTTTCGAATATGTACTTGATTGGATCCATTTTTGAAATCAACAGAGTAGTGTGAGTCAGCATATACTGTCTCAGCCGGCGAGCAGCCCATACCAGAGCACAGCAAGTTTTCTCGAGCAGTGAGTACCGAGTCTCACAGTCGGTAAACTTTTTGCTCAGGTAATAAATAGCGTGCTCTTTTCGGCCAGACTCGTCATGCTGCCCCAGCACACACCCCATTGAGTTGTCAAGTATTGTCAAGTATAGTATTAGAGGTCTCCCTTCCACTGGTGGCATAAGAATGGGTGGTTCTTGGAGATATTCTTTTATCTTTTCAAAAGCGGCCTGACATTCATCGTTCCAACGTACTACTTGATCTTTCTTAAGTAATTTGAAGATTGGCTCACAGGTAGCAGTTAGATGTGAGATGAATCGGGCAATGTAATTCAGTCGTCCTAGGAAGCCTCTGACTTCTTTCTCTGTCTTGGGAGTTGGCATCTCTTGTATGGCTTTCACCTTGGCAGGGTCCACTTGAATACCTTTATCACTTACAATGAAACCTAGCAATTTTCCAGACCTCACCCCAAAGGTGCATTTGTTTGGGTTCAACCTCAACTTGTACAACTTCAGTCGGTCAAACAGCTTCCGCAGATGGTCAAGGTGTTCCTCCTCAGTTTGAGATCTTGCAATCATGTCGTCGACGTACACTTCTATCTCATGATGGATCATATCATGAAATAAAGCAACCATGGCACGTTGGTAGGTTGCCCCAGCATTTTTCAACCCGAATGGCATGACTTTGTAGCAGAAGGTGCCCCACTGAGTAACAAAGGTAGTCTTTTCCATATCCTCAGGAGCCATCTTGATCTGATTATACCCTGAAAAACCATCCATGAAGGAGAACACCTTGTGTTGAGCAGTATTGTCAACAAGAACGTCGATGTGAGGCAGAGGGAAATCATCCTTAGGGCTGGCCCTGTTCAAATCCCTGTAGTCAACACACATTCGGACCTTGCCATCCTTCTTTGGCACCGGAACCACGTTGGCAACCCACTGAGGATAAGAAGTCACTGCTAGAAACCCGGCATCAAATTGTTTCATAACCTCAGCTTTGATTTTCTCGGACATCTCTGGGCGCATGCGGCGGACCTTCTGTTTTACCGGAGGGCAGTCTTCCTTGGTAGGCAGGTGATGAACTACAATGTCGGCATCCAAACTAGGCATGTCTTCATAAGACCAAGCGAAGATTTTCACGTAATCATGCAGCATCTGAATCAATCGTTGCTTCACACTGAGCTCTAGATTGGCACCAATCTTGACTTCTTTTCTATCTGTCTCAGTACCCAGGTTTATCGTTTCCACAGGCTCTTCATGCGGCTGAATGGCCCTCTCTTCCTGGAGTAGCAGTCTTGCGAGTTCACCAGGCACTTCGCAATCATCTTCACCTTCGTCTTCGGCCAAGTTGATCGGATTTTCGAAGTCATAACTGGCAGTAGCAGAGCCGTTACCAGTGAGATCCAGAGTGGATTGGAACCTGTATAAGTGAGTGTGTGTAAATATAGTTGTTTTGCAATATATAACAAAGAAAGAAAAAGAGCACAAGATTTGAAATGCAACAACGTCCAATGTTTTGATTGATGATATATGGAAATGTCATACAAAAAAGCCCTCACAAATGGAGCCCCGGTGCCCCGGGTAGGACACCGAGCCAATAAAAGTTTCAACATATTGTTTGTTACAAATTGAAAACAAAAGAGTTCATTACTGCGTGACAAATGTAATAGGTGTAAAATCTTTTGTCGTCCAGTTGCTTGGTCCGTTGTTGGTTGTTGGATAGATCCAACTGTCAAATTCTGCTTCCTCTACGTCCTCCTCAATAGCATTCACCCTTGGGTGGGTGATGAACACCGGAGGCTTTTTGATCCTGTCTTTGCGAACAGCCCTCTGAGCCTCTGCAGTGAAGCCCAACCCAAACTTGTCGGTCTTTTGAGTGAAGCCAGGAAGTTGACCCCAGTTCGCGCACTTGCCTTTCTCGATCACAGCCCGGGCATCCTTCAAGGAAGCCATCTTCAAAGGAAAGTCTTCTTCAACCACTGTCTCAGCTGACGCCAACGTTGGAGGTACCTCCTCAAAATGTTGAAAGGGGGTTTCAATAAACTCCCTGTCCATCTCGATATACCGGAATGAATTCAGATGACTTACCATGTATTCCTCCTCTCCCTGCACAGTAACAATCTTCCCTCTGACAGGGTATTTGAGCTTCTGGTGTAGAGTGGATGTTACCGCCCCAGCCTTGTGAATCCAGGGTCGACCCAACAAATAGGAATAAGATGGACGAATATCCATCACATAGAATGTTGAGTCAAAGACTTGGGAACCCACACGAATAGGAATGTCTACCTCACCGTGCACCATCCTCTTAGAACCGTCGAAGGCTCTAACAATGATGTTACTAGGCTTCAATTCCAGGCCCTCACAATCCAACCGATCTAAGGCCTTCTTGGGCAATACATTCAGGGAAGAACCGGTGTCCACCAACACGTGTGCGAGAGTAGTGCCCCTGCACTCTACGGAAACATGCAGGGAATCATTGTGGTTTTTTCCCTTGGCGGTAAGGTCTGCATCCGAGAAACCCAAACCATTGTCAGCTGTCAAATTAGCCACACAGTCAGTGAACTTATCTGCAGATGTCTCTTGCGGCACATGGGCCGTTTTCAGAAATGAAATCAGGGCCTTGGCGTGGGCCTCTGAGCACAGCAGCAATGATAGCATAGAGATTTTGGAGGGGGTATGCCCCAGCTGTTCAACGACATTGAAGTCACTCTTTTTAATGATTTTAAGGATTTCCTCCATCTCTTGCTGGGAGGCTTCAACAGCGGTCTTTTTTGGTGCCTCCGTCCGGGCAGGCAAATCGGTAGCAACTTCTTTGCCCCGAGCATCAGAGGACTCGGCGGCAGTAGTAGACACAGGAACTTGATTTGGAACATGCACACTTGCGGGTGTGATGATAAGAGGTTTTCGGATAACTGGTGGTGCAATGTCAGGCGAGAAGAGCCTGCCACTGCGAGTAATTTTGGCGGGACCAGTGATGTTACTGATACTGGTACCGGTGTTGAACTCCTGCTTCACTCCAAGCACATACACATCTGCCCCATAGTGCCATGGGACAGCCTTGTCAGATTCATAGGGGAGAGGCCCCGGAACAGTAATGGTAATGGGTGCAACAGACATAATTTTGACTGGCTTCCTCGGGGGAGCCTTGGTAGGATTGTTGAAAATTGTGACGACAGATACTTCTTCAGCGGAAACAAATGGAACAGAGGTTTTCTTGAACAGAATTTCTTTGCTATCCATCAGGCTTTGGATGCCTAATTTCAGCAGTGGACAACCGGTAGGGGTAACAGCACACAGGAGGCAACCCTTGCTACAACCCGAAAATAAACCGGCTAGCAGTAGGTTCCTCTTAACAGTCAATAGAGGGGTAGCAACATCATTCACCGAAACAGCATACAAATCTTCCTCGACGGCATTTACTCTATGCTGGGGCATAGGAGCAGTTACAACATTTGGCCTCTCAGGCGCCTCAAACTGAATTTCCTTCGCATCAATAAGGTCTTGAACCTTATTTCTCAGGGCCCAGCAATCATCAGTAGTATGCCGGGGGCTATCAGAATGATAAGCACAACGGGCATTTGGGTTATACTTAGGAGATGCAGTATTTACGACCTTCGGAGCTTCTCTGGTGGTCACCAAGTTGGTTGATAGCAGTTGCGGTAAGATTTGTGACAAGGTCATACTTAGCCGAGTGTATTGCCTCTTGGGCCTCTCACCCCTTTGTTGATTGTACTGCTGAGGAGCAGCAACAGGTTTTGAAATGACCAAGGCATTGACGGCTTGGAGGCGTTCGGGCTTGACTTGTCTTCTAGGACCATAGACGACACTAGCTTCCTTCTTGAAAGGCTTCTTCTCAGTACTTGCGGAGGCACCTTTCTGTATCTTTCCTGACCTGATGCCAGCTTCTATCCTTTCACCCGTCAGGATCAAATCCGTAAACCCAGCGGAGGAATTACCAACCAGATGATTGAAGAATGGACCAGACAAGGTCCCTAGAAACATGTCCACCAGTTCACGGTCAGTCAAAGGAGGCTGCACCCTGCCAGCCAAATCTCTCCATTTTTGCGCATATTCTTTGAATCCTTCGCCCGTTCCCAGTGACATACCCTGAAGTTGGGTACGTGTAGGAGCGAGGTCAGAATTGTATTGATATTGTCTATAAAATGCGGTAGCCAAATCTTCCCAATTTCGGATACTGGTTCCATCTAGCTGATAGAACCACTCAAGCTGTGACCCCGAAAGGCTATCTTGGAAGAAGTGGATCCAAAGGTTCTTGTCTGCCGTGTAAGGTTGGATCTTCCTTACGTACGATCTGAGATGCAGTTTTGGACAGGAAGCCCCGTCATATTTTGCAAAGGCAGGCGCCTTGAACTTGTGTGGGATTACCACCCCAGAAGATAAACCTAAATCTCTGAAATCCAGCCCTGGCACATTTTGAATCTCCATGGCACTCAAGTGGTCCTCTAATTGCTTGTATCTGTCAGCAGCAGGAGGGTATTGTTCGTCATTGTAATCCGTTTCGTTGTCAGAGACTGCAGGACTAGGAGCCCCTCCCCCTTGGGGACTGTCTTTCTCTGCAGAGGAAGTAGTTGGATCAGCCTCGTTATGGAGTGTGTTCCCAAACCTGCGTCCAGTATTGAATAACGCAGTCCTCTTCTTCTTCTTCTTCTTTAAGAGCAAAGCCTTCAACTCTTGTTGACCTTGGGCCAAGCTCATGACCATCTCTTGAAACTGGGCATTCTGGGCCTGGAGGGCCTTGATTGCTTGTTCACTGGATGATTCAGGATTCATGATGACTGTTCAAAATAAACAGCGAAGAAGATTAAGCAACCTGTAGAAAAAGGGGTACCTGTTATGCACATGATGCATGAGATGCTATCTATGCAATGCATTCAAGGATTTTAGAAATTCACAATTGTCGCAGACAAAAAGAACGCACGTCATATTAATAAGAAGAAGTTTGTTAGTACAAAAATGCCCCATGGGCCAAATAGTACAAAAACAATTTCTCAAGGTAAAAAGACGTTGCACATCCTCTTTGGCGCAATGTAGGTGATGAGGGCCTCTTGCTCATGGAGTCGGCGGGTGAGCTCTAGAACCTTCTTCTCGCTAGCGTAGAAGCTGGCTTCAAAAGTGTTCTGTTCCTCCTTGAGTTGGATCCAACTCTTCTGCATCTCCTCCCACGATGTAGGCATGTCAGGATGTAGGATGGTGTAGGGAACCTCTCCTTCCTTAACGGGCTCTTTAATCACAGGGAGAACATGAGGATAAGGCATCATTAGACTCTGGGCTCGGGCTCGTACCCACTTGAGATAAGGCTCAAGAGGGATGGAGTTCTTGTGCCCCAGTGTCTTGCTATCAACCTTGTTGGGCATCCTCCAAGCTCTGATGAATCTTTGGCAAAGTCCTTGCGCATCATTGTCGAAGTCAAAAACTAGGTCAGGAATCAACATGTCGTGAGGACCATCTCTTCGTGCGTATCCAAATTGCCTCAAAGCTATACAAGGGTTGTAGGTAATGCCCCCTCTAATGCCAAGTAATGAAACATTAGGGAACTCTCCATAACGATCGACGATGATGACATTTTCTCTGGACCGAGAACACCAATGTACATCAGAGTGAGTAAGAGTCATCAACCGTTGGGACCACCTTGAGCCTTGGTCATTCTTCAAGACAGATTGTGGAAGGTGCGAAATAAACCACCTTGCAAGGAGAGGAGTACAACACATGAGAACACCCCTCTTTCTCATTGTTCGTGTGTAAAATGAGTGAAGGATGTCCCCAAGCAATATTGGTATTGGATTTCTGGACAAGAAGATTTTGACGGTGTTGACCTCTACAAGCTGGTCAGGATTTGGGAACAGGACCAACCCATAGATAAGGAGTGCCACAATCTCTTCAAAGGCTTGTAGGTCCAATGAGTTCCAACACTCTTGTGCCTTTTCAAACAAGAATTTTGCTAAGAAGCCTTTGACACCGCTTCTAGTTTCCCAATGCCCCTTGATGTCAGAAGGTTGTAGATGTAATGCTCGAGCAACATCTTCAGGCTTTGGTTCCTTTTCCGTACCGTTGAAAGGTAGTTGATTTAGGATAGGAATTCTCAGGAGTTGAGAAAATTCCTCCAAAGTTGGCACCAACTGGTAGTCGGAGAAAGTGAAACAGTGGTGAAGAGGGTCAAAGAACTGGAATAGCACCTTCATCATGTCCTCTTCAATGTTGGTGTTGACTAAGCTGAGCAGCCTACCGTGTCTTTCACTGAAGGGGGAGCTTTCCGGAATTCTTGAGGTGAGCTCCTTGAGTTGAGGAGAGATTCTCACAAGGTTGACTTGGATGGTTTTTCTGCGAGGAATTTCCATGACCTACAAAACAAGAACAAAGATGAAGATCTAAACCCTTGAAGTGGTTAGTAAATGCATATGATGCTTTATGATGTTCATGATGTATGTACAAACATATGTACAAGCAATTCACACCAAACCCTAGTTTCAGGCTTGCATGGGGTTTCATAGGTAAGTACCCTCTTGAGTGTAGTTGGCTTAAAAACCTGTCCTATAAATAGTAACCGGGTTCTAAGGAGCTCAATATCACTGGATTGTTTTCATTGTTCATTGTTTTGGTTTAGCCACTTAACTAGCGACCAAAATATTCCAAGAAAACAACCCTCAATGAGTGTAGTATCGAGTATCTACCAACTTTGGACTGTACCAAAGTCGGTCATCTCACTACCCCTAATGAAAGGCCAAGATGGTCAAGTAAGGTTCTAGGTCATTAGTGCTTAGTGACATCACTCAGCGGCCCCGTACTCTCCTTGATTGAACTCAAGGGTTACCGGTACTCACAAATATGTCGCACTAATATAGCTATTGCTTCGACCGTGTCGGTATACCCCGCACAGTTTCCACAATGTATTTCTATCTATGAATGTTTCCCAAAATCCGGGTGTAGGATTGCAAACCCAAACAAGAGAGCCAAGATATAAAGCAATCAAATAAAACAATTAGTCATGCAAGAGGGTGATCTAAGCCCTAAGGTTACTCCACTTAAAAGAATTCCCCAGCAGAGTCGCCAGTTCTGTGATACGGTGGGAGAACTGACTTGAGGTTTTGCGTTTGTTTTCGCAAATGTTTTGGTTGAGTAAGAGTCGCCACCGACTTTTTATTTTATCCTAAGGAAAGGTTAAAAAGCACAGCAAAAACCTTTGAGATGTTTTCTTGGGTTCGGGGAGTAGATTATAGAAAGGGAAGGTATTAGCACCCTTTCTATCCATGGTTATCCATGGGCTCTTAGTTACTTGCTTAGATCAACTTGCCTTAATTTTCAATTGTTTGAAATGGTGCTTTGTGTGTGTGGGTTTGAAAATGTTTTGAAAAGAAGCCAATGTGGTGGCGACCTTTGTAATGATCCATGTTGGGATGTATACAAAGGTGTATGTCTTTTGAAAAGGTTTTCAATGTTTTTGAAAGTTGTTTTGAAAGTGTAGTGATGTGTGGTTTGAAAAATAGGCAAGTGTTTTGTTTTGCAAGGGGGCGAGTAATCAAGAGCTATCTACCCTAAATTTCTCAAAGATCTTTGTTATGTTTTAACCCTTTTAACAATTTTGTTCCACCATTGTATTTGGTGGACAATCTTGTGTTAGGATGTGAAAGGGACGGGCGCGGGTCATCGTTTAGACCATAATTGCAATAGTGCCAAGTATCTTTGGGTAATTTTTCCTTTGAGGGACTTGATCATTTTTTAGGCAACTTTCGAAAGCGTCATCGAGGGACTATGATCATTTGAATTGTTTTGTTTTGCCCAAAGAGACCTAACATGCAATATGGCCCATTATTGAAGGCAACAAGTGGAATACCCTAGGGGTGCAAGTGTGATTAGTGTTGTCCATTTTCATGCTTGTTTATCTTGAATTTAGGTCAAACTATTTTTGTTGTTTTTGATTCGCATACAAAACCCTAATTCTAACATGGCATATTTAGAAAGTATTTAAAGTGCGAAATTTTAAAAGTCCTAAGTTATTACACAATGATCATGGGAATGGGGGTACAAATGTTTCAAATGGGGATGAGACTTTATAGGAGGGTAATACCCAATATTTACAACCAAATTGAATTGCGCAAATATAAATGTAAAGATATGTAAGAATAAAGCAATATGTATGTGAAAGTATTTTTGTGTAAGTGTATATTTTATTCATAAATAAAATAAAAATAATTAAAAGAAAGTTAATTTTTGAATATTTTCATGTTTAGGGCAAAAACCCTAATTTTACTAAATAAAAGGCATTAATTATTTATTATGTATTATATACAATATTTACTAATTATATACAAAAAATAAATAAAAGAGAAGTATATTTGTCAAAAAGGTATTTTTAATGTTAAATATTAATAAAAAATAAAAATATCTTTTTTGGTATTTTTATCCTAAAATATCCTAATAAATATGTAAATATTTATATTATATGATAAATATATTAAATATGTACAAAAATAAAATATTTAATATTTACAAAAAAAGTATATTTTCATAAAATATTTTCAAAAGATAAAATAAAATGAAAATCAGAAAATAAAATGTATTGGTATTAATTTTAGTATTTTTAAATAAAAGATATTATGTATTATTTATGTACAAACATCAATTTAAACAAATAAATGCCTAATAAATACAAAAATGGTGTGAAAAATATTTTTAATATTTTTAATATTATGAGAAAAAATAAATAAGTCAGAAATAAAAAGAAAAGTCAAGAAAATGCTTCAAATAAGCACAATGGGCCAAGGGGGTTCAAAAGTAAACATAGGGTGCAAATAAGAAGTCAACTCAGGCCCAGCTCAAGAAAACTTTGTCTTCAACCTCAGAACCTGTATGAACAACAACAACACGCGTTTTCTATCTCCAGATTCCTTGATCATTTGCCAAATCTTGCAACATGAAACCTGTAGAGCTTGAAGCCACGATTCTAGACATATAAAGAAATCAATCTAACTCTCAGAAATGAGAGAGAATTTCTTCTCCCCCAATTCCTGACCTAGTTTTTATTCCATGTTCAGACCTCAAATTCTCATAGCACACATAACATAAATGAAAACTAATTATATGGGCATGTTCAGGGCCATGAATGTGACATAATTTCTTCACAAATCTTAACCTAACAATGCCTGGATAGAGAGATAAGAGTTCATGAACTTACCTGTTCAGTTGGAATCATATCTGGTGATGGAGGTGTTTTCAATGCAAGGTGATGATTGGTATAGCTTCCTTGATGTCCAGGGATGCTATTCCAAGCTTTAGTTTGCTTTGAAACCAAGTGAATCGTGTTATGGCACTTCAACTGCAAAACAGAAAAATGAAAATGGTGATGTTGATTAGGAGTGTTACATTCTGCTTCTAATGCTTTGGACAATTTGTATGGATGGTAGGGAAAGTGTTTGAAGTGGTTTTGGCCAAGATGCACGATGGAAATGAGCTGTGGGATTCCAAGTGCAGGATGCCCTGTTTTTGTGCAGTTTAATGGTGATTCTGTGTTTGAGGATGTTTGGAACTTGGTTGGCTTGTGTTTCAGCTTAGGTTTGATGTTTAGAAAGTGTACAATAACTTTGCTTAAGGTTCTCTTGGCTGAGATGATAGTTGGTGTATGTTATGCAAGTTTTCTTCACCCTTAAGCAACAAAATGTCAAGTGGTCTTCTAGACTGATGCAGGCCTCCAATCTATGATGCAACCTTTCCTCTTGATCAGTGTGTTTTGCTTCTGAACTTGTGCCCAAAGATATGACCTTGTACTTCTTGATTTGCAACTTTGACATAAAGTTCATCTTTTCTAAAATGGATAATTTGCTTTTTCTATTTAAGGGTTAAACTTCCATGTAATGCTTAAACACATAATGCAAGGCTTGAACACAAGGGGTTTGCATTAAATTATTGAGTGTGAATGAGATAAGGACCTGTAATCTAGCTTAAGGCATGCTGAGTTCAAAAATGCAAGGTTATGGACATGTAACTTGGTCATGAACAAAGTGAGTTTTTCCCAACTTGCCAAATTCGATTCTTTCTAACCATGAGGTTGTTTGATGAGTTCTTGGACATTTTGGAAAGATTGGAATGTGACTACAATCCATCTTTGTAATGCAAATTGAAATTCCAAGTGGAAGTATGTGAAAAGTGGTCTTGAAGTTAGGTAAAAACCTTGCCTAAAATAGGTCAAATTTCTCTAAGTTAAGAATGGTTTGGTACCCTTGTTCCAAAAATTGTAACTTGAGCTACAAGCTTCTTTTGAGGAAACTTTGTGAATCAAAGTTGTAGATTTTACAATGGACTACAACTTTCATGTTTTGACTTTTCCTTGAATCCAAATGCATCTTGATGAGAAAGTGGGACAAAGTTAGGAAAAAATTAGGGTTTTTCATAACTTAGAAAAATTCTAAGTTATGAAAAATCTTCATTTCAAACCCTAATTTGCAATTCTTGATTTCTTGATGAACAAGTTTCATGATTTGGCATGTTTTGATGAAAAATGGATCTTGACACTTGATTTTGACCAAAAAGTCAAAGTTTGACTTTTCAGTATACAGTCAAAATTGATCAATTGACTGGGAAATTCAACTGTCAATCTTGTGCATTTGGGATCTTTTGGACTTGTTGGGTATGTCAAGACAATTCCATGGGGTCCTTGAGTCCATATGTGAGCTTGGTTTGCCATTGGCTAGGTCAAACAGTCAAAAATTGCCTTTGTGCAGTCAAAACCCTAAAAATGACCATTTTGCCCTTTTGGTGATCTGATCAAATTTCTTGTGGAATTGTGGTCCAAACTTGATCAAATGGTCCATGTGAGTTCATTATGTTGATGTGGGTAAGTTTTCATGAGGTTTGACTGTCAATTGGCCACAGTTGACTTTTTCCCCAACACAGCTGTTTTCTAGGTCAACTGTCCAATTGACTGGGCAAAGGTTGGAATCAAGGCTTGAAACTTGGTATGGATAAACTTGAAAGTTATCTTAGGCATTTTAGGTCAAAATATCTTTGTGCAAACACAAACCCTAATTTGGGTCAACAGGGCTAGGAGAAGTCTTGAGCAGAGGAAACCCTAACTGGATCTTGAGCTCCAAGGGCCTTGTGATGAGAAAATGTTGAGAGAATGGGAGGGCAAATTTTGGGGTACAACACCCAAGCACGGTTGTGGTGTTAACACAATTGAAGATGATATGTTTGTTGTTGTTGTTGATGAACTTGTTACTCCTCTCCTAACTGTCAAAAGGAACTTGTTGAAGGCCGATTTATTTCCGGGTTGTGGCAAAGGCTGCCACCTCTATTTATTCCTCTACCGACTAGTTGTCATTTATTGAAGGTAGGTGTCCAGCGCCTGATGGATGACAAAGAGATTTTGTTTGAAAAGTCTCTCGTTCCAACCATTGCTTACAAGGATGTTTCAATAATAACCATTTTCGCCAATCCTCCCAGGGTCTCCACCAAAAGACCCGTTAAGATTACATCTTTTCCGAAGGTGACTCCACTGGTAATTACTATGCCAGGGCCAATCCCATACTCCTCAGATAAAACTGTCCCCTAGAACTATGGGGGTGACGTCTACTACCACGGCGTCAAGTAAGATTGGCTGGCTTATGAAGACTCGGTTTTTGAAAGGGTTGACCCCGACATCAGCAACATTGTGGGAACTAGCAAAATAACCAGAAGTGGAAGAGTATTCTCCCCTAAGATTGCTCCTCCTAAAATTTTTACCGGTCATGTGATCATTCCTGCTTTTGTTCCTACTGATACTACTACTACAGTTCATGTGGTTACCCCTGCTGACACCCCTATCACTGAGTCGAATGAGACTCGGGGAAAAGGAATTTTGGTTAAACCTGTCCGGATGAAGGTGCAATCATTATCTATCCCAGAGGCTTCCGAGAAGGAGATGGAAGAAATTTTGAAAATTATAAAGAGAAGTGACTACAATGTAGTCGAACAGCTAGGGAAGACCCCTTCAAAGATTTCTATGCTAGCTTTACTGTTGTGCTCTGAAGCTCATGCGAAGGCCTTGGTGAAATTTCCTAAAACTTCCCATGTGCCACAAGAAACCTCATCTGACCAATTGGAAGATTGTGTGGTCAGTTTGACCGTTGACAACGGTTTGGGCTTTTCTGATGTTGACCTGACACCTAGAGGGAGGAAACACAATAAGACATTGCATGTCTCTGTCGAATGCAGGGGCACTACTTTGGCCCATGTTCTGGTAGATATTAGTTCATCATTGAATGTGCTGCCTAAGAAGGCTCTAGATAGACTAGACTGTGAAGGTTTGACCTTAAAACCCAATAACATAGTGGTAAGGGCCTTCGACGGTTCGAATAGAATGGTGCACGGGGAGGTGGACATCCCCATTAAAGTTGGAACTCAGACCTTTGATTCAACTTTCTATGTAATGGATATTCGCCCTTCCTATTCCTGTTTATTGGGCCAACCTTGGATTCATAACGCTGGTGTCGTTACCTCTTTATTACATCAGATGTTGAAATGCCCAACCAAGGGAAAAATCGTCACTGTCCATGGAGAGGAGGAATATATGGCCAGTCACTTGAACTCCTTCGAATATGTGGAAATGGATGGTGAATTCATCGAAACTCCGTGTCAGCATTTCGAGGAAGTCCCACAAACAGTTGCGGCAACCAGGACTACTTCCAAAGTTCCGAAGATTACCAGACCTCCACTAAAGATGGCTTCTCTGAAAGATGCCAAGGCAGTAGTCGAAGAAGGTGGGTGTACTATTTGGGTCTAACTCCCAGATATTACCTACAAGTTTGACAAATTTGGTTTGGGTTTTACTTTAGGAGCCCAAAAAGTTGTTCGTTGTGCTCGTGTTGAGGGACCACCTTTGCAGATCAGCAACCATGGAATCAACACAGTGGAGGATAGTGATGACAGTTATGACCTGGAAGAATGGATTTCTCTAACTATAAGCGGAGCACTCAACAACTGGGAAGCCACAAAATTTGTCCCTATTACTTTTATCCAACAGTAATTGTATTTAAATTTTTGTCGGACTTGTAATAATTAAACAATTTAGACTTTTAAAACCTTGTGTCTTACCCGAGGTACAACAGTCCATTTGTAAGGGTTGTTACTTCATTTTCATATGTCATCAATGAATCATGGACGTTTTTGCATACAAATTTTATGCTCTTTGTTCTTCTTTTTTTTACATTTTTTAATCTTTCAAAGATAGTTATGCTCTTACACACACTCACATATCAAAATGCAGATTCACATCCACTCAGGATCCCATAGGTAACGATTCTGCTATGGCCTATTGTGACTTTGAAAATCCGATCTACCGAGCCGAAGACAAAGGTGAGGAAAATTGTGAAGTGCTAGGGGAACTAGCCAGGTTACTACAACAGGAAGAAAGGACCATACAGTCCCACGCAGAACTGGTTGACACAGTTAACTTAGGTACCGAATAGGACAAGAAAGAAGTCAAGGTAGGTGCCAATCTGGAACCCAGTGTCAAGAAGCGCTTAACTCAGTTATTACATGACTATGTTGAGGTATTTGCTTAGTCATACAAAGACATTCCAGGACTTGACGCTGATATCGTAGTCCATCGTCTACCGACAAAAGAAGACTACCCTCTGGTAAAACAGAAAGTTTGTCGCATGCGGCCAGAAATGTCAGAGAAGATCAAGATTGAAGTCATGAAACAATTCAACACCAGATTCTTAGCCGTCACCTCCTACCCACAATGGGTCTCCAATGTTGTTCCAGTGCCTAAAAAGGACGGTAAAGTACGCATGTGCATGGATTACAAAGATTTGAATAGGGCAAGCCCTAAGGATGATTTCCCGCTTCCCCATATTGATATTCTGGTTGACAATACCACATAACATAAAGTGTTCTCATTTATGGATGGTTTCTCAAGCTATAATCAAATCAAAATGGCACCTAAGGATATGGAGAAAACAACCTTCGTCACACAGTGGGGCACGTTCTGTTACAAAGTTATGCCATTCGGGTTGAAAAATGCTTGGGAAACTTATCAGCGCGCCATGGTAGCTCTATTTCACGACATGATCCATCATGAAGTAAAGGTCTATGTGGATGACATGATAGCCAGATCTCAAACTGAAGAGGAATATCTTGACCATTTGCATAAAATATTTGAGATGCTAAATAAATACAAGCTAAGGTTGAACCAGAGTAAATGCACATTTGGAGTGAGGTCTGGTAAACTCCTAGGCTTCACCGTCAGCGGTAAAGGTATCAAATTGGACCCTTCAAAGGTAAAAGTAATACAAGAAATGCTTGCTCCTTGCACTGAAAAGGAAGTCAGAGGATTCTTAGGACGACTAAACTACATCGCCAGATTCATTTCTCACCTAACCGCTACTTGCGAACCAATCTTCAAATTACTGAAAAAAGATCAAGTGTTGGATTGGAACGAAGACTGCTAGGCTTCCTTCGACAAGATCAAAGAGTACCTTCAAGAGCCTCCCGTTTTGATGTCGTCAGTCGAGGGAAAACCTTTGATCATGTATCTAACTGTTTTGGAAAATTCAATGGGGTGTGTGATGGGGCAGCATGACGAGTCTGTCCGAAAAGAGCATGCAATATACTACCTGAGCAAAAAGTTTACCGACTGTGAAACAAGATATTCACTACTCGAGAAAACTTGATGCACTTTGGCATGGACTGCTCGCTGGCTAAGACAGTATATGTTGACGCATACTACCTTATTGATATCCAAGATGGATCCAATTAAATACATATTCGAGAAGCCTGTCCTCTCTGGAAGGATACCAAGATGGAAAATGATCCTGACTGAATACGACATTCAATACACTACCCAAAAAGCAATAAAGGGAAGTGTACTAGCTGATCACCTTGCTCATCAGGCTGTGGATGACTACCAGTCCATGAAATTAGAATTCCCAGATGAAGACTTCATGATGGTAAACAATTGTGAAGAACTCAAACCATATGACGGACCTAAACAAGGATCCCTATGGACCTTGGTTTTTGATGGAGCTTCCAACGCACTTGGCAATGGCATAGGTGTTGTAATCATATCTCCTGAAGGATGTCATACTCCCTTCACTGCAAGACTTTGTTTCAACTATACCAATAATATGGCGGAATATGAAGCGTGTATTATGGGTCTCAAAGCCGCCATAGATTTGGGAATCAATTCCTTAAGTGTATTTGGAGATTCAACCTTAGTCATCCGTCTGATCAAAGGAGAATGGGACACGAAGCACCCTAATCTCATCCCCTACAAAGAACATGTGTTGACATTAATCCCACATTTCGAGGAAATTACCTTTGAGCATTTTCCACGAGAGGAAAATCAACTAGCGGACGCGCTAGCCACTATGTCATCCATGTTTAAAATCAAGTGGGGTAACGAGGCTCCCCAGATCACCATTGAGCGGATGGATGAACCAGTTTACTGTCCCGAGATCGATGTTGAAGAAGTAGCGGACAAGCCTTAGTTCCATGAAGTTAAGAGGTATCTCGAGGCCCAAGAGTATCCGGAGGGAGCTTCAGTCAATGATAAGAAGTTCTTGAGAAAATTCTCTGCTAAGTTCTTCCTCAGTAATGTCATTCTTTACAAGCACAACCACGACTCTACCTTGCTTCATTGCATAGACAAGAGTGAGGCGGACAAGATCATGGTTGATCTACATGAAGGCACTTTTGGCACCCATTCTAGTGGGCACACGATGGCTAAAAAGATCCTATGGGCGGGGTACTACTGGTCTACCATGGAAGCGGATTGCCATCAGTATTCACGAACCTGTCACAAGTGTCAGATCTATGCTGACAAGGTACATGTGCCTTTAGTTCCTCTAAACATCTTGACTGCTCCCTGACCATTCGCAATGTGAGGCATCGACATGATTGGAGAAGTCAAACCTGCAACCTCTAATGGACGCTACTTCATCTTGGTGGCCATTGACTACTTCACAAAGTGGGTTAAGGTAGCTTCTTTCGCTTCTGTTAACAAGAACGTTGTTGCCCTATTCATCAAACATAATCTCATCTGTCGGTACGGTATTCCGAAAATAATCATCACAGATAATGGTACAAATCTCAACAATACTATGATCACTGCATTATATGCGCAATTCAAGATCCAACATCATAACTCTTCCCCTTACTGACCGAAGATGAACGGCGTTGTAGAAGCCGCTAATAAAAACATCAAAAAGATCATACAAAAAATGACAGTGACCTACAAGGACTGACATGAGATGTTACCATTTTCTCTCCATAGTTACCATACCACGGCGCACGCATCAACAGGGGCAACTCCTTTCTCCTTGGTATACGGTATGGAAGCCATCCTACCAATTGAAGTCCAAATACCTTCTCTGAGAATCATAAAGGATGCAGGGCTGAATAAAGATGAATGTATTCAAACTCGACTTGACCAGTTAAATTTGATTGATGAGAAGAGGCTTACGGCTGTCTGTCATGGTCAGATGTACCAAAAACGTATGATCAAAGCTTTCAACAAGAAGGTCATACGTCAGGTATATCGGGTTGGTGACTTGGTAATCAAGGGTATCATATTTCCACAAGGTGATCCCAGGGGAAAATGGACTCCTACATATGAAGGACCATTTGTGATCAAAAGCATATTCTCTGATGGAGCAATGATCTTAACTATTATGGATGGCGACGACCTTCCGCACCCAGTAAACACGGACATAGTCAAAAGATACTACATATGAATAAAGACCCGCTAGGTCGACTGGCCTAGGCAAAAATTAGGGCATCCCGGCGAACCACAAAGGTTCGGGCAAAAATTAGGGATAAAATACAAAACAATCTGTACACCCAGCAAGCTGAAAACCTAAAAGGGCGGCTTGGACAAAAAAGGGTATCCCGATGGACTGAAAACTCGAAAGGGCGGTGTGATACGATGGCCAGAACCAGGACATGTTTCCCTTTTTTAAAGGAATTTGCTGGTTTGCGTTTGTGTTTGCAAAATGTCGCGGAATCAAGAGTCACCACCGTCTTTTATTTTATTCAACAAGGAAAGAAAAAAAGCACAGAAAAATTCCTTTTTCGAGATATTTCTGAGTACGGGGGGTAGATTATAGAAAGGGAAGGTATTAGCACCCTTTCTATCCGTAGTTATCTACGGGCTCTTAGGTACTTGCTCATCATTTTCAAAATTGTTTCTTTGTATGCTTGTGTGTTTTGAAAAGTTTTTGTTTTGACTTTTATTTAACTCTTGCTTCTGTCTTCAAGAGTGTAATGAAGTGTTTTTGAAAACTTTGTTTGTAAAGGAGTGTAAGTGTGAAAATATTGTTTTGTTTGGATTGAGCAAGTACTTAAGAACTAATTTACCTACTCGAAAAAAGAATCGTTCTATATTCGTTTCCTTTAGACAATGTTATCCCACTATTAATGCGTAGGTAGCACCGTCGTTGGAGTTTTGAGGGTCAATTCGAAAAGGGACGTACGGTCACTAAAGCAATGTTAGGATGTCTTAGTAGTAACCCTAATGTCTTAGATCAATTATCCGAGGCAACAATATCCAAGGCAACCTTTCCGAGGCAACTTTGATCTTTGGACAAAAGGACGATCACTAAAGCATCCTATACTCAATGACCGTTTACCGAAGGCAACCAAGTGGGAGTGTACCCTAGGAGTGCGCATGTGCGAGTGATTTAATTTCAGATTATTATCTTTGCACATTTTAGGGTTATCTAACTGTTTTAAAGTTAAACATACATTCTTGTCATGCATCCCTATATCATACATCTAACAGTTAATATTTTGCAGAATTTAAAATGAGGAATTTAAACTACGCTATTACAAGGCTTTGGGTATTTACATAGCCAAAAACAAACCCTTTGAAATTAAAGCGATAAATGTAAATAAACGTCCTAATTAAACTATTACAAACTGTAGGCAGTTACATCAATATGATAAATAATAAAAATAAAGCGCGCGAGAAAAATTAGAACGAATGCGAACTAGGGTTTTGACCCTTCTATCCTAATTAAAAGAGAAAATGTTTTTTGTTGTTTTTAATATTTTTTAAAGAAAAGAATTAAGTTTTCTAAACTAAATACAAAAATTAATTAGTTAATTAATTAATTAATGAAAATAATGGCATGGCCTGTTTTTGGTGTTTTTGTTATTTTAAGAAAAATAAAATATAATTAAGTTAGTAATAAAACCTATTTGTTCTAATTATTTTTAAGTTATTTACAAAATAATTAAAGTTTTACCTAAAATTAAATCTAATTAAATTAATAAATTTCTTGATAAAAAATACCTAAATCTAATTTGGTGAAAAATATTTTTTGTGATTTTTTTTATAAAAAAGAAAATAGTTATTTGTGTTAGTAAATAAAATAAATGAATTAAATAAAATAAAACAAATAAATAAAAGATAAGGAAGAGATATTGGGCCTGCAATTGGGGGGTGCAAGAATCAGAATTCTGGGCCCAAAGATGGAAGTCCACGTTGACTTCTGAGATCCAGCGCATTGCCTTGACTGAGGCACACCATGGTCATCACATCATAGCCATCAGATCTGGCTTCTTGGATTCCTGAACGGTTGGATCTTGAGGGAGCATGGTGCTTCTTTGGCTTTGTATGCACATGAGATCACCTGAAAGGAATTGAGAAAAAACACAAATGTTGGAGGCAGGGGTCGAACCCCTGACCTCAAGCCTCCTAACGCCTTAAAGCTTGTCTGGCTACCACTGGGCCAATTGTTCCATTCATTATTATAATACAAAACAATAAACAAATATTAAAAGTCCCTACGTATCAAATCAACGCGCGAAAATTCAAATACGCGAATGGTTGACCGCCACGTCTTCATCTTCTCCAAGGATCTGTTGTTTTAGACAATGAACCTATACCAACGGACGTTCTCCGTAGCTAAACCCCTGGCCATGTCAAAAATCATGTACAAGCACAATAAATCAATGGTGATGGTACCAATCCATTCGTCTGAGTCTCACAAACTTCACGGTACCCTAATCGTGGCCTAATTTTACCTGTACGCCAAGATCCCAATTTGAAGCTACAAACCCTAACAATGGTGGAATCCGATATAGGCCATATAAATGCAATTAAACAATACAGAAAGCTTGCATATGTCTTAAGGGTCGAGAATATACCATTAGTTCATGCTATCAATGCCTAAATCATGGAATTCGAATTCAAGAAAAGTTGGGTATCGTGACTGACTTACAGTGAGATATAAGGCTTGAAAATGCTTGCTCTTGATTGCTTTCGCTTGCTGGGAATCTCAGGAAGTGATTGAGACAACTAGAAGGCCTTGAGGATGCCTGGAAACAGGAATTCGTGCTCACACTTTTTTGGTATTTTTTCAAATTTTGTTCTCCTTGATGCGCCTCTTTCTATATGTATCAAGGAATGTATTAGGGTTGATAGCTGATCTAAATCTTCCCCCATCAATAAATTGGATCTTGATTTGATACACCTTGAAAATCTATCCAAAAATGGCTTAATTCTATCTTTTTCTACACACCATGCCTTGATACGAATTTGAATATTTGCTAGTTGTATAATAAAACCTGAAACAAGCACAAAATCTTTTGTTTTCAATATTTTGGATTTTATATGATTTGTTTTGATTTAAATTGAATTAATTCAAATAAAAATCAAAATAAATAATAAAAACATGATAATGACAAGTGGAATGGGCTAGAGCTTGTGGACCATGTTTCCAACTTAAAACAAGTGAAAAAGATTGGGCCCATTTGGCAAAAATTGGAGTTTTAGGCATAGTTGACTTTTGGCAATTTTGCAAAAAAAGGTCAACTTCACCAATGCATAACTTCCTCGATTTTGACTCTTTGGAGGTGTTCTTGGACTTTTCAGAAAGATTGAGATGTACTCTAATTAACCCTTTTTGTATCATCTCAATTTGACATTCCATGCTCATGTATGAAGCTTTTACAAAAAAGGTGTTTTTGTTGACTTTCCAAAATGACTTATAATGTCCAAAATCATAACTTCTTGTGAGTGCATATTTTTAACTTGGGAGATGAATATGGATTGTAGGGAATTTCATCCTATTCAAAATGAGCTTTGGATTGGTCATTTCTCATAAAGTATGAGAAAGTTATGCTTGGTCAAACTTGAGTTGACTTTTCCTACAAAACCCTAATTTAGCAACTTTTGAGTCTTGATGAATTATGAGCAATCCTTGATGAATGATGATCAACCCTTGATCAAATGATGAAATATACTTCAAAATGAGGATGTTGACCAAAAATCTTGAAGTTTGACTGTATGTGGGCCACAGTTGACTTTTGCCCTAGCATAGTCGATTTTCAGGCCTTTGAGCAATTGATTGAGAAAACTTCCTCTGTAGGGCTTGAAACTTGACATGGATGATCTTGAGAATATATTAGGGCAATTTTTAGCATTTGGGGTCCCTTGGACTCAAGTATCTTGATGCAACATGAAACCCTAATTTGAGGTAGACTGCCTTAGGAGAGAGCTTGTCTGGCCAACCCTTGGACTACCTTGAGCAACTTGAGGATCTTTCTTGAAATGTTTTGAGAAATATGGGAGGGCAAATTTTGGGGTACAAAATCTGCCCCTGTTCAATTTTCTTAAACCTGAAGATTTAGATTGGCTTGTCTGCCTTTCGTGATCTGATGGTGGAAGATGATTGAACACTAGAGTGCCCAAAAATTTGCACTCGCATGAAGTGGTAATTGTCTTGTGATGTCGGGAATGGCCTTACAGATGCCATTTGGAAATTGTTGACGAGGGGATGGGCTTAAAGATGCCATCTGAAGGAATTTTGATCGCATAAGAGATTCCTTAGTGAGAGCTTGTATACCTGTTGTTGAGGAAGATTCTACTGGGGAAGGCTAATCTTTGTTGAGAGAAGTAGAATTTTAGGAGCTTCAGTCGTCCGTTATTCTGCTGGTGAGTCGTCTCTGTCGAATTTTAGGAACTTCAGTCGTCCGTATTCTAGTGAGGAATCATCTCTGTTGAATTTTAGGAACTTCGACCGTCCGTATTCGACTGAGGAATCATCTCTGATGAATTTTAGGAACTTCAGTCGTCCGTATTCGACAGAGGCATCATCTCTGATGAATTTCAGGAACTTCGGTCGTCCGTATTCTACCGAGGAATCATTTCTGTTGAATTTTAGGAACTTCGGTCGTCCGTATTCTACTGAGGAAACATCTCTGTCGAATTTTAGGAACTTCGGTCGTCCGTATTCGACTGAGGAATCATCTCTGTTGAATTTTAGGAACTTAGGTCGTCCGTATTTGACTGAGGAAACATCTTTGTCGAACTTTAGGAACTTCGGTTGTCCGTATTCGACTGAGGAAACATCTCTGTTGAATTTTAGGAACTTCGATCGTCCGTATTCTACTGAGGAAACATCTCTGTTGAATTTTAGGAACTCCGGTCATCCGTATTCAACTGAGGAATCATCTCTATTGAAGAGGAAAGTTGAATTTTAGGAGCTTTGGTCGTCCGTTATTCAACTGGGGATTAAACTATTATCCAGTCGTACCCGGGCTTCACAGCTTGAATTTTGTGAGAATTTGATTGTATCCTTCCTGAAAGGTAAATGTTAGTTGTATGTAATGCATGATATGTATCAAACAATGATGTTCTCAAAATAAATGAGATTGTGTTCGTATGATGCGTATATGCATGTGTCATGATGTATGGATATGTGATGTTTTCTGATGTTCGCTAGCTGGGGAAAATAAATCCCAGATTGCTGCTGGAGAAAACAAAAGTTGAATTCTTCGTTTCCGCTAGGGATAATGAATGAAGATGATTGTGAGAATAAACCTGCAGGAGAGGATAACTCCGCTGGGGAATAAACTGATGAGGAAATGACTTTGTGGGGAGGACCTGTTGATTTGGAGAAATAACCTCGGCTGGGGATAAATCATCATTGTTAGCGATGATAAACTCTGTTGGGGATTGAGTTTCTATTTGTGAAAGGAATGAACTCCGTTGGGGATGATTTTCCAGTTGCGACTTCACTAGGGATAACCTTTTAGACTCTACTTGGGACAATCCTCCAAAATCTACTGGGGATAATTCTCCAAACTCCATTGGGGATAATTTTCTAGTGCTGATGGTAGATAAACTCTACTTGGGGAGAATTTTACCGACTCATTCGCGGTTGCAAGCCTCAGTTGGGGAGAGTTAACACCACTATCCTTCTCCTTACTCTACGGGGAATGAATGTACCTTCAGTCATTTTCTCCAACTAGGTCTATCCCTATACCTGGTGCATAGAGCAACTGTACAGTTTGAACGTTTCTTATTTGCCCCTGTTTATGATATTACGAGTAATCGTCTTTTGTTTCACATGTAAATATTTATGAGCAGCAATCAATGTCAAATGCATATATCAAAAATGAAAATTGGACGTTCTTGCAAAACAAAACAGAAAAAGGAAAACAATTTGAAATTTCTTTGTGAAAATCAATTGTATTGATTTTTTGAAGTTGGCCTGTAAATAGGTGTTTTTGTACAAGAGACTGGCGTCCTACTCCTAGTAAGACAACGCCACTGAAAGATGACTTTATACAATTTGTGCAAAATAAAGAAAAACAGTTATGTGAACAATCCCACTGGGTTCCAACTCTGTTATTGCCTTTATATCCTCGAGAATATCATCACTTTGCTGCTTGATTGAAGGTGGATCAGATTGCTTAGTTCCATCCAAGCCTGATAGTCGATACCGAAGTCTGATCGCAAGGTGATCCAATGAGACATAGTGTTACGCTTTGATCCCTAATTTTTTCCTGGACCGCCATTTCGGGTTTTCAGTCCACCGGGATACCCCTTTTTGCTCAAGCCGCCTTTTCGGGTTTTCAACTTGCCGGGTGTACAACTTTTTTCATTTTCATCCCTTATTTTTGCCCGAACCCTTTTTGGTTCGCCGGGAAGCCCTTATTTTTGCCTAGGCCAGTCAACCTAGCAGGTCTTTGATTATGCGTAGTATTTTTTCACTATGTCTGTGTGATCGGTGGGAATGAGAACTGACTATTTTGGAATGCTGGTTCACGTTTGCGTTTGTTTTCGCAAAATGTCGCGGTAAGCAAGAGTCGCCACCGTCTTTTATTTTATCCAACAAGGAAAGGACAAAAGCACAGAAAAATTCCTTTTCGAGATGTTTCTCGGGTTCGGGAGGTAGATTATAGAAAGGGAAGGTATTAGCACCCTTTTTATCCGTGGTTATCCACGGGCTCTTAGGTACTTGCTCACTATGTTTCCAAAAGTTTGCTTTTCTTTGTGTTTTGTGGGTTTTGAAAAGAGTTTTATTTTTGAAGAGAGTGTAAGTGCGAAAAGTTTTGTTTTGTTTTTTAAAAGAGCAAGTACTTAAGAACATCTACCTACTCAAAAAGGAATTAAACTGTGCAAATGTCCTTTAGACAGTGCTATCCCACTATTGAGGAGTAGGTAGCACCGTTGTTGGAGTTTTCGGGTCAATTCGGTTTAAGGGACGTGTGGTCACTAAAGCAATGTTAGGACGCTTTAGCGGTAACCCTAATGTCTTAGATCATTTTTCCGAGGCAACCAGTTTGAGGCAACTTTGATCTTTGGACAGGAGGGCGACCTCTAAAACATCCTATACTCAATGACCACGTTCGAGGCAACCAAGTGAGGCGTACCCTAAGAGTGGTATGTGTGAGTGTGTCAATTTTCAGTTTATATTATCTTTGTACATGTTATGGTGAGCTACAGTTGATTTTAAATTAAAGGTTAATCTTGTCATGCAATCCTAGTTAGCATACATCTAAACAGTTAATATATGTACAGGAATTTAAAGTACGGGAATTGTAAATCCTACGCTATTACAAAGCCTCGGGGAGGGGGATTATTTACATGTCCAAAATTGGGGGAATAAAACAGTAAAGTGTAAAAGTATTAGTTAAGCTATTACATCCTCAGAGCAATTACAATATATGGATAAAAAATAATATGCGCGCGAGAAGAATTGAATCGAGATGTCCTAGGGTTTTGACCATTTTTTTCATTAAATAAAGCATATTTTTTGTCATTTTTGATTTAAGAATTAAGCCTAACTAATGATTAATTAATTAAAAAGAAAATATTTTTTTGAGTTTTATTTTAATTAAGGAAATAAAATGAGAAATATTAAAAAAACCTAATTCTAAGTCAATTTTAATTTATTGCAAAATATATTGGTATTAAACCTAATTAAAAAACTAAATTAATTGGTTAATGGTTTATTTACAAAAATAATAAAATAATGAAATTAAAAAAAAAATTGGGGTTTTCTGATTTTATGAAAAGTTAATTAGTTAATAATAACAAAATAGAAAATAGAAAATAGAAAGTAGTGAAAAGAAAAAATAAAATAAACAAACTCAGGGGGGGGGGGGGGGGGTGCTGGGCCTGAATTTGGTGTTTGGGAATTGACGGGGAAAGCTTCGATTTGCACCCTTTCCTTACTCCTTTGATTGGGTTTGGGAAGGATATGGGCAAACTTCGATTGCAGGGAGAAGAGGGCTTCGATTTAGAGGAAGAAGGCTGCCTTTCAATTCTATGAAGGGTGTTGCTGGAAAGGCCTGAAGGGTCACCTGTGGAGGCACTGCATCTGCAAAAATACGTTAGCAAAATAAAACGCATGACCTGGGTGTCGAAACCCAGGTCCTTCGATCCTGCACGCGCTGGGTCTTTTCAGGCTATATCTGTAGCAAGTGTTAGCAACAAAAACATGACCTAGTGCCAAACCCAAGCCCTTTGATTCTGTCTAGAATGACAATCGAATGAAACAACAAATATGGATATGTTATGTAAACACAAGATTTGACATTTTACCCTCTTTTACCAGTAGTTGGAACCTTCGATTTGGCACTTTCTGGATGTGAGTACCTTCGATCTGGGATTTCTGGGCGTGGAGATGTTTGCCGAATGGCTGCTTTGGCTTGGATGAAAATGTTGATAACCTTTGGTGGGTTATGGGCAGCGTATCTCCAAATCTTCCTTGTTTCTTTTCTGTGTTTCATTGTCTGTTCTGTGTTTTTTCGTGTGTTCTGCACTGCATGCTTGCCCCTGTATTTATAGGAGTATGATGGTGCATGAAAATGGCAAGGGACAACCATTTAACCAGGCCTTTAAAGCCATGAGACAAGAATCAGACACATTAAAAAATTTCCTTGAAATATTCATGTCTCTTTGGAATCTGGAATGAACCTGGACACTTTTGATTTTCGAATGCCTTCAGGCCCTGCTCTTCGATTGGTCTTGATTTGAACAGAATCACTCTGGTCGAATCAGCTCTTTAGGAACAGAAAAGGCAAGAATCTGGCCTGGACATGTTTTTTGGAGTGCCCTCTTGATGGCCTCTTTCAAATGGCCTGGAAGGAGTTCTTCAAATGGCCCTGGTCCAAATATCAATTGAAGGGTACTAATTAAAATTCCAATCGAAAGGCTTTGTTAACAGGCCAATCGAAAGGTGACGTTCATGCTAATCAAAGGACATGGTTAACATGCCTGTCGAAGCTGCCTTGACACAATGCTAAATCGAAGGATCCCTTGGCATGCCAATTGAAAGGCTTGGCCCAGGGTGCCAAACGAAAAGGTCTTTCAGAATTCTAATCGAAGAGCTTTTACATAATGCCAATCGAATGGCTCATTCATAATACCAATCGAAGGGTCTTTCAGAATGCCAATCGAAGGCCTTGACATAATGCCAATTGTGATCGGTGGATCTGGAACTGACTGTTTAACGCTGGTTCGCGAAATGTCGCGGAAGCAAGAGTCGCCACCGTCTTTTATTTTCTCCAAATGGAAAGGACAAAAGCACAGAAAAATTCCTTAAAGAGATTGCTCTCGGTTCGGGAGGTAGGTTATAGAAAGGGAAGGTGTTAGCACCCTTTCTATCCATGGTTATCCATGGACTCTTAGATACTTGCTCACTTGTTTTCAAAATTGTTTGTTTGCTTTTCAATGTGGGTTTTAAAAAGTTTCTTTGAAAAATTTCAGTTCGACTCGTACGTCAGAGTGTTTGAAAAATTTGCTTTTGAAAGCTTTTGAAAAGTGTTGGTGAAAAGATGTTTTGATTTGTTTTTGAAATTTGAGCAAGTATCCTTGAGAACCTACCTACCCTAAGGAATTCGTCTGTGTAAATGTCCTTTAAAGTAGTGCCATCCCACCATTGAGAGGTAGGTAGCACCACCGTTGGAGGTGTTCGGGTCAATTCGATTTTTAGGGACATGGTGATCACCAGAGCAATGGGAAGATACCTTAGAAGCTACCCTCATGCCAGGTTCCCGGATCATGAGGACTTACTAAGACATCCTCTACTCGACGATCACCTTTCGAAAGGCAACAGTGAGGCGTACCCTAGGGGTGGTGTGTGCGAATTGTGTGTCACGTTTCAGTTATTTGTCTTGTCATGTTTGTTGTGATCTACGCTTGATTTTAATTTGTCCATTCATTCTTGCATGCTTGGTTAACAGTTATAAAGTTTGCGAAAAATAAATCTAAGGCTATTACAAATGGCGCGGGTCCACATCGCCAAAATTAAACCGGACCCGATTTAGCGGAAAATAAATAAAGCGGTAAAAGTGCGATAAATAAATGTACATGGCCTTGGGAGAGATACAGAATTATAATAAGCAATAAATGCGCAAAAGAAAATAATTAAAACAAAACTAGGGCGTTGGACCCTTTTACAAACAATTAAAATTAATCAAGGAATTTAAAAATTAAAAATTAAATGCTTTGGTATTTTTGTGTTTTTTAGGTTTAATGAGAAAAGGGAGTTAATGGAAATTAGATTAAAAGGCAAACCCTAATTCTAATATTTTTTAGTTATTAAGAAAGAATTAAAATATGATCTAAATTAAACCCTAATTTATTTATGTACAAATTTTAACCATAAAAATAAATAAATAAATAATTATTATTATTGTGGAAAAAAAGGGAGGAATTAAAAAGAAAGTAAAAAGTTATTACACCTAAATTCTATTTTTTGGATTTTTTATTAAAAAGATTAAAATTATAACCTAATTAAACTAAATATTTACATATATTAATTTATTGATGAAAATAATTACAATAAAATAAATATTATATTTTCTGGCATTTTTTGATCTTTAAGATGTTTTTATATTTTGATTAAAATTTAAACAAACAATAATTAAAATAAACATGATAATTAAAATCAAAATTAAAAAGATATAAGGAAAAATAAAATTAGATTGGCAAACCATGGTGGGGTGTTGCCCCAAATAAGGAGGTTCAGGCCCAGCAATTCAGGTCCAACAAGCCTTGAATTCGTTGACTTTTCCAGTTAGGTACGATGCATTGACTGGCGTATGTGGTACACCTTTGATCTACGCCCTTGATTTGTTCTCCAGGACGCGTGGCTAGATGATTTTTGAGGATGCATAGCATGTATCATCACTGGCGCTGCATAGGATTTATAATTGAAAAATAATATGAGATTTGGCCAGACCTGGGATTTGAACCCAGGTCTTGAGGGTCATTCATGTCACGTGTTACCAACTGCGCTGCTGTATTTCATTTAACATATAATAAACAATAAATAATATAAGAAGAACACGTGAGCGCTTCTGGAAATTCGCGCGAAATTCAAAAGATCCAATCACGTTCAGACACGACTTCTTCTTCTTCGTTTTCCTGAAACATGAAACACATGGGCAACGGTTTTTGGGCGTGGTTTTAGGCAGGCAACGGAAAAATAGCGACTAGCGCTATGGCAAATATAAATTGGGCGCGATTATAGTTTCTTGCTCGTTGGAGCACGCTGAGTATGGCTATCACGGTCTCGAGGCTTAATTTTACTCCATGTCAAAAGCCCTAATTCATGAAACCTGCAACCCTAACTTCCATCCATGGCATTATCGTGTATGGTCAGCGAAAACACAATTAAACATGATGGTTAGTTTAGAAACATTGCACTGAACAATAATCCACAAATAAAAATGCAAGGAGATGCGTTAATTATGATCTATGATTTGGAAAAATTTGTGACACAGTCTGAGTTCCTGGTACCGTTTCAAGGCGTTTTGCTTGTTGTTTTTGATTGAGAAATGTTTAGTGATGTCTCAGGATGCTATTGGAACAAAAATTGGAGCTTGAATCGACCTTAAAGCTAGATTTCAGTGTTTGAGTTCTTAAGAGAAATTTCAATATGCAATGCTTGTTTTGGGCGCAGCTTGCAGTCCTTAATCATTAGGGTTATGGTTCTGAGTATGTATAGAGCATGTTAGGTCAAAAAGATTGAATAAAATCCATTGAATTCATTGTTTGAAGATTTGATTTACTTAAGGATCTTTTCTAATCTTTTTTCATGGTTTTTTTGTGTCAATTAGTTCCAATCAAGCCAAAACCTTCTATATTAGCATGTGCACGAAATCTCAAGTTCAAATCATGCATAAAAAGATTTGTTTAGGTCAAATTTATATTTTTCACATATTAAAATAACTTAAATGAATTAATATTGATATAAATTCAAATAAATAATTAAAAAATATGAAAATACTTCCCTTTGGGCCTAATGGTCGTGCATAGGCTTGGCATGAAGAAACTTGGAAGAAAAATGGGCCCATTTGCATTTTTAGGCCTTTTGCATCAATGTTGACTTTCAAAAATTTCCAAAAATTTCCCAACTTCCACAAGGCATAACTTGGTCAATTTTTAAGCTTTTCACATGTTCTTGGACATTTTGGAAAGGTCTTTGAGTCCTTTAACCAATGCCTTTGGTCCCATGTAATTTTGATTTACCAATCTCAAGTTATGGTCTTTGACTTAAAGTCACTTTTTGTTGACTTTTGAAAATGACCTATAATGTTGAAATTGATAACTTTTTGTGAGAGCATTTCTTGGACTTGGAACATGAAGATGAATTGTAGGAAATGTCTTTCTCTTCAAAATGAGCTTTGGATGGAATTTTTCTGATAATCCATGTGAAAGTTATGCCCTAGTCAATTTCAGTTGACTTTTTCAGCTGTCCAAATATAGCAACTTTTGCATCTTTGATGATTTCTGAGCCAAATTTTGAGAATCATGATCAAGCATTGATCAAATGATGTTTGTGGCTTCAAAATGATATATTGACCAAAAATTTGAACTTTTGACTGTCAAATGACCATTTTGCCCCTACAGTTGACTGTAGTGCAATTTAGGGTTTTGACTGTGCAATTTTGAGCTGAATGCCTTGAAACTTGATATGAGGATACTTGACCCTCTTTGTAGGCATATGAGACTTGATTGGGCCTTTGAAAAGTTCATTTGCTTGACCAGAACTCAAACCCTAGTTTTGACTGTCTAGGAGACAGTTGAGCTGCATAGTCCTTGGGGAATTTTGTGACTTTGACTTTGACAATTCTTGATGAATATGGGAGGGCAAATTTTGGGGTACAACAGTTGCCCCTGTTCAATCTTCTTAGACCTGAGGATGCAGATTGGCTGACGTGCCTTTCGTAATCCGAGGGTAGAAGATGATTGGACACTAGAGTGCCCAGAAATTTGCGCTCACATAGTAGCAATGATGATGAGGGAATGGGCTTATAGATGCCATTTGGATGTTGCTTGGATAGGATGATGGGCTTATAGATGCCATCTGGACGTTGATCGCGTAGGAGATTCCTTAGCGAGAACCTGCATACCTGCAAAACAAAAAAATGAGTACCTGACACGTCGCAGGAGCTGATTTTAGATGCTTGATATAGATATGTCCTGACTGGTTACAGGAGCTGAGTCTGGAGCTTCAAACGCTGATGAATGAACCAGGGATGGTTACTGCCTTAGCATGGATGGTAAGAGAATCCTGAATGATTTCAACCTCAACAACGCTCGTTGAGAAAATCTTGGTGAGAATTACCATCTTCGTAGTGTCAGGAAGAGAACCGAAGGACATTATAATCTCAAAGGGAGTCACCTCACTCACCGTTGGAGAGGGAACTATAGGAAATTATAATCTGAAAGGAAATATCACCTCACTCGCCGTTGGAGAGGGAAACATCTTGAAAAAGGAATTACCACCTCACACGCCGTTGGAGAGGGGACCATAAGAGAATATCACCTCACGCTCATGCCGGAGAGGGGAACATCTGAAGAAGGAATTACCACCTCACACGCCGTTGGAGAGGGGACCATAAGAGAATATCACCTCACGCTCATGCCGGAGAGGGAAACATCTGAAGAAGGAATTACCACCTCACACGCTGTTGGAGAGGGGACCATAAGAGAATATCACCTCACGCTCATGCCGGAGAGGGGAACATCTGAAGAAGGAATTACCACCTCACACGCCATTGGAGAGGGGACCATAAGAGAATATCACCTCACGCTCATGCCGGAGAGGGAACATCTGAAGAAGGAATTACCACCTCACACGCCGTTGGAGAGGGGACCATAAGAGAATATCACCTCACGCTCATGCCGGAGAGGGGAACATAAGAAGAAGGAATTACCACCTCACACGCCGTTGGAGAGGGGACCATAAGAGAATATCACCTCACGCTCATGCCGGAGAGGGAAACATCTGAAGAAGGAATTACCACCTCACACGCCGCTGGAGAGGGGACCATCTGAAGAAGGAATTACCACCTCACTCGCCGTTGGAGAGGGGACCATAAGAGAATATCACCTCACGCTCATGCCGGAGAGGGAAACATCTGAAGAAGGAATTACCACCTCACACGCCGCTGGAGAGGGGACCATAAGAGAATATCACCTCACGCTCATGCCGGAGAGGGAAACATCTGAAGAAGGAATTACCACCTCACACGCCGCTGGAGAGGGGACCATAAGAGAATATCACCTCACGCTCATGCCGGAGAGGGAAACATCTGAAGAAGGAATTACCACCTCACACGCCGCTGGAGAGGGGACCATAAGAGAATATCACCTCACACTCGTCGTCGGAGAGGAGAATATCAGAAAGACTTCTGGAAGCAGTATCAGAACGTCACCATCTCTGGATCATATCCGAAACTATATCTGAAGGATACCTGGAAGCAGCATCAGAACGTCACCATCTCTGGGTCATATCTGAAACTATATCTAGAAGGAATCTGGAAGCAGCATCAGAACGTCACCATCGCTGGGTTTACATCTGAAACTATATCGAGAAGGAATTCTGGAAGCAGTATCAGAATGTCACCATCGCTGGGTTTACATCTGAAACTATATCGAGAAGGAACTCTGGAAGCAGCATCAGAACGTCACCATCGCTGGGTTTACATCTGAAACTATATCGAGAAGGAATTCTGGAAGCAGCATCAGAACGTCACCATCACTGGGTTTACATCTGAAACTATATCGAGAATGAATTGCGATTAGTTGATAGTAGTCATTTTTGTATTGATCTTTTTCCTGAAAAGGTAGAACATAATTGTATGCAAAATCATGATGCATGAACTGTATGTTTTCAAGATCAATGAGATTCGTGTAATATGATGCATATGCATGCTATAATGATGTATGTGACGTTTTATGAATGTATGTTTTCGTCGTAGGAAAATAAATCCTTGACGGGTGCCGGGAAGTCGCATCCTGGGCTGATGTTGAAGAATAGTTGCAAGAATTCCAATAGGCGAAGATAACTCCGTTGGGGAATAAACTTGGCGAATGGAGGATTCTGCGGGGAGAAAAAGATATCCTAGCGACCATGCTGGGAAGAAATACTCTGTGGGGAGATGCTTTTGCTGGATTGCTGAGGATGACTCGCTGAGGATACCTTGCTGTATTGGAAGTATGAATGGACTTCGCTGGGGATAGGAAGACTTCGTCGAGGACGCTCTTTCCGTGGCTTTTGGCTGAGGATAACCCAGTTATATCCTGTTAAGGAAATAACTCTTTAAATCAAGCCAGATGACGCGTTCGTGCCCTGCGAGGGTAAGCTTCCGTACTTACTGGGGATAAGCTTACTGCTTGGGGATATGGATTCCATCTTTCCTGGGGAACTGGATTGGATTCTCTGGGGAAGTTTTGAACTGTATTGGTTATGTTCTTCCATGGAACCTACCCTGATACCTTGGAGGATAACAATCAGATTGCTTAGACCGCTCTTTATTGCCCCTGTTTCTATGGGGGAGGCACTTGTGGGGTGCTGACAGTTGTTGAGGGTCAAACCTTCTTCTGGTAGGCAGATGATAAGATGACGGGACATAGTCGTACGCTTTAATCCCTAACTTTTGCCTGGACCGCCCTTTCGGGTTTTCAGTCCACCGGGATACCCATTTTTGCCCAAGCCGCCTTTTCAGGTTTTCGACTTGCCGGGTGTACAGATTTTTTCATTTCATCCCTTCATTTTGCCCGAACCCTTTTGGTTCGCCGGGAAGCCCTTATTTTTGCCTAGGTATGTCAACCTAGCGGGTCTTTGATTTTGCGTAGTATTTTTTCGACTATGTCCGTGCTCTCAGGATATAGGGAGTTGCCCCTGTTTAGAAGTGTTTTGTCACCAGAAGATGTTTGATCAGGCGAGATTTGTTGTTGAAATGCCCCAAGTGACTCAGGTGGAGATTTGCCCCAGGCTGGTTGGCCTTTTGAGAGATTCTCCGAATCTTGACTGGACTGCCCCAGATGATGGACAATAGTCATGCCGTGCCCCTTGATTGGAAGTGCTTTTATTCACTAGGTATTTCTCGTGCGAATTTCCCTGCTGTTCAAACAAAAAGTCATATGCAAACAAAGTTATGTTAAAAATGCAAAGCCTATGTCTGTCTTGAAGATTTTAAAAATGCATTCTTTTTCATAAAACAAGTGAATGTTTGTAAAACGTGATGTCAACTCCGTATTTACCGTAGGCCTTAAGGAGTCAGGATACCTTTTTCGTAACAGTATGCTTTCGAACTAACCCATGCTTCAGCTAGGACTTTTAAGGGTTATAACGTGGCCAGGTTCACGGTTTAAGAAACAAAGGACAAAGGCTCAAATTATTTGTACCCACCCGCTCTTCGTGATGTTCTCCAAACCTAAACTCAGTTGATCGTGCGTTAGACCTTGTTTTGAGTCTTTGCTCTGATTTTCCGGTGATGATTCGGATGTTGATAACTTATTTTGAATAGGCAGTCATTCCTTTTTTGTTGAGGGTTTGTATGACCTCTTTATTGGTTTTGTTATCCCTTTCTTTTTTTGCCTGAACTGTTTCCTTTTTGGAATTACAGTCAGCGGGATGCCCCAGTTTCATAAGTCCCCTTTGTAGGTTTAGACTCTTTGGGCTTTTCATTTATGAATTTTGATGATGACTGCCTGTCCTATTGATTGTTCTGAACCATCACGGTCTTTTGTTTTGTTAGGACTCCTTTGGTGCCATTCGTTATGCACTTGGATCAACTGAGAGACTACCCTGCCCCAGGTTATGATTAAGGGTTTCAAAAATAAAAACTCCTACTTCTTTGGCTCTGATGGGTTGACGAGGGATTATCATCCTTATAACTCCAGTGTTTAGGGGTTGAAACAATGCCTGTACTTCATAAGCGGGGTTTGTTCAAAAGCATACTGTAATGATCGCGGTATCGTTTTCGTCATCCTCCCTCAAGAGGCCTAGAATTATTAATCGAGAGTTGAACATCAAGAAAAATATGAAAGCAATTTGCAATATAGTGAATACGAAATAATTACTTCAAAACAGACATGTGCAATGCATTAATGAAATAACAATGTTTGATATGAATAAAATGTTTAAACAATCAAAGAAAAATACAACTTGAACATTCGAATGAACAAAAGTTTCTTAGTTTGAACTAGCTATCTCAGATGGAGAATTCTCAGCGGAAGATTTTCATCTCGCCATCTGGCATGAACTCTATCGCCCCTTCGTCAATCAAATCCTGGATTTTGTTCTTCAAGGTCCAACAGTCGTCTGTAGCATGCCCCGGGCTGTCTGAATGATAAGCGCAGTGGGTGTCAGGGTTATACCTCGAAGCTGTCCTGTTGGGATTTTTGGGAGGGTCCTTTAGAGTGATCAGATTGACCTCCCGCAAGCGCTTCAGTATAAAGGATGAGGGTATATCAGTCTCCGAGAAATGTCTTCCGGGCGCATTTCGTTTACGTTGACTACCCCGTTGAGGCTGGGCTCGTGACCCTGAAGCAAGCTGAGGAGATTTTCCTTTGTCTTCTTGCCCCGCATGTGGTTGAATGATGGCTGGAGCTTCCACCTTGGCTGTTTGCCCTACTGGATTATTTTGAAGCAGCTTGGTGACGAGGACCCGGAGCTCTTCTTGTTTTTGAGCTAAGTCCTGAATGAGAGTCATTTGGCCCACCAACTGCCCCATCATTTGGATCTTCATGGTTGTCAACTCAATTCGTAGCCCTTCCAGCTGATCGTTCCTGATGCCCCCTGCATTCCCTAAGGTCAAGTTCCTGGTGAGGAGAGTCTTTATTTCTTCTTGCCCCTGGGATAGGTTCAAGAACATTTCTCGCAGTTGGGCGTTCTGAGTACGGAGGTCTTGGTTGTCTGGTTGGAAAGCCATTGCTGAAATAAACAGCGAAGATGGTGAGTGACCTGCAAAAGGGATACCTGTAATGCAATGATGAGTATGACATGTATGCAATGTTTTCAAGGACCTCGCGGGGTAAACAAGAAAGTTTGTTAGCATTTGGATCCGGTAGCTTGATTGAAGGAACTTTGGATTGTTGTTGAGAGTCCTTCTTCAAGGTCAAAGGCTCACCATATCCAGTGGGTCATAGCCCCTGACAACCTTGGCTAGGGGAACCTTCTTCAAGTGTCAAAGCTCACCATATCAAGTGGGTCATAGCCTCTGACAACTTTGGCTGGAGGAAAATAAATCCTCTTTGCCCCTTGCTAGATGTTTGATTCATCATGACCTGCATCACAAGCCCTTGAGATCCTTGAAATGGGTTAGGATGTATGCAATGGTATGCAATGGTATGATGTCATGCTATGCATGGGGTGATGTAGGTAAACCCTGTCATGAGTCCCATTTAAGGACTATAAACAAACCCTGCAAGAAATTCAGTATACTTTGTTATGAGTCCCAGTTGAGGACTATAAACAACACCTGCAAGAAATTTGGTAAACCCTGTCATGAGTCCTGGTTAAGGACTATAAACAAGACCTGCAAGTAATTTGGTAAACCCTATCATGAGTCCTAGTTAAGGACTATAAACAAGACCTGCAAGTGGTTAGTACACCCTGTTATAAGTCCCAATTAAGGACTATGAACAACACCTGCAAGACATCAAGGGTTAGATAACAAGTATGCAAGTAGTCAAGTACGAAGGCACACAAGTCACACAAGAGAAGCCCTTAGGGTTTAGGCCAGCATGAGGTCTAGGTATTACCCTCTTGAAGTTGGTGGGTTCAACCTGTCCTAATCAAAGTAACCGGGTTCTAAGGTTCCCAATATCACGGGATTGCTTTCATTGTTCATCGTTTCGATTTAGCCACTGAACTGGCGACCGAAATATTCCAGGAAAGCAACCCTCAATTGAGTGTAGTATCGAGTATCAACCAACCTCGGACTGCACCAAAGTCAGTTATCTCACTACCCTAAAGAGGCCAAGATAGTCCAATTAAGGTTCCTAAGGTCTGTTGATGCTTCACGACACCACGCGGAGGCCCCGTACTCTCCTTGACTGAACTCAAGGGTTACCGGTACACACCAAAGTGCCACATCAACGTAGCAGACTGTTTCAACCGTGTCGGTATACCCCGCACAGTTCCCTCACAGCCTTGTTGCTACTTTCTAAGAAAGGTATCCCCCAGATCCGGGTGTAGGATCTATAGAACTCCCGAGCAACCCACAATTTAAAGCACACAAGGAAAGCAATTGAAAACATAGTTATAAGCTAGCCCTAAGGTACACCTCACTTTAAGTTATATCCCCAGCAGAGTCGCCAGTTCTGTGATCGGTGGATCTGGAACTGACTGTTTAACGCTGGTTCGCGAAATGTCGCGGAAGCAAGAGTCGCCACCGTCTTTTATTTTCTCCAAATGGAAAGGACAAAAGCACAGAAAAATTCCTTAAAGAGATTGCTCTCGGTTCGGGAGGTAGGTTATAGAAAGGGAAGGTGTTAGCACCCTTTCTATCCATGGTTATCCATGGACTCTTAGATACTTGCTCACTTGTTTTCAAAATTGTTTGTTTGCTTTTCAATGTGGGTTTTAAAAAGTTTCTTTGAAAAATTTCAGTTCGACTCGTACGTCAGAGTGTTTGAAAAATTTGCTTTTGAAAGCTTTTGAAAAGTGTTGGTGAAAAGATGTTTTGATTTGTTTTTGAAATTTGAGCAAGTATCCTTGAGAACCTACCTACCCTAAGGAATTCGTCTGTGTAAATGTCCTTTAAAGTAGTGCCATCCCACCATTGAGAGGTAGGTAGCACCACCGTTGGAGGTGTTCGGGTCAATTCGATTTTTAGGGACATGGTGATCACCAGAGCAATGGGAAGATACCTTAGAAGCTACCCTCATGCCAGGTTCCCGGATCATGAGGACTTACTAAGACATCCTCTACTCGACGATCACCTTTCGAAAGGCAACAGTGAGGCGTACCCTAGGGGTGGTGTGTGCGAATTGTGTGTCACGTTTCAGTTATTTGTCTTGTCATGTTTGTTGTGATCTACGCTTGATTTTAATTTGTCCATTCATTCTTGCATGCTTGGTTAACAGTTATAAAGTTTGCGAAAAATAAATCTAAGGCTATTACAAATGGCGCGGGTCCACATCGCCAAAATTAAACCGGACCCGATTTAGCGGAAAATAAATAAAGCGGTAAAAGTGCGATAAATAAATGTACATGGCCTTGGGAGAGATACAGAATTATAATAAGCAATAAATGCGCAAAAGAAAATAATTAAAACAAAACTAGGGCGTTGGACCCTTTTACAAACAATTAAAATTAATCAAGGAATTTAAAAATTAAAAATTAAATGCTTTGGTATTTTTGTGTTTTTTAGGTTTAATGAGAAAAGGGAGTTAATGGAAATTAGATTAAAAGGCAAACCCTAATTCTAATATTTTTTAGTTATTAAGAAAGAATTAAAATATGATCTAAATTAAACCCTAATTTATTTATGTACAAATTTTAACCATAAAAATAAATAAATAAATAATTATTATTATTGTGGAAAAAAAGGGAGGAATTAAAAAGAAAGTAAAAAGTTATTACACCTAAATTCTATTTTTTGGATTTTTTATTAAAAAGATTAAAATTATAACCTAATTAAACTAAATATTTACATATATTAATTTATTGATGAAAATAATTACAATAAAATAAATATTATATTTTCTGGCATTTTTTGATCTTTATGATGTTTTTATATTTTGATTAAAATTTAAACAAACAATAATTAAAATAAACATGATAATTAAAATCAAAATTAAAAAGATATAAGGAAAAATAAAATTAGATTGGCAAACCATGGTGGGGTGTTGCCCCAAATAAGGAGGTTCAGGCCCAGCAATTCAGGTCCAACAAGCCTTGAATTCGTTGACTTTTCCAGTTAGGTACGATGCATTGACTGGCGTATGTGGTACACCTTTGATCTACGCCCTTGATTTGTTCTCCAGGACGCGTGGCTAGATGATTTTTGAGGATGCATAGCATGTATCATCACTGGCGCTGCATAGGATTTATAATTGAAAAATAATATGAGATTTGGCCAGACCTGGGATTTGAACCCAGGTCTTGAGGGTCATTCATGTCACGTGTTACCAACTGCGCTGCTGTATTTCATTTAACATATAATAAACAATAAATAATATAAGAAGAACACGTGAGCGCTTTTGGAAATTCGCGCGAAATTCAAAAGATCCAATCACGTTCAGACACGACTTCTTCTTCTTCGTTTTCCTGAAACATGAAACACATGGGCAACGGTTTTTGGGCGTGGTTTTAGGCAGGCAACGGAAAAATAGCGACTAGCGCTATGGCAAATATAAATTGGGCGCGATTATAGTTTCTTGCTCGTTGGAGCACGCTGAGTATGGCTATCACGGTCTCGAGGCTTAATTTTACTCCATGTCAAAAGCCCTAATTCATGAAACCTGCAACCCTAACTTCCATCCATGGCATTATCGTGTATGGTCAGCGAAAACACAATTAAACATGATGGTTAGTTTAGAAACATTGCACTGAACAATAATCCACAAATAAAAATGCAAGGAGATGCGTTAATTATGATCTATGATTTGGAAAAATTTGTGACACAGTCTGAGTTCCTGGTACCGTTTCAAGGCGTTTTGCTTGTTGTTTTTGATTGAGAAATGTTTAGTGATGTCTCAGGATGCTATTGGAACAAAAATTGGAGCTTGAATCGACCTTAAAGCTAGATTTCAGTGTTTGAGTTCTTAAGAGAAATTTCAATATGCAATGCTTGTTTTGGGCGCAGCTTGCAGTCCTTAATCATTAGGGTTATGGTTCTGAGTATGTATAGAGCATGTTAGGTCAAAAAGATTGAATAAAATCCATTGAATTCATTGTTTGAAGATTTGATTTGCTTAAGGATCTTTTCTAATCTTTTTTCATGGTTTTTTTGTGTCAATTAGTTCCAATCAAGCCAAAACCTTCTATATTAGCATGTGCACGAAATCTCAAGTTCAAATCATGCATAAAAAGATTTGTTTAGGTCAAATTTATATTTTTCACATATTAAAATAACTTAAATGAATTAATATTGATATAAATTCAAATAAATAATTAAAAAATATGAAAATACTTCCCTTTGGGCCTAATGGTCGTGCATAGGCTTGGCATGAAGAAACTTGGAAGAAAAATGGGCCCATTTGCATTTTTAGGCCTTTTGCATCAATGTTGACTTTCAAAAATTTCCAAAAATTTCCCAACTTCCACAAGGCATAACTTGGTCAATTTTTAAGCTTTTCACATGTTCTTGGACATTTTGGAAAGGTCTTTGAGTCCTTTAACCAATGCCTTTGGTCCCATGTCATTTTGATTTACCAATCTCAAGTTATGGTCTTTGACTTAAAGTCACTTTTTGTTGACTTTTGAAAATGACCTATAATGTTGAAATTGATAACTTTTTGTGAGAGCATTTCTTGGACTTGGAACATGAAGATGAATTGTAGGAAATGTCTTTCTCTTCAAAATGAGCTTTGGATGGAATTTTTCTGATAATCCATGTGAAAGTTATGCCCTAGTCAATTTCAGTTGACTTTTTCAACTGTCCAAATATAGCAACTTTTGCATCTTTGATGATTTCTGAGCCAAATTTTGAGAATCATGATCAAGCATTGATCAAATGATGTTTGTGGCTTCAAAATGATATATTGACCAAAAATTTGAACTTTTGACTGTCAAATGACCATTTTGCCCCTACAGTTGACTGTAGTGCAATTTAGGGTTTTGACTGTGCAATTTTGAGCTGAATGCCTTGAAACTTGATATGAGGATACTTGACCCTCTTTGTAGGCATATGAGACTTGATTGGGCCTTTGAAAAGTTCATTTGCTTGACCAGAACTCAAACCCTAGTTTTGACTGTCTAGGAGACAGTTGAGCTGCATAGTCCTTGGGGAATTTTGTGACTTTGACTTTGACAATTCTTGATGAATATGGGAGGGCAAATTTTGGGGTACAACACCAATCGAAGTGCTTGTCCATAATGCCAATCGAAAGGCTCCTTTAGAATACCAATCGAAGGGTCTTTCAGAATGCCAATCGAAAGGTACTCAAAGCACCACTCAAAAATTTTCTTTTTCCTTAGGCAAGATTTTGTGATCAACGATGCAGGGGGGAGACTTTGGAAAACATGAGAGGGCAAATTTTAGGGTGCAACAATTTGTATTGACGGGGTGAGGAAGGTCGTCACCATCCATGGTGGTTAGAATCATAGCTCCTCCCGAGAAAATGTTCTTAACCACAAATGGCCCTTCGTAAGTAGGGGTCCATTTGCCCTTGGGATCACCTTGTTGAAGTATAATGCATTTGATCACCAGATCCCCAACTTGATATTCTTGTCGTCTAACTTTCTTGCTAGACGCCTTGATCATCCGTTTTTGGTACGTTTGACCATGACAAATAGTAGTAAGTCTCTTTTCGTCGATTAAGTTAAGATGATCAAGCCGGGTCTGGATCCAGTCATCCTCTCTCAAATTTGCGTCCTTCATAATCCGAAGAGAGGGTATCTGAACTTCAATGGGCAAGACTGCCTCCATGCCATATACCAAGGAATAGGGTGTTGCCCCTGTTGACGTCCGCGTTGAGTTACGGTACCCATGGAGAGCAAATGGTAACATCTCATGCCAGTCTTTATATGTCACTGTCATCTTCTGCACAATCTTCTTGATGTTCTTATTAGCCGCTTCAACAACCCCATTCATCTTCTGTCGGTAGGGAGAAGAGTTGTGATGCTGTATCTTGAACTGCTTGCAGAGCTCAGTGATCATTGTATTATTGAGATTTGTACCATTGTCCATAATGATCCTCTCTGGTACACCATATCGACAGATCAGATTGTGCCGAATAAACCGTGCCACAACGTTCTTGGTTACTGTAGCAAAGGAAGTTGCCTCAACCCACTTTGTAAAGTAATCAATTGCTACCAGGATGAAACGATGCCCTTTAGACGCATTAGGTTTGATCTCGCCGATCATATCGGTGCCCCACATTGCAAAAGGCCAAGGAGCTGTCAAGATGTTCAGAGGTACTGGAGGTATGTGCACCTTATCAGCATAGACTTGACACTTATGACAGGTTCGAGAATGCTGATAACAGTCGGCTTCCATGGTAGACCAATAATATCATGCTCGAAGGATTTTCTTTGCCATGGTGTGTCCACTGGAATGAGTTCCGAAAGTACCTTCATGTAACTCCGCCATGATTCTTTTTGCCTCGCTCTTATCCACACATCGCAGTAAGGTTGAATCATGGTTATGCTTGTAAAGGATGCCATTATTGATGAATAACTTCACCGCGAACCTCCTCAGAAACTTCTTATCATTAACAAATGCACCCTCGGGGTATTCCTGAGCCTCAAGATACCTCTTTACCTCGTGAAACCAGGGTTTATCTGCTGCCTCTTCAGTCTCAATGTCACAACAATGTGCAGGTTCGTCCAACCTCTCAATGGTAATCTGGGGAGCCTCATTGTCCCATCTGACTTTGAACATAGAATACATCGTAGGTAGTGCGTCCGCTAACTGATTCTCCTCTCTTGGGAAGTGTTCAAAGGTTATCTCCTCGAAGTGTGGAAGCAACGTCAGTACATACTCCTTGTAAGGAATAAGATTTGGGTGTTTCGTATCCCATTCGCCTTTGATCTGGCTGATCACGAGAGAGGAATCTCAGAATACACTTAAAAACTTAATCCTTAGGTCAATAGCTGCTCGAAGACCCATGATGCACACTTCATACTCCGCCATATTGTTGGTGCAGTTAAAACATAATCGGGCAGTGAACGGAGTATGACAGCCTTCAGGAGATATAATCACAATGCCAATGCCATTACCCAAAGCGTTTGAAGCTCCATCAAAGTATATAGACCATCGGGATCCCTCCTCGGGTCCTTCATCCGGTCCAGGTGTTTCACAGTCAGTTACCAACATGATACTCTCATCCGGAAACTCGAAATTCATAGACTGGTAATTATCCACTGCCTGATGTGCCAAATGATCTGCCAACACACTCCTCTTGATTGCTTTTTGGGTCGTGTATTGGATGTCATATTCAGTCAAGATCATTTGCCATCTTGCTATTCTTCCGGACAAGGCAGGCTTTTCGAAGATATACTTGATTAGATCCATCTTTGATATCAATAGAGTAGTGTGAGTCAGCATATATTGTCTCAGCCGGCGAGCAGCCCATGCCAAAACGCAGCAATTTTTCTCAAGCAACGAGTATCGGGTCTCGTAGTCGGTAAACTTTTTGCTAAGGTAGTAATTAACATGCTCTTTTCAGCCAGACTCGTCATGCTGCCCCAACACACACCCCATTGAATTGTCGAGTACTGTCAAGTATAAGACCAAAGGTCTCCCTTCAACTGGAGGCATCAGAATAGGTGGTTCTTGGAGATATTCCTTGATCCTTTCGAAAGTGGACTGACATTCATCATTCCATCTTACCACTTGATTTTTCTTCAGTAGCTTGAAGATTGGCTCACAAGTAGCAGTCAGGTGTGAGATGAACCGAGCAATGTAGTTCAGACGTCCCAAAAAGCCTCTTACTTCCTTTTCTGTTCGGGGAGCTGGAATCTCCTGTAGAGCCTTCACCTTTGCAGGATCCACCTGAATACCTTTATCATTAACGACGAAACCCAGCAGCTTACCAGACCTCACTATGAAGGTGCACTTGTTCGGATTTAGCCTCAGTCTGTATAACTTCAACCTGTCAAATAGCTTCTGAAGATGGTCAAGGTGTTCTTCCTCAGTTTGGGACCTTGCAATCATGTCATCAACGTATACCTCAATCTCATGATGGATCATGTCATGGAACAAAGCGACCGTGGCACGTTGATACGTTTCCCCAACATTCTTCAATCCGAAAGGCATGACTTTGTAGAAAAAGGTACCCCACTGTGTGACGAAGGTTGTCTTCTCCATGTCTTCGGGAGCCATCTTAATCTGATTGTAACCAGAGAAACCATCCATAAAGGAGAAGACCTTATGTTGTGTGGTGTTGTTAACCAGAACGTCGATATGAGGCAGAGGGAAATCATCCTTGGGGCTCGCTCTGTTCAGATCCCTATAGTCCACATACATACGAACCTTACCATCTTTCTTCGGCACTGGAACCACGTTGGCAATGCACTGCGAGTAAGAAGTAACTGCTAGAAAACCGACATCAAACTATTTCATCACCTCATCCTTGATTTTCTCAAACATCTTTGGGCGCATTCAACGAATTTTCTGTTTCACTGGAGGACAGTCTTCCTTAGTTGGCAAGCGGTGAACCACAAAATCGGTATCCAACCCAGGCATATCTTCATAAGACCAGGCAAAGATCTCAACATAGTCACGCAGCATCTGAATCAACCGTTGCTTAACACTAGGCTCTAGATTTGCACCGATCTTGATCTCTTTCTTGTCTTCCTCTATACCCAGATTTACTATTTCCACTAGCTCTTCATGCGGCTGAATGGCCCTCTCTTCCTGAAGTAACAATCTAGCAAGTTCCCCAAGCACTTCAAAATCATCCTCACCTTCGTCCTCAACTTGGTTGATCAGACTTTCGAAGTCATAACTGGCAGTAGCAAAGTCGTTATCAGTGGGATCCAGAGTGGATGTAGACCTGTATATATGAGTGTGTGTGTAAGACAAATAGCTGTTTTGATAAATTGCAAGATAGAAAAGAAAAACAAGGAGTGCAAAATTTGTAATGCAAGAAAAACGTTCAATGCTTTTTATTGATGATATATGGAAATGACACATAATAAGCCCTCAAACAAAACCATGGTGTCTTGGGCAAGGCACCGGGCCGTAAAAGTTTCAAATTGTCTGTTACAAACTCAAAACAGAAGTCTATTACTGTGTAATAAAAGAAATGGGCATGAAGTCCTTCGCCGTCCAATTTCTTAAGCCACCATTGGTAGTCGGGTAAATCCAATTGTCGAAATCAGACTCTTCATCATCATCTCCAATAGCATTTACTCCCGCGTCATGTTTTGGCATAGGAGCCGTTATGACATTAGGTTTTTCCGGCGCTTCGAACTCAATCTCATTAGCTTCAATCAGATCCTGCACTTTATTCTTCAAAGCCCAGCAGTTGTTCGTATCATGCCCCGGGCTATCAGAGTGATAAGCACATCGGACTTTTGGATTATACAACGGTGATGTAGTACTGGGATTCTTTGGAGCCTCCTTCAGATCACCAAGTTAGTTTTCAACAGTTGCGGCAGAATTTGAGATAAATTCATACTGAGCCAAGTATACTGACGTTGCGGTCTCTCCACTCTTTGCTGATTGTTGCATTGTGGGGCAACAGTAGGTCTTGATATTACCACTGCATTAACTGCTTGGTGGCGTTCGGGTCGATTTTGGCTCCTCGAGCTGTAAACTGCACTAGATTCCTTCTTGAAAGGCTTCTTCTCTGTACTTGATGAAGCACCTTACTGTATCTTGCCACTCTTAATACCAGCTTCAACTCTCTCCCCGGTCATAATCAATTCAGTGAACTCGGACGATGAACTTCTGATCAAATGATTGAAATACGGACAAGACAAAGTCCCAAGAAACATATCTACCAACTCCCTATCAGCCATAGGGGGTTGTACTCTTCCAGCAAGATCTCTCCATTTCTGAGCGTAGTCTTTAAAGCCTTCGCCTGTACCCATAAACATACTCTGAAGTTGAGTACGCGTGGGAGCAAGGTCGGCATTATACTGGTATTGCTTGTAAACAGTAGCTGCGAGGTCCTCCCAGTTGCGAACATTAGCTCCTTCTAGTTGATAGAACCATTCAAGTTGAGTCCCTGACAGACTATCTTGAAAGAAATGAACCCAGAGGTTCCTATCAGCAGTATATGGTTGAATCTTTCTGACGTACAAACGGAGGTGTAGCTTTGGACAAGATACCCCGTCATACTTAGCAAAGACATGTGCTTTAAACTTGTGGGGGATCACTACCCCAGATGCCAGACCCAAATCTCCAAAGTCCAACCCAGGTACCTTCTAGATCTCCATTGTGCTCAACCGGTCTTCGAGTTGCTTATACCTATCCTCAAGAGGAGGATACTGGTCTTCATCAAAGTCAGTGTCATTGTCAGAAACAACAGGGCTAGGACCCTTCCTTTCCTCTTGATTCTCTCCTCCTCTAGATGAATGAGATAAATCAACTTCATGTCGCAAATTGTTCCCGAATATGTGACCCATATTCAGCAGAACCACCCTCTTTTTCTTCTTCTTCTTGTCCTTCAAGATAAGAGTCTTCAAATCTTGCTGTCCTTTGGCCAAATTCATGAACATTTCTTGGAACTGAGCATTCTGAGCTTGAAGAGCCTTAATAGCTTGATCAGTAGATGTTTCAGAAGACATGTTGTGCTGAAATAAACAGCGCAGAAGATAAGAAACCCGTAACGGTACATGTAATGAGGTGCATGGTAATGAAATGCGTATGAAATTATTTCAAAGACTTAGGGAGATTCAAATTTGTAAACCAAAATAAAACACACTTTTATTAGATCAAAACTTGAAACAATGTTTAACAAATGCCTTTAAGGAGTTACAAAAGAAATACTGAAAAGCAACTCTAAACTAGAAATAACAAAAGACATCAGAATTCCCATGGTCGTTTTCCTTTCATGCTGACATAATCGTTGATTGTCCTCTCAGTCTCCAGCTGCCTTGTAAGCTTCAGGATCTTCCGTTCCTTCTCATGATAATTCTCTCTGTAGGTATCCCGTTCTTCCCTTAACTGGATCCAAGACCTCTTCAATTCCCTAGATCAGTAGGCATATGAGGATGCAGGATTGTATAAGGAACCCCTTCTTCATTAGTATGCTCCACAATCACCGGTAAAACTGCTTCATATGGCATTCCCAGCTTTTGAGCACGGGCTCGAACCCACTGAAGATATGGTTGCATCGGGAGAGAAGTATTCATTCCTAGCTCATGTGGATCAGACCTGTTCACCTTGTCCCAGGCTCGTATAAATCTGCAGAGATGTCCCTCAACATCCCCCTTGAAGTAAAAAACAATGCCTGTAAGCATCAACTCATGAGGACCGTCCCTTCGAGCTCGTCCGAACTTTCGTAAGGACAAACAAGGATTATAGGTTATTCCTCCTCTAATTCCCAGAAATGGAACATTGGGGTATTCCCCACACCGATCAATGATAGCTACCTTTTCCATATCTTTAGTACTCCAAAGGATGTCCGTATGAGCAAGGGACATGAGTCTGTAAGCCCAACCCATACCTTCCTCATTCTTCAATACAGATTTGGGGAGGTGAGAAATAAACCACCTTGCCAGCAACAATGTACAACACATGAGAGTTCCCCTTCTCCGAACAGTACGTGTATAAAGAGCATGCATAATATCAGCTAAGAGAGTAGGCACTAGGTTACGAGACATGAAGATCTTGACTGCGTTCACATCGACAAAAGAATCTGAATTTGGGAACAGAACCAAGCCATAGATGAGGAAAGCCAGGATATCTTCAAATGCTTAAAAGTCCAAACTATCCCAGAATTTTTGAGCTTGATCAATCAAAAACTTTGCCAAGAAACCTTTAACCCCGCTCTGAATCTCCCAGTTAGATACTACATCAGCCATTGTTAGATGTAGGGCTGAAGCAATATCCTCTGGCCTAGGAGCTATCTCCAAACCTGTAAAGGGTGTCTGCTCTAGAATAGATATGCCAAGTAAATCAGAAAACTCCTCCAAAGTAGGGACCAACTGATAGTCCGGGAAAGCAAAACAGTGATGCAACGGGTCAAAGAACTAGAACAACACACTCATCATTTGCTCATCCAACTTTGAAGTGACCAGGCTGAGGAGATGACCATGTCTTCTAACAAAGGAAGAAGTATCAGGAACCTTTGAAACCAACTCTCTAAGCTGAGCAGGGATCTGCGCGAAGTTGATTCAAATGATATTTCTACGCATTGAAGCCATGATCTGCAAAACAGAACAAAGATGAATCTCCTCGGTCTTTGAACTGGTTAGTCTAATGAAATATGCATGTGATGTCATGATTCATGATGTCATGATACAAATACACCACAGGTATCACATATAGAAAACATGGTAAGGGCAAACAAGTCACACAATATCCCTTAAATTTCAGGCTGGCATGGAGTTTAGGTACTACCCTCTTGCAGTTTAGTTGGTTCAACCTGTACTAGTAATAGTAACCAGGTTCTAGAGTTTCTCAATATCACTGACCATCCTCGATTGGTCATAGTTCCAGTTTAGCAATCTTTTCTTGCGGCCGGAACCATCGCGAGAGTATGGTCTCAATGAGTGTAGCATACTGCTACTTTCTTTGGCCGAGTTGGTCAATTATAGGTTCTAAGGTCAATTGATGCTTAATGACCCATTAGCAGCCCCATACTCTCCTTGTTCCTCCACAAGGGATATCGGTACCAACTAATGTGTTACACCAACGTAGCTACTGTTTCAACCGTATTGGTCTACACCGTACAATTCCCTCACAATCTATTGCTACTTACCTAAAAGGTATCCCTAAATCTGGGTTAGGATCTATAGTAACTCCGATACAAAGCCCACAAAAATAAAGCAAATAGATCAAACAATTGAAAACATTATGATGAACTAATCCTAAGGTACACCCCACTTATTAGGTCCCCAGCAGAGTCGCCAATTCTGTGATACGGTGGCCAGAACCGGGACGTGTTTCCCTTTTTTAAAGGAATTTGTTGGTTTGCGTTTTGCGTTTGTGTTCGCAAAATGTCACAGAAGCAAGAGTCGCCACCGTCTTTTATTTTATCCAACAAGGAAAGGAAAAAAGTACAGAAACAAATCCTTTTTCGAGATATTTCTGAGTACGAGGGGTAGATTATAGAAAGGGAAGGTATTAGCACCCTTTTTATCCGTAGTTATCTACGGGCTCTTAGGTACTTGCTCATCATTTTCAAAATTGTTTCTTTGTGTGCTTGTGTGTTTTGAAAAGTTTTTGTTTTGACTTCGATTTAACTCTTGCTTCTGTCTTCAAGAGTGTAATGAAGTGTTTTTGAAAACTTTGTTTGTAAAGGAGTGTAAGTGTGAAAAATTTGTTTTGTTTGGATTGAGCAAGTACTTAAGAACTAATTTACCTACTCGAAAAAAGAATCGTTCTGTATTCGTTTCCTTTAGACAGTGCTATCCCACTATTAGTGAGTAGGTAGCACCGTCGTTGGAGTTTTGAGGGTCAATTCGAAAAGGGACGTACGGTCACTAAAGCAATGTTAGGATGTCTTAGTAGTAACCCTAATGTCTTAGATCAATTATCCGAGGCAACAATATCTGAGGCAACCTTTCCAAGGCAACTTTGGTCTTTCGACAAAAGGACGACCACTAAAGCATCCTATACTCAATGACTGTTTACCGAAGGCAACCAAGTGGGAGTGTACCCTAAGAGTGCACATGTGCGAGTGATTCAATTTCAGATTATTATCTTTGCACATTTTAGGGTTATCTAACTATTTTAAAGTTAAACATACATTCTTATCATGCATCCCTATATCATACATCTAACAGTTAATATTTTGCAGAATTTAAAATGCGGAATTTAAACTACGCTATTACAAGGCTTCGGGTATTTACATAGCCAAAAACAAACCATTTGAAATTAAAGCGATAAATGTAAATAAACGTCCTAATTAAACTATTACAAACTGTAGGCAGTTACATCAATATGATAAATAATAAAAATAAAGCGCGCGAGAAAAATTAGAACGAATGCGAACTAGGGTTTTGACCCTTCTATCCTAATTAAAAGAGAAAATGTTTTTTGTTGTTTTTAATATTTTTTAAAGAAAAGAATTAAGTTTTCTAAACTAAATACAAAAATTAATTAGTTAATTAATTAATTAATGAAAATAATGGCATGGCCTATTTTTGGTGTTTTTGTCATTTTAAGAAAAATAAAATATAATTAAGTTAGTAATAAAACCTATTTGTTCTAATTATTTTTAAGTTATTCACAAAATAATTAAAGTTTTACCTAAAATTAAATCTAATTAAATTAATAAATTTCTTGATAAAACATACCTAAATCTAATTAGGTGAAAAATATTTTTTGTGATTTTTTTGATAAAAAAGAAAATAGTTATTTGTGTTAGTAAATAAAATAAATGAATTAAATAAAATAAAACAAATAAAAAAAGATAAGGAAGAGATATTGGGCCTGCAATTGAGGGGGTGCAAGAATCAGAATTCTGGGCCCAAAGATGGAAGTCCACGTTGACTTCTGAGATCCAGCGCATTGCCTTGATTGAGGCACACCATGGTCATCACATTATAGCCATCAGATCTGGCTTCTTGGATTCCTGAACGGTTGGATCTTTAGGGAGCATGGTGCTTCTTTGGCTTTGTATGCACATGAGATCACCTGAAAGGAATTGAGAAAAAACACAAATGTTGGAGGCAGGGGTCGAACCCCTGACCTTAAGCCTCCTAACGCCTTAAAGCTTGCCTGGCTACCACTGGGCCAATTGTTCCATTCGTTATAATAATACAAAACAATAAACAAATATTAAAAGGCCCTATGTATCAAATCAACGCGCGAAAATTCAAATACTTGAATGGTTGGCCGCCACGTCTTCATCTTCTCCAAGGATCTATTGTTTTAAACAACAAACCTATACCAACTGACGTTCTCCGTAGCTATACCTCTGGCCATGTCAAAAATCACGTACAAGCACAATAAATCAATGGTGATGGTACCAATCCATTCGTCTGAGTCTCACAAACTTCATGGTACCCTAATCGCGGCCCAATTTTACCTGTACGCTAAGATCCCAATTTGAAGCTACAAACCCTAACAATGGTGGAATCTGATATAGGCCATATAAATGCAATTAAACAATACAGAAAGCTTGCATATGTCTTAAGGATCAAGAATATACCATTAGTTCATGCTATCAATGCCTACATCATGGAATTCGAATTCAAGAAAAGTTGGGTATCGTGACTAACTTACAGTGAGATATAAGGCTTGAAAATGCTTGCTCTTGATTGCTTTCACTAGCTGGGAATCTCAGGAAGTGATTGAGACAACTAGAAGGCCTTAAGGATGCCTGGAAATAGGAATTCATGCTCACACTTTTTAGGTATTTTTTCAAATTATGTTCTCCTTGCTGCGCCTCTTTCTATATGTATCAAGGAATGTATTAGGGTTGATAGCTGATCTCAATCTTCCCCCATTAATGAATTGGATCTTGATTTGATACACCTTGAAAATCTTTCCAAAAATGGCTTAATTCAATCTTTTTGTACACACCATGCCTTGATACGAATTTGAATATTTTCTAGCTGTATAATAAAACCTGAAACAAGCACAAAATCTTTTGTTTTCAATATTTTTGATTTTATATGATTTGTTTTGATTTAAATTGAATTAATTCAAATCAAAATCAAAATAAATAATAAAAACATGATAATGACAAGTGTCAAGGGCTAGAGCTCCTGGACCATGTTGCTAACTTAAAACAAGTGAAAAAGATTGGGCCCATTTGGCAAAAATTGGAGTTTTAGGCATAGTTGACTTTTGGCAATTTTGCAAAAAAGGTCAACTTCACCAATGCATAACTTCCTCGATTTTGACTCTTTGGATATGTTCTTGGACTTTTCAGAAATATTGAGATGTACTCTAATTAACCCTTTTTGTATCATCTCAATTTGACATTCCATGCTCATGTATGAAGCTTTTACAAAAAAGGTGTTTTTGTTGACTTTCCAAAATGACTTATAATGTCCAAATTCATAACTTCTTGTGAGTGCATATTTTGAACTTGGGAGATGAATATGGATTGTAGGGAATTTCATCCTATTCAAAATGAGATTTGGATGGGTCATTTCTCATAAAGTATGAGAAAGTTATGCTTGGTCAAACTTGAGTTGACTTTTCCTACAAAACCCTAATTTAGCAACTTTTGAGTCTTGATGAATTATGAGCAATCCTTGATGAATGATGATCAACCCTTGATCAAATGATGAAATATACTTCAAAATGAGGATGTTGACCAAAAATCTTGATGTTTGACTGTATGTGGGCCACAGTTGACTTTTGCCCTAGAATAGTCGATTTTCAGGCCTTTGAGTAATTGATTGAGCAAACTTCCTCTGTAGGGCTTGAAACTTGACATGGATGATCTTGAGAACATATTAGGACAATGTTGAGAATTTGGGGTCCCTTGGACTCAAGTATCTTGATGCAACATGAAACCCTAATTTGAGGTAGACTGCCTTAGGAGAGAGCTTGTTTGGCCAACCCTTGGACTACCTTGAGCAATTGGAGGATCTTTCTTGAAATGTTTTGAGAAATATGGGAGGGAAAATTTTGGGGTACAACAGGCGGTCCAGGAAAAAGTTATGGAATTAAAGCGTATGACTATGTCCCATTGGATCACGTTACAGACAACCTTTAGCATCGACTGACAAACTCAAACAGTTCTAATCAATCTAATCAGCTTCGGACAAAGCAGCAAGTGGACGAGACGCTCAGAGACACAAAGGCTATAGCAGAATGGGAACCCCATGGGATCATTTCATATAGCTATCTTTTCTTTGTATCATTTTTTGTATTCTACAACGACATTCTCTTACTAGAATATTCGTCTCGTTGTATAAAAAAATACTTATTCAAGTTAATACAAAGATATTCCTTTGAAAGTGCAAACCTATCTGTTTCTCTTTTATTTTCCGTATTTTGTTTGCAAAAACGTCCAATGATTATTTTTTAGCATATGCATTTGAACATGACTACTGTTTACAAATGAGCAAAAAAAAAGAGGAACAGAAAATAGAAAGACAATCACTAATGGCTTTAAGAAATAGGATAATATCTTTAGACTATTCCATAAAATCCCCCGTAGGTACTTTCCCAGCAAGAACGGAAGCTGGGACATCCCACTACAGGATCGCTAGCATATCTCCAGTATGCAGCCTGATGGTATCAAATACTCTCACATCCCCGACGGAACAAAACTTCCAGTTACTGCTCCAAAGATTCCCCCAGTGAAAGTCGCCCGGTTTCTCAGGATTCCCCAGTAGGATTTCACGAGGTCCACAAGCAATGCATGGAGTTTCCCTTCCACAACATAGTTTATTTCTCTAATAAATGGAAACTCATCCGTCAACATTTCAACTTCAAAATATGAAGACTTACACTTCTCATTCCCAGCAGTACTTAGGGATTTATTTTCCTCGACCCCAACAACACTGCGGCATAACAATTAACGTGTCCATACATTACACCCATACGTCATAGCATTGACAACACAGATGCATATAGCACAACCTCATTCATTTTGAGAAACCACATTATATCGTGCATTTCATACATCATGTCATTGCATGCAACTAACCTTTCACCTTTTCAGGAAAGATTAATTAACAGAAAATTATCGTCAAATTCCCAACAAGTCAGTTATAGATCAATTCCAGAGAAAGGACTGATCGACCATCTACATAACAGATATTTCCTTCAGACCCCTGCTGGTTCAGTTTAAATCTCTCAATAATTTGTTTTGATTCTTCTCCAGATCCCTGCCGGTTCAGTTTGAATCTCTCAACAGTTTAATCTGATTCTTTCCCGCAGACGTCTTCTCTGATCCAGATAAATCTCTCAATGATTTGTTCTTATTCTTCTCCAGATCCCTGTCGGTTCAGTTTAGATATCTCAACGGTTTATTCTGATGCTTTCTCGCATACGTTTTCTCTGGTTCAGATAAATCTCTCAATGATTTATTCTGATTCTTCTCCAGATCCCTGCCAGTTCAGTTTAGATCTCTCAATGATTTATTCTGATGCTTTTCTGCAGACGTTTGCTCTGGTTCAGATAAATCTCTCAACAATTTATTCTAATTCTTCTCCAGATCCCTGCCAGTTCAGTTTAGATCTCTCAAAGGTTTATTCTGATTCTTTCCCGCAAACGTTTTTTCTGGTTCAAATAAATCTCTCAACGATTTATTCTGATTCTTCTCCAAATCCATGCTGGTTCAGATAAATCTCTCAACGATTTATTCAAGGTACCCTTTTATTGTTTTCTATAGCACAACATGATTAGGAAACTTGTAATTTGTATAATTACCATGACATTCATTCTTGTGCATTACTTGTTTTTTGATTGAATCACTTTAGTACCAAACCTCCAAATATGAGGAAGCTTTCCATTGTTCATATATGAAGGAGACCAACATTCTTATTTTAACTAGATTTTATTATGTTTAATATTTTAGTTGTGTTGATTGTATGAAAGCATGAACATGATCAAGACATTTTTGTTTCATTTTGAGTACAACTACCAGGTCAAATAGTCAACTTACCTTATAAGTGAGCGAAAATTCCTAACCCCTTTAAGCCTTTTTGTCAATATCCCTGTACTTGAACTTGATGCTTGTCTATGAGTGTTTAGTTCACTTTTTGAATGGATTTTGATTTTTTTTTGTTTCTTGAACCCTCAACCATTCCTTGTTGTTTGAATTTTTAGTTTGCCTTAGAAAGTATGGAGTATTCACACTATGAAGTTGGTTAAATTCAAGTTGGGGAGAAAATGATTGCTTGCTTATTTGTTGGTTGCTATGAGGCTGATAAAAAGAAAATAAAAAAATTGTGAAAAAGAAAAGAAAAAGAAAGAAAAAACTTTGAAAAATAAAAAAATAGTAGTATCAAATAATTGTGCTAAATAATTATTGTGTATGGTGTAACATTTGGGAAAGTAGAAGAAGCTTTAATGAATCTTGTTGCTTTATCCTTTGTGAGTTGATCACTCCCTTAGGGTTAGATAAGTTTTTGTTTCAATTACCTTTAGAAATTTCCCCTTGTTTGTTAACCAAGTCACATTTCAACCTTGAAAAGCCATTGTGATTCTTGCTTTTATGTTTCCAATGTGAGTTTTTAGGTGAATGCATAATTTAGTCTTTTGTTTGCAAGATTGTTGGATGAGTGTCAAGTTTTTTTCATCCCTCGATGAATTTTTGCTAGGTGTGATTCATGATTTGAGCTTGTATTGTTTTAGATTGTTTGGTATGATTTTTGTATTTAGGATTCGTTTCGTTTTCATGTTGTCGTTGTAGGATTATGGTAAGTTTTGCCTTGTTTATACGTTTTATTTGAACCATACATTTGTTTTTAGTTTTATAAACCTGTTTTTGATTGTTGCTTTTTATTTCTTTAAGTTTGTTTGAGTACAAGCAATGTTTTAAGTTGGAGAGAGTTGATAAGTGTCAAAATGTCGTTATTTTGTGTTGTAAAATATGAAACTTTTGAACTTTATTCTTTTGTTTTTATAGTAAAACCCTGACTTTTATGTACATAACCGTTTAATAGTTTATTCGTGTAAATATTGTATCGATTAACAGATTTTATCCCATTTTTGTAAGATTTATCCCATCGTTGAAGCATGGAACATTCAAGATTGAATAAAGCTTCAAGATGCAAGTTTTGGAAGAAAATAAACATTCTTAGGTCAGGCTAAGCGCAATCATAGCGTTTATGTTGATTGGCTAGGCAGAGGTGAGCATGCTAAGCATGGTCTGAGGGCGCTTAGCAAGCTCTAAGGCAGTTTAGTGAAATAAAGGGGAGTGTTCTTAGCGCGGTTGAGCAGGCTAAGCGCGGTCTATGATTTTTGCTTTTATATAAATAGTTTTAGACAAATTTTTAGGTTATGGTTTTGGGTATTTTGAGTCCCAACTCCACCCCTTCCATTCTTTGATGATTGAGCTTAGAAAACACCAATTGGGGTTGTATCTTGATGATCGAAGGTGGGTTTGCTTCAATCGGAGTTGACAAATCGAGCAATTCTTGTTCATTTTCTTCTTTCTCCTCTTTGTACCTTCATTTGTTGGTGTTTTGTATGTAAATATACTTTGTCTTGTATGTATATTTATTGCTCATGGTATTGTATAAAATTGTTTTTACAAATCAATATTGATGCTTATCCTCGTGAGCTTGCTTAATGTTTGGGTTTGAGTTGCTATAGACATATACGATTTAGATCCGAACTTAGGATGAATATATGTTAGTTTCTAAACTCTAGAGACAAATTTAGACTTAATGATCACTTATAGTATCATCTCTTAATGCCTCCATGTAGTTTAAGTTGTGCGAGACATCGCTGGCGAGAGCGAAACATTTGATATCTCACTTTGCATTAAAGATAACCTTTGTATGAGTGATACATGATGATATTGACGGTTATTTTTGGTTGAGTGCAATTGAGTAGTACATTTAAGTATTTGACAGGTATATGAAATTCAATTCCTAGAGTTATCTCCTCTCCAAAAAGTGTATTTATTTTATGTTAATAACTTTAATTTCCGTACCTCATACCTTTAAAATCCATTATAACCCAAGATTAGAAACACATAAACTATTGAATGACATTCTTTCCGTTGCATTGTTCCCTGTGGATACCATAAAACCCAGAATACTTCCAATCTTTTGCTTGTCACTTTACTGCGTCAACATACATAACCATAAGGAAAGACTGGTTACTAAGGGCTATAAGCAGATTCATGATGTAGACTATGATGAAGCTTTTTCACCAGTTATAATGCTTAAATCTGTTAGGATTTTACTTGCTATCGATGTATATCATGATTACAAAATATGGAAGATAGATATCAAGACTGCTTTCCTTAATAGAAATCTTTTTGATAACATTTACATGACACAACCTGGAGGATTTGACATACTAGAAGAAGCCCAAAAGATATGCAAGTTACACCGATCAATCAATGAATTGAAGCAAGCTTCCAAAAGCTGAAAATTTTGTTTTGATGAAACGATAAAACAATATTGATTCAACAAAATTGAAAATGATTCTTGTGTCTAGAAGAAGGTTAGTGGGAGTATGGTAATCTTCCTGATATTATATGTGAATGTCATATTACTCATTGGAAACAATGTCCCTACCTTGCAGCAAGTGAAAACGTGGCTAGGGAAATGCTTTTCTATGAAGGGCCTAGGTGAAACAACCTATATATTAAGAGTCATGATCTATAGAGATAGATCAAAAAGACTGCTTAGCCTAAGTCAAAGTACATACATAAACAAATGTTAAGGCACTTTAATATGCATGATTCCAAGAAAGGATTCATACATGTGCAACATGGAACATGTTTATTAAAAACACAATTCCCTCCAACTAAGGAAGAAAAGGATCGCATGAATAAGATTCCATATGTATCTGCAATAGGATCTATCATGTATGCCATGTTATATACTCGATCAGATGTCTTGTATGCTTTAAGTGCAACAAGTAGGTACCAATCTGATCTCGGTGATGTTCATTAGGTAGTTGTCAATAATATCCTTAAGTACTTTAGAAGGACTAAGGACTCATTATTGGTATATGAAGGCCAAGAAGATCTCGTTGTAATTGGATACACCAATGCTAGCTTCCAGACAGATAATGATGACTTTAGATTGCAATATGGTTATGTGTTCTGTTTAAATGGTGGTGTTGTGAGTTAGAAAAGTTCAAAGCAAGATACAATTGTTGATTCTACAATCGAGGCCGAGTATATTGTTGCCTCAAATGCAACAAAAGAAGTTGTTTAGATCAAGAAGTTCATTAGTGAACTTGGCATAATCCCTAGCATTATAAATCCCAATGATCTCTATTGTGATAAAAATAGTGTTATCGCATAAGCTAAGGAGCCTAAATCTCACCAACGATCCAAACACATACTTAGGAGATATCACCTCATTCGAGAGATAATAGACTTGGGAGATGTAAAGATATGCATAGTACCTACACTTGACCATGTTAATGATCCAATAACAAAGACTTTTGCACAGTAGAAGCATGATGAGCATACTAGATCTATGGGTATTAGGGGTGTGTCTGATTGACTCTAGTGTTAGTGGAAGATTGTTGGTGTATGTCCTAGATGCCAATAGTTTTGGTACTTGTATCGATTATTTATTAATAATAAAAGACATTTATTTATTATGTTTATTTTTCCAAAATAATAAAGTCCATGGAATAATCTTCATACTAAACACATTGTTGAAACCTTAATAGGTCATGATAACCTTTTGTAGCTCAATAAATCCACATATTTTTGACAAAATTTTCATCATTCATCATAATATGTATATGTAATGTATGTAAGTGCAATGTATCTAAGTTTTTATATTATGCAAATAGGACATAATCTCATTAATAAAGAAACCAATTCATATTAAAAACTTTCTAACATTTGAAAACTTAGCAATACATTACTTAATCTATGTTGGAGTACTAAATATTAATACCAACCTTCATGAATGAGATGAGGTAGTCAAAATGCAACATATAAACAAAATGAAATGAATAATTATAGAGTTAAATACATAAACCTCTTGTAATGTTAGCGAGTTTTGTTTTTAGCCCCTGGTAAAGTTTTTATTTAACCCCACTTATGTTATGTAGATTCCCTTATAGAACCCCCAAATAGCCAGGTGGCATGAAAGATTCACTTGGTATTTCAAACACTGGCCACATTGTATATTTTTTTTTATGGTTTTTGGGGGTTCTATGAGGGAATCTACATAACATAGGGGGGGGGGGGGTTAAATTTTTTTTTACAGGGGATAAAATTAAAACTCACTAAAATTACAGGGGGATTTGTATATTTAACCCATAATTATAAATGTACCTACATTGCACCACGACGTCGGTGAGACTTGGAATCATAAGAGAGATTTTCTGGTTACTTATCACCCATACACTGTACGTCGCCCCACAATTGTTTTATTGTGTCTCTGCCAATGTCGCTATAAACTTGTGAGGCACCGAGGATGGGGGTGCGACAAATTTTATTTTGCTGTCGTTTCATTTTTCACTGGCGCAAAGTGAAAAAACGAGGGAACATCGTTTCGTTTTAAGTTTTTTGATATTTTGACACTGTTTTTGTTTCAAATTTACTTTCATAAAAAGACGAAGAAGCACGTTTTCAATTTTGTTTTTAACATGAAGCGTGTTTCAATTTTGTTTTGATATTTTTGATTTTTTTATAGAAATTTTTAGGTTCAAAAATTAAAAAAAATGGGCCTCATAGAATTTGAGACTTAGTGCTACAGAGTTATTCGCTCTTGTAAAGGACTACGACTGATGTTAAACAATTGGTCTATATAAAATCTACTTCTTTCAAGGGGTATATGTATTATTTAATTCACCGATTTACAATTATTGAATGATTTGACATCAAATATCGATCCTCTTCTGCACCTAGAATAATAGAAGTTAATTGGTATTTTCCTAGTCATATTTGGATTAAGTGCACTAGAGATTGAAGTTTGCACCTCCTTTCAATCTAAATGGCATGAAATCATGTTTGTCATTGAATATGTTAACCGAAAGAATTTGATAAATCCTTGGCTTGAAATTCACTAAGTGCTAGCAATTCCTACATTTTCTTATATGAATATCTGTAACATTTTTTAATTAAATGAAAAAATACTTTACACACTATACATTCATTTAGATTTAAAATATCTCACATTTTCAAAAAGAAACGCACGTGCACATAGATAAACTAAAATAATTTTTTATTTTATTGATTGTGACATTTTATGAGATTTATTTCATATTTGTGTTTTTAAAAGTTTTTTAGAGAAATGTGTTGAACATGTCCAACTATTATATTTATTAGATCTTTAATGAGTTGAGTTTTACATCTCATCCTTTTTATTTTTTCTATTTATTCAGTAATTTACATTTATTAAAAAATATATATTGTAAAATCTAAAATGAAAGAAAAAAATTATTAATGAAACTAAAACGAAAGAAGAAATATTACTTTAATGTTATATATATTTTTTAATGAATTTCAAAACTTTATTACATCAATAGAATTTTAGAAACCAAAAGTAAAAGTTACTAAAAATAATTTTAATGTTTGCCTCAAAACAAAATTTTTTAATATTAAAAAAAAAAATATTTTATTATTATTATTATTTTGTCTTTGCCTAATGTACATTATATATATTTTTCTTCAAACGTTCAGTGTGATCGTGTTCGACCCATTCCAAATTGATTGGGCTTTATAATAAAATTAAAAGCCCAGTTATAAGACAAAGGCCCAATCTAAACCCATAAAAACTAGGGTTTGATTATATTACAGGTTCCTCTTTCGTTTTGTGCCAAACACTGCCGAAAACCTTGCACAGTCTTCAGGTATCTCTCTCGTTTTCTAATTCTCGATTGATAAATTATTTGCATCTAAGCTTAATTTATGCATTCTGTTCTCAAAATTGCATAATTTTAGAACTAGATTTGTTGTATTTGTATAGGGTTTAGGGTTATCAGAAGTTGAAAATGGTGGAGAAGGGTGCAGGTGGTAGAAAAGAGGAGGTTGTTACCAGGGAGTACACGATCAACCTTCACAAGCGTCTTCATGGCTGGTATGCTCTGTTTCCGATGAGTTTTTACTGCATGATTTAACTGCTTAACAATCATTTTTTCAGTTTTGAATGATTTTGTTTTAATTAGGGTCTCAATTTTTTATAGATCCATCAGGGTTTTTGATTTACGTATCTATGGATGTATTCTGTTTATTTAATGATGTTGATTTAGGGCCGCTTATTTAGTTCTTATAGAACAAGTGCTTATCAAAATAAGCACTTATGAAAAAGCTTTCATAAGCTATATTTCTAACAAAAGGTAACATAAATTTAAATTATTTTTATTTGTGCTTTCTTTGATAATATAAATTTAAATTCTTATAAAAATAAGATAAAAAAAGTTTATTAACAATGCTGTCTCAACTTATGGCATAAGATAAGCTCAAATGAGCTAATCCAAACAGGCCCTTAATCAATGATAGCTTTTGCTATTAGTTATTACTGCATTTAGATATACAAATTTCAGTTCTGAATTGAAATAGAATAAAACTGAGTTTTTTTTTTTTGTGTTTGTTAAATCACTGATTTTTTTCGTGTTGATTTAGATTGAACTATGCTGTTGGTTTTTTAATGTTTGAGGTGTATCGAAATTGCAAACACATCCTCAATTATATTATTTTCTGTTAAGTCCCATTTTGGTCTTTGTGAATGTGTTTTTAGTCATTTTGGTCCTAAAATGTGATTTTTGTTAGTCAATTTGATGACTTTGTTACTCAAATCTTATCATTTTGAAGTATACAAATGATATAGTAGCTAATGATTTATATATTTGTTGTTTTTTATTTGAAGTTATCATTCATCTTTTATCTGTATATTCATTAAAAATAGGTCTTCCAATTCACAACTTAATCTTGTTTAATTTTTGTATTGTTTGGAGATAAATTCTTTTAATGTGGTTCATGTTGTACGTGTAATTGCATTATTGGATCTCTTACTAGTTTCTGTCTGTTTGATAATAAACAGCACATTCAAGAAGAAGGCACCAAAAGCTATCAAGGAGATAAGGAAGTTTGCTCAAAAAGCCATGGGCACTAACGATGTTAGGGTCGATGTCAAGCTGAACAAGGCTATCTGGAGCCAAGGAATTAGAAGTGTTCCCAGGAGAGTCAGAGTACGCATTGCGCGCAAGAGGAACGACGATGAAGATGCAAAGGAGGAATTATACTCCCTTGTTACAGTTGTTGAAATTCCTAAGGAGGAGCTAAAAGGTTTGGGCACCAAGGTCATAGATGATGAAGATTGATTTATCATTTATCTATCTATCTGTTTTGAAGCCTGGAGAAACATATATCTAGTTTTTTTGCTTAATTAAGTTATTGTTTTAAGATTGTTAAAGTGCTAATTTTGCTTAGACATGAGACGTTTTTTATATATCACTTGTTTTTGTGTTTCTTCTATTGAGATGGTTGAAAAAAGAATTATTCATTTCTGGCCTCGTTTTGTTTATTTCTTCTGTAGTGTGTTTGAGAGATTTTAATACAGGTATGGTATACTTGGAAAACATATACTTGTCGTAGGATTAAATAACAAAACTTAGATACTCATCAATAAGATTAAATTCTCAAAATTTTTAACTAGTTTTAATATCCAAACCCACCTTACGTTTTAAGAGATTAAATATGAACTATTAAAATGAACTCTTAAAAATAAAGAAGAGAATAATGATTTTATCAAATTATTTTGATTAATTAGTGATATGTATTTATCAAATTATTTTGATTAATTAGTGGTATGTATTTTGGGATAATTTTTTTCTGTATTCTTTTAAATGCGACACTTATTACACTTATTTTGAGACAAAGAATTAAATTTGGTTAGCAAAGTTAATTATGTACTAAGTTATATTGATTAAACTTGGTTAGTTAAGTTAATTGCACCAAATTAGTTATGATGGATAAACTATAAACTATATTTCTATATATAATAGCATACCAAGTGTTAATGTAAGATTTAATAAAATATTCGTTGTATCATATATGTTATCAGAGCAAGGTTAACTTGCTTGGGAAATCTGAAGCTGCCTCCAGAAATTTATTTCACATTGTCTATGCTTCTTCACAAGATATTAATCTTTCACATGATATTGTTCTTGAACCTATTCATTTTATTAAGATACATATGTTATTGTTTGTGTCTTTACTACTCATATCATATCATTAAACCTATTAGCATCAAAGTATCTAATGGATCTCTCAAATCATTTCAAAAATTTCATACACAATCAAAATTAATGCTGGCTTGACAAATTACAATGTTTAGTTTGTGCTTGAATTTAACTACAATTTGATTTCAACATCTAGCTTAACCACTACACTCTTGTTTTAATCATTGTTTATGCCTTATTTAGGAGCATCATTGAAGATGATTCGTTTATACTGCATTATTATAGATGACTTCACAAGACACATTTGGAGTTACCTCATGAAAGGAACATACGAGACAAAACCTCTAATTATACAATTGATTATTTATGCTCAAACACAATTTAACTACAATTTGATCACTCATTGTTCATCAAGCAACTTGCTAACAAAATTACAATGCTCTTCATTTATGCGCATAACTTAATCTTATTAGTCAATGATCTTGATGAGATTGATTTCATCAAAAGCCAACTTGAAAGTGCCTTCAAGATTAAGGAACTTGGCAATTTAGGTTTTTTTTCTTGGCATAGAGTTGCCAGATCAACTATGAGCATTATTTTTTTTAAGGAAATACACATATTTTTTATAAATATAATAATCCTAAAGAGTAATAAATTAAATAATTTTTTTGAGTTGTGTTTTAAAATTAATTATCTTACTATCAATTCACTAATTATTAATTTTTATATTTATTCATGATCAAATATCAATATTACAAAATATATATAAACTTGCATTGACCGTTAGTTTTGATTTTTCTCATTCTCATCTTACAAAAACAAAACAAAATAAAATAACGCGTGCCACGTGGAAATAAAAACCGCAGTTGCAAGTTCCTTCGATCTTCGAATCAATCTACCGATGATGAAACCAAAACAACACTCATAACCCATCATCGCTTTTTCTTTCTACCACCTACCCAGATCCCGAGTTTCAACCCTTCGTTCTTTTCACGATTCGAACCGATTCAATTTTCACTATCTGATTCAATCGATCGCAAATAATCATGTTTAGCAGAGTTTTTGGTAGACCTAAACAGGAAATCAGCAACAATGCTCTTGCCACTTTGGATAAGTTAAACGAGGTACTATTTCTAATTCTAATTCTATTTTTCTTTTAATTAGTATCAATTTCAATTCTAGATTCAATATAACTGTTTTAGTTGAATTCATTATGCTATATATTTTTTTTTTTATAAATTTTTTATGTTGCAATTAGTTTTATTTGGGTGAATAACTTAACTGAACGGTTGAACTATTTTTGAGAGTTTGTGGAAATAAGTTTGATGGGCATGTCATAAGTTGTTTCTATATGCTCTCGCAAATGGATTGGAAAGTTTTTTGTTGTTGTTGCAGATAAACTTAAATAAGTCAATTCAAACGGACGGTTAATTATGATCTTAGACTTAAGTGGTTTGGGTATGGAGAGAGAGTAGTGTAGATTATGTGGTAAGGAGAGTATATCAGACGGAGAGAAGTCAAACATCTAGAGTTAGAGGAAGATTTAGAAAAGCCATATGAGAAGTTATTAAGAAAGTTATCGAGATTAACGATTTGGATAGAAGCATGATCTTAAATAAAACATTATGGCGATAGTTGATCCATGTAGCTGATCCCACTTAGTCGTCGTTGTTGTTGGTTAATTGTGACCTTGCTGCATGATTAATGCTAAATAACTTCATGCCAACTCTAATTCTTACTACTATACTTAACCTATGAGCTTTGACTGAGTGTTGAATAATACATAATAAGTAAATACATTGATTTCCCTATATTCCATTTAAGGTAGTGTTTGGATAAATAGCTTAATTAAGTGCTTATGATATAAATTCTTAAGAATATTATGGACTCCATCAACGGTTGGGATTGCAACACCGTGAATATGCAAAGACTCAGCCTGACGATAATTTGGAGCTCCTTCGATCTGAGGAGACAAAGGCTTATTCTGGCAATTAGGAAAATGGTCGCTCTTCAGAATCGTCTTCTTTCCAAGTACGGAACCTCCTCGTATTCTCATCACTTCCTCTGGTTCCTTTGCTATCCTCAACATCTTCAACTTCCACAATCACTTTCACAGTTTCACTCACTTGTTTCAAACGTCGCGCCAATGCAGAATTGCAAACTACTGTAATGTCTTTGTGTGAGCTTATCTATAGTTTTCAAGTGAGTTTATATATGCTGTCTACTTCACAGAGATTTCCATTTTTGGATTATGAAGCTTCAATTTCACTTCATTCTTTATAAATCTTCTCTGGGGAAAATATTCTGTACCTACCAAAAATCCTTTTTCTAACAGCAACCTGAAAAGCGAGAGCAAGAAGAGAAATGTGTCTGCGTCTTGTGATGTGATTGAACTTCAAAACGCTAATCACTGTTTATTTTTAATTAGTTAACTAATTGAATAGTGTAAATATGTTTAGCGCGTAGTATATTTTTTTTGTTACTTTATTAACTAGTGGTTTGTTTAGAAACCGAGTTTGTTTGGATGGGTTATGCTGTGAATATTTCTGTAACAAAATGTAAAATAGTTTAAACCAATTTCATATAACCTATAAGTTGTTTTCACAAGCTATCTTGGAGGATGTATGAGAATAGGCTGAACGCATATTATGGGCTTGTCATAAGTTGTTTCTATAAGCTCTGACAAGTGTTTATGTCAGTAGATAAGTTCAAGTTAGGCAATCCAAAGAGGCTGTTAAACCTTTTGTTAATCGGCACAAAATTACATTAAAATACTCCTTAGTATCTATCTATATTTTCAATTTATGAGCACCCCATTGGCAGAGAATATTCTTGTAATTCTTCTCATAGTCATAGCATTTGAATATTTATCTGAGTTCTATTGTTGAATATGTCTGCTTTCTCTTTTGAAGCATGTATCATATATGTATATAGTGCATATATCATGTGACTATAGATGTGTGCAATGCTTATTGTTATCCATTCATTTTGAGTGTTAGTTTACAGTTTGAGATTGAGTGAGTGGATTTAATAATTTCAATTTTGTTGTCCTTTGAAATTATAGACACTTGAAATGCTAGAGAAAAAGGAAAACGTACTCCTTAAAAAGGCCGGGGCAGAAGTTGAAAAAGCCAAAGAATTCACTAAAGGAAAGAACAAAAAGGGTAGGTTCTTAAACTGAATTATTGTACTTGTTATTTAGAATTTTCTGTAATCCCCACTTTCCTTATTTTTAATTACACGTGACTCGTGTTTTTGTTTTATACAGCGGCTATTCAATGTTTGAAGAGGAAGAGGTTATATGAACAGCAAATTGAGCAGCTTGGAAATTTCCAGCTGCGTATTCATGACCAGGTGCAGATGCAATTGTATTTAGCAGAGTTATCAATCCCAGATAGCAGAGCGGAGCGACCGACCCCAAAAAGGGGATAGCAGATAGCGGGATAACCGCTATTTGACTATTTTTTAGAGTAATTATATGAATAATCTATAAAACATATATTTAATGTAAAACCAAACAAATAAAAGAGGAAGAAGAGGAATAGAGTTATTAAATGATTATTACTTACAAAAAACAGAGGTAATGAAAAACAGATGTAAAATCAAACCAGATTTATTTATTTTAAGGGTAAATCTGGGTTTTCGCGTTCAAAACAGTTCAAACCTGTTTGGACCGGGAAGCACCCTGCTCCTGCTACCCGCTAAACATCAAATAGCGGAGGGTCACCGCTCCGGGCCGCTTTCCCCGGATAGCGCCACTATCAGCCGCTATTGATAACTCTTGTATTTAGTATTAGTTCAGACAATGGTTTATATATTATTATTAATCTTCTTTTGCATCTTATGGTGATAATTTGTGTTATAGATGATAATGTTAGAAGGTGCAAAAGCCACCACGGAAACAGTGGATGCGTTAAGAACAGGAGCCGCTGCTATGAAGGCCATGCAAAAAGCAACGTACATACTGCTATTATATGATTCTAAATCTTTAACGAGCCGTTGATTATGATTTATGACATTACTATGGTCCTGTTTTGATTTGTTTATTTGAACTTATCTACTAGCATAAACATTTGCAAGACTGTTTAGAAGTTGTGAAAACACCTTATGACATGTTTATAGCTGTTTTTCTTCTATATCCATAAGATCCTCAGTATAGCATATGAAATTATGAATAGCTTATAGTTTATATGTAAACAATTTGACTTTATTTTATCTTTTATTAAAACAAATTGTTTTTACATAAGCACTTATATGATTAACATGTATGCTGTAAGGGCTTAATTATGCTGTTCATCCAAACATGACCTAAGTTTGCTTCTGTTTCTTTTTTCAGGAATATTGACGATGTTGACAAAACCATGGATGAGATAAATGAACAGACTGAGAACATGAAGCAGATTCAAGAAGCATTGTCAACTCCAATTGGTGCAGCAGCTGATTTTGACGAGGTAACTCTCTCAAATATTTACTTATTTGTTATGTCGGTTGTAAGCAGGATATTTGTACCTTTTAATTGTTTATAGTGTTTTAGACCGCCAATGCATGTCCATGAGTGTTGGGATGACTCAGTTTACTCATAAGAGGGCAGGGGTTGTAATTCTAACAATGAGGCGTTCTGAATTTGTTGTCCTTTTCAGGATGAACTAGAAGCAGAACTTGAAGAACTGGAGAGTGCTGAGTTGGAAGAACAGCTTCTTCAGCCAGCAACTACAGCTCCTGCTGCGACATCGTACGTACCTGCTGGGCGGCAACCTACACGCCCTGTTCCTGCAAAGCCAACTCCTGAAGAAGATGAATTGGCAGCTTTGCAGGCTGAGATGGCACTTTGATCGGGTACCTTTTCTCGTCTGTGACACTACCGATGGATTTGTATTGTTATCTATGCATTAGTTTCTTTCATCTGACCTGGTGTTGCATTTAGCATGTCAGTTAAATGATATGTTATGTCAAACTTTTATGTTTTTCCTAAGCCAGAATTATTTTAGGTAGTTGTTCTATTTGGTTTTTCCGCGGCTGGCTTAGCTTAAGCTAGAATTTTGCTAGCTTTGTTGTCCATGACGATAAGTGTCTCCCACGACAAAGTGTAATCCTTAACTAAGGACTCTGATGTAGAGAATTCCACTTCTCTCCTTCTGGCTTTATATGTGTGAAATTATTGAACAGAACAGATGTATATAAAAGCTGAAAAGGAAGTTGAACATAGAAGTCTCCTTCAACACTTGCTGATTTTCTCATTGACGTGTTTGAATCTTTTTTCCAGGTCTGCATATCAAATGTTAATTTGTTTGGCTATCTCAATCAAGCATATGTGATTTATATGATATCAAGTATGTAAAGTGAAAAGTATGTTCCCTAAATCCTTGAGTTTAAATACTCAGAACTCACTATAATATATTTTCTGAACATACTATTTTCGAAGTCCCAAAATTAAAAATCCTAAGAGGTCATGTTTCATTTGATCTTGTTTTTTTTTTACATTCTTGTCATGTAACTTAGTATAACTGATATGTAACATATGTTAACAAGTGGTAAGGATTTAGTTGAATGAGCTAATATCGTTTTCAACTGAGATCCAAACCTTTGCAATCTTCAATCCTATATGTACTCTCTCGGCTAATTCTATGATCATTGCGTTTACTTCAAATATGTTGTCACATTGATATTTATTATAATTGATTTGTTGAGATATTGATATCCGGAGATTGTGCCTTAGCAAGAGTCATCATATCATGAGATATTTTAGAAGTTGATAAATTAGAGATAAGAGGCGAATGATCAGAAGCAACATAATCTAATATAAAATCCATGATCCCATTGATAGACAAGTCACAGAATTACCAAAATATGAAAAGCTGCAAAAATGGTTGAAAAAGTCAGTAGCCGCAACAAAAGTTCTAAATAACCTCTCAAATTTGGGACTCATGCATTGTTGTTCTCAAACAATACAAAAACGGCAAGACTCTTAATCTTGTGGTTATGGTTCATGCCCCACGGTGTCCAAATGACAAAAATAAAGTTAAAAAATAGGGTTAGTATTGATAGTGGAATCTAATGAAAAACCTGACTTTGATATCATGTTAAAATTTGGTTTGGATTAACTCAATCTTACAAAACTGACCGATTTGTAACAGTTATCACCTTAAGTCCCATATTGGCAGATTGTATCACTTGGCAGTTGGCAGCTTATAGTAGTTAGTACTCATTATAAAAGATGTCAATTTTCTTCCACAGTGATTTATACGTGAGTTTAAGTTCATCAACTCACCTAACCCATTGAAATGGATTTCCAAAGGCCATTCCTCTGATTCATCAATGGAGTTTGCAATTGGATTGAAAAAATTAACAATTTTGAGAGTTGGTTCACTATCACAAGCAGGTGAAACCAATGTAATCTTCACTTAATTTCATTATGGTATCTGATCTGATCTGACCTGATCAGAAGGTTTGGACCGTCACGGCTTACTCCGAGCTGAAGGCTTTTTGAACGAGGAGGGGGGGGGGGGGGGGGGGGGGGGTACCTGCAAGGCACTCCGATGCTAAAGTCAGTGGGAGTACGAGCAGATAATAGAGTTGAGGTTAGAATGATGAATACCTGACCCTCTGGAAACAGAGGGTATTTATAGCCCCCAGCGCTGGGCCAAGTTTCCTTCATTGGGCCGGGCGGATTTGGCCCAGTGGAGGAACTGCCAGGTTCTACGTGGGTAGTGGGGACCAGCACGTGGTCCCCTTCCTGGATGTGCTGCGTGAAGTGCGGGCGGACGGAGACGCGGTCTTTCCGGAGTATCGTTGGGGCAATGGTGGACTGAGTCTGCCCTAGCCAGGTAGCTCGAGATCATGTCGAGCTGCGCTGCACGGTGCCGAGCTCGACGCCAAGACCTCGAGCTGAACAGCGAGTGTCGAGCTGGACGTCAGGACACAGAGTCGGACGGCAGGGTATCGAGCATGACTTCGCGGCGTGGGGCTGGACATTGAGATGTCGAGGTGGACATCAGGGTGTCGGGCATGGACGCGACCCCCTTTGCCCAGTGTGGTCCTTAGTGAGTCCCTTTGGACTGGGCCTTAGTAATGCTTTTGGGCCTGTCGGGCCCAGTCCAGAACAGGAGCCCCCCAAGTCGTGGTTCCTTTGCGAGGAGCCATGACTTGAAACAAAGTTATTCCGTCGCTTAGGTCTCGTGCCCGGGATGGAGTCGTGGACCCTCGAGGGGTCTCCTCGTGCCGTGCTCGGAGACGTCCTCGGTGGTGGATGCGTGGAGGATCCGTACCGGGCGCGTCAGTCGAGCACATGAGGCATCTTTCGGGAGTTGTGCCGCCACCCTAGGGGGGTAGGGCCATCATTGCGTTGGGAGCAGTGCGTCGAGGAGATGGTGTCCGTGGCTGAACGAGGTGACGTTTGGTATTCCACGTCATTACTATAAATCGGGTCCTTGGGCCCCATAATACGTTTTCCGTTCTCCGTGCTCTCTCCGTTGCCGCTCTCAACACTCTCTCCAGTTGTGACTTCCCGTCTCAGATTCTTCATTTCTTAGCCAAATCCCAACTTTGATCCAAGTAAGTGATCTACTTTCTTCATTTTTCCGTTTTAGAATGCATGATTCCTGGAATTTGTAGATGTTTTAGGATCGTGTGCGTGGGATTAGCCCGGTAGATTCGTGTTTTGCCCGACATGTTCATGTCTAGGACCGGCAAACGCATACTCATGGCCGACACATTCATAGTTTTAGGTGAAAAACTTCAGAGCTGCCCGGGGTCTTCATGATCCGGGCGCCTAATTCATGACCGTGCCCGGTACGTTCATGGTCGTGGCCGTGGGCTTCATAGTGCGGCTCGCCATGTTCATACCTCGGGTCGACATGCTTGAAGAATGGCCGCGCAGTTGGTTTGAGGAAGGACACTGGGTTCAGGAGAGTCGGGGAGGCATCCACTTGTGAAAATGGACGTGTAGTAGTGTATGGACGACATGATTATGTCGAGCATAGGACTTCATGCTCAATCTGATTGGTTTCCCGTGCTCTGCAGGTAACCATGGCGGATGAGCCGAGCTCCTCCGGTCGTCGTGATAGCGAAGAACCGAGTGCCGACGAGTCGGCGACCCTTATAGATACCGTGACCGACCCATCGCTGGAATGGGTGGGTGCCGAGCCTCGGGGGACGGCGTCGATATACAGTCGGGATGACCGACATCCATTCACCGCTATTGAAGAGGGGCAGGACCAGCCCGACTTTCAGCAGAATTTCGTGGTCATGCTTCCGTCGACCAATGCAAGAATTTGTTCAATGTACCCGGACTACAGCTTTGCGATGTACGAGATCGCGTTTAAAGACTTAGGGTTTCGGCTGCCGTTCACAGATTTTCAGACCGGGGTCTTTACGCATTTGGAGCTGGCCCCGTCCCAGCTACACCCAAACTCTCTCGCCTTCATCCGGGCGTTTGAGCTGACGTGTCGCTACTTAAGGATAGGGGCGACCATACCTCTTTTCTTTCGGGTATTTCACCTGCAGCGTCAGTCCCGAGGAGGGAAGCACAGCTGGGTGTCCCTTAAGCAGTCGAGGAGACTGTTTAGGATGTATATGGACTCCGTGAGGGGGTTCAAGGACAAGTGGTATGTGGTGCGCCCTACTACCGACTCTGCTGTAGATTCCCTCTTCGAGGAGGAAGGGCCGGTCAGCGATGATGACGGGGAAGCAATGTTGGCCGACGACGGGAGCCCCGTGTTAGGTCGTAGGGCTAAGTTCCCGGTGTATTGGATGTCCCGACACTACGATCATGGAACAGGTTATTTCCATACCGCAGTCGGGGAAATGTGCACGGAAGATCAACGGTCGTATGAGGCTCTTTGTCGGTTTGTCGACAGTTTTCATCCCGCCCAATGGGTTACTCGGGAAGGGGACGATATCCTCGACAACGACGGTTACCCGACGTTTGAGTCTCGCCCGATCGACACCAAGGCGTTGGTGGAATGTTCGACATATAGGCAGGCAGCCCGCCTGTTAGGTTGTTTGCTTGAAATACTTTATTCGCCATTTATTTATGCAGTTTGCTCGATACTGACTTTTCTTTTATTTCGTGCAGGTACGATGGCCAGCCGACATGAAAGGCTCCTGAAATTATCAACCAGCCAGAGGCGAGGCAAGAGGGTCGTGCAGCCCCCGCAGACGACGAGAATGGGACCACCACCAAGTCTGAACGTTCCTCAGCCGGTGAGGGTGGATTCGACGTCGAGCTCGGGAGCAGCGTCAGATCCAGAGGTCGAAGAGATTGATCCCAGCGCCGTTTTGACGCAGAGGAAAAGGACCCGCGTGGAAGGCGGTTCGACTGTCGGGGAAGATGCCGGCGCTGTTCAATCTTTTGCCTTCCCCCCTTGCTTCGAAGAGGCGGGCTTTTTCGAGCGGTTCCCTCCGACAGTGGTCGCTCATGAAGCTGAGGCCATCAAGAGGATGACTAAAGAGGAGAGGAAGTCGCGTCTGGTCGCCAGCGTGGACGGGCTGGTTAAAATGGCCGAAATGGCTCTGGTGTTATCTGAGGATGCAGGGGATGCTGCTCGTGTTGAAGAGCTCGAGCAGGAGAAGGCGGCCTTGAGTGCGAGCTCGCGGAAGTTGAAGGTCGCTCTGGAACGCTCCGAGGAGATGTTCCGAGAGCAGACCGCGATACTTGATGCCGAGAGGGATATGCTGACTCTGGAAAAGGAGAAGTCGGGGAGGTTGACTGAGGAAGGGGAGTTGCTCCGGACCGACAGGGATCGTTTGGCTGCTGAAGTCGAACGCCTGGGTAAACAGGTTGAGGAACTGAATGCTGTCCAGCAACCCGCCGAAGATGAGTCCGAGGACCTGGTGGTTTTGAAGAGTCAGGCTGAGCTTATTGCCCATATCCGGCTCCTCGAGGCGGACTGCGTCGGCGCTCTGGAAGATGGGTTCAATTCTGCAGTCGACCAGCTCTCATTGCTAAATCCTGGCCTGATCACCGAGGGCATCGGGCACACCCACCGGGTTGTAGGTGGCGCGATCATTCCTCCGCCCGACTCTCCCAGCGTCGACAATGATGATAATGTAAAAGTTTGATATTTGTATTCTTTGGATATCGGGCCTGCGCGCCCTTGATATTTGTATTCGTATTCTTTGGGCCTGCGTGCCCGTTTATTGCATGTTTTGAACACCGCCGGCCTTCTTGGTCGGTTTAATATTGCTTTGTTGCCTTCGGGCGTTTATACCTTGTTATTTATTTTGGATTTTCTGCCCTTGTATGAACTCACACGCTTGTATGAATTTAGATCAAGTCCCGGGCCCGAGGAGTGCCCGTAGGTGGCTTTGATTTGGCGAGCGACTATGCTCGTCTTCATTTGTGTGCAACCTCGGCCCTATTTCGGTTGGCCGGGGTTGCTTAAGTGTTTCGCTCGAGGGGAGAGATTTTCTTTTGACCCTTATAGATGTCCCGTTATTCTTGATGGAATGTCGGGCATTTCGGAGCGAGGTTGCTCAGTCGGGCGTGGAGCCCGTAGGGACGATTTGCCCTTGGCGTGAACTGCCCATCGCGAGCTGGGTGTTCTGCCTTATGGGTACGACGACGGTGGGGCTCGGTACAGCCGTCCACGTCGGGCACTATCGATCGTCAACGTCTACCGCGCGATGCCGTGCCATTTTGGTCGTGTGTCGGGCCTGTACCTTAGCCTTAAACGAAATTGGACGTTTTTCCTCGTTGCCCGAGCGTGTTTGCTTTTGGTCGAGGGTCCTAGGTGTTGACAGTTTCTAACTGTAGTACTGCTTCAACTTAGCAGCATTCCAGGGTCTTGGTAATGGCTCTCCGTCTAACTGCTCGAGGTAGTACGCCCCGGTACCCGTGGTGCCGTGGACGCGGTAAGGTCCTTCCCAGTTCGCGGCCAACTTCCCTTCGCGGGAGTCTTTCTGGTTTCTGCGTAGTACCAGGCTGCCTATTTCGAACTCGCGCTTGATGACCTTGTCGTTGTGGCGTAGAGCCACTCGTTGTTTTAGGGTTGCTTCGCGCAGGGCAGCCCCCGATCGGATTTCCTCGACTAGGTCGAGTTCATCCCTTAGTGCTTCGTCATTCATTTCTTCGTCGAGGGGTTCCTCTGTTCGTCGGGATGGTTCCATGATTTCGACTGGGATGACAGCTTCGGTGCCGTACGTTAGTCGGAATGGTGTTTCACCCGTCGTTGAGTGGGGTGTGGTGCGGTATGCCCACAGGACGCTGTGGAGCTCCTCGACCCATCCTCTTTTGGCTTCGCCGAGTCGACGTTTGAGCCCTCGGAGGATGACTCTGTTCGCGGCTTCGGCTTGCCCGTTGGTCTGAGGGTGCTCGACCGATGTGAAGTGATGTTTGGTCCCTAGTTTGGTGACGAAGTCTCGGAATCCGTGGTCGGTGAACTGGGTACCGTTGTCGGTCACTAGTGCCTGCGGAATTCCGAACCTGGCGAGCACGTTTCTTTTGTAGAAACGGAGGATGTTATGTGAGGTGATTTTCGCGAGGGCCTCGGCCTCGATCCATTTTGTGAAGTAATCCACGACGACGATTAGAAATTTGTTCTGATAGGTCCCTTGCACGAAGGGCCCGAGGATGTCCATGCCCCACCAGGCGAACGGCCATGGGGACGACAATGTGTTCAGCTCGTGTGGGGGAGCGAGGTGCATATCCTCGTGCTTCTGGCACTTGTCACATTTTTTCACGTGTTCCTTGGCGTCCTGTTGCATCGTCGGCCAGTAGTATCCTGCTCGAAGGGCTTTCCTTGCCAAGGATTTACCGCCCATGTGCTGGGCGTTGATACCTTCGTGTATCTCCCGCAGTACGTCGGGGATGGCGGACTCGTCAATGCATTTCAGGAGGGGAATGGAGAATCCCCTTCTGTACAGTTTCTGCTCGAGAACAACATAGGAACACGCTCGCCGCTTTATTGTGGCTGCGTCGGCCTGGTTCGTCGGGAGTTCTCCCTTTGTAAGGAAATTATAGACCGGGGTCATCCAAGACGTGGCGTCCCCGATGGCGTGGACCTCGACCGTAGTCGAAGGTGGTTCGATGCTCGGCCGTGCCAGAGATTCCTGGATGACGGATTTATTCCCACCTTTCTTTCGTGTGCTCGCGAGTTTGGACAATATGTCCGCCCTCGTGTTTTGCTCGCGGGGAACATGAGAGATTTCTGCTCGTACGAACTTTGCCATGTGTTTTTTGACTAAGTTCAAGTACTCAATGAGGTTGTCATTCTTGGCCTGGTAGCTTCCCTGTACTTGGGAAGCGACGAGCTGGGAGTCGGTGTAAATTTGAACTTCGCGGGCTCCTAGGTCCTCGGCTAATCTCAGTCCCGCGAGCAGGGCTTCGTATTCTGCCTGGTTATTTGATGTCGGGAAGGAGAGAACCAAGGAGTGCTCGATTACCACCCCTTCTTCGTTTTCCAGGAGGATCCCTGCGCCGCTTCCGGACGAGCTGGAGGCTCCGTCGACGAAGATGGTCCACTTGTGTTCCTTTCCCGGGGGAATGTTGTTAGAGGTCATCTCGGCGACGAAGTCGGCCAAGGCTTGTGCTTTCAGGGCTTTCCTGCTCTCGTACTGAATGTCGAACTCAGAGAGCTCCAGGGACCACTTAAGCATTCTGCCCGCCATGTCTGGCCGACCCAGGAGTTGTCTCACCGGTTGATCGGTTCGTACGATGATGGTGTGTGCTAGAAAGTAGTGTCTGAGCCTCCTCGCAGCGTTGACGAGGGCCAGTGCAACCTTTTCTATCTGTTGATACCTGCTCTCGGGGCCTTGTAAGGCTTTGCTCGTGAAATAGACAGGTTTCTGCCCGTCGGGAGTCTCGCGGACAAGAGCTGCACTGATGGCTTCGTTTGAAACTGCCAAGTATAGGTAAAGAGGCTCGTTGTCATCTGGTCGAGACAGCACGGGCGGTTGAGACAGGCTCTGCTTCAGATGGCGAAGTGCGTGTTCGCATTCCTCGGTCCATTCGAAGGCTGCTTCCTTTCGAAGGAGTTTGAAAAAGGGAAGGGCGTGCTGAGCGGACTTCGCGACGAAGCGTGAAAGTGATGTCAACATGCCGTTCATTATCTGTATTGACTTCTTCGACGTTGGAGTCGGGAGGTCGGCGAATGCTCGGCACTTGTCGGGGTTGGCTTCAATGCCTCGTTCTGTTAGATAGAATCCGAGGAACTTTCCTGCCTTAACCCCAAATGTGCACTTCTCGGGGTTGAACCTCATCTTGCACTGTCTTGCTTGGGCGAAGACTGTTTTGAGGTGAGCTGCGTGATCGGTATCTGCTCGAGATTTGACGATCATGTCGTCCATGTATACCTCGAGCATGTCGCCGATCTGTTTGTTGAACACTTTGTTCATCATGCGTTGGTAAGTCGCACCGGCGTTCTTTAGTCCGAAGGGCATTACGTTGTAGTAATAGTTGCCCGAGCTGGTCATGAACGCCGTGCAGCGTTTGTCGCCCAGGGCCATTGGGATTTGATTGTATCCCGAGTAGGCGTCCATGAACGACAAAGTTTTGTAGCCGGCCGAGTTGTCGACCAGCATATCAATGTTTGGTAGAGGAAAAGCATCCTTCGGGCAAGCCCGATTGAGATCGGTATAATCAACACACATTCGCCATTTTCCATTATTCTTTTTGACAAGTACAACATTTGACAGCCAGGTGGAATACCGGGCTTCAGAAATAAAATTTGCCTCTAAGAGGTCTTTTACAGCTTTTTCAGCAGCCTCCGTTTTTTCTGGAGACTGCCTACGCCTACGTTGTACTACGGCCTTGGCGGCTGGATCAATGGCGAGGTGATGACAGGCGACCTCAGGGTCGAGTCCGGGCATCTCTGCAGCGCTCCAGGCGAAGAGATCAGCATTCTCGCGCAGACAGGCCTTGATTTGCTTTCTGGCCAAGTCGGGGAGGTCTTTGCCAATCTTCACTCCTTTGGTCGGGTCTGCTCCGAGGGGAACGAGTTCAAAATCGCCGTCCGGAATAGGTCGGAGGGGAATTTGCTCGCCGCTGGATGGCTCGTCTTGGTCGAAGCGGGCGTCGAGGGCGATGGAGTCGACCTTTGGTGGAGCCTTCTGAACTTCTACCTCGGGAGATGCTCTGTCGGGCTCTTGCTTTGTCTTCTTGATGGGCCTTGTGCTGGGACCCACGTCGACAGTATCCCGTCCTCTTGAAGCAGCGTTGAAGCACCTGCGGGCAGCAGCGAGGTCGCCCTGGATGGTGGCTACCCTTGCCCGTTTGGTGTAGAACTTCATTTTGAGATGGACAGTTGAGGGAACCGCTGTCAGCTCCGCCAATGTCGGCCTCCCCAAGATGCAATTGTACAGGGACGGGCAGTCAATGACGAGGAAGCGGACCTTCACCTGTCTTGTAGCAGTTCCTTCCCCGAACGTCACGAGGAGCTCGACATATCCCCAAGGTTTGGACGTCGAGCCGTTGAAGCCTTGAAGGTCCGAACCTATATATGGAGACAGATGTGAGTCGTCCAGTTGTAAGGTCCGGAACAGCTGAGTGTACATCACGTCGACGGAACTCCCTTCGTCGACCAGGATGCGATGCACGTCAAAATTGGCCATCTTTGCCCTTATCAGCAAGGGGATGACTGCGTTCGGTGCCCCGCCGGGGAGCTCTTCCAAGTAGAAGGTGATAGGCTCTGATCTGCCCCTCACCATTTCGAATGTCACAGTTTGTGGAGGAGCTTTGTCGACCAGTTCGTCCAACTTCCTCTTTGCTGAGTTGATGGTGAGGTCGTTGAACCCGCCCCCGTTGATGACCATAGCGGAGGGGAAGTATTCCCACCTGCTGTGTGTAGTCAGGGGCTCCTGCAGGAGCTCGGGAAGTTCGAAATCCTCGGGCCTGGTTACCGAGAAGGCGGTCTGGATTGGCACCGACTCGTCAGATGGTCGGGCATCTTCTTCGGGCTCCTTTGCCTCGCGGGTCTCACGACGGGGAGCGTCGTTTCTCCTGTACTGTGCCAGTCTCCCCCCTTTGATGAGGGTTTCAATGGCGTCCTTCAGGTGGACGCAGTCCTCTGTCAAGTGACCATGACTCCTATGGTACTGACAGTATTTGTTTTTGTCTACTCCTGGCTTGGCAGGAGCTGGTCGGGGACGCTTGACGCCACCGTCTTTAAACTCTGTGCTTGCACGCTCCGCCAGAATACGCTCGCGGGAAGCCGTGAGCGGAGTGTACTCAGTAAACCTGCCCGAGGGGCCCCTTTGTTCCCGGACCTCCCGGGGTCTGTCTTCCTTCCTCTTCTCTCCGGTGCGTCGGGGAGGAGGGTCTTGTCTCGAGCTGCTGCCATGATTGCGAGCTCTGGAGTCTCGTGCCCTGTTGGCAGCTTCTCTCTCCTCGTAGTCCATATATGCTCGGGCTTTGTCGAGGAGAGCATCGAAAGTTGCAGGTGGCTCGATGCCCACAGCTTTCCTGAATTCCGTGCCGGGGAGGAGGCCCCTCTCCAGCAAGTACCTTTTCATATGGTCCGCGCAGGGGACCTGTATTGCTTCCCGGTTGAAGCGGTTGATGAATTCCCTCAAGGTCTCATCATGTCTTTGGATGATGGCCTCGAGGGCTGCCTCGGTCTTTGGGTGGCGACGGGAAGCTGTGAAGGAACTGATGAACTGGTTCTTCAAGTTCCGCCACGAGGTGATGGAGCCCGGGGCAAGTCCTTTGTACCGGTCCATGGCCGCCTTCCTGAGAGTTGTTGGGAAGAGACGACACTTGATGGGCCCCCCGACATTGTGATAGTGGAGCATGGCTTCGAACCCGTCAATGTGGTCGACTGGGTCCGCCACTCCATCATACTCCTGTAGGTGTGGGGGCTTCTCCATGCCCGGGGGAATAGGTGCGTCCATGATAGCCTGCGACAGGGGACCGCGGGGGTCGTCCTCGTCGCTCCTTTCTGGAGAAAGAGAAGGGGTCCTGTAGTGGTGTCTGGCACGCTGGTCGTGCTGAGATTCCCTCGAGCGTGATGCTCGGTGGTTGAAGGTCACACGCCCGTCTCTGTTGTGCCTCCTGTCGTGCCTTGATGGGTCGCGACTTGGCTCTTCGGCAGGGATGACGGGCTGTCTTTCATACTGGGGCCGCCTCTGCCTTGGTGGGGGAGAGGGGCTCCTAGAGTTCTCCCTGAAATGTCTCCGCGGGGGAGTAGGGTGTCGAACTTCTTCGACCCGAGGAGGTGGAGATGGTGGCCTCTGATGCCTCCTCGGGGGTCGTCGGTCATTTTCAAGTGCCCTAAGTCTTTCTCCTTGGGCAAATAGGAGATAATTTGTTTGGTTGATGGCCGCGAACAGTGCCTGAGTCGTGGCATCTGCCCCGGCAGGGACTTGGACTTCATAGAACCGGGCAGCTTGGCGATAGGCGAGAGCCTCCGGGTCGTCTTCGAGTCTTGGAGGAGGTGTCGAGGACGACGCAGTGTTTCCGTCCCTGCGGGTGGAAGGTCCAGGGGCGGTTGTCACGGGGATGGTATTGTGGCCGGCATCACTGGGATTGTCCAGATGCCCATTCTTGTCCGCGGGACCGTTGTTGGTGTCGAGGACGCGGGTGTGTTGTTCTTCACGAGTTGGGGTAGCCATGACAGTGAATGGATTGAGCTTTGGTCTTTGAAACTGTTCGTTAGACGGGGAAGCTGTTTCCCACAGACGGCGCCACTGATCTGACCTGATCAGAAGGTTTGGACCGTCACGGCTTACTCCGAGCTGAAGGCTTTTTGAACGAGGAGGGGGGGGGGGTACCTGCAAGGCACTCCGATGCTAAAGTCAGTGGGAGTACGAGCAGATAATAGAGTTGAGGTTAGAATGATGAATACCTGACCCTCTGGAAACAGAGGGTATTTATAGCCCCCAGCGCTGGGCCAAGGTTCCTTCATTGGGCCGGGCGGATTTGGCCCAGTGGAGGAACTGCCAGGTTCTACGTGGGTAGTGGGGACCAGCACGTGGTCCCCTTCCTGGATGTGCTGCGTGAAGTGCGGGCGGACGGAGACGCGGTCTTTCCGGAGTATCATTGGGGCAATGGTGGACTGAGTCTGCCCTAGCCAGGTAGCTCGAGATCATGTCGAGCTGCGCTGCACGGTGCCGAGCTCGACGCCAAGACCTCGAGCTGAACAGCGAGTGTCGAGTTGGACGTCAGGACACAGAGTCGGACGGCAGGGTATCGAGCATGACTTCGCGGCGTGGGGCTGGACATTGAGATGTCGAGGTGGACATCAGGGTGTCGGGCATGGACGCGACCCCCTTTGCCCAGTGTGGTCCTTAGTGAGTCCCTTTGGACTGGGCCTTAGTAATGCTTTTGGGCCTGTCGGGCCCAGTCCAGAACAGTATCCAATGATTGTTAATGAATCATGTGTATGTGACTGTTCATAGGTTGACAATGCAAATACTTGCAATCCTTTGCAGCACCAATAAATTTATTAATAAAAGAAATGAAATAAGAGAAAGAGCCATATGAGTAGGGGTGGAAATAAATTAGGTCGAGTTGGGCTTTGTTAAGTCTAAGTCTAATCTGTCAAAAAAATTGAAGTTTATTGTCGACCTGTAGTCTGTCATAGGTTTATTTATAGGTTTGAGTCTAACTTTTTCTAAGACCTGGTTAGCCTGTTAGCCTACATAAAAGTCTATTATTTTAGATATATGTAAATAAGTAATTTAAATAGATTAACAAATTAAAAAATCAATGAGATCAAAAGTTTGTTTGCATTGATTTATTTTAACTTATCAATTAGTATAAGTTTTATGAGACTATTTTTTAAAAGGATTTGTGAAAACAACTTATAACATTATTTATAAGGTATTTTTATCTTATTTTCATAAGTTTTTCAAGATAATCAAGTTTTATTTATGTATTTTTATTTAAATTACAAAACATAACATAATGATAATAAAAAAATTATTCATATTTATTTATATAGACCGGTCTGTCAGGCTTAAAAAACTTTTTTCATAGTCTGAGATCTAGTCTTTTTAACTAAATAGACTTTTATATATATATATATATATATATATATATATATATATATATATATATATATATATATATATATATATATATATATATATATATATATATAGTCTGAGTTTATGTAGACTAGACTGTAACCTGAGCCTATGTAAATTAGACTATAATCTCTTATTATCGATATGATCTATTTTCACTCCTAAATATGAAAAAAACGGTATACACAAGATCATACATATTAATATTTATTAAAAACAAAAGAAGTTTTTGTTACACTTTCATCGATCAGCTGTGATGAAATGATTTACCTATAAAAAGTATATTAATCTTTTAACTAGCAACCACCCGTGTTGCACGGGATTGTTATAAATAATATTATATAAATGTCAATAAAATATAAAATAAATAATATATTTGATTATTAAAAAACCTATTATAAAAATTAATTAGCATTGTTAAATAAATAATATAATATAATCTTTATTTTTTATAAAATAATTAAATACTTTTAACGTAATTTAATTAAATAATTATAATTTTTATATAGTTTGGTTATTTAATATGTGCTCTAAATTATCGAGATTAATTATTATCAAATTGAAACAAATTTAATTTTCTATTCAAATATTATTTTCGTGTTTTTTTTATGTATTAATGTTTGTTTATGTATTAGTGATAAACATATTTTTAATTCTTTTATATTTATCAAGTGAAAATATTTGTCCCATTTTTTTAAAAATAATTATCGATGAAAAATTTATTGTCCCTTACTTTTTAAAAATATTATTCAATTATAAATATTTTTCTTATTCTTTTTTTTTAACGAATCATTGGAAATATTTGTCTCTTGTTTTCTTGATACTTATCCATGACAAATATTTGCTTAATATATTTTCAATGTCTTGATCTTAAAATTTTTATTTAGTATTTTTTTTTACATAGTTATTAGTAGTAAATACATGTTTCTTATTTTTTAATATTAATCAATGTCAATTACTTTATAAAATATATTAATGTCTTTTTAAGTTTATAGAATAACTCATGTATCATGTATGATTTTTATAAGAATTTTAATTTATATATTACAATTATTCTCATTTTTCCTAAAATAGAAATAAATATAAAATCTAATAAATTGATTTGTGACAAATTATTTGTATGAGAAATATCAATGTTAATTATCTTTTAAAATATATTGATTATGTTCGTAAGAAATAGTTAACGTAGTTGTGAAGTTGGTGAGATATTGGCAATTGATTAGGTGTTATTCATGGTATCTCACTTTGATAGAGTGGTACATGCAAACACCTTAACATTCAAGTAAATTTCTATCGAATGTTCAATATATTAACATTCAAGTAAATTTCTATCGAATGTTCAATATATTATATGTATATATAAAATATGTGTATTTTGATTTGACTTTTTATTGCTCTTCTTACAGGAGTTTTCAAGTGTTTTGGGGGGCCTATAATCTTTTAATGTAAGATTATTGTTTAAATAGATAATTATTAGATTATAATTAGTTTTTCATTGGAATCCTCCTTCAACCATTTACTCGAATTAGGTTATTTTCTGTGATATATCCATGATTATTCTAAGGGGTTCTAGAACCTTCTGTGAGTCTATAGCTGAAGATAGGACATCTTTTACATTAATTCAATGGTCTTACATCATAATAGTGTGTTAAGTTGAACGATTTATTGATATTAATGGTTCATTATTGTGTATTATCGGACTGCACATGTTATTGGACAATGGTTTATTGGGCTACATGCATTTTTAGGTCACGAGTATAGTCTAAGTTGAAGCTGGAACATATATCAATATCCATTTAAAGTTATAAGTTACATTAATATCTCGTGTATGATTTTTATAAGAGATTGTAATTCATATACAAACTATTCTCAATTTTTTTTATAAAATATCTAAAAAATATTAAATTTAACCATTTTGTTTGTCTATATATTTTTATTTAATACATTTGTCTCGTGGATGAATGGTTCATTCCAATATCTTCTTAGTTTACTTATTTTATGAAAATAAATTGAAAACGATATGGTAAAAATAGTTAGTATAATATAATTATTTCCTTTTTAATATTAAAACACTAATTAATTAATGATGAATTAAAAACATTAATTAATTAATGAATAATTTTCATTAGAGGTGGGAATAAGACATGCCGACTAATTGAAACATCGGATTAGTCTAAACAGGCTTAAATTAGATCAGACTTTTTTTTTAAATAAAAAAAAATCTAAATTTTTTTTATAAGTCTATTCATTTTATAAGTCTATTTAATTAAAAAGTGTGTCACATGTCATAAAAAAGCTTTTTAAGTCAATCACGTCAGTCTATTTAAATAAATAAGAATAAATTTATTATCATTATTATATTTTATTTGAACTTTGAAATAAAATACAAAAATAAAGCTTAGTTATCTTGAAGAACTTATGAAGATAAGCTGTCATAAGTTGTTTTTATAAACTTTCTTAAATAAATAGTATCGCAAAATTTATGTTAATAGGTCAACTTGAATAAGCAAATGCAACTAAACATTCAATCTCGTTGATATTTTAATTTGATAGTCTATTTAAACATTAATTGAATTACTTATTTATAAATGTTCAAATAAAATATGCTTTTACGTAGGTTATTAAGTCAAACAAACATTCAAAAAGTTCAGACTTAGACTTAAAAATAAATTTATGATAAATCATAAGTAGGGGTGTTTGCGATTCAGTTTGGATTGATTTTAAGATAAAAAATCATCCGATCCTAAGATAAATTCACTTGTAATTTGGTTCGGTTTTGGATGATATATTAAAAAAATTAAATCAAATCTGATCCAATTTTATGCAGTTTAATTTGGATCAGTTTTTGGATATCTAAAATACACGTTATATTTTTATTAATATTATAAAACTACTAATAAATCATAGATTTGATATAATATATAACATATAGTATATTAAAAGTTAATATTACAAAATGAGAGTGGTTGATTATGATTGAAATAATAAAAATAAATAAATTATACCAAGCTAATAATTATTATTAAAAAAATTATTATCATCTAATAATAAATTCCCGTAACATATCATACTAATAAAAAGTAAATAAGTATAAAAATATATGTATACGGTTTGGTTTGGTTTGGATCGGTTTTGAAAAATTGATCTGAAATCCGATCCGAACCGATCGGTTTTCACAAAATGACATCCAAACACATTCACTAAATTTCAGTTTTTTGCGGTTTTCGGTTTTTTGGATCGTTTTTCGATTTTTTATTTGGATCGGTTTGGATTTGAACATCCCTAATCATAAGGCAGACTTAGGCTTTATAATTTTTAACTGGGCAAGCTAGGGCTTGACAAAGCTTAAATATTATTTTTATTTTCTTTTTTTGGTTTGTAATTGTTCTAGACTGGGTCTGCCCTTGGCCTAACTAGCAGTGAGGCCCAATCCAAGCTTGTCAACCTGCTGCGCCGAGCAGTATTTCCACCGAGCACACCTAAATCTTAGAGGTCTGGTCGACTATGACTGCTTCCCACCGGTGCTCGTGGAGGTCGTCCCCGACGAACACACGTTCCCCCCGAGCACCTTCCTCGTAGGGCTGACTTTCAACCTCTCCGAATTTCGCGGAGTCTTCATGGTCTCGGAAAGATCGTGTCTCTATCCTCCCTGTCTTGCGGAGGATGTCATCCAGGTAGGGGGCCACGTGCGGGTCCCCACTACACACGTAGAACCTGCCAGTCTCTCTGTTGGGCCTGTTTGATCAGCCCAATAAAGAGACCTTGGCCCAGCGCTGGGGGCTATAAATACCCTCTCTTTTAAGAGGGTCAGGTATTCAATCAATCACACCTAAAACTCATACTTTCTTGCTCATTCCGCTTCTCACTTTTCCATCGGAGTGTCTTGCAGGTACCCCCCATCTCATTCAAGCTCAGCCCGAAGCCAACTGTGATGGTCCAACTCTGATCAGGTTAGATCAGTGGCGATGTCTGTGGGAATTTAAGCTTCCCCGTCTTCTCTTCACTTAAAAGACCAAAGCTAAAACATCCTCGACTATCATGGCTGACCAGACTCAGGACAACCAAAACGTCCGTGTCATTGACGCTAACAACAACATCACCGACAAAAATGCAGGCCTCGACAACGCCGGTACCGTCGACCATAACACAGTCTCTGGTGTCAACATGCCCGAACCTTCTAATTATAGGGACGGGGCCACGACTTCTTCTTCATCAATCCCTCCTTGACTTAAAGAAGATCTACCACCTCCCCTGAACTATCCACCTGTCCAATTTCACGAGGTCCCCGTCCCTGTCGGGGCAGATGCCACGACCAGGGCACTATTTGCGGCGATCAATCAAACCAACTATCTCATCTTCACCCATGGGGAAAGACTGAGAGCACTCGAGGACGATCAAAGGACCTCGAGAAGACACATGAGACCCCAATCTCCTCCCCCTCGACAAGTAGACGAACATCCTCAATCTCCCCCGCGGAGATAGAATCAGGACATCTCCAGAAGCCCGTCGCCCCGACCACTCGGGCGACGACCCCCTTTGGAGAGGGAACCGCTCGTCGACGCGGCTATGGCCCATCGCGGCAAGAACGAAGACCCCCCGGAGACAGACACAGGGGAAACCATCAACGGTCGTACCGCCCTCCGCGCGACCAGGGCCACCGTGACCTCCACTACGTCAGATCTCCATCCTGCTCTCCCAAACGGAGTGACGAGGATGACCCCCGCGGTCCCTTGTCACAAGCTATCATGGAGGCGCCCATTCCCCCGGGAATGGAGAAGCCTCCCCACTTAAAGGAGTACGACGACATCGCCGACCCAGTCGACCATATAGACGGGTTCGAAGCCATGCTGCACTACCACAATGTCGGGGGACCAATCAAGTTCCGGTTATTCTCCACGACTCTGAGGAAAGCGGCTATGGACTGGTACAAAGGTCTCACCCCGGGGTCAATTACATCTTGGTGAAACCTGAAGAACCATTTCATCAGCTCGTTCACTGCTTCGCGATGACACCCGAAGACCGAAGCAGAGCTCGAGGCCATAGTCTATAAGCACGATGATACCTTGAGAGAATTCATTGACCGCTTCAACCGGGAAGCTATCCAGGTCCCCTGCACAGACCATATGAAGAGATACCTACTGGAGAGGGGGCTCCTCCCCGACACCGAATTCAGAAAAGCCGTAGGCATCGAACCACCTCGAACATTTGATGCCCTCCTCGAAAAAGCATGTGCCTACATGGACTACGAGGAGAGAGAAGCGGCTAACAGAGCCCAAGACCCTAGAAACCGCAGATCCAACAGCAATCCGCGACAAGACATTGCCCCTCCTTGACGAACTGGAGAGAAGAGAAGGGACGATAAACCCCGAGACGCTCGGGAACAAAGGTGGCCCTCGGGGAGGTTCACCGAATACACTCCGCTTACGACTTCCCACGAGCGCATCTTAGCAGAGTACGCAAGTACAAACTTTAAGGACGATGGCGTCAAACGTCCCCGCCCCGCTCCTGTCAAACCCGGGGTGGACTGAAGCAAATACTACCAGTACCACCGGAGCCACGAGCACCTGACCGAAGACTGCGTCCTCCTCAAGGACGCGATCGAGACACTCATAAAAGGGGGAAGACTTGCACAATATAGGCGAAACGATGCTCCTCGCCGGGACGCCCGAGAGACGAGGGAAGCAGAAGAGGATGCCCGACCATCTGACGAGTCGGTTCCCATCTAAACCGCGTTCTCCGTCACAAGATCCGAGGACTTCTACATCCCCGAACACTTGCAAGAACCTCTGTCTACGCACAACAGATGGGTGAAACAACCGGCTGAAAATCATCAAACAATGAAGTCGCCATCGAACGTCTTTTATCCCACATGTAGGGAAAGGTAGACATCGAGAAAACCTGAGAAGGGAGAAGTCACGGTCTTGCGACCGAGAGATCGGGTAAGGGAGTCTGTTACGCGAGGGGAAGGTATTAGCACCCCACACGCCCGTAGTACTCTACGGTATCCACTCTTGTTGTCTATGTTATGGGTGTGTTTAATCTATGCTTACTGTTTACTATACTACTGAAAGGAAAATGCATGCAAACGAAAAGGGAAAAGAATGTAGGGAAAATAAAACCGTGCTCGCCTGGGCCCTACCCCAATGACTACGTATCCTTTTTGAGGAATCAGAGCTACCGTAGTTCGGCTCATATGTTTTTGTTTATTTTGTGTTTTTTATGGACAATGTTAATTCCGCCTTCTGCCGCAGCTCGACCTTTGGAGACTTATGCGTTGTCACAAAAGTAAACCAATCATGTCCTTACCTGAAAAGGGTTTTAGAGAAATGGTGCCTGAGCGCATAAAATAGTTTGAATTGGTTTTGTGTTTTATTACCTTGAAAAAAGGGTTTAAGTGAGATTAGCATGTTTTTGATTTGCTAAGAAGAGAAGTTTTTGTTTTAGATGCAAGGATGCAAGAAGGGGAAGAAAAGAGTCTAAGGGAGACTAGCCTATTTCTAAACCTAATTCTATCATGCAATGGTAAACCTACGTCAAGGACGAAAAGGGAAGTTTCTACCTAATGTCAGCATGCATGGTTTGCAACTTAAGGTCTATCTTGCGTCCGAACGGAGCAAGCGCATCCTAAGGGAACATGGTATGTACAAGGATAAAGCAAGCAATCTATAAAAAAAAACATACCTACAGAGATCCTGCCTAGGTTAGCATGTCGAAGAAAAGTCTAAAAAACTATCCTATAGGGAGCATGCAATGAGAGCGAAGTCGTGATCTCAATTTCTAAATTGAGTGACTCATCGATCAACAAGAAAAGAAAGCGATAAAATCCTATAGGGAGCATGCACTGAGAGAGAAGTCATGATCTCAATTGCTAAATTGAGTGACTCATCGATCGACAAGAACGTAAACAAACACAAGCACAACACATATAGCAAATGAAGTGCGGAATGCATGCTACAGGTCTTTAAACAGCGACTTCGAGCGTACGCTCTTTATTTCCTACTTCTCATGATATCTAGGAAGTAATAAAGTGCGAAGAAGTACAAGGGTAGTAGCGGAGACTACCAAAGCGAGCAAGTCGTTAAGAGCAGACAAAAGCGCTGAAAAAGCAGGGAGTACGGGTCGAGCAAGCTTCACCAAGAAACAAACAGAGTCAAAAGCACTATCCAACTAAGATAAAGGCTAACGCGTGTTGCGAATGCAACGCATGATTAGAAGTTCCTTGCATAATGAACAAATACGTCAAAAATAATATGGCATTATTCAAGGATCAGAACCTACCTCTAAACCACCCATCATGCCAAGGAAATTGAATCAAGGATACAAAATCGACAAGAACGCGTTAAAATCTTAATTCTAATCATGTACTAAACACTAATTCAATTAATTCATATGCTAATAGAAAAAATTATTAAAAAAATATCAACAAGTCAGGAATCAACATATTAATATCCATACCAAATTTCAGCAAAAAATCATGAATGAATCATCAATAATTAATTGCAAAAATTAAGGAATTAAAGTGAAAATTACAAAGAACAAGGTGGTGTAAGGATCAAATCCTGGGGTGTGACCAGAGGGTCCAGACGCTAGGCCCATCCATATTGAGTCTAAGAAGAGTTTTTTGTTACTTAAGTTTTAATGCACAAAAAAACGGATAACTTGGACCTAAGAATAGGGTAATTCGCCCAGGCCCATCAACATCATCACCAATCTCATTTAGATTTATTTCAAGTTAGTGATAATTAACATAAAAATAATTTGAAGATATATATGAATGATAAAATGATGAAATGGTGCATAGCGTTAGAAACTATAGAGACCCTCCGCCTTAGAACACAAAACGGCGTCACCTTCTCCCTTTGTCTCATGTCCGTTCTGCAGCGGCAGTCTCACTGTTCACCATCACCGGCCTCGTCCAAACTCAATACAACCTCTTATTCTCTGAACGAATGGCGTGGTTTCAATCGCTCAAACGCGATCTTCGGTTTCGTCTGCCTTCGTCTATTCCGATGCGATCCTCCACATCGCATAGTCGCGCTTTCAACAATGCTTCAGAGATTAGGGGTTCGCCGTGGCTCTTTCACTTTCTTCCTCCGTCGTGGATCCTCAACCTTCTTTGTCCATTACAACCACCACTAGATTCAACCCTCAACGTCGCCATGACATCTTCGTTCGATTTTATATAACCTTACATTTTCTTAATGGCACGATCTGCACCTCGACCTCATCTCCGATTCAACTTCAACGACGCGTCTTCGTCTCTGCGAGAGACCGCTCAACGAATTTTGGATTTTGGATTTCGTTTGCACAAACGAGCTTCACATTATGCCAGCAAGATCAATGGAGAAAACATTGAAAACAGAGGAAGAGTGATTTACCTATCAGAGACGCTTGGACGACGGCTCTAATGGAAGAATCGGAAATAACTCAGGTATGATTACGCTCTTCTTCTTCGCTGATTTCTTTTTCTTAGATTCTGTTCTCCGTGTTTTCGGTTGTTGATCTTGCGTGTGGTTATTGATGTGCGTTGCAGAGAAGTGAGAACTGGTGATAATGTTGTTGTTGTGAATTTGCAGATATGTGTGAAGATTTGGTTATGGCGATGTGAAATCGAATTTGATGAATAAGTAGCAGTGAAAAAGTGAAGGTGATGATTGTAGATGAAGAATAGGGATTGCAGAGATGATGAAGAAAATGAACTGAGATTGAAGATGATTGAAGGAGATCAAGATTAGAGATGAGAACTCGGGCGTGGAAGAGAGAATCTCAGAGGTGAGTGTTGAAATTATTTTGTTACTCTTCTTGATCATCCAAAAAAATGCCGTTCCCTTCTGTTCTAATTCTGTTATCCTCTCTCTTCTCCTTCTGTTATGATTCTGTTAGAGTTAGTTGAGTGAAGGAATCAGTTAGCTTTGTTAGTTTCTATTAGGGATTAGAGGTTGGAAAGTAGTTAAAAAAATGCTAGAATTCAGTTAGGACAGTTAAGGGGCTGTTATGAGTTGGTTAGAGTTAGTTATTCAGTTATAGGTTATGATGCTGTAAGTTAGTTAAAAGTTAGTTGGAGATTTTGAAGTTAAAAACTGTTATGAAGAAGTTAGTTGAACTATGCTGTTAGAAGTTGGTTACAGGTTGAGTTTATCGTAACCCTCCAATTCTTAATTGGTTACAAGGAACAAATGAATAAGATCAATTCTAATTTTTTATTTGTTTTTATCCCTAAACAGGGGGAATTCTGTTTAAAATCTGTTTTGGTGTTTTTTCTCTCGTGCGGGGTAGCAAATATGATTTTCTGATTAATTTTGGAATCATAAATTGAATCGTTTTTTGTTGATTTTTCGGTGCAGGTTCATGTTTGGATATCAGGGCTATTGGGAAGCAAAGGAAAAAGGGAAACACCAAGTGAGGATTTGAATGAGTTTGGAGATGATATGAAGTTGGAACAAAGACGCATAACACAGGAGTTTTGGAAGCTTGAAGTTTGGGTTAAAGGTTGAAGCATGAAGAATGATTGAAAATTAGTATAGGTTTTGGTAAAAATGTATAGATGTTGTGTATAATTGTAATGGAATTTGGACTTGTATGTATTTGAATACATATTGGAATGTATGTTGACTTTATTTCCACATAATGAAATGGCTTTTGTATGAATTCAAATAATCATGGTATGAATCCAAAATATTTGCAAGGTAATCAAAAGAGACCTGAATCTTCTTATCAAGATATATCCCCCTTGAATGATATTTGAATGAATGAATCTTCCTAGAAACCATATAAACGAATCTTTCACCCTTATCTTGAATCAATATCAAATCCGAGCATGATTAAAAGTTTTAACGAATCCAATTCAATAATCATCAGTAAGCTAAGTTACTTGCGATGTGAGATAACAAGTATTCGAAAGAACGATGAAGTTTTGAACTCAATGGACTTACAACTTCATTATATATACCATAGCTTGCATTTTACAATCCAATCCACACTATATCTTGACTTCATGGACAACAACAATGTCTTGAGGGCACCTCGAAGTATAGAAAGAAACATAATATGAAGCCCAATGAACCTCAGTCAATAGATACTACAAATTCAAATATAGAAGATGTGACACCCTAATCAACTTGTGTTTGATGAATTCTGAATGGAGGATGATCTTGTAGCTTGATGAAGAAAAGATCCACAACATCGATGAACACAAAACCCTAATTCTGCAATTTCACTACCTTGAAAAATAACCGGAAGAATCAGGCTCTATTTGAACATATACACCTTATCCAGTTAATAAAACCATAATCCCGAAGGTTCTCGACCCCTTGCGAAGTTATGTCGTTAGCGAATGTATGCAATGTTAAATGACCTAATGGAGATATGTACATGAGAAAAGCGCAACAATACATAAACCAGATAAAAGTAGAAGGGTAGGACAAATTTGGGGTATTACAGCTGCTCCTATTTAATCGTCTTAAACCTGAAAGTACGATTGGCACATGCCTTTCGGAAGTTCAAGGTTGAAGATGATTAAATATCAATGCCAAAAATTTGTCCTGAGAGAGAGAGAGTAAGTGTTTTCTTTATTTATTTTTGTGTTATCTGTTGGGGAAAAGAAATTTGTTTTTTCAATGAAGGGACAGAGATTGGACTTGTAACGTGGCTTGATGCCAATACAAGACAAATGGTTGGTATGAAAAGACAGCGGACGAGGTCTACGAGCGACCTACGATCCTAAGGTGACACATGAGAGTGATTTGACAGAGGACCTAGCCAAAGGGCGATCTCAGGTTCTAAGACAAAGTATATGGAAAGAACCTAGCCAAGAGGCGATCTCAGGTTCGACGGTGATTTAAGGGAAGAACCTAGCCAAGAGGTGATCCCAGGTTCTAAGAAGGTGATCTAAGGAGGAACCTAGCCAAGAGGCGATCTCAGGTTCGACGGTGATCTGAGGGAAGAACCTAGCCAAGAGGCGATCTCAGGTTATAAGAAGGTGATCTAAGGAGAAACCTAGCCAATAGGAAATCTTAGGTTCAACGATGATCTATGGGAAGAACCTAGCCTACGGGCGATCTCAGGTTCGACGATGATCTATGGGAAGAACGTAGCCTACGGGCGATCTCAGGTTCGACGATGATCTAAGGAAGAACCTAGCCTACGGGCGATCTCAGGTTCTAAGATGATCTAAGGAAGAACCTAGCCTACGGGCGATCTCAGGTTCGACGATGATCTAAGGAAGAACCTAGCCTACGGGCGATCTCAGGTTCGACGATGATCTAAGGAAGAACCTAGCCTACGGGCGATCTCAGGTTCTACGATGAACGGAAGAACCTAACCTACGGGCGATCTCAGGTTCTAAGATGATCTATGGGAAGAACCTAGCCTACGGGAGATCTCAGGTTCGACGATGATCTATGGGAAGAACCTAGCCTACGGGCGATCTCAGGTTCTAAGATGATCTAAGGAAGAACCTAGCCTATGGGCGATCTTAGGTTCGACGAAGGAAACATGGGTTACGACATGATGATTATTTAGATAAATGACATGGACGAGCATCAAGAAAGATTAAACGCGAATGAGCGTTTGAATCAATACGGGCGAGTATTGAAAGAAGACACATGCGAGCATCAAAAGGTTAAACACAGGCGAATGTTTGAATCAATACAGACGAGTATTGAAAGAAGATACAAACGAGTATCAAAGGTTAAACACGGACGAGTGTTTGAATCAATACGGACGAGTATTGAAAGAAGATACGGACGAGTATCAAAAGGTTAAACACGGACGAGTGTTTGAATCAATACGGACGAGTATTGAAAGAAGATACAGACGAGTATCAAAAGGTTAAACACGGACGAGTGTTTGAATCAATACGGACGAGTATTGAAAGAAGATACAGACGAGTGTTTGAATCAATACGGACGAGTATTAAAAGAAGATACGGACGAGTATCAAAAGGTTAAACACGAACGAGTGTTTGAATCAATACGGATGAATATTGAAAAAGGATATAGGTGAGTATCGAAAGGTAAACACGGACGAGTGTTTAGGGAACTGACTACCAGACAAGAACTGGGTTTAGAACGACAAAGTGTATTGGTTTTGCTGAGCATTGAAAAGGTGAAGGTCACCGACTGGGGACTTTGGGCATGATACCCTCCTGTAAGGACGTATTGTTGTCCTTGAATAATTAAGGTCTTTCGCGTAAGGCACCTGATCTGGATTATGCTTCATATGCATGTTTGAATTTCTTTTGCCGCAAAGATCCATTCTGATGGATCGGCTACGCGCTTTTGAGGATGTAATGTTATGCGGTGATAACCATTTGCAGTGCGAAGAAATAAACTTCATGGGGATAAGAGAAGGCTTGTTGGGAACCATTGCTCATCACTGGGGATGTCAATATATATCGGCGTTGGAAGCCTGCAGTATCAAAGGTTGTTGGGGGTACTGATAAAAAAATGCCCTGGGGAGTCCATAATACCAAAGATTGTTGATGACTTTGCTAAAGATTGAATTGCTGACAAAATGAGTCTTTAGGTACGATGCTGGATTTTGAATCGTATTATTGGAGACGAGATAATCTGGCCAGACTCCCATACATCCTGAACTGTTGAGAGGATGATAAAACTGAATATGCCAAAGAATGGATACTGAACACCATGTGGATCCCTTTGAATACATGTCCCAAGTTTACGCACACTGGGGAATTATCTCTTGAACCACTTGGGGATAAGAGATGGGCATGGACACCTATGAATGCCCTAGTTGAACTCTACGAATGCCCCGGTTTAGCTTTGAGAATGCCCCGGTCTGGCTCTGCGAATGCCCCGATTTAGCTTTACTGGGGATGCTCCGGTTAAGCTCTGCGAATGCCCCAGTTGAGCTCTGCGAATGCCCCAATTTAGCTTCACTGGGGATGTTCTTGATTAACTCCACTGGGGATGCACTTGCGCGTGCCGAGTCAAAAGACGACCCTGAATTTTTTCTTAATTCACTTGGGGAATCAGGTTTGAAATTGTCTGTAGCAGATGAAGGCAGCTTCGTGTGCTGGCTAGGTCAGGGTGACCGTTATGATGCTTTTATCTCGATCGTAGTCTTGTACAACATAATTGACTTGAGCAACTGAGTATGGATGAGGAATGCCCCTGTCCGGAAGATCTATGAGAAGATCTATGTTGAATAGAAGACCAGAATGTTCGTGCCATAATACGATATGAGGTGGCCCGCCCCAATGTCTTGAGCCACGAAATAAACTGCTCCTGATTAGAGCTTTCTTGGAGAGATTTGTCGAATCTCGACGTAACTGCCCCAAGTTGAGTGAATTCTGAATAGGTCTTTCGATATGATAGCCTCTGATTGATCGAGCTTGAAGAGATTTATCGACGTGATAGCTTCTGATTGACAACTTGAAGAGATTAATCGACGTGATAACCTCTGATTGATTGCTTTGAGGGAATGCCCCAGACTTGGCTGAGCTTGGAGAGATTGACTCTCGACTTGATTGCCCCAGATTGGCGGACTCTGCTAACTTCATCCCTGAATTATACTCAGACTTTGAAGTACCAAGATGATTTCTCTTGACAGAATCACCGGTTAACATGCTACTGGATAAGTCATTTCTCTTGTGGCAGCTGACTCTTGCCTCAACAGGGTATTCAAGCCTCTCTTCTCTGACAAGATTGAGCTCTTTACCGGTTGTTCATTGTGTAAACTTACTTGATGTCGATCAGTTGTTTTGTATGCAGAAGAATATTTATTATGAGAATGATAATTCTAATGCAACACATACGTAAGTCTTGAAGTTTGAAAAAACTTTGAATGAAATGACGTCACAACTCTATTGTGAACGAGTCACTAGCTAGAGAGAAACATTTGCAAATTCCTTTTTTATGAAAGATAATGCAAGCATATGATGCCAACACATATATTGGAACGTACCTCTTAGGAGTCAGTTAAACGCTATCTCGTTGTAGCACGCTTTCGAATTGACCCATGCTTCAGTTAGGACTTTTATGGGTTGTAACGTGGCCTGGTTCACGGTTTTTAAAAAAAAGGATTGAAGGCTCGAAATTTATTTGGTGCCCACCCGTTCTCCATGATGTTCTCCATTCCTACGTTCAGTTGACCTGATACAAGCGTTCATCTCTCGAGAAGAGTTTGCAATGATTGAGGAACCACAATGGTTTCTTGGACACGACCGTCGCTAACTTCTTTGCCTTTGGTGTCTGATCAGACGACTTTGTTTTTTGATGAGGATTTTCGTTGGTAATCCTTTTCTCGCCTTTTAGGCTTTTCAATTTCTTTCTTGCTTTCCCTAATTTTTGCCTGGACAAATTCTTTTGAATTTCGATTTGGAAGTCCAACGGGATGCCATAATTTTTGCCTAAGCGACTTATTTTCAAGTTTTGACTTAGCGGGGATTTCTATTTCTTTCTTATTCGTATTTTTTTATTTTGAACAAGTCGTTTATCTTTGTGTTGTTTTGATTTTTTGGTAGTGATCGTGACTACCTGAGTCTTTAGTAGATGAGGGATAGCCCTTATAGTACCGTCATTTGTTGACCTCTTGATGTGCGAGAGATACCCATTGGGATATAGTCAAATAGACACACGTTGTTGTTAGATGAGGGTTAACCATTGTGGTTTTGACTTTTCTCAACCTTTTGATGGATAACCATTGTTGTATCCTTGGATGCACACTCTTGATGAGTTCTGAATGCTTGATCAAATTAGCTGAACACTACCCGACCCATGGTTAAAATGAGGGTTTTTTCTGAACAGAAAAGAAACTCCTACTTCGAAGGATCAGAGGGGTTAACGGGGGTCTATCTTCCTTATATCTCGGGTGTTTAGGAATTGAAACAAGGCCTGTACATCATTAGCAAGGTCTTACTCAAAAGCGTACCAACCAGAGATTTTGCGTTTTCAGATTATCGTCATCCTCCTTCCAATCTTTACCTAAGCATAAGACTAGGAAATTTGGCATCAATATGCAAGCAAAACATTTAAAGAGTGATAACGAATGGATGAGTAAAAATGAAAGGAACACTTCAAGACAAGCATACTTATTGCATTAAGATTTTCATTCAAAAATAGACAAGTTTCTATATACAAGCAATGTTTAAACAAACAAGAAAGAATGCAAATGAAAATGTAGTAAAGAAACCAATGATTGCCATTGTTGAGGAGACTTGACTCCGTATGGACTTGCTGATTCTGACGACTTTCTGTAGTCTTGATGCTCGAGCATGCGAGAGATTCCCCTCTGATCTGATGTGAACACAACAGTCTCTAGATTGAGCCTATCTTGGACCTTGTCTCTTGATGACATACCATCTTCAATCGATTGGCCAAGTGCCCCAATATAATATGCATGGAAGCTCCTTTCAGGGGAACAAATGAATGAATTACCCAACGAATCGGGACAAATTGCATCACCAAGCATATCATGTCTTAAAGAAATAGTAGACATCATCATTAGAGTTTTGAGTCTTTAATCCATTATCTTCCTGCTCGAAGGAATTTTTGACTACGGACCAAAGCTTGTATGTACCACTCAGAGTTATTCCATAACTGATCTCTGAGCATGTGCGGTGAGAAATCAAGTTGAACCTTTGAATAGAACCCCAAGTCTGAATAAGAATCCCCAATCTCCGGGTACTTGTAATGAATGCATGAATATGCATGGGGTGCATGAATAAATGCCATGTCATGTTCTGTCATTTCCAAGGAAATAACATAACATGTATGTTAAGCATGTGGTTAGCCATGTTATGTATGCAAAGGCATGGGATCAAAGAGGATCAAGGTTCCATCATTTCTGAATATGATTGCTGCACTGTTCCGAACCATGTGAGTATCATCAGATCAAAGGTCTGGCATAACTTCTGCACATATAAGAACCAAGTACCATGTAGATCTCCATTGTACGAGATTAATGCTTCCGGAACATCAGATACTGTTGAGAATTTCTGAACAATGCTGGGAATACCAAGATTAAAGGCTTGAATGAACCTCCAGGTAAACAAGTCAGAAACTCAAAATAAATCTGAGAACCATATGGTCACCAACAGGATATAGCATCTGTATAAAGTCATAACAGAAATCCAGATCATAGCCATTAGAACCAATAGTTACCGTCTGAGCATAGTCACCATCCAAGCATGAGTAACCATCTGAATATAGTCACCATCTGTACCTGTAATAAGAATTCCCTCCCTGCTCACGGGTGAAAACTAGGTCAGGGTAAGGCAATGGTAACTCAGAATCGAGGGTACTCCTGAAAAACTATCATCGTATCACCTACGTGAAAATGATAGCCCCTCATTTGTACCTCATCTGAGCATGGACGACATGGCGGCGATAGTGAGACCTAAGTCAACTAGTCGTTCATGTTCCACTCTATTCCTAGGGTTCCTATGGTATACAACTTTGGCCTGGGTATTGGTCCTTTTACCTCATAGTAACACCCATCCAATAAGAAGCAGATCCAATACAACAGTAGTATATGGAAGACAGTAAAATGCAATGCATACGTATGCTCAAGTATATATAAAATGAGTGAATAAACTGAAAGCATAAAGATAAACACCAAAAGAAAAGAAAGCAAGAGCTAGGAGCGACTCCGGGATGGACCAGCATTTGGTCGACCTTTCCCCAGTGAAGTCGCCAGCTGAAACAACCGGCAGAAAATCATCAAACAATGAAGTCGCCATCGAACGTCTTTTATCCCACATGTAGGGAAAGGTAAACATCGAGAAAACCTAAGAAGGGAGAAGTCACGGTCTTGCGACCGAGAGATCGGGTAAGGGAGTCTGTTACGCGAGGGGAAGGTATTAACACCCACACGCTCGTAGTACTCTACGGTATCCACTCTTGTTGTCTATGTTATAGGTGTGTTTAATCTATGCTTACTGTTTACTATACTACTGAAAGGAAAATGCATGCAAACGAAAAGGGAAAAGAATGTAGGGAAAATAAAATCGTGCTCGCCTGGGCCCTACCCCAATGCCTACGTATCCTTTTTGAGGAATCAGAGCTACCGTAGTTCGGCTCATATGTTTTTGTTTGTTTTTGTGTTTTTTATGGACAATGTTAATTCCGCCTTCTGTCGCAGCTCGACCTTTGGAGACTTATGCGTTGGCACAGAAGTAAACCAATCATGTCCTTACCTGAAAAGGGTTTTAGAAAAATGGTGCCTGAGCGCACAAAATGGTTTGAATTGGTTTTGTGTTTTATTACCTTGAAAAAAGGGTTTAAGTGAGATTAGCATGTTTTTGATTTGCTAAGAAGAGAATTTTTTATTTTAGATGCAAGGATGCAAGAAGGGGAAGAAAAAAGTCTAAGGGAGACTAGCCTATTTCTAAACCTAATGCTATCATGCAATGGTAAACCTACGTTAAGGACGAAAGGGGAAGTTTCTACCTAATGTCAGCATGCATGGTTTGCAACTTAAGGTCTATCTTGTGTGCGAACGAAGCAAGCGCATCCTAAGGGAACATGGCATGTACAAGGATAAAGCAAGTAATCCAACAAAAAAAACATACCTAAAGAGATCCTGCCTAGGTTAGCATGTCGAAGAAAAGTCTAAAAAACTATCCTATAGGGAGCATGCAATAAGAGCGAAGTCGTGATCTCAATTTCTAAATTGAGTGACTCATCGATCAACAAGAAAAGAAAGCGATAAAATCTTATAGGGAGCATGAACTGAGAGCGAAGTCGTGATCTCAATTGCTAAATTGAGTGACTCATCAATCGACAAGAACATAAACAAGCACAAGCACAACACATATAGCAAATGAAGTGCGAAATGCCTGCTACAGGTCTTTAAACAGCGACTTCGAGCGTACACTCTTTATTTCCTACTTCTCATGATATCTAGGAAGTAATAAAGTGCGAAGAAGTACAAGGGTAGTAGCGGAGACTACCTGTTGTACCCAAAAATTTGCCCTCCCATTTCCTCAACATTTTCTCATCACAAGCCCCTTGGAGCTCAAGATCCAGTTAGGGTTTCCTCTACTCAAGACTTCTCCTTCCACTGTTGACCCAAATTAGGGTTTGTGTTTGCACAAAGATATGTTGACCTAAAATGCCTAAGATGACTTTCATGCTTCATGTTGGACTCCCAAGTTTATCCATACCAAGTTTCAAGTCTTGATTCCAAATTTTGCCCAGTCAATTGGACAGTTGACCTAGAAATCAGCTGTGTTGGGGAAAAAGTCAACTGTGGCCAATTGACAGTCAAACCTCATGAAAATTGACCCACATCAACATTATGAACTCATATGGACCATTTGATCAAGTTTGAATCACAATCCCACAAGAAATTTGATCAGATCACCAAAAGGGCAAAATGGTCATTCTTAGGGTTTTGACTGCACAAAGGCAATTTTTGACTGTTTGACCTAGCCAATGGCAAACCAAACTCACATATGGACTCAAGGACCCCATGGAATTGTCTTGACATACTCAACAAGTCCAAAAGATCCCAAATGCACAAGATTGACAGTTGAATTTCCCAGTCAATTGATCAATTTTGACTGAATACTGAAAAGTCAAACTTTGACTTTTTGGTCAAAATCAAGTGTCAAGATTCATTTTTCATCAAAACATGCCAAATCATGAAACTTGTTCATCAAGAAATCAAGAATTGCAAATTAGGGTTTGAAATGAAGATTTTTCATAACTTAGAATTTTTCTAAGTTATGAAAAACCCTAATTTTTTCCTAACTTTGTCCCACTTTCTCATCAAGATGCATTTGGATTCAAGGAAAAGTCAAAACATGAAAGTTGTAGTACATTGCAATATCTACAACTTTTATTCACAAAGTTTCCTCAAAATAAGCGTGTAGCTCAAGTTACAATTTTTGGAACAAGGGTACCAAACCATTCTTAACTTAGAGAAATTTGACCTATTTTAGGCAGGATTTTTGCCTAACTTCAAGACCATTTTTAACATACTTACACTTGGAATTTCAATTTGCATTTCAAAGATGGATTGTAGTATACATTCCAAGCTTTCCAAAATGTCCAAGAACTCATCAAACAACCTCATGGTTAGGGAGAATCGAATTTGGCAAGTTGGGAAAAACTCACTTTGTTTATGGCCAATTTACATGTTCATACACTTGTGCCATTTTGAACTCAGCTTGCATCCCTTGATTACAGGTCCTATATCCCATTTGCACTCAATAATTTAATTCTAAATCATTGTGCCAAAGCCTTGTTTTATGTGTTTAAGCATTACATGGGAGTTTAACCCTTAAATAGAAAAAGTAAATTAGCCATTTTAGAAAAGTTGAACTTTATGTCAAATGCAAATCCAAGCAAGTACAATGCAAATCCTTTTGGCACAAGTTTATGAACTAATCACACTGATCAAGGCTAAGGTATGCATCATAGATTGGGGGCCTGCATCAGTCTAGAACACAAGTTGACATTTGTTGCTTAAAGTTGAAGAAACATGGCATAACAACACACAACTCTCATTCCTGTAAACCAGAGCTTAAGAAAAGTTATCGAACACTTTCTAATCATCAAACCTAAGCTGAAACACAAGCCAACCAAGTTCTACACCTTCTCAAACACAGAATCACCCTAAAACTGCCAAAACAGGGGACCTGCTGCAGATTGAGTTCCATAACTCAATCCATTCGTGCAATCTTGCTGAAACCACTTCAAACACATTCCACATCATCCCTTGAAACTGTTCCAAGCCCTAAACACGACCTGTAACATCCCTAACTAACATCACCATTTTCATTTTTCTGTTTTGCAGTTGAAGTACCATAGCACGATTCTTTTGGTTTCCAAGCAAACTAAAGGTTGGAATAGCATCCTGAGACATCAAGGAAGCTATACAAATCATTACCTTGCCTTGTACTCATCTCCATTGTTGCACACGATTCCAACTGAACAGGTAAGTTCATGAACTTGTATCTCTCTATCCAAGCATTGTTAGGTTTAGATTTGTGAAGAAATTATGTCACATTCATAGTCCTGAACATGCCCATATAATTAGTTTTCATTTATGTTATGTGTGCTATGAGAATTTGATGTCTGAACATGGAACAAAAACTAGGTCAGGAATTGGGGGAGAAGAAATTCTCTCTCATTTCTGAGAGTTAGATTGATTTCTTTATATGTCTAGAATCGTGGCTTCAAGCTCTACAGGTTTCATGTTGCAAGATTTGGCAAAAGATCAAGGAATCTGGAGATAGAAAACGCGCGTGGATGGTTGTTCAAACATGTTCTGAGGTTGAAGACAAAGTCTTCTTGGGCTGGGCCTGAGTTGACTTCCTATTTGCACCTTGTTTTTACTTTTGAACCCCCTGGCCCATTTTGAGTTTCATTTGCTATTTTTAATTTTTTTCCTTTTGATTCTGATTTATTATTTTTCATTAAAGTATAAAAATATTAAAAAAACATTTTTCCACATTTTTTTTGCATTTTATTTGATATTTATTTGTTTTAGTTAGTTATATACATAAATAAATACATAATGTTTTTTTGTTTAGAATATTAGGAATAATACCAAATACATTTATTTTATAATTTTTATTTTATTTTATCTTCTGAAAATATTTTATATAAAATATACCTTTTTTATAAATATTAAATATTATTATTTTGTACATATTCAATATATTTGGTAAATAATACAAATATATACATATATATTAGTATATTTAGGTTAAAAAATACAAAATATATACATTTTTATTTTTATTAATATTTAACATTAAAAATACCTTTTTGACAAATATACTTCTCTTTTATTTATTTTTTGTACATAACTAATAAATATTGTACATATTAAATAATTAATACCTTTTATTTTATAAATTAGGGTTTTGCCCTAAACATGAAAAATACCCAAAAATTAATACTTTTATTTTTGTTTCCTTGACACATAAAAAACACTTTTTACATACACATAAAAAAAATCATTTTTTGCATCTTGCATATTTATCTTATTTTATTTAATTATTGCACATTAAATAATTTGTATAATTCCATTTGGATTGTAATAGTCTAGGGTTTTAATTCTTGTCAAAATACCCCCATTTGAACATTTGTACCCCCCTTCCCATATATTGTGTTGTAATAACTTAGGAACTTTATTTTTCGCACTTTAATGCTTTCTAATTATGCCATGTTAGAATTAGGGTTTGTATGCAAATCAATTAACCAAAGTAGTTTGACCTAATTTCAAAGATAATCAAGCATGAAAATGGACAACACTAATCACACTTGCACCCCTAGGGTATTCCACTTGTTGCCTTCAATAATGGGCCATATTGCATGTTAGGTATCTTTGGCAAAAACAAAACAATTAAATGATCATAGTCCCTCGATGACGCTTTCAAAAGTTGCCTAAAAAATGATCAAGTCCCTTAAAGAAAATTTCCCAAATATACTTGGCACCATTGCAATTATGGTCTAAACGATGACCCGCGCCCGTCCCTTTCACATCCTAACACAAGATTGTCCACCAAATGCAATGGTGGAACAAAATTGTTAAAAGGGTTAAAAACATAGGAGAAATCTTTGAGAAATTTAGGAGTAGACAACCTCTTAGTTACTTGAATCAAACTTGCAAAACAAAACACTTGCCTATTTTTCAAACCACACATCACTACACTTTCAAAACAACTTTAAAAAAAACATTGAAAACCTTTTCAAAAGACATACACCTTTGTATACATCCCAACATGGATCATTACAAAGGTTGCCACCACATTGGCTTCTTTTCAAAACATTTTCAAACCCACACACACAAAGCACCATTTCAAACAAATGAAAATTAAGGCAAGTTGATCTAAGCAAGTAATTAAGAGCCCATGGATAACCATGGATAGAAAGGGTGCTAATACCTTCCCTTTCTATAATCTACTCCCCGAACCCAAGAAAACATCTCAAAGGTTTTTTGCTGTGCTTTTTAACCTTTCCTTAGGATAAAATAAAAAGTCGGTGGCGACTCTTGCTCAACCGAAACATTTGCGAAAACAAACGCAAAACCTCAAGTCAGTTCTCCCACCGTATCACAGAACTGGCGACTCTGCTGGGGACTTTTTTAAGTGGAGTAACCTTAGGGCTTAGATCACCCTCTTGCATGAATAATTGTTTGTCTTGGTTGCTTTATATCTTGGCTCTTTTGTTTGGGTTTGCAATCCTACACCCGAATTTTGGGAAACATTTATAGATAGCAATACATTATGGAAACTGTGCGGGGTATACCGACACGGTCGAAGCAATAGCTATATTAGTGCGACATATTTGTGAGTACAGGTAACCCTTGAGTTCAATCAAGGAGAGTACAGGGCCGCTGAGTGATGTCACTAAGAACTAATGACCTAGAACCTTACTTGACCATCTTGGCCTTTTATTAGGGGTAGTGAGATGACTGGCTTTGGTGCAGTCCGAAGTTGGTAGATACTCGATACTACACTCATTGAGGGTTGTTTTCTTGGAATATTTTGGTCGCTAGTTAAGTGGCTAAACCAAAACAATGAACAATGAAAACAATCCAGTGATATTGAGCTCCTTAGAACCCGGTTACTATTTATAGGACAGGTTTTTAAGCCAACTACACTCAAGAGGGTACTTACCTATGAAACCCCATGCAAGCCTGAAACTAGGGTTTGGTGTGATTTTCTTGTACATATGTTTGTGCATACATCATGAACATCATAAAACATCATATGCATTTACTAACCACTTCAAGGGTTTAAATCTTCATCTTTGTTCTTGTTTTGTAGGTCATGGAAATTCCTCGCAGAAAAACCATCCAAGTCAACCTTGTGAGAACCTCTCCTCAACTCAAGGAGCTCACATCAAGGATTCCGGAAAGCTCATCCTTCAGTGAAAGACATGGTAGACTGCTCAGCTTAGTCAACACCAACATTGAAGAGGACATGATGAAAGTGCTATTCCAGTTCTTTGACCCTCTTCATCACTGTTTCACTTTCCCCGACTACCAGTTGGTGCCCACTTTGGAGGAGTTTTCTCAACTCCTGAGAATCCCTATCCTTAATCAACTACCTTTCAACGGTACGGAAAAGGAACCAAAGCCGGAAGATGTTGCTCGAGCATTACATCTACAGCCTTCTGACATCAAGGGGCATTGGGAAACTAGAAGCGGCGTCAAAGGTTTCTTAGCAAAATTCTTGTTTGAGAAGGCACAAGAATGTTGGAATTCATTGGACCTACAAGCCTTTGAAGAAATTGTGGCACTCCTTATCTATGGGTTGGTCTTGTTCCCAAATCCTGACCAGCTTGTAGAGGTCAACGCCGTCAAAATCTTCTTGTCCAGAAATCCAATACCAACATTGCTTGGGGACATCCTTCACTCATTTTACACACGAACAATGAGAAAGAGGGGTGTTCTCATGTGCTGTACTCCTCTCCTTGCAAGGTGGTTTATTTCGCACCTTCCACAATCTGTCTTGAAGAATGACCAAGGCTCAAGGTGGTCCCAACGGTTGATGACTCTTACTCACTCTGATGTACATTGGTGTTCTCGGTCCAGAGAAAATGTCATCATCGTCGATCGTTGTGGAGAGTTTCCTAATGTTCCTTTACTTGGAATCAGAGGAGGTATCACCTACAACCCTTGCCTAGCTTTGAGGCAATTTGGATATGCACGGAGGGATGACCCTCATGACATGTTGATTCCTGACCTAGTTTTTGACTTCGACAATGATGCGCAAGGACTTCGCCAAAGATTCATCAGAGCTTGGAGGATGCCCAACAAGGTTGACAGCAAGACACTGGGACACAAGAACTCCATCCCTCTTGAACCTTACCTCAAGTGGGTACGAGCCCGAGCCCAGAGTCTAATGATGCCTTATTCTCATGTTCTCCCTGTGATTAAAGAGCCCGTCAAGGTAGGAGAGGTTCCCTACACCATCCTACATCCTGACATGCCTACATCGTGGGAGGAGATGCAGAAAAGTTGGATCCAACTCAAGGAGGAACAGAACACTTTTGAAGCCAGCTTCTACGCCAGGGAGAAGAAGGTTCTAGAGCTCACCCGCCGACTCCATGAGCAAGAGGCCCTTAACACCTACATCGCACCAAAGAGGATGCGCAACGTCTTTTTACCTTGAGAAGTTGTTTTTTGTAATATTTGGCCCATGGGGCATTTATGTACTAACAAATCTTTTCTTATTAATATGACATGCATTCTTTTTGTCTGCAACAATTGTGAATTTCTAAAATCCTTGAATGCATTGCATAGATAGCATCTCATGCATCATGTGCATAACAGGTACCCTTTTTTCTACAGGTTGCTTAATCTCCTTCGCTGTTTATTTTGAACAGTCATCATGAATCCAGAATCATCCAGTGAGCAAGCAATCAAGGCCCTACAGGCCCAGAGTGCCCAGTTTCAAGAAATGGTCATGAGCCTGGCCCAAGGCCAACAAGAGTTGAAGGCTCTGCTCCTAAAGAAGAAGAAGAGGACTGCGTTGTTCAATACTGGACGCAGGTTTGGGAACACACTCCATAACGAGGCTGATCCAACTACTTCCTCTGCAGAGAAAGACGGTCCCCAAGGGGGAGGGGCTCCTAGTCCTCCAGTCTCTGACAACGAGACGGATTACAATGACGAACAATACCCTCCTGCTGCTGACAGATACAAGCAATTAGAGGACCGCTTGAGTGCCATGGAGATTCAAAATGTGTCGGGGCTGGATTTCGGAGATTTAGGGTTATCTTCTGGGGTGGTAATCCCACACAAGTTCAAGGCGCCTGCCTTTGCCAAATACGACGGGGATTCCTGTCCAAAGCTGCATCTCAGATCGTACGTAAGGAAGATCCAACCTTACACGGCAGACAAAAACCTTTGGATCCACTTCTTCCAAGATAGCCTTTCGGGGTCACAACTTGAGTGGTTCTATCAGCTAGATGGAACCAGTATCCGACATTGGGAAGATTTGGCTACCGCATTTTATAGACAATATCAATACAATTCTGACCTCGCTCCTACACGTACCCAACTTCAGGGTATGTCACTAGGAACGGGCAAAGGGTTCAAAGAATATGCGCAAAAATAGAGAGATTTGGCTGGCAGGGTGCATCCTCCATTGACTGACCGTGAGCTGGTTGACATGTTTCTAGGGACCTTGTCTGGTCCATTCTTCAATCATCTGGTTGGTAATTCCTCCGCTGGGTTTACAGATTTGATCCTAACGGGTGAAAGGATAGAAGCTGGCATCAGGTCAGGAAAGATACAGAAAGGAGCCGCCGCAAGTACTGAGAAGAAACCTTTCAAGAAGGAGGCTAGTGCCATCTATGGTCCTAGAAGACAAGTTAAGCCAGAACACCTCCAAGCCGTCAATGCCTTGGTAATTTCAAAACCTGTTGCTGCTCCTCAGCAGTACAATCAACAAAGGGGTGAGAGGCCCAAAAGGCAATACACTCGGCTGAGTATGACCTTGTCACAAATCTTACCGCAACTGTTATCAACCAATTTGGTGACCATCAAAGAGGCTCCGAAGGTCGTGAATACTGCATCTCCTAAGTATAACCCAAATGCCCGCTGTGCTTATCATTCTGATAGCCCCGGGCATACTACTGATGATTGCTGGGCCCTGAGAAATAAGGTTCAAGACCTTATCGATGCGAAGGAAATTCAGTTTGAGGCGCCTGAGAGGCCAAATGTTGTAACTGCTCCTATGCCCCATCATAGAGTAAATGCCGTCGAGGAAGATTTGTATGCTGTTTCGGTGAATGATGTTGCTACCCCTCTATTGACTGTTAAGAGGAACCTACTGCTAGCCGGTTTATTTCTGGGTTGTAGCAAGGGTTTCCTTCTGTGTGCTGTTATCCCTACCGGTTGTCCGCTGCTGAAATCAGGCATCCAAAGCCTGATGGATAGCAAGGAGATTCTGTTCAAGAAAACTGCTGTTCCGTTTGTTTCCGCTGAAGAAGTATCTGTCGTCACAATTTTCAACAATCCTACCAAGGCTCTCCCGAGGAAGCCAGTCCAAATTATGTCTGTTGCACCCATTACCATTACTGTTACGGGGCCCCTCCCTTATGAATCTGACAAGGCTGTCCCATGGCACTATAGGGCAGACGTGTATGTGCTTGGAGTGAAGCAGGAGTTTAACACCGGTACCAGTATCAGTAACATCACTGGTCCCGCCAAGATTACTCGCAGTGGTAGACTCTTCTCGCTTGACATTGCACCACCAGTTATCCGAAAACCTCTTATCATCACACCCGCAAGTGTGCATGTTTCAAATCAAGTTCTTGTGTCTACTACTGCCGCCGAGTCCTCTGATGCTCGGGGCAAAGAAGTTGCTACCGATTTGCCTGCCCGAATGGAGGCACCAAAAAAGACCGCTGTTGAAGCCTCCCAACAAGAGATGGAGGAAATCCTTAAAATCATTAAAAAGAGTGACTTCAATGTCGTTGAACAGCTGGGGCATACCCCCTCCAAAATCTCTATGCTATCATTGCTGCTGTGCTCAGAGGCCTACGCCAAGGCCCTGATTTCATTTCTGAAAATGGCCCATGTGCCGCAAGAGACACCTGCAGATCAATTCACTGACTGTGTGGCTAATTTGACCGCTGACAATGGTTTGGGGTTCTCGGATGCTGACCTTACCGCCAAAGGAAAAAACCACAATGATTCCCTGCACGTCTCTATAGAATGCAGGGGCACTACTCTCGCACACGTGTTGGTGGACACCGGTTCTTCCCTGAATGTATTTCCCAAGAAGTCCTTAGATCGGTTGGATTGTGAGGGCCTGGAATTGAAACCTAGTAACATCATTGTTAGAGCCTTCGACGGTTCTAAGAGGATGGTGCATGGTGAGGTAGACATTCCTATCCGTGTGGGTTCCCAAGTCTCTGACTCAACGTTCTATGTGATGGATATTCGTCCATCTTATTCCTGTTTGCTGGGTCGACCTTGGATTCACAAAGCTGGGGCTGTAACATCCACTCTACACCAGAAGCTCAAATACCCTGTCAAAGGGAAGATTGTTACTGTGCAGGGTGAGGAGGAATACATGGTAAGTCACTTGAATTCATTCCGGTATATCAAGATGGATGGGGAGTTTATTGAAACCCCCTTTCAACATTTTGAGGAGGTACCTCCAACATTGGCGTCAGCTGAGACAGTGGTTGAAGAAAACTTTCCTTTGAAGATGGCTTCCTTGAAGGATGCCCGGGCTGTGATCGAGAAAGGCAAGTGTGCAAACTGGGGTCAGCTTCCTGACTTCACTCAAAAGACCGACAAGTTTGGGCTGGGCTTCACTGCAGAGGCTCAGAGGGCTGTTCGCAAAGAAAGGATCAGAAAGGCTCCGGTGTTCATCACCAACCCAAGGGTGAATGCTATCGAGGAGGACGTAGAGGAAGCGGAGTTTGACAGTTGGATCTATCCAGCAACCAACAATGGACCAAGCAACTGGACGGCAAAAGATTTTACACCTATTACATTTGTCACGCAGTAATGAACTCTTTTGATTTTCAATTTGTAACAAACAATATGTTGAAACTTTTATTGGCTCGGTGTCCTACCCGGGGCATCGTAGCTCCATTTGTGAGGGCTTTTTGTATGACATTTCCATATATCATTAATCAAAACATTGGACGTTATTGCATTTCAAATCTTGTGCTCTTTTTCTTTGTGTTATATATTGCAAAACAGCTATATTTACACACACTCACTTATACAGGTTCCAATCCACTCTGGATCTCACTGGTAACAGCTCTGCTACTGCCAGTTATGACTTCGAAAATACGATCAACTTGGCCGAAGACGAAGGTGAAGATGATTGCGAAGTACCTGGTGAACTCGCAAGACTACTACTCCAGGAAGAGAGGGCCATTCAGCCGCATGAAGAGCCGGTGGAAACAGTGAACCTGGGTACTGAGACAGATAGAAAAGAAGTCAAGATTGGTGCCAATCTAGAGCTCAGCGTGAAGCGACGATTGATCCAGATGCTACATGATTACATGGAGATCTTTGCTTGGTCTTACGAAGACATGCCTAGTTTGGATGCCGACATTGTGGTTCATCACCTGCCTACCAAGGAAGACTGCCCTCCGGTAAAGCAAAAGGTCCGCCGTATGCGTCCAGAGATGTCCGAAAAGATCAAGGCTGAGGTTATGAAACAATTTGATGCCGGGTTTCTAGCAGTGACTTCTTACCCTCAGTGGGTTGCCAACGTGGTGCCAGTGCCAAAGAAGGACGGTAAGGTCAGAATGTGTGTCGATTACAGGGATCTAAACAGGGCAAGCCCCAAGGATGACTTCCCCCTACCTCACATCGACGTTCTTGTTGACAATATTGCTCAACACAAGGTGTTCTCCTTCATGGATGGTTTTTCAGGGTATAATCAGATCAAGATGGCTCCTGAGGATATGGAAAAGACTACCTTTGTTACTCAGTGGGGCACCTTCTGCTACAAGGTCATGCCATTCGGGTTGAAAAATGCTGGGGCAACCTACCAACGTGCCATGGTTGCTTTATTTCATGATATGATCCATCATGAGATTGAAGTCTACGTCGATGATATGATTGCAAGGTCCCAAACTGAGGAGGAACACGTTGACCATCTGCGGAAGCTGTTTGACCGACTGAAGTTGTACAAGCTGAGGTTGAACCCAAACAAATGCACCTTTGGGGTGAGGTCTGGAAAATTACTAGGTTTCATTGTAAGCGATAAAGGTATTCAGGTGGACCCTGCCAAGGTGAAAGCCATACAAGAGATGCCGACTCCCAAGACAGAGAAAGAAGTTAGAGGCTTTCTAGGACGACTGAATTATATTGCCCGATTCATCTCACATCTAACCGCTACCTGTGAGCCAATCTTCAAATTGCTGAAGAAAGATCAAGTAGTACGTTGGAACGATGAATGTCAGGCCGCTTTCGAAAAAATAAAAGAGTATCTCCAAGAGCCACCCATTCTTATGCTTCCGGTTGAAGGGAGACCTCTGATACTATACCTGACAGTACTTGACAACTCAATGGGGTGTGTGCTGGGGCAGCATGACAAGTCTGGCCGAAAAGAGCACGCTATTTATTACCTGAGCAAAAAGTTTACCGACTGTGAGTCTCGGTACTCACTGCTCGAGAAAAATTGTTGCGCTCTGGTATGGGCTGCTCGCCGGCTGAGACAGTATATGCGGACTCACACTACTCTGTTGATTTCAAAAATGGATCCAATCAAGTACATATTCGAAAAGCCTGCTCTGTCTGGAAGAATAGCAAGATGGAAAATGATAACGGAATATGACATCTAGTACACAACTCAAAAAGCAATCAAGGGAAGTGTATTGGCAGATCATTTGGCACACCAACCCGTGGACGATTACCAATCATTGAACTTTGAATTTCCGGACGAAGATATCATGGTAGTAACTGATTGTGAGGTACCTGGACCGGATGAAGGACCTGAGGAAGGATCCCGATGGTCTATGCATTTCGACGGAGCCTCGAACGCTTTGGGTAATGGAATCGGCGCTGTAATCATATCCCCCAAAGGAACTCATACTCCACTCACCGCCCGACTGTGTTTCAACTGCACCAACAACATGGCAGAATACGAGGCATGTATCATGGGTCTTCAAGCTGCGATCGACTTAAGGATCAAGTTTCTGAGTGTCTTCGGAGATTCCGCTCTCGTGATCAATCAGATCAAAGGCGAGTGGGATACGAAACACCCAAATCTTATTCCTTACAAGGAGTATGTGTTGACTTTGCTTCCCCACTTTGAAGAGATAACTTTTGAACACTTCCCAAGAGAGGAGAATCAGTTAGCGGACGCACTAGCTACGATGTCTTCAATGTTCAAAGTCAAATGGGACAATGAGGCTCCCCGGATCATTATCTGGATGTTGGACGAACCTGCATACTGCTGCGATCTTGAGGCCGAAGAGGTGACTGAAAAACCCTGGTATCATGAGGTGAAGAGATACTTGGAAGGAATACCCTGAAGGTGCGTCTGTCAACGATAAGAAGTTTCTGAGAAGGTTCGCGGCGAAATTCTTCCTCAGCAACGACATTCTCTACAAACGAAATCATGATTCAACTCTACTGCGTTGTGTGGATAAGACTGAAGCAGAAAAGATCATGGCAGAGCTGCATGAAGGTACATTCGGAACACATTCCAGTGGACATACCATGGCAAAGAAAATCCTTAGGGCAGGATATTTCTGGTCCACAATGGAAGCCGACTGTTACCAACATTCTCGAACTTGTCATAAATGCCAGATCTATGCTGATAAGGTGCACATCCCTCCGGTTCCTCTAAACGTCCTGACGGCACCTTGGCCTTTTGCAATGTGGGGCATTGATATGATCGGTGAGATCCGACCGACGGCATCCAACGGGCATCGCTTCATCTTGGTAGCGATTGATTACTTCACGAAGTGGGTAGAAGCAGCTTCCTACGCCACCGTAACCAAGAGCGTCGTGGCACGTTTCATTCGGCATAACCTGATATGTCGGTACGGCGTCCCAGAAAGAATCATTATAGACAATGGTACCAATCTTAACAACAAGATGATCACTGGGCTCTGCGAGCAATTCAAGATACAGCACCACAACTCTTCTCCTTACCGGCCGAAGATGAATGGGGCTGTAGAAGTAGCGAATAATAATATCAAAAAGATTGTGCAGAAGATGACATTGACCTACAAAGATTGGCACGAAATGTTACCATTTTCTCTTCATGGGTACCGTACCTCAGCAAGGACGTCAACCGGGGCAACACCCTATTCCTTGGTCTATGGCATGGAGGCAGTCTTGCCAATTGAAGTCCAGATACCCTCTCTCCGGATAATGAAGGATGCAGACTTGAGTGAAGATGACTGGATCCAGACTCGACTTGATCAATTAAACCTAATTGACGAAAAGAGACTTACTGCTATCTGTCATGGTCAAACGTATCAAAAACGGATGATCAGGGCATTTAACAAGAAAGTCAGACCACAAGAGTATCAAGTTGGGGACCTGGTAATCAAACGCATCATCCTTCCTCAAAGTGATCCCAGGGGCAAATGGACCCCTACGTACGAAGGGCCATTTGTGGTTAAACATGTGTTCTCAGGAGGAGCCATGATTCTGACCACCATGGATGGTGACGACCTTCCTCACCCCGCCAATGCAGACATAGTAAAAAGATACTACGCATGAATAAAAGACCCGCTAGGTTGACACACCTAGGCAAAAATAAGGGCTTCTCGGCGAACCAAAAGGGTTCGGGCAAAAATAAGGGATGAAATGAAAAAAAATCCGTACACCCGGCAAGTCGAAAACCTGAAAAGGCGACTTGGGCAAAAATGGGTATCCCGATGGACTGAAAACCCGAAAGGGCGGTTGTTGTACCCCAAAATTTGCCCTCCCATATTCTTCAAGAATTGCAAAATCAAGCTTCAAAATCTCCCCAAGGGTTGCACAATGTAAGGGCCTCTTGAACAGTCAAAATTAGGGTTTTGGTTATGATCAAGAAGATGAAGTTTCCAAGGGTCCAATCAAGTCCCACATGCCTACCAATATGGTCAAGCATCCTCATACCAAGTTTCAAGACTTTCAGCACAAAATTGCACAGTCAAAACCCTAATTGCACTACAGTCAACTATAGGGGCAAAATGGTCATTTGACAGTCAAAAGTTCAAATTTTTGATCAACATCTCATTTTGAAGCCACAAACATCATTTGATCAATGCTTGATCATGATTCTCAAAGCTTGGCTCAAAAATCATCAAGATGCAAAAGTTTCCTTATTTGGACAGCTGAAAAAGTCAACTGTAAATTGACCAGGGCATAACTTTCACATGGATTATCAGAAAAATTCCATCCAAAGCTCATTTTGAAGAGAAGGACATTTCCTACAACTCATATTCATACTTCAAGTCTAAGAAATGATCTCATAAAAAGTTATCAATTTCAACATTATAGGTCATTTTCAAAAGTCAACAAAAAGGGACTTTAAGTCAAAGGCCATAACTTGAGATTGGTAAATCAAAATGACATGGGACCAAAGGCATTGGTTAGAGGACTCAAAGACCTTTCCAAAATGTCCAAGAACATGAGCAAAGATTAAAAATTGAGCAAGTTATGCCTTGTGGAAGTTGGGAAATTTTTGGATATTTTGAAAAGTCAACATTGATTCAAATGACCTAAAATTGCTAATGGGCCCATTTTTCTTCCACAATTCATTATCCAAGGCATGTGCACGACCACTTGGCCCAAAGGGAAGTATTTCTTCATTTTTTATTTATTTATTTGAATTTTTGTTAATAATAATTCATTTAAATCAATTAAATACATGAAAAATATTTAACCTAAGTTTTTCAATCTTTTTGTGCATGAAATATACTCAATAATTCGTGCATAATCAAATATGGAAAGATTTGAAGAGAATTGATCATGATTGGTACAAAATAGCATGGAAAATATTGAAAAAAAGATCTTTGAAAATCAAATCTCTCAAACCATGAATGCCAAGGATTTGGATTGTTTTATTTGACCTAATTCACTCTATACTTAAGCCTGAACACAAACCTAATGAGAGGAACCACTAAGCTGCGCAGAAACCCCATTCACAAACTTGAAATTTTTGCAAGAAAACTCAAAACTGAAAACCTAATTCTAGGGTGATTCAAGGCACGATTTTGATTTCATTAGCTTGCTAAGGCTTCATAGAAGGGAGTTGCATCAAAAACCACAAGCTTTCGTGCCCAGAAACGTGAGAACCATCTCATCTGTACCGAAAAAATTCCATAGTCGTGCATCTCAATTCATGCATTTTTTGTGAATTTTAACGCTTGATTCATGTTTATCATTTGATTCTAATGCTAACCCAATGATTTAATTTTGTTTTCGTGCCCTATATGAAGATTTACCATTGATGATATTTAGGGTTTGTGAAGCTTGGAATTAGGTTTTTTTGAATAGGGAAAAATTGGAGTCTGAGACCAAAGCCATTCAATCCAGTGCGATGAGACGATCAGGAAGCCACCCTCGCGCTCAATTTATGAGCATCCAACGCCTATTCGCTATTTTCCAGAAACATGCCTAAGGGAACGCCATGAAAACCGTGGCCTATGCTTTATGTTTCAGGAACGAGGAAGAAGATGACCTCGTGGCATCAGTGGATTGGCTAGTTTAAAATTTCGTGCTAAAAAGCACTAACTCATGTTTTTATTCTTATAATATTTGTTTATTCTTTATTATACAGAAAACGCGCTTGGTACGATTGGCAAGGCATGTGTGTGTTAACGTTCAAGACCTGGGTTCGAGCCCCAGGTCTTCACTATTTCCATATATTTTTTCAACTAACATTCCCATGCAGTTTCAAGGCTGAAGCGTACCGTGCACCCACAAAATCAACCATCCACGCGTCCAGCTTCATCAATCCAAAGGCGTAGATTTGGAGAACACGATGCACTCTAGTCAATGCATATACACGCTAGTGCCAGAGTCAACGAGGCCAGGCTTGTTTGGGCTCGAATTCATGGGCTTAACCTCCATATTAAGGGGCAGACCCCCTAAGTTTGCAATTCTTTCTATTTTCTTTTTATTTTATTTTCTATTTTCCTTTTAATTATTGTTTTGTTTAATTAATTTATTATTTTCATAAAAAAAACATAAAACACAAAAAAAATCAGAAAAGAATTAAAATAATAAATATTTATTTTAGTATTTTTGTAAATAAATTCATAAATTAATTAGTTTTAAATTAGGTTTTAATTTGAACTTTTTTTTTAATAAAAATCTAAAAAACATAGAACTAGGGTTCATATTAATTTTTTATCCTTTTTTATTTTTCTTCCATAATAATTAAATAATTAAATATTTATTTTTGTGATTAAAATTGCATGTAAATTAATTAGGGTTAATTTTAGGGTAAAACTTTAATCTTCTTTTTTTAATAAATTAAAATAACTAGAATTAGGGTTAGCATTTATCTTAATTAATTCTTTTTCATTAAAATCCTAAAAAATCATAAAATACCAAAAAACAATTTCCTTTCTTTTTTTAATTAATTAATGTCACCATTTAATTTAATTTTGCAAAAAGGGTCCAACGCCCTCGTTTTTAATTCCCGTTTAATTCGCATATTTATTTTATTCCGTTTAAATATTTATGTATCTCTCCCAAAGCCGTGTAATTAATCTGTCGCACTTTTAATTCTTTATTTTCTTTACTTTATTTATTTTTCTGTCAAAACGGGTTCAAGAAATTTTGGCGATGTGGACCCGCGCCTTTTGTAATAGCTTAGAATCTTTTACTTTCTCGCAATATTTTAACTGTTAATCAATGGCATGAAAGAATGTATGGACAAAAATAAAAACAAACGCTAGATCACCAATAACATGACAAAAGACAAAAATAAACGAATCTGACACACAAATCGCACACACCACCCCTAGGGTACGCCTCACTGTTGCCTTGCCTCGAAAGGTGATCGTCGAGTAGAGGATGTCTTAGTAAGTCCTCATGATCCGAGAACCTGGCATGAGGGTAGCTTCTAAGGTGTCTTCCTATTGCTCTGGTGGTCACCATGTCCCGAACCTCGAATTGACCCGAACACCTCCAACGGTGGTGCTACCTACCTCTCAATGGTGGGATGGCACTACTTTAAAGGACATTTACACAGACGAATTCCTTAGGGTAGGTAGGTTCTCGTAGATACTTGCTCTAAATTTCAAAACAAAAATCAAAAATACTTTTCACACCGACACCTTTTCAAAAAGCTTTCGAAAGCAACTTTTCAAACACTCTTGAGGACTGATACAAGAGTCGAACTGGAATTTTCAAAGAAACTTTTTAAACCCACAATTGAAAAGCAAACAAACCATTTTTGAAAACACAAGTGAGCAAGTATCTAAGAGCCCATGGATAACCATGGATAGAAAGGGTGCTAACACCTTCCCTTTCTATAACCTACCTCCCGAACCGAGAGCGATCTCTTTAAGGAATTTTTCTGTGCTTTTGTCCTTTCCATTTGGAGAAAATAAAAGACGGTGGCGACTCTTGCTTCCGCGACATTTCGCGAACCAGCGTTAAACAGTCAGTTCCAGATCCACCGATCACAGCGGTCCAGGCAAAAGTTAGGGATAAAGCGTAACACTATGTCTCATTGGACCACCTTGCATCCAGAATTCGGCATCAACTATCTGACTCAGACTTCGGCATCGATCAATCAGCTTCATCTTCAATTAAGCAGCAAAGTGATGAGACACTTGAAGACATAAAGGCGATAGCAGAGTTGGAACCCAGTGGGAATATTGTGCACATAGCTGTTTTGTTTCCTTTTCAAAATTGTATAAACTTTATGTTATTCGGCGGCGTTCTCTTACTAGAACGTCGGCCTCTTGTACAAAAAACGCCTATTTACAGGCAAATTTCAAAATCAATACAAGTTCACTTTTCCAAACAAATTGCCAATTGTTTTTCCTTTTTCTGTTTTGTCTTGCGAAGAACGTCCAATGTTCATTTTTGATATATGCATTTGACATTAAATTGCTAATTCATAAATACTTGCATATGAAACAAAAGACTAATTACAGGTGATATCAGAAGTAGGGGCAATGTAGAATTGTCCAGGCAGTCTAGTCGCTTTGTCCGCCAGGGTACCAAGGTAGATTCAACTGAAGAATGTGACCAAGTTATCTCAACTCCCCACAGAGTAAGACAAGAATCAGCAATACCCTCCCGGGGAAGATTTAGTCTATCATCAGCCCTACAATAGGCACCCTGTTCCCCTAGCAAGTCAGCAATACTCTCCTCTAGAAGAGTTAGTCTACGGTCAGCCTAAAGGAAGTTGGGTAGCCCCAGAAGATATCAACATTCCCCAGCGGAGTATAGGCATTCCTCAGCAAGCATCCCCGGTAGTCTTGATCTAAGATTGTTCCCCGGCGGAATACAGGCACCCCAGTGGAACCACTTCCCAGTGCAGTTCAAAAGTTTCCCCCAGGAGAGTTGAATCATATCCCCAGCAGGTCTTGAAGCTTATCCCCAGTAGATTCTGGAAGCTTATCCCCTGCAGAGTACGGACGTCCCTCCCGGGCTTTATTCAAAGTTATTCCTCACAAGGGCTTATAACTGGGTTATCCTCAGCTAATTACCATGGAAGATCGCCCTCGGCGAAGTTCTTCCAATCCCCAGCAGAGTCCATCAAAATTCCCTAACATAACTTATCAACACAATCCCCAGCGGAGTTTATCATTGTCATCCCCAGCGGAGTTTATCATGGTTATCCCCAACGGAGTCCATCATTGAAATCCTCAGCGGAGCTCTCGTCAAAACTTCAGCGAAGTATCTCTTCCCACAGAGTATTCCCCTCAGAGTAATCCCTCCAATAAGTTTATTCCCCAACGGAGTTATCTTCTCCTACCTGTGTATTCTTGCAACCATCATCCCTAGCGGAAACGAAGAACTCTACTCTTCAACGTCAGCCCAGGATTTAATTCCCCGGCCGGTCGTCAAGGATTTATTTTCCTAGACGAAAATACATTCATAAACATTTCACATTTCATACATCTTGCTTACATACATGATAAAGTGCATACAACACTATCTCATCTTGAACATCATGACATCATGCATTTCATACATCATGACATTGCATGCAACTGATGTTTTGCCTTTTCAGGGAAAAGACAACCCAAAAGACAACTACCTTCAACTATCACAATTCCAGATTCGATTCCTGTATCTAGCCAGGGCACATCTGTGAGTGATCAGTTTCCAGATTCGATTCCTGTATCTAGCCAGGGCACATCTGAAGAGTTTGAAGATTCGATTCCTGTATCCAGCCAGGGCATATCTGTTGACGACTAATTCCAGATTCGATTCCTGTATCCATCCAGGGCACATCTGAAGAGTTTGAAGATTCGATTCCTGTATCCAGCCAGGGCATATCTGTTGACGACTAATTCCAGATTCGATACCTGTATCCAGCCAAGGCACATCTGTGAGCAACCGATTGTAGACTCAACACCTGTATCTAGCCAGGGCATGTCTGCATGAAGAGATTGAAGATCAACACCTGTAACAAGCCAGTAAAATATCTGTCTTTCTCAAAATACGCAAGTTCTCGCTAAGGAATCTCTTATGCGATCAACACTTCCAAATGGCATCTATAAGCCCATTTCCGACAAGGTTCTGTCACGCCTTCAGATGGCATCTATAAGCCCATCTCCCTATCCACCATCTCTCCAAATGGAATCTATAAGCCCGTTTCCGACATCACATTTGCTGATACTCCAACACGCGAGTGCAAATTTCCGGGCACTCTAATGTCCAATCTCCTTTTACCCTCGAGTCACGAAAGGAAAACTTGCCAATCTAACTCTTCAGGTTCAAGAAGATTGAACAGGGGCAACTGTTGTACCCCAAAATTTGCCCTCCCATTTCCTCAACATTTTCTCATCACAAGACCCTTGGAGCTCAAGATCCAGTTAGGGTTTCCTCTGCTCAAGACTTCTCCTTGCACTGTTGACCCAAATTAGGGTTTGTGTTTGCACAAAGATATGTTGACCTAAAATGCATAAGATGACTTTCATGCTTCATGTTGGACTCCCAAGTTTATCCATACCAAGTTTCAAGTCTTGATTCCAAATTTTGCCCAGTCAATTGGACAGTTGACCTAGAAATCAGCTGTATTGGGGAAAAAGTCAACTGTGGCCAATTGACAGTCAAACCTCATGAAAATTGACCCACATCAACATTATGAACTCATATGGACCATTTGATCAAGTTTGGATCATAATCCCACAAGAAATTTGATCAGATCACCAAAAGGGCAAAATGGTCATTCTTAGGGTTTTGACTGCACAAAGGCAATTTTTGACTGTTTGACCTAGCCAATGGCAAACCAAACTCACATATGGACTCAAGGACCCCATGGAATTGTCTTGACATACTCAACAAGTCCAAAAGATCCCAAATGCACAAGATTGACAATTGAATTTCCCAGTCAATTGATCAATTTTGACTGAATACTAAAAAGTCAAACTTTGACTTTTTGGTCAAAATCAAGTGTCAAGATTCATTTTTCATCAAAACATGCCAAATCATGAAACTTGTTCATCAAGAAATCAAGAATTGCAAATTAGGGTTTGAAATGAAGATTTTTCATAACTTAGAATTTTTCTAAGTTATGAAAAACCCTAATTTTTTCCTAACTTTGTCCCACTTTCTCATCAAGATGCATTTGGATTCAAGGAAAAGTCAAAACATGAAAGTTGTAGTCCATTGCAAAATCTACAACTTTGATTCACAAAGTTTCCTCAAAAGAAGCTTGTAGCTCAAGTTACAATTTTTGGAACAAGGGTACCAAACCATTCTTAACTTAGAGAAATTTGACCTATTTTAGGCAGGATTTTTGCCTAACTTCAAGATCATTTTTCACATACTTCCACTTGGAATTTCAATTTGCATTTCAAAGATGGATTGTAGTATACATTCCAATATTTCCAAAATGTCCAAGAACTCATCAAACAACCTCATGGTTTTGGAGAATCGAATTTGGCAAGTTGGGAAAAACTCACTTTGTTTATGGCCAATTTACATGTTCATACACTTGTGCCATTTTGAACTCAGCTTGCATCCATTGATTACAGGTCCTATATCCCATTTGAACTCAATAATTTAATGCTAACTCATTGTGCCAAGACCTTGTTTTATGTGTTTAAGCATTACATGGGAGTTTAACCCTTAAATAGAAAAAGTAAATTAGCCATTTTAGAAAAGTTGAACTTTATGTCAAATGCAAATCCAAGCAAGTACAATGCAAATCCTTTTGGCATAAGTTTATGAACTAATCACACTGATCAAGGCTAAGGTATGCAGCATAGATTGGGGGCCTGCATCAGTCTAGAACACAAGTTGACATTTGTTGCTTAAAGTTGAAGAAACATGGCATAACAACACACAACTCTCATTCCTGTAAACCAGAGATTAAGAAAAGTTATCGAACACTTTCTAATAATCAAACCTAAGCTGAAACACAAGCCAACCAAGTTCTACACCTTCTCAAACACAGAATCACCCTAAAACTGCCAAAACAGGGGACCTGCTGCAGATTGAGTTCCATAACCCAATCCATTCGTGCAATCTTGCTGAAACCACTTCAAACACATTCCACATCATCCCTTGAAACTGTTCCAAGCCCTAAACACGACCTGTAACATCCCTAGCTAACATCACCATTTTCATTTTTCTGTTTTGCAGTTGAAGTACCATAGCACGATTCTTTTGGTTTCCAAGAAAACTAAAGGTTGGAATAGCATCCTGAGACATCAAGGAAGCTATACAAATCATTACCTTGCCTTGTACTCATCTCCATTGTTGCACACGATTCCAACTGAACAGGTAAGTTCATGAACTTGTATCTCTCTATCTAAGCATTGTTAGGTTTAGATTTGTGAAGAAATTATGTCACATTCATAGCCCTGAACATGCCCATGTAATTAGTTTTCATTTATGTTATGTGTGCTATGAGAATTTGATGTCTGAACATGGAACAAAAACTAGGTCAGGAATTGGGGGAGAAGAAATTCTCTCTCATTTCTGAGAGTTAGATTGATTTCTTTATATGTCTAGAATCGTGGCTTCAAGCTCTACAAGTTTCATGTTGCAAGATTTGGCAAAAGATCAAGGAATCTGGAGATAGAAAACGCGCGTGGATGGTTGTTCAAACATGTTCTGAGGTTGAAGACAAAGTCTTCTTGGGCTGGGCCTGAGTTGACTTCCTATTTGCACCTTGTTTTTACTTTTGAACCCCCTGGCCCATTTTGAGTTTCATTTGCTATTTTTAATTTTTTCCTTTTGATTCTGATTTATTATTTTTCATTAAAGCATAAAAATATTAAAAAAACATTTTTCCACATTTTTTTGCATTTTATTTGATATTTATTTGTTTTAGTTAGTTATATACATAAATAAATACATAATGTTTTTTTGTTTAGAATATTAGGAATAATACCAAATACATTTATTTTCTAATTTTTATTTTATTTTATCTTCTGAAAATATTTTATATAAAATATACTTTTTTTATAAATATTAAATATTATTATTTTGTACATATTCAATATATTTGGTAAATAATACAAATATATACATATATATATTAGTATATTTAGGTTAAAAAACTACAAAATATATACATTTTTATTTTTATTAATATTTAACATTAAAAATACCTTTTTGACAAATATACTTCTCTTTTGTTTATTTTTTGTACATAACTAATAAATATTTTACATATTAAATAATTAATACCTTTTATTTTATAAATTAGGGTTTTGCCCTAAACATGAAAAATACCCAAAAATTAATACTTTTATTTTTGTTTCCTTGACACATAAAAAACACTTTTTACATACACATAAAAAAAAAATCATTTTTTACATCTTGCATATTTATCTTATTTTATTTAATTATTGCATATTAAATAATTTGTATAATTCCATTTGGATTGTAATAGTCTAGGGTTTTAATTCTTGTCAAAATACCCCCATTTGAATATTTGTACCCCCCTTCCCATATATTGTATTGTAATAACTTAGGAACTTTATTTTTTGCACTTTAATGCTTTCTAATTATGCCATGTTAGAATTAGGGTTTGTATGCAAATCAATTAACCAAAGTAGTTTGACCTAATTTCAAAGATAATCAAGCATGAAAATAGACAACACTAATATCACTTGCACCCCTAGGGTATTCCACTTGTTGCCTTCAATAATGGGCCATATTGCATGTTAGGTATCTTTGGCAAAAACAAAACAATCAAATGATCATAGTCCCTCGATGACGCTTTCAAAAGTTGCCTAAAAAATGATCAAGTCCCTTAAAGAAAATTGCCCAAAGATACTTGGCACCATTGCAATTATGGTCTAAACGATGACCCGCGCCCGTCCCTTTCACATCCTAACACAAGATTGTCCACCAAATGCAATGGTGGAACAAAATTGTTAAAAGGGTTAAAAACATAGGAGAAATCTTTGAGAAATTTAGGAGTAGACAACCTCTTAGTTACTTGAATCAAACTTTCAAAACAAAACACTTGCCTATTTTTCAAACCACACATCACTACACTTTCAAAACAACTTTCAAAAAAACATTGAAAACCTTTTCAAAAGACATACACCTTTGTATACATCCCAACATGGATCATTACAAAGGTTGCCACCACATTGGCTTCTTTTCAAAACATTTTCAAACCCACACACACAAAGCACCATTTCAAACAAATGAAAATTAAGGCAAGTTGATCTAAGCAAGTAATTAAGAGCCCATGGATAACCATGGATAAAAAGGGTGCTAATACCTCCCCTTTCTATAATCTACTCCCCGAACCCAAGAAAACATCTCAAAGGTTTTTTGCTGTGCTTTTTAACCTTTCCTTAGGATAAAATAAAAATTCGGTGGCGACTCTTGCTCAACCGAAACATTTGCAAAAACAAACGCAAAACCTCAAGTCAGTTCTCCCACCGTATCACAGAACTGGCGACTCTGCTGGGGACTTTTTTAAGTGGAGTAACCTTAGGGCTTAGATCACCCTCTTGCATGAATAATTGTTTGTCTTGGTTGCTTTATATCTTGGCTCTTTTGTTTGGGTTTGCAATCCTACACCCGGATTTTGGGAAACATTCATAGATAGCAATACATTGTGGAAACTGTGCGGGGTATACCGACACGGTCGAAGCAATAGCTATATTAGTGTGACATATTTGTGAGTACCGGTAACCCTTGAGTTCAATCAAGGAGAGTACAGGGCCGTTGAGTGATGTCACTAAGAACTAATGACCTAGAACCTTACTTGACCATCTTGGCCTTTTATTAGGGGTAGTGAGATGACCGGCTTTGGTGCAGTCCGAAGTTGGTAGATACTCGATACTACACTCATTGAGGGTTGTTTTCTTGGAATATTTTGGTCGTTAGTTAAGTGGCTAAACCAAAACAATGAACAATGAAAACAATCCAGTGATATTGAGCTCCTTAGAACCCGATTACTATTTATAGGACAGGTTTTTAAGCCAACTACACTCAAGAGGGTACTTACCTATGAAACCCCATGCAAGCCTGAAACTAGGGTTTGGTGTGATTTGCTTGTACATATGTTTGTGCATACATCATGAACATCATAAAACATCATATGCATTTACTAACCACTTCAAGGGTTTAGATCTTCATCTTTGTTCTTGTTTTGTAGGTCATGGAAATTCCTCGCAGAAAAACCATCCAAGTCAACCTTGTGAGAACCTCTCCTCAACTCAAGGAGCTCAGGGTAATTCGCCCAGGCCCATCAACATCATCACCAATCTCTTTTAGATTTATTTCAAGTTAGTGATAATTAACATAAAAATAATTTGAAGATATATATGAACGATAAAATGATGAAATGGTGCATAGCGTTAGAAACTATAGAGACCCTCCGCCTTAGAACACAAAACGGCGTCACCTTCTCCCTTTATCTCATGTCCGTTCTGCAGCGACAGTCTCACTGTTCACCATCACCGGCCTCGTCCAAACTCAATACAACCTCTTATTCGCTGAACGAATGGCGTGGTTTCAATCGCTCAAACGCGATCTTCGGTTTCGTCTGCCTTCGTCTGTTCCGATGCGATCCTCCGCATTGCATAGTCGCGCTTTCAATAATGCTTCAGAGATTAGGGGTTCTCCGTGGCTCCTTCACTTTCTTCCTCCGCCGTGGATCCTCAACCTTCTTCGTCCATTACAACCACCACTAGATTCAACCCTCAACGTTGCCATGATATCTTCGTTCGATTTTATATAACCTTACGTTTTCTCAATGGCACGATCTGTACCTCGACCTCATCTCCGATTCAACTTCAACAAAATGGCTTCGTCTTTGCAAGAGACCGCTCAACGAATTTTGGATTTTGGATTTCGTTCGCACAAACGAGCTTCACATTATGCCATCAAGATCAATGGAGAAAACATCGAAAACATAGGAAGAGTGATTTACCTGTCAGAGACGCTCAGACGACGGCTCTAATGTAAGAATCAGAAACAACTCAGGTATGATTACGCTCATCTTCTTCGCTGATTTCTTTTTCTTAGATTCTGTTCTCCGTGTTTTCAGTTGTTGATCTTGCGTGTGGTTATTAATGTGCATTGCAGAGAAGTGAGAATTGGTGATAATGTTGTTGTTGTGAATTTGCAGATATGCGTGAAGATTTGGTTATGCGATGTAAAATCGAATTTGATGAATAAGTAGCAGTGAAAAAGTGAAGGTGATGATTGTAGATGAAGAATAGGGATTGCAGAGATGATGAAGAAAATGAACTGAGATTGAAGATGATTGAAGGAGATCAAGATTAGAGATAAGAACTCGGGCTTGGAAGAGAGAATCTCAGAGGTGAGTGTTGAAATTATTTTGTTACTCTTCTTGATCATCCAAAAAAATGTCGTTCCCTTCTGTTCTAATTCTTTTATCCTCTCTCTTCTCCTTCTGTTATGATTCTGTTAGAGTTAGTTGAGTGAAGGAATCAGTTAGCTTTGTTAGTTTTTGTTAGGGATTAGAGGTTGGAAAGTAGTTAAAAAAATGCTAGAATTCAGTTAGGACAGTTAAGGGGCTGTTATGAGTTGGTTAGAGTTAGTTATTCAGTTATAGGTTATGATGCTGTAAGTTAGTTGGAGATTTTGAAGTTAAAAATTGTTATGAAGAAGTTAGTTGAACTATGCTGTTAGAAGTTGGTTACATGTTGAGTTTATCGTAACCCTCCAATTCTTAATTGGTTACAAGGAACAAATGAATAAGATCAATTCTAATTTTTTATTTGTTTTTATCCCTAAACAGGGGTAATTCTGTTTAAAATCTGTTTTGGTGTTTTTTCTCTCGTGCGGGGTAGCAAATATGATTTTCTGATTAATTTTGGAATCATAAATTGAATCGTTTTATGTTGATTTTTCGGTGCAGGTTCATGTTTGGATATCAGGGCTATTGGGAAGCAAAGGAAAAAGGGAAACACCAAGTGAGGATTTGAATGAGTTTGGAGATGATATGAAGTTGGAACAAAGACGCATAACACGGAGTTTTGGAAGATTGAAGTTTGGGTTAAAGGTTGAAGCATGAAGAATGATTGAAAATTAGGATATGTTTTGGTAAAAATGTATAGATGTTGTGTATAATTTTAATGGAATTTGGACTTGTATTTATTTGAATACATATTGGAATGTATGTTGACTTTATTTCCACATAATGAAATGGATTTTGTATGAATTCAAATAATCATGGTATGAATCCAAAATATTTGCAAGGTAATCAAAAGAGACCTGAATCTTCTTATCAAGATATATCCCCCTTGAATGATATTTGAATGAATGAATCTTCCTAGAAACCATATGAACGAATCTTTCACCCTTATCTTGAATCAATATCAAATCCGAGCATGATTAAAAGTTTTAACGAATCCAATTCAATAATCATCAATAAGCCAAGTTACTTGCGATGTGAGGTAACAAGTATTCGAAAGGACGATGAAGTTTTGAACTCAATGGACTTATAACTTCATGCTATATACCACAACTTGCATTTTACAATCCAATCCACACTATATCTTGACTTCATGGACAACAACAATGTCTTGAGGGCGCCTCAAAGTATAGAAAGAAACATAATATGAAGCCCAATGAACCTCAATCAATAGATACTACAAATTCGAATATAGAAGATGTGACACCCTAATCAACTTGTGTTTGATGAATTCTGAATGGAGGATGATCTTGTAGCTTGATGAAGAAAAGATCCACAACATCCATGAACACAAAACCCTAATTCTGCAATTTCACTGCCTTGAAAAATAACCGGAAGAATCAGGCTCTATTTGAACATATACACCTTAGCTAGTTGATAAAACCCTAATCCCGAAGGTTCTCGACCCCTTGCAAAGTTATGTCGTTAGCGAATGTATGCAATGTTAAATGACCTAATGGAGATATGTACATGAGAAAAGCGCGACAATGCATAAACCAGATAAAAGTAGAAGGGTAGGAAAAATTTGGGGTATTACAGTGGGAAAACTTCCCCTCCGCCATGGTCATCAATGGTGGAGGGTTCAATGATTTGACCATAAATTCAACTAAGAGGAAGCTGGACGAGCTGGTCGACACGACTCCCCCCAAACGGTGACCTTCGAAAGGGTGAAAGGCAGATCATAGCTAATCACCTTCTACCTTGAGGAGCTCCCCGGAGGGGCCCCCAATTCTGCCATCCCTCTGCTGATAAGGGCGAGAATGGCCAACTTTGACGTACATCGTGTCCTTGTCGACGAGGGAAGTTCCGTCGACGTGAAGTACAACCAATTGTTCAGAACTCTGCAGCTCAACGACTCTCACCTCTCACCATACGTGGGGTCAGACCTGCAGGGCTTTAACGGCTCGACGTCCAAGCCTTGGGGATACATCGCGCTTATAGTCACATTCGGTGAGGATACTGCTACCAGTCAGGTCAAGGTGCGCTTCCTTGCCATTGATTGCCCGTCCCTCTACAACTGCATTCTCGGAAGGCTGACACTGGCAGAGCTGACCGCAGTTCCCACCACCGTCCATTTGAAGATGAAGTTCTACACCAAAAGGGCACGGGTCGCCACTATTTAAGGTGATCTGGCAGCTGCCCGAAGGTGCTTCAACGCGGCATCCAAGGGACACAACACGGTCGACACCAGCACACGGCCCACCAAGAAAGTTGCAACTGCGCAATCCCTAGACACTCACTTCGACCAGGGCGAGCCCCCCCAGCAGCGAGCAAGTTCCCCTCCGACCAATTCCGAACAGGGACTTCGAGCTCGTCCCCCTCGGCGAAGACCCAAACAGAGGAGTAAAGATTGGCACTGGACTCCCCGACTTGGCGAGAAAACAGATCAAGGCTTGCTTGAGGGAAAATAAGGATCTATTCACATGGAGTGCTGTGGAGATGCCCGGTCTCGACCCTGAGGTCGCGTGTCATCAACTCGCCATTGATCCAGCCGCTAGAGAAGTAGTACAACGTAGATGTAGGTAGTCTCTGGAGAAAGCAGAGGCTGCTGAAAAAGCTGTAAAAGACCTCCTAGAGACAAATTTTATTTTTGAAGCCCGGTATTCAACCTGGCTATCAAATGTTGTACTTGTTAAGAAAAATAATGAAAAATGGCGAATGTGCATTGACTACACCGATCTTAACCGGGCATGCCCCAAATATGCATTTCCTTTACCTAATATTAATATGCTGGTCGACAACTCGGCAAACTATAAAATTCTATCATTTATGGACGCCTATTCGGGCTACAACCAAATCCCAATGGCAATAGGCGACAAATACTGCACTGCTTTCATGACTAGCTCAGGTAACTATTACTACAACGTAATGCCCTTCGGTCTGAAAAACACAGGAACAACGTATCAGCGAATGATGAACAAAGTCTTCCGTAACCAAATTGGGGACATGCTCGAGGTATACATGGATGACATGATCATCAAGTCCCGAGCAGATACCGACCATGCTGCTCATCTCAGGGAAGTCTTTTCCCAAGCGAGGCAATGCAAAATGAGATTTAACCCCGAGAAGTGCATGTTCGGGGTCAAGGCAGGCAAGTTCCTCGGATTCTACTTAACAGAACAAGGAATCAAACCCAACCCCGACAAGTGTCGAGCTTTCTCCGATCTCCCCATACATACGTCGAAAAAATCCATACAAGTCTTGAGTGGCATGCTCACCTTACTATCCCGTTTCGTTGCAAAATCCGCTCAACACGCCCTCCCTTTCTTCAAGCTGCTTCACAAGGAAGCGGCCTTCGAATGGACCGAGGAATGAGAGCATGCGCTGCTCCATCTCAAACAAATCCTCTCGCAGCCGCCCGTGTTATCACAACCAGTTTACGTGGAAACCTTGTTTCTATACCTAGCCGTCTCGGCCGAAGCCGTCAGCGCAACCCTCATTCATGAGACGCATGACGGACAAAAACCCGTTTATTTCACGAGCAAGGCGTTTCAAGGGCCCGAGGTTAGATACCAACATATAGAAAAGGTGTCTTTGTCCCTCGTCAACGCGGCGAGAAGGCTCAGACACTACTTCCTTGCGCACACAATTGTGGTGCGGACAGACCAGCCCGTGAAACAGCTCCTAGGTCGACCAGACATGGAGGGTCGAATGTTGAAGTGGTCCTTGGAACTTTCTGAGTTCGACATCCAATACGAGAACAAGAAATACCTAAAGGCACAGGCTTTGGCTGATTTCATCACTAAGATGACCGCTCATAACCCCCTCGCAGGGAAAGAGCACAAGTGGATCATCTTCGTTACAGAGCTTCCAGCTCGACCGGGAGCGGTGCAGGAATCCTCCTAGAGAACGAGGAAGGCGTGGTGGTCGAGCATTCACTCACCCTCTCCTTTCTAACCTCGAACAACCAGGAGGAATACGAGGCCCTGCTCGTAGGTCTAAGACTGGCCGAGGATTTAGGCGCCCGTGAGATACAAATTTTCCTCGACTCTCAACTCGCCGCGTCCCAAGTTCAAGGGGAATACCAGGCTAAGAACAACAGCCTCATCGAATATCTGAACTTGGTCAGGGAGCATATGAAAAAATTCGACCGAGCATAAATTTCGCACGTACCACGCGAGCAAAACACAAGGGGCGACATACTTTCGAAGCTCACAAGCACGAAAAAGAAAGGCGGAAACAAATCCGTCATACAAGAGTCACTATCTCGCCCGAGCATCAAAAAATCTACAGCTCTACCCGAGGTAAACGCCATCGGAGACAACTCGTGCTAGATGACCCCGATATTCAACTCCCTAACAAAGGGGGAACTCCCCCTGGACCAAAGAGAAGCAGCCGCGACCAAACGACGAGCATACTCCTACGTGGTACTCGAGCATAAATTATACGGTAGGGGATTTTCCATCCCACTCTTGAGGTGTATCAAAGAATCCGCAGTCCCCGAGATATTACGGGAAATACACGAAGGCATGATGCCCAACACATGGGCAGCAAGTCCCTAGCAAGGAAGGCGGTGCGAGCGGGGTATTACTGGTTGAAAATGCAGCAAGACGCCAAAGACCACGTTAAGAGATGTAACAAATGCCAAAGGCACGCCGACATGCACCTCGCCCCACCACACGAGCTGAACATATTATCATCCCCGTGGCCATTTTTCTGGTGGGGAATGGACATCTTCGGACCATTCGTGCAAGGGACGTACCAAAACAAATTCCTCATCATGGCCGTAGACTATTTTACAAAGTGGATAGAGGCCGAAGCCCTCGCGAAAATCACCTCGCATAACATCCTCCGCTTCTACAAGCAAAACGTGCTCACCCGGTTTGGAATCCCGCAGGCGCTCGTCACAGATAACGGTATCCAATTCATCGACCAAGGCTTTCAAAGCTTCGTTGACAAACTCGGCACCAAATAACACTTTACCTCAGTCGAGCACCCCAAAACTAACGGGCAAGCCGAGGCCGCAAACAAGGTCATCTTGCAAGGACTCAAGTGCAGGTTAGGCGAAGTAAAAAGGGTATGGGTTGAAGAACTACATAGCGTTCTATGGGCTTACCGCACGACGCCCAATTCGATGACTTGTGAGACCCCATTCCGACTGACCTACGACACTGAGGCAGTCATCCCGGTAGAAATCACGGAGCCATCTAGGAGAACTGAGATGCCCCTCGATGAGGATATGAACGAAGAGGCTCTGAGAGACGAGCTCGACCTTGTCGAAGAAATCCGTTTAGGAGCAGCCCTGCAAGAGGCCACTCTAAAACAACAGGTAGCCCTACGCCACGACAGCAAAGTCATAAGACGTGAATTTTAGGTCGGCATCCTAGTCTTGAGGAGAAACCAGAAAGATTCCCACGAAGGGAAATTGGCCGAAAACTGGGAGGGACCTTATCGCGTCCAGGGAGCTACGGGCACCAAAGCGTATTATCTCGAGCAATTAAACGGAGAACCGTTACCACAACCCTGGAATGCTGCGAAGCTAAATCAATATTATAGCTAAATCCCCTCACCTGCTGGAGGACTTTTGCCGTCGAATAGTCACCTTCAGTCGATGAAGGGAAAAGCTCGACCACGTAGGCGAGTCGAGGTACGAGCCTGACCTACCAACCAACAAAGGCATATTGTCATTCATTTCGAAGAACCAAACATACATGCCCGGCAGGGACACCTCGATCGAGCTCCACTGTCGAAGTACCCCACATGGCAGAACACCTAACTCATGATGGGAAGTTTACGCCACGAGTGTAGGATCCCGATCGCGATCATACGCCAGACACGCAGATTCCCACTCCACGCATTCGACACATTTCAAAATGCGTTGAACCGACATAAGGGTCAAACGAATATCTCCATACCAACACAAACTTCGTCAAAAATTTATAACTAAGTTAATGGTCGGGAATATACGTCAAATATTATTATCAGATAATGGTAAACAAAGCATTCATCGAATAGGCAGTCATAAACAAATATCAATAATATACCGACCACAAGGGCCGGTGTTGTCTAAAATTACAATCCAGGCACGACGGCCAAAAAACTAAAAGAATGAAGGCAGACACGCAGGCCCCAAAATAACAGCGGGCACGCAGGCCCAAACACCAATAAAAGCATTAATCACTCCCCAGAGTACCAACGTCAACATCAGGAGAGTCAGGAGGAGGCACAACCCAGCCGTCGACAACCTGGGATAGAACCCCAGTCCCTTAGGTATTCAACCCCAGATTTAACACGGACAGTTTATTCACTGCAGACTCAAAGCCACCGGCCAAAGCATCAACATAATCTGACTCCATAAGTTGAATTCGAGCAATGAAGTCAGCACGCGTGCGTAAGTCTGCCACCCCTTCAGGCTCGTCCTCTGCGGGCAGCATAACAACCTTCAGATCTTCGACCTCTCTCAACAGCCATTGGTTGTCACTCTCCAACCGGTCCTTATCAAGCTGGAGGCAGTCTTTTTCCTCAAGAGCTCTGTCGGCCCTCTCCTTCTCCCCCGAAAATACGTCGAACTGCTCCCGAAACATTTCCTCAGAGCGTTCAAGAGCAGCCTTCAGTTTGCGGGATTTGGCCACGAGAGCTGACTTCTCTGACTCCAGCTCCTTGACCCGATCCAAGGAGTCTGAACTTTCGTCTGCAAGGACAACTTCCATATCAGCCATTTTCACCACCCCGATCATGCTGGCGGCGAGGTGTTTCCTTTGACCTTCCTTGTTGAGCCGTCTGATAATATCGACCTCGTTGTCAGATACGGTCAAGGGAAACCCCTCAAAGAAATTCTTCTCCACAAAATAGGGTGGCAGGCTGAAGGCCCGGGCACCTGCCCCTCCATCGGTCACTTCAACCCCACCTTCTGGTCGACTCCGTTTCTTTCTAATCAAAGCAGATTGGCGCTCAGTGTCTTGGGAACCCGAGGACCCACTAGATCCTTCCCTTCCTGACTCGGGGGTCGGACCCATTTGCGTGGCTTGTTGCGGCTTCACCAACCTCTTGCCGACCTTCTTGTCTTGGGTCAGCTTCTGCAACCTCTCGCGACGCTCTGCAATGTGACCTGCAAAGGAAATGTACTTGGGTTAGCCACATAATAACCCAAAAATGTATAGAATATTTAGGTTAATTTATATGAATTTTATCCGCATTTTAATTACCTTTATTATTCTTTATTCGTATTATGCCAGTATTTTCTATGTTTTCAGGAATTTGCTATTACAAGGCACATGCGAAGAAAATCGGGAAAAGTCATGCCAATCATGCTTAAATCCACATAAAGAGTGAATAATTATGAAGCTATGGGGTGTATGAGAAAACAAAGTGCATCATAAGTAAAAAGGCCCTGAAGAATAAATGAAGGAAGGTCAAAATTTCCCCAAGCCCAAGGTGTAACGACCGTTACACTCTCCTTGCCTAGGTGTAAAGACCATTACAACCTTTCCAGCTAGCCCTTCCTGAAGACTTGGCCTACAACAACCGTTGCAGCCTTCTCCGTTTTAATAGGTCATGACGACTGTTCCATCCTCCTTAAAGAGAGGAGCGCAACGACCGTTACGTTGGGCAAGTGGGAGGAGAAAATATCTCAACCCCCACGCACCTCCAGGCCTATAAATAATGCCTCATAATTCCTGTTCGAGAGTTCCCAATTTTTATTCCTTTTTCGAATGCATTTTTCTTCTCTTTAATTATGAAGCTATGGGGTGTATGAGAAAACAAAGTGCATCATAAGTAAAAAGGCCCTGAAGAATAAATGAAGGAAGGTTAAAATTTCCCCAAGCCCAAGGTGTAACGACCGTTACACTCTCCTTGCCTAGGTGTAAAGACCGTTACAGCCTTGCCAGCTAGCCCTTCCTGAAGACTTGGCCTACAACAACCGTTGCAGCCTTCTCCATTTTAATAGGTCATGACGACCGTTCCATCCTCCTTAAAGAGAGGAGCGCAACGACCGTTACGCTGGGCAAGTGGGAGGAGAAAATATCTCAACCCCCACGCACCTCCAGGCCTATAAATAATGCCTCATAATTCCTGTTCGAGAGTTCCCAATTTTTATTCCTTTTTCAAATGCATTTTTCTTCTCTTTAATTTTAGTGTTACTCTGCCAAAAATATTCTGCGCATTATTTATTTCCGCTAGTTATTTTTCATCAATCTCTGCGAGATACTTGAAGTGAGCCAAATATTCCGCCATATTATTGTCAGGTTTAATTTAAGTATTTTATTTATCTATGTCAAGATTGTTAGAAATGTTATGTTTATTTAAATTGTTTGATGATAATTATTTTTGTTGCATTATTACTAAATTGTTTAACATGCTAGGCTAAATTCATTTATCGGTATGTAGGGCCACATAGCTAACGGGATTTTGGCAACGCCGATTGATCAGTTCCTTTTTAAGAATAAATTTTCCGGTTTCAATTATCAATTCTAAAAACCAACTGTTTTGTTACGAGAGTAAAATACAGATAGAAGTTAGGATCAATAAAACGAGAGTTTAAGATAATAACTGGGCAGTGATAATTGGGCATTAACTTAAAATACATCGAGAGCGCTTTTAAGTTAATTAGGTTTTATTTGTTTTCAAAAACTATTTTTAAACTCTATTTGAAACAGCGAGAGCACTCACTTAGGTTTGATAGTAGGGCCTGAATCAATAAACAGGAGAGTGTGAGAATAGGGTTTTCAAACAAATACCTCCTACTGAGAACTATTTTATTAATCTGAACTAGGTCATCGAGTTGCTAAATCCCCGAAGCCCGACCATTGCATACCGATACTCCCCCTTGAATCTAAACTAGATATTAATCAGTTAGGTTCCCAAACCCCAATTAATTATATTATTATCCTTAGATTTACGTAGTAACCTAAGATAACGGTAGTTCGACATTTAGTCCCTTGGGATTCGATAATCTTTAAAGTTACACGCGATAGGACTGTATACTTGCGGTCTAGATTCTTTAAGACTCACAAAGTCATGATCAAGTTTTTGGTGCCGTTGCCGGGGACCAACAGTGAATATTGTTATTCTGTCGTTGCACCGTATAGACTAAGGCACTCTTATCCCAATTACTATGTATCACCCAAATTTTTTCTACAACTCCCATTCTGAGTATTTCGCGGAATCACAAGAACCCCATAAATCCAACCTCGAAATACTATTGGAGAATTTCAATGCGTCACAAACTCATTCTCCCCTGAATTACCTTTCCAACTACCAATCCCAATTGAGGAATCGCAAGAATATTATAATTCCAACCAAACTTATCCTTAACCAAAATTCCCCTACAATCACTACACCCAATATTTCGAGGAGACGCAAGAATCCTATAAATCCGACCTCGAAATATTAATGGAAAATTTTAATGAAATGTCTATGATGACAGAGTGCTTTGTGGAAACACAAAATGCAACTCTAACTCACTTTGAAGAATCAGAAGAATCACATGATTTCAACTTCAAAACATCAATGGAGGATTCTGATGCGAAGCTAATTCACTCTAGGTTAGAATCTATGATGGAGCACTTTGTAGAGACACAAACTGTCCAGAACGAAGAGTTTAGCAAACAAAGTCTTCAAAACAGTGAAAACCTTAGGCAACTGACCATTGTGGTTGAGTCGCTCGCGACTCACAATATAGCCTTAGAGACTCAAATCTCCCACCTTGAACAAAACCCTCTAGGACCCTTACCTGAGGAGAAAATGGATGTTGCAACAACCAGTAGCGAAAAACAAATTGAAAATCCTAAGGTGAGTGATAATGAGGTTGAGGAGAGTGATGATGTGGTTGAGGAGAGTTCCGACGAGAAAAGAGTAAAGATTGAGAAAAATCCTCCAACACAATCTGAAAGGGAGGTTGTAGAAGAGGTAGAGAAGGAAGCACCTATTGTTGTTCCTCATCCCTATACCCCACCGTTTCCTTTCTTGAAAAGTTTTATGGAAGCTCTGGTAGACTCCCAATCTAAAACATATATGGAGGTATTGAAAAATATCCGCACTAATGCACCCTTGTTTGAAGTCTTGCATAAAAAGAGAAAATTAGAGGATCGTGAAACTATGGATATTATTAGCGTTAAGACGGTAAGGTTAACCTTTGAGGTGGTGGATGAAATCACTAAGCCCAAACTTGAAAATATGATACTTAGGATAGATCCAGAACCACCACCACAAGTTCAAAAGAATGAACTACCCCACAAAAGAAAGAAAAGAAAAGGTGAGGGATATGTGAGATGGCTTGATAAGTGGCCATGGAAAACGACGATTACTAAAAGTTCAAACGAGGAGTCATTCTCGAGAGAACCACCATGAGTGCTTACACTCTTGAGCCGTCGAGCTATCAACGTTAAACAAAGCCTTGCGTGGGAGGCAACCCACGAGCTTTTAATTTAATGTTTTGTTTTTATTGTCTGAATTTGCAGAAAATAAAGATATGGATTGCTCCTCACGTCTCGGCCATCTCTAGGCGGAAAATTTATAGATGATCATCTCAAAGATGAGTCGGGGCCCATGCACATTCCTACGAATGCCGCTGCTGGTGGCGACACCTTTGATGAGTACGATAGGAGAAGATTTGGTCGTGATAGCCCATCAATAGCATCTAGAAAAGTTTTGTCTTTCCTCTATCCACCTTTTATTGAAACATTGAGGACAATGTTTGGTTTAAGTGTGGGGGAGGAACTTTACCGCTTTCCATTTATCTCTTTTTAGTTCGATTTCTCGTTTTCTAAGTTTATTTCATGTTTTTAGAATTTTACTTGTTTTCGGTATTTGGTCGAGTCATAGCATATGTTGTCAAGTCTGTATGCCTGTTTTCAGTTGTTATCGAATTTTCCTATATTTTTAGAATTTTAGCCTCCAACAAAAAATTTCTTTTTGATTCATGGCACCACACTCTGAAAGTTTATAGGCTGTCTAGGCTTTGTTAGAGAGACTTGGGAAAGATTCGATAAAATCGATACCGTTATGACACCCTAAACCCCTCATTATGTGATATCAATCTGGGTAACCATTATATCAAGACCTTAGGCTCAAGTTTTCAAAGTAGCTCTTAAGTAGTTTATATTAGCAGTCAGCACCATCTTAAACATAAACTACGTAGGGAGTCGATGAATATAAGTGAATGATCCTGTTTTTAATAAATAAATTATTTAATTGAAAAATAACCTTCTAAGTTAGGTGAACCTCACCCGGTCATTTAGCCCAACGGTTGTTAAGCCTGTAAGAATTTAATAATAAGCACCCATTATTGGTTGGTCCAGAGGTTACTGGTACTGCACTTGGTAGGGCGAGCTACGGTCCGATCCCCCGCAATCGCAATTGGGAAAAATAGGTTGCACCGCTTAAATACCAGAACCTCGTGCTAAAGAAAAGAAAAGGATCATAGTTAATGGAATGCTGGTTTGCATTTTGCGTTTGTTTTCGCAAAATGTCGCGGTAAGCAAGAGTCGCCACCGTCTTTTATTTTACCCAACAAGGAAAGGAAAAAAGCACAGAAAAATTCCTTTTTTGAGATGTTTCTCGGGTCCGGGGGGTAGATTATAGAAAGGGAAGGTGTTAGCACCCTTTCTATCCGTGGTTATCCACGGGCTCTTAGGTACTTGCTCAAAGTGTTTTCAAAAATTGCTTTTCTTTGTGTTTGTGGGTTTGAAAAGAGTTTTTGTTTGAAAGGTGTAAGTGTGAAAAGTTTTGTTTTGTTTTTGAGAGAGCAAGTACTTAAGAACCATCTACCTACTCGAAAAAGGAATCAATTTGTACTAATGTCCTTTAGACAATGCTATCTTACTATTGATGAGTAGGTAGCATCGTCGTTGGAGTTTTAAGGGTCAATTCGATTAAGGGATGTGCGGTCACTAAAGCAATGTTAGGACGCCTTAGTGGTAACGCTAATGTCTTAGATCATTTTTCCGAGGCAACTGTTTCGAGGCAACTATGATCTTTGGGCAAGAGGGCGACCTCTAAAACTTCCTATACTCAATTACCATGTTCGAAGGCAACCAAGTGAGGTGTACCCTAAGAGTGCGCATGTGCAAGTGTGTTATTTCGGTTAATTTTATCTTTGTACATGTCAATGGTTATCTAAGTTGATTTTAGGTTTAAACATTTGATCTTGTCATGCATTCCCTATTATCAAACATCTAACAGTTTATAAGTTGCAGAAATTAAATTATGGAAATTAAAACTAACTATTATAAGGCGTCGGGTATTTACATCGCCAAAAGCAACCCTTGAAATTAAAATGCGGAAAGTAAATAAAGCGATAAAAGTATTTAAAGTCCTATTAAACTATTACATTCTGGGAAACAGATACAATAATATGATAAAAGAAAGTAAATCGCATGCGGAAATTAAATCGGGTGCAAGTTTAGGGTTTTGACCCTTTTATCATTAAAGAAAAGATTTTTGGTTTGTTTTTGAATTAAAAGAAAATAGCCTAAGTTAATTGTTAAATTAATAAATTAATTAGTTAATAAAAATATTTTTGGATTTTTTGATATTTAATGAAATAAAATAAATTTGATCAAAGTTGGTAAAACCTAATTATCTAAATTAATTTTAATTGTTTACAAAAAGATATTAAAGTTATTTCCTAATTAAACTAAATTAATTAAGTTAATTTTATTAACAAAAATAAAGTGCTGAATTTAATTTTAATAAATAAAATACATTTTTTGGTTTTTGATTTTATGAAGAAAATAATTTAATTGGTTAGTTAAATAATAAAAATAATAACAATTAATTAATTAAATAGAAATAATAAAAGAAAGAGATAGAAAACTCAGGGGGGTTTTGGGCTCAAATTAGAGGTATGTTCAGCAATTTCCAAGGTCCATTTGACTTGGCCTGTGTTGACTTTCATGATTTAGTGTGCGCCCATTGACTCAACCCCATGATGGACATTCAATCTGAGTCACCAGATCTGGCCTTGGGCCATCTGGTGCTTTGATATCTGATGGTGTATGGTAGTCCACAATCCTTGAAACGCGCTGGAATATCTGTGAAAAAAATAATACAAAGCATATGGGGACCTGGGATTCGAACCCAGGTCCTGTGAGTTATTGGATGCACGCGTTGCCACTCAACCACTGCGCTTAATTTGTATACCTATTGGACAAATATTATAATATGGGAAACAAATTAATTATGCCAAAATTAAAACAAAAAACGCGCGAAGTATGAATTGTCCAATGGGGGAGGGCCACGTCTTCATCTTCCTCGTTGAGACCTGGATATTTACCTGCGGATTTACATCCGCAGCTAAATCCGTAACTGTATCCTAAAATCTATCCTAGGCCATAGAAATTAATTCCAAGACCATAGTCATGCTCGTCTAGGTCTCCTGAGCACGTCTATACCCATCAATGGCTCCAATTTTACCTGTAGCAAAAATGCCCCAAAACACGAACCAAGAACCCTAGATTTAGCTAGGGGGTTACAGGATATATAAATGCAATCAAATAATGCAGAAAGTTTCTAAATTGAACAAGGATCAAGAATATGTCAATGATTTGTCAAGAAAATGCAGGAATGTGGAGTTACGAATTCAACTGAAAGGCGGTAAAACGCGAAGCTTACAGTGAGATTGAGAGAGTATGTGAGCTTGTTAGGGATTGGTTTTGCTTCAAGGATGGTCCAACAATGGATTAGTGATGAGATTTGGCCTTGAAAACACCCCTATGCCCGATTTCAGTTTCAAGCTTTTTTCAAGTTTTCTCAAGTTTGGTTCTTGTGATTCTGCAGCCTCTAACCTCTAATTCGTGTACCTTTGCCTTGTATATATATGCAACATTGGATTAGGTCAAGTTTTGGGTCTTGAATCTTTGTAAATCAATACTTGGAGATATGATTTGATTCACCATTGATAACCTTCCAATTTGGTCCAAAATCCAATATTTTTGTACATGAAAAGCTTGATACGGATTTGATCATGATCATGATGATAATTAAGACCTATAACAACCAAAAAGATCCTAAGTCATCAATATTTGGATTTTATTTGATTTAAAATGAATTAATTCAATAAAAAATCAAATAAAATAGAAAAAATAATAAATGGACACAAGGCTAAAGCTAGGACACGTGTGTAGTGTGACAAGATCAAATAAAGTGAAAAAGAATGGGCCCATTTGACAAAATTTGATGTTTTGGGGATAGTTGACTTTTGGCAATTTTGCAAAAATGCCCAACTTCAACAATGCATAACTTCTTCAATTTTGAACTTTTGGAAGTGTTCTTGGACTTTTTAGAAATCTTAAGATGTCCTCTAATCAACAGTTTTGGTCTCATCTCATTTTGATATTCCATGCGCAAGTTATAGGCTTTGGAAAAAAAGGTGTTTTTGTTGACTTTCAAAAATGACCTATAATGTCCAAATTTGTAACTTTTTGTGAGTGCATTTCTTGATCTTGGGGTGTGAAGATGGATTGTAGGAAATTGAATCATATTCAAAATGAGCTTTGGATGGGTCATTTCTCATAAAGTATGATAAAGTTATGCTTGGTCAAAGTTGAGTTGACGTTTCCAACAAAACCCTAATTTAGCAACTTTTGAGTCTTGATGAATTTTGAGCAATCCTTGATGAATCATGATCAACCCTTGATCAAATGATGAAATATCCTTCAAAATGAGAATTTTGACAAGAAATCTTGAGGTTTGACTATATTTGGGTCACAATTGACTTTTGCCCTAGCACAATCGATTTTTGGACCTATTGAGCAATTGACTGACCAAACTTCCTCTACAAGGCTTGAAATTTGACATGGATGAACTTGAGAGCATATTAGGACATTGGGGAGAACTTAAGGTCATTTGGATGCAAGGACCTTGATGCAACACAAAACCCTAATTTGAGATTGACTGCCTTAGAAGATGACTTGACTGTCCAACTCTTGAGCAACCTTGAGCCACTTGGAGATTTTTTTTTGCAATGTTTGGAGAAATATGAGAGGGAAAATTTTAGGGTGAAACAGCTGCCCCTGTTCAATCTTCTTAAACCTCAGGATATATATTGGCTTTCGGGCCTTTCGTGATCCGAAGGTGGAAGATGATTGAACACTAGAGTGCCCAGAAATTTGCACTCACATGAACTGGTATCAGCCTGGTGATGTCGGGAATGGGCTTACAGATGCCATTTGGAGACTGTTGATAGATGGTATGAACTTCAACTGGAATATGAATCAGGGAGATCTTATCGGCGATCTGACTGAACCAGGGGAGGTCGTGGATTAACTTTGACTGGATCAGCATCAGAAAAATCTTTAAGAATCGATTTAACTGGACCAGACAAGGTCTTGGAATAACTTTTACTGGATCAAAATTAGAAAAATCTTTAGGAATCGATTTAACTAGACCAGACAAGAGTCTTGGAATAACTTTGACTGGATCGGCATCAGAAAAATCTTTAGGAATCGATTTAACTGGACCAGACAAGGTCTTGGAATAACTTTGACTGGATCGACATTAGAACAATCTTTAGGAATCGATTTAACTGGACCAGACAAGGTCTTGGAATAACTTCAACTAGAATACGAATCAGGGAGATCTTCGCAGCGATCTAACTGAACCAGAGGAGGTCTTGGATTAACTTTGACTGGATCGGCATCAAAAAAATCTTTAGGAATCGATTTAACTGGACCAGACAAGGTCTTGGATTAACTTTGACTGGATCGTCATCAGAAAAATCTTTAGGAATCGATTTAACTGGACCAGACAAGGTCTTGGAATAACTTCAACTGGATCGGCATCAGAACAATCTTTAGGAAACGATTTAACTGGACCAGACAAGGTCTTGGAATAACTTCAACTGGAATACGAATCAGGGAGATCTTCGCAACGATCTAACTGAACCAGAGGAGGTCTTGGATTAACTTTGACTGGATCGGCATCAGAAAAATCTTTAGGAATCGATTTAACTTGACCAGACAAGGTCTTGGATTAACTTTGACTGGATCGGCATCAGAAAAATCTTTAGGAATCGATTTAACTGGACCAGACAAGGTCTTGGAATAACTTCAACTGGAATACGAATCAGGGAGATCTTCGCAGCGATCTAACTGAACCAGAGGAGGTCTTGGATTAACTTTTACTGGATCGGCATCAGAAAAATCTTTAGGAATCGATTTAACTGGACCAGACAAGGTCTTGGAATAACTTTGACTGGATCGGCATCAGAAAAATCTTTAGGAATCAATTTAACTGGACCAGACAAGGTCTTCGACATATCTGAGAACCTAACTGCATCTTTCCTGAAAGGTAAAGGTCAGTCATATGCAATGCATGATATGGATCAAGCAATGATGTTCTCAAAATAAATGAGATTGTGTCGTATGATGCGTATATGCATGTGTCATGATGTATGGAAATGTGATGTTTTAGCTGGGGAAAATAAATCCTGGATAGCTGCTGGAGACAAGAGTTGAATTCTTCGCTTCCGTTGGGGATGGTGAACGAAAGTGATTGCGAGAATAAACCTGCAGGAGAAGAGAACTCCGTTGGGGGATAAACTGATGAGGAGATTACTCTGTGGGGAAGAGACGCTCTGCTGAGGACTCCACTGATAACTCTACTGGGGATGGATTTCTGTTGCTGGTGATACTGAATCTGTTGAGGATTGAATTCCTGTTTGTGAAAGGAAAGAACTTTGCTGGGGATTATCTTTCAGTTGCGACTTGCTGGGGATAACCCTTTGGATTCTTATGGGGATAATCCTCTGAGCTTTGCTGAGGACAATCTTTTGAACTTGGCTGGGGAGATTTATTTTGTACTCTGCTGGGGATAAACTTCCAGAGTCTACTGGGGATGATGCTTCAACTCCGTTGGGGAAGCTTTTTCAGACCGTGCTGGGGAAATATTGACTCCACTGGGGGGTATCCTGTAATCTGCCAGGGAGCATTCTTATACTCCGCTAGGGAATATTAAGACTGCCGGGGATATCAAGCTTTCTTAGTGCTGATGGTAGATCAACTCTGCTTGGGGAGAGCGTTACTGATTCGTTCATAGTTGCAAGTCTCAGCTGGGAGAGAGCTACCATTACTGTCTTACTTTGCTGGGAGTGAAGGCATCTTAGCCATATTCTTCAGATGAATTTACCCAGTACCTGGTGGATAGAGCAACTATACAACTTGGACAATTCTTATTTACCCCTGTTTCTGATATTACCCATAATCGTCTTTTGTTTCGCATGTAAATATTTATGAGCAGCAATTAATGTCAAATGCATATATCAAAAATGAACATTGGACGTTCTTTGCAAAACAAAACAGATAAAGTAAAAACAGTTTGAAATTTCTTTGAAAATGAATTTGTATTGATTTTGAAATTTGGCCTGTAAATAGGCGTTTTTGTACAAGAGGCTGACGTCCTAGTAAGAGAACGCCGCCGAACAAATAGAATTTATACAATTTGTGAAAAGAAAACAAAACAGCTATGTGAACAATCCCACTGGGTTCCAACTCTGCTATTGCCTTTATGTCCTTGAGCATCTCATCGCTTTGCTGTTGGTTGAAGGTAGATCAGATTGATTAGTGTCGTCCGAGCTTAATAGTCGATACCGAAGTCTGGATGCAAGGTGATCCAATGAGACATAGTGTTACGCTTTGATCCCTAATTTTTGCCTGGACCGCCCTTTCGGGTTTTCAGTCAACCGGGATACCCTTTTTTGCCCAAGCCGCCTTTTCAGGTTTTCGACTTGTCGGGTGTACAGATTTTTTCATTTTCATCCCTTATTTTTGCCCAAACCCTTTTGGTTCGCCGGGAAGCCCTTATTTTTCCCTAGGCCAGTCGACCTAGCGGGTCTTTGATTATGCGTAGTATCTTTTCACTATGTCTGCATTGACGGGGTGAGGAAGGTCGTCACCATCCATGGTGGTTAGAATCATAGCTCCGCCTGAGAAAATGTTCTTAACCACAAATGGCCCTTCGTAAGTAGGGGTCCATTTGCCCCTGGGATCACCTTGAGGTAATATGATGCGCTTGATTACCAGGTCCCCAACTTGATACTCTTGTCGTCTGACTTTCTTGTTAAATGCCTTGATCATCCGTTTTTGATACGCCTGACCATGAAAAATAACAATAAGTCCTTTTTCGTCGATTAGGTTCAGCTGATCAAGCCGGGTTCGAATCCAATCATCTTCTCTCAAATATGCGTCCTTCATGATCCGAAGAGAGGGTATCTGAACTTCAATGGGCAGGACTGCCTCCATGCCCTATACCAAGGAATATGGTGTTGCCCCTGTTGACGTCCGTGCTGAGGTACGGTACCCATGAAGAGAAAACGGTAACATCTCGTGCCAGTCTTTGTATGTCACCGTCATCTTCTAGTAAATCTTCTTAATGTTCTTATTAGCCGCTTCAACATCCCCATTCATCTTCGTCCGGTAGGGAGAAGAATTGTGATGCTGTATCTTGAACTGCTCGTAGAGCTCGGTGATTATCTTGTTGTTGAGATTGGTACCATTGTCCGTTATGATCCTCTCTGGTACACCGTATCGACAGATCAGATTGTGCCGAATGAATCGTACCACGACGTTCTTGGTTACAGTAGCAAAGGAAGCTGCTTCAACCCACTTCGTAAAGTAATCAATTGCCACCAAGATGAAATGATACCCGTTGGATGCTGTATGTCTGATCTCGCGGATCATATCAATGCCCCACATTGCAAAAGGCCAAGGTGCTGTCAAGATGTTTAGAGGGACTGGAGGTATGTGCACCTTATCGGCATAGACTTGGCACTTGTGACATGTCCGAGAATGCTGATAACAGTCGGTTTCCATTGTGGACCAATAATATCCTGCCCTTAGGATCTTCTTCGCCATGGTGTGTCCACTAGAATGAGTTCTGAAAGTACCTTCATGTAAATCTGCCATGATCTTTTCTACTTCATTCTTATCTACACAACGCAGTAAGGTTGAATCATGGTTACGCTTGTAAAGAATACCATTGCTGATGAAGAACTTTGCCGCGAACCTCCTCAGATACTTCTTATCATTAACAGATGCACCCTCGGGGTACTCCTGAGCTTCAAGATACCTCTTTACTTCGTGAAACCAGGGCTTTTCTGTTACCTCTTCAGTCTTAATGTCACAACAATGTTTCGGTTCGTCCAGTCTTTCAATGATAATCTGGGGAGCCTCGTCGCCCCAATTGACTTTGAACATAGAAGACATCATAGCCAGCGCGTCCGCTAACTGATTCTCCTCTCTAGGAAAGTGTTCAAAGGTTATCTCCTCGAAATGGGGAAGCAACGTCAATACATACTCTTTGTAAGGAATAAGGTTCGGGTGTTTCGTATCCCACTCGCCTTTGATCTGACTGATCACGAGAGCGGAATCTCCGAAAACACTTAGAAACTTAATCCTTAGGTCAATTGCTGCTCGAAGACCCATGATGCATGCTTTATACTCCACCATATTGTTGGTGCAGTTGAAACATAGTCGGGTGGTAAACGGAGTATGAGAGCCTTTAGGAGATACGATCACGGCATCAATGCCGTTACCCAAAGCGTTCGAAGCTCCATCAAAGTACATAGACCATCGGGATCCTTCCTCAGGTCCTTCATCCGGTCCAGGTGTCTCACAGTCTGTTACCAACATGATATTCTCGTCCGGGAATTCAAAGTTTCATAGACTGGTAATCATCCACTGCCTGATGTGCCAAATGGTCTGCTAACAAACTTCCTTTGATTGCCTTTTGGGTCGTGTACTGGATGTCATACTCAGTCAAGATCATCTGCCATCTTGCTATTCTTCCGGACAAGGCAGGCTTTTCGAAGATATACTTGATTGGATCCATATTTGATATCAACAGAGTAGTGTGAGTCAACATATACTGTCTCAGCCGGCGAGCAGCCCATGCCAAAGCGCAACAAGTTTTCTCGAGCAATGAGTATCGGGTCTCACAGTCAGTAAACTTTTTGCTAAGATAATAAATAGCATGCTCTTTTCGGCCAGACTCATCATGTTGACCCAACACACACCCCATTGAGTTGTCGAGTACTGTCAAGTATAAGATCAGAGGTATTCCTTCAACTGGAGGCATCATAATAGGTGGCTCTTGGAGATACTCTTTGATCCTTTAGAAAGCGGCCTGACATTCATTGTTCCAGCATACTACTTGATCTTTCTTCAGCAGCTTGAAGATTGGCTCACAAGTAGCAGTCAGGTGCGAGATGAATCGGGCAATGTAATTCAGACGTCCCAAAAAGCCTCTGACTTCTTTCTCTGTTCGGGGAGCTGGCATTTCCTGTATGGCCTTCACTTTTGCAGGATCCACTTGAATACCTTTGTCGCTTACGATGAAACTCAGCAGTTTACCAGATCTCACCCCGAAGGTGCACTTGTTCGAGTTTAACCTCAGCTTGTACAACTTCAACCTGTCAAACAACTTCTGGAGATGGTCAAGGTGTTCTTCCTCAGTCTGGGACCTTGCAATCATATCATAGACGTATACCTCAATCTCATGATGGATCATGTCATGAAACAAGGCAACCATGGTACGCTGATACGTTGCCCCAACATTCTTCAGTCCAAAAGGCATGACCTTGTAGCAGAAGTTACCCCACTGAGTAACAAAAGTTGTCTTCTCCATGTCTTCGGGAGCCATTTTAATCTGATTATAACCGGAGAAACCATCCATAAAGGAGAATACCTTGTGCTGAGCGGTGTTGTCAACCAGAACATCGATATGAGGTAAAGGGAAGTCATCCTTGGGGCTCGCCCTGTTCAGATCCCTATAGTCAACACACATTCGAACCTTACCATCTTTCTTCGGCACAGGAACCACGTTGGCAACCCACTGAGGGTAAGAAGTAACTGCTAGGAAACCGGCGTCAAACTGTTTCATAACTTCAGCCTTGATTTTCTCAGACATCTTTGGGCGCATTCGGCGGACCTTTTGTTTCACTGGAGGACAGTCTTTCTTGGTAGGTAGGCGATGAACCACAATATCGGTATCCAACCCAGGCATATCTTCATAAGACCAGGCAAAGATCTCAACGTAGTCATGCAGCATCTGAATCAACCGTTGCTTCACACTAAGCTCCAGATTGGCATCGATATTGACTTCCTTCTTGTCTATCTCAGTACCCAGATTCACTGATTCCACCGGCTCTTCGTGTGGCTGAATAGCCCTCTCTTCCTGAAGTAACAGTCTTGCAAGTTCACACGGCACTTCGCAATCATCTTCACCTTCGTCTTCGGCTAAGCTGATCGGATTTTCGAAGTCATAACTAGCAGTAGCAGAGTCGTTACCAGTGAGATCCAGAGTGGATGTAGATCTGTATATGTGAGTGTATGTAAAATAACTGTTTTGCAATATGTAATAAAGAAAAACAAAGAGCGCAAGATTTGAAATGCAAGAAACGTCCAATGCTTTTATTAATGATATATGAAAATGACACACATAAAGCCCTCACAAATGAAGCCACGGTGCCCCGGGTGAGACACCGGGCCGTAAAGTTTAAAACATTGTCTGTTACAAATTCAAAACAAAAAGTTTCATTACTGGGTGATAACAGAAACGGGCATAGAATCCTTCGTTGTCCAGTTGCTTAATCCACCATCGACAGTCGGGTAAATCCAACTGTCGATATCAAACTCTTCATCATCGTCATCCCCGATAGCATTCACCCCTGCATCTTGCTTAGGCTTTTCTGGTGCTCTGAACTCGATCTCCTCAGCATCAATTAAGTCCTGTACCTTATTCTTCAACACCCAACAATCATCTGTATTATGCCCCGGGCTATCCGAGTGAAAAGCACAACGGACATTAGGGTTATACTTTGGTGATGTTGTATTTGGATTCTTCGGGGCTTCCCTCGGAATCACCAGATTGGTTTTCAATAATTGTGGCAGAATTTGAGATAATGTCATGCTGAGACGGGTGAATTGCCTTCGAGGTCTCTCGTCTTTTTGTTGATTGTTGTACTGAGGAGCACCAGCAGGTTTGGAAATAACAACCGCATTAACAGCTTGGCGGTGTTCCGGTCTATTCTGGCTTTTCGAACTGTAGACAGCACTGGACTCCTTCTTAAAAGGCTTCTTCTCGGTGCTTGATGAAGCACCCTTTTGTATCTTACCAGCCTTAATACCAGCCTCAATCCTCTCACTGGTCATAATTAGCTCTGTAAACCCAGACGAAGAGCTTCCAACCAGATGGTTGAAAAATGGACCAGACAGGGTCCCCAGAAACATATCCACAAGCTCCCGATCAGCCAAGGGTGGTTGTACTCTTCCGGCGAGGTCCCTCCACTTTTGAGCATAATCTTTGAAATCTTCGCCCATTCCCATTGACATACCCTGGAGTTGGGTACACGTGGGAGCAAGGTCGGAGTTATATTGGTACTGCCTGTAGAATGCAGTAGCCAAATCTTCCCAACTGCGAATACTGGCTCCGTCCAACTGGTAGAACCATTCAAGCTGAGTCCCTGAGAGACTGTCTTGAAAGAAATGGATCCATAGGTTCTTATTAGCGGTGTACGGCTGAATCTTCCTCACATATGACCGGAGGTGCAACTTCGGACAAGAAACTCCGTCATACTTAGCAAAGGCTGGTGCCTTGAACTTGTGGGGAATCACTACCCCAGATGATAGACCTAGATCACCAAAGTCCAGACATGCACTTTCTGAACTTCCATCGAACTCAACCGGTCTTCCAGTTGTTTGTATCTATTCTCAGCAGGAGGATACTGGTCTTCGCCGAAGTCTGTCTCGTTGTCGGAGACCACAGGGCTAGGAGCCCTCCTTTCTTCCTGACTATCTTTCCCTCCAGATGAGGTGGTCAAATCAACTTCATCCCGTAGCCTATTTGCGAACCTATAACCTGTGTTAAACAGGACTGTCCTCTTCTTCTTCTTCTTCTTCTTCTTCTCTTTTAGAATAAGGGTATTTAGATCTTGCTGACCCTTAGCTAGATTCATGAACAACTCTTGGAATTGGGCATTCTGGGCCTGTAGGGCCTTGATGGCTTGCTCAGTTGAAGGTTCAGCAGACATGATGAGTGCTGAAATAAACAGCGAAGAAGATAAGAGACCTGTAATGGGTACCTGTTATGAAGTGCATGGGATGAAATGCGTATGGCATGATTTCAAAGACAATCGAGAGATTCAAATTTGTAAACCAGAAAGGAAACACACTTTTATTAGATAAACTTTTGAAATTCAAATTGTTCAACAAATTGCCCTTAAGGCGTTACAAGAAAGCAAATACTGAAAAGTAAATAAAAACTGGAAAAGAAATAACCAAAGAACAATCAATGCTTCCATGGTCCCTTCTTATCGGTGCGGACATAGTCATTGAGAATCCGCTCGTTCTCCAGCTGCCTAGTCAACTTTTGAATCTTCTGCTCTTGCGCGTTAAACTTTTCTCGGTAAGCATCCCGTTCTTCTCTCAGCTGCATCCAAGACCTTTTCAGTGCCCCAATGTCAGTGGGCATGTAAGGATGGAGGATGGCAGGAAGAACCCCCTCTTCATTAGGAACTTCTACAATGATAGATAGGACGGCTTCATATGGCATACCCAGCTTTTGGGCACGGATACAGACCCATCTGAGATATGGCTCCATCGGGAGTGAAGTCTTTGGACCCAACTCATGTGGATCAGATCTGTGAACTCTATCCCAAGCCCTTATGAATCTGCGGCGTTTCTCGTCGCTATCCCCTTGAAAATCAAAGATGATACTATGCATTAGCAGCTCATGAGGACCTTCTCTTCTGGCACGCCCAAACTGACGTAAGGCCAAGCATGGGTTGTAAGAAATTCCTCCATGGGTTCCTATCAATGGAACATTGGGGTATTCCCCACATCGATCAATAATAGCCACCTCGTCCATACCTTTAAGAGTCCAAATGATGTCATTATGAGAGAGAGACATAACCCTATAAGCCCAGCCCATGCCTTCTTTGTTCTTCAACACTGATTTGGGAAGGTGCGAAATAAACCACCTTGCCAATAATGGAGCACAACACATCAAGGTTCCCCGCTTTCGGGCAGTACGAGCATAAAGCTGATGAAGAATGTCACCCAAGAGAGTGGGTACAGGATTACGAGAGATAAATATTTTCACCGTATTCACGTCAACAAAGGAGTCAGAGTTCGGAAACAATACCAAGCCATATATCAGTAGAGCCAGAATATCTTCGAATGCCTTGAAGTCTAGACTATCCCAGAAATAATTAGCTTTACCAACCAAAAACTTAGTCAGAAAGCCCTTTGCTCCGCTTCTAGTCTCCCAATTGGCCATTACCTCATCTTTGGTCATATGAAGGGTTGCAACAATCTCTTTTGGCCTAAGGACCTTCTCCCAACCAGTAAACGAGGTCTGCTCCAGAATAGAGATACCGAGCAGCTCAAAGAACTCTTCTAGGGTGGGAACCAACTGGTAGTCTTGAAAAGTAAAGCAATGGTACAGCAGATCATAGAACTGAACTAGGACACTCATCATCTGCTCGTCCAATTTGGAAGTGACCAAACTGAGAAGATACCCATGTCTTCTGAGGAAGGAGGTAGTATCAAGCATCCTTGCAACCAACTCTTTAAGCATAGTGGGAACTTGGACAAAGTTTATTCGGATGGTATTCCTACGCATAAGCATCATGTCCTACAAAACAAAACAAAGATGAATCCCTCCTGTCTTTGAAATAGGTTAGTCCAATGCAAGATGTATGCAATGTTATGATGTCATGATGTCATGATAGAAAGCACACCACAAGTATCCACAAATGGCAAACATGGTAAAGGCACACAAGTCACACAGAGAGCCCTTAGATTTCAGGCTGGCAAGGAGCTTATGTACTACCCTCTTTCAGTTCAGTTGGTTTAAACTTGTCCTAAAAATAGTAACCGGGTTCTAGAGGATCTCAATATCAGTGACTACCCTCAATCGGTCATAATTCCAGTTTAGCAACCTTTTCTTGCAGCCGAAATCATCGCGAGAGTTTAGTCTCAATGAGTGTAGCATACTACTACTGTTCTATGGCCAAGTTGGTCAATTTAAAGGTTCCAAGGTCAGTTGGTGCTTAATGACCCCTTAGATGACCCATATTCTCCTCGTTCCAACACAAGGGATATCGGTACAATCTAAAGTGCCACACCAACGTAGCTACTGCTTTAACCATATCGGTCTATGCCGTACAGTTCCCTCATAGTTTATTGCTACTTACCTAAAGGGTATCCCTCAGATCCGGGATAGGATCTATAGTAACTCCGATACAAGCCCACAAAGATAAATCATACAAAGCAAACAATTGAAACACACAATGATCTAATCTTAAGGTACACCCCACTTATTAAGATCCCCAGCAGAGTCGCCAGTTTTGTGATACGGTGGGAAAGAACTGACTGTTTTTTGGAATGCTGGTTTTCATTTTGCGTTTATTTTTGCAAAATGTCGCGGTAAGCAAGATTCGCCACCGTCTTTTATTTTATCCAACAACGAAAGGAAAAAAGCACAGAAAAATTCCTTTTTCGAGATGTTTCTCGGGTCCGGGGGGTAGATTATAGAAAGGGAAGGTGTTAGCACCCTTTCTATCCGTGGTTATCCACGGGCTCTTAGGTACTTGCTCAAAGTGTTTTCAAAAATTGCTTTTCTTTGTGTTTGTGGGTTTGAAAAGAGTTTTTGTTTGAAAGGTGTAAGTGTGAAAAGTTTTGTTTTGTTCTTGAGAGAGCAAGTACTTAAGAACCATCTACCTACTCGAAAAAGGAATCAATCTGTACTAATGTCCTTTAGACAATGCTATCCCACTATTGATGAGTAGGTAGTATCGTCGTTGGAGTTTTAAGGGTCAATTCGATTAAGGGACGTGCGGTCACTAAAACAATGTTAGGACGCCTTAGTGGTAACCCTAATGTCTTAGATCATTTTTCCGAGGCAACCGTTTCGAGGCAACTATGATCTTTGGATAAGAGGGCGACCTCTAAAACTTCCTATACTCAATGACCATGTTCGAAGGCAACCAAGTGAGGTGTACCCTAAGAGTGCGCATGTGCAAGTGTGTTATTTCGGTTAATTTTATCTTTGTACATGTCAATGGTTATCTAAGTTGATTTTAGGTTTAAACATTTGATCTTGTCATGCATTCCCCATTATCAAACATCTAACAATTTATAAGTTGCGGAAATTAAATTGCGGAAATTAAAACTAACTATTACAAGGCGTCGGGTATTTACATCGCCAAAAGCAACCCTTGAAATTAAAATGCGGAAAGTAAATAAAGCGATAAAAGTATTTAAAGTCCTATTAAACTATTACATTCCGGGAAACAGATACAATAATATGATAAAAGAAAGTAAATCGCGTGCAGAAATTAAATCGGGTGCAAGTTTAGGGTTTTGACCCTTTTATCATTAAAGAAAAGATTTTTGGTTTGTTTTTGAATTAAAAGAAAATAGCCTAAGTTAATTGTTAAATTAATAAATTAATTAGTTAATAAAAATATTTTTGGATTTTTTGTAATTTAATGAAATAAAATAAATTTGATCAAAGTTGGTAAAACCTAATTATCTAAATTAATTTTAATTGTTTACAAAAAGATATTAAAGTTATTTCCTAATTAAACTAAATTAATTAAGTTAATTTTATTAACAAAAATAAAGTGCTGAATATAATTTTAATAAATAAAATATATTTTTTGGTTTTTGATTTTATGAAGAAAAAGATTTAATTGGTTAGTTAAATAATAAAAATAATAACAATTAATTAATTAAATAGAAATAATAAAAGAAAGAGATAGAAAACTCAGGGGGGTTTTGGGCTCAAATTGGAGGTATGTTCAACAATTTCCAAGGCCCATTTGACCTGGCCTGTGTTGACTTTCATGATTCAGTGTGCGCCCATTGACTCAACCCCATGATGGACATTCAATCTGAATCACCAGATCTGGCCTTGGGCCATCTGGTGCTTTGATATCTGATGGTGTATGGTAGTACACAATCCTTGAAACGCGCTGGAATATCTGTGAAAAAATAATACAAAGCATATGGGGACCTGAGATTCGAACCCAGGTCATGTGAGTTATTGGATGCACGCGTTGCCACTCAACCACTGCGCTTCATTTGTATACCTATTGGACAAATATTATAATATGGGAAACAAATTAATTATGCCAGAATTAAAACAAAAAATGTGCGAAGTATGAATTGTCCAATGGGGGAGGGCCACGTCTTCATCTTCCTCGTTGAGACCTGGATATTTACCTGCGGATTTACATCCGCAGCTAAATCCGTAGTTGCATCCTAAAATCTATCCTAGGCCATAGAAATTAATTCCAAGACCATAGTCATGCTCGTCTAGGTCTCCTGAGCACGTCTATACCCATCAATGGCTCCAATTTTACCTGTGGCAAAAATGCCCAAAAACACGAACCAAGAACCCTAGATTCGGTTAGGGGGTTACATGCTATATAAATGCAATCAAATAATGCAGAAAGTTTCTAAATTGAACAAGGATCAAGAATATGTCAATGATTTGTCAAGAAAATGCAGGAATGTGGAGTTACGAATTCAACTGAAAGGCGGTAAAACGCGAAGCTTACAGTGCGATTGAGAGAGTATGTGAGCTTGTTAGGGATTGGTTTTGCTTCAAGGATGGTCCAGCAATGGATTAGTGATGAGATTTGGCCTTGAAAACACCCCTAGGCCCGATTTCAGTTTCAAGCTTTTTTCAAGTTTTCTCAAGTTTGGTTCTTGTGATTCTGTAGCCTCCAACCTCTAATTCGTGTACCTTTGCCTTGTATATGTATGCAACATTGGATTAGGTCAAGTTTTGGGTCTTGAATCTTTGTAAATCAATACTTGGAGATATGATTTGATTCACCATTGATAACCTTCCAATTTGGTCCAAAATCCAATATTTTTGTACATGAAAAGCTTGATACGGATTTGATCATGATCATGATGATAATTAAGACCTATAACAACCAAAAAGATCCTAAGTCATCAATATTTGGATTTTATTTGATTTAAATTGATTTAAAATGAATTAATTCAATAAAAAATCAAATAAAATAGAAAAAATAATAAATGGCCACAAGGCTGAAGCTAGGACACGTGTGTAGTGTTACAAGATCAAATCAAGTGAAAAAGAATGGGCCCATTTGACAAAATTTGAAGTTTGGGGGATAGTTGAGTTTTGGCAATTTTGCAAAAATGCCTAACTTCAACAATGCATAACTTCTTCAATTTTGAACTTTTGGAAGTGTTCTTGGACTTTTTAGAAAGCTTGAGATGCACTCTAATCAACCATTTTGGTCTAATCTCATTTTGATATTCCATGCTCAAGTTATAAGCTTTGGCAAAAAAGGTGTTTTTGTTGACTTTCAAAAATGACCTATAATGTCCAAATTTGTAACTTTTTGTGAGTGCATTTCTTGATCTTGGGGTGTGAAGATGGATTGTAGGAAATTTAATCCTCTTAAAAATGAGATTTGTATGGGTCATTTCTCATAAAGTATGAGAAAGTTATGCTTGGTCAAAGTTGAGTTGACTTTTCCTACAAAACCCTAATTTAGCAACTTTTAAGTCTTGATGAATTTTGAGCAATCCTTGATGAGTCATGATCAACCCTTGATCAAATTATAAAATATCCTTCAAAATGAGAATGTTGACAGGAAATATTAAGGTTTGACTGTATTTGGGTCACAGTTGACTTTTGCCCTAGCACAGTCGATTTTTGGACCTATTGAGCAATTGACTGACCAAACTTCCTCTGCAAGGCTTGAAATTTGACATGGATGAACTTGAGAGCATATTAGGACATTTGGGAGAACTTAAGGTCATTTGGATGCAAGGACCTTGATGCAACACAAAACCCTAATTTGAGATTGACTGCCTTAGGAGATGACTTGACTGTCCAACTCTTGAGCAACCTTAAGCCACTTGGAGATTTTTCTTGCAATGTTTGGAGAAATATGAGAGGGAAAATTTTGGGGTGCAACACCCTACTATGTGTTTGTACAGATAACGGGCTTAATGTGATTGCGCTTGAATGAATAGAGTGAAATAAAAACGAGAGATATAGGTTGAGTTATGATGGCATGATTCGAATTGGTTTGCATAAAGTGGGAGTCTTTGAACATTGTGTCGTTACGGTATCCTTGGTATTGAATGCTTAGTACCTATCAAACTAACATTAGCCTAGCAACCACGTATGATTAGGAGTCCTGTTGTGCCCTTGTTTCAAAGCTCTCTTATCATTTCTTTTACCGTGTTGGTCGATTGCTTGAGGACAGGCAATGGTTTAAGTGTGGGGGTATTTGATAACACGAAAATGTATAGTATATTTGGCTTGATTAACATAAATTATGTATCTATTTTAATTAATTAAATTACTCTTTATTCATATTATGTTGGTATTTTCTATATTTTCAGTTCAGGACAGGGCAGTGAAATTTGAGTGGATACTGCTTCCAATACTTTAATGTCTTATCATTAATGCAAAATTCATGACATTATTTGTTTGATCCTATCTGGGATACCAGGTGTTCATATGGAAGATCATCATTAATAGGTATCTCTTCAGGTTTAAGATTTTCCATTCTAGATAAATGGTCGGCCACAAGATTTTCAGATCCAGGTTTGTCTTTGATTTCCAAATCAAACTCTTGTAAGAGTAATACCCGTCTTAATAATCTTAGTTTAGCATCTTGTTTAGCTAATAGATATATAATAGCTGCGTGGTCAGTGTAGATAATAATCTTTGTGCCCACTAGATAGGAACAAAATTTATTTAGTGCAAAAATGACTGCCAAAAGTTCCTTTTCTGTAGTGGCGTAATTTATCTGTGCAGAATTCAAAGTTCTACTTGCATAGTAAATTGCATGGAGCTTTTTCTCTCTTCTTTGTCCTAGGACTGCACCTACTGCATAATCGCTTGCGTCGCACATTATCTCGAATGGAAAATTCCAATCCGGTGGTTGCATTATAGGTGCAGATATGAGAGCAGCTTTTAATCGTTCAAATGCCTTCAAGAAATCATCATCAAAGATGAATTCAGCTTCTTTCATTAAGAGGTTAGTCAGAGTTTTAAGTATTTTCTAGAAATCTTTTATGAAGCGTCGGTAGAAACCGGCATGCAAAAACTTGATGCGTCCGCACGTGCACGGAAATATCAAAGTAATATAAAAGATTGTCGAACCACAGAGACCAATGTTAACCTACCGTAATCTATCATCACTTTGTAAAGCTAAGGCTAATGAATAATTCATTGAGGGGAATAAAGGTACTAATACTAAAGGTTTGAAAATAATACTAAAACGAGGCCGGGATATGATTTCCGCGTTCCTGAAGGACTTATAGAAAACAGGTACTAATAACGACTATAACTTAGTTCCGTAGAATATACTAACTTAAAGACTCCATCTCACGCTCTCGCGTTATTAACTAAAGCCATACTTCCTAGTCCCAAGATTTTGCTCTCGCTCGCCCGGTAACTAAGAAATATATTTTGAAAGCCAATAATATCCTAAACGCATCTAAAGCTCTCTCGCTGTATTTAGATTTGTTGCCTAATTTTCACTATCTGGTTCGATCCCCATGCTCTTGCAGTGACGACTCTAACCTTAATTGATTTCTCACTCTCGTGACAAAATCGTGTTAAATAATCTTTCACTCTCGTAACAAGATTATTTAAATTAGACTTAGAACTTAAAACCAAAATAGAATTCTAATCATAAATTTGCACCTATTATTTTCTACCGAGTCCGTTGGCAACAACGGTCCTCACACACCGGACTCAAGACTATTTATCCAGACATGTTACTAATTAAAAATGCATGAATAATTATAGTTATGATGAAAAAAACATAGTAATTAAATTTGACAAACAAAATAGTAATAATAAATAATGCGATAAAAAAGAATAGCAATGATAATAATAATAAAGAGGTAAAATGAAGAACCTGTATATGCAGAAAATGGAAACAAAGAAATCTTGAATTCAAATAGCCGACAAACTCAGATCTGATACATAAATTAAATGGTAGAAATAAATCGTAAAACTAATTTGGTAATAGCCCCCCGATGTGGAGAACTATTACTTTTACATTCTAAGAAAAATCTATGAACGAAAAATAAAATATATCCCTTAAATGGACGAGAGAGGGCCCTATTTATAACCTTGGAGACGCGTGGGTGTTGAGATATTTTCTCCTCCGGAATTTCCTCCGTAGAGACCGCTATGGACTGAAGAACTCTCAGTGTAATTGTTGTACCCCAAAATTTGCCCTCCCATATTCTTCAAAAGTTTTGCCAAGCATCACCTCAAATGGTTCAAGGCTACTCCAAGGATTGCACAGTCAACCATCCTCCTAAGCCAGTCAAAATTAAGGTTTTGGTTCCTTCAAGGAAGTTGAGGTTTTCAATGGTCCAATCAAGTCCCACATGCCTATAAACATTGTCAAGCACCTACATGTCAAGTTTCAAGGCTCACAAGGTCAAGTTGCACAGTCAAAAACCCTAATTGCTTCACAATCAACTGCAGGGGCAAAATGGTCATTTGGCAGTCAAAAGTCAAAATTTTTGGTCAACATCTTATCTTGAAGCCACAATCATCATTTGGTCAAATCTTGATCATGATTCCTCAAGCATGGCTCAAAAATCATCAAGGTGTCAAAAGTTTCTATTTTTGGACAGTTGAAAAGTCAACTGTACCTTGACCAAGGCATAACTTTTTCATGGTTCATCAGAAAAATCCCATCCAATGCTCATTTTGAAGGGGAAGACATTTCCTACAACTCATCTTCACATTCCAAGTCCAAGAAATGCTCTCACAAAAAGTTATCAATTTCAACATTATAGGTCATTTTCAAAAGTCAACAAAAAGGAACTTTAAGTCAAAGACCATAACTTGATATTGGTAAATAAAAATGACATGGGACCAAATGCATTGGTTAGAGGACTTCAAGACCTTTCCAAAATGTCCAAGAACATGTTCATAGCTTCAAAATTGAGCAAGATATGCATTGGAGAAGTTGGGAAATTTTTGTGAAAGGGCCAAAGTCAATTATCCTTGAAACTTAATTTTTGACAAAAGGGCCCAACTTTTTCCACTTGATTCAGCTTTGCCATACCTCCCACGTGTCCCATGTTTTATTTCAAGAATAAAAATTAATTTTTCTATTTTTGTTTAATTTTATTTGATTTAATTCATTTTAAATCTTTAAAATTCAAATAAAAATCAAGAAAATTAATGGGAGGATATTTTGTGGTTTGAATAGCTTTGATACACCATAAAACATATACCAAATTTGTTCAAGACCTATTTCAAGCAAAAAAAATTCAAATTTGGAGCAAATATGGCAAGTTATTTCAATAGTGATTATGGAGAAAATCAAAACTTCATTGCAAGGCTTAAAAGCTCCTTAATGTGACTGATTCTCATCCAAGCCTATATATACAAGCCTTGCAAGCCTCATTCAGAATCCAGAAAAAAAGGAGAGTGTGCACAAACGACCAGAGGAAAAGTTCAAAATTTGTCCAAAAAAGTGAGAGATCTAAAGCGGTGCTGCAAACATTTTCAGATCAAAGCAAGCACGTGGCTTTCTTCCTTGCCACTCCCTGGAGCCAAAGTAACCACAAACGCGTCCTAAGGTCCACTACCAAGCGCTGTAAGTTGTCTCAAACTCACCCCTGTACACGAAATCATGTTTCTCCATTCTTGCACTTTTCTGGAAAATAATAGCATATTCATACTCCATGCCTAATTTCCAATGTAACTGCTATATTCAATTTCATTTTTAGGCTTCGTATAACAATACCCGTGCCTAGGGTTCGTTGTTTTTGTTTTTAGGTATTTTGTCTACAGGTGAAATTGGGACAAACCATAAGCATAGACGTGATCAGGAGACATGGACGATCACAACCATGGGCTTAGATGGAATTTTTGATGCCTAAGGATGATTTTGAGTAAAACCTCTAAAATCCGGCCTTCACCTCCTTGGTTTAGCATTTCTTTTCTTATTTTCTTTCCTTTTATTAATTATTATTATTATTTAGTTAGTTCACAAATAATTATTTTCATAAATTCAGAAAAAAACAAAAAAAATGTAATTATTATTATTATTATTATTAATTTCACTTTAGTAATTATTTTTGTAAATAAAATACTAACAAATTAATTAGTTTAATTAGTTAATTTTAACCTTTTTTCACAATAAATAAAAACAAATTTAGACTTAGGCTTTTTTCTTTTGACATTTTTAATTCTTTTTTTATTTTGTTTCATAAAAACATAAAAAAGGTCAAAAATATTTTCTTGTAATTAAAATAATTAATTAGTTTTCAATTTCATTTAATTACCAAAAAAAAAAGACAAAAAAATTAATTCCCTTTTCTTTATTCGCGCGTATTTAATTTGTTCGATTATTATGTAATTGCTCCGGATATGTAATAGTAAATAGGACCTTTTTACTGTTTTTTTATTTTCTGCACTTATTTACTTAAAACGGGTCTTTGTAAAGATTTGGCGATGTATAGACCCGCGCCTTGTAATAGCGTAGGATTTACGTTTTCCGTACTTTAATTTTCGCACCCCGTAATTGCTAAATTTTGCATGAAAGAATGAATGGCCCAAATAAAATCAAAACGTAGATCACCATAATGCATGACAAGATAAAACATAACTGAAAACAATACACAAATTCACACACCACTCTTAGGGTACGCCTCACTGTTGCCTTGCCCCTCGAAACGTGGTCGTCGAGTATAGGACGTTTTAGTAAGTCCTTATGTCCATGAATATGGCATAAGGGTAGCTTCTAAGGTGTCCTACTGTTGCTCTGGTGACCACACTGTCCCTACAAGCTCGAATTGTGGTCGTCGAGTACAGGACGTTTTAGTAAGTCCTTATGTCCATGATATGATCCAGTCGCCTGGGAAAGGTTGCCTCGGAATTAAAAAGGATCAATGGCATAAGGGTAGCTTCTGAGGTGTCCTACTGTTGCTCGGTGACCACACTGTCCCTACAAACGAATTGACCCGAACACCTCCAACGGTGGTGCTACCTACCTCTCAATGGTGGGATGGCACTACCTTAAGGACATTTACACAGCCTAATTCCTTAGGGTAGGTAGATGACTCGTAGATACTTGCTCTATTTCAAAAAAACAAACAAAACTCTTTTCACACCGACACTTTTCAAAAAGCTTTCAAAACAATTTTTCAAACACTCTTGAGGACTGATACAAGAGTTATTCAGAAATCTTTAAACGAAACTTTTTTCAAACCCACTCACAATTGAAAAGAAAACATTTTGAAAACACAAATGAGCAAGTATCTAAGAGCCCATGGATAACCATGGATAGAAAGGGTGCTAACACCTTCCCTTTCTATAAATCTACCTCCCGAACCGAGAACTAATCTCAAAAAAGGAATTTTTCTGTGCTTTTGTCCTTTCCATATTGGAGAAAATAAAAGACGGTGGCGACTCTTGCTTACCGCGACATTTCACGAACCAGCGTTAAACAGTCAGTTCCAGATCCACCGATCACAGAACTGGCGACTCTGCTGGGGACATTTTAAAGTAAGGGGTACCTTAGGATAGATCATACTTATGTTTTCAATTGCCTGATTTGTTTGCTTTAAATTGTGGGTCTGTCTTGGGAGTTCTATAGATCCTAACCCGGATCTGGGGGATACCTTCTTAGAAAGTAGCAACAAGACTGTGAGGGAACTGTGTGGGGTATACCGACATGGTTGAAGCAGTCTGCTACGTTGATGTGGCACTTTGGTGAGTACCGGTAACCCTTGAGTCAAGTCAAGGAGAGTACGGGGCCGCCGCGTGGTGTCGTGAAACATCAACTTACCTTAGGAACCTTAATTGAACCATCTTGGCCTCTTTAGGGTAGTGAGATAACTGACTTTGGTGCAGTCCGAGGTTGGTTGATACTCGATACTACACTCAATTGAGGGTTGTTTTCTTGGAATATTTCGGTCGCCAGTTCAGTGGCTAAATCGAAACGATGAACACAGAAAACAATCCAATGATATTGGGACCCTTAGAACCCGGTTACTTCTGATAGGATAGGTTTTGAGCCCACCAACTTCAAGAGGGTAGTACCCCAAACTTCATGCTGACCTAAACTCTAAGGGCTCTCTGTGTGACTTGTGTGCCTTCTAACTTGAATTACTTGCACGTACTTATTACCTAACACATGAGTTTCTTGCAGGGTTTGTTTACAGTCCTTAATTGGGACTCATTACAGGGCCTACTTACATTACTACACGCATAGCATAACATCATACCATCATACCATTGCATGCATCCTACATAAGGACTAATCCATTTCAAGGACCTCAAGGGTTTTGTGATGCAGGTCATGATGAATCAAATGTCTAGCAAGAGGCAAAGGGGATTTATTTTCCTCTAGCCAAGGTTATCAAGGGCTATGACCCACTCGATATGGTGAGCCTTGACTCTTGAAGAAGGACTCTCAACAATATGAAGTGCCTTCAATCAAGCCACCAGTTACCAGATTCTAATAATTTTTCTTATTTACCCCGCGAGGTCCTTGAAAACGTCGCATGCATACATACATATCATTGCATTACAGGTACCCTTGGTACAGGTCACTTACCTTCTTCGCTGTTTATTTCAGCAGTCATCATGAATCCTGAATCATCCAATGGACAAGCTATCAAGGCCCTCCAGGCCCAGAATGCCCAGTTCCAGGAGTTGATTATGAGCATAGCCCAGGGTCAAAAGGAATTGAAGACTCTGATTCAGAAGAAGAAGAACAAGAGGACTGTTTGGTTCAACCCTAGACGCAGATCTGGGAACACACTGCAGAATGAAGCTGAGAGGACTACTCCATCTGTGGGGGAAGGCAGTCACCAAGGGAGAGAGGTTCCTAGCCATGTGGTCTCTGACACCGAGACAGACTTCAATGATGAACAATACCCCCCTGCTGAAGACAGGTACAAACAGCTGGAGGATCGGTTAAATGCTATGGATATCCAACGTGTGCCTGGGTTGGACTTTGGGGACATAGGTTTATCTTCTGGGGTGGTGATCCTTCACAAGTTCAAGGCACCTGCCTTTGTAAAGTACGACGGGGCTTCCTGTCCTAAGTTGCATCTCCGTTCCTACGCAAGGAAGATCCAACCCTACACGGCAGATAAGAATCTATAGATCCATTTCTTCCAGGAGAGTCTTTCAGGGACTCAACTCGAATGGTTCTATCAGCTGGACGAAACCACTATTCGTAACTGGGAGGACTTGGCTACTGCTTTTTATAAGCAGTATCAGTATAATGCCGACCTCGCTCCTACGCGTACCCAACTCCAGGGTATGTCACTTGGGACGGGTGAAGGTTTTAAGGAATATGCACAAAGGTGGAGAGATCTGGCTGGAAGGGTGCAGCCGCCTTTGACTGACCGTGAGCTCGTTGACATGTTCTTGGGGACCCTGTCTGGTCCCTTCTTCAACCATCTGATTGGGAATTCTTCTGCTGGGTTTACCGATTTGATCTTGACCGGGGAGAGGATCGAAGCTGGCATCAAGGCTGGAAAGATCCAAGAAGCTGCACCTTCTGATACTCACAAAAAGCCTTACACTGGGAAGAAAGAGGCCAATGCTGCGTACAGCCAAAAGGGTCGCCATGATCAACATGTAGGGACAGTCCAGATCTCTAATCCTAGGCCTGCTCAACACGGACAGGGGCATCAACGTAAGGAGGTCGCACCCAAGAGACAATTCACTAAAATCAACATGTCACTGGATCAAGCGCTACAACAAATGTTGAAGGCAGGGTTGATTACCTTGAGGGCTCCTCTCCGGAATCCAAACACCTCTACTCCCAACTACCATCCTAATGAGAGGTGCACATACCACTCCGATAGCCCGGGTCATACTACGGACAACTGCTGGCCTTTGAAGAACAAGATTCAAGACATGATCGACGCCGGAGAGATTCAGTTTGAAGCGTCAGAGACTCCAAACATAATCCATGCTCCTTTGCCCAATCATTGAAGACTTTTGTTTATTTGAATTTCCGAGTTGTAATTTTTTGCTTATACGAACAATTAAATGTCATAGCGAACTCTTTTATTTCATTAATGCACGGCATATGTCTGTTTTTGAATTAATCCAATCATTTTCACTATGTTCACATTGCCTTCATATTTTTTTGTGATGTTCAACTCTCGGTTAATAATTCTAAGCCTCTTGAGGGAGGATGACGAAAACGATACCACGATTTACAGTATGCTTTTGAACGAACCCCGCTGATGAGGTACAAGCATTGTTTCAATTCCTAAACACTGGAGTTATAAGGAAGATAATCCCTCGTCAACCCCTTTGAGCCAAAGAAGTAGGAGTTTTTCTTTTCGAAAATTAAAACCCTTAATCATAACCTGGGGCAGGGTAGTTCTCTCAGTTGATCCAAGTGCACAACGAATAGCACCAAAGAGGTCCTCACAAAACAAAAGACAGTGATGGTTCCGAATAATCATAAAGACAGGCAGTCATTATCCCTCAAAATAAACGCCCATTAAGTCAAAACCTACGAAGGAGACTTGCAAAACTGGGGCATCCCGCTGACTGTAATCACAAAAGAGACAGTTCAGGCAAAAAAATATAGGGATAACAAAATCAAAAAGAAAGAGGTCCTACAAACCCTCAACAAAGAAATGACTGCCTGGTCAAAATAAACTGTCAGTATCCGAACCATCACTATATCAAAGCAAAGACTCAATAAGGTCTAATGCACGATTAGCTGAGTTTAGGTTGGAAGAACATCACGAAGAACGGGTGGGTACAAATAAATTTGAGCCTTTATCCTTTGTTTCTTAAACCGTGAACCAGGCCACGCTACAACCCTTAAAAGTCCTAGCTGAAGCATGGGTTAGTTCGAAGGCATACTGTTACGAAAGGTATCCTGACTCCTTAAGGCTTGCGGTAAAATAACGAGTTGACATCACGATTTACAAAATTCACTTGTTTTTTATGAAAAAATGCATTTTTCAAAATCTTCAAGACAGACATAATCTTTGCATTTTTGAAATAACATTGCTTGCACATATGACTATTTGTTTGAACAACAAAGAAATTCGCACGAAGAATATCTTATGGGCAAAAGCACTCCCAACCAAGGGGCAGGCATGATCATTGTCCATCATCTGGGGCAGTTAAGTCAAGATTCGGAGAGTCTCTCAAAAGTCCAACCAGCTTGGGGCAAATCTCCATCTGGATCACCTGGGACATTCCGACAATGAATCTTGCCTGATCAGGCATCTTCTAGTGGTACGGAGACACGGCACTACTAACAGTGACAACTCCCTGCTCTCTGAAAACGCGGACATAGTCGAAAAAATACTACGCCTAATCAAAGACCCGCTAGGTTGACACACCTAGGCAAAAATAAGGGCTTCCCGGCGAACCAAAAGGGTTCGAGAAAAAGTAAGGGATGAAATGAAAAAATTTGTACACCCGACAAGTCGAAAACCTGAAAAGGCGGCTTGGGTAAAAAATGGGTATCCCGGTGGACTGAAAACCCGAAAGGGCGGTCCAGGCAAAAATTAGGGATCAAAGTGTACGACTATGTCCCGTCATCTCGTCACTTGCCTACCAGAAGAGTTGTCAAATCGGCAGTTATCAAGACCTCCACAGAAACAGGGGCAATAATGAGTTGTCTAAGCGATCTAGTTGCTCTGCCATCAAGGTACCAAGGTAAGTTCGGCTGAAGAATGTAACCAAGATACCTTAATTCCCCAGAGAATGAGACAAGGTTCAGCCATACTCCCCCCGAGCAGAGAAGGCACAATACCTCCAGCGAGTCGGCAACACTCTCCCCAAGCAGAGTTAACATACTGCCAGCCTTAAGGAAGTTGAGTATCCCCAGCAGATCTCAACATTCCTCAACGGAGTCTACAAACACCCTCAACAAGCATCCCCGACAGTCTTGATCTAAGATTGTTCCTCGGCGGAATCTAGACATCCAGCGGAGCCCTTCCCAATACAGTCCAAAGTCTCCCCAGGAGAGTTAAATCATCTCCCCAGTAGGAAGCCTATCCCCAGTAGATTCTGGAAGCTTATCCTTTGCAGAGCATATCTCTCCCCGTCTTTATTCAGAAGGTTATTCCTCGCCAGAGCTTATAACTGGGTTATCCTCAGCTAATTGCCACGGAAAGATCGTCCTCGGCGAAGTATTCCTATCCCCAGCGGAGTTCCTCAAACCTCCCAAACATAACTCAACAATGGTATCCCCAACGGAGTTCTCATACAACATCTCAGCGAAGTACCTCTCTTCCCACAGAGTATTTTCCCCAGCAAGATCGCTAGAGTAATTTTCCCCGCAGAGTAATCTCTCCAAGCTTATTCCCCAACGGAGTCGTCTCCTCCTGCCGGTTTATTCTTGCAATCATTATCCCCAGCGGAAACGAAGAATTCTCTACTCTTCAAACATCAGCCCAGGATAAGCTCCCGACATTCGTCAAGGATTTATTTTCCTAGACAAAAATACATTCGCAAACATCACATTTTCATACATGATATGAACATCACATTCTACAATCCCATTGGTTATAAACGCCATGATACCGCACATTCCATGCACCATGACATTGCATATAACTAATGTTTTGCCTTTTTCAGGAAAGGTCAATACAAAGATGATTACTATCAACTATCGCAATCCCATATTCGATTCCTGTATCTAGCCAGGGCACGTCTGTGAGCGATTGATTATGGATTCGATACCTGTATCTGGCCAGGGCAGGTCTACGTTAAAAAAATTAAAGAGATAGCTTGGATTTGCTCCAGATATGGATGTTGTTCTTTTGCTTATTCAAAATACCTTTCTAGATATGGTTCAGATGTGACCCAGGCATGGCGACGTTCTGATACTTATTCCAGATTTCTTCTCAGATATAACTTAGAGATGCTCCGGACACGGAGGCTGTTCTATTGTTTATTCAGAGATCACCTTTCTAGATATGGTTCAGATGTGACCCAGGCATGGCGACGTTCTGATACTTATTCCAGATTTCTTCTCAGATATAACTTAGAGATGCTCCGGACACGGAGGCTGTTCTATTGTTTATTCAGAGATCACCTTCTAGAGATAGTTCAGATGTGACCCAGGCATGGCGATATTCTGATACTTCTTCCAGATTTCCTTTTAGAGATAGCTTAGAAATGCTCCAGCTATGGATGCTGTTCTTTTGCTTATTCAAGACTCCTTCTAGATATAGTTCATATGTGACCCAGGCATGGCGACGTTCTGATACTTATTCCAGATTTCCTTTCAGAGATAGCTTGTAAATGCTCCAGATATGGATGTTGTTCTCTTGCTTATTCAAGACTCCTTCTAGAGATAGTTAAGATGTGACCCAGGCATGGCGACGTTCTGATACTTATTCCAGATTTCCTTTCAGAGATGGCTTGGAAATGCTCCAGATATGGATGTTGTTCTTTTGCTTATTCAAGACTCCTTCTAGATATGGTTCAGATGTGACCCAGGCATGGCGACGTTCTGATACTCATTCCAGATTTCCTTTCAGAGATAGCTTGGAAATGCTCCAGATATGGATGCTGTTCTTTTGCTTATTCAAGACTTCTTCTAGATATGGTTCAGATGTGACCCAGGCATGGCGACGTTTTGATACTCATTCCAGATTTCCTTTCAGAGATAGCTTGGAAATGCTCCAGATATGGATGCTGTTCTTTTGCTTATTCAAAATTCCTTTCTAGATATGGTTCAGATGTGACCCAGGCATGGCGACATTCTGATACTTATTCCAGATTTCTTCTCAGATATAACTTAGAGATGCTCCGGGCACGGAGGCTGTTCTGTTGTTTATTCAGAGATCACCTTTCTAGATATGGTTCAGATGTGACCCAGGCATGGCGACGTTCTGATACTTATTCCACATTTCTTCTCAGATATAACTTAGAGATGCTCCGGGCGCGGAGGCTGTTCTGTTGTTTATTCAGAGATCACCTTTCTAGATATGGTTCAGATGTGACCCAGGCATGGCGACGTTCTGATACTTATTCCATATTTCTTCTCAGATATAACTTAGAGATGCTCTGGGCACGGAGGCTGTTCTGTTGTTTATTCAGAGATCACCTTTCTAGATATAGTTCAGATGTGACCCAGGCATGGCGACGTTCTGATACTTATTCCAGATTTCTTCTCAGATATAGCTTGGAAATGCTCCAGATATGGATGCTGTTCTTTTGCTTATTCAAGACTCCTTCTAGATATGGTTCAGATGTGACCCAGGCATGGCTACGTTCTGATACTCATTCCAGATTTCTTCTCAGATATAGCTTGGAAATGCTCCAGATATGGATGCTGTTCTTTTGCTTATTCAAGACTCCTTCTAGATATGGTTCAGATGTGACCCAGGCATGGCGATGTTCTGATACTCATTCCAGATTTCCTTTCAGAGATAGCTTGGAAATGCTCCAGATATGGATTCTGTTCTTTTTCTTATTCAAGACTCCTTCTAGATATGGTTCATATGTGACCCAGGCATGGCGACGTTCTGATACTCATTCCAGATTTCCTTTCAGAGATAGCTTGGAAATGCTCCAGATATGGATGCTGTTCTTTTGCTTATTCAAGACTCCTTCTAGATATGGTTCATATGTGACCCAGGCATGGCGACGTTCTGATACTCATTCCAGATTTCCTTTCAGAGATAGCTTGGAAATGCTCCAGATATGGATGCTGTTCTTTTGCTTATTCAAGACTCCTTCTAGATATGGTTCAGATGTGACCCAGGCATGGCGACGTTCTGATACTCATTCCAGATTTCCTTTCAGAGATAGCTTGGAAATGCTACAGATATGGATGCTGTTCTTTTGCTTATTCAAGACCCCTTCTAGATATAGTTCAGATGTGACCCAGGCATGGCGACGTTCTGATACTTCTTCCAGATTTCCTTTCAGAGATAGCTTGGAAATGCTCCAGATATGGATGCTGTTCTTTTGCTTATTCAAGACCCCTTCTAGATATAGTTCAAATGTGACCCAGGCATGGCGACGTTCTGATACTTATTCCAGATTTCTTCTCAGATATAGCTTGGAAATGCTCCAGATATGGATGCTGTTCTTTTGCTTATTCAAGACTCCTTCTAGATATGGTTCAGATGTGACCCAGGCACGACAATGTTCTGATACTCATTCCAGATTTCCTTTCAGAGATAGCTTGGAAATGCTCCAGATATGGATGCTGTTCTTTTGCTTACTCAAGACTCCTTCTAGATATGGTTCAGATGTGACCCAGGCATGGAGACGTTATGATACTCATTCCAGATTTCCTTTCAGAGATAGCTTGGAAATTCTCCAGATATGGATGCTGTTCTTTTGCTTATTCAAGACTCTTTCTAAAGATAGTTCAGATGTGACCCAGGCATGGCGACGTTCTGATACTTATTCCAGATTTCCTTTGAGATATAGCTTAGAGATGCTCCAGATCCGGGCGCTATTCTATTGCTTATTCAGATTCAAACTTCTAAAGACAACTTAGAGATGCTCCATCCCGGATGCTATTCTATTGTTCAGTCCAGATACGATCCAGATTCGGATGACATTCTGTTACTCATGCAGTATGGATATACCCCAGACCCGGCGGTCATTCTACTACTCGTTCAGACGTCAGCAATTAGATATAGACTTGATATGCCCCAGACACGAAAGCTATTCTATTTCTTATTCAGATTCAACTATCCATTACAGTTCCAAATGGCATCTATAAGCCCATTCCCGACAAGGTTCTGTCACACTTCCAGATGGCATCTATAAGCCCATCCTCCTACCCATCATCTCTCCAAATGGCATCTGTAAGCCCATTCCCGACATCACACTGCTGATACTCTACTATGTGAGTGCAAATTTCTGGGCACTCTAGTGTTCAATCATCTTCCACCCTCGGATCACGAAAGGCACACAAGCCAATCTACATCCTCAGGTCTAAGAAGATCGAACAGGGGAAACTGTTGTACCCCAAAATTTGCCCTCCCATATTCTTCAAAAGTTTTGCCAAGCATCACCTCAAATGGTTCAAGGCTACTCCAAGGATTGCACAGTCAACCATCCTCCTAAGCCAGTCAAAATTAAGGTTTCGGTTCCTTCAAGGAAGTTGAGGTTTTCAATGGTCCAATCAAGTCCCACATGCCTATAAACATTGTCAAGCACCTACATGTCAAGTTTCAAGGCTCACAAGGTCAAGTTGCACAGTCAAAAACCCTAATTGCTTCACAATCAACTGCAGGGGCAAAATGGTCATTTGGCAGTCAAAAGTCAAAATTTTTGGTCAACATCTTATTTTGAAGCCACAATCATCATTTGGTCAAATCTTGATCATGATTCCTCAAGCATGGCTCAAAAATCATCAAGGTGTCAAAAGTTTCTATTTTTGGACAGTTGAAAAGTCAACTGTACCTTGACCAAGGCATAACTTTTTCATGGTTCATCAGAAAAATCCCATCCAATGCTCATTTTTAAGGGGAAGACATTTCCTACAACTCATCTTCACATTCCAAGTCCAAGAAATGCTCTCACAAAAAGTTATCAATTTCAACATTATAGGTCATTTTCAAAAGTCAACAAAAAGGCACTTTAAGTCAAAGACCATAACCTGATATTGGTAAATCAAAATGACATGGGACCAAAGGCATTGGTTAGAGGACTTCAAGACCTTTCCAAAATGTCCAAGAACATGTTCATAGCTTCAAAATTGAGCAAGATATGCATTAGAGAAGTTGGGAAATTTTTGTGAAAGGGCCAAAGTCAATTATCCTTGAAACTTCATTTTTGATAAAAGGGGCCCACTTTTTCCACTTGATTCAGCTTTGCCATACCTCCCACGTGTCCCATGTTTTATTTCAAGAATAAAAATTAATTTTTCTATTTTTGTTTAATTTTATTTGATTTAATTCATTTTAAATCTTTAAAATTCAAATAAAAATCAAGAAAATTAATGGGAGGATATTTTGTGGTTTGAATAGCTTTGATACACCATAAAACATATACCAAATTCGTTCAAGACCTATTTCAAGCAAAAAAATTCAAATTTGGAGCAAATATGGCAAGTTATTTCAATAGTGATTATGGAGAAAATCAAAACTTCATTGCAAGGCTTAAAAGCTCCTTAATGTGACTGATTCTCATCCAAGCCTATATATACAAGCCTTGAAAGCCTCATTCAGAACCCAGAAAAAAAGGAAAGTGTGCACAAACGGCCAGAGGAAAAGTTCAAAATTTGTCCAAAAAAGTGAGAGATCTAAAGCGGTGCTGCAAACATTTTCAGATCAAAGCAAGCACGTGGCTTTCTTCCTTGCCACTCCCTGAAGCCAAAGCAACCACAAACGCGTCCTAAGGTCCACTACCAAGCGCTGTAAGTTGTCTCAAACTCACCCCTGTACACGAAATCGTGTTTCTCCATTCTTGCACTTTTTCTGGAAAATAATAGCATATTCATACTCCATGCCTAATTTCCAATGTAACTGCTATATTCAATTTCATTTTTAGGCTTCGTATAACAATACCCGTGCCTAGGGTTCGTTGGTTTTGTTTTTAGGTATTTTGTCTACAGGTGAAATTGGGACAAACCATAAGCATAGACGTGATCAGGAGACATGGACGATCATAACCATGGGCTTAGATGGAATTTTTGATGCCTAAGGATGATTTTGAGTAAAACCTCCAAAATCCGGCCTTCACCTCCTTGGTTTAGCATTTCTTTTCTTATTTTCTTTCCTTTTATTAATTATTATTATTATTTAGTTAGTTCACAAATAATTATTTTCATAAATTCAGAAAAAAACAAAAAAAAATGTAATTATTATTATTATTATTAATTTCACTTTAGTAATTATTTTTGTAAATAAAATACTAACAAATTAATTAGTTTAATTAGTTAATTTTAACCTTTTTTCACAATAAATAAAAACAAATTTAGACTTAGCCTTTCTTCTTTTGACATTTTTAATTCTTTTTTTTATTTTATTTCATAAAAACATAAAAAAGGTCAAAAAATATTTTCTTGTAATTAAAATAATTAATTAGTTTTCAATTTCATTTAATTACCAAAAAAAAAAGACAAAAAAATTAATTCCCTTTTCTTTATTCGCGCGTATTTAATTTGTTCGATTATTATGTAATTGCTCCGGATATGTAATAGTAAATAGGACCTTTTTACTGTTTTTTTATTTTCCGCACTTATTTACTTAAAACGGGTCTTTGTAAAGATTTGGCGATGTATAGACCCGCACCTTGTAATAGCGTAGGATTTACGTTTTCTGTACTTTAATTTCCGCACCCCTTAATTGCTAAATTTTGCATGAAAGAATGAATGACCCAAATAAAATCAAAACGTAGATCACCATAATGCATGACAAGATAAAACATAACTGAAAACAATACACAAATTCACACACCACTCTTAGGGTACGCCTCACTGTTGCCTTGCCCCTCGAAACGTGGTCGTCGAGTATAAGACGTTTTAGTAAGTCCTTATGTCCATGAACATGGCATAAGGGTAGCTTCTAAGGTGTCCTACTGTTGCTCTGGTGACCACACTGTCCCTACAAGCTCGAATTGTGGTCGTCGAGTACAGAACGTTTTAGTAAGTCCTTATGTCCATGATATGATCCAGTCGCCTCGGAAAGGTTGCCTCGGAATTAAAAAGGATCAATGGCATAAGGGTAGCTTCTGAGGTGTCCTACTGTTGCTCGGTGACCACACTGTCCCTACAAACGAATTGACCCGAACACCTCCAACGGTGGTGCTACCTACCTCTCAATGGTGGGATGGCACTACCTTAAGGACATTTACACAACCTAATTCCTTAGGGTAGGTAGATGACTCGTAGATACTTGCTCTATTTCAAAAAAACAAACAAAACTCTTTTCACACCGACACTTTTCAAAAAGCTTTCAAAACAATTTTTCAAACACTCTTGAGGACTGATACAAGAGTTATTCAGAAATCTTTAAACGAAACTTTTTTCAAACCCACTCACAATTGAAAAGCAAACATTTTGAAAACACAAATGAGCAAGTATCTAAGAGCCCATGGATAACCATGGATAGAAAGGGTGCTAACACCTTCCCTTTCTATAAATCTACCTCCCGAACCGAGAACTAATCTCAAAAAAGGAATTTTTCTGTGCTTTTGTCCTTTCCATATTGGAGAAAATAAAAGACGGTGGCGACTCTTGCTTACTGCGACATTTCGCGAACCAGCGTTAAACAGTCAGTTCCAGATCCACCGATCACAGTAATTATCGTTACACTCCTGAACTGGGGTAGGGCTTGTGTGATCGGTGGGAACGAGAACTGACTGTTTCGGAATGCTGGTTCGCGTTTGCGTTTGTTTTCACAAAGTGTCGTGGTAAGCAAGAGTCGCCACCGTCTTTTATTTTATCCAACAAGGAAAGGACAAAAGCACAGAAAAATTCCTTTTCGAGATGTTTCTCGGGTTCGGGAGGTAGATTATAGAAAGGGAAGGTGTTAGCACCTGTGATCGGTGGATCTGGAACTGACTGTTTAACGCTGGTTCGCGAAATGTCGCGGAAGCAAGAGTCGCCACCGTCTTTTATTTTCTCCAAATGGAAAGGACAAAAGCACAGAAAAATTCCTTATAGAGATTGCTCTCGGTTCGGGAGGTAGATTATAGAAAGGGAAGGTGTTAGCACCCTTTCTATCCATGGTTATCCATGGGCTCTTAGATACTTGCTCATTTGTGTTTTCAAAAATGGTTTGTTTGCTTTTCAACTGTGGGTTTTAAAAAGTTTCTTTGAAAATTTCAGTTCGACTCTTGTATCGGTCCTCAAGAGTGTTTGAAAAGTTGCTTTCGAAAGCTTTTTGAAAAGGTGTCGGTGTGAAAAGTATTTCTTGATTTGTTTTGAAATTAGAGCAAGTATCTAGAGTCGTCTACCTACCCTAAGGAATTCGTCTGTGTAAATGTCCTTAAAGTAGTGCCATCCCACCATTGAGAGGTAGGTAGCACCACCGTTGGAGGTGTTCAGGTCAATTCGAGGGTTCGGGACGTGGTGATCACCGGAGCAATAGGAAGACACCTTAGAAGCTACCCTCATGCCAGGTTCCTGGATCATGAGGACTTACTAAAACATCCTCTACTCGACGATCACCTTTCGAGGGGCAAGGCAACAGTGAGGCGTACCCTAGGGGTGGTGTGTGATTTGTGTGTCATATTCAGATATTTTTGTCTTGTTCATGCATTGGCGATCTACGCGTTGCTTTTATTTTGACATTCATTCTTTCATGCAATAGTTAACAGTTAAAAAGATGCGAGAATTAAAAGTCCTATGCTATTACAAAGGCGCGGGTCCGCATCGCCAAATTTAATCCAGAACCCGATTTGAAATAAAATAAAGTGCGAAAAATAAATATCCTAATTACTCTATTACATGGCTTTGGGAGAATTACATGAAAAAGGAAATAAAACAAAAATGCGAGAATAAGTAAAATCGGGAATGCGAGGGCGTTGGACCCTTTTTAGGAAATTAAATTATAATTAACAAATTAAATTAAGTTAAATGAGAAAAGGGATTATTTTTGAGTTTTTCGTATTTATGGATCTTAAGGAGAAAATTAAATGAAATTAAAAAGTTAATTAACCCTAATTCTAACTATTTTTATTTATTAAGAAATATGTTAAAATTGAATCTAAAATTAACCTAATTAATTAATACAATTTTATTTATAAAAATAAATAATTAGTTATTAATAATGATAAAAGAAAAGAAAAAGATAAAAATGATTAAAACCCTAATTCTACAATTTTTAAGTTTATAAAAAAAATATTAAGATTTAAACCTAAAATTAAGACTAAATTAATTAATAAGATTTATTTACAAAAAATATTAAATCAAATATATTTTATTTTTTCTCTTTTCTGATTTTTATTATTTTTATATTAAAAGAAAAATATTGATTTAAAGATTTAAGAGGAAATAATTAAATTAAACAAATAATAAAAAAAGATAGAAAAAGAAAAGAAACACAAACCCTAGGGGGTGTTGACCCCAATTTGGAGGTATCATCCAGCATTTTTGGCCCATTGAATTCCTGGCCTTGTTGACTTCTGGTAATCACGTGTGGATTCGTTGACTGAGTCATCCCATAGGCCTTAGATCTGGACCATTGGACTGATGCCATGGGACGTGTGGCACGCTTGGATACAAGGCTGCACGGTAGACTTCGGGAGGCAAGCTACACAGAATTGCGTTAGGAAGAAAAATATGAAACAAAGTAGGGGGACCTGGGGTTCGAACCCAGGTCCCAAGGCTTACCAATACTTTCCTCTACCAACTATGCCATTAGCGCGCGTTGTACATGTAATAAAGAATAAATAATATAAAAGAAAGATGGCCTTAGTGATATAGAAACGAAAAAACGCGCGCTGGAATTCAAATTGTCCAATCATGTCGTGCCACCTGATCTTCTTCTTCGTTGTCCCTGAAACAAAAAAGAAGTAGCGGGGGTTTTAAACCCCCCCAAAACGCAGTCTTTTCAAAAATAGCGAATAGCCCGTATGGCTATATAAATTAGGCGCGACTGGTGTATTAAATTCGTCCAAGCATCCTGGTTCTAGCCATGGTACTGGGGTGCCCTGATTTTACAGTATATGCAAACGCCCAATTTGAAGCTTGAGAAACCCTAACGAGCTTCAATGGTGAATTCGTGTATGATGCACAAAAACACAATTAAAATACATGGTTAGCTTCAGAATGATTAACTTAATATAAACCAAACATTAAAAATTGAAAACAACGCATGAATTATGATACATGAATATGAGAAAAATTATGAACGGGACAAGGTCGTTCTTCCAATTCCTTGCGTTAGAGATAATGGTTTTGATCCAGAAACGTTCCTTGAAGCCTCAGGAATGTAATGGGATAGTTTTCTTGCCTTGAAATGCTTTGGAATCGTGTTTTCAGTTTTGAAAAATTTCACAAAAAAGTGCAAAGTGTATAAGAGGTTTTAGCGCAGCTTCCAGGTCTTGTGCTTTAGGGTTTGCATCAGTATATGTATGGGATGGATTAGGGTTGAGATTTGAGTCAAGAGATCCTTGCATTGATGAAAGAAATATTTGATTTTCATGGCATATTTTTTCAATCTTTTCATGTGCTTTTGGTGCCAATCATGATCAAATCACCTTGATTCTTTCCATATTAGATAGTGCACGAAATCTTGAAGGTATTCTATGCACAAAAAGATTTAAAAAGCATGGATGAGTATTTTTTTCATATTTTATTTAATTAAATGAATTAATGGTAATTAAAAATTCAAATAAATAATAAAAAATGATGAAATAACTACCCTTGGGCCAAATGGTCGTGCATATGCTTTGGATGATGAATCTTGGAAGAAAATGTGGCCCATTAGCAAATTTGAAGCATTTGAAGTAAAGTTGACTTTTCAAAATTCCCAAAAGTTTCCCAACTTCCACAAGGCATATCTTGCTCAATTTTTAAGCTTTGATCATGTTCTTGGACATTTTGGAAAGGTATTGAAGTCCTCTAACCAATGCCTTTGGTCCCATGTCATTTTGATTTACCAATCTCAAGTTATGGCCTTTGACTTAAAGTCCCTTTTTGTTGACTTTTGAAAATGACCTATAATGTTGAAATTGATAACTTTTTGTGAGAGCATTTCTTGGACTTTAAGTGTGAAGATGAGTTGTAGGAAATGTATTTCACTTCAAAATGAGCTTTGGATGGAATTTTTCTGATAAACCATGTGGAAGTTATGCATTGGTCAAGTTACAGTTGACTTTTTCAGCTGTCCAAATATATAAACTTTTGCATCTTGAGACTTTTTGAGCCATGCCTTGAAAATCATGATCAAGAATTGATCCAATGATGTTTATGGCTTCCAAATGAGATGTTGACCAAAAATTTGAACTTTTGACTGTCAAATGACCATTTTGCCCCTGCAGTTGACTGTTGAGCAATTAGGGTTTTTGACTGTGCAATTTTGTGCTGTAAGTTCTGAAACTTGGTATGATGATGCTTGACCATGTTTGTAGGCATGTGGGACTTGATTGGACCCTTGAAAACTTCAATTTCTTTTCTAGAACCAAAACCCTAGTTTTTGACTGTTAGGAGGCCCTTGAACTGTGCAACCCTTGGGGAGATTTTGAAGCATGCTCTTTGCAATTCTTGAAGAATATGGGAGGGCAAATTTTGGGGTACAACAGTTGCCCCTGTTCAATCTTCTTAAACCTGAGGATGCAGATTGGCTGACGTGCCTTTCGTAATCCGAAGGTGGAAGATGATTGAACACTAGAGTGCCCAGAAATTTGCGCTCGCATGGTAGTGTGATGTGGAATGGGCTTATAGATGCCACCTGGGTGTCGATCGCATAAGAGATTCCTTAGCGAGAACTTGCGTACCTGAAAAGAAAATGATTACCTGGCCTGTTACAGGAGCTGGTCTTCAAACTCTTTGTATAGATGCGCCCTGACTGGTTACAGGAATTGAATCTGGAGCTTCAAAAAGGTGATGAATGAACCAGGGATGGTTACTACCTCAACGGGACGGTGAGAGAACCTTGGACGATTACTACCTCAACAGGAACGATGAGAGAACCTTGGTCGATTACTACCTCAACAGGAACGCTGAGAGAATCTGGGGACGATTACTACCTCAACAGTAACGCTGAGAGAATCCTAGGCGACTTCAACCTCAACAGTAACGCTGAGAGAATCTTGGGTATCTTCTACTGAGTCTTCATCAGGAAAATATTTTAGGGATCGATTTAACTGGACTAGAGAAGGCCTTTGACTGGATAAGAAACAGGAAAATCTTAGGGTCGATTTAACTGAACCGGTCTAGGTCTTGAAATCTTCAACTGGATAAGAAACAGGGAGATCTTAGGGTCGATCTGACTGAACCAGAGAAGGCCTTTGACTGGATAAGAAACAGAAAAATCTTAGGGTCGATTTAACTGAATCGGTCAAGGTCTTGGGATCTTCAACTGGATAAGAAACAGGGAGATCTTAGGGTCGATCTGACTGAACCAGAGAAGGCCTTTGACTGGATAAGAAACAGAAAAATCTTAGGGTCGATTTAACTGAACCAGTCAAGGTCTTGAAATATCTTCAACTGGATAAGAATCAGGGAGATCTTAGGGTCGATCTGACTGAACCAGAGAAGGCCTTTGACTGGATAAGAAACAGAAAAATCTTAGGGTCGATTTAACTGAACCGGTCAAGGTCTTGAAATATCTTCAACTGGATAAGAATCAGGGAGATCTTAGGGTCGATCTGACTGAACCAGAGAAGGCCTTTGACTGGATAAGAAACAGAAAAATCTTAGGGTCGATTTAACTGAACCGGTCAAGGTCTTGAAATATCTTCAACTGGATAAGAATCAGGGAGATCTTAGGGTCGATCTGACTGAACCAGAGAAGGCCTTGAAGTATAGTTGAGAATTTAACTGGATCTTTCCTGAAAGGTAAAGGTCAGTCATATGCAATACATGATATGGACCAAGCAATGATGTTCTCAACATACATGAGATTTGTAAGATATGATGCGTATATGCATGCTATAATGTATGAAAATGCAATGTTTATGAATGTACGTTTGTCGTCTAGGAAAGTAAATCCTTGACGGGTGCCGGGAAGTCACATCCTGGGCTGATGTTGAAGAATAGATTTTTGCTTCCGCTGGAGATGATAGTTGCAAGAATACCGGTAGGAGAAGATAACTCCGTTGGGGAATAAACTTGGCAAATGGATTACTTTGCGGGGAGAAAAGTACTCTAACGATCTTGCTGGGGAACAATACTCTGTGGGGAGAGAGGTACTTTGCTGAAATGTTGATGGTAACTTCACTGGGGATACCATTGTTATGTTGGAAGTGTTTAATAGACTTCGCTGGGGATAAGAAGACTTTGCCGAGGACGATCTTCTCATGGCTTTTGGCTGAGGATAACCCAGTTATATCCCGGTAGGGAAATAACCTTTGAATAAAGCTGGGAGACGCATTCGTGCTCTGCGGGGGGATAAGCTTCCAGAATCTACTGGGGATAAGCTTACTGCTTGGGGAGATGGTTCAACCTTTCCTGGGGAAATCTTGATTGGACCCTCCTGGGGAAATTTTGAGATGTACTGGAAGTAACTCCACTGAATGTCTGGTATATCGCCGGGGAACCATCTTAGATCAAGACCGCCGGGGATGCTTTGTTAAGAATATCTGTATATCGTGCTGGGGAATGTTGAGGTATGCTGGAGGATACTCAACTTCCTTAAGGTTGACAATATAACTCTGCTTGGGGAGAGTGCATGGACTTGTTGGCTCACTCTCTGGGGAATTAAGGTATACTGGTTATGTTCTTTAGCTGAACCTACCTTGATACTTTGATGGACAAAGCAATTAGATCGCCTAGACGACTCATTATTGCCCCTGTTTCTAATGTTACCTGTAATTAATCCTTTGTTTCGTATGCAAATATTCATGAGTTAGCAAATTATTGTCAATGCATATATCACAAATTGAACCTTGGACGTTCTTCGCAAAACAAAACAGAAAAGGAAAAACAATTGGCAATTTTAACTGAAAAGTATATTTGTATTGATTTTTTGAATTTGCCTGTAAAATAGGCGTTTATGTACAAGAGGCTGACGTCCTAGTAAGAGAACGCCGCCGAACAAAAGAGTTTATACAATTTTGTACAAGAGAAAATAAAACAGCTGTGTGAAATGAATGATCCACTGGGTTTCAACTCTGTTATCGCCTTTATGTCTTTGAGCGTCTCATCACTTGATGACCTTAGTTGAAGATGAAGCTGACTGATCGATGCCGTCTGAACTTGATGTAGATACCAGATTCTGGATGCAAAGTGATCCAATGAGACATAGTATTACGCTTTATCCCTAACTTTTGCCTGGACCGTCCTTTCGGGTTTTCAGTCCACCGGGATACCCATTTTTGCCCAAGCCGCCTTTTCAGGTTTTCGACTTGCCGGGTGTACAGATATTTTTTCATTTCATCCCTTCATTTTGCCCGAACCCTTTTGGTTCGCCGGGAAGCCCTAATTTTTTCCTAGGTATGTCAACCTAGCGGGTCTTTTTCATACGTAGTATCTTTTTACTATGTCTGCATTAGCGGGGTGAGGAAGGTCGTCACCGTCCATGGTGGTTAGAATCATGGCTCCTCCTGAGAACACATGTTTAACCACAAATGGCCCTTCGTACGTAGGGGTCCATTTGCCCCTTGGATCACTCTGAGGAAGGATGATTCGCTTGATTACCAGATCCCCAACTTGATACTCTTGTGGTCGGACCTTCTTGTTAAATGCCCTGATCATTCGTTTCTGATACGTCTGACCGTGACAGATAGCAGCGAGTCTCTTTTCGTCAATTAAGTTTAGCTGATCAAGTGGTGTCTGGATCCAATCATCTTCGTTCAGATTTGCATCCTTCATTATCCGGAGAGAGGGTATTTGCACTTCGATCGGTAAGACTGCCTCCATACCGTAGACCAAGGAGAAAGGAGTTGCCCCGGTTGACGTCCTGGCTGAGGTACGGTACCCATGTAGAGCGAACGGTAACATCTCGTGCCAATCTTTATACGTCACTGTCATCTTCTGCACGATTTTCTTAATATTCTTATTTGCTGCTTCTACAGCCCCATTCATCTTCGATCTGTAAGGAGAAGAGTTGTGGTGCTGTATCTTAAACTGCTCGCAGAGCTCAGTGATCATTTTGTTATTAAGATTGGTACCGTTGTCTGTAATGATCCTTTCTGGGACGCCGTATCGACAGATCAGATTATGCCGAATGAACCGTTCCACAACAGTCTTGGTTACTGTAGCGTAGGAAGCTGCTTCGACCCACTTCATGAAGTAATCAATTGCCACTAGGATGAAGCGATGCCCATTGGATGCCGTAGGTTTAATCTCACCGATCATGTCTATGCCCCACATTGCAAACAGCCAAGGCGCAGTCAGAACATTTAGAGGAACTGGAGGAACATGCACCTTGTCTACATATATCTGGCATTTATGGCATGTCCGAGAATGTTGGTAGCAGTCAGCTTCCATGGTGGACCAGAAATACCCTGCCCGAAGGATCTTCTTTGCCATAGTGTGTCCACTGGAGTGTGTTCCGAAGGTCCCTTCATGTAACTCTTCCATGATCCTTTCTGCTTCAGTCTTATCCACACAACGCAGTAAGGTCGAATCATGGTTTCGCTTGTATAAGATGCCGTTGCTAAGGAAGAACTTCGCTGCGAACCTTCTCAGAAACTTTTTATCGTTGACAGACGCACCTTCAGGGTATTCCTGAGCTTCCAAGTATCTTTTCACTTCATGGTACCAAGGCTTCTCAGTTACCAATTCAGTCTCGAGATCACAACAATATGCTGGTTCATCCAGTTTCCAGATGATGATCCGGGGAGCCTCATTGTCCCATTTGACCTTGAACATAGAAGACATCATAGCTAACGCGTCCGCAAACTGATTCTCCTCTCTCGGGAAATGTTCAAAGGTTATCTCCGTGAAGTGGGGGATCAAGGTCATCACACATTCTCTGTAAGGAATAAGATTTGGATGTTTCATATCCCACTCCCCTTTGATCTGATTGATCACGAGAGCGGAATCTCTGAAGACACTCAGAAACTTGATCCTTAGATCGATCGCAGCTTGGAGACCCATGATGCATGCCTCATACTCCGCCATGTTGTTGGTGCAGTTGAAACACAGCCGGGCAGTGAGTGGAGTATGAGTGCCTTGAGGGGATATGATTATGGTGCCGATACCGTTACCCAAAGCATTGGAGGCTCCATCAAAGTGCATAGACCATCGGGATCCTTCCTCAGGTCCTTCATCCGGTCCAGGTATTTCACAATCAGTCACTATCATGATGCTCTCGTCTGGAAACTCGAAGTTCATTGACTGATAGTCGTCTACTGCCTGATGTGCCAAGTGGTCTGCCAATACACTTCCCTTGATGGCTTTCTGGGTTGTATACTGAATGTATTATTCTGTCAAGATCATTTGCCATCTTGCTATTCTGCCAGACAGAGTAGGCTTTTCAAATATGTACTTTATAGGATCCATCTTTGAAATCAACAAGGTAGTGTGAGTCAGCATATACTGTCTCAGCCGGCGAGCAGCCCATACCAAAGCGCAGCAAGTTTTCTCAAGCAGTGAGTATCGGGTCTCACAGTCGGTAAACTTTTTGCTAAGGTAATAAATGGCATGCTCTTTTCGGCCAGACTCGTCATGCTGCCCCAGCACACACCCCATTGAGTTGTCAAGTACTGTCAGGTATAGTATTAGAGGTCTCCCTTCAACCGGTGGCATAAGGATGGGTGGTTCTTGGAGATACTCTTTGATTCTGTCAAAATCAGCCTGACATTCATCATTCCAACGTACTACCTGATCTTTCTTCAGCAGCTTGAAGATTGGCTCACAGGTAGCAGTCAGGTGCGAGATGAATCGAGCAATGTAATTCAGGCGTCCTAGAAAGCCTCTGACCTCCTTCTCTGTCTTAGGGACTGGCATCTCTTGAATAGCTTTAACCTTGGCAGGGTCCACTTGAATACCCTTATCACTTACAACGAAGCCTAGCAATTTCCCAGATCTTACCCCGAAGGTGCACTTGTTCGGGTTCAACCTCAGCTTGTACAGTTTCAAACGGTCAAACAACTTCTGCAGATGATCAAGGTGTTCCTCCTCAGTTTGAGACCTTGCGATCATGTCGTCAACATACACTTCTACCTCATGATGGATCATGTCATGAAATAAAGCAACCATGGCACGTTGGTAGGTTGCCCCAGCATTTTTCAATCCAAAAGGCATGACCTTATAGCAGAAGGTGCCCCACTGAGTAACAAAGGTAGTCTTTTCCATGTCTTCAGGTGCCATCTTGATCTGATTGTAACCTGAGAAACCATCCATGAAAGAGAACACCTTATGCTGAGCGGTATTGTCAACCAGGACATCAATGTGAGGTAGAGGGAAGTCATCCTTGGGGCTGGCCCTGTTCAGATCCCTGTAATCGACACACATTCTGACCTTCCCATCTTTCTTAGGTACTGGTACCACATTAGCAACCCACTGAGGGTAAGAAGTCACTGCAAGGAACCCGGCATCAAACTGTTTCATAACCTCGGCTTTGATCTTCTCAGACATCTCTGGACGCATACGACGGACTTTTTGCTTAACCGGAGGGCAGTCTTCCTTAGTAGGCAAATGATGGACCACAATATCAGTATCCAATCCGGGCATGTCTTCGTAGGACCAGGAAAATATCTCCACATAATCATGTAGCATCTGAGTCAACCGTTGCTTCACGCTGAGCTCTAGGTTGGCACCAATCTTTACCTCCTTTCTGTCTGTATCAGTACCCAGATTTATTGTTTCCACTGGCTCTTCATGTGGTTGAATTGCCCTCTCTTCCTGGAGCAACAGTCTTGCAAGCTCGCCAGGCACTTCGCAATCATCTTCACCTTCGTCTTCGGCTAAGTTGATCAGATTTTCGAAGTCATAACTGGCAGTAGCAGAGTCGTTACTAGTGAGATCCAGAGTGGATTGAAACCTGTATGAGTGAGTGTGTGTAAATACAGCTGTTTTGTAATATATAAAGAAAGGAAAGAAAGAAAAGGAGCATAAGATTTGAAATGCGAGAAAACGTCCAAGATTTTTATTCATGATATATGAAATGACAATTTATATTCCCTCACAAATGAAGCCACGGTGCCCCGGGTAAGACACCGGGCCATAGAGTTTTAATTGTTTATTACAAATAACAAAACAAAGAATTCATTACTCAGTAACAAGAGAAACAAGTAGGTTGTCCTTTGCAATCCAATTGCTAGGTTCACTGTCGGTTGCCGGGTAAATCCAGCTATCGAATTCAGCTTCATCCACTTCATCATCTTCTCTGATAGCATTCACCCCATGAGCAGGCAGGGGAGCTGTCACTACATTAGGCTTCTCAGATGCCTCAAACTGTACCTCCTTCGCGTCAATAAGGTCCTGCAGCTTATTCCTTAAGGCCCAATAGTCATCAGTGGAATGCCCCGGGCTATCAGAGTGGTAAGCACAGCGGGCATTTGGATTGTATTTTGGAGAGGCAGTATTCACCACTTTCGGGGCCTCCCTGACAGTCACTAGGTTGGTGGACAGCAACTGCGGTAAGATTTGCGATAAAGTCATACTCAAACGGGTAAACTCTCTTCTAGGTCTTTCAGCCCTTTGAGGATTGGTTTGCCGAGGAGCGGCAACAGGTTTAGCAATCATCACCGTGTTGACAGATTGGCGGCGCTCAGGTTTCTCTTGTCTTCTAGACCCATACACAGCACTGGCCTCCTTCTTAAAGGGCTTCTTCTCGGAACTTGACGACGCACCCTTCTGAATTTTACCAGATTTCATTCCAGCCTCTATTCTCTCCCCAGTCAGAATAAGATCAGTAAACCCTGCAGATGAGTTACCAATGAGATGGTTGAAAAATGGCCCAGATAGGGTCCCCAGGAACATGTCTACCAACTCTCGGTCAGTCAACGGAGGCTGCACCCTGCCAGCCAGATCCCTCCACTTCTGCGCATACTCTTTAAAACCTTCGCTTGACCCTAGCGACATACCCTGGAGTTGGGTACGTGTAGGGGCAAGGTCGGCATTATATTGATACTGCTTGTAAAAAGCAGTAGCCAACTCCTCCCAGTTACGAACCTTGGTCCCATCCAGCTGATAGAACCATTCGAGATGAGTCCCTGAAAGACTCTCCTGGAAGAAGTGGATCCACAAATTCTTATCTACTGAGTACGGCTGAATCTTCCGCACATAAGACCTGAGGTGTAGCTTGGGACAAGACGCCCCGTCATACTTGGTAAAAGATGGTGCCTTAAACTTGTGAGGAATAATCACACCAGTAGATAAGCCCAAGTCTCCGAAATCCAGCCCAGGCACTTGTTGGATCTCCATTGCATTCAGTCTGTCCTCCAACTGCTTGTATTTGTCTTCAGCCGGAGGATACTGTTCCTCATCAAAATCAGTCTCGTTGTCAGAGACTACCGGACTAGGACCTTTTCCCCCTTGGGGACTGCTCTTGCCTATAGAAGAACCAGCCTCTTCATTCTGCAGAGTGTTGCCAAACCTTTGGCCCGAGTTGAAAAGAACAGTTCTCTTCTTCTTCTTCTTCTCCTTCTTCAGGAGCAGAGCCTTCAGCTCTTCTTGGCCCTGAGCCAAACCCATGATTAGTTCCTGAAATTGCGCATTCTGCGCCTGAAGAGCCTTGATGGACATCTCGGTTGATGATGAGTTAGGATTCATGATGCTGAAATAAACAGCGAAGAACAGTAAGCAACCTGAAAAGAAGAAAACCTGCTATGCACATGATGAATGATATGTGTTTATGCAATGCATTCAAGGGTTCGAAAGTTCAAATTTGTTGTAGACAAAAAGGAACACACGTTATCATTAAGGAAATAATTGTTCAGTACATCAAAGCCTCATGGGCACAAATTACAAAGCAAATCAATCCCAAAAGACACTACGCATCCTCTTTGGAGCTATGTAGGTGTTGAGATTCCTCTCCTCGTGCAATAGGCGGGTGAGCTCCAAGACCTTCTTTTCACTAGCATGTAGACTGGTCTCAAGAGAATTCCGTTCTTCCTTAAGCTGGATCCAGCTCTTCTGCATCTCTTCCCAGGACGTGGGCATGTCAGGATGTTGAATAGTGTAGGACACTTCTCCTTCCAAGACTGGTTCTTTGATCACAGGGAGCATATGAGGATATGGCATCACTAACTTCTGGGAGCGGGCTCGTACCCACTTGAGATAAGGTTCCAACGGGATGGAGTTCCTGTGCCCCAGTGTCTTGCTGTCTATCCTACTTGGCATCCTCCAAGCTCTTATAAATCTCTGGCGAAGTCCTTGTGCATCGTTGTCGAAGTCAAAAACTATGTCAGGAATTAACATGTCATGAGGGCCATCCCTCCGAGCATAACCAAACTGTCTCCAAGCCAGGCATGGGTTGTAAGTAATACCTCCTCTGATTCCAAGTAAAGGAACATTAGGGTACTCCCCGCAATGATCAATGATAGTGACATCCTCTCTGGACCGAGGGCACCAATGTATGTCTGCATGTGTAAGAGTCATCAACCGTTGCGACCATCTCAAACCCCGTTCGTTCTTCAAAACTGATTGTGGAAGGTGCGAAATAAACCACCTTCCCAGGAGAGGAGTGCAACACATAAGGACACCTCTTTTTCTCATGGTTCGAGTGTAACATGAGTGAAGGATGTCCCCCAGCAACGTAGGTATAGGATTCCTGGACATGAAGATCTGGACAACACTGATATCTATAAGCTGATCTGGGTTAGGGAACAACACCAAACCATAGACAAGGAGGGCCACAACTTCTTCAAAAGCTTGTAAGTCAAGGGAGTTCCAACATTCATGGGCCTTCTCAAACAGAAACCTGGCTAAGAACCCTTTGATACCACTTCTAACTTCCCAATGTCCCTTGAGGTCAGATGATTGTAGGTGTAAGGCTTTAGCAATCTCTTCAAATTTGGGTTCCTTTTCCGTACCGTTGTAGGGTAGTTGATCAAGGATAGGGATCTTCAGGAGCCGGGAGAACTCCTCCAATGTAGGTACCAACTGATAATCCAGGAAAGTGAAACAGTGATGCAGAGGGTCAAAGAACTGGAACAGGACCTTTATCATATCTTCCTCAATGTTGGTATTGACCAAGCTGATGAGTCTTCCATGTCTTTCACTGAATGAAGAGCTCTCGGGAATCCTGGATATAAGCTCCTTAATCTGAGGAGGGACCCTTACGAGGCTGATTTGAATTGTCTTTCTGCGAGCAGTTTCCATGTCCTACAAAACAAGAACAAAGATGAAGATTCGAACCCTTGAAATGGTTAGTCAATGCATATGATGCTGGATGATGTCATGATGATATGATTAAACACACCACAGATATTTACAAAGGCAAACATGTAAGGCACACAAGTCACACAAGACAAGCCCTTAGAGTTTAAGGCCAGCATGGGGTCTGGGTATTACCCTCTTGAAGTTGGTGGGCTCAACCTGTCCTATTAGAAGTAACCAGGTTCTAAGGGTCCCAATATCACTGGATTGCTTTCATTGTTCATCGTTTCGATTTAGCCACTGAACTGGCGATCGAAATATTCCAGGAAAGCAACCCTCAATTGAGTGTAGTATCGAGTATCAACCAACCTCGGACTGCACCAAAGTCAGTTATCTCACTACCCTAAAGAGGCAAAGATAGTTCAATTAAGGTTCCTAAGGTCAGTTGATGCTTCACGACACCATGCGGAGGCCCCGTACTCTCCTTGACTGAACTCAAGGGTTACCGGTACACACCAAAATGCCACATCAACGTAGCAAACTGTTTCAACCATGTCGGTATACCCCGCACAGTTCCCTCACAGCCTTGTTGCTACTTTCTAAAAAGGTATCCCCAGATCCGGGTTAGGATCTATAGAACTCCCAAGACAGTACCCACAATTTAAAACAAACAATTCAGACAATTGAAAACACAAGTGATCTTAGTCCTAAGGTACACCTCACTTTAAAATATGTCCCCAGCAGAGTCGCCAGTTCTGTGATCGGTGGATCTGGAACTGACTGTTTAACGCTGGTTCACGAAATGTCGCGGAAGCAAGAGTCGCCACCGTCTTTTATTTTCTCCAAATGGAAAGGACAAAAGCACAGAAAAATTCCTTATAGAGATTGCTCTCGGTTCGGGAGGTAGATTATAGAAAGGGAAGGTGTTAGCACCCTTTCTATCCATGGTTATCCATGGGCTCTTAGATACTTGCTTATTTGTGTTTTCAAAAATGGTTTGTTTGCTTTTCAACTGTGGGTTTTAAAAAGTTTCTTTGAAAATTTCAGTTCGACTCTTGTATCGGTCCTCAAGAGTGTTTGAAAAGTTGCTTTCGAAAGCTTTTTGAAAAGGTGTCGGTGTGAAAAGTATTTTTTGATTTGTTTTGAAATTAGAGCAAGTATCTAGAGTTGTCTACCTACCCTAAGGAATTCGTCTGTGTAAATGTCCTTAAAGTAGTGCCATCCCACCATTGAGAGGTAGGTAGCACCACCGTTGGAGGTGTTCGGGTCAATTCGAGGGTTCGGGACGTGGTGATCACCGGAGCAATAGGAAGACACCTTAGAAGCTACCCTCATGCCAGGTTCCTGGATCATGAGGACTTACTAAAACATCCTCTACTCGACGATCACCTTTCGAGGGGCAAGGCAACAGTGAGGCGTACCCTAGGGGTGGTGTGTGATTTGTGTGTCGTATTCAGATATTTTTGTCTTGTTCATGCATTGGCGATCTACGCGTTGCTTTTATTTTGACATTCATTCTTTCATGCAATAGTTAACAGTTAAAAAGATGCGAGAATTAAAAGTCCTATGCTATTACAAAGGCGCGGGTCCACATCGCCAAATTTAATCCAGAACCCGATTTGAAATAAAATAAAGTGCGAAAAATAAATATCCTAATTACTCTATTACATGGCTTTGGGAGAATTACATGAAAAAGGAAATAAAATAAAAATGCGAGAATAAGTAAAATCGGGAATGCGAGGGCGTTGGACCCTTTTTAGGAAATTAAATTATAATTAACAAATTAAATTAAGTTAAATGAGAAAATGGATTATTTTTGAGTTTTTCGTATTTATGGATCTTAAGGAGAAAATTAAATGAAATTAAAAAGTTAATTAACCCTAATTCTAACTATTTTTATTTATTAAGAAATATGTTAAAATTGAATCTAAAATTAACCTAATTAATTAATACAATTTTATTTACAAAAATAAATAATTAGTTATTAATAATGATAAAAGAAAAGAAAAAGATAAAAATGATTAAAACCCTAATTCTACAATTTTTAAGTTTATAAAAAAAATATTAAGATTTAAACCTAAAATTAAGACTAAATTAATTAATAAGATTTATTTACAAAAAATATTAAATCAAATATATTTTATTTTTTCTCTTTTCTGATTTTTATTATTTTTATATTAAAAGAAAAATATTGATTTAAAGATTTAAGAGGAAATAATTAAATTAAACAAATAATAAAAAAAGATAGAAAAAGAAAAGAAACACAAACCCTAGGGGGTGTTGACCCCAATTTGGAGGTATCATCCAGCATTTTTGGCCCATTGAATTCCTGGCCTTGTTGACTTCTGGTAATCACGTGTGGATTCGTTGACTGAGTCATCCCATAGGCCTTAGATCTGGACCATTGGACTGATGCCATGGGACGTGTGGCACGCTTGGATACCAGGCTGCACGGTAGACTTCGGGAGGCAAGCTACACAAAATTGCGTTAGGAAGAAAAATATGAAACAAAGTAGGGGGACCTGGGGTTCGAACCCAGGTCCCAAGGCTTACCAATACTTTCCTCTACCAACTATGCCATTAGCGCGCGTTGTAAATGTAATAAAGAATAAATAATATAAAAGAAAGATGGCATTAGTGATATAGAAACGAAAAAACGCGCGCTGGAATTCAAATTGTCCAATCATGTCGTGCCACCTGATCTTCTTCTTCGTTGTCCCTGAAATAAAAAAGAAGCAGCGGGGGTTTTAAACCCCCCCAAAACGCAGTCTTTTCAAAAATAGCGAATAGCCCGTATGGCTATATAAATTAGGCGCGACTGGTGTATTAAATTCGTCCAAGCATCCTGGTTCTAGCCATGGTACTGGGGTGCCCTGATTTTACAGTATATGCAAACGCCCAATTTGAAGCTTGAGAAACCCTAACGAGCTTCAATGGTGAATTCGTGTATGATGCACAAAAACTCAATTAAAATACATGGTTAGCTTCAGAATGATTAACTTAATATAAACCAAACATTAAAAATTGAAAACAACGCATGAATTATGATACATGAATATGAGAAAAATTATGAACGGGACAAGGTCGTTCTACCAATTCCTTGCGTTAGAGATAATGGTTTTGATCCAGAAACGTTCCTTGAAGCCTCAGGAATGTAATGGGATAGTTTTCTTGCCTTGAAATGCTTTGGAATCGTGTTTTCAGTTTTGAAAAATTTCACAAAAAAGTGCAAAGTGTATAAGAGGTTTTAGCGCAGCTTCCAGGTCTTGTGCTTTAGGGTTTGCATCAGTATATGTATGGGATGGATTAGGGTTGAGATTTGAGTCAAGAGATCCTTGCATTGATGAAAGAAATATTTGATTTTCATGGCATATTTTTTCAATCTTTTCATGTGCTTTTGGTGCCAATCATGATCAAATCACCTTGATTCTTTCCATATTAGATAGTGCACGAAATCTTGAAGGTATTCTATGCACAAAAAGATTTAAAAAGCATGGATGAGTATTTTTTTCATATTTTATTTAATTAAATGAATTAATGGTAATTAAAAATTCAAATAAATAATAAAAAATGATGAAATAACTCCCCTTGGGCCAAATGGTCGTGCATATGCTTTGGATGATGAATCTTGGAAGAAAATGTGGCCCATTAGCAAATTTGAAGCATTTGAAGTAAAGTTGACTTTTCAAAATTCCCAAAAGTTTCCCAACTTCCACAAGGCATATCTTGCTCAATTTTTAAGCTTTGATCATGTTCTTGGACATTTTGGAAAGGTCTTGAAGTCCTATAACCAATGCCTTTGGTCCCATGTCATTTTGATTTACCAATCTCAAGTTATGGCCTTTGACTTAAAGTCCCTTTTTGTTGACTTTTGAAAATGACCTATAATGTTGAAATTGATAACTTTTTGTGAGAGCATTTCTTGGACTTGAAGTGTGAAGATGAATTGTAGGAAATGTATTTCTATTCAAAATGAGCTTTGGATGGAATTTTCTGATAAACCATGTGGAAGTTATGCCTTGGTCAAGTTACAGTTGACTTTTTCAGCTGTCCAAATATAGAAACTTTTGCATCTTGAGACTTTTTGAGCCATGCCTTGAAAATCATGATCAAGAATTGATCCAATGATGTTTATGGCTTCCAAATGAGATGTTGACCAAAAATTTGAACTTTTGACTGTCAAATGACCATTTTGCCCCTGCAGTTGACTGTTGAGCAATTAGGGTTTTTGACTGTGCAATTTTGTGCTGTAAGTCCTGAAACTTGGTATGATGATGCTTGACCATGTTTGTAGGCATGTGGGACATTATTGGACCCTTGAAAACTTCAATTTCTTTGCCAGAACCAAAACCCTAGTTTTTGACTGTTAGGAGGCCCTTGAACTGTGCAACCCTTGGGGAGATTTTGAAGCATGCTCTTTGCAATTCTTGAAGAATATGGGAGGGAAAATTTTGGGGTACAACAGCACCCTTTCTATCCGTGGTTATCCACGGGCTCTTAGGTACTTGCTCACTGTGTTTTCAAAAGTTTGCTTTTCTTTGTGTTTGTGGGTTTTGAAAAGAGTTTGTTATTTTGAAGGGAGTGTAAGTGCGAAAAGTTTTGTTTTGTTTTTTAAAGGAGCAAGTACTTAAGAACCTCTACCTACTCAAAAAGGAATTTAATTGTGAAAATATCCTTTAGACAGTGCTATCCCACTATTGAGGAGTAGGTAGCACCGTCGTTGGAGTTTTTCGGGTCAATTCGATTTAAGGGACTTGTGGTCACTAAAGCAACGTTAGGACGCCTTAGTGGTAATCCTAATGTCTTAGATCATTTTTCCGAGGCAACCGTTTCGAGGCAACTTATGATCTTGGGACAAAAGGACGACCTCTAAAACATCCTATACTTAATGACCACATTTGAGGCAACCAAGTGAAGTGTACCCTAGGAGTGGCATGTGCAAGTGTGTCAATTTTTAGTTTATATTATATTTGTACATGTTATGGTGGGCTACAGTTGATTTTAAGTTAAGAGTTAATCTTGTCATGCAATCTTAGTTAGCATACATCTAAACAGTTAATATATGTACAGGAATTTAAAGTGCGGGAATTGTAAATCCTACGCTATTACAAGGCTTTCAGGGAGGGGGATTATTTACATGTCCAAAAATTGGGGGGATAAAGCAGTAAAGTGAAAGTCTTAATTTAAGCTATTACAAACCAATAAGCAGTTATAATAAAATAAACGCGCGTGAATCTGAACATAACCTCTAAAAATCCTAAGAATAAAATCTTTTTGTTGTTTTATTTTATTTTGAGAAAATGATCTAAATCTACTTAATTTTAGTTTTTAAAAAAAGTTAAGATAATTAAGAGATTAATTAACAAAGTTAATTTTAATAGAAAAAACTAGCCTAATGTTTTTTTGTGGTTTTTTTGATTTTAATGTTAATTAAAAAGATAAAAAAAAATGTCAATGAAAACAAAAATAAAATACAAGGGGGGATCCTTCGATCCAGGGAAAAAGGAGTTTCGACCCAGGGAGGGAAATGGTCCTTTCGATTGGGCCAGACAGTGAGGCGTGAGTAGCCTTCGATCCAGGGAAGAGGATTGCCCTTCGATTATTAAGGTCATGGCTTTCGATCCAGGAATGAGATGCCTCCTTCGATCCAGCATGCTAATGGGTTCGATCCAGAGAAGGGCTCTCCTTCGATCTGGGATGTTATACCTGCAAAAGCATGTTAGCGAAATAAAATGCAGGGCCTGGGTATTGAACCCCATGCCCTTCGATCCTGCGCTTGCTGGGTCTCTTCAGGCTATGTCTGCAGCAAGTGTTAGCAAACGAAAAACATGACCTGGGCGCCAAACCCAGGCCTTTCGATCCTGTCTAGGATGGAAAATCAAAGGCAACAACCAGTAATAATGTGTTATGCAAATATGAGGTTGGATAGTTTACCCTTTCTTACCAGCAAATTGGACTTTTAATGTGGGCGATTCCTGGATGTAGGAACCTTCGATCTGGGCACTTCCTGGATGCAGGCACTTTTAATCTGAGGGTTTCTGGGCGTGGATGCTTTTGTTGAAGGGTTGCTTTGGCCTGGAAAATTCTGGACAACGTCTCTCCAATGTTTTTTGTTCTCCTGTTGTGTGATTTTTCGTGTAACTTGTGTTTTCTTTATATAGAGGGGGTGGAGGGGACAAGAAGACAAAGGTTTAAATGACTTTGATTAGGTGTTTGACAGCCATGAAGGAGGATTTGTAACGTTAATTATGTGTTTGAAAGCCATGAATGAGAGTTTGTAACGTTGGCTAAACACATGGGATCCTGTCCCTTTTTGAATTTTGAATGACATGTAGCTGGCCTTCGAATGCTCCCTTTCGAATGAGCTGATGGCCTCCTTCGAATGCTCTCTTTCGAATGGGCTGATGGCCTCCTTCGAATTCTCCCTTTTGAATGCTTCTTTGAATGGACCTTTTTGGAATTCCAATCGAAGGACACTGCTATGATGCCAATCGAAGTACTTGTCCATAATGCCAATCGAAAGGCTTGTCCAGAATGCCAATCGAAAGGCTCCTTCAGAACACCAATTGAAGGATCTTTCAGAATGCCAATCGAAGTGCTCCTTCATAATGCCAATCGAAAGGCTCCTTCAGAACACCAATCGAAATGCTCCTTCAGAATGCCAATCGAAGGGTCTTTCAGAATGCCAATCGAAGTGTTCCTTCAGAATTCCAATCGAAATGCTCCTTCAGAATGCCAATCGAAGGGTCTTTCAGAATGCCAATCGAAATATACTTAAAGCACCACTAAAATTTTTTCCTTTTCCTTAGGCAAGAGTTTGTGATCAACCATGCAAGGGGAAGACTTTGGAAAACACGAGAGGGAAAATTTTGGGGTACAACAGCTTGCATGGAAGGGTGTAACGTCCTCGTCCACCATAGCAGCCGACTCAAACAGCGAATCCACATCTGTCTGAGTAGATGGTTGCAAGATATACCACTTTTCCTTGAAATCTCGCACAGAATCCATATACATCCTAAACAGCCTCTTCGACTGCTTAAGGGACACCCAGCTGTGCTTCCCTCCTCGGAACTGCCGTTGCAGGTGAAAAACCCTAAAGAACAGGGGAATCGTTGCCCGGATCCTCAGGAAGCAACATGTGAGTTCGAATGCCTAGATAAAGGCAATTGCGTTAGGATGGATCTGGGAGGGGGCCAGGTTCAAGTGACTGAACACTCCCATCTGGAAGTCGTTGAAAGGTAACCGTAGCCTGAGATCTTTAAATATGATCTCGTACATAGGAAAGGCGTCCTGTGTAAACTCCGAGCAAATGCGGGCATCCCTGGTCGTCCTCATGATCTTAAAGTTTCTCCAAAATCCCTCCTGGCCACCTCCGTACTCGACGACAGTGTAAGCTTGCCTACCGGTATAGCTATAGATCGAAGCTATTCCCCGGGGTTCCGCACCAACCCAGTCTAGAGTAGGGTCGTCGATGGTGTCGACCAGATTCATGCTTTCCTCGGTATCATTACGCTCCGAGGACTTGGGAATATCGGCCATTTACCTGCAAAGTACAGGAAACCGGTGAATTCGATAGCAAATCCACTTTTCCGCCACACAAATGGGGAGAAGTAAGCAACACTCAGACCGAGTCAACAACCATTTGCGCGAAAGACGGGGAACACGTGGACCTCGATCAAACACCGACCTTAACGGCAAACGTATATCAATCATAAACGTCACGAGCACAGCGAGAATATCGCGAGCAAATAATGAATTTACGACCAAGTTCATAACATTGCTAGCCAGATACAAGAATACCACGGGGAAAACTAGCCTACATACTAACGAAAGGATGAATCCCCCGACCAAGTTCATAAATCTATTAGCCAAACGCATGAATATCACGGGCACGATCATAAACCGTATGCCTAAACCTATGAACGTCACGGGCATGATCATGAATCAGACGCCTAAAATGCTTGAATTTCCCGGGCATAATCCCCAGACGCGAAATTCTACCACTAAGCACCATCAAAATCTATCTACAACACAAGATAGCAAAGAAAAAGAACACTTACTTGAAAGAAGAGTGAGGAGCGAAGGTTGTGGAAATGAACACACGGCGGACGGTACAACGGTCTCAGCGACACTAGGAAAACACGCGGTGTTGATGACACAGAAAATATGAGAGTGTGGGAATGTGAAAACAAGTTATGGGCCCTGAAGCCCTATTTATAGAGATGACATGGAATGTGAAACGTCGCGTCGGGGAATCACAAACCGCCTACATCCTCGACACCTACCCGCATAGACAATAATGACCCATACTCCCTAGGCCTCCATTATGGTTTCCAAGAGCCACGCCATGTGTCTGACTAGTGTATCATCCTCTCCCCGCGAGTACTCCTCGAACACTCTTCGACAACTGCACGAAGCAAATCATGAACCGGGCGACGTCTCACGTCCATGATAGAAAAACCATGTGTCGCGCCACGGGTCTCGCGAAGGGACGAACTTGAATCAAGTCATAACTCCCTTACCAGGAGCAACGACTTGGGGGGCTCCTATTCTGGACTGGGTCTGCCCTTGGCCCAACTACCAGTGAGGCCCAATCCAAGCTTGCCAACCTGCTGCGCCGAGCAGTATTTCCACCGAGCACACCCCAATCACAGAGGTCTGGTCGACTATGACTGCTCCCCACCGGTGCTCGCGGAGGCCGTCCCCGACGAACACGCGCCCCCCCCGAGCACCTTCCTCGTAGGACTTACTTTCAACCTCTCCGAATTTCGCGGAGTCTTCATGGTCCCGGAAAGATCATGTCTATATCCTGCCTGTCTTGCGGAGGACGTCATCCAGGTAGGGGGTCACGTGCGGGTCCCCACTACACACGTAGAACCTGGAAGTCCCTCTGTTGAGCCTGTTTGATCAGCCCAATAAAGAGACCTTGGTCCAGCGCTAGGGGCTATAAATACCCTCTCTTTTGAGAGGGTCAGATATTCATTCAATCACACCTAAAACTCATACTTGCTTGCTCATTTCGCTTCTCACTTTACCATCGAAGTGTCTTGCAGGTACCCCATCTCATTCAAGCACAAGACACTGCAGGTACAGTTATTTGGTATTATGAAACTAATCAATTTGATATAATAGTGAGAGATAAAATTTAAAAGTATAAATTTAACATGTCATGTTATGATAGAAATTGAGTACATTTTTTTAATAATATTATTAAATTAATTTAATATAACACCTAAGTTTTATTAAACTAATAAATTTAATATAGTATGGAAATGAATTTTTTTAAAAGCCCTTTAAAAGTTCAATGTGTCATAATAATAAAGAAAAGAAAAAGGATATAATAGTGTATTTGGTGGTAATTTGTTTGCTTAAGTTTATAATTATTTTAATAATAAGATATATATTTTTATTTTTTTCATTTAAAATGTATTAAATTTAACACATTAATTAATATTAAATATTTGTCAAACATAAAAAATAAAATAAAAATAATTATTTAAAAAAGAAAAGTAAATAATTTATATAAAAATTACCATTTGTAAAAAATATATATAAGGTTAGTTTTAATTTTATGGTGATACATTTTATCAAATAATATTATTAAATTAACATAGTACAATAATTTGGTATTATGAAACTAATCAATTTGATGTAATATTGACAGAAAATTTAAAAGGACTCCAAAAATTTAACACGCCATGATAAAAATTGAGTATATTTTTTTAATAATATTATTAAATTAATTTAAGATAACACTTAGTATTATTAAACTAATAAATTTAATGTAATATTGAAATGAATCTATCATATAAGAAAAATAAATATATTTATTCACAAATTCTTTTGCCATAGGTATGAGCTGAGAAACTTGTTCAATTCTTTGGTTAAAAATCCAAAATCATTATTTCCTTTTCCATTTACTTTTTTTTTCTTCTCTATTAACTTTTTTTTTTCTTTCAATAGTTTCAGCCTTCATCCAATTGATTTTCTATATTTATCTAAATTTTCCTACCATATGTAAGAGATAGAAGTTAATAGAGATTTAAGTACAATTATGAAAAGAGAATAGATAAATTATACAATGAAAAAAAGTGTTTATTGACTTAGTATGTTTGTTACTGTTTTGGTTTTAAATTTTAATGAGTTTTATTTTTCATTTTTTTTCCCTTATGTTATTTAGAGAAAATAAGATCAAACTACATTGAAGAGGAGAAAATGAGAATAATCAAACTTTACTGTTGAATGGTTAGAATTTATCAGAAAATTCAAATTTTAATATTTAATCAGATAAGTCTAGTGTAAATACGTGATTCCAAATCTTAGAAATTTTTGAATAGACTATAAAAATATGAATTATCTCATCATTTCTTTTTTTTAATTAAAAAATAAAAATTATATTATTTGATTTGAGTCTACCACCTATATGTGTGGATATCCTCTTTATTGTGGATATGAAAGCAAATTTTTAGTATGTAATTTTGTTAATCCAAACACGAGAAAAATGTGTTATTTTTTAATTATCTATTTTATTTTTTTATTATATCTTTGAAAATAAATATGCGTAACGCACCAATATTTGTGTGAATGCACGAATGAACGCACGGTTAACCATACCAAACTATTGTTCTAATATTCCTATAACATGAAGTTATTGATAAAACCGTTGAATATTAACGGAAATATGAAATTACTAATTAAAATATAAAATATTAACGGGAACATGAAGTTATTGATCAAACTATTGAATATTAACGAGAACATGAAGTTATTAATCAAAATATTGAATATTAATGGGAACATGAATTTACTCATCAAAATGTTGAATATTAACGGAAATATTAAATTACTGATCAACATATTAAATATTAACGAGAACATGAAGTTATTGATTAAAATATTAAATATTAACGAGAACATAAAGTTACTGATCAAAATATTTAATAATAACAGAGACATGAAATTACTGATCAATATGAAATTATTAAATAATAACGGGAATATGAAGTTACTGGTCAAAATATTAAATAATAATAAAAAAACTTTAATATTGGTATAAATATTTTTGACAATAATTTCAAAACAAAAACCACACACACACACATATATATATATATATATATATATATATATATATATATATATATATATATATATATATATATATATATATATATATATATATATATATATATATATATATATATATATATATATATATATATATATATATATATATATATATATATATATATATATATATATATATATTATTTATTCAAATACTTTTATATATTGAAAGAATTATAAACACTGTTTTATTATTTTTTTAAAAAAAAAAATTATTTTATTATATCTTGGGAACAAATGCGCGAATATCCTATTAATTTTTTTAAAAACCTTTTAAAAATTTAACGTATCATAATAATAAAGAAAAAAGAAAAGAGCATAATGATATATTTGGTGTCAATTTATTTGCTTAAGTCTATAAGAGATTTAGAAATTTTATCTAAAATTCTTGAAATAGTTCAGACGTACTACGACAATTTGTTATTATTAATTTGGAAAAAAGATTAGAAAAATTAAAATACAAGTAGTCAGTCCAATAAATTTGTAGGTTTAAATCGAAATTTATATAAACATAAATATTAGTATTTAATTGGATGTGAACTATAAATTTTTTATGTCTTAATGTTTCTTTTGATCTTTTAATTTAATTTAATATTTCACTTTAGTCTTTTAACTAATAAACGTAAATATTGAGACTCTCAAAAATGATTTTATTAGCCTATTTGATCATTTCTATTAAATTTTGAGAAAAATGTTAAGTTGTGCATATATAACAATTTAGTTGGTATAATGTAATATGACATGTTTTTATTTTGTTTATTTTGAAGATATTATTATTTGAAAAATAGCAAGAGAGACAAACGAGTGAATTCTAGTATCCTTCATTTGCTACGAGAGAATAATGCGAACACGAACACGAACGAAGAGTATGAAACCCTAGATTTCCAGAAGACGAACACAAACAAAGATATTCATCTACATTTTCACCTTCATTCTTCATCATCTAACCACTTGAAGAAATTACAACTCTATAACCATACGATTTATGTAATTTTTACAATTTCAAAACTTTTTCCCAAAGTTCAAACTGTACTTGTTATTCAGTGCAAGAACACATTCATTTGGAAAAAAAATACTATCTCATTTTGAGGGATTAAAGAGTAATGTTTATTAGATAAAAGACTAAACTAAAACCTTAAATTAAATTAAGGGACCCTGAGACTAATTAAGCCATCTAAAAAGGAGACGCTATACCACGAGATCAAACTAAACAATAAAAAATGAGACTCTTCTTCCACCCTTAGTGGTGGAGAAACACCCTATAAAAATTCGAAAAAATACCCTCCTAATTCTGAAAGTACATATTCGGGCACACCCATATATACCAAATTAATGCGTGATTGAGCAATGCCCTCATTTTTGCCATAGTTTAGTCAAGGAATGCATATCTGTAATAACCCCACATTCACTTTAACTATTTGTAACTATGCCACACCCTTTTTTTACTGTAATTTAGTTCGGATATGCATCTCTGTAAAAAAATGCATAAATGTACTTCTGTAATTGCCCTTTAGGTAGTAAAGCTTGACATTTTTTTAGAAATACATTGATGTAATAGACCATGTATTATAAATATACTATCATAAGAATTTTTTTATCATTTAAACCATTCACTGGTATAATAAGATGAAAATGCCATATATTGTAGTCAACCTATAATCCATAATATTGTCAAACTAACAAATTACAAATGATAATACTATCCATAATCTCAAATACAAATACTATCCTACTGGATATATCAAACCCCATTGTTCCTTCACCGCTTCCTATACTACAATGTAGTTCGTGCCTCAGATAGAATGTCATCTAAAATTTCCCTCCCAGAAGTGTCTTCCGAAAATTCTCCTCTATTTACACTCGTTTATGCAAGATCCTTAATACGACGACATACAAGTAACATATTAATGACATGGTCTACCTTAACTTGGTCTGCCTCAATATCTCCTGATGAGTTGGCCTAGGTGAATCTCCCTTTGCATTTGATGTTATGTAAGGATGTGACACTGAAATACCATTGGATGTAGCTAAATGCAATGCTTCATTTTCTAGGAGCTACAACACCCCGTGCTTTAGTCGGTACCATATGATTAAAGAAATCATCATACATGACATCTACGTCTTTCTGAGCCATAGTAGGAGGAGCAGACACAAATGTTTTTCTTAGAATAAGCTGTATATATCTGAACTGATGCATGAATCGCTCAAGCAATAAATACATCAAACATGTTCCACAAGCCAATCATATAGAGTAGAAGGTTATGTCATCCAAGGGACGCATCTGGCGGTGATTTTTTAGGGACTGAAGTGAATATAATTTGTTGTTGTTCAGTCAATAAACACTCTAAAGGGATCAGTTGACTACTTCCCTCTAAGTGGGACGAATGCACAAGCACATGGTTGATCCTCAGTGTAGCCACCAACAAATGACCAATAAAATATGTGTAGGAAGTGTGGGAGGATCCATAATTTAAAATAGTACAAATGAATTATTAGTAATAGTGTATCACAAATATTGTGAAAATGTTACATAAACAATAAAGGATGGAAATGTACTACTGTTAACAACGTGCAACCAACTGTCGTATATTTGATCAAATGAACTGGAATCAATCGGCGACCACAACGGTCATACTCTTACCCTGCAAACAAATGCATACTGATACATTTTTCCAAACCTCAATCGATCTTAGTTGTCAGTCTTGTTATTGATAATTAAATTAGACAAAACAGTAAAACTAAACCTAGATGAGTGACATTCAAAATCAAACCAACTAATGCAGGCAAACAAAATATAGAAATGCACATCTGTATTCTTTGAAAATCAAATTTTGAAACAATACCAAAGTACATTTATGTAGTTACCTACAACTCAAAAAAATTAAATGGCGGGAATGAAGGGAAACCAAAAAGGGATAAAACACATTGCTCAGTTATACTACCTAACAATGATTATAAAAAATTATATATTGATGTATATTACACAACTTAATGTTCTTATTTCTTAATGCAAGTATAACAAATAAAATGTGAAAAAAACTTGGATTCAAAAACTTACAAAATGTGTAGTTGATGTTGAGCACTTTGAATGATTGGATGTTGAGAGTAGAAATTGACAAACTACTTGTCTTGGATGAAGTAGAAAGGAAACTTGGACTGGCAAAAATATTTGAAAATTATGAATGGAAGTGAAAAGAGTTTTAGAGTGTTTTTGCTGGAAATGAGGAAGGGGGCTTGAAGCTTGATGCATATTTGGTAAAAACTCCATCTAGAATCTACGACCGTGATTTATACGGAAATATATTTTTGTATTAATTTTTAGCAAAAATGAATGTTTGAATCACTTACAAATGGATTGAGTGTGAACTGAAGTGTATTTAGAAGTATATTTTCAATTTTTAGTGGTAGTTTTAATTTTTCACAAAGGTGTGTGAGCATCCTAAGAGTGGAAGAAATAATTCCCTATAACTTTATTTATTTATTTTAAATTTGGCTCAATTTTTTTAAAATTTTGGGATCTAAAGCCCTACCTTTAGTGACTTTAGGATTGAGACTTAAATAGTTTTATAATATTAATGCTAATGTCACTTATTTTATTATATTCTTATGTATTATTAGTCTCTCTCTTCTTTTAATTTTTAATTCATTTTTTATATAATATGAAAGATAATTTTATTAAATAGATACTTATTTTTATATTTTATAAATTTATCAAAAAAAAATATTTAAAAATGTAAAAATGAATTATAATAAAAGAAATCGAAGGTAGTACAATCAATATCAGAGCCACTTCAATGTTCTTTTATAAACAATTGGAGTACTAGGGGTACTTCACTCAATAATAGAAAAGAGGTTACAAATTAAGGTATAATAGAGAATCTTTGTTCCACTCATATAAATTAGAACAATCAATAGATTTCAAACCTATTATGTTTCAACTCCAAGCAATAAACTTTATATTACTAACTACCTCATCTTCATCCCAAAATTCATCTTTAAAGAGAATGTTGTTTCTCATTAACCAAATGCACCAACAAGTTGCAAACCAAACGACCAACTCTTTGTTTTGAGGCACGCGATCTTTTATATAAGAAGATAAACAAAATAAATGATTTAACTCAGTGATAAGTGCAAATTATAGTTATTTTTATATATACTTTTTGTTGCACTTATCAACTCTTTGTTGTTAATGTCAGTTGAATAAACCTGACTTTTGTGTAAATATGTTTAGTTTGTTTATATTTGTGATTTTGATTCATTTGTATAATGTTTGATAGATTTTACTTTTTTTATAGGTATTTTATGCATATTTGGAGCATTTAGAAATAAGGTGTCGAAGACACGGCTCTAGACGCGCGTTTTCGGAATAAAAGTCCATTTTCGAGAAGTTCTGTCCAGGCAGGCGCACTAAGCGGGAGTTGTAGGGCGTTATGAGTGTTTTGACAGATTTGGCATAAGCGTGTTTTTTTGGGCCCGCTTAGCGCGGATAGCGTGTGTTGTACCCCAAAATTTGACCTCTCACTTATCAAGAATTTTCTCACAAGATCTCCTTTGGCTCAAGACTGCATTAGGGTTTATCAGCTCAAGACACCTCCTTAAGCACTGATGACCAAAATTAGGGTTTGAGATTGCACAAGGATATTTGAACTTCCAATGCCCCATATGACTTTCAGGGATCATTATGGACCCTCAAGATTACTCATGTCAAGTTTTAAGCTTTGGATCACACTTTTGCTCAATCAATTGAGCAGTTGACCTAAAAACTAGTTGTATTGGGGAAAAAGTTAACTATGGCCAATTTATAGTCAAACTTCATAATTTTTGATCCACATCAACATTTTAAACTCATATGTATCATTTGATCAAGTTTGGACCATAATTCCTCAAGAAATTTGATCAAATCTTCAAAAGAGCAAAATGGTCAAAATTAGGGTTTTGACTGGTAAAGGGCAATTTCTGATTTTTGACCTAGCAAATGATCAATTGGTTTAAGGCATGATATTAAGAGTCCAATTGCATCATTTTAAATTAATGACATGGCTCAAAATATTGCTCAAGCCCAATGGATTTCCAAATGATTTTTAGTCAACTGATCAAAAGTCAACTGTATACTGGAAAGTCAAACTTTGACTTTTTGGTCAAAATCAAGAGTCAAAGATCACAATTCATCAAAGTATGTTAAAATATGAAACTTATTCATAAAGAAATCAAAAATTCAAGATTTCAACATTGCTTTACATAACTCCTTCCAAAAGTGCTTGAATCTCAAGTTATAATTTTAAGAACACATGGTCATGAAACAAAACACTTAGTGAAATTTTGCCCTAATTTAGTTAGGATTTTGACCCAACTTCATGATACTTTTTCATATAGTTCCAAGGGGAATTTTCAAAAGTGATTCAAAGAGGGGTTGTAGATCACATGACAAGCTTTCCAAAATGTCCAAGAACTCCTTGATATCATTTTTGATTAGGGAGAATCGAGGAGATGAAGTTAGGGTTTTCATACTTGAATTAAAAGTCATTTTGTGATGAACAAGATTCAAAATTCAAACTCATGCTGCATAACCTCTACTTTGCAGGCCTAAAACTTGTTAGGAACTCCACAATTAATTGCTTGCACAGCTGTTAGAGGTCTCAATTCAAGCATTCAATGAAAGGCCATACTTTATATCCATTTTGGGAAGAAAGTGCACAATGCCATTTTGATAAAGTAGCTTTTTGCATAAAACTTATTCTTGAGCCTTGCACTTGTTCTCTTATGATCATACATGTCTTATAACTCAAGAGAAACTTGTTAGACACTTACAATCACTCAGCCCATGCTTGTACTTCCTCTTGAAACTTGTTTTCCCACTTTTCTTGAAAATCAAGTAACATAGCCATTAGCTTGTAACTTGTACTTCTGACTCTCCAAAGCACTCAAGACCTTTTGCTTATATATACACAAGTTATTTGCCACAAATCCCACGCATGCTTAAGCCCTGAAAACACCAAGAACACAGAATCACCAAAAACACCTCAAAACTTACCATTTTTGAGTTTTGAATTCAATCTCTAAATTTGCTTGTGCGTTTCTTGGCCTTTTGCTTTCAAAAGCTTCTAAATAACATACACAAACAATTCCAACACCTGCAACACCACTATAACACCTCCATCATCATCCACCATTTTCAAAAACAACACCTTGCACCTTCACTTCTCTAGAACTCCTCAGGCACTTTCAGCTCAAGCTAAGCATCACATTAGCTTCCTGGGAACTTGAGGAAGCTAATACAATCATTGAAACTCACTAAAAGTTACTCAAACTCCAAACACGATACCCTCTTGTAAGGTAAGTTTTTTGACTTTTGAACTCTTCATACATGCATCATTAATGGTTTATTTGTGAATGAAAAATGTATATATCATTGCCCTAAAGCTAACCATGTCCATTGTTTTAATTTATTTTGCTTAAGCTTAGAGAATTTTAAGATTGAAGTTTCTGGAATTTTTAGGGTTCAGATTAGGGCCATTAAAATTCATGCTTATCTTTGATCTATAATTTTATGGCTTTGCATTTCTGAAATCGTGAGTAAATTTGCTACAAGTTTCCTGTTTACATTTTTCATTCTTGTTGAGAATTGAATAAGATACAGAGGTTCTGGCTGGGCGAGAGGTTGAAGATGAAGTTGGCCTCAAGAACGTGTTTACCATATATATTTATGGTTTGATTTATATAAACGGATGTATAGCCACTCCAGTGATAGAAGCGCGCACCTGTGACTATAGAGACCTGGGTTCGAACCCCAGTGGTACCCTTTTGGATTTTTTTTCATATTTTCACACATTTTGACTTTGTTTTTTTGGCAGCGCTGGGCCTAACATCTTTGGGCTTGGCTTTTTTTGTTACTTCTGAACCCCTTGCTGGCTTTTCACACCCTGACCCATTTTTTTTTTAGTTTTCTTTTTCTTTTTCTTATTTTTATTTATTTGTTTTCTTAAATATTTTATTTAATACTAAAAAATAAAAAAATATAAAAAACATTAGATTTATATTTTTATATAGTTTATTTATTTTTTACACAAAAAATTATTTTATTTAATCATACTTTATTTTATTTTTACTAATTGGTTTGTAAATTTAATTTAAAAAAAACTAGGGCTTTAGTTATTTTCAATTAAAATATATTATTTTAAAACCAAAAAAGACCAAAAATATTTTATAATATTATAAATTATTTTTGAGACAAAAAATACCAAAAATATTCTTCTTATAAACTTAATTTCTTTTTTTTAATCAATCAATAAATTAGGGTTTTATTTGATTTCTTTTCCTAGTAAATTTATGTTTTACTTTTTACTATTTTAATTAATTATTTTTCTTTTAATTAATTAGGTTAAAACAAAACCCCTTTTCCCTAAAAATCCAAACAAAACATCCATTTTCTTTACATTTACATTCTTGTATATTTATTCATTTAGTACATTATTTATTCAATTCTTGTATAAATTCAATTTGATTATAATAGATAATTAGGCTTTATTTTCTTGCAATCCCCATTTATAATTTGTACACCCCCTCCTACAAGTATTGTAATAGCGTAGCAATTTTAAATTCCGTGATTTATCGCTTTATATACAAATGCTAGTAATTAGGGTTTGTATGGAAAGACTAAAACCAATCAATTAGAAAACCCTAATCAAAGACAAAACCAAGCATGAAAAATAATACACTTGCACACAAGCACCCTTAGGGTAAAATCCACTTGGCTGCCTTACAAAATGGCCATACTATGCATGTGAGGTATCTTAGTGTGATACGGTGGCAGAACTAGACTATTTTTAGGAAAATGTTGGTTTGCGTTTTGCGTTTGTGTTTGCAAAATGTTGCGGTAAGCAAGAGTCACCACCGACTTTTATTTTATCTAACTGGAAAGGGAAAAAGTACAGAAAAATTCCTTTTTCGAGATATTCTGAGTACGGGGGGTAGATTATAGAAAGGGAAGGTATTATCACCCTTTCTATCCATAGTTTTCTATGGGCTCTTAGGTAATTGCTCATCATTTTAAAAATTGCTTCCATGTTTGTGTGTTTTTAAAAAGTTTTTGTTTTACTTCAATTTAACCCTTACTTCTGTCTTCAAGAGTGTTACGAAGTCGTTTTGAAAACTTTGTTTGAAAAGAGTGTAAGTGTGGAACAAAAGTTTGATTTTGAGCAAGTACCTACTAGTATCACTACAAGAAAAATGATAGATTGGGACGGTTATTTTGGCTGATTACGACGGTTAAAACCGTCGCAATTTACAATCTACGACGGTAGAAGTACCGTCGCAGAATCGTGCGTCCCCAGCCTATTTCGCGACGGTTGCAAAAACTGTCACGCACAACAGATGGCGACGGTTATATACCGTCGTGAATTTGACTTTATTTTTTGTTTTTGTTATTGTTTGCGACGGTTATATACCGTCGTGAATTTGACTTTATTTTTTGTTGTTGTTGTTTGCGACGGTTATATACCGTCGTGAATTTGACTTTAACCGTCGTAATCTGATTTATAAATTTCAAATAATATTTTTATTTAAATTATTATTTAGTAAAATAATTTTAAATATAATATTATTTTACTATAATATTTTACTATTATATTTAAATTATTATTTACTTTAATATTTTTTTATTTATAGTATTTTTATTTTATTTTCTATCACTTTTCAACATTGTTTTGAAATGAGCAATCCAATTGTTTTGAAATATTTACTAACTCAGTATTATTAATTCAGTTGGGAAACCATTTGTAAAATAATGCAAGGAGACATTGCTTTTGCTATTGAAGCGTGAGATTTCCGTGAGATACCAGTACTTATTATTGGGAGAAAAGATTTATGAATTATTGCACATTGTAATATGCTTATACCACCTTATAACTTTGCTACAAGTTACCTATAACAAGTGAGATTTTCCGATTTTCAGGAACTATAACAAAAAGAGGTTAGCTCCGAAATCTCTTGATCATTTTGCAATCTTTGCAGCCATTTCTCTGACCAACTTAGCAGCTACCATAGCAGTCATTCCATCAACAGTATCGCGTTGTGGGTTGAGTTCAACGACGTCTCCAGCAACAACATCACCTTGAAGATTGTGTAGGATGTTAAGAACATCGCGGAAAGAAAGACCTCCCGGTTCAATATGAAACACTCCCGGAGCAAATGCAGGATCAAGACAATCCACGTCTATCGAGATATACACCCCTTTCACACCTTCCCCTAGTTTCTGCACAAGGAAATCACCAAGGTTTAAAAAGAACATACAAATGCACAAGTTAGTATCAATACATGCACACTCGGCATCAAGGGCACTTGTAGCTTCATCAAGAAGTAATATTTTTGGATCTTTCAAAATTGCTCTTCCAATTGACATCAGAAGTTCTTCCAGCTGTTAAGGATCCAACTAATGCACATACATTTAAGATTCCTGCTAGAATTTCTTGTTGTGTGTCCTGCTAGAATTTCTTGTTGTGTGTCATTGATATAGTTAATGTCATACAAAAATCCGTCAAGTCAAGTCACCTGTTCTTCATGCTGAATATAAGGCACCAAATATAATTGTGTTGCACTTCCATATTCAAGGCAAAATTCCTCGTTTGTTTGAATACCACACTCTGCAGAACTGGCAACGTAAGGTTTGTCCAGGGCAAGCATGCATCCTACTCTGTAACCCACCAAAATGGTGAATGTTACCACACATATAAGAAAAGAATTACTCATCTTCATAAGTTTGACAATGTGAGAATTACCTGAAAAGATTGGCAAGGAGAACCTGCTCGCTCCATAAGAAGAAATTTAATGCAACACCATCACCATCAACAAGAGTAATTTGTTTTCTTTGCGAGGTCCCAAAATTCCCTCGAATTTCCGCAGATTCAATATTTTCAATCCTGTAATCAATAAAAAAACTAGTGAGGGCATGCTTCCTTGTAAAAGGGAAAAATACCATTATTCAAGGTTATGGATCATGTTGACAAATGCATATATAGAGGAACATAGACGAACTAGTAAATGATTTAAACCTCATAGTTACACTTAGGTATCTTTATAAACAGCAAAATGGTGCCTGAAATAATTTTAATGACACAACTCTCAGTAAATTTACAACATGCTCAACAACAAACTTATGCAGCAAACAGAACATCCATTGCAAATAGTTTACCTGGCATAAAGTGAATAAGAAGCCCCATTGTTTACTGCCTCCAGCGAAATTGAAGAGAAGGAGTCTGAACAAAACTGAGCTCCTAGCAGCATTGCATCATCATCCTGATTCTACAATTTTAAAGAAAACAACAGGCTTTTCTTTAGTTGTATTGTGCAGTAAAAGTTAGTTTCCAGAAGCACGGGCTAGGCTCTGAACTTGAACTACTAGCATATGAAACGCTCAAATTTTAAGACCAAAATACAACTAAAGAAAATGATAGTTACCTCGTCTAATAGAATCACGAGATACTCTGTCTAAATCATTACAGTTCAATTAACAGAGTAACTCTGTAGTTTACATTTCAAATAACAAACATTACACATTCCCATTTATGTTTTTGACAGCTATTCGACAGCTATTCGACAGCTAAACCCTTCAAAGCAATATTATAAGGTACATGTTCTTCTTTGGCAATAGAAGAAAAGTAGTTCATTAACTAAACAAGAAAATCACAATAAATTGAAACCTGTATTTAGACTTGAAATTAGTTTTTTTAACACAGATTATCATGCAACCAAGTTTGGCTTCTCTAAATGAAGTGATAAATATGCTTGAGAGAAAATTACAAAACCATAACCATTTATTAGAAAATAGATGCTCGAGATTAAGATGAAATACATGCACATGCAGTAACACATTTTCAATCTCTGTTAATAATAATGCATGAACTATTCGAAATACAGGTTATTAAAGCACTGCTTACGGAACCTATCCTCCTGCATATCCTGCACAGGTGAAAAGATGTTTCAGCTATAGTTGTAGTGATTATTTGTCCCCTGATATATTTCTGCTCTACAGTTCTTGTGTCGGTGTTAATTACAATTCTTTTCAGGATGCTACTGGTCACGAGTTTGCAACTCGTTTGGGCAATGTGTTTACTATCGGTAAGGGTACTAAGCCATGGGTATCTCTTCCCAAGGGTAAGGGTATTAAGCTAACCGTTATCGAAGAAGCTAGGAAAAGGGCTGCTGCAGCTCAACAAGCAGTTGCTGCTTAAATCTCTTCTGCATGAATTTATAATAGACTCGAGTGTTTGGTAGTTTTATTGACGCTATTGGTTTCTTTTGCATTTTGTCTGAGATTTTATCTATTGAATTTTGACTTGTTGCTCTATGCAACTTTTGTTGTGTCTGCTGCTATATTTATTCTTGAAGGAATCTTTTCACTCCGTAGTTTTGAATCATTTTGATAGTACATAATCTCTATAGCCAATTTGCTAGTGCAAACCATATACCTGTGATACTGAATGATTATGGTAAACTTGGTAGTATCATAATAATATTCAGTTGGGTCCAGTTTTATTGATAGAATAAGAAGAGAGTACTAACTAATTTTATAATTATAAATAGACAACATGTTTATTTATTGAAGTCTATAGACATGTTTGTCTAAAACAATATTATGTAGTTGAAAAATAGAAAAGTTGTTTTGAATTATCAAACAGTCTCAATTTGTTTTTCACTGCCTTACGTCCCAAATATTGACATGGATGGTTGCAATTCAGTTCAGATCTCTATGGTTCTTGGAACTACATTTACATTAAATAAATAGATAGATGGTTGGGAGTTTGAGGCATATGACAGTCGCAATGCCAAACTTAATGTATGTTGTCAGCCTCATTGGTAGGTTTATCGAATAACAAATTGAACTCCATCATCAAGTAGTAAAAAAATAATGCTTTCTTGACTTTCTAAGCCTTACATAATCTGAAACTAAGACTTCTAACATGACAATTCATTTGAAACGGATGGAGTTACCAGAGTTTAACTGCCTACCGCTGCCGCTGGGGATGGCAGCTGGCCAGACAGTGTATGAGCATTGGTTAACGATGTCAAATCTCGCTGCCTGTGCAGATATCAAGCACAGACTAAATAGAGAAAATACTGATATTTTTATGAGAGACATTTTTCTGGGAGTGAATTAAACAATTAATAATAAGGATGAGAAGAGAGTATTTTGTGAGTAGAATGTGGGAATTGAGGCAAGTTTATATAGGCCACAAACGTGACCTTAATTATTATGATACTCAAGTGCCGTATGTGGAAAATTATTTAAACTAAAAAGTCTAGTTTTTCATGCTCTTTCAAAATTGCAAATAATGACTCACACGCCGTGTCTATTACTATATATCAAAGTTAGTCTTGATGACATAAAACAAGCATGAGTATAATACAGTTAACTAGCCATTAACTATAAACACTGAAAATGAAATTCTCACCTTAGCAATAGACTTTGAGCAGCCAAAGAAGCAGCGGAATATTTCACCTCTGCAATAACAGCAGGGGTTGCAAGGGAGTTAAAATCTAGACAGGTATGTTATATTAAGATGCATCAAACTATAAACTTTTTATACACGTGAATAAAACAGAAAACAGTTGAAGAATCATTTATGTTGACATGATCCTGCAACTCAGAAAACAGAAGACAAAGGGAGTCGAGAAGAAAACTTGCAGCTGACGAAGAATATCAAGTGTAGAATATCATCTTTGCATATCTTTGAAACTCCGTCCAAGGTAGTGGAACGTTGAACCAATCAGGTCAAATGGCACCAAGATGGAAAGGAAAAGATGCAAAATCGAAAAAGGATGCAGAGGCTGAGGCACTTAAAGAACCCATGTCAAAGATTGTATCGCAACTTCAGTCTTCTTTAGTTCAATCAAATGCTTGTGGATCTCTCTCTGATAGTTCTGTCCACATAGCAGTGCAAGCTGAACAACTTGACCTGCTTGATAAAGCATACTTTGGTCAACCTGTGAGAAATGTTGCAAAAGACATGTACTGGTTTCAATTAACCTTGGAGGAAGCATTCTACCTATGTTATTCCTTGAAATGCCTCAAGATTAATCGTGGTGCTGATACTAGTCCCTTGAATGATGAAGAGTTGTGGCATTGCTTCAACTCCAAGAAACAAGCATTCTCTTTTTACTACAAGGCTTATTCTCACCTACGAATGAAAAACTGGGTTGTAAGGTCAGGGGCTCAGTATGGTGTAGACTTCATTGTCTATCGTCATCATCCTGCACGGGTCCATTCTGAGTATGGTGTACTTGTTCGATCACAGGATAATGATGATGATGATGTAAATGGAAGATTGAGAGTATGGTCTGATGTTCAATGCACTACTCGACTTCTTGGAAGTGTTGCAAAAACCTTATTAGTTTTGTATGTTAACAAAAATGGTCACAGTGACGGGTCTCCGTTATATTTGGAAAACTATGCTGTTGAAGAGCGCACGATCTCTAGATGGAGTCCTGAACAATGTCGTGAAAGATCCTTATAGATATTTCTTCTTATTAGTAGTACTATTATTCCAGTTCTACATCATTTAATAACGGGAAGTCGTAATAAAAAAACGGTGCCTGATGAGAGAATCGGAACATCTCCTCTTTAGGAATCCTCTTAACCTCATTCTGGTCCTGGTGCCTTTGAAATACTGTCCTAAAGCCAGGAAACTTAACAAGGGGAGTGACTGATATATCAATATTATTATTACAATTGCAAAACGACTACTATCCCATTTGGATCAGTATATGGTCCTCTTATATCAGTTTTATGCCTAAAACAACAAATTAGAAAACCTAAAAAATCATAAAAAGAAATAAAACCCTAAAATAACAAATTAGAAAACCTAACATCAATTCAATATATTCAAACTCAAAATCAATCATCACAAAGAGCTCAACCATAAGATTCAAGTGAATCTCCAATGCTGAAATCAATGGCAGAGAATGAGAGAGATGAGAACAATGCAAAAAGTGATACATAAAACTTACTGTGTTTGAAGAGATGAACGCAGAGGATGTAGTTTCCATTGCTGTGCGTTTTTTGGTGTGAAGATGAGCGATTTGAAGAGATTCCGGGTTTCTTTCGGTGTGAAGAAGAACGCAGAGGATGTAGTTTGAGTTTGCACTATAAATCATTATAATTAATTCATTTCTATTATAATGAGAATATTTTTTCATTCAACTTTGTGCAAATGCATTTTTGTGGAATATTTTTAATCTTGAAAAGAAATAAAAGTGAAGAATAATGAACTCATAAATTTTCAATTTTTTAATTTCTTTTAGTTCTAAGATCTTTTTTAGTACTAGACATTAGATAATATATTTTAGGATTCATAATTTGTAAATCTAAATTTTAATTTCATGTTATATTTGAATGTGTTAATGATGGATATAAAATCAAATTTATATAAATCTCAAAAAAAAATTGTTTTACCGCGACGGGTGTTTTACCGTCGTGCCCATGAGAATTTTTAAAGGTTTTGGGTGCGACGGTTGTTTTACCGTCGTGAAATGAATTTTAGGACGGATAATTTTACCGTCGTGAAAGATTTAAGGGTGCGACGGGTGCTTTACCGTCGTGATATGCCTTTTAGGACGGTTAATTTTACCGTCGTGACTAGTTGTTGGTGAAAAATCAATGTTAAAAGTGTTAAATGGGGGCCGACGGTTGTTTTACCGTCGTAATAATAATATTATGATGGTTAAATATACCGTCGCAAAATAAATATTAGGGACGGTTGGTGTCAACTGTCGTAAACACTGTCTCTATATGTCAATTACGACAGTTATCACATAACTGTCGCAATTTTTGTGTCGTTAAACACTAATTTTCTTGTAGTGTATCTACCTAGTCAAAAAAAGAATGTTTCTGTTCTTGTTTCGTTTAGACAGCGTTATCCCACTATTAAAGAGTAGGTAGCACTATCGTTGGAGTTGTAAGGGTCAATTCGAAAGGGACGTAATAGTCATTGAAGGTAACATGTAGGGATACCTTAGCATTTCGAAGGGACTGTCATCATATATTCGTAGGCAACATCAAGGGACAAGATCATATACCATAGGCAACTTCGAGGGACATCGAGGGACCATGATCTTTATGATGATTTTAACCGAGGGCCTTTGCTAAGGGTATCCCTACGTTCGAGGGACATGACCATTATTTTTCGAGGCAACCAAGTGAGGTATACCCTAAGGGTGCATATGTGCAAGGTGTGTTATGTTCAATTATTTTAGTCTTGTGTTAAGTTTGCTAATGTTTGATTATTCTTGCCATACAATCCTATTAGTCATACATCTAGCAGTTAATAATTGCAGTAATTTAAAAGTGTAGAAATATAAAACTTAGCTATTACAAGGCTTCGGGGAGGGGGATTATGTACATATCCAAAACTGGGGGAAAAATAAATAAAAGTGGTAAAGGTCTTACTAATCATCTATTACATCCCAATATACAGTTACAATAATAAAATGAAGTGCGAAAGAATAATAACGCTCAAATTTGAAAAGACGTCTAAAAATCCTAAGATATAAAAAATCTTTTTGTTGTTTTTTTTGTTTTAATTTATAAAAATGGTTTAAGTTAAAAAATATTGATCTAGATCTATATTAAAAAAATAATAATTATTAAAGAAACATGACATTTAAATAAAAGAAATTAATTCTATGTTTTTTTGGTATTTTTGTTACGAAAAGGAAAATGAAATTAAATCTAAGTTCTATTAATTTAAATTTAAAAAAAAAAGGTTAAAGTATTTAGTTAATTAATTTACCAAAATTAAAATTTAATTAAGAAAAAATCCTAAATATATTTTTATGTGATTTTTATATTTGTTTATTGATAAAAATAAAAAAGGGATTAAAAGAAATAAATGAAATGAATAAAACAAGAAAATAAAGATGGGCCTAGTAGCAAAAGTAAACAGAGGGTGCAATCATCAGAAATCTTCGAAAGCTTCATGCTCTAACTATGGTGTTTTTTGATTCTTGCGTGGAACCTATGATTCAACCATCCATAACTGTTCTATATAAACTCAAACAAACGTTAGCATACCATAAAATGTGATTAAAATTAGAGATTCAAAGTTTAAAATTTTACCAAACCGGTATTGTCAAATGGGGGAGTGCTAGGCGTGTGATGGACTACTCTTGGGCCTTGTAAGACTCCCGAGGACTTCAAGAGGATGGTTTGAGGCTTGATGTCAATTGAGAGAGACCAGAATCTCGAGATATGACTTGCACCAATTCTTTGATTTCTGGAGAGCTTTTTGAAGAGCTTTTGGAGAGCTTTTTGAAGAGCTTTTTGAGAGCTTTTTAGAGAGGAATTTTGTCTTTCAAGCTTGTATGGCTCTATATTTATAGAGGAGAATGAGGAGACAAGAAAGCATGGAAAGAATCTCCCTCATAATGTTGTATTTTAAGACCATGATCAAGATTTGAAAAAAATGTCATATTTGATGATTTTATGCCATTTTCACATGTGGATGAACCTGGACATATTTGAAAGGCTATTGCACGAAATCAATTGACATAAACCAGCATAAAACTTGCTCAAAATAGATTCACATCAAAATTTACATTATTTCTATTATTTATTTATTAAATTCTGAATTTTAATGAATAAAATATCAAAATAAATAGCATAAATATTATAAAAATGTATGGATGGGCTTAGAGGTCGTGGACCATGTTACAAACTCAATGAAAGCATAAAAAGTTGGGCCCATTTGGCAAAAATTGCAATTTTGGACATATTTGACTTTTGGCAATTTTGCAAAAAAGGTCAACTTTTCCAATGCATAACTCCTTCAATTTTTACTCTAGAGATGTGTTCTTGGACTTTTTAGAAATCTTAAGATGTCCTATAAGCAACCCTTTTGGTCTCATCTCAATTGAGTCTTCCATGTTCATGTATGAAGCCTTGACAAAAAAGGTGTTTTTGTTGACTTTCCAAAATGACCTATAATGTCCAAATTTATATATTCTTGTGAGTGTATATTTTGAACTTGGGAGATTAATATTAATTGTAGGGAATTACATCCTATTAAAAATGAGCTTTGGATGGGTCATTTCTGATAAAGTATGAGAAAGTTATGCTTGGTCAAAGTTGAGTTGACTTTTCCTACAAAACCCTAATTTATCAACTTTTGGGTTTTGATGAATTGTGAGCAATCCTTGAGGAATCATGATCAACCCTTTATCAAATGATGAATAATACTTCAAAATGAGGATGTTGACCAAAAATATTGAAGTTTGACTGTATGTGGGCCACATTTGACTTTTGCCCTAGCACAGTCGACTTTTAGGCCTTTGAGCAATTGACTGAGCAAACTTCCTATGCAAGGCTTGAAACTTGACATGGATGATCTTGAGAACATATTAGGACAATAGTGAGCATTTGGGACCCTTTGGACTCAAACATATTGATGCAAAATGAAACCCTAATTTGAGGTAGACTGCCTTTAGGAGAGAGTTTGTCTAGTCAACTCTTGGACTTCCTTGGGCAATTTGAAGACCTTACTTGAAATGTATTGAGAAACATGAGAGGGAAAATTTTGGGGTACAATAGCTGCCCTTGTTCAATCTTCTTAAACCTGAGGATGTAGATTGGCTTGCTTGCCTTTCGTGATCCGAAGGTGGAAGATGATTGAACACAAGAGTGCCCAGAAATTTGCACTCGCATGAAGTGGTACTGGCCTTGCAATTTCGGGAATGGGCTTATAGATGCCATTTGGAAGTTAATGATAGAAAATGGGCTTAAAGATGCCATCATAAGAAGTGTTGATCGCATAAGAGATTCCTTTGTGAGAGCCCGTATACCTGTTGTTGAGGAGGATTTCGCTGGGGAATGCCAGTCTCTGTCTTGAGAGAAATAGAATTTAAGGAGCTTCAGTCGTCCATTATTCTACTGGGGAATTATCTCTTAGTCGGGGAGGTGAAAATGAACTGCTATCTGGTCGTGTATAGGCTGCATCGTGACCTACTGGGGAAAGGTGAAACCGATCGTGTTTGATTAGGTCCATGTCTTACAGGGTTGTGGACTACTGTATGGAGAAAAGAGAAAAGAAACCTGGATGGCAAGGTTATGAGAAGGAACCTGGATAGTAGGGCTTATGGGAAGGAACCTGGGTAAGGTTGCTTCGTGAGGAGTTTGGATAAAACTGCATCTGAACCGAGAAGGAACCTGGGTAAGGTTGCTTTGTGAGGAGTTTGGGTAAAACTGCATCTGAACCGAGAAGGAACCTGGGTAAGGTTGATTTGTGAGGAGTTTGGGTAAAACTGCATCTGAATTGAGAAGGAACCTAGGTAAGGTTGCTTTGTGAGGAGTCTGTGTAGGGCTTTAGGAGGAACCTGGGTAGGGTTACTTCGGGATAAGTTCGTGTAAAACTTCGGCAGGAACCTGGGTAAGGTTACTTTGGGCTAAGTCTATGTAAAACTTCAAGAGGAACCTGGGTAAGGTTACTTTGTGATAAGTTCGTGTAAAAATTCAAAATGAACCGGGGTAAGGTTACTTTGAGATAAGTTTGTGTAAAACTTCAGGAGGAACCTGGGTAAGGTTACTTTGTGATAAGTTCGTGTAAAACTTCAGGAGGAACCCGGGTAAGGTTACTTTGTGATAAGTTTGTGTAAAACTTCAGGAGGAACCTGGGTAAGGTTATTTCGTGATAAGTTTGTGTAAAACTTCAGGAGGAACCTGGGTAAGGTTATTTCGGGATAAGTTCGTGTAAAAATTCAAGAGGAACCTGGGTAAGGTTACTTTGTGATAAGTTCGTATAAAAATTCAGAAGGAACCTGGGTAAGGTTACTTTGTGATAAGTTCGTGTAAAACTTTATTTGGAAATGTATGAGAAAAGACCCGTGTAAGATTTTTCAGGATAAACCCGTGTGAAGCTGCATTTAGGAGAAACCCGTGTAAGATTGCTTCATGACGAACCCATGTAAAGCTGCATTTAGGAGAAACCCGTGTAAGATTTCTTCGTGACGAACCCGTATAAAGCTGCATTTGATCATGCAGATAATTACTATGTTTAGTTTCCAGAGCTAATCTTGAACTTGCTGGAAGTTGTTGATGATAACCATCTTTCCTGAAAAGGTACATGATTAATCGTATATGATGCATGACATGCATTGTATGATGATGTTCTCAAAATAAATGAGATTATGCCGTATGCAATATGTATGCGCACGTCATGATATATGAACATGAAATGCTATTGTGGCACGTTCGAGTTTGGGAAAATAAATCCCTGACTGTTGTTGGAGAGTAATGGAAATTGAGTTCCTGACTGTCGTAGAAAAAGTGGTTCTTCTACTTCCGCTGGAGATGGTGAACCAGAGATGACTATGCTGGGGATTTGCCCCTTGTTTATGGATATTCTGCCGAGGAGAGACTCTGCTTGAGAACAACTTTGCGGGGGAATAATTCCATTGGAGAGAGAAGCTTCCATAGCTGAAGGAATAAACTCTGTCGGGGATTGAGCTTCTATATTCAGAGAAATAAACTCTGTTCGGGAGAAAACCTTATGAACCGCTTGCGATTACAAAATTCGGTTGGGGAATATAGACGTCGGCTCTCCGAAAGAGCTTGGCTGGGGAAAGTAACTCCTGTTTGTGGAGGAAGAGATCAAAACTTTGGTTGCCTCTATTATGTGGGGAGTGTAGATGTTACTAGGACGCATGCTGAGGATACGACAATGACTTTGTATCAAGACTTTTCTGCCCCTGTACCTGCTGGAGAAAGTGCCTGCGGAGGCCTTGTGGCTTGAGTGTTATCCCAACATATGAGGTTCTTGGTAACTGTCGATCGAAATGATAAGTCTTCTACTGATAGGCAAGTGACGAGATGACCGGACATAGTCGTACGCTTTAATCCCTATCTTTTGCCTGGACTATCTTTTCAGATTTTCAGTCCACCGGGATACCCTTTTTTGCCCAAGCCGCCTTTTCAGGTTTTTGGCTTGTCGGGTGTACATATCTTTTTTGTTTTTATCCCTAATTTTTGCCCGAACCCTTTTGGTTCGCCGGCATGCCCTTATTTTTTCCTAGGCCAGTCAACCTAGCGGGTCTTTGTTCATGCGCAGTATTATATGACTATGTCTGCGCTCTCAGGATGCAGGGAGTTGTCGCTGTCGGTAGTGTTGTATTGCCACACTACCAGAAGATGTTTGTTTGATCGTACATGATTCGTTGCTGGAATTCATGCCCAATGCCACCAAGTGATTCAGATGGAGATCTGCCCCTGGCTATTTGGCATCTTTGAGAGATTCCTTGAATCTTGACTTGACTGCCCCAGATGATGGACAATGATCATACCGTGCCCCTTGGTTGGAAGTGTTTTTCCACTTGAGGTGATCCTTTTTATTGAGAAGGTTTTTGTTCACTACATATTCGTCATGCGAATTTCTCTACTGTTGAACAAATAGTCATATGCAAACAATATTATTTTAAGAATGCAAAGCTTATGTCTGTCTTGAAGTTTTGAAAATGCAGTTTTCTCATAGAAAAAATAGAATTTTGCAAAGATGTGATATCACCTCAGGATTTGTAACGGACCTTTAGGAGTCAGGATATCTTTTGTAACAGTATGTTTTCGAACTAACCCATGCTTCATCTAGGACTTTTAAGGGTTATAACATGGCCTGGTTCACGGTTTAAGAAACAAAGGATAAAGGCTCAAATTTTATTTGTACCCACCCGTTCTTCGTGATGTTCTTCGATCCTAAACTCAGCTAATTGTGCATTTAGATCCCGTTTGAGTCTTTGCTCTGATATTCCAGTGATGGTTCGGATACTGACAGTTTACTTGAAAAAGGCAGTCATTTTGTAATCTTTTTTATGCTGAGGATTTGTAGTAACCTCTTTTTTTGGTTTTATTATCCCTGTCTTTTGCCTAAACTGTTTCTTTTTGTGATTACAGTCAGCGGGATGCCCCCGTTTTTTTTCTTAAGTCTCCTTCATAGGTTTTGACTTAATGGGCTTTTATTTCGAGAGATAATGACTTCCTGCCTTGATGATTATAGAGAACCGTCACCGTCTTTTGTTTCAGAAGGACGTCTTTGATGCCATTCATTGTGTACGAAGCGGAAGATCGTGACTGAATGCGCCTCTGAATTAACTGAGAAAACTACCCTGCCCCAGGTTATGATTAGGGTTTTAATATGTGTGAAAAGAAAAACTCCTACTTTTTGGCTCGAAGGGGTTGACTAGGGATTATCTTCCTTATAACTCCATTGTATAGGATTTGAAACAACGCCTATACATCGTCAACAAGGTCTGTTCAAAAGCATACTGTAGAGATTATGGTATCGTTTTCGTCATCCTCCCTCTAAAGGCTTATAGTTTTTTAGTCGAGAGTTGAATATCACGAAAAGGAAATATAAAGCAATTTAAGCATAATGAAAAAAAATTAATTCAAGACAGACACGTGTAATACATTAATGAAATAAAAAAGTTTGACATGATAATAATTGTTTGATAAGCAAAGAAAATACAACTTCAGAATTCAAATTAACAAAAATGCTTTCAATCCTAGCCATGTTTTGGCAAGGGAGCAGTGATCACATTGGGAGTCTCAGGAGGGTCGAATTCGATCTCCTTGGCGTCAATCATATTCTGAATCTTGTATTTCAGCACCCAACAATCGTTAGTATCGTGCCTCGGGCTACCAAAATGATAAGCACACCTTGCATCCGGGTTGTAGTTAGGAGAAGAAGTCTTAGGGTTCGGATGAGGGTTTATCACCGTAATCAAATTCATCTTCAACATGTGTTACAAAGCTTGTGACAATGGCATGATGATTTGGGTGAACTGCCTTTGAGGTCTTTCCACCCTTAGCTGATTGTTTCGTTGTTGTGGTCGTTGTATGCGTGCCGAATTAGAGATCAACACTGCCCCCACAGATTGGTGGTAGTCTGCCTTGCTACGCCTCTTCTGGCCGTGCACAGCATTGGCTTCCCTCTTGCCACCAAATGACTTCTTCTCTGTACTCGAAGAGGTTATTTTCTAGATCTTACCACTCAGGATCCCAGCTTCTACTCTTTCTCCAATCAGAATCATCTTGGTGAAACCCGTTGACAAGCTGCCGATCAAATGATTAAAGAATGGACCAGATAGCGTCCCCAGAAACATATCAACCAACTCCCTATCAGACAACGGGGGTTGGACTCTTCCAGCCAAGTCTCTCCACTTTTGGGCATAGTCTTTAAATCCTTCACTTGCACCCATGGACATACTCTGAAGTTGAGTATGAGTAGGAGCAAGGTCGGCATTGTACTGATACTGCTTGTAGAAAGCAGCAGCCAGATCTTCCCAGTTTCGGATATTTTCTCCCTCTAGCTGGTAGAACCATTCAAGTTGAGTCCCTGCCATACTATCTTGAAAGAAGTGAACCCATAGATTTCTATCAGCTGTGTGGGGCTGGATCTTCCTGACATAAGAACGGAGATGGAGTTTTGGGCAGGACACCCCATCATACTTAGCAAAAACTAGAGCTTTGAACTTCTGAGGGATCACCACTCCAGATACTAGTCCCAAATCTCCGAAATCCAAACCAGGGATCTTCTAAATCTCCATAGCACTCAGACGGTCTTCAAGTTGTTTGTACCTATCCTCAACAGGAGGATACTGTTCCTCATCATAATCTGTATCATTATCAGAAACTGCAGGACTGAGGCCCTTTTCTTCTTCTTGGTCCTCCCCTCCCTTGGATGAAAAGGACATATCAACTTGCTGTTTCAACCTATCCCCAAACCTTTTGCCCATACTCAGCAGAACAACCTTCTTCTTCTTCTTCTTCTTCTTCTTCTTCTTCTTCTTCTTCTCTTTTAGAATGAGAGCTTTCAAGTCCTCTTGCCCTTGATCCAAGCTCAAGAACATCTCTTGGAATTGGGCATTTTGTGCTTGAAGATCTTTGATAGCTTGATCGGAAGACATTTCTGCTAAAATAAATAGCGAAGAAGATGAGAAACCTGTTATGGTACCTGTAATGGTGTGCATGATAATGGGATGCGTATGTAATGATTTCAAAGACTTTGGGAGATTTAAATTTGCAAACCAAGAAATCAACAAACTTTATTAGATTAAACTTGTAAAAAGGTTCAACAATGCCTTTAAGGCGTTTACAAAGAAGCAAATGAAAAAAAAAATCTAAACTAGAAAAAGCAAAATCAGAAATCCCATGGACGCTTCGCCTTGGTGCTGACATAGTCATTGATCGTTCTTTCATTCTCAAGTTGCCTGGTGAGCTTAAATATCTTCCTTTCTTGCTCATGGTAATTTTCCCGGTAGGTATCCCTCTCCTCTTTCAACTGAATCCAGGATCTCTTCAATGCCCCAAGATTAGTGGGCATGTAGGGATAAAGGACTGTATAAGGAATGCCCTCTTCATTGGTAGGCTCCACAATCACTGGCAATAAAGATTCATGAGGCATCCCAAGCTTCTGGGCTCGAGCTCGGACCCACTAGAGATAAGGATGCATAGGGAGAGAAGTCTTTGGTCCTAGCTCTTGGGGGTCAGATCTGTTCACCATGCCCCAAGCTCGTATAAACCTCCGACGATGCTTGTCAACGCCCTCCTTGTAGTTAAATGCAATATCTGTAAGAAGTAGCTCATGAGGGCCGTCTCTCCGAGCCCGACCGAATTGTCGCAAAGCTAAACAAAGATTGTAGGTTATCCCTCCTCTGATTCCGAGAAATGGGACATTAGGGTATCCCCCACATCAATCAATGACAACCATGCTTTCCATAGCCTTAGAACTCCAAAGAATGTCTGTATGGGAAAGAGACATTATCCTGTAAGACCATCCTAAACCTTCCTCATTCTTCAACACGGACTTGGGGAGGTGCGAAATAAACCACCTCGCCAGCAGCGGCATGCAACACATGAGAGTCCCTCTTCTTCGCACAGTACGAGTATAGAGGGCATGCAAAATATCACCTAAGAGAGTAGGTACAGGATTACGAGACAAGAAGATCTTAACCGAATTCACATCTATGAAGGAATCTGGATTCGGGAAAAGAACCAAACTGTAGATAAGGAGAGCCAAGATGTCTTCAAGAGCCTGAAAATCCAAGTTATCCCATAATAGTTGAGCTTGATCTATCAGAAACTTGGCTAAGAAACCTTCAACCTTGCTTCGTGTCTCCCAGTTGGATATTACATCAACTCTTTTTAGATGCAAATCTGAAGCAATGTCTTCTGGTCTAGGAGTCTCTTCCAAACCTGTGAAGGGCATCTGCTCAAGGATGGATATGCCCAATAAGTGAGAAAACTCTTCTAAAGTGGGAACTAGCTGATAATCCGGGAAGGTGAAACAATGATGCACAAGATCGAAGAACTGGAAAAGCACACTCATCATCAGCTCATCAAACTTTGAGGTAACCAAACTAAGAAGCTGACCATGTCTCTTAATGAAGGAAGAAGTCTCAGAAACTCTTGAGACCAACTCTTTGAGTTGAGCAGGTATTTGCATAAAGTTAACTCAGATGGTGTTTATGCGCATGGAAGCCATAATCTGCAAAATAAAACAAAGATAAATCCCCTCGGTCTTTGAAATGGTTAGTATAATGAAGTATGCATGCTATGTTATGATATCATGGTAAAAACAACACATGTATAGCAGATAATAGACATGGAAAAGGAAAACAAGTCACACAAAAGCCCTTAAGTGTAAGGCTTGCATGGGGTCAAAGGTATTACCCTCTTGAAGTTCAGTTGGTCTTAACCTGTTCTAGCAATAGTAACCGGGTTCTAGAGGTTCTCAATATCACTGACCATCCTCCATCGGTCATGGTTTCAGCTCACGTAATCTTTTCTTGCGAACAGAACTATCTCGAGAGTATGGTCTCAATGAGTGTAGCATCGAGTATCAACCAGTTCCCAGCTTTACACCGAGACCGGCTATCTCACTACTTCCTAATGGCCAAGTTGGTCAATTATGGGTTCTAAGGTCAGTTGATGCTTAATGATGCATATAGCAGCCCCGTATTCTCCTCGTTTCTCCACAAGGGATACCGGTACCAACCAATGTGTCACATCAACGTAGCTACTGCTTCAACCGTATCAGTCTACGCTGTACAATTCCTTCACAGTTTATTGCTACTTACCTAAAAGGTGTTCCTCAGATCCGGGTTAGGATCTATAGTAACTCCCAATACAAAACCCTCAAAAGTAAAGCAACCAAATCAAACAAGAGAAGCAATTTATGATGAACTAATCCTAAGGTATACCCCACTTATTTTTCCCCAGCAGAGTCGCCAGTTCTGTGATACGGTGGCAGAACCGGACTATTTTAAGGAAAATGCTGGTTTGCATTTTGTGTTTGTGTTCGCAAAATGTTGCGGTAAGCAAGAGTCGCCACCGACTTTTATTTTATCCAACTGGAAAAGAAAAAAGCACAGAAAAATTCCTTTATCGAGATATTCTGAGTACGGGGGGTAGATTATAGAAAGGGAAGGTATTAGCACCCTTTCTATCCGTAGTTTTCTATGGGCTCTTAGGTACTTGCTCATCATTTTAAAAATTGCTTCCATGTTTGTGTGTTTTTGAAAAGTTTTTGTTTTACTTTGATTTAACCCTTGCTACTGTCTTCAAGAGTGTTACAAAGTCGTTTTGAAAACTTTGTTTGAAAAGAGTGTAAGTGTGGAAAAAAGTTTGATTTTGAGCAAGTACCTACTAGCATCTACCTACTCGAAAAAAGAATGTTTCTGTTCTTGTTTCCTTTAGATAGCGTTATCCCACTATTAAAGAGTAGGTAGCACCGTCGTTGGAGGTGTAAGGGTCAATTCAAAAGGGACGTAATGGTCATTGAAGGCAACATGTAGGGATACCTTAGCATTTCGAAGGGACTGTCATCATATATTCGTAGGCAACATCGAGGGACAAGATCATATACCATAGGCAACTTCGAGGGACATCGAGGGACCATGATCTTTATGATGATTTTAACCGAGGGCCTTTGCTAAGGGTATCCCTACGTTCGAGGGACATGACCATTATTTTCCGAGGCAACCAAGTGAGGTATACCCTAAGGGTGCATATGTGCAAGGTGTGTTATATTCAATTATTTTAGTCTTGTGTTAAGTTTGATAATGTTTGATTATTCTTGCCATACAATCCTATTAGTCATACATCTAGCAGTTAATAATTGCGGTAATTTAAAAGTGCAGAAATATAAAACCTAGCTATTACAAGGCTTCGGGGAGGGGGATTATGTACATATCTAAAACGGGGGAAAAAAATAAATAAAAGCGGTAAAGGTCCTACTAATCATCTATTACATCCCAATATACAATTACAATAATAAAATGAAGTGCGAAAGAATAATAACATGCAAATTTGAAAAGACGTCTAAAAATCCTAAGATATAAAGAATCTTTTTGTTGTTTTATTTGTTTTAATTTATAAAAATGGTTTAAGTTAAAAAATAATTGATCTAGATCTATATTAAAAAAAAATAATTATTAAAGAAACATGACATTTAAATAAAAGAAATTAATTCTATATTTTTTTGGTATTTTTGTTACGAAAAGGAAAATGAATTAAAATGAAATTAAACCTAAGTTCTATTAATTTTAATTTAAAAAAAAAGTTAAAGTGTTTAGTTAATTAATTTACCAAAATTAAAATTTAATTAAGAAAAAAATCCTAAATCTATTTTTATGTGATTTTTATATTTGTTTATTGATAAAAATGAAAAAGGGATTAAAAGAAATAAATGAAATGAATAAAAAAGAAAATAAAGATGGGCCTAGTAGCAAAAGTAAACATGGGGTGCAATCATCAGAAATCTTCGAAAGCTTCATGCTCTAACTATGGTGTTTTTTGATTCTTACGTGGAACCTATGATTCAACTGTCCATAACTGTTCTATATAAACTCAAACAAACGTTAGCATACCATAAAATGTGATTAAAATTAGAGATTCAAAGTTTAAAATTTTACCAAACCGGTATTGTCAAATGGGGGCGTGCTAGGCGTGTGATGGACTACTCTTAGGCCTTGTAAGACTCCCGAGGACTTCAAGAGGATGGTTAGAGGCTTGATGTCAATTGAGAGAGACCGGAATCTTGAGATATGACTTGCACCAATTTTTTGATTTCTGGAGAGCTTTTTGAAGAGCTTTTGGAGAGCTTTTTGAAGAGCTTTTTGAGAGCTTTTTAGAGAGGAATTTTGTCTTTCAAGCTTGTATGGCTCTATATTTATAGAGGAGAATGAGGAGACAAGAAAGCATGGAAAGGATCTCCCTCATAATGTTGTGTTTTAAGACCATGATCAAGATTTGAAAAAAATTCCATATTTGATGATTTTATGCCATTTTCACATGTGGATGAACCTGGACATATTTGAAAGGTTATTGCAAGAAATCAATTGACATAAACCAGCATAAAACATGCCCAAAATAGATTCACATCAAAATTTACATTATTTCTATTATTTATTTATTTAATTTTGAATTTTAATGAATAAAATATCAAAATAAATAGCATAAATAGTAGAAAAATGTATGGGTGGGCTTAGATGTCGTGGACCATGTTACAAACTCAATGCAAGCATAAAAAGTTGGGCCCATTTGGCAAAAATTGCAATTTTGGACATATTTGACTTTTGGAAATTTTGCAAAAAGGGTCAACTTTTCCAATGCATAACTCCTTCAATTTGGACCCTAGAGATGTGTTATTGGACTTTTTAGAAGTCTTAAGATGTCCTCTAAGCAACCCTTTTGGTCTCATCTCAATTGAGTCTTCCATGTTCATGTATGAAGCCTTGACAAAAAAGGTGTTTTTGTTGACTTTCCAAAATGACCTATAATGTCCAAATTTATATCTTATTGTGAGTGCATATTTTGAACTTGGGAGATGAATATGAATTGTAGTGAATTACATCCTATTTAGAATGAGCTTTGGATGGGTCATTTATGATAAAGTATGAGAAAGTTATGCTTGGTCAAAGTTGAGTTGACTTTTCCTACAAAACCCTAATTTAGCAACTTTTGGGTTTTGATGAATTGTGAGTAATCCTTGAGGAATCATGATCAACCCTTGATAAAATGATGAATAATACTTCAAAATGAGGATGTTGACCAAAAATATTGAAGTTTGACTGTATGTGGGCCACAATTGACTTTTGCCCTAGCACAATCGACTTTCAGGCCTTTGAGCAATTGACTGAGCAAACTTCCTCTGCAAGGCTTGAAACTTGACATGGATGATATTGAGAACATATTAGGACAATAGTGAGCATTTGGGACCCTTTGGACTCAAACATATTGATGCAAAATGAAACCCTAATTTGAGGTAGACTGCCTTTAGGAGAGAGTTTGTTTAGTCAACTCTTGGACTTCCTTGGCCAATTTGAAGACCTTACTTGAAATGTATTGAGAAATATGGGAGGGAAAATTTTGGGGTACAACACTTAGCAAAAACAAGCAAAAATATAAGATCATAGTCCCTCGATGACGCTATCCATGTTGCCTTTCAAATGATCTAAGTCCTTAAAAGAGAATGCTAAGATACCTTGCAATATCGTTAATCATGATTATATGATGACCCACGCCCGTACCGTTTACATCCAAAGATAGGGTTACTTACCAAATCAATGGTAAGATAACCATGTCAAAGGAAAGAGGAAATGAACACGAAAGACTTTTGAGTAGGTAGAATGCTACTAATTACTTGCTCCATTTCAAAACAAACATCCTTGCTATTTTCAAAAACAAACACCTATACTTTCAAAACATCTTACAAACTTGAAAACATTTTAAAAAGATCAACATCTTTGTATACATTCTTACGAACGAGAATCATTACAAAGTTTTCCTAAACAATGGCCTCTTTACAAAATACTTTCAAAAACCACACAAAAAACAATTTCAAACAAAAGCAAGTGATCTAGAAAGTAACTAAGAGCCCATGGAAAACCATGGATGAAAAGGGTGCTAATACCTTCCCTTTTTATAATCTACCCCCGAACTCAAGAAATAATCTCAAAGGTCTTTCCTGTGCTTTTTCACCTTTCCTTTTGGATAAAAGAGAAGTCGGTGGCGACTCTTGCTAACCGCAACATTTTCAATAAAACGCAAAACACCCAAGTCAGTTCTCCCACCGTATCACAAAACTGGCGACTCTGTTGGGGAAAATTCTAAAAGTGGGGTTACCTTAGGGTTAGATCACATTTAATTACTTTCATTGTTTGACTTGTTTTCTTTATATTATGGTTCTTTTTTTAGGTTTGAATCGTCTACCCGGATTTGGGATACCTTATAGGTAAGTAGAAATACATTGTGGAAACTGTGCGGGGTACACCGACATGGTCTAAGCAATAGCTACATTAGTGCCACATATTTGTGGGTACCGGTAGCCCTTGAGTTAATCAAGGAGAATATGGGGCCACTAAGTGATGTCATGAAGCACTAATGAACTTTTAGAATCTTTACTTGACCAACTTGGACATTAGAACGTAGTGAGATGACCGACTTTGGTGCAGTCCGAAGTTGGTAGATACTCGATACTACACTCATTAAGGTTTGGTTTTTTGGGATATTTCAGTCGCCATTAAAGAGGCTTATGCTGAAACAATGACCAAGGAAATAAACCAGTGATATTAAGCTCCTTAGAACCCGGTTACTATTGCTAGGACATATTTTAAGCCAAATAAACTTCAAGAGGGTACTTACCTATAAAAATCCATGCAAGCCTAAACCTAAGGACTTGTTTGATTTGTTTGTGTATATTTACTTGTACGTAACATCATGAACATCATAACATCATATTCATTCACTAACCATTTCAAGGATCTTGGGATTTATCTTTGTTCTGTTTTGTAGGACATGGATTCTATTCGCAGGAAAACCATTCAAGTCAATCTTGTAAGGATCCCCCCACAACTTAAAGAGCTAGCTTCAAGGATTCCTGAAAATTCTCCATTCACCGAAAGACATGGTCGTCTACTAAACTTGGTAATCTCCAACACTGGTGAAGACATGATGAAGGTGCTCTTTCAGTTCGTTGATCCTTTACACTATTGCTTCACATTTATGGATTATCAACTTATGCCAACTTTGGAAGAATTCTCCCAACTCTTGAGAATTCCCATTCTCAATCAACTACCTTTCAACGGTACGGAAAGAGATCCAAAGCCAGAAGAGATTGCTCAAGCTCTACACTTGCAACTATGTGATGTCACAACCAATTGGGAAACAAGGAGTGGTGTCAAGGGTTTCCTAGCAAGATTCTTGTTTGAGAAAGCCTAAAACTGTTGGAACTCTCTAGATTTACAAGCTTTTGAGGAAATTGTGGCTCTCCTCATCTATGGGATGGTTTTGTTTCCAAATCCTGACCAACTCATAGATGTGAACACCATCAAAATCTTCATGTCTCGTAACCCGGTGCCTACTTTGCTAGGAGACATCCTACATTCTTTTCACACTCGCACTATGAGGAAAAGAGGTATCCTTATGTGTTGTACTCCTCTTTTGGCAAGATGGTTTATTTCACATCTTCCCCAATCTGTATTGAAGAACGAGCAAGGTTCAAGGTGGTCACAAAGGTTGATGACACTCAAACATTCAGACATTCATTGGTGTTCCCGATCCATAGAGAATGTTATTAGTATCGATCATTGTGGAGAATTCCCTAATGTCCCTTTACTTGGAATTAGGGGAGGTATCACCTACAACCCTGCTTAGCCTTAAGACAGTTTGGTTACACCCGAAGGGATGACCCAGAGGAGATGCTCATTCAAGGTTTGGTATTTGACTACGAGAACGAAGATCAAGGTCATCGCCATAGATTTATCTGAGCTTGGAGGATGTTGAACAAGGTAGATAACAAGACATTGGGGCATAAGAATTCCATCCCTCTCGAGCCTTACCTCAAATGGGTACGAACTCGTGCTCAGAGTCTTATAATGCCTTATCCCTCCATTCTCCCGGTAATCATTGAGCCTTTTATGGAAGGAGATGTTCCATACACTGTCCTACATCCTGACATTCCCACCCCTCTTGAAGACTTACAAAGAGATTGGATATAACTCAATGGAGAGCGAGACAATTTCAAAGCCCAATTTTATGCTAGTGAGAAGAAGGTTTTGGAGATCACTAAGCAACTTCATGAGGAGTAGACTCTGAATGCCTACATCGCACCAAAGAGGATGCGTACAACCTTTTTATCTTAGAGTTTTTGTATTGTTTTTCCCAAAGAGGCATTGATGTACTCAAACTTTAATTTATTAATATAATGTTGTTTCCTTTTTTGTCTAAAACAAATTTGAATCTTTAAAATCCTTGAAATCATTGCATATGCATCTACCATTCATCATAACATAAGCATGTTTATTGCAACAAGTCTCCTCATCTTTCTACTGTTTATTTCAGTAAGATGGATATCGAACATACGGTGAAGGACCTCCAAGCACAAAATGCTCAGTTTCAACAGATGTTCTTAACTCTGGCCAAAGGACAGGAAGAGTTGAAGACCTTGCTGGTTGAAGAGAAGAAAAAGAAAACAAAGAAAATAACCGGAATTCTAAATATGGGAAGAAGATTCCAAGGACAAGCAAGAAGGACCCTAGACTTTGCAACGTCATCTGGTGAGAAAGACAATCAAGATGTGAAAGGCAAGGAAGCAGTTGTCCAGCCAGATTCAGAAGAGGAAGAGGAAGAGGAAGATTATTCTGAAGAACAATATCCTCCAGCCGACGACAAGTATAAGCATCTGGAAGAACAGTTAAATGCAATGGAAATTTAAAAAGTGCCTGGATTGGACTTTGAGGAGTTGGGTTTAGTAATTGGGATTGTCATTCCTCCAAAATTCAAGGCACCGGTGTTCGCCAAATACGATGGAGTTTCATGTCCCAAAATGCATCTCCGGTATTATGTGAGGAAAATATAGCCTCATACCGCTGACAAGGATTTATGGGTACACTTATTTCAAGACAGTCTGTCCAGAACTCAACTTGATTGGTTTTATTAGCTAGAAAGAGCCAATGTTCATAATTGGGAAGATCTGGCTCCGGCCTTTTACAAACAATACCAATACAACACTGATCTTGCTCCCACCCGTACTCAACTCCAGAGTATGGCCATGGTTTCAAGTGAAGGCTTTAAAGACTACACGCAAAAATAGAGGGACTTAGCAGGAAGGGTCCAGCGTCCCCTATCTGAAAGAGAGTTAGTAGATATGTTTTTGGGTACACTGTCCAGTCCTTTCTTTAATCACTTAATTGGGAGTTCCTCGGCAGGTTTTACCGAATTGATATTGACCAGAGAAAGAGTGGAAGTCGGGATAAAGAATGGGAAGATTCAAAAATATGTATCATCTGCTGCTATAAGAAAACCATTCATTGGAAAAAAGAAGATGTTGTTGTATATCCTCAGAGAAATCAAGATAGGGCTGAATACCGTTCAATGGTAGGGGATGTCATGATTCCTAAACCCGCACCTGCTCAGCAAAGAAGCAACCATCCAAGAATGGAAAGACCAATCAGACAGTTCACCCGAATACATTTGTTTAGATCCAATCTAGTGACTTTGAAAGAAGCTCCAAAGAATCCTAACACAACCTTTCCTCATTATCATCCTAATGCCCGCTGTGCATACCATTCTGAGAGTCTCGTCCATGACACTAACAACTGTTGGACTCTGAAGAACAAGATAAAAGACCTTCTTGAAGCCAAAGAGATTGAATTCGATGCGCCAAAAATCCCCAATGTCATAACTGCCCCTATGCTCAAGCACGACCGTAATGTCAACACCGTTGAAAAAGATATGTTTGTTACTTTGGTTGATGAACTTGTAACCCCACTCCTAACTATCAAAAAGAACTTGTTAAATGCCGGTGTATTCCCAGGTTGTGATGAAAGCTGTCATTTCTGTTTATCCTCACCAACCAGCTTTCATTTTTTAAAAGCAGGCGTTCAATGCCTAATAGATGACAAGGAGATTTTATTCGAGAAGACTTCTGTGATACGATGAGAGAACTGACTTGAGGGTTTTGCGTTTTATCGCAAATGTTGTGGTTAGTAAGAGTCACCATCGACTTTTCTTTAATCCAAAAAGGAAAGGTGAAAAAGCACAGGAAAGACCTTTGAGATTGTTTCTTGAGTTCGGGGGGTAGATTATGAAAAGGGAAGGTATTAGCACCCTTTTCATCCATGGTTTTTCATGGGATCTTAGTTACTTGCTAGATCACTTGCTTTTTGTTTGAAATTGTTCTTTGTGTGGTTTTGAAAGTATTTTGTAAAAGAGGCCATTTGTTTAGGCAACCTTGGTAATGATTCTCGTTCTTAAGAATGTATAAAAAGATGTTTGTCCTTTTGAAAATGTTTTCAATGTTTGTAAAATGTTTAGAAATTTGTGTGTTTGTTTTGAAAATAGCAAGGATAGTTGTTTGAAAATAGAGCAAGTAACTATAAGTAATCTACCTACTCAAATGTCTTTCTTGTTCATTTTCTATTCCTTTGATATTGCTGTCTTACCATTGATTTGGTAAGCAACCCTATCTTTGGATGTAAACGGGACGAACGTGGGGCATCGTATAACTATGATTAGCAATGTCTCAAAGTATCTTAGCATTTTTGAGGGACCAAGATCATTTTTGTAAGGCAACTTTGAATAGCGTCATCGAGGGACTATGATCTTATACTTGTTTGTTTTGCCAAGATACTTCGCATGCGTAATATGGCTATTTTATAAGGCAACCAAGTGGAGAAACCCTAAGGGTGCTTGTGTGTTAATGTGTTATTTTCATGCTTTGATTTTGTCTTGCATTTAGCTTTTTCTATTTGTTTTGTTTTGATCTTACCATACAAACCCTAATTACTAACATGGCATGTAAAGCGGTAAATTGCGTAATGTAAAGATTACTAAGCTATTACAATAATTCCTGGGAGGGGGGAATACAAATTTGAATGGGGATTTGCAAGAATGTAAATCTAAATAAATTATTACAACCAAATCGAATTTGTACGAATATTAGAATAAACAACATACAATATTTAAATATGCAATGATATATACATGCAAGAAAAGATTTTTGTTTTATTTTTTTATGTGAAAAGGAAATTTAACCTAATCCTAAAAATATAAGGAAAAGAAATTAATTCTTTAAAAAAAGGTTAACCCTAATTTCTAGTTTAAAAGAAAATAAAGCTTTTATGTATTTTCTATATTAAAAATAATAAATAATATTGTATGAAAATATTTAATTTTTATATGTTAAAATAAATATTTACAAATATATATGTAAAAATATAAAAGAAAAGATAAGAATATATCTAAATTTATTTTTTAAAAATTTATTTAAGAAAGGTAGTTAGTATATATTGAAGATAAAATATATTTTTCATGAAAAATAACATAAAATAAAATAAAAATACAATATTATCATATTTATATTTTTTTAGGATTTTTATGTATTAAAGAAAATATTTAATTAACAAAAATGAAAACAAAAATAAATAAATAAAAATATATGAAAATAATGGGCCAGGGGGTATCCTGAGCAATCAAAGGGTGGATGTTAGAATAGGCCCAGCGTGGAGGCCCAAACCTGCAAAACAAGCCAAAAACAAAAAATGGAAAAATGTGAAAAAACAAAAGGTAGCGCCAAGGTTCGAACCCAGGACATGGGTCTCACCAGCGTGCTACCTTGCCACTGGGGTGGCTATACATCCGTTGATTTAAGTGAAACAAAAATAACATAACATGAAACGCTTCCATGACCCTGTACTTCATCTTCTTCCTCTAGCCATCCAGATGCTCTGTAACTTTCTCATCTCTCAATAAAAATGAAAGCTGATAACATGAATGTTGTAGCATTTTGTCTCATGATTCTAACCATGTAAATCATGTAATCTAACAATCAAAGATCAAGATGAATTTTAAAAGCCCTAAATCTAAACCTAATTTTTACAGGAATTTGAACTTCAAAATTCTCTCAACTCAGGCCAAATAAATGCAAGATATATACATGTACAACTTCGTAGAAATGAGGTCTACATTGTTTATTCATAAATCGTGGCCAATGGATGCCTGTATGAAGAGATAGAAGTTGAGATTTTTACCTCTTTCAGTTGAAATCATGGATGGAGTTGGAGTGAGTTTTATGAAGGCCTGATGATTGCTTGAGCTTGCTTAAGCCTCCTTGAGTGTGTTTCAATCCTTGCCTTGCTTTGGAAGTGCCTAGAACTCTCTATCCAAGTCAACCTGCAAGATTTAAAAACAAAAATAGCAGATGATGGGGAAGGAGTTACAGTATAGGGATGAGGGTCTGGATCAGTTAGATATCAAGTAGGTAAAGTGTTTTGATGATTGAAACTTGAAACGCATGAGCCAAATGATGAATTGCTATGCTTATGCAAAAACTGCAAGTTTTGACAATTTTTTGGTGAAAGGGAGTTTGGAAGTGTTTCAGGCCTCTAGCAATCCTCCTTTATGTTGTAATGAGTTTGTATATTTGTATGGGATAGGTTTCAAGTCAGTTCTCCAACAAATTTTTCAATCCTAGCCTGTTTGCACACTTTCTTGCTTTTGAAGCAAAGTGAAAGGACAAGGCTTTACATGCATGTACTGGCTTGCTTAGGGTTGGTATAAGTCTTTTACAATTTTCTTTAGGCCTGTAAGACTCGTATGTGCAATGGAGATAGGTTCAATGCTTAAGAATTGGAAAATTGCAAAAGTGAACCTTTTTCAAAATGGCAATGGCCACTTTATGCCATTTATGGAATTACAACTTGGACAATGGCTCTAGGGCTTGGATTAAAGCTTTGTCAACTGAGTAAGAATTAAATTATGGAGTAAGAAACAATTTTAAGACCTATAAATCATGGATTAGGCAGCATAGGTACTGATTTGAAAATTGTTCTTCATGAAATGGCTTGAATCAAAAGTGAGAAATTGCCAACTTTCTCTCTTCGATTCTCCCTATTTAAAAATGATCTTGAAGAGTTATTCGACATTTTGGAAAGATTGAAATGTGATATATAACTCATATTTCAAATGTATTTCAAGACTCCTCTTGGAACTAGGTGAAAAATTGCCATGAAGTTGGGTCCAAAACCTGCCTAAATTAGGGCAAAATTTCACTAAGTTATCTAGTTCATGAGCATGTATTCACAAAATTATATCTTAATATCCAAGCATCTTTAGAGAAAATTGTGTGAAGAAAAGTTGTAGATTTCATGGAGGTCTACAACTTTCGTGTTGAGGACTTCCTTTGAAACGTCTTGTATCATGGTGCAAAAATGGCCTAAAGTTGAGGAAAAAAATAAGAAATTTTCTATACTTGGAAAAATTTCTAAGTTAAGAAAATTTCCAATTTTAAACCCTAATCTTAAATCCTTGATTTCTTGATGAAAAGGTTTCACATTTTGACATATTTTGATGAATTGTGACCCTTGGCACTTGATTTTGACAAAAAAGTCAAAGTTTGACTTTTCAGTGTACAATTGACTTTTGATCAGTTGACTGCAAATTTCATCTGTCTATCAATGAAATTGAAATGTTTTGAACCATGTAATTAGGTCAATATGATGCAATTGAATCCTTGGAATAATTCTTTAACTCAATTGGTCATTTGCTAGGTAAAAAATCAGAAATTGCCCTTCCTCAGTCAAAACCCTAATTTTGACTATTTTGCCCTTTTTGATGATTTGATCAAATTTCTTGAGGAATTGTGATCCAAACTTGATCAAATGATACATATGAGTCTAAAATGTTGATGTTGATAAAAAATTATGAAGTTTGACTGTAAATGGGCCATGGTTGACTTTTTCCCCAATACAACTAATTTTTAGGTCAACTATCAATTGACTGATCAAAAATGTGGTTCAAGGCTTGAAACTTATCATGAGTAATCTTAGTGGTCCATAATGATGTTTAAAAGTCATATGAAGCATTGATAGCCCAAAAATCCTTATGCAAACTCAAACCCTAATTTTGGGTCAACAGTGTAAGATGAGATGTCTTAAGCTGACCAAACCCTAATCCGGTCTTGAGTCAAAGAGTTCTTGTGAGAAAAGTATTGATAAATGAGAGGGAAAATTTTGGGGTACAACAGCTGCCCCTGTTCAATCTTCTTAAACCTGAAGAGTTAGATTGACGAGCTTTGCCATTCGTGACTCGAAGGTGAGAGGACGATTAGACACTAGAGTGCCTAGAAATTTGCACTCGATGATGTGTAGTTGAGGTAATGGGCTTAAAGATGCCATTTGGAGTAGTGATAGAATCTTGTTGGAGATGGGCTTGTTAGATGCCATCCAAGAATGTTTATTGAATCGCAGGTTGTAAGCTGAAAGAATGAGTATCAAAATTGCGTCTGTGTTTGGCGCGTGTCTAAACTGTATCTGGATTTGAACTTTGAATGAGTATCTGAATGGCATCCGTGTCTGGAGCGCATCTATACTGTATCTAAAAGTTGAATCTGAATGAGTATCATAATGGCATCCATGTCTGAAGCGTATCCGTAATGTATCTGAAAGTTGAATCTGAATGAGTATCAGAATGGCATCCGTGTCTGGAGCATATCCGTACTGTATCTGAACTTGAAATCGGAATGAGTATCAGAATAGCATTCGTGTCTGGAGCATATCCGTACTGTATCTGAACTTGAAATCTAAATGAGTATCATAATGGCATCCGTGTCTGGAGCGTATCCGTACTGTATCTGGAAGTTGAATCTGAATGAGAATCAGAATGGAATCCGTGTCTGGAGCGTATCCTTATTGTATCTGAACTTGAAATCTGAATGAGTATCAGAATGGAATCCGTGTCTGAAGCGTATCCGTACTGTATCATGATTTCCTATTGTTAATGATAACTGTTAATCTTATCCTGAAAAGAGTAAAATGTTAGCTGAAACACAAATTTATGTTTCATGAAATGTATAATGCAATGTATTTGCTTTATCAATGTTTATGATATGTGGAGTAATGTATGCGCATGTAAGCTGATTGGCTGTATTGATGTTTGATTGAGGAAAATAAATCCTTGAATACTGTTGAAGATATGTTGAAATTTCCATGTCTTGAAGTTGAAGTACTGACGAGAGAAGTAAATTCAATGCCATGTACTGCTTGTAAGATCTGTTTGAGGAATCTTGAGAAATTTGATGATTTCTACCAGGGATTAATAATTTGAAATTTATTCCGTTGGGGATTTAAATGACGTACTGTGGGGATTTCTTATGGAATAGCCTAGAGACATTTTCCTGTCCTTTCAAGCTATCAGTAATTGTCTTACTCATTTTCTTTATTTGTAAACAGTAATTATGTTCAAATGCATATGTTCATTAATGAATCATTGGACGTTTTTGCAAATAAAACACTAGTGTAGAGAAAAGACAGATGGTTTTTTGCACTTTCAAAGGGGTATCTTTGTATTGACTTTGAATAAGTATTTTGTACACAGGGGACAAACATTCTAGTAAGAGAATGGTGCCATAAAACAAGAAAAAATTATATAAAGAAAGATAGCTATGTGTAATAATCCCATGCGGTTCCCATTCTGCTATAACCTTCATATCTCCGAGTATCTTGTCTATTTTACTTGTCCGCAGATGATTGAATTGATCATAAACTCCGAGTTTGTCAGTGGAAGCCAAAGTTTGTCCACAAAGTGATCCAACGGGACATAGTCATACGCTTTAATTCCCTAACTTTTTCCTGGACCGCCCTTTCGGGTTTTCAGTCCACTGGGAAACCCTTTTTTGCCCAAGTTTCCCTTTCGGGTTTTCAACTTGCCGGGTGTACAGATTTTTTTGTTTTATCCCTAATTTTTTCCCGAACCTTTTCGGTTCGTCAGGATGCCCTTGTTTTGCCTAGGTGTATAAACCTATCGGGTCTCTTATGTGTAGTATCTTTTGACTATATCCGCGTTCGCAGGGTGTGGCAGGTCGTCGCCGTCCATGGCGGTCAAGATCATTTCCCCACCAGAGAATATGTTCTTGATTACAAATGGTCCTTCATAGGTAGGAATCCATTTGCCCCTGGGATCACTTTATGGCAAGATGATACGTTTGATCACTAGATCCCCAACTTGATATACTTGGCATCTGACTTTCTTGTTGAAGGCCTTGATCATCCGTTTTTGATACATTTAACCATGGCAAACATCAGTAAGTCTCTTTTCATCAATTAAGTTCAGTTGATCAAGTTGAGTCTGGATCCAATCGTCTCCACTCAAACCTGCATCCTTCATAATCCTTAGGGAGGGGATCTGAAACTCAATAGGCAAGACAGCCTCCATTCCATATACCAAAGAATAGGGTGTTGCTCCAGTTGACGTGCGAGTCGTGGTACGATACCCATGGAGAGCGAATGGTAGCATCTCATTCTAGTCTTTGTACGTGACTGCCATGTTTTGTATGATCTTTTTAATGTTTTTATTTTTAGCCTCGACATCACCATTCATCTTTGGCTGATAGGGGGAATAATTGTGATGCTGAATCTTGAATTGCTCGCACAAGGCGGTGATCATAGTATTGTTAAGATTTGTACCATTGTCAGTGATGATCCTTTCCGGGATACCGTACCGGGAAATGAGATTTTGCTTGATGAAGCGGGCAACAACATTCTTAGTAACGGAAGCGAAGGAAGCTGCTTCGACCCACTTTGTAAAATAGTCAATGGCCACTAGGATGAAATGGTGTCCATTGGAGGCTGTAGGCTTGATCTCTCCAATCATATCAATTCCCCACATAGCAAAGGGCCAAGGAGCCATCAAGACATTCAGAGGAACCGGAGGTACGTGCACCTTGTCAGCATAAATTTGACACTTATGACAGGTCCGAGAGTGTTGATAGCAATCTGCTTCCATGGTAGACCAATAATAGCCTGCCCTTAGGATTTTCTTTTGCCATCGTATGCCCACTGGAGTGAGTGCCAAATGTACCTTCGTGTAATTCAGCCATGATCTTTTCTGCTTCAATCGTATCCACACACTGAAGCAGAATGGAGTCATGATTATGTTTGTACAGGATGCCATTATTAAGGAAGAACTTCACAGAGAATCTCCTTAAGAACTTCTTATCGTTGATTGAAGCTCCTTCTGGGTATTCTCGAGCCTCGAGATACCTTTTGACTTCATGAAACCAGGGCTGGTCCACTACCTCTTCAGTATTAATCTCGTGACAATGTGCTAGTTCATCCATTCGTTCGATGGTGATCTGGGGAGCTTCGTTATCCCAATTAAGTTTAAACATAGATGACATTGTGGCTAGAGCGTCTGCTAGCTGATTTTCTTCTCGCGGGAAATGCTCGAAGGTAATCTTCTCAAAATGTGGTAGCAATGTCAAAACATGTTCTTTATAAGGGATGAGGTTTGGGTGTTTAGTGTCCCATTCCCCTTTGATCTGACTGATGACCAAAGTTGAATCTCCAAATACATATAAAGATTTGATTCCCAAGTCTATGGAAACCCTGAGACCAAAGATGCATGCTTCGTACTCTGCCATGTTGTTTGTACAGTTGAAGCAAAGTTTGTCTGTAAAGGGAGTATGAGACCCTTCTGGAGATATGAGTACAACGTCGATACCATTACCAAGTGCATTGGATGCCCCATCAAAGAACAGGGTCCATCGGGATCCTTGTTCAGGTCCGTCGTATGGCCTAATTTCTTCACAGTTGTCTAATGTCATGATGTCTTCGTCCGGGAATTCAAACTTCATGGACTGATAGTCTTCTACAGCTTTATGAGCAAGATGATCAACTAATACACTGCCCTTTATAGATTTCTGGGTAGTATACTATATGTCATATTCTGTTAGGATCATCTGCCATCTAGTTATCCTCCCAGACAGAGCAGGCTTTTCGAAGATGTATTTTATCGGATCCATCTTAGATATCAACAAGGTAGTATGAGTCAATATATACTGTCTTAGCCGGCGAGCAGCCCATGCCAGAGCGCAACAAGTTTTCTCGAGCAGTGAATATCTGGTTTCACAGTCGGTAAACTTTTTGCTCAGGTAATAAATAGCATGCTCTTTTCGGCCAGACTCGTCATGCTGCCCCAATACACACCCCATTGAGTTCTCTAAAACGGTCAGATACATGATCAGTGGTCTTCCCTTGACTGGTGGCATCAAAATAGGAGGCTCTTGTAGGTACTCTTTGATTTTGTTGAAAGCAGTCTGGCATTCATCATTCCATTTGACTACTTGATATTTCTTCAATAGTTTAAAGATTGGCTCACAAGTAGCTGTTAGGTGAGAAATGAATCTGGCAATATAGTTCAGGCGTCCTAAGAATCCTCTGACTTCCTTCTCAGTACGAGGAGCATGCATTTCTTGTATTGCTTTAACCTTGGCAGGATCAACTTCAATACCTTTGTTGCTGACGAAAAAGCCTAGGAGTTTACCGGACCGTACTCCAAATGTGCACTTGTTTAGGTTCAACCTTAGTTTATACTTTGTCAACCTCTCAAACAGCTTTTGCAAGTGATTAAGGTGTTCTTCTTCTGTTTGTGATCGGGCTATCATATCGTCTATGTAGACCTCTATTTCATGATGTATCATGTCATGGAACAAAGCTACCATGGCGCGCTGATAGGTTGCCTCATCATTCTTCAGTCTGAATGGAATCACTTTGTAGCAGAATGTGCGCCACTGTGTGACAAATGTAGTTTTCTCCATGTTCTCAGGTGCCATTTTGATTTGGTTGTAACCTGAGAATCCGTCCATGAAGGAAAACACTTTGTGATGGGACGTATTGTCAACCAGGATGTCTATGTGGGGAAGTGGAAAATCATCTTTAGGGCTGGCCCTATTCAAGTCTCTATAGTCCATACACATTCGTACTTTGTCGTCCTTTTTAGGCACAGGAACAATGTTGGCTACCCATTGAGGATAGGAAGTGACAACCAAGAATCCAACATTGAATTGTTTCATGACTTCCGCTTTGATCTTCTCTGACATGTCAGGTCTCATGCGGCGGACTTTTTGTTTTACTGGTGGAAAGTCTTCTCTTGTTGGCAGACGATGTACCACGATGTCTTCATCAAGTGCTGGCATGTCTTCATATGACCAGGCAAAGATCTCAACATAATCATGCAACAACTGAATCAGACGCTCCTTAACACTAGGCTCCAGATTGGCACCCACCTTGACCTCCTTTATATCCTCCTTGGTACCCAAGTTGATTGTATCCACTGGTTCCTCATGAGGTTAAATATCTATTTCCTCTTATTGTAATAGTCTGGCCAATTCCCTTGGTACTTCACAATCTTCCTCACCTTCGTCTTCGACTTGGTAGATTAGATCCTCAGAGTCACAAAAGGCCATAGCAGTATCGTTACCCATGGGATCTGGAATGGAGGGGTACCTGCATTTGTGAGTGTGGGTGTGTGTAAGGGTATATCCATCTTTAAAACTAAAATGTAAAAGAAAAACAACGAGCACAAAAAGTTTGTATGTGAAAAACGTCCATTATTCATTGAATGTCATATGAAGATGAAATAAAAACCCTTACAAATGGACCACTGTGCATCGGGCAAGACACAAGGTTTTAAATGTGTGAATTGTTTGTGAATATTACAAGTCCAACAAAAATGTAAAAGATAAATTACTGAGGGATGAAAGTTATTGGGACAAAGTCTCTGGCTTCCTAATTGTAAAGTCCTCCGTTGACAGTAAGGAATATCCAATCCTCCAAGCTGCAATCCTCTTCACCATCTTTCACTGCATTTACCTCTCGATTGCTAATCTTCAAGGGTGGCCCTCCAACATGGGCACGACGCACAACCTTCTGAGCACTTGAAGTAAACCCTAAGCCAAACTTGTCAGATATATACGGAATGTACGGAAGTTGCCCCCAGATGGTGCATCCACCTCCTCTACTACTGCCTTGGCATCCTTCAGAGATGACATCCAGAGTGGAGGTCTTGTGATCTTGGGGATCTAGGATACCGCCTTGGTTACTGCTACCTCTTGAGAGACTTCTTCGAAATGTTGAAAAGGAGTTTCAATGAACTTGCAGTCCAATTCCACATACTGGAAGGAATTGAGGTGGCTAATCATATACTCTTCCTCTCCGTGGATAGTGATAATCTTTCCATGGACCAGATATTTCAGCATCTAGTGTAGTGTGGAGGTGACAACACCGACATTATGGATCCAGGGCCGTCCTAGCAGACAGGAGTAAGAGGGGCGGATGTCCATTACATAGAAAGTTGAGTTGAAAGATTGAGTCCCAACCTCTATGGGGATGTCCACCTCCCCGTGAACCATCCTATTTGAGCCATCAAATGCTCTTACGACTATGTTACTGGGTTTCAACGTCAGTCCTTTACAGTCTAGTCTGTCAAGAGCTTTCTTCGATAAAACATTCAAAGATGAGCCAGTGTCCACCAAGACATGGGCCAAAGTTGTTCCTCTACATTCCACAGAGACATGCAGTGCCTCATTATGCTTTCTCCCCCTTGGTGTCAAATCAGTATCAGAGAAGCCTAGGCTGTTATCCGCCGACAAGCTGGCCATGCAATCTTAAAATTGGTCAGCTGATGTCTCTTGAGGCACATGGGTTGTCTTCAGAAACTTTACCAGAGCCTTCGCATGTGCCTCTGAGCACAGTAACAATGCTAGCATGGAGATTTTGGAGGGAGTTTTCCCCAACTCTTCAACTACGTCGTAGTCGCTCTTCTTTATTATTCTCAAGATCTCCTCCGTTTCCTTCTTGGAGGTTTCGGGGATAGTCAATGGTTGAGCCTTCATCCGGATAGGCTCTTCTTGAATACTTTTTCCTCGAATTTCAGCAGTAGGAGTGTTGGTAGGGATAACAGCAGGGGTTGTATCGTCTTTGTCATTAGGAGCACTTGCATATATGATTATTGGTACGGAGGTAACCTTTGGAATAACCACGGGACCAAAAACTTCCTTTGAAGGGGCAATTTCTGGAGAGAAGATTCTACCGCTTCAGGTAATCTTACTGGTTCCAGCAATATTGCTAATGTCATAGTCTTCTTCTTCGGAGCTTATCTCTTCGACGGCCAGCCCATCTTGTTTGATACCAAGGTAGTAGATGTCTCCACCGTAATTCCACGGTACTGTTTTGTCTGATTCATACGGGACCGGCCCGAGCATTGTGATTATAAGAGGAGTAGTTTTAGGAACCGATGTAATCCTAACGGGTCTTTTGGGGACCCTGGAAGGATTGGAGGAGATGGTTATGATTGAAACGTCTTCAACAAGAATAGATGAAACAAGAGCACTTTCAAACAGAATCTCTTGGTTGTCTATCAAGCGTTAAATGCCCGTCTTCAACAAAGGGCAAACAGTTGGCGAGGATAAGCAAAGATGACAGTCTTCATTACAACCCGGGAATACACCAACTTTTAACAAGTTTATCTTAATGATTGGGAGTGGGGTCAACAGTTCATCAACTATGGTAGCGAACAAATCTTCTTCGATAGAATTGGTTTTGTGACCATGCCTAGGCATAGGAGCAGAAATGACGTTTGGCTTCTCGGGTGCATAAAACTCACTCTCTTTTGCATCAATAAGGTCTTGAATTTTGTTTTTTAGGGCCCAATAGTTGTTAGTGTCGTGACCCGAACTTTCGGAATGATATGCGCATCTGGCATTCGGGTGATAATAAGGGGACACTGTGTTGGGGTTCTTTGGAACTTCCTTCAGAGTTGTCAAATTAGATTTCAGAAGATGTGGTAAAACCTGGGCTAGAGTCATATTAATTCTAGTGAATTGTCGGACTGGCCTTTCCACCCTCGGTTGGTTATTTCTTGGTTGATCAGATGTAGGCTTTGGGATTATAACAACTCATACCATTGGTCGGCGTTCAGCTCTCCCTTGGTTCCTTTATGGATAAGCAGCAGATACCTCCTTCTTCCCAGTGAAAGGCTTTCTCACAGCCGTAGAGGCAGATGAATCCTTCTGAATCTTTCCACTTTTTATGCCAGCTTCCACCCTTTCTCCGGTTAGTATTAACTCAGTAAATCCTGCAGATGAGCTTCCAATCATATGGTTGAAGAAAGGGCCCGATAGAGTGCCTAAGAACATATCCACCAACTCCCTTTCAGACAGAGGGGGTTGAACTCTTCCAGCTAGATCTCTCCACTTCTGCGCGTAATCTTTAAAACCCTCATTTGAAGCCATAGCCATACTCTGAAGTTGAGTACGGGTAGGCGCCAAATCTGCATTATACTGGTATTGCTTATAGAAAGCTGCGGCAAGATCTTCCCAGTTGTGGATGTCGGCCCTTTCCAATTGGTAAAACCAATCGAGTTGTGTTCCAGATAGGCTATCTTGGAAAAAATGGACCCACAAGTCTTTATCGGTGAAGTGCGGCTGAATCTTTCTCACATATGATCGGAGGTGCATCTTAGGACATGACACCCCATCATATCTTGCAAACAACGACACTTCTAACTTTGGTGGGATCACAATTCCCGACACTAGTCCCAATTCTTCAAAGTCTAGACCTGGCACCTTCTGTATTTCCACAACGCTCAAACGTTCCTCAAGATGTCTGTATTTATCATCTGCCGGAGGATACTGTTCTTCAGAGTAGTCTTCCTCTTTTTCCTCCTCTTCAGATTCTGACGGAACCGCTGTTTCTTTTCCTTTTTCTTCTCCTTCCCCGGAAGTGGTTGCAAAATTAAAGGTTCTTTTAGTTTTTCCCTGAAACCTTCTTCCCATGTTCAAGACCCCAGTGGCCTTCTTTGTTTTCTTCTTTCTTTCTTCAGCTAACAGAGTCTTCAACTCATCTTGCCCCTTGGCTAGGGTCATGAGTAACTGTTGAAACTGCATGTTTTGAACTTGAAGATCTTTGACCATTTGTTCGAGACCCATCTTACTGAAATAAACAGTAGAGAGATGAGGAATCTTGTTGCAAAAGACCTGTTTATGTCATGATGAATGATGTGTGCATATGTAATGTTTTCAAGGATTTTAAAAGATTCAAGTTCATTTTAGACAAAGAGAAACACACGTTATATTAATAAGATAGAGTTTGAATACATCAATTCCCATTGGGATAAATAATACAAAACTCTAAGATAAAAAAGTAGTGCGCATCCTCTTTGGTGCAATGTAGGCATTTAGAGTCTGCTCCTCATGAAGTAGCCTAGTGAGCTCCAAAACCTTCTTCTCGCTTGCGTAGAATTGGGCTTCGAAAGTATCTCACTCTCCTTTGAGCTGTATCCAATCCCTTTGTAGGTCTTCAAGAGATGTGGGCATGCCAGGATGTAGGATAGTGTATGGAACTTATCCTTCCTTAACAGGCTCAATAATCACCGGGAGAATTGAAGGATAAGGCATCATAAGACTTTGAGCGTGGGTTCGTACCCACTTGAGGTAAGGCTTAAGGAGGATGGAATTCTTGTGTCCCAAAGTCTTGCTATCCACCTTGTTTAGCATCCTCCAAGCTCGGATGAATCTCTGGCGAAGACCTTGATCGTCGTTGTCGTAGTCGAATACCAAGCCTTGAATCAGCATCTCATGCGGGCCATCCCTTCGGGCATAACCAAACTGTCTTAGAGCTAAGCATGGGTTATAGGTGATTCCTCCCATAATTCCAAGTAGATGGACATTAGTGAATTCCCCACAACGGTCAATAATGATAACATTCTCTTTGGATCGGGAACACCAATGAATATCTGAATGTTTGAGCGTCATTAACCTTTGTGACCACCTCAAACCTTGCTCATTCTTTAAGACTGATTGGGGAAGATGAGAAATAAACCATCTTTCCAGGAGAGGAGTGCAACACATAAGGACACCTCTTTTCCTCATTGTACGAGTGTGAAAAGAGTGTAGGATATCCCCTAGCAATGTAGGCACCGAATTGTGTGACATGAAGATTTTAACAGCACTCACAACTATGAGTTGGTCAGGATTGGGGAACAAGACCATCCCATAGATAAGAAGAGCCACAATTTCCTCAAAAGCTTGCAAGTCTAAGGAATTCCAACAGCTTTGGGCTTTCTCAAACAGGAACTTTTCTAAGAAGCCTTTGACACCACTTCTAGTTTCCCAATGGGTTGTGACATCAGATGAGTGCAAGTGCAGGGCTTGAGCAATCTCTTCTGGCTTTGGGTCTCTTTCCGTACCGTTGAAAGGTAGTTGATTGAGAATGGGAATCCTCAAGAGTTGAGAGAATTCTTCCAAAGTAGGCACAAGCTGATAGTCGGGAAATGTGAAGCAATGGTGCAAAGGGTCAAAGAACTGGAAGAGCACCTTCATCATATCCTCCTCTGTGTTAGAGGTGACCAAGTTGAGTAGACGACCATGCCTCTCTGTGAATGGAGAGTTCTCAGGGATCCTTGAAGCTAGCTCCTTGAGTTGTGGAGGAATTCTTACAAGGTTGATTTGGATAGTTTTCCTACAAAGTGGATCCATATCCTACAAAACAAGAACAAAGATGAATCTCCAAAATCCTTGAAATGGTTAGTGATGCATATATGATACTCATGATGTCCATGATGTTATGCACAAATATGTATATACAAACAAAACAAACAAGTTCTTAGTTTAGGCTTGCATGGGGTTTTATAGGTAAGTACCCTCTTGAAGTTAAGTTGGCTCAACCTGTCCTAATAATAGTAATCGGGTTCTAAGGAGCTCAATATCACCTGATTGTTTCCTTGGTCATTGTTTCAGCTCAAGCCTCTTTAATGGAGACCGAAATATCCCAAGAAACCAACCCTCAATGAGTGTAGTATCGAGTATCTACCAACTTAAGACTGCATCAAAGCCGGTCATCTCACTACATCTTAAAGGCCAAGTTGGTCAAGTAAAGGGTTCTAGAAGTTCATTAGTGCTGCATGACATGACTCAGTGGCCCCGTATTCTCTTTGATTAACTCAAAGGCTACCACTACCCACAAATATGTCGCACTAATATAGCTATTTCTTAGACCATGTCGGTATACCCCACACAGTTTCCACAACGTATTGCTATTTACCTATAATATTTCCCAAATCCGGGTAGAGGATTCAAACCCAAACAAAGAACCATAATGTAAAGCAAACAAGTCAAACAATGTAAGAAAATAAATATGATCTAGCCCTAAGGTAACCCCGCTTTTATTATAGTCCCCAGCAGAGTCGCCAGTTCTGTGATACGGTGGGAGAACTGACTTGAGGATTTTGCGTTTTATCGTAAATATTGCAGTTAGCAAGAGTCGCACCGACTTTTCTTTTATCCAAAAAGGAAAGGTGAAAAAGCACAGAAAAGACCTTTGATATTGTTTCTTGAGTTCGGGGGTAGATTATGAAAACGGAAGGTATTAGCACCCTTTTCATCCATGGTTTTCCATGGGCTCTTAGTTACTTTCTAGATCACTTGCTTTTTGTTTGAAATTGTGCTTTGTGTGGTTTTGAAAGTATTTTGTAAAAGAGGCCATTTGTTTAGGCAACCTTGGTAATGATTCTCGTTCGTAAGAATGTACACAAAGATGTTTGTCTTTTTGAAAATGTTTTCAATGTTTGTAAAATGTTTAGAAATGTGTGTGTTTGTTTTGAAAATAACAAGGATAGTTGTTTGAAAATAGAGCAAGTAAATAGAAGTAATCTACCTACTCAAATGTATTTCTTGTTCATTTTATATTCCTTTGATATTGTTGTCTTACCATTGATTTGGTAAGCAACCCTATCTTTGGATGTAAACGGGACGGGCGTGAGTCATCGTATAACCATGATTAGCAATGTTGCAAAGTTTCTTAGCATTTTTGAGGGACCAAGATCATTTTTGTAAGGCAACTTTGAATAGCGTCATCGAGGGACTATGATTTTATACTTGTTTGTTTTTCCAAGATACTTCGTATGCGTAATATGGATATTTTGTAAGGCAACCAAGTGGAGAAACCCTAAGGGTGCTTGTGTGTTAATGTGTTATTTTCATGCTTTGATTTTGTCTTGCATTTAGTTTTTTCTATTTGTTTTGTTTTGATGTTACCATATAAATCCTAATTATTAACATGGCATGTAAAGCGGTAAATTGCGTAATGTAAAGATTACTAAGCTATTACAACAATTCATGGGAGGGGGGAATACAAATTTGAATGGGGATTTGCAAGAATGTAAATCTAAATAAATTATTACAACCAAATCGAATTTGTACGAATATTAGAATAAACAATATACAATATTTAAATATGCAATGATATATACATGCAAGAAAAGATTTTTGTTTTATTTTTTTATGTGAAAAGGAAATTTAACCTAATCCTAAAAATATAAGGAAAATAAATTAATTCTTTAAAAAAAGGTTAACCCTAATTTCTAGTTTAAAAGAAAATAAAGCTTTTATGTATTATTTTTGTGTATTTTCTATATTAAAAATAATAAATAATATTGTATGAAAATATATAATTTTTATATGTTAAAATAAATATTTACAAATATATATGTAAAAATATAAAAGAAAAGATAAGAATATATCTAAATTTATTTTTTACAAATTTATTTAAGAAAGATAGTTAGTATATATTGAAGATAAAATATATTTTTCATGAAAAATAACATAAAATAAAATAAAAATGCAATATTATCATATTTATATTTTTTTAAGATTTTTATGTATTAAAGAAAATATTTAATAAACAAAAATGAAAACAAAAATAAATAAATAAAAATATATGAAAATAATGGGCCAGGGGGTATCCTTAGCAATCAAAGGGTGGATGTTAGAAAAAAAACAATAGGCCCAGCGTGGAGGCCCAAACCTGTAAAACAAGCTAAAAACAAAAAATGGAAAAATGTGAAAAAACAAAAGGTAGCGCCAAGGTTCGAGCCCAGGACATGGGTCTCACCAGCGCGCTACCTTGGCACTGGGGTGGCTATACATCTGTTGATTTAAGTGAAACAAAAATAACATAATATGAAACGCTTCCATGGCCCTGTACTTCATCTTCTTCCTCTAGCCAGCCAGATGCTCTGTAACTTTCTCATCTCTCAATAAAAATGAAAGCTGATAACATGAATGTTGTAGCATTTTGTCTCACGATTCTAACCATGTAAATCATGTAAGCTAACAATCAAAGATCAAGATGAATTTTAAAAGCCCTAAATCTAAACCTATTTTTTACAAGAATTTGAACTTCAAAATTCTCTCAACTCAGGCCAAATAAATGCAAGATATATACATGTACAGCTTCGTAGCAATGAGGTCTACATTATTTATTCATAAATCGTGGCCAATGGATGCCTGTATGAAGAGATAGAAGTTGATATTTTTACCTCTTTCAGTTGAAATCGTGGATGGAGTTGGAGTGAGTTTTATGAAGGCCTGATGATTGCTTGAGCTTTCTTGAGCCTCCCTGAGTGTGTTCCAATCCTTGCCTTGCTTTGGAAGTGCCTGGAACTCTCTATCCAAGTCAACCTGCAAGCTTTGAAAACAAAAATGGCAGATGATGGGGAAGGAGTTACAGTACAGGGATGAGGGTCTGGATCAGTTAGATATCAAGTAGGTAAAGTGTTTTGATGATTGAAACTTGAAACGCACGAGCCAAATGATGGATTTCTATGCTTATGCAAAAACTGCAAGTTTTGACCATTTTTTTGGTGAAAGGGAGTTTGGGAGTGTTTCAGGCCTCTAACAATCCTCCTTTCTGTTGTAATGAGTTTGTATATTTGTATGGGATAGGTTTCAAGTCAGCTCTCCAACAGATTTTTCAATCCTAGCCTTTTTGCACACTTTCTTGCTTTTGAAGCAAAGTGAAAGGACAAGGCTTTAAATGCTTGTATTGGATTTCTTAGGGTTGGTGTAAGTCTTGTACAATTTGCTTTAGGCCTGTAAGACTTGTATGTGCAATGGAGACAGGTTCAATGCTCAAGAATTGGAAAATTGCAAAAGTGAACCTTTTTCAAAATGGCAATGGCCACTTTATGCCATTAATGGAATTACAACTTGGACAATGGCTCTAGGGCTTGGATTAAAGTTTGTCAACTGAGTAAGAATTAAATTATGGAGTAAGAAACAATTTGAAACCTGTAAATCATAGATTAGGCAGCATAGGTACTGATTTGAAAATTGTTCTTCATGAAATGGCTTGAATCAAAAGTGAGAAATTGCCAACTTTCTCTCTTCGATTCCCTACTAAAAATGATCTTAAAGAGTTATTGGACATTTTGGAAATCTTGAAATGTGATCTATAACTCATCTTTGAAATGAATTTCAAGACTCCTCTTGGAACTAGGTGAAAAATTGCCATGAAGTTGGGTCCAAAACCTGCCTAAATTAGGGCAAAATTTCACTAAGTTATCTAGTTCATGAGCATGTATTCACAAATTTATATCTTGATATCCAAGCATCTTTAGAGAAAAGTGTGTGAAGAAAATTTTTATATTTCATGGAGGTCTACAACTTTCATGTTAGGGACTTCCTTTGAAACATCTTGTATCATGGTGCAAAAATGGCCTAAAGTTGAGAAAAAATAAGAAATTTTCTATACTTAGAAAAAATTTTAAGTTAAGAAAATTTCCAATTTTAAACCCTAATCTTCAATCCTTGATTTCTTGGTGAACAAGTTTCACATTTTGACATGTTTTGATGAATTTTGACCCTTGGCACTTGATTTTGACCAAAAAGTCAAAGTTTGACTTTTCAGTGTACAATTGACTTTTGATTAGTTGACTGCAAATTTCATCTGTCTATCAATGAAATTGAAATGTTTTGAACCATGTAATTAGGTCAAGATAATGCAATTGAATCCTTGGAATCATGATTTAACTCAATTGGTCATTTGCTAGGTCAAAAATCAGAAATTGCCCTTCCTCAGTCAAAACCCTAATTTTGACCATTTTGCCCTTTTTGATGATTTGATCAAATTTCTTGAGGAATTGTGATCCAAACTTGATCAAATGATACATATGAGTCTAAAATGTTGATGTTGATAAAAAATTATGAAGTTTGACTGTAAATGGGCCATGGTTGACTTTTTCCCCAATACAACTGATTTTTAGGTCAACTGTCAATTGATTGATAAAAAATGTGGTTCAAGGCTTGAAACTTGTCATGAGTAATATTAGGGGTCCATAATGATGTTTAAAATTTATATAAAGCATTGATAGCCCAAAAATCCTTATGCAAACTCAAACCCTAATTTTGGGTCAACAGTGTACGATGAGATGTCTTGAGCTGACCAAACCCTAATCCGGTCTTGAGTCAAAGAGATCTTGTGAGAAAAGTCTTGATAAATGAGAGGGCAAATTTTGGGGTACAACAACTTTTATTCCAACTGTTTCTTATAATGTTGTTTCCATAGTGACCATTTCCGCCAATTCTTCCAGTGTCTCCACCAAAAGACCCGTTAGAATTACATCAGTTCCTAAAGTAGCTTCGTTGATAATTACAATGCCTGGACCAATCCCGTATTCGTCAGACAAAACCGTCCCATGGAATTATGGAGGTGATGTCTACTATCACGGTATCAAGCAAGATTGGCCAGCTGCTGAAAATTCAAGCTTTGAGAAAGTTGACTCTGATATCAGTAACATCACAGGGACTAGCAAGATAACCCGAAGTGGAAGGGTATTCTCTCCAGAAATTTCTCCTCCAAAAGATATTTCTGGACCTGTAATCATTCCTGTTATTGTTGCTCCTCCAAAGGCTATTCCCAATCCTGTAATCATCTCTGCTAATACTCCTGTTGACAAAACTATTGTAGTCCCTGTTATCACCCCTACTGACATTCCTACTACCGAGTCAACCAAGACTCGAGGCAAAGGTATTCTGGTTGAGCCTGTCCGGCCGAAGGCACAATCAGTATCTACCCCTGAGACCTCTCGAAAAGATATGGAGTAAATTCTAAAGATTATAAAAAGAAGCGACTACAACATAGTCGATCAACTGGGGAAAACTCCATCAAAAATTTCCATGCTGGCTTTATTGTTATGGTTCGAGGCTCATGCAAAGGCCTTGGTAAAATTCCTTAAAACTCCCCATGTACCCCAAGAAACATCTACCGATCAGTTCCACGACTGCGTAGCCAGCTTGACCGCAGATAATGGTTTAGGTTTTTCGGATGCTAATTTAACGCCAAGGAGGAGGAAGCATAACGAGGCATTGCATGTCTCAATCGAATGCAGGGGCACAACTTTAGCTCATGTCTTGATTGATATTGGTTCGTCTCTGAATGTGTTGCCTAAAAAGGCTCTTGATAGGCTTGATTGTGAATGATTGACCTTGAAACCTAGCAACCTAGTAGTGAGGGCCTTCGACGGCTCAAAAATGATGGTGCATGGGTAAGTAGACATCTCCATAAAAGTTGGAACCCAAACATTTGATTCAACTTTTTATGTAATGGATATTCGCCCTTCATATTCCTGCTTATTAGGCCGACCGTGGATTCACAATGCTGGTGCCGTTACCTCTATGTTGCATCAAATGCTGAAATATCCGATTTCTGGGAAAATTATCACTGTTCATGGAGAAGAAGAGTATATGGCCAGTCATATAAATTCCTTCAGATATGTGGAATTAGATGGTGAATTTATTGAAACTCCATTCCAGCACTTTGAAGAAGTTCCGCAAACTTTGGTAGTAACCAAAGCTGTTTCTCAAGTCCTAAAGATTACAAGGCCTCCGCTCAAGATGTCCTCTCTAAAAGATGCCAATGCAGTGATAGAAGAAGGTGGGTGCACTATTTGGGGTCAACTCCCAGATACCCCATACAAATCTGAAAATTTTGGTTTGGGTTTCACTTCAGGAGCCCAGAAAGCTGTACGCCGTGCTCGTGCAGGAGGATCACCCTTGAAGATCAGCAACTGCGAAGTCAACACCGTGGAGGATGATGAAGACAACTATAACCTGGAGGATTGGATTTTCCTAACTGTCAGTGGAGGGCTCAGCAACTGGGAAGCTAGAGATTTTGTCCTGATCACTTTTATCCCATTGTAATTTGTCTTTAAATTTTGTCGGATCTGTAATATTAAACAATTCAAACTCTTAAAAACCTTGTGTCTTACCCGAGGCACAATGGTCCATCTGTAAGGGTTATTATCTCATTTCCATATGACATCAATGAATCATGGACATTTTTGCATACAAACTTTGTGTTCTTTGTCTTTCTTTTTTATATTTTTATTTCTTTCAAAGATAGCTATAATCTTACACACACTCACATTCAAAATGTAGATCTACATCCATTCGGGATTCCATGGGTAACAATTCTGCTATGGCCTTTTGTAACTCTGAAAATCGAATCTACCAAGCCAAAGACGAAGGTGAGGAAGATTGTGAAGTGCCAGGGGAACTCTCCAGGTTACTATAACAAGAAGAGAGGACTATACAGCCCCACGAAGAACCAGTGGACACAGTTAACCTAGGTACCAAAGAGGACAAGAGAGAAGTCAAGGTGGGTGCCAATCTGGAACCCAGTGTCAAAGAGCGTCTGATTCAGTTGCTTCACGATTATGTTGAGGTATTTGCCTGGTCGTACGAATACATGCCAGGACTTGATGCAGACATTGTGGTACATCGTCTACCAACAAAAGAAGACTGCCCACCGGTAAAACAAAAGGTCAATCGCATGCGACCAGACATGTCAGAGAAGATCAAAGCGGAAGTCATGAAACAATTCAATGCCAAATTCTTGGCCGTTACTTTCTATCCACAATGGGTTTCCAATGTTGTTCCCGTGCCTAAAAAGGATGACAAAGTACGAATGTGAGTGGACTACAGAGATTTGAACAGGGCAAGCCCTAAGGATGATTTCCCACTTCCCGACATTGATATTCTAGTTGACAATACATCACAACATAAAGTGTTTTCCTTCATGGACAGTTTCTCAGGATACAACAAAATCAAAATGGCGCATGGGGACATGGAGAAAACAACCTTGGTCACACAGTGGGGCATGTTCTGCTACAAGGTTATGCCATTCAGGATGAAGAACGCTGGGGCAACCTATCAGCGTGCCATGGTAGCCCTATTTCACGACATGATACATCATGAAATAGAGGTCTATATGGAAGACATGATAACTAGATATCAAACAGAAGAAGAGTATCTTGATCATTTACAGAAACTGTTTGAGAGGCTAAAGAAATACAAACTGAGGTTGAACCCAAATAAATGCACGTTTGGAGTGAGGTCTGGTAAACTCCTAGGCTTTGTTGTCAGCGGAAAATGTATTGAAGTTGATCCTGCTAAGGTGAAAGTTATACAAGAAATGCCTACTCCTCGTACTGAGAAGGAAGTCAGAGGATTCTTGGGATGGTTAAACTACATTTCCAGATTCATTTCTTACCTAACAACTACTTGTGAACCAATCTTCAAATTACTGAAGAAAGATCAAGTAGTCAAATGGAATGATGAGTGCCAAACTGGCTTCGACAAGATCAAAGAGTACCTGCAAGAGCCTCCTGTTTTGATGCCACCGGTCGAGGGAAGACCATTGATCATGTATCTAAATGTTTTAGAAAATTCAATGGGGTGTGTGCTGGGGCAGCATGACGAGTTTGGCCGAAAAGAGCATGCTATTTATTACCTGAGAAAAAAGTTTACCGACTGTGAAACAAGATATTCACTACTCGAGAAAACTTGTTGCGCTCTGGCATGGGCTGCTCGCCGGCTAAGACAATATATGATTACCCATACTACCTTATTGATATCCAAGATGGATCCAATAAAATACATCTTCGAGAAGTCTTCCCTCTCTGGGAGAATAGCGAGATGGCAGATGATCCTGACAGAATATAACATACAATATACTACCTAGAAAGCAATAAAGGGAAGTGTACTAGCTGATCACCTGGCTCACCAAGCTGTGGAGGACTACCAGTCCATGAAGTTCGAATTCCTAGATGAAGACATCATGATGGTAAACAATTGTGAAGAATTCAGACCATATGACAGACCTGAACAAGGATCTCGATGGATCCTTGTTTTTAATGGGGTGTCCAATGCACTCGACAATGGTATCAATGCTGTACTCATATCTCCTGAAGGATGTCATACTCCTTTTACTGCAAGACTCTGATTCAATTGTACAAACAACATGGCAGAATACGAAGCGTGCATTTTTGTACTCAAAGCTGCCATAGATTTGGGGATCAAATCTTTAAATGTATTCGGAGATTCAGCCTTGGTCATCAGCTAGATCAAAGGGGAATGAGACACCAAACACCCTAACCTTATCCCTTACAAAGAACATGTGTTGACATTGATCCCATACTTTGAGAAGATTACCTTCGAGCATTTCCCGTGAGAAGAAAATTAGCTAGCAGACACACTAGCCATAATGTCATCCATGTTTAAACTTAAATGGGATAACGAGGCCCCCCAGATCACCATTGAACGAATGGATGAACCAACTCACTGTCACGAGATTAATACTGAAGAAGTAATGGACCAACCTTGGTTTCACGAAGTCAAGAGGTATCTCGAGGCTCAAGAATATCCGGAAGGAGCTTCAGTCAATGATAAGAAGTTCTTAGGGAGATTCTCTACTAAGTTCTTCCTTAGTAATGGAATTATCTACAAACGCAACCATGACTCTGTTTTGCTCCATTGCGTAGACAAGGTTGAGGCAGAAAAGATCATGGATGATCTACATGAGGGCACTTTTAGCACCCATTCCAGTGGGCATACGATGGCAAAGAAAATCCTACGGGCAGGTTATTACTGGTTTACCATGGAAGCATATTGCTATCAACACTCTCGAACCTGCCATAAGTTTCAGATTTATGCTAACAAGGTGCACGTACCTCCGATTCCTTTAAATGTCTTGATGGCTCCTTGGCCTTTTGCTATGTGGGGCATCGATATGATTGGGGAAATCAAACCAACAACCTCTAATGGACATTGTTTCATCTTGGTGGCCATTGACTATTTTACAAAGTGTGTGGAGGCAGCCTCTTTCGCTTCCGTTACTAAGAACATTGTAGCCCGGTTCATTAAACAAAATCTCATCTGTCGGTATGGTATCCTGGAGAGGATCATCATAGACAATGATACGAATCTAAACAATACTATGATCACATCCCTGTGCGAGCAATTCAAGATCCATCATCACAATTATTCCCCTTACCAGCCAAAGATGAATGGTGTTGTCGAAGCCATGAATAAGAACATCAAAAAGATCATACAGAAAATGACAGTCACGTACAAAGATTGGCATGAAATGCTACCATTCGCTCTCCATGGGTATCATACCACAACGCGCACGTCAACTGGGGCAACACCCTACTCTCTGGTATACGACATGGAGGATGTCTTGCCTATTGAGGTCCAGATCCCCTCTCTATGAATTATGATGGATGCAGGGCTGCATGAAGAAGATTAGATCCAGAATCGACTTGACCAACTGAACTTGATTGATGAGAAAAGGCTTACTACTATCTGTCAAGGTTAAATGTATCAAAAACAGATGATCAAGGCTTTCAAAAAGAAGGTCAGACGCCAAGTGTATCAAGTCGGGGATCTGGTGATCAAACGTATCATACTACCGCAGGGTGATCCCAGGGGTAAATGGACTCCTACATATGAAGGACTATTTATAATCAAAAGCATATTCTCTGGTGGAGGAATGATCTTGGCCACCATGGATGGCGACGACCTGCCGCACCCTACGAACGCGGACATAGTCAAAAGATACTACACATAAGAGACCCGCTAGGTTGACACACCTAGGAAAAACAAGGGCACCCCGATAAACCAAAAAGGTTCAGGAAAAAATTAGGGATAAAACAAAAAAATCTGTACACCTGGCAAGCTGAAAACCTGAAAGGGAGGCTTGGGCAAAAAAGGTTATTCCGGTGGACTAAAAACCCGAAAGGGCGGTCCAGGCAAAAGTTAGGGAATTAAAACGTATGACTATGTCCTGTTGGATCACCTTACGGACAACCTGCAAGCTCGACGTTTTTGATCAATTCAATCAACTTTGGACAAGGCAACAAATAGATAAGACGCTCAAAGACACGAAGGCTATAGCAAAATGGGAATCCCATGGGATTATTTCACATAGCTATCTGTTCTTTGTATCAAATTTTTATTCTTACGATGACATTCTCTTACTAGAATGTTTGTCTCATTGTACAACAATACTTACTCAAAGTCAATACAAAGACATCCCCTTGAAAGTGCAAAACTATCTGTTTTTCTTTACTCTTATGTTTTGTTTACAAAAACGTCCAATGATTTATTTTTGAACATATGCATTTGAACGTAACTACCATTTACAAATGAACAAAATAGAAAGACAATCACTAGTGGCTTTAAGAGATAGGGAAATCTCTCTAAGCTATTTCCATAAAGTCCCCCGCGGTATGCAGTTTAATCCCTAATGGAACAAACCTTCCAGTTATCCCTGCCCGGTAGAAGCCGCCAAATTTCTCAGGATTCCCCAACAGGATTTTACAAACAGTACACGATATTTCCCTTACAACAAAGTTTATTTCTCTAAGTGGAAATTCATCAACACTTCAAAACATGAAGACTTGCACTCCGCATCCTCAACAGCAGTCGGGGATTTATTTTCCCCAAATCCACAAGCAGTGCAGCAGATTAGCTCACATACGCATACATCGCATCCATATATCATAAACATCGATAAAACGAATGTATCACAATCTCATTGCACCATGCATTTCATACAACATGATTTTGCATATTAGCTAACATTTTACCCTTTTTAGGATAAGGTTAATCAATAGCTACCATTAACAATGTTCAAAGGCTTTTCAGATACAGTTCAGATACGCTCCAGACACGGATGCCATCCTAGTACTCATTCAGATTCAGCTTTCAAATACAGTTCAGATACGCTCCAGATATGGATGCCATCCTGATACTCATTCAGATTCAGATCTCAGATACAGTTCAGATACGCTCCAGGCACATATGTCATCTTGATAATCATTCAGATTCAACTCTCATATACAGTTTAGATACGCTCCAGATATGGATGCCATCCTGATACTCATTCAGATTCAACTTTCAGATACAGTTCAGATACGCTCCAGACACGGATGCCATCCTGATACTCATTCAGATTCAACTCTCAGATACAGTTCAGACACACTCTAGACACAGATGCCATCCTGATACTCATTCAGATTCAGCTCTCAGATATAGTTCAGATACGCTACGGATGCCATCCTGATAATCATTCAGATTCAGCTCTCAGATGCAGTTCAGATACACTCCAGACACAGATGCCATCCTGATACTCATTCAGATTCAATATTCAGATACAGTTCAGATACGATCTAGACACGGATGCCATCTTAATACTTATTCAGATTCAACCTTCAAATACAATTTAGATACGCTCCAGATATAGATGCCATCCTGATACTCATTCAGATTCAACTTTCAGATACAAGTTCAGATACGCTCCAGACACGGACGCCATTCTGATACTCATTCATATTCAACTTTCAGATACAGTTCAGATACGCTCCAGACACGGACGTCATTCTGATACTCATTCAGTTTCAGCTTACAGATACGGTTCAACAATCATTTCTGGATGGAATCTACAAGCCCATCTCCAACAATTTTCCATCATCCCTCCAAATGGCATCTTTAAGCCCGTTCACTATACCATCAACCATCACATCACTGAGTGTAAATTTCTGGGCACTTTAATTTCCAATCATCTTCCACCTTCGAGTCACGAATGGAAAAACTCGCCAATCTAACTCTTAAGGCTTAAGAAGATTGAACAGGGGAAGCTGTTGTACCCCAAAATTTGCCCTCTCACTTATCAAGAATTTGCTCACAAGATCTCCTTTGGCTCAAGATTGCATTAGGGTTGATCAGCTCAAGACACCTCCTTAAGCACTAATGACCAAAATTAGGGTTTGAGATTTCACAAGGATATTTGAACTTCCAATGCCTCATATGACTTTTAGGTATCATTATGGACCCTCAAGATTACTCATGTCAAGTTTCAAGCTTTGGATCACACTTTTGCTCAGTCAATTAAGTAGTTGACCTAAAAATGAGCTGTATTGGGGAAAAAGTCAACTATGGCCAATTTACAGTCAAAATTCATAATTTTTGATCCACATCAACATTTTAAACTCATATGTATCATTTTATCAAGTTTGGACCATAATTCCTCAAGAAATTTGATCAAATCTTCAAAAGGGCAAAATGGTCAAAATTAGGGTTTTAACTAGGAAAGGGAAATTTCTGATTTTTGACCTAGAAAATGATCAATTGGTTTAAGGCATGATCTCAAGAGTCCAATTGCATCATTTTTACTTAATGACATGGCTCAAAATATTGCTCAAGCCCAATGGATTGACAAATGAATTTTTAGTCAACTGTATACTAGAAAGTCAAACTTTGACTTTTTGGTCAAAATCAAATGTCAAAGATCACAATTCATCAAAGTATGTCAAAATATGAAACTTATTCATCAAGAAATTAAAAATCAAGATTTCATTTTGAAAAGTTAAAATTTCTAAACTTAGAAATTTTTCTAAGTGTTGGAAATTTCTTATTTTTTTCACAACTTTGAGCAAAATTTTCACCATGATGAAAGATGATTCAAGAGAAACTTTCAACATGAAAGTTGTAGATCTACATGAAATATACAACATTGCTTTACACAACTCCTTCCAAAAGTGCTTAGATCTCAAGTTATATTTTTAAGAACACATGGTCATGAAACAAAACACTTAGTGAAATGTTTCCCTAATTTGGTCAGGATTTTGACCCAACTTCATGACACTTTTTCATATAGTTCCAAGGGGAATTTTCAAAAGTTATTCAAAGAGAGGTTGTAGAGAACATGACAAGATTTCCAAAATGTCCAAGAACTCCTTGAGATCATTTTTGAGTAGGGAGAATCGAAGAGATGAAGTTAGGGTTTTCACACTTGAATTACAAGTCATTTTGTGATGAACAAGATTCAAAATTCAAACTCATGCTGCATAACCTCTACTTTGAAGGCCTCAAAATTGTTAGGCACTCCATAATTAATTGCTTGCACAACTGTTACAGGTCTCAATTCAAGCATTCAATGCAAGGCCATGCTTTATATCCATTTTGGGAAGAAAGTTCACAATGCCATTTTGATAAAGTAGCTTTTTGCATAAAACTTGTTCTTGAGCCTTGAACTTGTTCTCTTCTGATCATACATGTCTTAAAACTCAAGATAAACTTGTTAGACACTTACAATCACTCAGCCCATGCTTGTACTTCCTCTTGAAACTTGTTTTACCACTTTTCTTGAAAATCAAGTAACATAGCCAGTAGATTGTAACTTGTACTTCTGACTCTCCAAAGCACTCAAGACCTTTTGATTATACATACACAAGTTATTTGCCACAAATCCCACGCATGCTTAAGCCCTGAAAACACCAAGAACACATAATCACCAAAAACACCTAAAAACTTGCCATTTCTGAGTTTTGAATCTAATCTCTAAATTTGCTCGTGTGTTTCGTGGCCTTTTACTTTCAAAAGCTTCTAAATAACATAAACAAACAATCCAACACCTGCAGCACCACTGTAACACCTCCATCATCATCCACCATTTTCAAAAACAACACCTTGCACCTTGACTTCTCTAGAATTCCTCATGCACTTTCAGCTCAAGCTAAGCATCACATTAGCTTCCTGGGAACTTGAGGAAGCTAATACAATAATTGGAACTCACTAAAAGCTACTCAAACTACAAACACAATACCCTCTTGCAAGGTAAGTTTTCTGACTTTTGAAGCTAACCATTGCCCTAAAGCTAACCATGTCCATAATTTTCATTTATTTTGCTTGAGCTTAGAGAATTTTAAGATTGAAGTTTATGAAATTTTTAGGGTTCAGATTAGGGCCATTAAAATTTATGCTTATCTTTGATCTATAATTTTATGGCTTTGCATTTCTGAAATCGTGAGGAAATTTGCTATAAGTTTTCTGTTTACATTTTTCATTTTTGTTGAGAATTGAATAAGATACAGAGGTTCTGGCTGGGCGAGAGGTTGAAGATGAAGTTGGCCTCAGGAACATGTTTACCATATATATTTATGGTTTGATTTATATAAACAAATGTATAGCCACCCCAGTGGTAGAAGCGCGCGCCTGTGACTATAGGGACCTAGGTTCGAGCCCTAGTGGTACCCTTTTGGATTTTTTTTCATATTTCCAGACATTCTGACTTTGTTTTTTTGGCAGTGCTGGGCCTAACAGCTTTGGGCTTGGCTTTTTTTGTTACTTCTGACCCCCTTGTTGGCCTTTCACACCCTGAGCCATTTTTATTTATTTTTCTTTTTCTTATTTTTATTTATTTGTTTTCTTAAATATTTTATCTAATACTAAAAAATAAAATAAAAATAAAAAAACATTAGATTTATATTTTGATATAATTTATTTATTTTTTACATAAAAATTATTTTATTTGATCATACTTTATTTTAGTTTTACTAATTGGTTTGTAAATTTACTTTAAAAAAAACTAGGGTTTTAGTTATTTTCAATTAAAATATATCATTTTAAAACCAAAAAAGACCAAAAACATTTTATAATATTATAAATTATTTTTAAGACAAAAATGACCAAAAATATTCTTCTTATAAACTTAATTTCTTTTTTTTAATCAATCAATAGATTAGGGTTTTATTTGATTTCTTTTCCTAGTAAACTTAGGTTTTACTTTTTACTATTTTAATTAATTATTTTTCTTTTAATTAATTAGGTTAAAACAAAACCCCTTTTCCCTAAAAATCCAAACAAAACATCCATTTTCTTTACATTTACATTCTTGTATATTTATTCATTTCGTACGTTATTTATTCAATTCTTTTATAAATTCAATTTGGTTGTAATAGATAATTAGGCTTTATTTTCTTGTAATCCCCATTTGTAATTTGTACACCCCCTCCCACAAGTATTGTAATAGCGTAGTAATTTTAAATTCCGTGATTTATCGCTTTATATACAAATGCTAGTAATTAGGATTTGTATGGAAAGACTAAAACCAATCAATTAGAAAACCCTAATCAAAAACAAAACCAAGCATGAAAAAAAATACACTTTCACACAAGCACCCTTAGGGTAAAATCCACTTGGTTGCCTTACAAAAAGGCCATATTACGCATGTGAGGTATCTTAGCAAAAACAAGCAAAAAATAAGATCATGGTCCCTCGATGACGCTATCCATGTTGTCTTTCAAATGATCTCAGTCCCTAAAAGAGAATGCTAAGATAACTTGCAATATTTCTAATCATGGTTATACGATGACCCACGCCCGTCCCGCTTACATCCAAAGATAGGGTTACTTACCAAATCAATGGTAAGATAACCATGTCAAAGGAAAGAGGAAATGAACATGAAAAACTTTTGAGTAGGTAGAATGCTCCTAATTAATTGCTCCATTTCAAAACAAAACATCCTTGCTATTTTCAAAAATCAAACACCTACACTTTCAAAACATCTTACAAACTTGAAAACATTTTCAAAAGATCAACATCTTTGTATACATTCTTACGAACGAGAAACTTTACAAAGTTTGCCTAAACAATGACCTCTTTACAAAAATACTTTCAAAAACCACACAAAGCACAATTTCAAACAAAAGTAAGTGACCTAGCAAATAACTAAGAGCCCATGAAAAACCATGGATGAAAAGGGTGTTAATACCTTCCCTTTTCATAATCTACCCCACGAACTCAAGAAATTATCTCAAAGGTCTTTCCTGTGCTTTTTCACCTTTCCTTTTGGATAAAAGAAAAGTCAGTGGCGACTCTTGCTAACCGCAATATTTGCGATAAAATGCAAAACACCCAAGTCAGTTCTCCCACCCTATCACAGAACTGGCGACTCTGTTGGGAAAAATTCTAAAAGTGGGGTTACCTTAGGGTTAGATCACATTTACTTACTTTCATTGTTTGACTTGTTTGCTTTACATTATGGTTCTTTGTTTGGGTTTGAATCCTCTACCCGGATTAGGGATACCTTATAGGTAAGTAGCAATACATTGTGGAAACTGTGCGGGGTATACCGACATGGTCTAAGAAATAGCTACGTTAGTGTGACATATTTGTGGGTACCGGTAACCCTTGATTTAATCAAGGAGAATACGGGGCCAGTGAGTGATGTCATGAAACACTAATGAACTTTTAGAACCTTTACTTGACTAACTTGGCCATTAGGACGTAGTGAGATGACCGATTTTAGTGCAGTCCAAAGTTGGTAGATACTCGATACTACACTCATTGAGGTTTAGTTTTTTGGGATTTTTCGGTCGCCATTAAAGAGGCTTGTGCTGAAACAATGACCATGGAAACAAACCAGTGATATTGAGCTCCTTAGAACCCGGTTACTATTGCTAGGATATGTTTTAAGCCAACTAAACTTCAAGAGGGTACTTACCTATAAAACTCCATGCAAGCCTAAACCTAAGGACTTGTTTGCTTTGTTTGTGTATATTTACTTATACATAACATCATGAACATCATAACATCATATTCATTCACTAACCATTTCAAGGATATTGGGATTTATCTTTGTTCTGTTTTGTAGGACATGGATTCTATTCGCAGGAAAACCATTCAAGTCAATCTTGTAAGGATCCCTCCACAACTTAAAGAGCTAGCTTCAAGGATTCCTGAAAATTCTCCATTCACCGAAAGACATGGTCGTCTACTAAAATTGCTCATCTCGAACACTGATGAAGACATTATGAAGGTGCTCTTTCAGTTCTTTGATCCTTTACACCATTGCTTCACATTTCCCGATTATCAACTTGTGCCAACTTTGGAAGAATTCTCCCAACTCTTGAGAATTCCCATTCTCAATCAACTACCTTTTAACGATACGGAAATAGATCCAAAGCCAGAAGAGATTGCTCAAGCTCTACACTTGCAACCATTTGATGTCACAACCAATTGGGAAACAAGGAGTGGTGTCAAGGGTTTCCTAGCAAGGTTCTTGTTTGAGAAAGCCCAAAACTGTTGGAACTCTCTAGATTTGTAAGTTTTTGAGGAAATTGTGGCTCTCCTCATCTATGGGATGGTTTTGTTTCCAAATCCTAACCAACTCATAGATGTGAACACCGTCAAAATCTTCATGTCTCGTAACTCGGTGCCTACTTTTCTAGGAGACATCCTACATTCTTTTCACACTCTCACTATGAGGAAAAGAAGTATCCTTATGTGTTGGACTCCTATTTTGGCAAGATGGTTTATTTCGCATCTTCCCCAATCTGTATTGAAGAACGAGCAAGGTTCAAGGTGGTCACAAAGGTTGATGACACTCAAACATTCAGACATTCATTGGTGTTCCCGATCCATAGAGAATTTTACTATTGTCGACCGTTGTGGAGAATTCCCTAATGTCACTTTACTTGGCACTAGGGGAGGTATCACCTACAACCCCTTCTTAGCCTTAAGACAGTTTGGTTACGCCCAAAGGGATGGCCCACATGAGATGCTCATTCAAGGTTTGGTATTTAACTACGAGAACAACGATCAAGGTCATCGCCAGAGATTTATCCGAGCTTGGAGGATGTTGAACAAGGTAGATAGCAAGACATTGGGGCATAATAATTCCATCCCTCTTGAGCCTTACCTCAAATGGGTACGAACTCGTGCTCAGAGTCTTATGATGCCTTATCCTTCCATTCTCTCGGTAATCATTGAGCCTATTATGGAAGGAGATGTTCCATACACTGTCCTGCATCCTGACATTCCCACCTCTCTTAAATACTTACAAAGAGATTAGATACAACTCAAGGGGGAGCGAGACACTTTCGAAGCCCAATTGTTCGCTAGCGAGAAGAAGGTTTTGGAGCTCACTAAGCAACTTCATGAGGAGCAAACTCTAAATGCCTACATTGCACCAAAGAGGATGCGTACAACCTTTTTATCTTAGAGTTTTTGTATTATTTTTCCCAAAGAGGCATTGATGTACTCAAACTTTAATTTATTAATATAACATGTGTTTCCTTTTTTGTCAAACAAATTTGAATATTTAAAATCCTTGAAATCATTGCATATGCATATACCATTTATCATAACATAAGAAGGTTTCTTGCAACAAGTCTCCTCATCTTTCTACTGTTTATTTGAGTAAGATGGATCTCGAACAGACGGTGAAGGACCTCCAAGCACAAAATTCTTAGTTTCAACAGATGTTCTTAACTCTGGCCAAAGGACAGGAAGAGTTGAAAACCTTGCTGGTTGAAGAGAAGAAAAAGAAAACAAAGAAAATAACCGGAATTCTAAATATGAGAAGAAGATTCCAAGGACAAGCAAGAAGGACCCTAGACTTTGCAACGCCATCTGGTGAGAAAGACAATCAATATGGGAAAGGCAAGGAAGCAGTTTTCCAGCCAGATTCAGAAGAGGAAGAGGAAGAGGAAGATTATTCTGAAGAACAATATCCTCCAGCCGACGACAAGTATAAGCATCTGGAAGAACAGTTAAATGCAATGGAAATTTAAAAAGTGCCTGGATTGGACTTTGAGGAGTTGGGTTTAGTAACTGGGATTGTCATTCCTCCAAAATTCAAGGCACAAGTGCTTGCCAAATACGATGGAGTTTCATGTCCCAAAATGCATATCCGGTCTTATGTGAGGAAAATACAACCTCATACTGCTGACAAGGATTTATGGGTACACTTCTTTCAAGACAGTCTGTCCGGAACTCAACTTGATTGGTTTTATCAGCTAGAAAGAGCCAATGTTCATAATTGAGAAGATCTGGTTGCTGCCTTTTACAAACAATACCAATACAACACTGATCTTGCTCCCATCCATACTCAACTCGAGAGTATGGCCATGGTTTCAAGTGAAGGCTTTAAAGACTATGCATAAAAATGGAGGGACTTAGCAGGAAGGATCCAGCCTCCCCTATCTGAAAGAGAGTTAGTAGATATGTTTTTGGATACATTATCCGGTCCTTTCTTTAATCACTTAATTGGGAGTTCCTCTACAGGTTTTACCGAATTGATATTGACCAGAGAAAAAGTGGAAGCCGGGATAAAGAATGGGAAGATTCAAAAAGATGCATCCTCTGCTGCTGTAAGAAAACCATTCATTGGAAAAAAGAAGTTGTTGCTATATATCCTCAGAGAAATCAAGATAGGGCTGAACTCCTTTCAATGGTGGGGGCTGTCATGATTCCTAAACCCGCACTTGCTTAGCAAAGAAGCAACCAATCAAGAACGGAAAGACCAATCAGACAGTTCACCCGAATTAATATGAAACTGTTTCAAGTATTGCCACATTTTTTAAGATACAATCTAGTGACTTTGAAAGAAGCTCCAAAGAATCCTAACACAACCTCTCCTCATTATCATCCTAATGCCCGCTGTGCATACCATTATGAGAGTCTCGGCCATGACACTAACAACTGTTGGGCTCTGAAGAACAAGGTACAAGACCTTCTTGAAGCCAAAGAGATTGAATTCGATGCGCCATAAATCCCCAACAGCGTGCTTAGCGTAATTTAGGCAATTTGATGTGTAAAATAAAGAAGTCACGCTTAACGCGCCAGACCGCTTAGCACGGCCTGCTGAGATTTATTTTATAACTTTCATTTCTTCATTTTTTAGGTTATGGTTTTTAGGGTGTTTTTGTTCCCAAATTCCATCAATATCATTTTTTGGTAGATTATCTTAGAAAACAACACTAGGGTTTTGCTTATGAATTATTAGAGGTGGATTTCTCATCGACCGACACTGAAAAATCAGAAGATTTATGGTTTATCTCTTCTCCTCTCTATGTATTTCTCTTTTGTTAGGGTTTTGTTTGTATTTTTACTTTGAACTAATGTATATTTGTCGCCCATGACATTATATAAAACTTGCTTTACTAATCTTTGTCGATTGTTATTCTGGATTTTTGCTTTGTGCTAGGGATTTGAGTTGTTATAGACATATACTTCTTGAATTATTATCTAGGATGATTATCTGTTAGTTCCTGAATTCTGGAGATAGACTTAGAGCTGACATTCACTTAGGGTGTTTGTGATTAATTCCTCTGTGTTGGTTGTGTCACTTTGAGAGATCATCGATGCGAGTAGCACAATTGACTTCTATGTTTTTGAGGTTGGTTGAGAGATCGCCACTGGTGTGATATAGTAAGTTTTTTGTTTGACATGTGATGACATTGATGAATATTGTAGGTTGAGTATAACTGGTCGACAGGTTTAAGTTTATGACGAGTAGAGTATGAAGAAGTGAAAAACATAAGAAGGGGGGTTGAATTGTAAAAACTTGAAATCAATTGCAGTCAACACGGTATTTTTATCCTGGTTCGTTTGATCTCAAACTACTCCAGTCCACCCGTCAAGGTGATTTCGCCTCTCTCCAACGAGGTCTTAATCCACTATATTCAACTGAATATTACAACTACTTTAACAACTGCTAAATCCTTCTTGAGTCAAACCACAACCCGGTTTCTCAAGGAAATACTTTCTTACAGATAATTGAAATCTAAGTGTGTTGAATGTTTTCTACAAAAACTGTTTATCACAACTGTGATACTACACACATTAAGCTTATGAGAACTAGAGTGCTAAAATAATTGAGTAAAGAATTTGATAGTTTTAGCAAACTGTGAGTGAGGATGATGATGAATAGCTTTTGGCGTGTAGAGAGTTATAGAGCATTAGCCAATTCAATCTTCACTGACTTGTTTATATAGCATTGGAAAATGGTACGTTGGAGTCAGTAATTCTGTTTCAATGCTAATAACATTCTTTCCATATTAAGCAGATCTTTGTCTGGAATAATGTCGTTGATAATAAATAGTCTTGAATGCACAGTACCGTTGCCACTAAAACGTGTTCTGGCTTTGGCTTATTTTGACGCTGCTTAGGTGCTGATGAAGTGTTGTTGTCTTGATCAGAGTTCAGATTGTTACGCAAAGATCTGTTCATCAAGCTTCAGCGTAAGCACATGTTGATCTTCTGATTTTGGCATCTGATATAACATCCTCTGATGCTGATGTTGATATTTCATCTTCTGATGCTGATGATGATATTCTCTTGTTGATACCCATCAGAGTTTCTATAAAACAGAATTTAATTTTTTAGGTAGCATATATGTCTTTCATGAATCATACAATTGATATATCTTTGCATTTTGTTATCATCAAAACTTAAACTTAGGGTAGTAGATTCAAACTTTGTTCTAACAATCTCCCCCTTTTTGATGATGACAAAAACTAGATTTTTTCAATTGAAAATCATCGTAAAAAGTATCAGAGATAGCCAAATAGTAAAGAGTATCAGAATTAAATAGGAAGTTATCAAAGATAAGGGATAAAGAGATATCAGAGTTTAGATCGGAGATACTCCCCCTGGATTTATTACTTCCCTGTTTAATTCCATGAGTCTTTCAGGATCAGATCTTTATTGACTTTCTTTGAACATTAGAACATCAGAGCTTCAGTGTATCAGTGATGATTAACTTCTTGTACCTGTAAGCTTATGCAAAACAAAAACATTCAAGTATATCAGAGTGTTAGAATGTTTGAGACTTTTTGTCTCAGTAGTCCGTTATTGAAAAATATCATTCTTGTTCTCCCCCTTTTTGTCAGCAATCAAAAAGTGCAAGTAATTAAAGTGAAAACGATCAGTGCAGAAAACCTCATGTATTTAGTTCAAAGCTTAGAAGATAGTAGAGAAAACATGGAAAGAAAACAGTGAAAAATATCAAGAATGAAAATCTAAGGTTGGGGTGGAAAGCGTGTGAACAGAGCTTCTAGCATGTTCTTTATCTGATCAGCAGTTTCCTTCTGCTGATGCACCATGCTGACAACTGTATCAATCTTGCCATCTTGCACATCCATCCTTTCCTTCATCCTCTAATCATTCTCATCCATTCTTTGCTGCAGACGAATATCATTCTGCTTCAGCTCTTCAAGAGTATGCCTGTCCAAAGCAGCTTGAGAGACATCAGAAACAAGATGCTTCTGAGAGCTTTCTGCAACATCTTCTGCTTGACTAACCTCTTCAGCTCGAGTTGTCTGATCTTCTGCTGGCTGCACTTTTGAAGCTGGACGCTTTTCAGACCATGGCTCACTATCCAGAAGTAGCACTTCCTCCTTCAGCAGCTGACCTTTAACTTCCTTCAGCAGCTTGCTAAAGTTCTGTTGGGCCTGTTCATAGTTGATGTCTTGCAGCTTGAGGGCTTCAGCGCATACCCACATTTTGAATTGTGTCCAGAGTTGGTCTGAAGCAGCAGGATCAATCATTCCAGGACAAACCTGCTTTAGAGAAGCAATCCAATTCTGCAAGCCTGTTTCAAAATTCAAAATGCCAGAGCCAACATCTAGCTGTTTGGGTTTGGGAATGGCTATTTTGTTTTTAAGATCAGCAAGGCGGTCAAGGACTGTGAGTTCAATGAAGGTCTTGCTGTGGTCATCTTTATTTTGTTTGGGAGATGGAGTGGGAGAATCAGAAATGATTATTGGACTGTTTGGAGTATTTGGAGGGGTAGTTTCTGGTGAGGATGGCAGTTGGGGTATGTTTACAGTTGTACCACAAGGCAGCTGAATTGCCAAGGGTTGTGGTTCAGAGGATTGAGGTGAGAGAGGTTCAGGTGATGGAGTTTCAGAGTGTTGAAACCCAGGTTGTGGAGATGATGGTTGAGGTGAAAGTGGATGAAGTTCTGGTTGTGGAGAGGGAGGAGGAATTTCTGGTTGTGGAGAAGGAGGTGGAATTTCTGGTTGCTCTAGTATTGGAGATAGTGTAGTTGTTGGTTGTGGTGAGTGGGGAGTTTCTGGTTGAGTGTTTGGATTTTCTGAGAGGGGAGCGGAAGAATGTTGATCAATTTCAGAAAGAACTTTGTCAAGTTCTGATTCTGTTGATGTTGTGGGTTTTGGATTTTGGTATTTGGTGCGGGATCTCCTGAGAGTTAGTAACTCAGAAGGGTCAGCCTCTGGTTCGGTGTCATCAATGGTTGGTATGGGGATTGGGAGTTCATATGAAGTTGGGGTTAGGATTTATGTTGGAATAGCAGAAGAATTTAAAACATTAACAGCAGATAGATTACCTCTCTTCTTAGGGGTCTACTGGGATGGTCCTTCTGAAGTAGCCTTTCTCTTCTTCGTCTTCTTCACAGTAACTTCTGGATTTTGCTGGTGCAGATCTTTAATGTTCAGAGTGGGATCTGTGCCATCAGCCTTGCAAGCATCCAAGTATCTGAGAACAATGACTGGTTTAGAGTCAATCTCAGAGAATATTGGAAAGTCATCCAAAGGAACTCTTCTGCTGGTGATGTCAGCAAGAGGAGTGACGCTGGGCTCCTTTCTGATATTCTCTATCAGTTTCATTTTCTTCAGATTCTTGGCATTCAGAGGCTTGCCAACAGTAGGTTCAATAAAGCTTAATTCTTGTGCTTCTGTAAGGTGTTCAATCAGCCTATTCTCAGTTAGAATATCTGATATTAACCTGCCAAAGGGTATCCAATCCCTTTTTGTCCTTTCTTCTTCTCTTGTCTCCTTGACACTGGTCCTGAGGTGATTAAACAGAAGATGAGCCAAGTTAATCTTTACCTTCTGATTAATAAAATAGATCAGAAACTGCTGATCTATGTTTATATAATCAGGAGAGCTTGTGGGCTTCCTGTGATTGAAGCACCCCAGAATAATCTTCGCCCATATTCCGTGCTGATCCTTCAAGTCTCTGATTTTGCTGCTGGGAACCCCATGAGTGAAAATCTCTCTTGCAATGACAGCAGCATCTGAGCATCTTTCTGCCATGTCGATACAGCGGATACCACCACCTGTGTATCCAATCAATCTTGCAATGTGATCCTCAGTGATCAAAATCTTCTTTCCCATGATATAGGAGGTAACTTGATGTATTGATGAAGACGCATGAATCCAGAATTCCTTGACCAATACAGGGAACGTTGGACCCACCAACCTATCAAAGTATCTCTCCCATCCTTGTGCCCTAATTTCTTCTGTCAAATCGAATCCATTTTCTTTCAGACTGGTGAAATCAACAATCAGTTCAAACAGAACTTCCAAGTTCTTCACTGGTGTAAGTAGAGTTCTGAAGGGAATTTGGTATTGTTCAGATGAAGCCTCCTTCTGAGAACCTGCAGAAACAGTGCTAGAAGTTGCCATGTTCACACTGGGGTTTTCTGAGAAAAAGTTTGAGAAAGGGTTTCTTTTGAAAAAGGATGAACACACAAGAAGAATGCAGAAAATATTTTGGATGATTGTAAGAAACGGTAAAAGTTTAATGAATGATGTTAATGTGCTTAAATAGATTTCAAAATTTGTTTTGAAAATGTAAACGGTTTTAAGAAAGAGAATTAATTCATGATTATAGTTTAACTCATGATTACACGCATTTAATGCTTGCTGATTTTGGGGGATTTGAGAAAGATATTTGAAACGGTTACCAGACATGTGTCTCAATGCATCCAATCAGCGTTTTGCCTTCTCAGAAGCGTGCACGCGTGTTCTGCTTCAGAGATTTGCTGATGATTGGATGACACTTGTTTGATTTAGTGAGCAACACATCTATCCTTGAGATGAAACGCTCAGATCTTTAAGAATAGAATCTGATACAATCTGCATGTCTATCTTTCTGAAAGAAGATTGATCAGAAGTTCACAGTAAAAAGAAAACACATTCTGAAGGTTAATATATAAAATTAAAACATTTTCACTCTGGGCAGAGCTTCATGCTGAGATGTTTCAGAATGAAGTTGAACCTATCTTCAGAGAGAGGTTTAGTGAAGATATCAGCCCATTGATGGTCTGTATCAATAAATTTTAAGTTCAAAATTCCTTTCTGAATATAGTCCCTAATGAAATGGTGTTTTATTTCTATATGCTTAGCCCTAGAATGCAAAATAGGATTTTTACTTAAGAAAATGGCAGAAGTATTGTCACAGAGTATAGGGATGTTACTCTCAAAAATCTGGAAGTCTTCAAGCTGACTTTTCATCCAGAGCATTTGTGTGCTGCATCTAGCTGCTGCTATGTACTCAGCTTCTGCTGTTGATAGCGCAATTGTGGATTGCCTTTTGCTGGACCAAGAGATCAGATTTTCTCTCAGAAACTGGAAGCTTCCAGAAGTACTTTTACGCTCTACTCTGTCTCCAGCAAAGTCAGCATCGCAGTAGCCTACTAAGCTGTAATCACTAGATTTTCTATAAAATAAACCCAGATTAGTAGTACCTTTCAGATACTTGAAAATTCGCTTAACAGTTGTTAAGTGAGATTCTCTAGGATCTGATTGAAATCTTGCACAAATACATACGTTGAATAAAATATCAGGCCTTGAAGCCGTCAGATAAAGGAGAGAACCAATCATACCTCTGTAGACTTTCTGTTCTACCTTTTTGCTTACCTCTTCTCTTTCCAGAATGCACGTGGGATGCATTGGAATCTTTGATGACTTACATTCTGAGAGGTCAAATTTCTTCAGAAGTTCTCTGACATATTTGCTCTGATGAATGTAAGTTCCCTCAGGATTTTGATTAATCTGAATTCCCATAAAGAATTTCAGTTCTCCCATGAGGCTCATCTCAAATTCTGCCTGCATACACTTAGCAAATTTTCTTCCAAGAGAAGGATTAGTAGATCCAAAAATAATATCATCAACATAAATTTGGCAAACTAAGATGTCATTCTTAACTGACTTACAGAATAAGGTAGTGTCCACCTTCCCTCTGGTGAATTCTTTTTCTAACAGAAAGTTACTTAGTCTTTCATACCAAGCTCTGGGAGCTTGTTTCAGACCATATAGTGACTTCTTTAGTTTGAAAACATATTCTGGATTTTTTGTACTTTCAAAACCAGGGGGTTGGTGCACATAAACCTCTTCTTCTATATAACCATTTAAGAATGCACTCTTGACATCCATCTGATACAGAGTGATGCCTTTATTAACAGCAAACGAAATTAAAAGTCTGATAGATTCTTGTAGCGGTGAAAATCGGAGATCAAGCTATTAATTAACTTGACTCACAAAAGCAAGAGTCGCCACCGCTCTTTATTATTTCCAAGGGAAAAGGGAAAAGAGCGAAATAAAACCCTAAAAAAGGCAATGTAAAATAATACTTAAAAGTAAAGAAAAATACAAAGCGTCTTTGAAAAGAGATCAAGAGTTCGGGGGTTGGTTATGCAATGGGAAGGTATTAGCACCCAATGCATCTGCGGTACTCCGCAGGAACCTTTTGAAATATCTGTTTTTGGTTAAAATTGTTTGTTTGATTAAAATGGTTCGTTTGGCTAAAATCGGTGTTGGAGAGATTTTGAAGATGTGATAACCTAATGTCGACGTTTTGACTTAAAAAGGGGTGTGAGTTTAAAAATTGATTTGTAGGAGATTCGTCTTAAGATTAATAAAACTAAAAAAAGGTATGAAGGGATTTCACATAATCGTATTAGATACTCGATGACATGAAGTCAACAAATTAATTCTTTCCCTTGGATTTAAAACCACAGCCAGATAAATAAGCTAAGAGTATATCAAACCTCAGGTGAAAATAAATCACAAGCCGACAGCATCAAAAAAACCTGATGTAAGATAATACTCCAAGCATCAGATAAAGCGCCTCAAGTGAAAATAAATCACATACGAGAAAAGCGTGTCAGGAGAGGAATCAGATAAAACGCAAAGAGGATGGATAAAGCTCACGGTGTCAGATAAGAATCCTTGCATCATAAGATATATATCGACAAATCTAACAGCACAGGGAAACTTATGTGCACCCGCACAATTTTCAGAAGTTAGTTGGAATTAAAAATAAAATCACAATGCGGTGAAAAATAATATTTTCAAAACCTGAATTTATTTACAAGTGAAGTGAATAGACAGTCAAAATATTATGTACAAGTATGTATTTACAGTACCAAATATTAAATCAAAATAGTAAGGTAAAAAGGGAATAAAGAAAAATTATAAATGCGCTATGCGAGAACGAACGCTTGAAACTGTTCTCGAAAACCTTCACAGTAAGCAAACTTGTTAGTAGCATAAGCGGTATAAAAATTAAAATGAATTAAATTGCAACGGTTAAAACATGTGTTAGTAAGTGTAAAATAAAAAATGAAATTGTATGATGCATATGAATAAATGAATATTTACACAAATAAAAATCAAGAATTCATGATATTATTCAATTTAATTCCGATACATAAAAAATCAAACTCAAATATACAAATCAAAAGTTAGACAGCATAGAATCAATTTCCAAGCTTATGTACAAACACCGATATTAAACCAACAAACTTTGTAAATTGATTTCAACTTGAAACATCACCAAAACCACTTTTAAAATGATTTAAACAACAAAACATCATCAAAACCGACAATTCGAAATTAATCAACTCATGCCAAAATTATATTAAGCTCAAAAAGTGATGAAAATAAGTTTTGAATCAAAGTTTCGGCGAGATATAAATCCAGACAACAACCAACACAAATAGTTAACACTCGATAAAAACACCTCAAAAGGATTCAAAACTCATGAGAAAACCAAGTGATGCACCAACCATGTTAACCTTTCGAAATCAAATCTAATTTCACATGAACAAATGAACATTTTTGAAGAAAAAATCAACATGGCATACATTGCGCTAATCACACTTAAAGTCACACAACGATAAACATGATTTTATGATCACAAATGCAACAAAGATCAACAACATCAACAATAACTATTATTAATATTCCATTAACTAAAAACAAAGTCAAAATCAATTTATACCATCAATATCTCATCTAACACCACCAAACTCATTGATAACACCACAAGTTCTATATTTAAATGACATCCGAACTATAGACTCAATCAAACATTAATTAAAATAAAGATAATACAAATTTACCAATTAAAGATAGTGAGGAATAAAGCTGAGGTGGAACGAGCAGAAGCTATAATGAGTTCACGTTTTTTGAGCGGAATAGAGGAAAATTAACATTGTTGGCGATGTGGGAGCAGAAGCGTGAAGGCGGCTATCGTTGGTATGTGTTTGATAGTGGAAATCTGGTGAAGTTGGAAACAGTGGAATGGGTTTGTGATCAAAGGTGAACAGAGGCAGAGGGAATTGGACAGGGGGTGGTGAGTTGTTAGTGTGCTTTTGTTGTGTTAACAGTGGAGAGAAATTGGGATTACAGAAGGGTTGGGTTTAACAGTGGCAAAGGGTGTTTGTCACGGAATTGAGCGAAAGGTAATGTTGTGGAGGATTGGATTGTTGGAAAATGGAGGTGAGTTGGGAGAAGGAGAACAGATGTTGAAGGTTGGGAGTTGCTATGCGCGATTAGGAAGAAGAAGAGGGGGTGGAAATTGGTTTACAGTGGTGGTTGTGGTTGTTAGGCGGAGCAGTATGAAGGGTTATGGTTACCGTTTTGGGTGATTTAGGGAATAGTAGTGATGAGGAAGAAAAATTGGGTGTAGCTATTGTAAGTGTTGTTGTGTGTGAGGAAACGGAAACAAAGTGAAGTCTGGGTAGTAGATGAATGGCATGAGAAAGTGAGGCAGAAAGCTAGCTACTGTATGTGTATTGTATTTTGGTTTGTGTATTCTCTCTTCTGTTTCGCAAAGATAATAAGAGGCTTTATATAGGAAATGAAAAGGAAAAATATAATCTGAAATTCAATCACATCCGTTCAAAACTTCAATTCTGTTTTGGCAATTTATTGATCCGTAACTTCTATTAACAACCAATAAGAATCAAGCATGGTGTAATAAACATTATTTTGTGACTAAAAAGCCCTTTTAATGATAAAAATGAAATAAAAAAATTGAAAGTATTTAAATTAATTCAATTTAAAATGATTTTTTGAATTTTTTCTGAATAAAAAATAAAGAGCTAAAATGACCGAAAACAATAAAAAACGGACGAAAATTTATCCGAAAAAATAAAATGAACACATTAAAATAAACTACATGTCACAAAGATTAAATAAAAAATATTCAAAAAGTCGAAATCAAAATAAAATGATAATAAAAATATCGGGCTAAAACAGATGTTTACGGTTAAAAACGAGACTTCAAATTGTATCGAAAAAATAAAGCGAGCATACCGTCATAATCTACGCGAAACGCAGATTCATAAAATGATCGGTAAAAGGTGAAAACTTGAAATATTTTTTTTCACTAATTTTCCGCACAGTGTCGAATCGCTTTTAACAATCTATCTATAAAACCAAAATATTTTTATTGTCAACATATAAACAACTTGGAGCAATGCAAGAAACGAGTAAAGAGATAAAAATGCATGAAGTGAAATGTCAGGTATTTTTTAACTAAAAGACGATGCAAACTTTGATTTAAACTGACTTTTTCTGGTCAACTTAAATATGACTAATGATGCAAAATGTGATGAATGAAGATATTTACTAATGATTGTGACTAAATAACAAAATATGATATGAAAGTGCGACTAAAACATATTAGGGGCGAAATTTAGGGTGCAACAGTTGTGCCTTGATGAATCAGTCTTCGAGAATCCATAATCAACCATACTTTTGGCTTGGGAGACTCAAAACCTTAATTGAGGCGCGACACCTGATGCTCTTGATTCAGACCTGTCTCTGCACATGACACAAAAGAAAACATGAACATACACCTTTGTATGCGATTAGAAATTAGTGATACATATGCTAAAAATGTTCAAAACACTTGACAATCTTCGCATAGTCAAATCTCGAAGGTGAGACATTAAAACCGACAGTATTTCGTGACCTTGACTTATCTTAAAAAATGAAAAAAATAAAAATGGGATCTTAGGTCAAAAATTGGGGTACAACAATTCTAACCTGGCGACTGGAGCAAAGGTTTCTGTATAGTCTATCCCCTCTTGCTGACTATAACCTTGTGCTACCAGTCGTGCTTTGTTTCTGATAACTTCACCTTGTTCGTTCAGCTTATTTCTAAACACCCATCTTGTTCCAATGACGTTGAATCCTTTTGGTCTTGGAACAAGATCCCATACGTCATTTATGGTGAATTGATTCAGCTCTTCTTGCATTGATAGAATCCAGTCGTTGTCTAGAAGTGCTTCATCAATAGAAGAAGGTTCAATCAGAGACACAAGTCCCATGAGGGATTCTTCAGAGTTTCTGAAACTGGCTCTTATTCTGATTGAATCTTCCTTTCTTCCTAAGATAGTTTCTTCTGGGTGATCCAAGCTGCTTCTGGGTAGTCTTTTCTGAGGTTGATCAGCAGCTGTTGCTGGATTGCTTGTAGTGCTCCTTTCAGATGTTGAAGGAGTGTCTTTGTTGAGAGCTTCTGATGACTTGTCTTCAGAACCTGTAAATTCAACTTCCATACCTGCAAAAACTTCATTCTGCTTTGACTTTTCAGAGTCAAGCTTATCATCAAAACGAACACTGATTGATTCTTCCACAATCTGTGTTTCTGTATTGTATACTCTGTACCCTCTTGAGCGTTCAGAGTATCCTAACATAATACACTTTTGTGCTTTAGAGTCAAACTTGTTCAAATAATTTTTTGTATTTAACATAAAACAAGTACATCCAAATGGATGAAAATATGAAATGTTGGGCTTTCTGTTCTTCCACAATTCATATGGAGTCTTTTCCAGAATAGGTCTTATTGAGATTCTATTCTGAATGTAGCACGCTGTGTTTATTGCCTCTGCCCAGAAGATCTTAGCAACGTTTGTCCCATTGATCATGGTTCTGGCCATTTCTTGCAATGTTCTGTTCTTTCGTTCTACAACTCCATTTTGTTGGGGAGTTCTAGGACAAGAGAAATCATGCAGAATGCCCATGTCATTAAAGAATGACTCAAAATCTTTGTTTTCAAACTCTCCACCATGATCACTTCTAACTTTAACGATTCTAAGATCCTTTTCATTCTGAACTTGGTTACAGAAGGTGACAAACACAGAGTGTGACTCGTCCTTGTTTCTTAAGAACTTTACCCATGTCCATCTGCTATAGTCATCTACGATTACTAACCCATACTTCTTGCCACTGACTGAAGCAGTTTTAACTGGTCCAAATAAGTCAATGTGCAGAAGTTCTAATGGCTTAGAGGTAGAAACAACATTTTTAGATTTGAAAGAAGGTTTTGCAAACTTGCCTTTCTGACATGCTTCACACAAAGCATCTGAGTTGAACTTCATATTAGGAAGTCCTCTGACCAGATTGAGTTTGTTAATATGAGATATTCTTCTCATACTAACATGCCCCAATCTTCTGTGCCAGATCCATTGCTCGTTGTTAACAGACAAAAGACACTTTACATTCTGACTTTTCAGTTCAGAAAATTTGATTTTATAAATGTTGTTTTTCCTCTTTCCATTAAATAGGATAGTCCCATCTTTCTAACTAACAACTTTACATGATTTTTGATTAAAGATTATATCATAACTGTTATCACTTAATTGACTTATGGATAACAGATTATGCATTAATCCATCTACTAGCAGAACATTATTTATAGAGGGAAGATTTCCATTACCTACAGTTCCAGAGCCAATGATCTTTCCCCTCTGATTGCCTCCAAAGCCAACGTGTCCTCCAGGCTTAAGTTCCAGGCTTTGGAACATATGCCTTCTTCCCGTCATGTGTCGCGAGCAGCCAGAGTCCAGGTACCATGACTTGTGTTTCTGATTTGCTGCTAAAGATATCTGCAACATGTATTATTTTATCCTTAGGTACCCAGATTTTCTTGGGTCCTGATTTGTTAGATTTACCAAAACTCTGGTTGAATTTTGGTTTCACAGAATACTTACTGCTAGTATATTTAATATCATATGTGTGACCATACACAAAATGTGAGTTCAGAGGAGTGTGTTTAATAGTTAAATCCATGGCATTCTTTGGTGTAGGTACCTTATCTTGGTATCCTATTCCCTTTCTGCCATTTCTGCTAACTCCATAGATCACTGAAGCCATTTTGCTTCTATCTATGCTTTTAGCAAGAAACTTCTGAAAGCTATGATCATACTCCTTGATGATCTCATCAGCGCTGCTGGGAGTTTCAGAAATTGTTTCCTTCTGAGAGTTTTGTAAAACATTTTATAACTTTGAAATTTTATTTTTCAGCTCAGAATTTTCCAATTTAAGACTCTCAGTCTTATCAGAGTCAGATTCAAGATTCCTTTTCAGGTTTCTGAATTTAACTCTAATCTGCTTGTACCTTTCCAGAATTTTGTTAAGGCTTTCAGCAAGTTTAGCCTTAGTAAAATTAATTGCAAAGTCAGGAAATACCTCTTCAGTGTCTGATTCTGAGTCTGATTCAGAAGCTTCACTGTCTTCTGAAATGTTGGCCATGAGAGCTATGTTTGCTCTCTCATCATCTGATTTTGAGTCAGCTTCAGACGAGTCAGAGTCATCCCATGTAGCCATGAGACTTTTCTTATTTTCTCTTCCAAACTTCTTTTTGGGCTTTTCCCTCTGAAGCTTTGGGCAGTCACTCTTGTAGTGTCCTTGCTCATTGTATTCATATCAGATGATGTCCTTGGTGTTTGGCTTTCTGCTTCTTGAGGAGCCTTCAGATCTTCTGTATCCAGAGGAAGAATCTGACCTTCTGTATCTGGAAGAGGACTCATTCTGATCAGATCTTCTGGGATTCCTGTACTTCCTTTGCCTCTGCTTCCATAGTTGGTTCACTCTTCTGGAGAGGAGGGAAAGTTCGTCTTCTTCTGATGAGGATCCATCAGATGTTTCTTCAACTGCCTGCAAAACTTTGGAGTCAGATTTTCTGTTAGATTTTAATGCTAAAGGCTTACCTTGCTTCTGAGGTTCATCAGCTTCTAACTATATCTCATGACTTCTGAGGGAGCTGATAAGTTCCTCCAGAGAAATTTTGTTGAGATCTTTAGCTAGCTTCAGCGCTGTAACCATTGGCCTCCACTGTTTTGGCAAGCTTCTGATGATCTTCTTGACATGATCAACAGTAGAGTATCCTTTGTCCAGAACCTTGAGACCAGCCACCAGAATTTGGAATCTTGAGAACATTGTTTCAATGGATTCACTTTCTTCCATTTTGAATGCCTCATACTTCTGAATGAGCGCAAGAGCTTTAGTTTCTTTGACCTGAATGTTGCCTTCACGCGTCATTCTGAGTGAGTCAAACATGTTCTTTGTTGTGTCTCTGTTAGAGATCTTTTCATATTTAGCGTAAGAGATGGCGCTGAGAAGAATGGTTCTGGCCTTGTGGTGATTTTTGAAGTCACGCTTTTGTTGATCAGACATTGCTTTCCTGTCAATCTTCTGACCGCTTGCATTTACTGGGTGCGTGTATCCATCTGTCACCATGTCCCACAAATCAGCATCATGTGCCAGAAAGAAGCTTTCAATTCTGTCTTTCCAGTAATCAAAATTTTCTCCATCAAAGACTGGAGGTTTGCCGCTGAATCTGTCTCTGTCTTCATTGTTGTCATTGTTGGTGTGTTGATATGTTCCTGCCATTGTGTTTTTCTGACGCTGGATCTTGTACTGACACAGTTAAGTGTTTTAGCTCAGAACCAGGCGCTCTGATGCCAATTGAAGAAGTGAAAAACACAAGAAGGGGGGTTGAATTGTAAAAACTTGAAATCAATTGCAGTCAACACAGTATTTTTATCCTGGTTCGTTTGATCTCAAACTACTCCAGTCCACCCGTCAAGGTGATTTCGCCTCTCTCCAACGAGGTCTTAATCCACTATATTCAACTGAATATTACAATTGTTTTAACAACTGCTAAAGCCTTCTTGAGTCAAACCACAAACCGGTTTCTCAAGGAAATACTTTCTTACAGATAATTGAAATCTAAGTGTGTTGAATGTTTTCTACAAAAATTGTTTATCACAACTGTGATACTACACACGTTAAGCTTATGAGAACTAGAGTGCTAAAATAATTGAGTAAAGAATTTGAGAGTTTTAGCAAACTGTGAGTGAGGATGATGATGAATAGCTTTTGACGTGTAGAGAGTTGTAGAGCATTAGCCAATTCAATATTCACTAACTTGTTTATATAGCATTGGAAAATGGTACGTTGGAGTCAGTAATTCCGTTTCAATGCCAATAACATTCTTTCCATATTAAGCAGATCTTTTTCTGGAATAATGTCGTTGATAATAAATAGTCTTGAATGCACAGTACCGTTTCCACTAAAACGTGTTCTGGCTTTGGCTTATTCTGACGTTGCTTAGGTGCTGATGAAGTGTTGTTGTCTTGATCAGAGTTCAGATTGTTACGCGCAGATCTGTTCATTAAGCTTCAGCGTAAGCACATGTTGATCTTCTGATTCTGGCATCTGATATAACATCCTCTGATGCTGATGTTGATATTTCATCTTCTGATGCTGATGATGATATTCTCTTACTGATACCCATCAGAGTTTCTGCAAAACAAAATGTAATTTTTTAGGCAGCATATATGTCTTTCATGAATCATACAATTGATATATCTTTGCATTTTGTTATCATCAAAACTTAAACTTAGGGTAGTAGATTCAAACTTTGTTCTAACAGAGTATAATCGAGCCAAATAAGTTTATCTTTCCTTTTTATGAATTTATTTTCTGTTGATACCTTTTTATACAAACAACCCATTCAAACCCCAAACTCATTAACGAGGGATTTTTCAAACGAAAATTCAGTACCACTGATCCCTGTGGAGACGATACGATATAACCTAAATATCACTCGGTAAATTAATACTTACTTTTTGCTTACTGCTTCAGCAAAATGGCGCCGTTGTCGGGGATTGATGTTTATTGATTCGCATTGCGATTGTTTCTTTGTTTTTGAGTTTTATAGATATCGTATATATTGTCTATTTTCACTTGTGTATATTCATACTTGTATATGTTTTCTATACTTGTGAATTTGTTATATCATAGTTTGTTTCCTTTCACGTTTGCTTGTGTGTTGGTTAGAAATAGCTGGGCAGAAGCAACTTGAAGGAATGTGTATAAATAACAGGTGTCGAGCTTACAACGTAAAATAAGCATGTTTTAGTCTTTTTCTTTGTGTTAGTTTAGGTAGTGTGTTGATTGTTGTTTAAACAAGTTGAAGTTGGACCTATTTTAAAAACTAAAATCTTCACTTTTCAATTTTTTTATTCACTTTCGCCCGTTTATTTTTATGAAAGCTTGCTTTTATTAGCTTGAGGAAATGTGTATGTGAGTAATTTTGTCTAGTTGTGTAAATGTGATGTGTAAGTGATAAGTGGAGGTTGTTGTGCTGCACCAGCTATTCTGTTTTTCTGCATCTGGTGTAGCACGCTTAGCGTAATAGAGCTCGCTTAGTGCGCTCTGTTGTGCTGCGCCAGTGAACTCTTTATTTCACTTGGACATCCTTTTTCCCACTTTCACCAAGGCTTTAGAGTAGTAAATAACAATAGTATTATTTTTCTAATTCTTTTGTTGATTGTTTGGACTCCAATTTTGGTCCGGTAATTCGAAGAATTTGGAGGTGATTTTCTAATTTTGATTGATTCAACTTGCAGATGTATGATAATGATAGTTTTTGAAGTTGGTACATGCCAGGTACCCATTTATTTCTTTCTATAGCATAATATTTTTAGGAAACTTTTCATTTGTATAATTATCATACCATTCATTCTTTTTGCATTACTTGCTTTTGATTGAATCACTTTAGTTCTCTTTTACCCCCAAATGTGAGGAAGCCTTCCATTGTTCATATATGTTGGAGGCCACAATTATTGTTTTAACTTAATTTCATTATGTTTAATCTTTTGTTTGTGTTGATTGTATGAAAGCATGAAAATGATCAAGGTATTTTGTTTCATTTTAAACACAACTACCTAGCCAAATTGTCAATTAACCCTGTCAGTGTGTGATCATTAGTTCCCCCTTTTGAGCCTTTTTGTCAATGTTCATGTTGTTTTTGAAATTGATGCTTGACTATGAGTGTTTGGTTTTCCTTTTTGAATGGACATTGATTCTTTGTTTTCTTAAACCCTTAACCATTATTTTTTGTTTGAATTTTTGTCTTGCTTTAGAAAGTAGGGAGTATTCACATTATGATGATGGTTGAAATCAAGTTGGGGAGGGGAATGTTTAGGTTCTTATATTGTGATTGCTATGTGTAGCGGTAGAAATGTTCAAGACTAAGCCATTGTATTGACTAGACTTTGTACAAATCAAAATAAAAATCACCACCACGCTTTATTGTTTCCAAAGGAATGGGAAAAGAGTGAGTAACCCAAAAAGGGAGAAAGATTCAAGGTAAGGGGGTTGGTTATGCAAAGGGAAGGTATTAACACCCTAAACATCTACGGTACTCCACAGGAACCTCTTTGAAAAATATGTATATTTTGTCTATGAAAATGTGTTGTATAGAAATAGATGGTGGAGGTAAGAAAAGAAGTATTTTTTATGATTTTTGCGCCCGCCGCGGTTGCGAACTTTTAGTGCCTACGTACCACCTTTCATGCAATAGGGGATCAGGGTACACGTAGCCCCTCTTTAAAAAGTTTGAAACACAAATAAGTTGGTTGATTTTAAGAGATAAGACATCATCGTCATTGTCCGTGTGGAAAACATACTTACTACCCACAATCATAAGAAAGGAGAATTTGCATCATCTCAAAGTGGAGGATAATGGCTTGGATTCTAAAATCAACAATGCCTCACTCAACACCCAAGTGGAAAATATCTCTCTTCACTACATATTATAGAAGTATAGTTGTTTGCATCACTACAAGGATTGACAAGAGCCTAACCTTTTAAGAAAAGTTTAAAGATAAAAGCCAAAGTGGAAAAATGGTTTGAAATGAGATTTATTGACTTTTAGTCTTCTCACAAAAAATGTCAAGGTATTATTAAATTGATTGAAATTTATTGATGAAAATATTTTGAAAATGCATGGACCTAAGTCCAAGTTTATTATGAAAGTGGTTCAAGTTTAAAAACAAGAAGGGTTTTCAAAAGGAGGGAGAATATTTTGAAACTAAAGAGGATGGGAGAAGAAGAAGAGGCATCCTAAAATATAAGGTAAAAGCTAAGGATAAGGACCATCTAACCAACAAGAAGCCAAAACTTGACATTATGAGCCAAGATAGAATTCCCATTCTTTGGATTGAAACCAAGCAAGAAAAGATACTAGACCTCTTCAAATTCATTAAGTCTTCACAAAAATTGGGCAGAGTAACGACGGGTGAATTCTAGATTACAAACGGAGGATGTAATCACAAAAACCTGCACACAAAAACAAACAAGCAACCCAATGTCTTGAGGTAAACCTCAAGAGCTCCAAACAAAATAATCAGATAAGATCACAAGGTATCTAAGATAGGCCAAGGCTTCTAATCCTAAGTCCAAGAAAAAGTCCACTGCTCCATAATGCCAAGGATAGTAACCAAATAGTCCAAGTATCATTAAGAGTTTTTTAAGGTTTAAGTTGATTATTAAGTATCTTAGGAAAAGGAAAAGAAAAGCTCAAGTGAGCAAAATAAAAATGACGAGAATATAAATGCTCAAATGAGCAAAGATGAAAATGGCATGAAATGTAAAATGCTAAAAAAATAAATAGAACATAAAGCATAAAAAGAATAAAGCATAAAATAAAATAAGTCAATAATTAGTGGTTAGTTGGATGACCATATTGAAACTTGCATTTGGAACTCATTAGAGGATTGGTAGAACCAAAGCCTCCATACAACAAGTTGCATTTGCTTTTTGTCAAGTATATCATCCATTTGGAATTCTCACAAGTACCATTTAATGATCAACGATGTTTAAGTGATCCGCGTTGACCAAAGGTGTTGTAGATCCATTAGAGGATTGGTAGAACCAAAGCCTCCACACAATGAATCTCAAGGTTATTGGATCAAAGAGATCAAATTAGCATACTTGGGCTTGCAATCATAAGTTTGGGCCACGAATGATTATTTATTCGAATCGGGACAAAATTTAGCGCTATGTTAAGCAATCATAAGTGGACTTATATAGAAGTCGTAACTATTTTGAGGCCAGTCAATAGCAATCTATGCACCATTTGTTTTGAGACATGATATAGAGATCATGCCCTAACAACATTTAGTGCAAGGAGAAGGGGATGAGATGAAGAGGAATTAGGGTAAAAAGAAAACCACATTTGAATTAATATTTAATCAAACTATTATTAAAATCATTCATCCATTTTTTGTGGAGTTAAACTCAACACCATGGATCCAATGATGTTAATAAAGCCATGACCAAAAAATCAACCCAAGACAGCCAGAAAATATTCACAAAATAATAATATAATTAATATATACATTAAATGGTTTTAAAAAAATGTACAAAAAAAGGAAAATAATGAGGAAAATATCAATTATATTCAAATTAACCAAGAAATGAAAAATAAGACCATGGAAAAATCAGAAAAGGGGCCAAGTAATTTTATAAAATTTTTTGGGAATTTTTAAAAGTCAGAAACTATTTTTAAAAATTAAAATAAATGGTCAAAACAAACAAAAAAAGTAAAAAATAGTAAGATTAGGAACAAAAATAAACTAAGGTCCCCAATTGTGATGCGGTGGGAGAACTGACTTGAGGTTTTGCGTTTGTGTTTGCAAACGTTGTGGTTAGCAAGAGTCGCCACCGACTTTTCTTTTATCCAAAAGGAAAGGTAAAAAAGCACATGAAAGACCTTTGAGATGTTTTCTTGAGTTCGGGGGGTAGATTATGAAAAGGGAAGGTGCTAACACCCTTTTCATCCATGATTTTCCATGGGCTCTTAGTTACTTGTTTAGATCACTTGATTTGCTTTGTTTTGTTTGAAATGGTGCTTGGTGTGGTTTTGAAAGTATTTTGAAAAGGGGCCATTCGTTTAGGCAATATTTGTAATGATTTTCGTTCGTAAGAATGTATATAAAGATGTTTTTCTTTTGAAAAATGTTTCAATGTTTTGTAAGATGTTTTGAAATGTGTGTGTGTGTGTTTGTTTTTGAAAATAGCAAGGATTGTTTTGAGATTGATCAAGTAACAAGAAGCTATCTACCTACTCAAATGTCTTTCTTGTGCATTTTTATTCCTTTGACATTGTTGATTTACCATTGATTTAGTAAACAACCCTATCTTTGGATGTAAACGGGACGGGCGTGGGTCATCGTGTGATCATGATAGCAATGTTGCCAAGTATCTTAGCAATTTTTTGAGGGACCAAGATCATATTTGTTTAAGCAACCTTTTGATAGCATCATCGAGGGACTATGATCTTATTTTGTTTTGTTTTGCCAAGATACTTCGCATGCGTAACATGGCCATTTTAAATTAGGCAACCAAGTGGGAGAAACCCTAAGGGTGCTTGTGTGCAATGTGTGTCATTTTCATGCTTTTGTCTTGCATTAGGTTTTTTCTATTTGTTTTGATTTTTGTTCTTGTCATGCAAAACCCTAGATTACTAAGCATGGTATAAAAGCAATAAATTGCGTAAACTAAGCTAGGCTATTACAACAATTATTATGGGAGGGGGGATACAAGTTTTTGAATGGAGATATTGCACAAATATAAACCTAAAAATACTATTACAACCCAATCGAATATTGTGCGTATTAAATAAATATACAAATATTAAAATGCAATGCAAATGTATTTATGTAAAAAAATGTTTTGTATTTGTTTAATGTATGAGAAAAATTGATTTAAACCCTAGAAATAAGAGAAAAAATATTATTATTTTTGGAAAGGGATGAAACCCTAATTTTTTTAATTAAAAGAAAATATATGTTCTATATTATTATTTTGTCCATTTTTTGTACAAGAAAATAATAAATAATATAATATATAAATATTAAAAATTAAGTATGTGTTAGAAAATAATATTTTATGTGTATAAATAATATAATAAAAATATTAAGTATTATTAATTGTATTTACAAATTTATTTAAGAAAATAAAATCTATTATCCTAATAAACTATTTTTTCATGCAAAAAATAATAGAAAAAAATAAAATAAAAATGCAAAAAAATAAAGAAATTATTTTTTATGATTTTTATGATTCAGAAAAAATAAATAAAAGTAATAATTATGAAAATATAAAAAGAAATATGAAAAATAAAACAAATAAGCCAGGGGGTGCAAATAGTGGATCAGAAGGGTGTGAATAGCAAAAACAAAAAGCCCATTGCAACAAAAAAGCCCAGAACAACAACTTCGTCCCTGTCCTTGGTTTCTTCTTCTGCGCGCGCTTTTCCCTTCAAACTGTAACTTTCACATGCTTGCACAAAAACAGAAACTTATAACATGAAACTTGTGGCATTTAATCTCACGATTCCAACCATATAAAATTTGTAACCTAACTCTAAAAGATCAAGGAGAATTTTGATGGCCCTAATTCGTGACCTAACTTTTTCAGCATTTTTAAACTTCAAATTCTTTCAGCTCAGTTAATATAAATGAAAAGTATGCATATGTACAGCTTCACCATGTTATGGACTATATTTTTTCTTCACAAATCGTGGCTTGAGGATGCCTATTCAGAGAGATAGAGTTTTGAAAAATACCTCCTTCAGTTGGATTTGAGTAGAGCAATGTAGGGACTTTAATGGAGGCCTGAGGATTGTGTGAGCTTCCTTGAACTTCCTTCAAGCTATTCCAATGCCTAACTTGCTTTGTGGATGGCCAGAAGTCTCTATACAAGTCAAGCTGTAAGCTCCAAGTTTGAAAATGGAAATGGCTGAAACAGGGCTTACAGATGCAGGGTAAGGGGTCGGATAGCTTTGGTATGATGTGTATGAGGTGTTTCAAGTGTCAAGCCACAAAACGCACGAGCAAAAAATGAATTGGCTATGGTTTTGCCACAACTGTGTGTTTTGGCAGAATTTTGTGTTTTTTAAGTTTGAGTCAGTTCTAGCTTCAATGCAATCATGTTGAGCCTTGTGATAATTTTGTGAATATGTATAAAAATGATCCAAGTCCACTCTTCACTAGCTGTGCAAGCTTTTTACCTTTTGGAAACTTTTCTTGTATTTGAAGAAAAGTGAAGTGACCAAACTAACAAGCTTGTCCTTGCTTGCTTGATAGCTGCAGAGAGTTGGTATACATTTCTTGTGACCTGTAGAAATTATTTGCACCAAAGGGACAGGTCCAAGGCTCAAGATGGACAAAATTGCAAAAGCTCACCTTTATGAAAATGGCATTGTAACCTTTATGCCTAAAATTGAATTATCTCTTGTACAATGTTCCAAAAGCCAAGATAAAGCCTTTAACTTATGATTTTTCATTTAATTATGGAGTGTATAATGAGTTTAGGACCTGTAAAGAAAGATTCAAACATCAAAGATCTGATTTGCCACTTGATACTTTGTGAAAATGGCATGAACAAAAGTGATAAAATGCCAACTTCTCCTCTTCGATTCTCTCTAACCAAAAATGATCTTGGATAGTTCTTGGACATTTTGGAAATCTTGCAATGTGCTCTATAATCCATCTTTGAAATGCATTTTGAGATACCTCTTGGAACTCGGTGAAAAATGTCTATGAAGTTGGGTTAAAAAACTGCCTAAATTAGGGCGAAATTTCACTAAGTTATTTAGTTCATGGACCTATGTTCACAAATTCATAACTTGAGATCCAAGCATCTTTTGGGAAAAGTTTGTGAATCAAAGTTGTATATTTCATGGAGGAATACAACTTTCATGTTGGAAGTTTTCTTTGAATAAAATTGCATAATGGTGAAAAAGTGGTGAAAAGTTGGGAAAAAATAAGAAAATTTCCATACTTAGAAAAATTCTAAGTTATGAAAATTTTCAAATTCAAAACCCTAATTTGCCAATTTGAGTTTCTTATGAACAAGTTTCATATCTTGATGAATTATGACCCTTGGAACTTGATTTTGACCAAAAAAGTCAAAGTTTGACTTTTCAGTGCACAGTTGACTTTTGATCAGTTGACTGCAAAATTCATCTGTCAATCCAATGAACTTGAGATCTTTTGAACCATGTATTTAGGTCAAAATGATGCCATTGAACTCTTGAAATCATGCTTGAACTCAATTGGTCATTGGCTAGGTTAAAAATCAGAAATTGCCCTTTCTCAGTCAAAACTCTAATTTTGACCAGTTTGCCCTTTTGATGATTTGATCAAATTTCTTGGGGAGTTGTGATCCAAACTTGATAAAATGGTACATATGAGCCTAAAATGTTGATGTGGATAAAAAATTATGAAGTTTGACTGTAAATTGGCCATGGTTGACTTTTTCCCCAATACAGTTGATTTTTAGGTCAACTGTCCAATTGACTGATCCAAAATGTGGTTCAAGGCTTGAAACTTAACATGAGAAATCTTAGGGATCCAAGATGATGTATGAAAGTCACATGAAGCATTGGTGGTCCAAAAATCCTTGTGCAAACTCAAACCCTAATTTTGGGGTATCAGTGCAAGATGAGATGTCTTGAGCTGACCAAACCTTAATCTTGTCTTGAGTCCAAGAAGTCTTGTGAGGAAAATCTTGATAAATGAGAGGGAAAATTTTGGGGTACAACACCAATATTTGTCACAATATCATTGGATCATTCCATAATTTTTTCAGAATTTAAAAATGCGTAGAAGTATTTTTAAACATTTTAAACAAATCAAATAAGTTAAAATTCATTAAAAAAATACCAAAACACAAAAATAAATTGTAAAAAAATAAAAATCAGAAAGAGAATAATGAAAAATATTTTTCATAATTTTTTCAGATTTTTTGGGCTAAAAATGAATTTTCTATGATTTTTTGAAATTTAAAACAATTAAAATATAAAAATCAGAAAAAGAAAATAAAAGAAAAAGATGTGGACCATTGGATGAGAGTCAAAACGCGTTAGTAATCAAATCCAAAGGATCTGGCACGCTGTGCATATCATGATCTTTACTGAATAAAGCACCGAATCAAATGTAACATCAAAAATTCAAAAAAAAAACAAATGGCACGCTTTCATTGGTTAGAAGATGACACGTTGGTCATCTTCAACCTCCATCCTCACAAATTGCAGGTTTCTCAAACTGTAAAATCAGAAGTTCAGACCTATGCCATTTGCTTCGTCTCTTCAAGACGAAGACAACCGCACCTTCGCACCGAATTTATATAAACTGTAACTCAAGCAATTTGGAAAGAAAGTTTTGAAAGGGGATTTGAAAACTCATGGTCAAAACGTGCTTCCAAATGAAAGTAAGTGTTACGACTAGAACCAGGGAAATGAGATCAACATAATGATACCAAAGTTTTGAAGAATTGATGAAGGAATCTACATATTGAAGTTGAGTTGCAGAGCTTTGAAACTAGACTTCTATGGAGCAATGTAGGGCACAATTCTTGAATGTAATTATATGGTTAGGTTCAGGGAAGATCAAGGAAGGTGAATTGATGGAAAAAATGGATTGAAAAAGGATTGAGGATAGGATTCGAAGTAGATGAATTCTGAGTTGTGAAGCAAGTTTGGTAGGGTGATTCTGGCTATCTAAGCTTGGGAAATTGAATGGGGGGATGACCCTCTATTTATAGGGAATCAAATGGGATGCTCAAGCGTGTGGAATGATGCAAATTGGAGGGAAATCGTGTGAACCTGATACACGAGCAAAGTGTGATATGATTTGCATCAAAAATCATCTAATCTTTGCGTTTCAAGGCTTTAATCCACTTTGGAAACTTGGTTAAACATGTTTAGACCACAAACACGTGCTAATTTGATGTTTAAAGGCCAAAACATGGATTTCAAATTCTGACTTATGGTGAAACTTCAGTTCCAAGTTACCAAATTCAATCCAATGGCATTTCCACCTCAAGGAGTCTTAGGGAAAAATTCTTGATATTTTGGAAACATGTGGTAACAAGCTTTGCAATGGAAAAAGAATGGAATCAAATGGAGGCTTGAGCTGAAAATTACATGGAGTCAAAGTTGAAGAAGAAGAGTTGACTTTCCATACTTAGAAATATTTCAAATTCTTCTTAAAAAAACCTATAATCTCTTGCATCCAAACATGGCCTTGCACTTAGAATTTTCTCTTGATCAAAAAAGATGGAATGAAGTAGACCTCTTGAATGACATTTTTCAATTTGAACCACTTAAAATCTCCAAAAATTGAGCAAGTTATGACTTGTTGAAGTTGGATAAAAATCATGAAATGGCCTATAATCTCTTGCATTCTTAAGGCAACTTCCATTCATTTTCTTACTTTGCACATAAAAGAAGGAATGAAGTACAAATCCTTAGGATCATCATGAAAAAATAATGGGCTCAAGGTGATAAAAATTTACCAAGTTATGACCATTTGAAGTCACATATGGAAAATGAGGGATTCATCTAGATGACTTGTAACCTTTCTTCTTCACCAAGTTTCTTCCACATGAAAACTCCTTGGGACTTTTGAAGTGATTTGTTGGTAACTCTTTTAAGAGAAGAATGTTTTTGGAATCACTCAAAAATACCAAAAGATGACCAAGATATGCCCCTTTGAAGTCCAAAACCCTAGCCTCTAGATCAAGAGAATGCTTGGTGGAACTTTGCCAAGTTTGAACAAAATTTTTGTGCCAATATTCTTCTTTTATGAATAGAAATTGTTGAGGATGATGATGAGGACCCATTGCCACAAAAACTACTTCCACACCAAATTCAAAACAACTTCAATGGCGAGGTTTGGATCTCTCAAGCTTTTGACTAGGGCATAGAAATAAACTCATGAACCCATGATGCAACTTGCTAAACCCCATTGCCTTCACCTACATTATGAACAAGTAGGAAAAACCAACATTGTATTTGTTAATTTAGAGAGAAAATCAAAGAAAAATATCCATGATCACCAAAGAAAACAAGTCAAGGTGCTTGGTGACTCCTCAAAGAGCAAGGTTAAAGATAGGGAGAAGAACCAAAAGCCCTAATGTGATTTTGTGGTGATTGAAACAATATGATATGATGAAGGGATCTTAGGGGCAAAAATTGGGGTACAACAGCTGCCCTTATTTAAGTTTCTTCTATCCGGAGATACGAAGGTCAAAAATCTTCGTGTCGACGTGATCGAAGATACTTAAATATAAAACAAACCCTGTTTTTGGCCCTAAGATACCATGCAAACATTTACGCATATGAATGGAATAAAAAGACGCAAAGTAGTATTGGATATGCAACATGAAATGTAGCAACAAAAGAGAAATCCCACCAGGAAAATAAATCACTGGTAAACCACAAGAAAAGGATCAAAGAGGAGGATAACAAGCATCGACGTTCACTGCCGATGGTCTACCAACGTTCACTGGAGGTAGGAAGAGAAAATATCATATTACCGCCGTTCACTGACGATGAACTATCAACGTTCACTGAAGATAACAAAAAGATAAGAAACATCAACGTTCACTGCCGATGTACTACCAATGTTCACTGAAGGTAGAAAGAGAAAATATATCATATTACCGCCGTTCACTAACGATGAACTATCAACGTTCACTGAAGATAGCAAAAAGATAAGAAACATCGACGTTCACTGCCGATGTACTACCAACGTTCACTAAAGGTAGAAAGAGAAAATATATCATATTACCGCCGTTCACTGATGATGAACTATCAACATTCACTGAAGATAGAAAAAAGATGACAAACACCGACGTTCACTGCTGATGTACTACCAACGTTCACTGAAGGTAGAAAGAGATAACAAACACCGACGCTCACTGCCGATGGTCTACCAACATTCACTGAAGGTAGAAAGAGAAAATATATCATATTACCGCTGTTCACTGATGATGAACTATCAATGTTCACTAAAGATAGCAAAAAGATAAGAAACACCGACGTTCACTGTCGATGTACTACCAACGTTCACTGAAGGTAGAAAGAGATAAAAAAACACCAATGTTCACTGCCGATGGTCTACCAACGTTCACTGAAGGTAGAAAGAGAAAATATATCAAGTTTCCCAAGATTCTGGTGTTTTGCCAAGAACGGGTCTCAACTTCTTCTTTAACCAAGGAAATCTGCCTGGAAAGGGTAATACGTAATTTGTCCCAAATAAAGAGACTCCCACTCATTGTCAAGGGGATTTACAAAGAGAAATGACTTTCTGGGAATAGCAATATGACTTCCCGGGGAAATGCCACAATATTCTTGCTGAGGAGATAAAGTCTTCCTGTGTAACATAAATGCATAAACCAAAACTCAAAAATTTCAGAGATCCATAAATCCAATTCAGAAATAAACTAGAGCAAGAAGGCCAGTGTAGATACATCTTTTGAGAAATAAACTCAAGAGGGAAAACCAAATTCAACTAAGCAAAGAGCGTTGCAGGAAAAGGTCAAAACATCATGTTAATGAACAATGGTTTTTAGTCATGCATGATGTATGTATGAATGTATGAGTGTTATTGTGCATATGCTGGTAAAAGGATACATGATCAGTGCAGAAAAACAAAACCACCTCGGTTACTAACAACATTGGGCTAAGCTTCAACCAGAAAGATCAATCCAGGAAAGGTAAAAGTGATTGTGGAAACCAAACCCATTACATTAACTTCACTGAGGGGAAACAAAATCCGAATGTAGCTTAAGTCAAACAAATATCGGGATAGAACATCTTTCCAAAAGCAACATGCCTACTGGAGATTGAGAGACCAGCCTCAAATAAAGCAGACTGACGCCGACACAACCAAACTTCATTGGGGAATTCAAGCCTACCTCCCTGGAGAAAACTTTCATCACGAGTACTCATTCCAAACAAGGGATGCCCTGGGATAAACTTCTTGGGAAATCAAGAAGTCAATATTAATGCCAAAACTGTCGTCATGTGAGGGAAAACTTGTTGGGGAATCTGAGACGGAGACTTCTGACCATGTAAACCCCAAAAAAAGAATCAAGACCTGATTGGGGATAACGAGATCATAAACCCAATAATGTACCTTGCACCCACTGATATCGTCTCTAACTATCTGAGAAACACACAAGGATTGCGCACCTACCAGCAAAATGACCTGAGAAAACTTTCATGAAGGGAGTAAATTTTCTTAAAACAACCGGAGTTTGTTCATTCTTGGGATCACCATTCTCGTTGTCATTATTTCATCACAAATCCCAAAGTAAATTGAATTGTAAAGATCTGGTTCTTTTTGAAAAGTCAATTTTGCTTTTAATCTTTTTGCTTTAACGGTTATTATCAGCAATAAATGATGTCTTTGCAAGCTAAATAAAAATAAGAACACAAAGAAATGGGCGAAATCTCGAATTTCATTAATAGAATGGTAGTCTGCGAATAGCGAGACTCCATGGATGATTACAAAGTTTGGGAAATGGCAATACATAATGGAAAAGATACAATGACCATTATCCCCCCTAACAACTTTTAAAATCATGAGCAACAGCTTTTGTTGAAGTATGGTGAGGATCCAAGAAGATTGCTGCCTCAACGATCAAGTCTCGTCTAACGTAGTTATTGGCCAAGAAAAATCCCTAACTTTTGCCTAAGCTGCCCTTGCGGGTTTTCAACTTAGCGGGAAATTTATTCTGTTTATGTCTCTAATTTTTTCCTAGACCTCCCTTTCGGGTTTTCGGCCTACCGAGACGCTCTTTTTTGCCTAAGCCGCCCTTTCGGGTTTTCAACTTAGCGAGCTGTTCTTTTATTTCTTTAGGCAAAGTATTTCTTGACTGCATCAGCATTCATGGGACATGGGAACTCCTAGCCATCCATAGTTTCAAGAATTAATGCACCACCAGAGAAGGCTTTCTTGAAAACATACGGGCCTTTAAAATTGGGAGTCCACTTGCCCCTAGAATCAGTGTTGAAAGACATGATCTTCCTGAGCACGAGGTCGCCTTCTATGAATTCACGAGGTTTGACCTTTTTGTTAATTGCTTTTTTCATTCTTTTCGGATATAACTGCCCATGACATAAAGTTGTCATTCTCTTCTCTTCAATCAAATTCAATTGGTCAAACCTGTTTTGAACCCATTCAGCCTCTGTTAATTTGGCTTCCATTATCACACGTAATGAGGGAATCTCTACCTCGACTGGGAGTACAACTTCCATTCCATAAACTAGAGAAAACAGGGTGGCTCCTGTTGAAGTGCAAACAGATGTTCGATATCCATGTAGAGAAAAAGGGAGCATTTCATGCCAATCCTTATAAGTGACAACCATTTTATGGATGATCTTCTTGATATTCTTATTAGCAGCTTCAACAGCCCCATTCATCTTTGGCCTGTATGGAGATGAATTATGATGGACAATCTTGAATTCTTCGCACAGTTCTGTCATCATCTTGTTGTTCAAATTCGAGCCATTGTCAGTGATGATTCTGCTCGGCACACCATACCGTCATATAAGATTGTTTTTGATGAAACGCACAACCACCTGTTTGGTAACATTGGCATATGCATCAACCTCTACCCATTTGGTAAAGTAATCAATTGCTACTAACATAAAACGGTGTCCATTCGAAGCTTTAGGTTCTATCATCCTGATCATGTCAATACCCCACATAGAGAAATGCCATGGGTAGGAAATCACATTGAGCAATGTCGGAGGTACATGGATCTTATCTGCGTAAATCTTGCATTTATGGCACTTCTTTGCAAACTTGTAACAATCAGATTCCATCGTCAACCAATAATAACCCGCCCTTAGCATCTTTTTAGCCATTAAATATCCATTAGCATGAGTGCCAAATGAACCTTCATGGATATCATGCATCAACATGTCTGCTTCGTGTCTATCCACACATCTGAGCAAGACCATGTCAAAATTCCTCTTGTATAACACATTTTCACTGAGGAAAAAGTTGCCTTCCAATCTTCTCAGTGTCTTTCTATCTTTCTTTGACGCACCAAACGGGTATTCCTGAGTCTGAAGAAAATGCTTGATATCATAATACCAAGGTTTTTCATCTGCTACCTCCTCCGTTGCAAACACATGAGCGGGCCTATCGAGCCGTCGAACTGTAATTCGGGGTATATCATTCCAAGCATTTACTTGGTACATGGAAGCCAGAGTTTCCAGAGCATCTGCCATTTTATTTTCATCCCTAGGAATGTGATGGAATTCAACTTTATTGAAGAAGGGTATTAATCTTCTAGCATAATCTTTGTAAGGGATCAAGCCAGGGTGACGAGTGTCCCATTCTCCTTTAATCTGATTTATTACCAAGGCTGAATCGCCATAAACATCTAGAATCTTGATTCTGAGATCAATAGCTTCTTCAATACCCATGATGCAAGCCTCACATTCCGCGATATTATTAGTGCAATCAAATGTTAACCTTGCAGTAAAAGGAATGTGCGATCCATGAGGAGTAACAATCACAGCACCAATTCCTTTACCATAAGCATTCACAGATCCATCAAATATCATACTCCAACGAGATTTAGGGTCGGGACCCTCCTCGGGCAATGGCTCATTACAATCTTTCACTTTTAAGAACATCACATCTTCATCGGGGAATTCGTACTCTGCAGACTGATGATCTTCCACCGGCTGGTGAGCAAGGTAATCTGCCAACACACTACTTTTAATAGCCTTTTGAGTGTGGTATTAGATATCATATTCAGACAATAACATCTGCCAACGGGAAATTCTCCAAGTAAGAGCAGGATTTTCAAAAATATACTTGATTGGATCCATTTTGGAGATCAACCAAGTAGTATGATTCAACATATACTGCCGCAAACGCTTTGCCGCCCAGACCAAAGCACAACATGTTTTTTCTAGCGTGGAATACCGTGACTCACAATCAGTGAACTTTTTGCTGAGATAATAAATGGCGAACTCTTTCTTTCCTGTTTCATCCTGTTGTCTCAGAATACAACCCATAGATTTATCTAACACCGTTAGATATATAATCAACGGTCTTCCTTCTACGGGATGGAGAAAGATAGGAGGTTCAAGAAGATACTCTTTAATACTTTCAAATGCCCTTTGGCAATCACCCATCCACACACAACCTTGATCTTTCTTTAACAACTTAAAGATTGGTTCACACGTTGCAGTCATGTGGGACATAAATCTGGAGATATAATTCAAACGCCCGAGGAAACCCCTAACTTGCTTTTTAGTTCTTGGTGCTGGAATTTCTTGAATTGCTTTGACTTTGTCAAGGTCAACTTCAATTCCTTTCTGGCTAACAATAAAACCCAACAATTTCCCTGATCTAACTCCGAAGGTGCATTTATTTGGATTCAAGCGGAGACGATACTTCCTCAAACGCTGAAACAACTTCAACAAATCTTCTATATGCCCTTCTTCAATTTGGGATTTGACAATCATATCATCAACATATACTTCGATTTCCTTGTGCATCAGATCATGGAATAGAGTTGTCATAGCCCTCTGGTACATTGCACCAACGTTCTTCAACCCGAAGGGCATCACTCTATAACAGAGTGTTCCCTAGGGTGTGATAAACGTTGTTTTTTCCATGTCCTCTGGAGCCATTCTTATTTGATTATACCCAGAAAATCCGTCCATGAACAAGAATACCTTGAATTTTGCTATGCTATCCACTAACATGGCAATATGAGGCAATGGGAAATCATCTTTTGGATTAGCTTTATTTAGATCTCTGTAATCTACGCACATGCGGACTTTTCCGTCTTTTTTCGGTACTAGGACAATATTGGAAATCCACTGAGGATACACTGATGTCCCAAGAAAACCAGCATTAATCTTCTTTAGGACCTCCTCCTTGATCTTTACTGCCATATCTGGATGGGTTCTTCTCAACTTTTGTTTAATTGGAGGACACTCTGGCTTCAACGGTAAACGATGATCAACAATGTCTATATCTAGACTAGGCATATCTTGATAAGAACAAGCAAAAATATCCACATATTCTTTCAACAACTCAATCAACCCACTCTTTACATCAGGATGCAACGATGCTCCAATCTTGACTTCCTTCGGATCTTCTTCTGAACCCAAATTAACCACTTCCAAAGGCTCTTTATATGGCTGAATGGTATTTTCCTCGTGCTCAAGCAACCGTGAGACCTCTTCTAGAATCTCATCATAATCTTCTTCTTCAGCCCCAAACACAGGACATTCAAAGTTGGGAGAGGGTGCAGGGTCATTGTATTCAACATGTTTTTTAATTAATCTGCACATGTGATTTATGATTGTTTTTAGAAACTGACACATATAACAAGTGATCATGCAGATTAATTTTTAGTTATTATTTATTTTGAAAGTTTTTTTTGGTTATTACCATTTCCCAAGAAAAAGGCAAAAAATAAAATACATAATTTGGAAGCAAAGACAACTTTTATTAATGATCTTAACAATTATAGCAAACAGATAAGCCCTACAATAATAATACTTCCACCTTGGCAGAGTGAAAGCTCTTCAAAAGAAAGAAACAGATTAATAAAACAAATTACTTTGAAACATGTATGCAAGAAGGAATATCAATGGTGACCCAGTTCTGAACTGGGACTCCATGCGTCACGTAATTCGGTACTTCCTACTCTGCGTTATCCTCTTCAACAACATTAATTCCAGAACCAATCGGATGGAGGTAGCCTCCGCTACGGAAAACATCATGATAACTGTTCACAGAAGACTTTGACTTCAAATTTTCGCCTTTGCCATTCCTCGAAGAGAAACCCAAACCAACTCTATTTTTGTTCACGGGTGGATCCACAAGTCGTCCCCAAACTGCATTATGACCATTGCGCACAACCTGCTGCACATCCTTCAGGGGAACCACAAAATTCTCATTCTTCCTTATGTTATCAATGGATAGGGCTTGGAACTGGGTTCCAACAGCAGCCTCGTCCGCTTCTACAATACTGAAAGAGGATAGATGGGATATCAACAGCGCCTGCTCCCCATTTATGATCACTACCTTCCCTTCACGCACACATTTTATCTTCTGATGCAGAGTTGACGTGACAACCCCTGCTTCGTGTATCCATGGTCGTCCTAGCAAGCAACTATACGCGGGAATAATGTCCATTACCTGGAAAGTTATCAAGAACAAATGTGGTCCTATATGGATGGGCAAGTCCACTTCACCGATGACAGATTTCCTCGACCCATCAAAAGCCTTCACAATGATGCCACTCGGGCGCATAGGTGTTCCCTGATACTTTAACTTCATGAGAGTACTTCTTGGTATAACATTCCACGCGGATTCATTATCGATTAGCACATTAGATAGTGAGTCATTCTTGTAGTTCATAGATTTGTGGAGGGCCAGGTTATGAATCCTCCCTTCATCTGGTAAATCATCATCGCAGAAACTCAAGTTGTTACATGACGTAATGTTTCCAATTACGCTGCTGAATTGATCTAATGGCATGTCATTTTCTACAAAAGCTTGATCTAGTACTCTCATCAATGATTCTCTATGAGCGGAGGAATTCATCAACAAAGCTATGATGGATATTGTGATCGGTGGATCTGGAACTGACTGTTTAACGCTGGTTTGCAAAATGTCGCGGAAGCAAGAGTCGCCACCGTCTTTTATTTTCTCCAACATGGAAAGGACAAAAGCACAGAAAAATTCCTTATGAGATTATTTCTCGGTTCGGGAGGTAGATTTATAGAAAGGGAAGGTGTTAGCACCCTTTCTATCCATGGTTATCCATGGGCTCTTAGATACTTGCTCATTTGTGTTTTCAAAATGTTTGTTTGCTTTTCAAAGTGAGTGGGTTTGAAAAAGTTTCATTTAAAGTTTCAGATCGACTCTTGTATCGGTCCTCAAGAGTGTTTGAAAAGTTGTTTTGAAAGCTTTTTGAAAAGTGTCGGTGTGAAAAGAGTTTTTGATTTGATTTGTTTTGAATTAGAGCAAGTATCTATGAGTCATCCACCTACCCTAAGGAATTAGGCTGTGTAAATGTCCTTAAGGTAGTGTCATCCCACCATTGAGAGGTAAGTAGCACCACCGTTGGAGGTGTTCGGGTCAATTCGAGGGTTAGGGACAGTGTGGTCACCGAGAAACAGTAAGATACCTTAGAAGCTACCCTTATGCCATTGATCTTTTTATTCCGAGGCAACTATTTCGAGGTAACCGTTCCGAGGCAACTTGTTCGAGGCAACTAGATCAATGGACATAAGGACTCACTAAGACGTCCTATACTCGACGACCACGTTTCGAAGGTAAGGCAACAGTGTGGTCACCAGAGCAATAGTAGGACACCTTAGAAGCTACCCCTATGCCATGTTCATGGACATAAGGACTTACTAAAACGTCCTATACTCGACGACCACGTTTCGAGGGGCAAGGCAACAGCGAGGCGTACCCTAAGAGTGGTGTGTGAATTGTGTGTCGTTTTCAGTTTATGTTTTATCTTGATCATGCATTGGGTGAGCTACGCTTTGATTTTATTTGGGCCATTCATTCTTTCATGTGATTAGCAGTTTAAAGGTGCGGAAATTAAAATGCAGAAAATAAAGTCCTACGCTATTACAAGGCGCGGGTCTATACATCGCCAAATTAACAAAGACCCGATTTTGAATAAAAGTGCGGAAAGTAAATGTCCTAATTACTATTACAAGGCTTTGGGGCAATTACATAAGGTTAAAAAGAAAAATAAGAACAAACGCGCGAGAAAAAAAATTGGAATCGGATGTGCGAGGGCGTTGGACCCTTTAAAGAAATTAAATTCAAATTGAGAATTAATTAAATTATTTAATAAGGAAAAGAAGTTATTTTTGATGTTTTTTTGTATTTAATGAAAATAAAGAAAATTAATTAAAATTAAAAGTTAAATAAAACCCTAATTCTAAATTTGTTTTTAATTATTAAAAAATTGTTTAAGTTTAACCTAATTTAACCCTAATTAATTAATTACAAGTTTATTTACAAGATAATTAATAATTAATAATGATAAGAATAAAAAAGTTATTTATTAAGAAAAAGAATAAAAATACTAAAACCCTAATTTCTACATTTTTAGTTTATTTAAGAAAAAAACATTAAAGTTGAAAACCTAAAATTAAACTAATTTGATTATTAAGATTTATTTACAAAAACTATTAATGAATTAAAAATTAAATAAACATATTTTATTTTTGACTTTTCTGATTTTTTTGTGTTATAAAAATTATTTTGTGAATTAAATAAAACAAAAGAAAAATAATTAAAATAAATAATAGAGGAAAAAACGAGAGAAAGAAAATACAAACAAGGAGTTTAGGCCCATTAGAAAGCTGGCCACATTGACTTTTCCAGCTTGAACGCTCCTTCATGGACTGAGGCACATGGTGGACGCTTGTTGGTAGCCATCAGATTGAATTTCTGGGCGCGTGGCAAACCAGGAGATGGAGTTGTATGGTGGTATCTTGATGAAGCGCTGCGTAGAAACATGTTACAAGAAAAATTATGGAAGAAGTGGGGGACCTGGGAATCGAACCCAGGTCCCAGTACCTGTAGTACACGTCTGCCACCAATTGAACCAGCGCGTTTGTTTGTAAGGTTGGTGGCACATGAATAATATAATACAAAACAAACGTTAGTGATATACAACACAAAAAACGCGCTGAAAATTTGAATGTCCCAATCATGCTATGACACGCAGGCTTCTTCCTCGTTTGTCCTGAAAAATAAGAAACAAATAGCGGGGGTTTTAAACCCCCACTAACTACAATGTACAATAATAGCGATTAGAGCATAGTTCATCATAAATTGAGCGCGAGGTATGGATTCAATTCGTCAGAATGTCACGATTTTAGTGGTACTAGTTTCATTGTCTAATTTTTCCAGATGTGTAAACCCCTCTTTTGGAGCTTCAGAAACCCTAGAAAGCTTTCATGGCAACTTTGAATACAGGCACGGTTAGTTCAATTAGAGGGCACCAATAGCTTCAGCATATTCATATTAATGTAAACCAATCATTAAAACACAGTAATCATGCATGTAAATTGAAATACGAATATGAAAAATTCTATGGACAGGGCGATGTCATTCTACCACTTCTGGATGTATGGAGACCTGGCTTTGATTGGAAATGCTTCCTAGGTCGTCCAGCAATGTATTGGAACTCTTTTTAGGCCTTGAAACACCTTGTATCTATGAAAACAGTTTTCAAACTTTTGGTCAAAAATGCAAGTTTTGTTTCTTTGTTCTGAGCGCAGCTTGCTTGTCTTTTCATTAGGGTTATGTTATGCTTATGTATGTGAATGATTTAGGTTAGAAAAACTGGCCCAAAATCCATGTTTTAATGCTTTTCAATATTTGATTTTCCATGATCTTTTTCAATCCTTTTTTCCATCAAACCATTGCCAATCATGGGAGATTCTTTCCCTTTTGGATGATACACGAATATTGAGTACATAAAGAGTGCATATGCTGCATAAAAAGATTTGAAAGGTGGCATTTGATATTTTTGTCATATTTAATTTTAATTAAGTGAATTAATAATAATAATAATTCAAATAATTAATAAAAAATGATAAAATAACTCCCTTGGATGTCAATGGGTCGTGCATAGCCTTTGGGTGATGATTCATGGAAGAAATTGAGGCCCATTAGCAATTTTGAGGCTTTTGAAGCAAAGTTGACTTTTCAAAATTCCCAAAAATTTCCCAACTTCCACAAGGCATATCTTGCTCAATTTTTAAGCTTTGATCATGTTCTTGGACATTTTGGAAAGGTCTTGAAGTCCTCTAACCAATGTCTTTGGTCCCATGTCATTTTAATTTACCAATCTCAAGTTATGGTCTTTGACTTACAGTGCCTTTTTGTTGACTTTTGAAAATGACCTATAATGTTGAGATTGATAACTTTTTGTGAGAGCATTTCTTGGATTTGAAGTGTGAAGATGAGTTGTAGGAAATGTCATTATCTTCAAAATGAGATTTGGATGGAATTTTTCTGATAAACCATGTGGAAGTTATGCCCTGGTCAATTTGCAGTTGACTTTTTCAGCTGTCCAAAAATAGAAACTTTTGCATCTTGAGACTTTTTGAGCCATGCCTTGAGAATCATGATCAAGAATTGATAAAATGATGTTTGTGGATTCAAAATAAGATGTTGACCAAAAATTTTGACTTCTGACTGTCAAATGACCATTTTGCCCCTGTAGTTGACTGTTGAGCAATTTTATGCTGTGAGTCTTGAAACCTGGCATGTGGATGCTTGACAATGTATGTAGGCATGTGGGACTTGATTGGACCCTTGGAAACTTCAACTTCTTTGCCAGAACCAAAACCCTAATTTTTTACTGTTATGAGGCCATTGGACTGTGCAACTCTTGGGAGATTTTGAAGCATGATGTTAGCAAACCTTGAAGAATATGGGAGGAAAAATTTTGGGGTACAACAGTTGACCCTGTTCAATCTTCTTAGACCTAAGGATGTAGATTGGCTGGCCTGCCTTTCATAATCCGAAGGTAGAAGATGATTGAACACTAGAGTGCCCAGAAATTTGCGCTCACATGTTAGCAGTGTGATGTGGGGAATGGGCTTACATATGCCATTTGGAGATTGACGGATAGGAAGATGGGCTTACAGATGCCATGTTGAGAGGTGATGGATAGGTGGATGGGCTTATAGATTCCATCTGGGTGTCGATCGCGTAAGAGTTTCCTTAGCGAGAACTTGCGTACCTGAAAAAGAAAGATAATTACCTGGCCTGTTACAGGAGTTGATCTTCAAACTTTTTATGTAGATGCGCCCTGGCTGGTTACAGGAATCGAATCTTTAAACTCTTCAGACGTGCCCTGGTGAGATACAGTAATCGAGTCTGGAGCTTCAAAAGGTTTTTTGTTGATAATGATGTGATGAATGAATCAGGGATGCTTACTACCTCAACGGGACGATGAGAGAACCTTGGGCGATTACTACCTCAACGGGACGATGAGAGAACCTTGGGACGATTACAATCTCAACGGGACGGTGAGAGAACCTTGGGACGATTACTACCTCAACAGTAACGATGAGAGAACCTTGGGCGATTACTACCTCAACAGTAACGATGAGAGAACCTTGGGCGATTACTACCTCAACAGTAACGATGAGAGAACCTTGGGCGATTACTACCTCAACAGTAACGATGAGAGAACCTTGGGCGATTACTACCTCAGCAGTAACGATGAGAGAACCTTTGATGTCTTCTACTGAGTCTTCATCAGGAAAATCTTTAGGAATCGATTTAACTGGACCAGAGAAGGCCTTTGACTGGATCGGCATCAGAAAAATCTTTAGGAGTCGATTTAACTGAACCAGGCAAGGTCTTGGATTAACTTTGACTGGATAAGAATCAGAAAAATCTTAGGGTCGATTTAACTGAACCAGACGAAAGTCTTGGAATATCTTTGACTGGATAAGAATTAGAAAAATCTTAGGGTCGATTTGACTGAACCAGACGAAAGTCTTGGAATATCTTTGACTGGATAAGAATCAGAAAAATCTTAGGGTCGATTTAACTGAACCAGACGAAAGTCTTGGAATATATTTGACTGGATAAGAATCAGAAAAATCTTAGGGTCGATTTAACTGAACCAGACGAAAGTCTTGGAATATCTTTGACTGGATAAGAATCAGAAAAATCTTAGGGTCGATTTAACTGAACCAGACGAAAGTCTTCCATAGATGTAGTTTTTTTTTCTTTTGAGGGGACTACTACGTCATATGAGTGGTCAGCGGTGTTTATTGATTCGTCTTTCCCTGAAACGGTAAAGGGTCAGTCATATGCAATGTCATGATGTATGAAATACATGATATATATCAAGCAATGATGCTCTCAACATAAATGAGATTGTAAGATATGATGCGTTTATGCATGTATCATGATGTATGTGATGTTTTTGAATGTATTTTCGTCTAGGAACATATATCCTTGACGAATGCCGGGAGTTAAAATCCTGGGCTGATGGAGAGCTTCTGTTTCCACTGGGGAGTGATGGTTGCAAGAATACCGGTAGGAGAAGATAACTCCGTTGGGGGATAAACTTGACGAATAGATTACTCTGCGGGGAGAAAATTATTCTAGCGATCTTGCTGGGGAACAATACTCTGTGGGAAGAGAGGTACTCTGTTGAGATGTTGATGGTAACTTCGCTGGGGATACCGTTGATGTGTTGGAAGTTTTGATAGACTCCGCTGGGGGTAAGAAGACTTTGCCGAGGACGATATTTCCGTGGCTTTTGGCTGAGGATAACCCAGTTATATCCTGGTAGGGAAATAACCTTTGAATAAAGCCGGGGGACGCGTTCGTGCTCTGCAGGGGGGAAGCTTCCAGAATCTATTGGGGATAAGTTTCCTGCTGGGGAGATGGATTCAAACTTTCCTGGGGAAATCTTGAACTATACTGGACTCTCCTGGGGAATTTTGAGATGTATTGGGGAAGTGGCTCCGCTGAATGTCTGGTATACCGCCGGGGAACAATCTTAGATCAAGACTGCCGGGGATGCTTGTTAAGAATATCCGTATGATTATGCTGGGGAATGTTGAGATCTGCTGGAGGATACCCAACTTCCTTAAGACTGACATGATAACTCTTCTTGGGGAGAGTGCATTGACTTGCTGGCTCACTCTCTGGGGACTTAAGATATCTTGGTTATGTTCTTCCGCTGAACCTACCTTAGTACCTTGGTGGACAGAGCAACTAGATCGCTTAGACGACTCATTATTGCCCCTGTTTCTAATGTTACCTGTAATTAATCCTTTGTTTCGTGTGCAAATATTTATGAGTTAGCAATTAATGTCAAATGCATATATCACAAATTGAACCTTGGACGTTCTTCGCAAAACAAAACAGAAAAAGGAAAAACAATTGGCAATTGATCTGAAAAGTGAATTTATATTGATTTTTGAATTTGCCTGTAAATATGCGTTTATGTTCAAGAGGCTGACGTCCTGGTAGGATAACGCCGCCGAATAAAAGAGTTTATACAATTTGTACAAAGGGAAAACAAAACAGCTATGTGAAAAGAATAATCCCACTGGGTTCCAACTCTGCTATCGCCTTTATATCTTCGAGCGTCTCATCACTTGATGACCTAGCTGAAGATGAAGCTGATTGATTGATGCCTTTTGAACTTGACAGTTGATACCTGATTCTGGATGCAAGGTGATCCAATGAGACATAGTATTACGCTTTAATCCCTAACTTTTGCCTGGACCGCCCTTTCGGGTTTTCAGTCCACCGGGATACCCATTTTTGCTCAAGCCGCCTTTTCAGGTTTTCGACTTGCCGGGTGTACAGATTTTTTTTATTTCATCCCTCATTTTGCCCGAACCCTTTTGGTTCGCCGGGAAGCCCTAATTTCTGCCTAGGTATGTCAACCTAGCGGGTCTTTTATCATGCGTAGTATCTTTTTACTATGTCTGCATTGGCGGGGTGAGGAAGGTCATCACCATCCATGGTGGTTAGGATCATGGCTCCTCTTGAGAACACATGTTTAACCATAAATGGCCCTTCGTACGTAGGGGTCCATTTGCCCCTTGGATCACTCTGAGGAAGGATGATGCGCTTGATTACCAGATCCCCAACTTGATATTCTTGTGGTCTGACCTTTTTGTTAAATGCCCTGATCATCCGTTTTTGGTACGTTTGACCATGGCAAATAGCAGTGAGTCTCTTTTCGTCAATTAGATTCAATTGATCAAGTCGAGTCTGGATCCAATCATCTTCGCTCAGATCTGCATCCTTCATTATCCGGAGAGAGGGTATTTGTACTTCGATCGGTAAGACTGCCTCCATGCCGTAGACCAAGGAAAAAGGAGTTGCCCTGGTTGACGTCATTGCTGAGGTACGGTACCCATGTAGAGCAAACGGTAACATCTCGTGCCAATCTTTATAGGTCACTGTCATCTTCTGCACAATTTTCTTGATATTCTTATTCGCTGCTTCTACAGCCCCATTCATCTTTGGTCGGTAAGGAGAAGAGTTGTGGTGCTGTATCTTGAATTGCTCGCAGAGCTCAGTGATCATCTTGTTATTGAGATTGGTACCGTTGTCCGTAATGATCCTTTCCGGGACGCCGTATCGATAGATCAGGTTATGCCGAATGAACCGTGCCACAACGTTCTTGGTTACTGTGGCGTAGGAAGCTGCTTCAACCCACTTCGTGAAGTAATCGATTGCTACCAGGATGAAGCGATGTCCATTGGATGCCGTAGGTTTAATCTCACCGATCATATATATGCCCCACATTGCAAACGGCCAAGGTGCTGTCAAGACATTCAGAGGAACCGGAGGAACGTGCACCTTATCTGCATATATCTGACACTTATGACATGTCCGAGAATGTTGGTAACAGTCGGCCTCCATTGTGGACCAGAAATACCCTGCCCGAAGGATCTTCTTCGCCATAGTGTGTCCACTGGAATGTATTCCGAAGGTACCTTCATGTAGCTCCGCCATGATCCTTTCTGCTTCAGTCTTATCCACACAACACAGTAAGGTCGAATCATGGTTTCGCTTGTACAGAATGCCGTTGCTAAGGAAGAACTTCGTTGCGAACCTTCTCAGAAACTTCTTGTCATTGATAGACGCACCTTCAGGGTATTCCTGAGCTTCCAAGTATCTCTTCACCTCATGGTACTAGGGTTTTTCAGTCACTGTTTCAGCCTCAAGATCACAACAGTATGCCGGTTCGTCCAGTTTCCAGATAATGACCCGGGGAGCCTCATTGTCCCATTTGACTTTGAACATGGAAGACATCGTAGCTAACGCGTCCGCCAGCTGATTCTCCTCTCTTGGAAAATGTTCAAAAGTTATCTCTGTGAAGTGGGGGATCAATGTCAACACACATTCTCTGTAAGGAATAAGATTCGGATGTTTCGTATCCCACTCGCCTTTGATCTGATTGATCACGAGAGCAGAATCTCCGAAAACACTCAGAAACTTGATCCTTAAGTCAATCGCAGCTTGAAGACCCATGATGCATGCTTCATACTCCGCCATGTTGTTGGTGCAGTTGAAACATAGCCGGGCAGTGAGTGGAGTATGAGTGCCTTGAGGGGATATGATCACAGCGCCGATACCGTTTCCCAAAGCGTTGGAGGCTCCGTCAAAGTGCATAGACCATCGGGATCCTTCCTCAGGTCCTTCATCCGGTCCAGGTACTTCACAATCAGTCACAATCATGATGCTCTCGTCCGGAAATTCAAATTTCATTGACTGATAATCGTCTACTGCCTGATGTGCCAAGTGGTCTGCCAATACACTTCCTTTGATGGCTTTCTGAGTCGTGTACTGGATGTCGTATTCTGTTAAGATCATTTGCCATCTTGCTATTCTCCCAGACAGAGCAGGCTTTTCAAATATGTACTTTATTGGATCCATCTTTGAGATCAACAAGGTAGTGTGAGTCAGCATATACTGTCTCAGCCGGCGAGCAGCCTATACCAAAGCACATCAAGTTTTCTCGAGCAGTGAGTATCGGGTCTCACAGTCGGTAAAATTTTTGCTAAGGTAATAAATGTCATGCTCTTTTCGGCCAGACTCGTCATGCTGCCCCAGCACACACCCCATTGAGTTGTCAAGTACTGTCAGGTATAGTATCAGAGGTCTCCCTTCAACCGGTGGCATAAGGATGGGTGGTTCTTAGAGATACTCTTTGATTTTATCGAAAGCGACCTGACATTCATCATTCCAACGTACTACCTGATCTTTCTTCAGCAGCTTGAAGATTAGCTCGCAGGTAGCAGTTAGATGCGAGATGAATCGAGCAATGTAATTCAGACGTCCTAGAAAGCCTCTGACTTCTTTTTCTGTCTTAGGAACTGGCATCTCTTGAATGGCTTTAACCTTAGCAGGGTCCACTTGAATACCCTTATCACTTACAACGAAGCCTAGCAGCTTTCCAGATCTAACCCCGAAGGTGCACTTGTTCGGGTTCAATCTTAGCTTGTACAGTTTCAGACGGTCAAACAACTTCTGCAGATGGTCAAGGTGTTCCTCCTCAGTTTGGGACCTTGCAATCATATCGTCGACATATACTTCTATATCATGATGGATCATGTCATGAAATAGAGCAACCATGGCACGTTGGTAGGTTGCCCCAGCATTTTTCAGTCCAAAAGGCATGACCTTGTAGCAGAAGGTGCCCCACTGAGTAACAAAGGTAGTCTTTTCCATGTCTTCAGGAGCCATCTTGATCTGATTATACCCTGAAAAACCATCCATGAAAGAGAACACCTTATGCTGAGCAGTATTGTCAACCAGGACATCAATGTGAGGTAGAGGGAAGTCATCCTTGGGGCTGGCCCTGTTCAGATCCCTGTAATCAACACACATTCTGACCTTGCCATCTTTCTTTGGTACTGGCACCACATTGGCAACCCACTGAGGGTAAGAAGTCACTGCAAGAAACCCAACATCAAATTGTTTCATAACCTCAGCTTTGATCTTTTCAGACATCTCTGGATGCATACGGCGGACCTTTTGCTTAACCGGAGGGCAGTCTTCCTTGGTAGGCAAATGATGGACCACAATGTCGGTATCCAACCCAGGCATGTCTTCGTAGGACCAGGCGAAGATTTCCATATAATCATGTAACATCTGATTCAACCGTTGTCTTATGCTGAGCTCCAGGTTAGCACCAATCTTGACTTCCTTTCGGTCTTCCTCAGTACCCAGATTTATCGTTTCCACTGGCTCCTCATGTGGTTGAATTGCCCTCTCTTCCTGGAGTAGCAGTCTTGCAAGCTCGCCAGGCACTTCGCAATCATCTTCACCTTCGTCTTCGGCTAAGTTGATCGGATTTTTGAAGTCATAACTGGAAGTAGCAGAGTCGTTACCAGTGAGATCCAGAGTGGATTGAAACCTGTGTAGGTGAGTGTGTGTAAATATAGCTGTTTTGCAATATATAAAGAAAGAAAGAAAGGGAGCACAAGATTTGAAATGCGAAAAAACATCCAAGATCTTTATTCATGATATATGGAAATGACAGTTATAAGCCCTCACAAATGAAGCCAACGGTGCCCCGGGTAAGACACCGGGCCATAAAGTTTCAATTCATTGTTTATTACAAATAACAAAAACAAAGGAATTCATTACTGTGTAACAAAAGTAACAGGTAGGTTGTCTTTTGCAGTCCAATTGCTAGGTCCACTGCCGGCCGTCGGATAAATCCAGCTGTCGAACTCAGATTCTTCCACCTTGTCATCATCCCTGATAGCATTCACTCCATGAGTAGGCAGGGGAGCTGTGACTACATTGGGCTTCTCAGGTGCCTCAAACTGTACCTCCTTCGCATCAATGAGGTCCTGCACCTTATTCCTCAGAGCCCAGCAGTCATCAGTAGAATGTCTCGGGCTATCGGAGTGATAAGCACATCGAGCATTTGGATTATACTTGGGGGATGCAGTATTCACAACCTTTGGAGCCTCTCTGACAGTCACCAAGTTGGTGGATAGCAACTGTGGCAAGATTTGTGATAAGGTCATACTCAGCCGGGTAAATTCTCTTCTGGGTCTTTCAGCCCTTGGTTGATTGGTTTGCCGAGGAGCAGCAGCAGGTTTGGCAATCACCACCGCGTTGACAGATTGGCGGCGCTCTGGTTTATCTTGTCTTCTAGGCCCATACACAACACTGGCCTCCTTCTTAAAAGGTTTCTTCTCAGCACTTGAAGATTTACCTTTCTGAATCTTTCCTGACTTCATGCCAGCCTCTATCCTTTCCCCAGTCATAATGAGGTCAGTGAATCCTGCAGATGAATTGCCAATAAGATGATTGAAAAATGGCCCGGATAGGGTCCCCAAGAACATATCCACTAACTCACGGTCTGTTAATGGTGGCTGCACCCTGCCAGCCAGGTCCCTCCACTTCTGTGCATACTCTTTAAAACCTTCGCCTGATCCTAGCGACATACCCTGGAGTTGGGTACGTGTAGGAGCAAGGTCGGCAGTATATTGATACTGCTTGTAAAAAGCAGTAGCCAACTCCTCCCAGTTACGAACTTTGGTCCCATCCAGCTGATAGAACCATTCGAGATGAGTCCCTGAAAGACTCTCCTGGAAGAAGTGGATCCACAAGTTCTTGTCCACTGTGTACGGTTGAATCTTTCACACATAAGATCTGAGGTGTAGCTTAGGGCAGGACGCCCCGTTATACTTGGTGAAAGATGGTGCTTTGAACTTGTGTGGGATGATCACACCAGAGGATAAACCCAAGTCTCTGAAATCCAAACCAGGCACCTGTTGGATCTCCATGGCGTTCAGACGGTCTTCCAACTGCTTGTATCTGTCTTCAGCTGGAGGATACTGTTCCTCATTAAAATCAGTCTCATTGTCAGAGACCACCGGACTTGGAGCCCTTCCCCCCGGGGGACTGTCTTTGCCTACAGAAGAACCAGCTTCCTCATTCTGCAGAGTGTTACCAAACCTCCGGCCCGAGTTGAAAATAACAGTTCTCTTCTTCTTCTTCTCCTTCTTCAGGAGCAAAGCCTTCAGCTCTTCTTGACCTTGAGCCAAACCCATGATCAGCTCCTGAAATTGTGCGTTCTGCGCTTGAAGGGCCTTGATAGACAGCTCGGTAGATGATTCAGGGTTCATGATGCTGAAATAAACAGCGAAGAACAGTAAGCAACCTGAGAAGAAGAGTACCTTCTATGCACATGATGAATGATATGTGTTTATGCAATGCATTCAAGGGTTCGAAAATTCAAATTTGTTGTAGACAAAAGGAACACACGTTATCATTAAGGAAATAATTGTTCAGTACATCAAAGCCTCATGGGCAAACATTACAAAAGCAAATCAATCCCAAAAGACACTGCGCATCCTTTTCGGAGCAATGTAGGTGTTGAGATTCCTTTCCTCGTGCAGTAGGAGGGTGAGCTCCAAGACCTTCTTTTCACTAGCATGTAGACTGGTCTCAAGAGAATTCCATTCTTCCTTAAGCTGGATCCAGCTCTTCTGCATTTCTCCCCAGGACGTGGGCATGTCAGGATGTTGAATGGTGTAGGACACCTCTCCTTCCAAGAATGGCTCTTTGATCACAGGGAGAACATGAGGATAAGGCATTACTAACTTCTGGGAGCGGGCTCGTACCCACTTGAGATAAGGTTCCAACGGGATGGAGTTCCTGTGCCCCAGGGTCTTGCTGTCTATCCTACTTGGCATCCTCCAAGCTCTAATAAATCTCTGGCAAAGTCCTTGTGCATCGTTGTCGAAGTCAAAAACTATGTCAGGAATTAACATGTCATGAGGGCCGTCCCTCCGAGCATAACCAAACTGTCTCCAAGCCAGGCACGGGTTGTAAGTAATACCTCCTCTGATTCCAAGTAAAGGAACATTAGGGTACTCCCCGCAACGATCAATGATAGTGACCTCCTCTCTGGACCGAGAGCACCAATGTATATCAGCATGTGTAAGAGTCATCAATCGCTGTGACCATCTCAAACCCCGCTCATTCTTCAAAACTGATTGCGGAAGGTGCGAAATAAACCACCTTCCCAGGAGAGGAGTACAGCACATAAGAACACCTCTTTTTCTCATGGTTCGAGTGTAACATGAGTGAAGGATGTCCCCAAGCAACGTAGGTATAGGATTCCTGGACATGAAGATCTGGACAACACTGATATCTATAAGCTAATCTGGATTAGGGAACAACACCAAACCATAGACAAGGAGGGCCACAACTTCTTCAAAAGCTTGTAGGTCAAGGGAGTTCCAACATTCTTGGGCCTTCTCAAACAGAAACCTGGCTAAGAACCCTTTGATACCACTTCTAACTTCCCAATGTCCCTTGAGGTCAGATGGTTGTAGGTGTAAGGCTTTAGCGATCTCTTCAAGCTTAGGTTCCTTTTCCGTACCGTTGTAGGGTAGTTGATCAAGGATAGGGATCTTCAGAAGCCGGGAGAACTCTTCCAATGTAGGTACCAGTTGATAATCCAAGAAAGTGAAACAGTGATGCAGAGGATCAAAGAACTGGAACAGGACCTTTATCATATCTTCCTTAATGTTGGTGTTGACCAAGCTGATGAGTCTTCCATGTCTTTCACTGAATGAAGAGCTCTCGGGAATCCTAGATATAAGCTCCTTAAGTTGAGGAGGGATCCTTACAAGGTTGATCTGAATTGTCTTTCTGCGAACAGTTTCCATATCCTACAAAATAAGAACAAAGATGAAGACTCGAACCCCTGAAATGGTTAGTCAATGCATATGATGCTGTATGATGTCATGATGCTATGATTAAACACGCCACAAATATTTACAAAGGCAAACATGATAAGGCACACAAGTCACACGAGACAAGCCCTTAGAGTTTAGGCCAGCATGGGGTCTGGGTATTACCCTCTTGAAGTTGGTGGGCTCAACCTGTCCTATCAGAAGTAATCGGGTTCTAAGGGTCCCAATATCACTGGATTGCTTTCATTATTCATCGTTTCGATTTAGCCACTGAACTGGCGACCCAAATATTCCAGGAAAGCAACCCTCAATTGAGTGTAGTATCGAGTATCAACCAACCTCGGACTGCACCAAAGTCAGTTATCTCACTACCCTAAAGAGGCCAAGATAGTTCAATTACGGTTCCTAAGGTCAGTTGATGCTTCACGACACCACATGGAGGCCCCGTACTCTCCTTGACTGAACTCAAGGAATACCGGTACACACCAAAGTGCCACATCAACGTAGCAGACTGCTTCAACCATGTCGGTATACCCCGCACAGTTCCCTCACAGCCTTGTTGCTACTTTCTAAGAAGGTATCCCCAGATCCGGGTTAGGACCTATAGAACTCCCAAGACAGTACCCACAATTTAAAGCAAACAAGTCAAAGCAATTGAAAACACAGTTTATGAACTATCCTAAGGTACACCTCACTTTATAAGAGTCCCCAGCAGAGTCGCCAGTTCTGTAATCGGTGGATCTGGAACTGACTGTTTAACGCTGGTTCGCGAAATGTCGCGGAAGAAAGAGTCGCCACCGTCTTTTATTTTCTCCAACATGGAAAGGACAAAAGCACAGAAAAATTCCTTATGAGATTATCTCTCGGTTCGGGAGGTAGATTTATAGAAAGGGAAGGTGTTAGCACCCTTTCTATCCATGGTTATCCATGGGCTCTTAGATACTTGCTCATTTGTGTTTTCAAAATGTTTGTTTGCTTTTCAAAGTGAGTGGGTTTGAAAAAGTTTCGTTTAAAGTTTCAGATCGACTCTTGTATCGGTCCTCAAGAGTGTTTGAAAAGTTGTTTTGAAAGCTTTTTGAAAAGTGTCGGTGTGAAAAGAGTTTTTGATTTGATTTGTTTTGAATTAGAGCAAGTATCTATGAGTCATCCACCTACCCTAAGGAATTAGGCTGTGTAAATGTCCTTAAGGTAGTGCCATCCCACCATTGAGAGGTAAGTAGCACCACCGTTGGAGGTGTTAGGGTCAATTCGAGGGTTAGGGACAGTGTGGTCACCGAGAAACAGTAAGATACCTTAGAAGCTACCCTTATGCCATTGATCTTTTTATTCCGAGGCAACTATTCCGAGGTAACCGTTCCGAGGCAACTTGTTCGAGGCAACTAGATCAATGGACATAAGGACTCACTAAGACGTCCTATACTCGACGACCACGTTTCGAAGGTAAGGCAACAGTGTGGTCACCAGAGCAATAGTAGGACACCTTAGAAGCTACCCCTATGCCATGTTCATGGACATAAGGACTTACTAAAACGTCCTATACTCGACGACCACGTTTCGAGGGGCAAGGCAACAGCGAGGCGTACCCTAAGAGTGGTGTGTGAATTGTGTGTCGTTTTCAGTTTATGTTTTATCTTGATCATGCATTGGGTGAGCTACGCTTTGATTTTATTTGGGCCATTCATTCTTTCATGTGATTAGCAGTTTAAAGGTGCGGAAAATAAAGTCCTACACTATTACAAGGCGCGGGTCTATACATCGCCAAATTAACAAAGACCCGATTTTGAATAAAAGTGCGGAAAGTAAATGTCCTAATTACTATTACAAGGCTTTGGGGCAATTACATAAGGTTAAAAAGAAAAATAAGAACAAACGCGCGAGAAAAAAAATTGGAATCGGATGTGCGAGGGCGTTGGACCCTTTAAAGAAATTAAATTGAAATTGAGAATTAATTAAATTATTTAATAAGGAAAAGAAGTTATTTTTGATGTTTTTTTGTATTTAATGAAAATTAATTAAAATTAAAAGTTAAATAAAACCCTAATTCTAAATTTGTTTTTAATTATTAAAAAATTGTTTAAGTTTAACCTAATTTAACCCTAATTAATTAATTACAAGTTTATTTACAAGATAATTAATAATTAATAATGATAAGAATAAAAAAGTTATTTATTAAGAAAAAGAATAAAAATACTAAAACCCTAATTTCTACATTTTTAGTTTATTTAAAAAAAAAACATTAAAGTTGAAAACCTAAAATTAAACTAATTTGATTATTAAGATTTATTTACAAAAACTATTAATGAATTAAAAATTAAATAAACATATTTTATTTTTGACTTTTCTGATTTTTTTGTGTTATAAAAATTATTTTGTGAATTAAATAAAACAAAAGAAAAATAATTAAAATAAATAATAGAGGAAAAAATGAGAGAAAGAAAATACAAACAAGGAGTTTAGGCCCATTAGAAAGCTGGCCACGTTGACTTTTCCAGCTTGAACGCTCCTTCATGGACTGAGGCACATGGTGGACGCTTGTTGGTAGCCATCAGATTGAATTTCTGGGCGCGTGGCAAACCAGGAGATGGAGTTGTATGGTGGTATCTTGATGAAGCGCTGCGTAGAAACATGTTACAAGAAAAATTATGGAAGAAGTGGGGGACCTGGGAATCGAACCCAGGTCCCAGTACCTGTAGTACACGCCTGCCACCAATTGAACCAGCGCGTTTGTTTGTAAGGTTGGTGGCACATGAATAATATAATACAAAATAAACGTTAGTGATATACAACACAAAAAACGCGCTGAAAATTTGAATGTCCCAATCATGCTATGACACGCAGGCTTCTTCCTCGTTTGTCCTGAAAAATAAGAAACAAATAGCGGGGGTTTTAAACCCCCACTAACTACAATGTACAATAATAGCGATTAGAGCATAGTTCATCATAAATTGAGCGCGAGGTATGGATTCAATTCGTCAGAATGTCACGATTTTAGTGGTACTAGTTTCATTGTCCAATTTTTCCAGATGTGTAAACCCCTCTTTTGGAGCTTCAGAAACCCTAGAAAGCTTTCATGGCAACTTTGAATACAGGCACAGTTAGTTCAATTAGAGGGCACCAATAGCTTCAGCACATTCATATTAATGTAAACCAATCATTAAAACACAGTAATCATGCATGTAAATTGAAATACGAATATGAAAAATTCTATGGACAGGGCGATGTCATTCTACCACTTCTGGATGTATGGAGACCTGGCTTTGATTGGAAATGCTTCCTAGGTCGTCCAGCAATGTATTGGAACTCTTTTTAGGCCTTGAAACACCTTGTATCTATGAAAACAGTTTTCAAACTTTTGGTCAAAAATGCAAGTTTTGTTTCTTTGTTCTGAGCGCAGCTTGCTTGTCTTTTCATTAGGGTTATGTTATGCTTATGTATGTGAATGATTTAGGTTAGAAAAACTGGCCCAAAATCCATGTTTTAATGCTTTTCAATATTTGATTTTCCATGATCTTTTTCAATCCTTTTTGCCATCAAACCATTGCCAATCATGGGATATTCTTTCCCTTTTGGATGATACACGAATATTGAGTACATAAAGAGTGCATATGCTGCATAAAAAGATTTGAAAGGTGGCATTTGATATTTTTGTCATATTTAATTTTAATTAAGTGAATTAATAATAATAATAATTCAAATAATTAATAAAAAATGATAAAATAACTCCCTTGGATGTCAATGGGTCGTGCATAGCCTTTGGGTGATGATTCATGGAAGAAATTGAGGCCCATTAGCAATTTTGAGGCTTTTGAAGCAAAGTTGACTTTTCAAAATTCCCAAAAATTTCCCAACTTCCACAAGGCATATCTTGCTCAATTTTTAAGATTTGATCATGTTCTTGGACATTTTGGAAAGGTATTGAAGTCCTATAACCAATGTCTTTGGTCCCATGTCATTTTGATTTACCAATCTCAAGTTATGGTCTTTGACTTACAGTGCCTTTTTGTTGACTTTTGAAAATGACCTATAATGTTGAGATTGATAACTTTTTGTGAGAGCATTTCTTGGATTTGAAGTGTGAAGATGAGTTGTAGGAAATGTCATTATCTTAAAAATGAGATTTGGATGGAATTTTTCTGATAAACCATGTGGAAGTTATGCCCTGGTCAATTTGCAGTTGACTTTTTCAACTGTCCAAAAATAGAAACTTTTGCATCTTGAGACTTTTTGAGCCATGCCTTGAGAATCATGATCAAGAATTGATAAAATGATGTTTGTGGCTTCAAAATAAGATGTTAACCAAAAATTTTGACTTCTGACTGTCAAATGACCATTTTGCCCCTGTAGTTGACTGTTGAGCAATTAGGGTTTTTGACTGTGCAATTTTGTGCTGAGAGTCTTGAAACCTGGCATGTGGATGCTTGACAATGTATGTAGGCATGTGGGACTTGATTGTACCCTTGGAAACTTCAACTTCTTTGCCAGAAGCAAAACCCTAATTTTTGACTGTTAGGAGGCCATTGGATTGTGCAACTCTTGGGAGATTTTGAAGCATGATCTTAGCAAACCTTGAAGAATATGGGAGGGAAAATTTTGGGGTACAACAGATATCTTTGAAGGAGTCTGCAATAGCTAGTCTACAATTTTGTAATCGCTCATTTTACTTATTTTCAAGATATCATCCACTTGTTTCTCCAATGTAGCTCCACTAGTCTCTCCTGCAGCCTTCTTCGGCTCATCGTTCTCAGCAATTTTCTTTCCAGCAACAACAACTTTTTGAATAACCGGCGCAAACACACGACCACTACGGGTCACCCTGCTTTTATCAGCTATATTTCCAACATCTGGCATTGGCTGGATGGGAACTTCCACCCCATCTTCCAAGATTGTAACGTTATATTTGTAAGGCACAACCTTATCTGATTTATAGGGAACAGGTCCTGGAAGACTAATTACGAATGGGGTAACAGCTGGTTTGCTATGGTACTCCACCTCAAGGTGAGCGGGTGCACCAAAACAAGGTACAATGACGTTTACACCTTCCTCAACACAATCAGGCTTCAAAAGGTTATTTCTGACAAACAAATCTTTGTCTGAAGAGAAATACTCATCCGCAGAGGCATACTCTTCCTCCGAATCTTCTTTCATCAAACAAACTTCAACCATATCAACCTCGTGATAATCATCTCTATGACCCGTGATATTGATAGTTCCATTGTCCAACAACAATTGAACACTGTTGTACCCCAAAATTTGCCCTCCCATATTCTTCCAGATTTGGCAAGATCAAGCTTCAAAATCTCCTAAGGGTTGCACAGTCCAATTGCCTCCTAACACAATCAAAATTAGGGTTTAGTTTCTTGCAAAGAAATTGAGGTTTTCAAGGGTCCAATCAAGTCCCATATGCCTATATACATTGTCAAGCATCCATATGTCAAAGTTTCAAGACTCACAGCATCAAATTGCATAGTCAAAAGCCCTAATGGCTCCACAGTCAACTGCAGGGGTAAAATGGTCATTTGACAGTCAAAAGTCAAAAAATTTGGTTAACATCTTATTTTGAAGCCACAATCATCATTTGATCAATTCTTGATCATGATTCCACAAGCATGGCTCAAAAAGTCTCAAGATGCAAAAGTTTCTATTTTTGGACAGCTGAAAAGTCAACTGCAGATTGACCAAGGCATAACTTCTTCATGGTTTATCAGAAAAATCCCATCCAATGCTCATTTTGAAGAGGATGACATTTCCTACAACTCATCTTCACACTCCAAGTCCAAGAAATGCTCTCACAAAAAGTTATCAATTTCAACATTATAGGTCATTTTCAAAAGTCAACAAAAAGGAACTTTAAGTCAAAGACCATAACTTGAGATTGGTAAATCAAAATGACATGGGACCAAAGGCATTGGTTAGAGTACTTCAATACCTTTCCAAAATGTCCAAGAACATGTTCATAGCTTCAAAATTGAGCAAGATATGCATTGGAGAAGTTGGGAAATTTTTGGGAACTTTCAAAAGTCAACTTTGCCTAAAACACTTCAATTTTGCTAATGGGCCTCAAATTCTTTCTTGAATCTTTACCCAAAGCCTATGCACGACCCATTGAGTTCAAAATAATTTATTTTCTTATTTTTAATTAATTAATTGAATTCATATTTATATTAATTCATTTAATTGGTTTTAATTATAGGAAAATTCAAAGATATGCTTTTTTAGATCTTTTTGTGCAACAAATATGACTAGGGCAAGCTGGCAACTCGTTTCTCAATCAACAAGGCAAAATATCCATGATTGGCAAGGTTTCATGAAAGAAAAGATTGAAAAAAGATTTGATTGCCAATCATATATTCAAACATGAATGCAATGGATTGATGGGCTTAATTCTGACCTAATTCTGTTCCAATACAAATGCAAGAGCTAACCCTATTTCAAGGACACGCACAATTGCTGCTGAAACCATAGAACAAAATTGCAAAAAACTCAAGAACATTGTGAAACTGAAATCCTATTTGCAGGACAATTCAAGGCCAAAGTTTGTTTCCAATACATTGCTGACATTGCCAGGAAGCCATTGCAATCAAGAACGAAGCTTAACACGCAAAGAATCAAAGAACACGAGTCATTCGGTTTGTCTTGTTTTTCAAACTTGCATAACACGATTCATGCATTTTTAATCTATTTTCTTGTTTGATTTATGCTAATAGGGACCTTCTGAAGCTGTTGGTATAATCCAATTGAGTTATAACTGCCTGAATCAAAATCCACCATGAACGACATCTAGGGTTTCTGAAGCTTGCAATTAGGGCTTTAGGCATCAGGAAAAATTGGACCATGTCATGACCATGGTTGAATTCTTCAAGGCCAGACGAATTCAACCAAACTATCGCGCTCAATTTATATAATCTGTGTGCGTAATCGCTATTTTTTGGACTTTTGCTTTGTGGGGGTTTAAAACCCCCGCTATCTTATGCATGTTTGCAGGTGAAAACGAAGAAGACAGCATGCGTGGCAACATGTGGTTGGGACATTCAAATCCACGCGCGCGTTTTCTGAATTCCAGCATAATTGGCACTTTTCATATATTATACTTCTTTGTTATTATGTTTACAAATGAGCTTGATAGCTCAACTGGCAAGGGACGTGGCTGGTAAGTACTGGGACCTGGGTTCGATTCCCAGGTCCCCCATATAATTGTTGATTTTTGTTTTAAAGCGTTCCAATGCAGCGTTCATCAAATGTCCCACCATACGTACCCACGCCTAGGGTTGCCAAGTGGCCTTGATGAGCAATCTGAAGGCCAGGAGATGGAATCCATGGTATGCTCCAGTCAATGAACAGGCACACGATCAGGAAAGTCAACAAGGCCTTGTGCTAATGGGCCAGAATTCCTCAAAGTTCACCTCCACATGAACAGACACCCCCTTGGTTTGCAATATTTTTCTTATTTTTATATTCTTTTATCTTATTTCTTTTTATTTGTTTTAATTATTATTAATTCACTAAATTAATTTTTTCATAATAAAAATCAGAAATAAAAAAATTGTAAATATATTTAGTTATTTATTAATTTCATCATTAATTTATTTTTGTAAATAAATGTTAATAATTAACTTAGTTAATTTAGGTTTAAAATTTAATCTCTTTTCTTAATAAATAAAAAATACATAGAATTAGGTTTTGACACTTTTATCTTTTTCTTAATTAATTATTATTATTATTAATTATTATTATCATTATTAATTAATATTATTTTTGTACATAAATATGTAAATTAATTAATTAGTAAATTAGGTGAACTTTGACATTTTCTTTAATAATTAAAATAATCTAGAATTAGGGTTGTTTACTAACTTTTAAATTCTTTTCTTTATTTCCATAATAAATACAAAAAACATAAAAAACACTTTCTTTTCTTTAAATAATTAATTAGGTTTTAATTTAATTTAATTTCAAGCAAAGGGTCCAACACCCTCAGACGTTCAGTTTAATTTATCCTTTCGCACGTTATTCTTATTTTTCTTATTGATTATTATGTAACTGCTTTCCAGATGTAATAGTAATTAGGTTTATTGCTTTTTTTACTTTCCGCATCTCTTATCAAAAACGGGTCTTTGTATTTTGGCGATGTATAGACCCGCGCCTTGTAATAGCGTAGCTTTTATCTTTCCATATTTTATTTTCCGCACTCCTAACTGCTAAATTGCATGAAAGAATGTATGATAACTAAAAACAACTCGTAGCTCACGATGCCATGAACAAAGATAACTGTTAACATGAAAACAACACACAATACACACACCACTTCTAGGGTACGCCTCACTCGTTGCCTTCGAAACGTGGTCGTCAAGTATAGGACGTTTAGCGGTCGCTCTTATGTCCAAGATCCAGTTGCCTCGAAACAGTTGCCTCGAAACGGTTGCCTCGGATTAAAAAGGATCTAGGACATTAGGGTTACTTCTAAGGTGTCCTACTATTGCTTCGGTGACCACACTGTCCCTAAAATCGAATTGACTCGAACACCTCCAACGATGGTGCTTCCTACTTCTCAATAGTGGGATAGAACTGTTTAAAGGACTCTTACACAACCTAATTCCTTAGGGTAGGTAGATGACTCATGGATACTTGCTCTCTTCAAAAACAAACAAAAAAAATCTTTTCACACTGACACTTTCAAAAGCTTTCAAAACAAATTTTTCAAACACTCTTGAGGACAGATACAAGAGTCACTCAGAAATCTTTCGATGAAACTTTTCCAAACCCACTCACATTTGAAAAGCAAACATTTTGAAAACATAAGAGCAAGTATCTAAGAGCCCATGGATAACCATGGATAGAAAGGGTGCTAACACCTTCCCTTTCTATAAATCTACCTCCCGAACCGAGAAACAATCTCATAAGGAATTTTGCTGTGCTTTTGTCCTTTCCATGTTGGAAAAAATAAAAGACGGTGGCGACTCTTGCTTACCGCGACATACGCGATCCAGCTAAAAACAGTCAGTTCTATTTCCACCGATCACAGAACTGGCGACTCTGCTGGGGACACTTAAAGTGAGGTGTACCTTAGGATAGCTCATACTTGTGTTTTCAATTGCTTTGTTTGTTTGCTTTATTATTATGGGCATTGTCTTGGAGTTTCATAGATCCTAACCCGGATCTGGGGATACCCTTTTAGGTAGCATAAGCTGTGAGGGACCTGTCCGGCATAGACCGACACGGGTGAAGCAGTGGCTACATTGGTGTGGCGCCTTGGTCTGTACCGATATCCCTTGTGTTGCAACGAGGAGAATATGGGTCTTCTGAGGAGTCATTAAGAACCAACTGACCTTAGAACCCTAATTTGACCCAACTTGGTCGTAGAACAGTAGCAGTATGCTACACCCATTGAGGCTAAACTCTCGCGATGGTTCTGGCCGCAAGAAAAGATTGCGATGCTGGAGTTATGACCGATTGAGGGTAGTCAGTGATATTGGGATCCTCTAGAACCCGGTTACTTTTGATAGGACAGGTCTTAACCAACAAACTGAAAGAGGGTAGTACCTGAACTTCATGCTGGCCTAAACCCTAAGGGTTATCTTGTGTGACTTGTGTGCCTTATCATGTTTGCCTTTGTGAATATTTGTGGTGTTCTTTATCATAACATCATACCATCATAGACATTGCATGCATCCTGCATAAGGACTGACCCATTTCAAAGACAAGAGGGTTTCATCTTTGCTCTGTTTTGTAGGACATCATGATGCCTGTGCGAAGGAACACTATCCGGTTCAACTTTGTTCACCCACCTGAGTTGCTTGAAGAATTGGTTAGCAGAATCCCAAACACCACCTCCTTCATCCAGAGGCATGGTTCTCTTCTCGGTTTAGTCACTGCAAAGTGGGACCAACAACTGATGAGTGTCCTGACCTAGTTTTATGATCCCTTGTACAATTGCTTCACCTTTCAAGACTTCCAGCTGGTCCCTACCCTGGAAGAATTCTCTGATTTGCTTGGTATCCCTATCTTGGATCAGACTCCCTTCACTGGTTGGGAAAAGACTCTTAGGCTTGAGGAGATTGCTGCAGCCCTTCCCTTGACCCACAAAGAGGTAATGGACAACTGGGTGACTAGAAGCAGAGTTAAGGGTTTCTTGGCCAAGTTTCTGATCGGTAAAGCTAACAGTTTCTGGAATGACTTAAACTTCAGAGCGTATGAAGACATTCTGGCTCTCTTAATCTATGGTCTAGTCTTGTTTCCTAATCCTGATAACTTCATTAACGTCACTGCCATAAGGATCTTCATGTCTCGGAACCCTGTGCCCACTCTCTTGGGTGATATCCTGCAACAACTCTATACTCGTACTGCCCGAAGACGAGGAACTCTGTAGTGTTGTATTCCTTTGTTAGTGAGGTGGTTTATTTCGCACCTCCCTAAGTTTGTGCTGAAGAATAAAGAAGGAAGAGGCTGGGCTCATAGGTTAATGTCTCTCACTGATAATGACATCATTTGGACTCTCAGAGGTTTGGATGAGGTAGCTGTTATTGATCGTTGCAGAGAATATCCTAATGTTCCTTTGATTGGTACCCAAGGAGGAATCTCTTATAATCCATGTCTAGCTCTCTGGTAGTTTGGAAGAGCCAGAAGAGCAGGGCCTCATGAGATGTTGGTGCCTTACATCAGTTTTGAGTTTCAGGTAGATAGTGGCGAGCTGCGTCGTAGGTTCATCAAGGCTTGGGACAGAATTCACAAAGCTGACCCACATGAGTTGGGACCGAAGACTTCTCTACCTATGGAATGCTACTACAGATGGGTCCGCATCCGTGCTCAGAAGTTAGGTATGCCATACGAAGCTTTCAGACCCATCATTCTTAAATATCCTGATAGAGACGGGATTCCTCCAACTGTTCTCCCTCCTCAGATACCTACTGATGTTGATACACTAAAGAGTTCTTGGGCGCAACTACAAGAAGAACGGGATTATTATCGGGAAAAGTTCAACGAGCAGGAATTGAAGATCCAGAAGCTGACAAAGCAATTGGAGAACGAGCGGGCCTTGAATGACTACATCCGTACTGAGAAGAGGAGACCCTGGGATCACTGATGAGCTTTGGATGTTCTTTTACAGTTTTTATTTCCCTTTTCAGTAGTTCCATTTTATGTAACGCCTAAGGGCAATTTGTTGAACAATCTAAATTCCAAAGTTTAAATCTAATAAAGTGTGTTCCTTTTTGTTTACAAAGTTGAATCCCGATTGTCTTTGAAAACATAAATCATACGCATTCCATTCATCATGTGCATCACAGGTACTCTTCTTTTCAGGTTGCTTAATGTTCTTCGCTGTTTATTTCAGAAATCATCATGAATCCCGAATCATCTACTGAGCAATCCATCAAGGCCCTCCAGGCTCAGAACGCCCACTTCCAAGAGTTGATCATGAGTTTAGCCCAAGGTCAAGAGGAATTGAAGGCTCTGCTGGTCAAGAAGAAGAAGAAGAGAACTGTATTATTCAACACTGGCCGGAGGTTTGGTAACACACTGCAAAATGAGGTTGATCAAGCTGGTTCTTTTGTAGGGAAAGGAAGTCCCCAGGGGGGAAGGGTTCCTAGTCCTGCGGTCTCTGACAACGAGACTAATTTCAATGAAGAGCAGTACCCTCCAGCTGAAGCCAAGTACAAGCAGTTAGAGGATCGCCTGAATGCCATGGAAATTCAACAAGTGCCTGGGTTGGATTTTGGAGACCTGGGTCTATCTTCTGGTGTGGTGATCCCACACAAGTTCAAAGCACCATCTTTCGCAAAGTATGATGGGGCGTCCTGCCCTAAGCTACATCTCAGATCTTATGTGCGGAAGATCCAACCATACACTGTGGACAAGAACTTATGGATCCATTTCTTCCAGGAGAGTCTTTCAGGGACTCATCTCGAATGGTTCTATCAGCTGGATGGAACCAAGGTTCGTAACTGGGAGGACTTGGCTATTGCTTTTTACAAGCAGTATCAGTACAATGCCGACCTCGCTCCTACACGTACCCAACTCCAGGGTATGTCGCTAGGATCGGGAGAAGGTTTTAAAGAGTACGCGCAGAAGTGGAGGGACCTGGCTGGCAGGGTGCAGCCACCGTTAACCGACCGTGAACTCGTGGACATGTTCTTGGGGACCCTATCCAGGCCGTTCTTCAATCATCTCATTGGCAATTCTTCTGCAGGGTTTACAGACCTCATTCTGACGGGTGAAAGGATAGAAGCTGGGATGAAATCAGGGAAGATACAGAAAGGTGCGTCCTCAAGTTATGAGAAGAAGCCTTTCAAAAAGGAAGCCAGTGTTGTGTATGGCCCCAGGAGGCAAAATAAACCGGAACGCCACCAAGCTGTCAATGCGGTGGTGATTTCAAAGCCTGTTGCCGTCCTCGGCAACCTAACCAACCAAGGGGTGAGAGACCCAGAAGGGAATACACTCGGCTTAGTATGACCTTGTCGCAGATCTTGCCGCAACTGCTATCAACCAACTTGGTAACCGTCAGAGAAGCTCCGAAGGTGGTAAACACAACCTCTCCGAAGTACAATCCCAACACCCGATGTGCTTATCACTCTGATAGCCCGGGGCATTCTACTGATCATTGCTGGGCCCTAAAGAATAAAGTTCAGGACTTTATTGATGCTAAAGAGGTACAGTTCGAGGCGCCCGAGAAGCCTAATGTGGTGACTGCTCCCATGCCCAACCATGGAGTGAATGCTATTGGGGATGATGATGAAGTGGAAGAATCCGAATTTGACAGCTGGATCTACCCGACGACCGACGGTGAACTGAACAATTGGACTGCAAAAGACTACATACCTGTTACTTTTGTTACTCAGTAATGAATTCCTTTGTTTTTTTTTTAAATTTGTAATGAACAATAATTTGGAACTTTCTGGCCCGGTGTCTTACCCGGGGCACCGTGGTTTCATTTGTGAGGGCTTATTACTTTTCATTTCCATATATCATGAATAAAAACATTGGACGTTTTTCGCATTTCAAACCTTGTGCTCCTTTTCTTTCTTTATATATTGCAAAACAGCTATATTTACACACACTCACCTATACAGGTTTCAATCCACTCTGGATCTCGCTGGTAACGACTCTGCTACTGCCAGTTATGACTTCGAAAATCCGATCAACTTAGCCGAAGACGAAGGTGAAGATGATTGCGAAGTGCCTGGTGAGCTTGCAAGACTGTTACTCCAGGAAGAGAGGGCCATTCAGCCACATGAAGAGCCAGTGGAAACGGTAAATCTGGGTACTGAAACAGACAGAAAGAAAGTCAAGATTGGTGCCGATCTAGAGCTCAGCGTAAAACAGCGGTTGATTCAGATGTTGCATGATTACATGGAAATCTTTTCCTGGTCTTACAAAGACATGCCTGGGTTGGATACCGACATTGTGGTCCATCACTTGCCTACCAAGGAAGACTGCCCTCCAGTTAAACAAAAGGTTCGCCGTATGCATCCAGAGATGTCCGAGAAAATCAAAGCCGAGGTTATGAAACAATTTGATGTCGGGTTTCTAGCAGTGACTTCTTACCCTCAGTGAGTTGCCAACGTGGTTCCAGTGCCGAAGAAAGATGGTAAGGTCCGAATGTGTGTTGATTACAGGGATCTGAACAGGGCGAGCCCTAAGGATGACTTCCCCCTGCCTCACATCGACGTCCTGGTTGACAATACTGCTCAGCACAAAGTGTTCTCCTTCATGGACGGCTTTTCAGGTTATAATCAGATTAAAATGGCTCCTGAAGATATGGAAAAGACTACCTTTGTTACTCAGTGGGGCACCTTCTTCTACAAGGTCATGCCGTTCGGGTTGAAAAATGCTGGGGCAACCTACCAACGTGCCATGGTTGCTTTATTTCATGACATGATCCATCATGAGATTGGAGTATATGTCGATGATATGATTGCAAGATCCCAAACTGAGGAGGAACACCTTGACCATCTGCAGAAGCTGTTTGACTGGTTGAAGTTGTACAAGCTAAGGTTGAACCCAAACAAGTGCACCTTCGGGGTGAGGTTTGGAAAATTGCTAGGCTTCGTCGTAAGTGATAAAGGTATTCAAGTGGACCCTGCCAAGGTTAAAGCCATACAAGAGATGCCAGTTCCCAAGATAGAGAAAGAAGTCAGAGGCTTTCTAGGGCGTCTGAATTACATTGCCCGATTCATCTTGCACCTAACTGCTACCTGTGAACCAATCTTCAAGCTGCTTAAGAAAGATCAGGTAGTACGTTGGAATGATGAATGTCAGGCCGCTTTCGACAGAATCAAAGAGTATCTCCAAGAACCACCCATTCTTATGCCACCGGTTGAAGGGAGACCTCTAATACTATACTTAATAGTACTTGACAGCTCAATTGGGTGTGTGCTGGGGCAGCATGACAAGTCTGGCTGAAAAGAGCATGCCATTTATTACCTTAGCAAAAAGTTTACCGACTGTGAGACCCGATACTCACTGCTCGAGAAAACTTGCTGCACTTTGGTATGGGCTGCTCGCCGGCTGAGACAGTATATGCTGACTCACACTACTCTGTTGATCTCTAAAATGGATCCAATAAAGTACATATTCGAAAAGCCTGCTCTGTCGGGAAGAATAGCAAGATGGCAGATGATCTTGACAGAATACGACATCAAGTACACGACTCAGAAAGCAATCAAGGGGAGTGTATTAGCAGACCATTTGGCACACCAGGTAGTGGACGACTACCAATCTATGAACTTTGAGTTTCCTGACGAGAACATCATGGTAGTGACTGATTGTGAAGTACCTGGACCGGATGAAGGACCTGAGGAAGGATCTCGATGGTCTATGCACTTTGACGGAGCCTTAAACGCTTTGAGTAATGGCATCGGCGCTGTGATCATATCCCCCAAAGGCACTCATACTCCACTCACTGCCCGACTATGTTTCAATTGCACCAACAACATGGCGGAGTATGAGGCATGCATCATGGGTCTTCAGGCTGCAATTGACTTAAGGATCAAGTTTCTAAGTGTCTTCGGAGATTCCGCTCTCGTGATCAATCAGATCAAAGGCGAGTGGGATACGAAACACCCAAATCTCATTCCTTACAAAGAGTGTGTGTTGACATTGATCCCCCATTTCACAGAGATAACTTTTGAACACTTCCCAAGAGAGGAGAATCAGTTGGCGGACGCGTTGGCTACAATGTCTTCTATGTTCAAAGTCAAATGGGATAACGAGGCTCCCCGGATCATTATCTGGAAATTGGATGAACCTGCATATTGCTGCGATCTTGAGGCTGAAATGGTAACTGAAAAACCCTGGTATCATGAGGTGAAGAGGTATCTGGAAGCTCAAGAATACCCCGAGGGTGCATCTGTCAACGACAAGAAGTTCCTGAGAAAGTTCGCTGCAAAGTTCTTCCTCAGCAATGGCATTCTATACAAGCGAAACCATGATTTAACCTTACTGCGTTGTGTGGATAAGACTGAAGCAGAAAAGATCATGGCAGAACTGCATGAAGGTACCTTCGGAACGCATTCCAGTGGACACTCCATGGCAAAGAAAATCCTTCGGGCAGGATATTTCTGGTCCACAATGGAAGCCGACTGTTACCAACATTCTCGGACATGTCATAAGTGCCAGATTTATGCAGATAAGGTGCACGTTCCTCCAGTCCCTCTGAATATCTTGACAGCACCTTGGCCTTTTGCAATGTGGGGCATTGATATGATTGGCGAGATTAAACCTACAGCATCCAATGGGCATCGTTTCATCCTGGTGGCGATCGATTACTTTACAAAGTGGGTTGAAGCAGCTTCTTACGCTACCGTAACCAAGAACGTCGTGGCACGGTTCATTCGGCATAACCTGATCTGTCGATACGGCGTCCTAGAAAGGATCATTACAGAAAACGGTACCAATCTTAACAACAAGATGATTACTGAGCTCTGCGAGCAATTCAAGATACAGCACCACAACTCTTCTCCTTACCGGCCGAAGATGAATGGGGCTGTAGAAGCAGCGAATAAGAATATCAAGAAGATTGTGCAGAAGATGATAGTGACCTACAAAGATTGGCACGAGATGCTACCGTTTGCTCTTCATGGGTACCGTACCTCAGCAAGAACGTCAACCGGGGCAACTCCCTTTTCCTTGGTTTATGGCATGGAGGCAGTCTTGCCGATTGAAGTCCAGATACCCTCTCTCCGGATAATGAAGGATGCAGATTTGAGCAAAGATGACTGGATCCAGAATCGGCTTGATCAATTAAATCTAATAGACGAAAAGAGACTCACTGCTATTTGTCATGGTCAAACGTATCAAAAACGGATGATCAGGGCATTTAACAAGAAAGTCAGACCATAAGAGTATCAATTTGGGGACCTGGTAATCAAACACATCATTCTTCCTCAAAGTGATCCCAGGGGCAAATGGACCCCCACATACGAAGGGCCATTTGTGGTTAAACATGTCTTCTCAGGAGGGGCCATGATTCTAACCACCATGGACGGTGACGACCTTCCTCACCCCGCCAATGCAGACATAGTAAAAAGATACTACGCATGACAAAAGACCCGCTAGGTTGACACACCTAGGCAAAAATAAGGGCTTCCCGGTGAACCAAAAGGGTTCGGGCAAAAATAAGGGATGAAATGAAAAAAAATCTGTACACCCGGCAAGTCGAAAACCTGAAAAGGCGGCTTGGGCAAAAACGGGTATCCCGGTGGACTGAAAACCCGAAAGGGCGGTCCAGGAAAAAGTTAGGGATTAAAGCGTAATACTATGTCTCATTGGATCACCTTGCATCCAGAATCCGGTACCTACCATCAGGTTCAGACGGCATCGATCAGTCAGCTTCATCTTCAACTGAGCAGCAAAGTGATGAGACGCTTGGAGACATAAAGGCGATAGCAGAGTTGGAACCCAGTGGGATTGTTCTTTTCACGTAGCTGTTTTGTTTTCCTTTTCCACAAAATTGTATAAACTCTGTTGTTCGGCGGCGTTCTCTTACTAGGACGTCAGCCTCTTGTACATAAACGCCTATTTACAGGCAAATTCAAAAATCAATACAAATTCACCTTTTAGATAAATTGCCCATTATTTTCCTTTTTCTGTTTTGTTTTGCGAAGAACGTCCAATGTTCAATTTTGATATATGCATTTGACACTAATTGCTAACTCATAAATATTCAAATACGAAACAAAGGATTAATTACAGGTAATATCAGAAACAGGGGCAATAATGAGTTGTCTGAGCAATCTAATTGCTCGGTCCACCAAGGTACTAAGGTAAGTTCGGCTGAAGAACGTAACCAAGATACCTCCACTCCCCAGAGTAAGACCAGAATCAACAATACTCTCCCTCGAGCAGAGTTGGTCTCTCGTCAGCCCTAACAAGGCACAGTATCCCAAGCAAGTCAGCAACACTCCCCCCGAGCAGAGTTAAATCTACTGTCAGCCTCAAGGAGTTGGATTACTCCCCGAAGATCTCAATATTCCCCAACGGAGCATACAGACATTCCTAACAAGCATCCCCGACAATCTTGATCTAAGATTGTTCCCCGGCGGTATACCGGACCCCAGTAGAGCCACTTCCCCAGTGCAATCTCAAAAGATCTCCCCAGGAGAGTTGAATCAATCTCCCCAGTAGGAAGCTTATCCCCAGTAGATTCTGGAAGCTTATCCCATGCAGAGTACGAACGCATCTCCCCGACTATATTCAAAGGATATTTCCCCACCAGGATATAATTGGGTTATCATCAGCCAATTGCCACGGAAAGATCGTCCCCGGCGAAGTTCTTCCTATCCCCAGCGGAGTTCATCAAAATCCCCCAACAAAAAACTTATCAATGGTATCCCCAGCGGAGTTATCACCAAACCTCAGCAAAGCATCTCTTCCCCACAGAGTAGTTCCCTGCAGAGTAATCTCTCCAACAAAGTTTATTCCTCAACGGAGTCATCTTCTCCTAACGGTTTATACTTGCAACCGTCATCCCCAGCGGAAACAAAGAGCTCTACTATTCAACATCAGCCCAGGATTCAAGCTCCCGACGTTCGTCAAGGATTTATATTCCTAGACGCAAATACATCACATTATCATACATTATAGCATGCATATGCGCATCATATCACACAATCTCATTTCTCCCTGAGAACATCATGACATCGTGCTTTTCATGCATCATGACATTGCATACAACTAACGTTTTGTCTTTTCAGGAAAAAGGTTAATACAAAGATGATTACTATCAACTGTCGCAATTCCAGATTCGATACCTGTATCTAGCCAGGGTATATCTGTGAGCGATTGATTGTGGATTCGATTCCTGTATCCAGCCAGGGCGTATCTGTTGACGACTATTTCTGGACTCGATTCCTGTATCCTGCCAGGGCACGTCTGAAGAGTTTGAAGATCCGATTCCTGTATCCAGCCAGGGCGTATCTGTTGACGACTATTTCCGGACTCGATTCCTGTATCCTGCCAGGGCACGTCTGAAGAGTTTGAAGATCCGATTCCTGTATCCATCCAGGGCGTATCTGTTGACGACTATTTCCGGACTCGATTCCTATATCCTGCCATGGCACGTCTGAAGAGTTTGAAGATCCGATTCCTGTATCCAGCCAGGGCGTATCTGTTGACGACTATTTCCGGACTCGATTCCTGTATCCTGTCAGGGCACGTCTGAAGAGTTTGAAGATCCGATTCCTGTATCCAGCCAGGGCGTATCTGTTGATGACTATTTCCGGACTCGATTCTTGTATCCTGCCAGGGCACGTCTGAAGAGTTTGAAGATCCGATTCCTGTATCCAGCCAGGGCGTATCTGTTGACGACTATTTCTGGACTCGATTCCTGTATCCTGCCAGGGCACGTCTGAAGAGTTTGAAGATTTGATTCCTGTATCTAGCCAGGGCACATCTGTGAGTAATTGATTGAAGATTCGATACCTGTATCCAGCCAGGGCACATCCACATGAAGAGTTTGAAGATCAACCCCTGTAACAGGCCAGGTAGTTATCTTTCTTTTTCAGGTACGCAAGTTCTCGCTAAGGAATCTCTTACGCGATCGACACCTCCAGATGGCATCTATAAGCCCATCCCCCTATACATCATCTCTCCAAATGGCATCTGTAAGCCCATTCCCACCATCACACTGCATATATTCTACTATGTGAGTGCAAATTTCTGGGCACTTTAGTGTTCAATCATCTTCCACCTTCAGATTACGAAAGGCACGCCAGCCAATCTACATCCTCGGGTCTAAGAAGATTGAACAGGGGAAACTGTTGTACCCCAAAATTTTCCCTCCCATATTCTTCCAGATTTGGCAAGCTCAAGCTTCAAAATCTCCTAAGGGTTGCACAGTCCAATTGCCTCATAACACAGTCAAAATTAGGGTTTAGTTTCTTGCAAAGAAATTGAGGTTTTCAAGGGTCCAATCAAGTCCCATATGCCTATATACATTTTCAAGCATCCATATGTCAAAGTTTCAAGACTCACAGCATCAAATTGCATAGTCAAAAGCCCTAATGGCTCCACAGTCAACTGCAGGGGTAAAATGGTCATTTGACAGTCAAAAGTCAAAAATTTTGGTCAACATCTTATTTTGAAGCCACAATCATCATTTGATCAATTCTTGATCATGATTCCACAAGCATGGCTCAAAAAGTCTCAAGATGCAAAAGTTTCTATTTTTGGACAGCTGAAAAGTCAACTGCAGATTGACCAAGGCATAACTTCTTCATGGTTTATTAGAAAAATCACATCCAATGCTCATTTTGAAGAGGATGACATTTCCTACAACTCATCTTCACACTCCAAGTCCAAGAAATGCTCTCACAAAAAGTTATCAATTTCAACATTATAGGTCATTTTCAAAAGTCAACAAAAAGGAACTTTAAGTCAAAGACCATAACTTGAGATTGGTAAATCAAAATGACATGGGACCAAAGGCATTGGTTAGAGTACTTCAATACCTTTCCAAAATGTCCAAGAACATGTTCATAGCTTCAAAATTGAGCAAGATATGCATTGGAGAAGTTGGGAAATTTTTGGGAACTTTCAAAAGTCAACTTTGCCTAAAACACTTCAATTTTGCTAATGGGCCTCAAATTCTTTCTTGAATCTTTACCCAAAGCCTATGCACGACCCATTGAGTTCAAAATAATTTATTTTCTTATTTTTAATTAATTAATTGAATTCATATTTATATTAATTCATTTAATTGGTTTTAATTATAGGAAAATTCAAAGATATGCTTTTTTAGATCTTTTTGTGCAGCAAATATGACTAGGGCAAGCTGGCAACTCGTTTCTCAATCAACAAGGCAAAATATCCATGATTGGCAAGGTTTCATGAAAGAAAAGATTGAAAAAAGATTTGATTGCCAATCATATATTCAAACATGAATGCAATGGATTGATGGGCTTAATTCTGACCTAATTCTGTTCCAATACAAATGCAAGAGCTAACCCTATTTCAAGGACACGCACAATTGCTGCTGAAACCATAGAACAAAATTGCAAAAAACTCAAGAACATTGTGAAACTGAAATCCTATTTGCAGGACAATTCAAGGCCAAAGTTTGTTTCCAATACATTGCTGACATTGCCAGGAAGCCATTGCAATCAAGAACGAAGCTTAACACGCAAAGAATCAAAGAACACGAGTCATTCGGTTTGTCTTGTTTTTCAAACTTGCATAACACGATTCATGCATTTTTAATCTATTTTCTTGTTTGATTTATGCTAATAGGGACCTTCTGAAGCTGTTGGTATAATCCAATTGAGTTATAACTGCCTGAATCAAAATCCACCATGAACGACATCTAGGGTTTATGAAGCTTGCAATTAGGGCTTTAGGCATCAGGAAAAATTGGACCATGTCATGACCATGGTTGAATTCGTCAAGGCCAGACGAATTCAACCAAACTATCGCGCTCAATTTATATAATATGTGTGCGTAATCGCTATTTTTTGGACTTTTGCTTTGTGGGGGTTTAAAACCCCCGCTATCTTATGCATGTTTGCAGAAGAAAACGAAGAAGACAGCATGCGTGGCAACATGTGGTTGGGACATTCAAATCCACGCGCGCGTTTTCTGAATTCCAGCATAATTGGCACTTTTCATATATTATACTTCTTTGTTATTATGTTTACAAATGCGCTTGATAGCTCAACTGGCAAGGGACGTGGCTGGTAAGTACTGGGACCTGGGTTCGATTCCCAGGTCCCCCATATAATTGTTGATTTTTGTTTTAAAGCGTTCCAATGCAGCGTTCATCAAATATCCCACCATACGTACCCATGCCTAGGGTTGCCAAGTGGCCTTGATGAGCAATCTGAAGGCCAGGAGATGGAATCCATGGTATGCTCCAGTCAATGAACAGGCACACGATCAGGAAAGTCAACAAGGCCTTGTGCTAATGGGCCAGAATTCCTCAAAGTTCACCTCCACATGGGCCAGACACCCCCTTGGTTTGCAATATTTTTCTTATTTTTATATTGTTTTATCTTATTTCTTTTAATTTATTTTAATTATTATTAATTCACTAAATTAATTTTTTTCATAATAAAAATCAGAAATCAAAAAAACTGTAAATATATTTAGTTATTTATTAATTTTATCATTAATTTATTTTTGTAAATAAATGTTAATAATTAACTTAGTTAATTTAGGTTTAAAATTTAATCTCTTTTCTTAATAAATAAAAAATACATAGAATTAGGTTTTGACACTTTTATCTTTTTCTTAATTAATTATTATTATTATTAATTATTATTATCATTATTAATTACTATTATTTTTGTACATAAATATGTAAATTAATTAATTAGTAAATTAGGTCAACTTTGACATTTTCTTTAATAATTAAAATAATCTAGAATTAGGGTTGTTTACTAACTTTTAAATTCTTTTCTTTATTTCCATAATAAATACAAAAACATAAAAAACACTTTCTTTTCTTTAAATAATTAATTAGGTTTTAATTTAATTTAATTTCAAGCAAAGGGTCCAACACCCTCGGACGTTTAGTTTAATTTATCCTTTCGCACGTTATTCTTATTTTTCTTATTGATTATTATGTAACTGCTTTCCAGATGTAATAGTAATTAGGTTTATTGCTTTTTTTACTTTCCGCATCTCTTATCAAAAATGGGTCTTTGTATTTTGGCGATGTATAGACCCGCGCCTTGTAATAGCGTAGCTTTTATCTTTCCGTATTTTATTTTCCGCACTCCTAACTGCTAAATTGCATGAAAGAATGTATGATAACTAAAAACAACTCGTAGCTCACGATGCCATGAACAAAGATAACTGTTAACATGAAAACAACACATAATACACACACCACTTCTAGGGTACGCCTCACTCGTTGCCTTCGAAACGTGGTCGTCAAGTATAGGACGTTTAGCGGTCGCTCTTATGTCCAAGATCCAGTTGCCTCGAAACAGTTGCCTCGAAACGGTTGCCTCGGATTAAAAAGGATCTAGGACATTAAGGTTACTTCTAAGGTGTCCTACTATTGCTTCGGTGACCACACTGTCCCTAAAATCGAATTGACCCGAACACCTCCAACGACGGTGCTTCCTACTTCTCAATAGTGGGATAGCACTGTTTAAAGGACTCTTACACAACCTAATTCCTTAGGGTAGGTAGATGACTCATGGATACTTGCTCTCTTCAAAAACAAACAAAAAAATCTTTTCACACCGACACTTTCAAAAGCTTTTAAAACAAATTTTTCAAACACTCTTGAGGACAGATACAAGAGTCACTCAGAAATCTTTCGATGAAACTTTTCCAAACCCACTCACATTTGAAAAGCAAACATTTTGAAAACATAAGAGCAAGTATCTAAGAGCCCATGGATAACCATGGATAGAAAGGGTGCTAACACCTTCCCTTTCTATAAATCTACCTCCCGAACCGAGAAACAATCTCATAAGGAATTTTGTTGTGCTTTTGTCCTTTCCATGTTGGAAAAAATAAAAGACGGTGGCGACTCTTGCTTACCGCGACATACACGATCCAGCTAAAAACAGTCAGTTCTATTTCCACCGATCACAAACACCCTCTCTCACAATAAAACATCCTCGGGGGTTTCGACAGCAAACTATGCAAGATCCATATTGGTGTTCTACCTGACCAGCAGTATGGTAGAAGATGTATCTATACGAGATCTTCATTCAAATGCTCTACTTCAAAAGTTCTGAATTCACCCGGACATCCAGAAACCATATTAACTTCCTCTTCATATTCTGCCCTAGGCCTGATTATATGGATTAAACCTTCATCCATCATCTCTTGTAAATCAGCCTTTATCTTCTCGCAGCCCTTTATATTTATGCTGCAAATAGCACTACCGGCGTGGTCATGCGTATAATAGCTAAATTCACAGAGGTCTGTGTGCATCTTCACCAAATCCCCTCGAACCAGATTAATGTCAAAAATCCGGAAGTCACCTGGACAATCGGCCACCATATTCACAGCATTCACTCCCCCATGCTTGGGAAGAGGATTGTCTTTCACATTAGGTCCCATGTCTTTGAAAGATAAAATTCCAGACTTCACCAAATTTTGCACTTCAGTCTTCAAAGGATAACAATTTTCAACACTGTGCCCTGGTGCTCCCTGATGAAAGGCACACGTCTGGTCTGCTTTATAATACCAAGGCAATGGAGATGGTATTGTTGGCGGTGGTCGTGTCTGGACCAACTTCTTCTGAATCAATGCTGGTAGTAGTTTTGCATAACTCATGGGAATAGGGTCATAGTTCTCCCTTCTCTGGTTATTCCATTGGATCCCCTGCCGGGACTGTCTTTGATAAGAAACGGTAGTCGGAGCGGTATTCATAACAGGAGTCAGTGAAGTAACTTGCTGGTGACGCTGATAATTCCTTCTAGGAGCGTTCACCCTCCTCTCTTGCATGACAACATTGGTATCCCCTTATTTCTTCTTTGTAAGACCATAAGCTGGTTTCTTCACACCTTCGGATCCTTCACCCTTTGTCAAACGGCCTTCTCTTACTGCCTCTTCTAGGCGGACACCCATTCCTACCATCTCTGTAAAATCACTTGGGTCACTTGCTACCATTCTTTCGTAGTAGAAAGCGCTTAGCGTCTTCAGAAAAATTTGTCATTTCCTTCTCCTCCATGGGAGGAATCACTTGTGCAGCCACTTCGCGCCATCTTTGCGTGTACTCTTTGAATGATTCTCTATCTTTCTGAACCATGGCCCTAAGCTGGTCACGGTCAGGCGCCATGTCCACATTGTACTTTAACTGTTTTATAAATGCTTCTCCCAAATCATTAAAGGTGTGGATGTCGGTGCTGTCTAAACTCATGTATCATTTCAATGATGCGCCAGTCAGACTATCCTAGAAAAAGTGAATCAGCAAACGCTGATCATCAGTGTGGGTAGACATTCTTCTTACATACATCACCAAGTGAACACGAGGGAAAGTGTTACCCTTGTACTTCTCAAACTCCGGGACCTTGAACTTAGCAGGCACTTTAACATTTGGGACCAAACACAGCTCATTCACATTCTGCCCAAATAACTCTTTTCCCCTAAGAGCCTTCATGTCTCTTTGCATTCTATCAAACTGCTCTTGGAAATCATCCATTCTGTCATAAAGACCCAAATCTTCACTCGGTGGAGGGAAAGGACGACACACATCTTCATTAACAAACGGAACCAGATTCACCGAAGGAGGTGCAGCAGGAACAGTATGCACCACAGGAGGTGCTGGAGTAACAACATTTGGAACCACTGGAGCATCTTAGGGGCCCAAATTGAAAACTTCAGGTGCAAAATTCTTCGGCATTCCCCACGGATAACCTTGAGGCATATGATTCTGAACAACAGTTGGAGCAGTAGATACAGGAACAACAGGAACTTCAGCCTTTGCCCTTGTTGGTTGAGGTTGAACACTCGGTGGATGATTCTGAGCAACCACCAGATTTTCCATCAAATTAGTCAAATTGGCCAAGCCATCCTTCAAAGCAGAAACTTCTTCGCGCAGCTCGCGATTCTCCTGTTCCAAATTGTCCATCCTCTTTTTGAAGTTAGCCCGAGTGTTGTAGTGATGAGTCAGCTTGCTGAACGAAGTAAAGAAGCTGGGTAAGGCACCTGGGTATGCATAACAAATGCAAGAAATATGTGCAATATGATGCATGATATGCAATGTATATGATTATTATTACTTTATCATTTTAATATTTCAAGGGATTTAACGTTTATAGACATATTGCAGACATCAAAATAAGAACGTATTTGAAATACTGAAAACTTTTATTATAATAACTTCAAAATGGGTTACAAGTTTCAATGATCCCAAGTACAAGATGAAAATACAATCTAAAAATCCTGAGAGAAAGAAACTGATATAGATCAATTAGTACGCTGGCGCTTCCCTGGGAGCCTGACAATCTGAGCTCTCAACCTCTGGTTTTCTTCCACATGTCAGATGGAAACTTCCTTCCAATCATATGAAGCAGGAAGTGAGTAATCAGCACCTGTTTGAGGCTTAGGATAAAATAAACCCCTTGCCTCTCCATAGACTCTACCGCTCGACTCTCAAGGATCTCGATCAAATCATCTTTCTCCTTCAAGTCTGCTCTGTAGGAACTCTCTAAAGTCTGGAATTTATTCTTCCAAGCATCCCTTTCCTGTTGCATCCTAACCAAAGCGAGTTGCAGCTCTTCTAGATCATCTAACAAAGGAGGAGTGGTCTTTATAAACATATCAGGCATGTGTGTCTCTCGAGTATATGGCATCTTCAACTGGATGGCTCTCGATCGGACCCACTGAAGATATGGCTCCAAAGAAACAGCGCCCCTAGGTCCCAAATCCTTCTTAATCTTCTTATGAATGTGACGCCAGGGCTTCGCAATCTGCTCCCTAGCTTCCCTGTAGTCTTCTCCTTCCTTCAAAAAGAAACTACTCAAATGAATACTATTTGGTTTATCCCTCATCGGGTAACCAAGTTGTCGCCGTGCAAGAACAAGGTTATAGTTAATTCCTCCCTTTGTACCAAGAAGAGGTACATTGGGGAAACTACCACAACTGTCAATAATATTTATATCCTGATGAGCTCGATGATACCAATCAATATCCGAATAAGTAAGTGACATGATCTTAGGAGCCCAACGAGGTTCCTTCTTGACATCCCAAAAGTATCAGACTGAGGCATATGAGAGATGAACCATCGGTACAACAAAGGCGTGCAACCGATAATCATTCCCCGTGATAGGAACTCCGAAGATGAACAGAGTAATAGGCATCACCCAACAGTGTAGGAACTGGGTTTCCAATCATGAAAATCTTGATATCGTTAATGTCGAAAAACTTGTCCACATTAGGAAATAAGAATAATCCATAAGAAAGTAAAGCAAAATGGCCTCAAAAGCAACCATACTCTTCATTCTGGAAAAGTAACGAGCTTTCTCCAATAAGAACTGAGCTAGTAATCCTCTAATCCCTCCTTTGGTAGTTTATGGGCTTCAACCTCAGATTTCCCCAGATGAATTAAAGTAGCAATCTCATGTGGTTTTGGCTCACCCTCCAAACCAGTAAAAGGAACACGATCGGTGACAGGTAAATCCAATAGATAAGAATACTCCTCCAGTGTAGGAATCAACTGATAATCGGGAAAAGTAAAGTAGTGATACACTGGATCATAGAACTGGACCAAGGTCGAGAGAATACCCTCCTTCATCTTCAGCTTCAGGAGAGGAATAATGGATCCATACTTCTTCCGAAAGTCTGCAGAACACTCGATCTCTGGAATTAGACTGACCAACTCATCTATCTTGGGATCTTTGAAACTGTATTTCCCGGTCTTTCTCTTTCCAGAATCCATGGTTAACAGTACCTGAGATATTCACAAATAGTCAACCTTTAAATCCCTTGAAATATTGTTTTTTTCAAAAGATGCTTATGAGTGCATGGATCCATGATGCATCAATCACACACAAGATCACACATATAGGGTTCATAGGTTCAACGTCATGAGCATGAGGTCGAAGGTACTACCCATAAGGTGTTGGTCTAAAAAGTTATCACCTGCCAAACAAGGTTCTAGAGGTTCCTAGAGTCTACATCCTTCCTTCGGATATTACCAACTTCCCGATTAACTCGGTAATTAGTAATATTCTCAAGAAAGACTCGTCGGAGTGTAGTATCGCATGACAACTATTTCCAGATTACTCTGTCATAGCTTCCGCACTACACCTAAAAGGCAAAGATGGGTTTGGTATTCTACGGTCCTCAGTTTCAGCAGGCTCCCAGGTCGAAAGCAGTACGTCTTCCCGATTACTCGGTAAACGGCACTACAGTCAAAGGGGCCTCCCCTGAGTGGGGAGTCTCATGCCTACTTTTTTGGGATTACTCCCTCAAAGTTAACATGACTATATCACCCGTCCTATCTTAAAGTTTTCCCAAGTCCGGGTATAGGACTTATGAGTAATCACCAAGCACCCTGAAAACCAGGAAAATCCAGACAAGCATATATACAAAATATAACACATAAACAACAATAGCACATATACAGATATAAACAAAGATAGGTTTAACCCACTTAGGGATGGACCAGCAAGAGGTCAATCTTTCCCCAATGAAGTCGCCAGTTTTCTGTAGTGGTAGAAATGTTCAAGACTAAGCCATTAGATTGACTAGACTTTGTACAAATCAAAATAAAAATCGCCACCGTGCTTTATTGTTTCGAAAGGAATGGGAAAAGAGCGAGTAACCCAAAAAGGGGGAAAGATTCAAGGTAAGGGGGTTGGTTATGCAAAGGGAAGATATTAGCACCCTAAACATCTACGGTACTCTGAAGGAACCTCTTTGAAAAATCTGTATATTTTGGCTATGAAAATGTGTTGTATAGAAATAGATGGTGGAGGTAAGAAAAGAAGTATTTTTTATGATTTTTGCACCCGCCGCGGTTGCGAACCTTTAGTGCCTACGTACCACCTTTCATGCAATAGGGGATCAGGGTACACGTAGTTCCTCTTTAAAAAGCTTGAAACACAAATGAGTTGGTTGATTTTAAGAGATAAGACATCATCGTCATTGTCCGTGTGGAAAACATACTTACTACCCACAATCATAAGAAAGGAGAATTTGCATCATCTCAAAGTGGAGGATAATGGCTTAGATTTTAAAATCAACAATGCCTCGCTCAACACCCAAGTGGAAAATATCTCTCTTCACTATATATTGTAGAAGTATAGTTGTTTGCATCACTACAAGGATTGACAAGAGCCTAACCTTTTAAGAAAAGTTTAAAGATAAAAGCCAAAGTGGCAAAATGGTTTGAAATGAGATTGATTGACTTTTAGTCTTGTCACAAAAAATGTCAAGGTATTATTAAATTGATTGAAATTTATTGATGAAAATGTTTTGAAAATGCATGGACCTAAGTCCAAGTTTATTATGAAAGTGGTTCAAGTTTAGAAACAAGAAGGGTTTTCAAAAGGAGGGAGAATATTTTGAAATTAAAGAAGATGGGAGGAGAAGAAGAGGCTATCCTAAAACATAAGGTAAAAGCTAAGGATAAGGATCATCTAACCAACAAGAAGAAAAAACTTGACATTATGAGCCAAGATAGAATTCCCATTCTTTGGATTGAAACCAAGCAAGCAAAGATACTAGACCTCTTCAAATGCATTAAGTCTTCACAAAAATTGGGCAGAGTAACGGCTGTATACGGGTGAATTCCATATTACAAATGGAGGATGTAATCACAAAAACCTGCACACAAAAACAAACAAGAAACCCAATGTCTTGATGTAAACCTCAAGAGCTCTAGACAAAATAATCAGATAAGATCACAAGGTATCCAAGATAGGCCAAGGCTTCTAATCCTAAGTCCAAGAAAAAGTCCACTGCTCTATAATGCCAAGGATAGTAACCAAATAGTCCAAGTATCATTAAGAGTTTTTTTAGGGTTTAAGTTGATTATTAATTATCTTAGGAAAAGGAAAAGAAAAGCTCAAGTGAGAAAAATAAAAATGACGAGAATATAAATGCTCAACTGAGCAAAGAAGAAAATGGCATAAAGTGTAAAATGCTAAAAAAATAAATAGAACATAAAGCATAAAAAGAATAAAGCATAAAATAAAACAAGTCAATAATTAGTGGTTAGTTGGATGACCATCTTGAAACTTACATTTGGAACTCATTAGAGGATTGGTAGAACCAAAGCCTCCACACAACAAGTTGCATTTGCTTTTTGTCAAGTATATCATCCATTTGGAATTCTCACAAGTACCATTTAATGATCAATGATGTTTAAGTGATCCGCGTTGACCAAAGGTGTTGTAGATCCATTAGAGGATTGGTAGAACCAAAGCCTCCACACAATGAATCTCAAGGTTATTGGATCAAAGAGATCAAATTAACATACTTGGGCTTGCAATCATAAGTTTGGGCCACGAATGATCATTTATTCGAATCGGGACAAAATTTAGCGCTATGTTAAGCAATCATAAGTGGACTTATATAGAAGTCGCAACTATTTTGAGGTCGGTCAATAGCAATCTATGCACCATTTATTTTGAGACATGATATCGAGATCATGCCCTAACAACATTTAGTGCAAGGAGAAGGGGATGAGATGAAGAGCAATTAGGGTAAAAAGAAAACCACATTTGAATTAATATTTAATCAAACTATTATTAAAATCATTCATCCATTTTTTGTGGAGTTAAACTCAACACCATGGATCCAATGATGTTAATAAAGCCATGACCAAAAAATCAACCCAAGACAGCCAGAAAATATTCACAAAATAATAATATAATTAATATATACATTAAAGGGTTTTAAAAAAACGTAAAAAAAAAAGAAAATAATGAGGAAAATATCAATTATATTCAAATTAATCAAGAAATGAAAAATAAGACCATGGAAAAATCAGAAAAGGGGCCAAGTAATTTTATAAAATTTTTTGGGAATTTTTAAAAGTCAGAAACTATTTTTAAAAATTAAAATAAATAGGAAAAACAAACAAAAAAAGTTAAAAATAGTAAGATCAGGAAAAAAAAAATAAGGTCCCCAATATTTGTCACAATATCATTGGATCATTCCATATTTATTTCAGAATTTAAAAATGCGTAGAAGCATTTTTAAACATTTTAAACAAATCAAATAAGTGTAAAATTCATTAAAAAAAATACCAAAACACAAAAATAAATTGTGAAAAAATAAAAATCAGAAAGAGAATAATCAAAAATATTTTTCATAATTTTTTCTGATTTTTTGGACTAAAAATGAATTTTCTATGATTTTTTGAAATTTAAAAGAATTAAAATATAAAAATCAGAAAAAGAAAATAAAAGAAAAAGATGTGGACCATTGGATGAGAGTCAAAACGCGTTAGTAATCAAATCCAAAGGATCTGGCGCATTGTGCATATCATGGTCTTTACTGAATAAAGCACCGAATCAAATGTAAAATTAGAAATTCAAAAAAAAAACAAATGGCACGCTTTCATTGGTTAGAAGGTGACACGTTGGTCATCTTCAACCTCCAGCCTCACGAATTGCAGGTCTCTCAAACTGTAAAATCAAAAGCTCAGACCTATGCCATTCACTTCGTTTGTTCAAGACGAAGACAACCACACCTTCGCGCCCAATTTATATAAACTGTAACTGAAGCAATTTAGAAAGAAAGTTTTGAAAGGGGATTTGAAAACTCATGGTCAAAACGTGCTTCCAGATGAAAGTAAGTGTTGCAACTAGAACCAGGGAAATGAGATCAACACAATGATACCAAAATTTTGAAGAATTGATGAAGGAATCTACCTATTGAAGTTGAGTTGCAGAGCTCTGAAACTGGACTTCTATGGAGCAATGTAGGGCATGATTCTTGAATGTAATTATATGGTTAGGTTCATGGAAGATCAAGGAAGGTGAATTGGTGGAAAAAATGGATTGAAAAAGGCTTGAGGATAGGATTCGAAGTAGCTGAATTCTGAGTTGTGAAGCAAGTTTGGCAGGGTGATTCTGGCTATCTAAGCTTGGGAAATTTAATGGGGGATGACCCTCTATTTATAGGGAATCAATTGGGATGCTCAAGTGTGTGGAATGATGCAAATTGGAGGGAAATCGTGTGAACCTGATACACGAGCAAAGTGTGATCTGATTTGCATCAAAACTCATCTAATCTTTGTGTTCCAAGGCTCTAATCCACTTTGGAAACTTGGTTAAACATGTTTAGACTACAAACGCGTACTAATTTGATGTTTAAAGGCCAAAACATGAATTTCAAATTCTGACTTATGGTGAAACTTCAGTTCCAAGTTACCAAATTCAATCCAATGGCATTTCCACCTCAAGGAGTCTTAGGGCAAAATTCTTGATGTTTTGGAAAGATGAGGTAACAAGATTTGAAATGGAAAAATAATGGAATCAAATGGAGGCTTGAGCTGAAAATTACATGGAGTCAAAGTTGAAGAAAAAGAATTGACTTTCCATACTTAGAAATATTTCAAATTCTTCTTAAAAAATGACCTATAATCTCTTGCATCCAAACATGGCCTTGCACTTAGAATTTGCTCTTGATCAAAAAATATGGAATGAAGTAGACCTCTTGAATGACATTTTGAAATTTTAACAACTTAAAATCTCCAAAAATTGAGCAAGTTATGACTTGTTGAAGTTGGCGAAAACTCATGAAATGGCCTATAATCTCTTGCATTCTTAAGGCAACTTCCATCCATTTTATTACTTTGCACATAAAAGAAGGAATGAAGTACACATCCTTATGATCATAATGAAAAAATAATGGGCTCAAGGTGATAAAAATTGACCAAGTTATGACCATTTGAATTCACATATGGAAAATGAGGGATTCATCTGGATGACTTGTAACCTTTCTTCTTCACCAAGTTTCTTCCACATGAAAACTCCTTGGGAATTTTGAATTGATTTTATGGTAACTCTTTAAAGAGAAGAATGTTTTTGGAATCACTCAAAAATACCAAAATATGACCAAGATATGCCCCTTTGAAGTCCAAAACCCTAGCCTCTAGATCAAGAGAATGCTTGGTGGAACTTTGCCAAGTTTGAACAAACTTTTTGTGCCAATATTCTTATTTTGTGAATAGAAATTGTTGAGGATGATGATGAGGACCCATGGCCACCAAAACTACTTCCATACCAACTTCAAAACAACTTCAATGGTGAGGTTTGGATCTCTCAAGCTTTTGACTAGGGCATGGAAATAAACTCATGAACCCATGATGCAACTTACTAAACCTCATTGCCTTCACCTACATTATGAACAAGTAGAAAAAACCAACATTGTATTTGTTAATTTAGAGATAAAATCAAAGCAAAATATACATGATCACCAAAGAAAACAAGTCAAGGTGCTTGGTGACTCCTCATAGAGCAAGGTTAAAGATAGGGAGAGGAACCAAAAGCCCTAATGTGATTTTGTGGTGATTGAAACAATATGGTATGATGAAGGGATCTTAGGGGAAAAAATTTGGGTACAAAACTATGTGTTTGAGAAAAAGAGAAAAGGAAAAGAAAAAAAAAAAGAGAAAGAAAAAGAAAATAAAGAGAAAGAAATTTTTTGAAAAAGCTTTGAAAAAGAAAAAACAAAAAGAGTTTGAATAATTGTGCGAATAAGTATGGTGTTTTGGTTTGACAATTTGAGATTTGGAAGAAGTTTGATTTAAATTGTGTTTCTTGAGTCTTTGGTGAATTGATCACTCCCTTAGGTTTAGGCAAGTTTTTGTTTTGATTAGCTTTAGGAATTATCTCTTGTTTGTTAACCAGGCCACAATACAACCTTGAAAAGCCCTTGTGATTCTTGTATTTATATTTTCAATGTGAATTTTTTGATGAAGGTATAATTTAGTCTTTTATTTGCAAGATTATGGATGAGTATTTTTGTCCCTCACTTTTGTGTGTTCTTCATCTACCGATGAGTTTTTGCTAGGTGTAATTCATGATTGAGTATGTTTTGTTTTAGAATGCTTAGCATGATTTTTGTACTTAGGATTCATTTTGTTTATATGTTGTCATTGTAGGATTGTGGTAAGTATTTATTTTGTGTGTGAGTTTTTGTTTGAATCATACATTTGGTTTCCGTTTTTAAAACCTGTTGATTCATGACTTTTTGGTTGATTACTTTTGTACTTTGAGTTGTTTGGCCTTGTTCGAGGACAAACAAGTTCAAGTTGGGGAGAGTTTGATAAGTCCAAATTGTAGTTATTTTTGTATATACTTTTTGTTGCACTTATCGACTCTTTATTGTTAATAACGGTTGAATAAACTCAACTTTTGTGTAAATAGGTTTAGTTTGTGTATAATTGTGATTTTGATTCATTTGTGTAATGTTTGATATATTTTACTTATTTTGAAGGTATTTGTTGCATATTTGGAGCATAAGGTGTCGAAGACATGGCTTCAGATGTGCATTTTTGGAATAAAAGTCCATTTTTGAGAAGTTCTTCCCAGGCAGGCGCGCTAAGCGGGAGTTGCAGCACGCTATGAGTGTTTTGACAAATTTGGTTGAAGCGTATTTTTTTGAGCCCGCTTAGTGTGCATAGTGAAGTTTAGGCGGTTTGATGTGTAAAATAATGAAGTCACGTTTAGTGCGCCAGGCCCTCTTAGCGCGGTCAACTGAGATTTGTTTTATAACTTTCATTTCTTCATTTTTTAGGTTATGGTTTTTGTGGTGTTTTTGTTCCCAAATTAGATAAATCTCATTTTTTGGTAGATTAGCTTAAACAACAACACTAGGGCTTTTCTTATGGATGATTGGAGGTGGATTTCTCATCGACCGACACTAACAACCTAGAAGATTTATGGTTTATCTCTTCTCCTCTCTATGTATTTCTCTTTTGTTGGATTTTGTTTGTATTTTTACTTTGAACTCATATATATTTGTCTCCCATGGAGTTATATAAAACTTGCTTTACTAATCTTTGTCGATTATTATTCTGGATTTTTGCTCTGTGCTAGGGATTTGAGTTGCTATAGACATATACTGCTTAAATTCTTATTTAGGATGATTATATATTAGTTTCTAGATTCTATAGATAGACTTAGAGTTGACATTCACTTAGGGTGTCTGTGATTAATGCCTAAGTGTTGGTTGTATCGCTATGAGAGATCGTTGATACGAGTAGCAAAGTTGACTTCTGTGTTGGTGAGGTTTGTTGAGAAATCGCCACCGAAGTGATATAGTGACTGTTTTGTTTGACACGTGATGACATTGATGAATATTGTAGGTTGAGTATAACCGGTCGATAGGTTTAAGTTTGTGACGAGTAGAGTACAATCGAGCCGGATAAGTCTGACTTTCCTTTTTATACATATATTTTCTGTTGATACCTTTATATACAAACAACCCATTCAAACCCCAAACTCATTAACGAGAGATTTGTCGAACGAAAATTAATACCACTGATCCCTGTGGAGATGATACGTTATAACCTAAATATCTCCTGGTAAATTAATACTTACTTTTTGCTTGCCACTTTACTGCTTCAGCACCCCACAAGATGAATGTTTCCATCTATTCTAAGCCAATGTAGAATGCATTTCTAGATTTTCGACAATTTAAAATACCAAAACAACAAATGATTGATATCCTCATTCTCTCTAAAGCATAAAGCGCAAACTCTATTATGAGAATCATGAATAATTCCCATGACCTCTGAAAGATCTCTAGTTGGAAGATGGTTCATGATAAGGCGCCATACAAAAGCACGAATCTTAGAATGAAGCTTTGTTGAACATAACCGGTTCAAATCCGATGTCGTATCATGATCCAAAATAAAACCAGCAACAAGACCTACAAACACAGAAAAGATGAATTTACAGTATACCCATCACTTGTACTATGATTCCAAATGAAAGCATCCGGAATATTATGATCCAGCTTGATTTCGTGCAATATTAAGATTAACACTTCAATTTCCAAATTGGCCTCTTCATTTATAAAGAATTCCTCTGAAAACAAATTCCAGCACCATATATTATCTGGGACAGTCCTTATTTCCATAACAACCCCCATTTTATTCGTCCAAAAATCGAAAGCTAATGGAAAAGCCTCCAAGAGCGGAACAACCCCAACCATTTATGGCTCCAAACTAACATATTGCTTCCCGAGCCAACCTTGAAATAAACTGCCTTACTAAAACAATATGATCCATTATCCTCTACTCCACCCATAGAAAGAAGATCCCTCCACCATAGCAAATCCATTTTGGAATTTCTATGCTTCCCATCCCCAATCATTTTCCAATTTGATTTACCGTATGTACGAACAAGAATGCCTCTCCAAATTGCGTCTTCATCCGACAAACACCTCCATCTCCATTTTGAAATAAAAGCCCATTTGAAAGCTTCCAAATCTCAAATTCCTAACCCTCCCTCTTTCTTAGGTCTTCACACTACCTTTTAACTCACCCAACACACACCTTTTTTCTCCAAACAACCATTCCAAAGAAAATCCTTTTGAATTTTGATTAAATCATTCACCACCTTTTTTGGAGCTTTAAAAAACGATAATAAATATATAGGAACATTACTCAAAACATAATTTATAAGAGTAATCCTCCCTCAAAAATACAAAAACCAACTCTTCCAAGAAGTCAACTTCCTTCGAACTCTATCCACTATAGGCCTCCACGTTGAAACTCTCCTTTGATTTGAACTCACATGAATACCAAGTCACAAGAATAGAATCGATTATGTGCCACAAAGAAGAAAATGAGTTGCACTTTGCATAAAATTATCAGAAAAATTCAGACCCATAAAGTTTACTCTGGAAGAAATTCACACTTAGTCCTGAAATCAATTCAAAGCCTCTGAATAAGACCTTTATGCCCCATAAATTATGCCAAGATTTGTCTCCTACTATAATTTTATCATCCACAAACTCCAATTTATTATAATCCACCATCTCATTGATCTTGAAACCTGAAAAAAAAAACTTAAGGAACAAATTATTTCATCATTGCAGTCAAACACTCAACCACTATTGAGAAGAAGAAGGGAGATGTGGCGACACAAATATCACCATGATTGGCTTAAGTCGGATGTCTCATCATCGTAAAAGCCTCACTCTATATGTCTCATCATTGTAACGACAAGAACCCGGTCCCAGACAATCAATAAGGCTTTGAGATTGTGGAATGATAAAGGATTTGTGAGATAAGGGGAAGTCCCAAACATGGGGTAACTCAGGAGATCAGAAGATTGTTTGGGTGTTTGGTTAATGGAGTAAGTAAGGGTCACATGGCTCTCCATCGATAAGAGAAATTCCCAATGTCTCAGCCTTGTTCCCTTGAAATTAGGAGGGAAGTCGGGATGTAGGTTGAAAATAAGGACTACCCGCGTCTAATGAAACATGTCGGTATAAATACCCAGGAGGTTCTGTATGATACAAAGTAGGAAGGGAATCGAAGAGCTGCCTACCACCACAAATGCCAGTCAGAATCTCCTCGGTAACTGAGAAGATACTCGACCTTCAGAGGCATCCCAAAAAACCCCAAGTCTGAAGATACTGGTCCACCTTAACCCCAGAAAGCAGAGTCAGACACACTCAATAATAGCCAGACATCTCACAAGTCAGGGATCCAGTCATCCAAATCTGCCAAACACCAAGCAACCCGAGCAACACATCCAAAAGCGAGCGGTCGATGTAGACTTGCGGTCGATCGCAAGATTTAGTTAATATATTTGCAAATTAATTATATAATAGTGCAATGAAATACTTATATATATATATATATATATATATATATATATATATATATATATATATATATATATATATATATATATATATATATATATATATATATATATATATATATATATTGCTATTATACTCTTGTTGTTGTGCTTTCTGTCTTTTCACCTCTTTAGGACACCAAAAACGTGAATGCACGTAACAATAAATCGGGGAACAACCAATGCAGTTGATGCCCAACTTTCTGAAGTTAAAGGGTGTTGTCAAATATGCTTTGTATGTCCGACTACTGAAATTACTTCTCCACAACACCTTGCGCGCCTTCAGAAGTTCAGGGGTGATGTCATATATGCTATGTACGCCCGACTACAACAATCAATTTCCCACTGCACCTTATGCCCCTTCAAAAGTTCACGGGTGTTGTCAGATAAACTTTGTATGCCTGACTATAGAAATCAATTCCTTACAACTCCTTGCATGTCTTCAGAAGTCCATGGATGTTGTCAGATACGCTCTGTACACCGACTATAATAATCAATTCCTCACAGTGCCCTGCACGCCTTCAAGAGTTTAGGGGTGCTTCCAGACATGCTTTGTACACTTGACTACAATAATCAATTCCCTATACCACCTTCCGCATCTTTAGAATTCACAGAAGTTGTCAGAGACATTTTGCACGTTCGACTACAACAATCAATTTCCCCGGGGGTAATGTCACGTTCGACTACAACAATCAATTTCCCTGGGGGTGCTATCAATGATGCTTTGTACGTCTGAGTACAATATTCAAATATCCCATGTCACAGAAATAGATGCATGTATGCATAATTGATGCACCCCGTTCAGTTTTATCCAATCCAAGGGCGATAGAGGTGGAGCCTATATACATCCACCTCGAACCAAGCTTTACCTCAAGGGTAGAGACGTGGATCCTCTACCCTTGGTCTGGGGCATGATCCTCTGTGATATGGAGCCTAATTCAAAAAGTATGGCCGCATCTATCCGATTTTATATCGCTTGTCTTTAATTATAATTCAAAACATAACTGCACTCCAGTGGACTTATGCCTTATATGAGTAAACATGATTAAGGCATAGTCACGTCTAGGTGATTCTGCACGAAATACTTATAGGTACAATTAAAGGCATAAATGCTCAGAGCCAAGTTCATATTTCATCATCCAAGATCTGACATACAAACACATCATACCGTACCAATGCTTCTCCCGCGCAAGCATGCTCCAATTACAGTCACACCCTACAGGCTAGGAATTCTGCCAAAACACCTCGTACATCTTAACACGACATATTCTCAAACAAAATTGTCATACATGACTTTGAAAAAGACTTAAGATCATTTACACTTTAAATAAATATGATTTATTACTCTTTATAGCTAACATATTGTGTAAAATGTAGGGCTCAAATGAAAGCCCTAACTCTCCTCGAATCTCAGTCGGACAATAACAACAATTAAAAAGAGTGCAATATAAAAATAAAAAAGCCCAAACATGTAATGACACACACACCCCCATATATATATATTATTAAATATATATTATTTTTTAAATTACATTTTCTCTTAAAAATATTTTTTTTAATATTTTTTATGAAATTATTATTTATAAATCAATTATTAAAATTTTTAATTAGGGCTTGAAGCCCAAGATTTTTCACGATGCCTATTACCTAAACTGAGTAGATGTGTAAAAGTGGTTTATTAACATTTGTCTTTGATAAACAATTTACGATGTGGGACATTACATGTAAAAACACACTAGTAACATATTTCTTCATTTTCTCAGCCAACATTGTGCTCAAACTTCAATCATATTTTCAGTACCTTAACCCAGTCTTGTGCTAATCTTCCAAACAACCTTGAACAGAAGATATTGAATACAAAATCATTTACTAAAAACATGTAGTATGAGAATATAAGAAGAACCAAATGGCACCCACTACTTTATTATCATTTGGTGTAGTCGATATTGAATATAGTGTTGGAAATCCACCAATATTTTATGATGAATTTCGACCACCACTGATGATTAGTTATGACAAACAAATAAAAGAACAATGGAGATATTTCTGCAGAATTTCTATTCTGCCCACAAACTGTGGAACCTTTATTAATTCACTTTGCAACTGCAAAATACTGTGAATGACTTGATTACAAAAATATGGGTTACTCCCTCTATTTATAGATTTAGGTTAGCTTGCTCCCTAAGCTAAACCCAAGCCCAAAATATCTCTTTACTAAATCAAATCTAATCTAGATTTAAATTCAAATCTATTTAAATCTAAACAAATCAAATCTTCTTTTGACACATATGAATTACAATTTAACACACCACCTAATTCATTGTGTCTAAATTATCTATGTTCATCATGGCCCTTAGCTTTCTGAATACTTCGAGCTGCACTCCCTTCGTCATGATGTCTGCAATCTGATTCTCAGTTCTGCAGTGTTCCAAATTCATCTTCCCATCTGCTACCTGCTCTCGAAGATAATGGAACCTCATTTCGATGTGCTTACTTCGACCATGTGCTATTGGGTTCTTTGCCAGATTGATAGCTGACATGCTGTCTATCTTCATGGTAATTGCTCCATGATTTTTCCCTGTTATTTCTTCGACCAAGTTCACCATCCAGGTTGCTTGACATGCACAAAGAGAAGCAGCTATGTATTCTGCTTCACATGATGATAATGCCACTACTGGTTCTTTTCTCGAACTCCAGGCAATTGTTGCACCACCTAGCATAAACACATATCCTGCTGTTGACTTTCGATCTTCAACATCACTACACCAACTCAAATCAGTGTATCCCACTAACTTACATTTTTTTCCTTTATCAACTGCAGGAAACAAAATGCCATAATCGAAAGTTCCTTTGAGATACCTTAGTATCCTTTTCACAGCTGCTAGATGTGATACCTTTGGCTTCTGCATGAATCTACTTACCATACCTACGCTGTAAGCTAAGTCAGGCCTTGTATGACAAAGGTATCTCAATGATCCAATAAGTCTTCTGTATTGGGTTGGATCAACATCATCTTCATCAGCATCTTTCGACAGTTGCAGTCTTGGTTCTGCAGGTGTCGAAGTTGCGTTGCATTCTTCCATCTTAAACCTTTTGAGAATTTCTCCTGCATATCTTCTTTGATGCATCATCAAACCTCTACTGCTCTTGTAGAATTAGATACCAAGGAAATATGAAATCTCACCCAAATTAGACATTTCGAATTCCTTGCTAAGGTCAACTTTGAAGTCTTCGATCCCACTCTTGCAGCTACCTGTTATCAACAAATCATCTACATAGAGACATAGTATAAGCAATTTACTCTTGCTTCTTCTTACATATACTCCATGTTCAGTTATGCACTTCACAAATTCCTTCTCCCTTAGAAAACTATCAATTTTCTTATTCCAAGCCCTTGGAGCTTGTTTCAAACCATACAGGGCTTTATGTAGCCTGTACACCTTTCTTTCTTCGTCATGTTTCACAAACCCAACTGGTTGTTTAACATAGACTTCTTCATCTAAGGGTCCATTTAGGAATGCACACTTCACGTCCATCTGACATATGTATCAACTGTTGATTTCTGCTAGACCAACAACCAGCCTGATTGTTTCGATCCTAGCAACAGGTGCAAAGACTTCATCGAAGTCTATTCCTTCTTTCTGTAGAAATCCTTTCGCCACAAGTCTTGCTTTGTGTCGAGTTACTTCACCTTTCAAATTCGTCTTCACTTTGTATACCCACTTGACATCAATTGCCTTCTTGCCTTGAGGCAATTCGACAAGTGACCAAGGGTTGTTGTCTTCGATAGACTTTACTTCTTCATTCATTGCTTTCACCCACTTCGAATCCTTTAATGCTTCAGCTGCATTAACAGGTTCGACATCTGCATAGAAAGCATAATGTACCAGCTCACCTTCATCATCTATCACATCATCTGATGTAATCACACAATCTTGCAATCTTGCAGACATGCGTCTTATTCTTTGAGGTCTGCTTGTACTGGGTATATCTGCTGGCTCCTCTTGTCGAACTTCTCTTTCGACTTGAGTTTCTGGCTCTTCGAATAAGATTCCTACTGAATCTTTCTTGACATTTGCAGTCCAATCCCATTCTTTGAACTCATCTATGATCATGTCCCTGCTGATCACAATCTTCTTGTTCTCTGAATCGAACAATTTGTAGCCTCCTGTCGAATGATATCCAACTAGGATCATTTGACTTGACTTGTCATCAAGTTTTCTTCTCAACTGATCTGGCACATGTCTATGTGCAATAGATCCAAATACCTTCAGATGGCTTAAGCTAGGCTTCACACCAGACCAACATTCTTCTGGAGTAATTCCTTCTAGCTTCTTTGTAGGACTTCTGTTCAAAATGTATGTTGCAGTCGAAACAGCTTCACCCCAGAACTCTTTGGGTAAATTCTTGCCTTTCAACATACTTCTCACCATGTTCATGATGGTTCGATTTTTCCTTTCTGCAATTCCATTTTGCTGTGGAGTATAGGGTGGAACCACCTCATGTACAATCCCTTCTTTTTCACATAATCTGTCGAAGTCTTTCGACACATATTCTCCTCCACCATCAGTTCTCAAAACTTTGAGCTTTCGACCGCTTTGTCTTTCGACCATGGACTTAAACTTGGTAAATACTTCGATCACTTCACTTTTCTGCTTGATCAGGTAAGTCCATAGCTTTCGACTGAAATCATCTATGAATGTAACAAATTATTTGTTACCTCCCATCGAATCCACCTGAATTGGTCCACATACATCAGAGTATATGACTTCGAGATTAGCCTTCGATCTGCTTCCTGCATCCTTGCTGAAGCTGTTCTTGTGTTGCTTTGCCTGCACACATTCTTCACATACTTCATTTGGAATGTCAATTTCAGGCAATCCTGAAACCATATTTCTTCTCTTCAAATCTCTGATGTCTCTGAAGTTGAGATGGCCAAGTCTATAATGCCATATCCATTCATCTCTGCTAGCTGCAGTCGAAAGGCACTTGTGTTCCATCACGTTTAGTTCAATCTTGAAGGTTCGATTTTGAGACATAGGAGCCTTCAAGATTACTCTCCCATTTGCATCAACGACACTCATCAACTTATCTTCGATTGAAACTTTATAATTCTTTTCGACCAACTGCCCTATACTGAGCAAATTGCTCTTCATGCCTGGTATGTACAATACATTCGAAATTACTGACTTCTTGCCATCTTTCCTCATGATCATAACATCACCAATACCTTCAGCTGCTAGTGTGTTGTCATTTGCAAATTTTACCATATTCTTTGTTGAGGGTTTTATATTGACGAACCAGTCTTTCCTTCCAGACATATGTGATGAACATCCTGAATCCAAGTACCATTGGTCCTTGAATCTGTCTTCATCTCTTGTTGTGACCATCAGCATCATCTCTTCTTCTTCTTCATGTTCTGCAAGCTTTGCATCAGTTTCTTGATTCTTTCGTCTTTCTGGACAATCACTCGAATAATGACCATACTTCTGACAATTGTAACATTGAATGTGACTCTTATCAGGTTTTCGACCACCACCTCTTCCTCTGTTTGCAGCACCACCTCTTTGGTTGCCTTGGTGTGGTCTTCTTTGATTCGACACGTCTCCTTCGATTTGGTTTCCTCTACCATTCGATTTGTTGTAGCCACCTCTACTTCTGTCGAAATACTTTCCTTTGCCTTTGGTCTCTTTTGTTGAATGTGCCTGCAAGGCTACATCACTCTTCGATTTTCCTGCAGCTCTTTCGTTCATTCTTTGTTCATGAGATTCGAGCGTCCCTTGAAGCTCTTCCTTTGTCAATTTCGACAAGTCTTTCCCTTCTTCGGTCGCCACCACTATGTGGTCGAACTTAGGAGCTAAGGATCTCAGGATCTTCGAAACAACAGCTCTTGTTGTTAATGTTTCTCCACATGTCTTGATTTGATTCACTAGTTTTGTAACTCTAGTGAAGAAATCAGATATGTTTTCACTGTCTTCCATCTGAAGCAGTTCATAGGTCCTTTTGTGAGTTTGTAACCTCACTTCTTTCACCTTCTCAGCGCCTCCAAAAGATTTCTCCAGGATCTCCCAAGCTTCTTTTGCAGATTCTGAATCACTAATCTTTTCGAAGTTGTCTGGGCTGACACATTGATGAATTATAAACAATGCTTTATAACTCTGTTTCTCAGATTCTGTGTATTTCTTCTTTTCTTCTTCTGAAGCGTTTTCGCCAAGCGCTTCGACTCCATCTTTTACAAGGTCCCAAAGGCCTTGACACCTTAATAGGACTTTCATCTGCTTGCACCAATTCTCATAGTTGTCAACTTTCAGAATTGGCAGCGTTGCTGGATAGTTTGCATTCCCATAACTTGTCATCGTGAATTCTTCAATCGTTCTTGATTGATACTTCCCTTGAATCGTAACACAAGCTCTTGATATCAGATGTTGGAAATCCACTAATATTTTATGATGAATTTCGACCACCACTGATGATTAGTTATGACAAACAAATAAAAGAACAATGGAGATATTTCTGCAGAATTTCTATTCTGCCCACAAACTGTGGAACCTTTATTAATTCACTTTACAACTGCAAAATACTGTGAATGACTTGATTACAAAAATATGGGTTACTCCCTCTATTTATAGATTTAGGTTAGCTTGCTCCCTAAGCTAAACCCAAGCCCAAAATATCTCTTTACTAAATCAAATCTAATCTAGATTTAAATTCAAATCTATTTAAATCTAAACAAATCAAATCTTCTTTTGACACGTATGAATTACAATTTAACATATAGAAGGTGAGAAATCCTTCCACACAATTATTTCATATACTCATCAGCTTTTCCTGTGAAGGAGTGACTTCATGCAATAGTTACTATCATGTAGCTATCCTCTTTTGTTTTGATGAGTGCATGCGACGATACACACTATATTTCATGAACAACGATTTCTTATGGTCTTGATAAACAATATTAATTGGGCTATGAAAGACAAATAAGCTTAAATCAATTTTCCATGTACGATAGCCTTGCACTGAAAATGAGCTATGTGATTGCAAATTGAAGCTTGATGGTACTGATCATAATTATAATGCAGGTGCATGAAAATTTGTTAAATGAAATGGCTTAAGAGTACGTGTCTAACTTTATTCAATTTATGACCATTTGGTTATTGGGATGTTACCTCAATCTATCTTTTATTCTTGTATGAAGTATGCAAATGTCACCAAACTCTTACAAGAATAATGAACTTTATTCTCTCAACAAGAATTTATATTTTATTATAGTAGTGATGAAAGGAATAGAAAGGTGCAATGTTAAATTTTTTGCCTTCCTTTGTGCTGGTGTTTTTCTTCGGCTTTGTGATGGTGCCTTCAATCCTTTCTCCATTGGTTTTTGCATTGATGAAGTATATAAAGCGATGAAGCTGAAAAGAATCATGGTTGTACGACTAGCAATCCAACCCATGTAAATTTCCCAAGTGTTTGTGGTTTGGTGTTCCATGTGGGTGATATTGTGATGATAATCAGTGTCCTTGAAATTCTTTTTAACAAATTAGTGAATCAGTATTGACGTAATTATTGTGATGATAATCACATCTTTGAAATTCTTTCTAACAAATTAGAAAATCTCTTTCAAAGATCACCTTTTAACATTTAACTTTTACATCTGAATTCATCTTTAACCTCTAGCAAGATTAACATCAATTGCTTCTTAATTCTTAGAGAATGTGAGATCTATTATAGAAGAGGTTTATTTTTTGTTGATGTTTATTAAGTTTTTGAGTTGCAGGTCAAGATTGAGATTATGTGGTGGTGATGGAGTTTGGAATTCCAACAATAAAAAGAAGAAGTATATTCTCTAAGTTACTTCGATAGAGATGTGTGGAATCCTACAAATAAAGTTGGAGTTTTTGTGTTCTTTAAATAGATCAATATTCAAAGGACCAGTAGGATCGAGTAAAGGATGTTACAGAACGCATGCTTGATAAAATTATTGATTATGGAAGAGTTAAGTCGATTAGGTGGATCTTGCAAGATCAATGAAGCACACGCTGTATACACCAACAAATGATCAAGATAAGAAGACTATAAATTTTTAGGAGTATCTTGTATGAAGTGGTTGTGTAATTTCTATAAATAATTGTCATATTATTATTATTATTATTATGGAAGATTACAAATTTTCAATGGGAAACCATTGAAGAGAGGTTTAAGCTCTTGCGAGAACGATAGAGCTGGACCACTATATAGCTAGTGTAATCTTCTCCATCCCCTTATCATTTTAATTTTCTACATGATTTTACATGCTTAGATTTGTATTACTTTCTTAGAATATCATGTTGTAAGGATTTATCTGCTCATAGCGATTTCGTGATTAAAGTTTAGGTTTGTGATAGATCTTGTTATTTGAACATTTTCTCTCACGATTATTGTTATGAACTCTTGTTGTTAGATTGATCATTTGATTAATCAATTTCAATGTGAGTTTTGAGTGAAAATTGAATTGTGATAATTATTGAATAGTTTCTTTAAACAAATTCATATTTCTCAATTGTTGTGATTATGATAACCTGAGTTAATAATAATGTTCATTTAATCGTATGTGTGATCGGTGGAAATAGAACTGACTGTTTTAAAGCTGGTTCGCGAAATGTCGCGGTAAGCAAGAGTCGGCACCGTCTTTTATATTCTCCAACATGGAAAGGACAAAAGCACAACAAAATTCCTTTTCGAGATGTCTCTCGGTTCGGGAGGTAGATTTATAGAAAGGGAAGGTGTTAGCACCCTTTCTATCAGTGGTTATCCACGGGCTCTTAGGTACTTGCTCACTATGTTTTCAAAAATGAGTTTGCTTTTCTTGTGTATGTGGGTTTGAAAAAGTTTAGTTTGAAAAACTTCTAGGTAACTCTTGTATCAGTCCTCAAGAGTGTATGAAGTGTTTGTTTGAAAACTTTTTGAAAGTGTGAGTGCGAAAAGATGTTTTTGTTTTTTGAAAGAGCAAGTACCCAGGAGAAATCTACCTACTCGAAGGAATTAGGCTATGTAAGAGTCCTTTAGACAGTACTATCCCACTATTGAGAAGTAGGTGGCACCGTCGTTGGGGTTATTCGGGTTAATTAGATTATAGGGACATGTGGTCACCGAAGCAATAGTAGGACGCCTTAGCGGTAACCCTAATGTCCTAGATCCTTTTTATCCGAGGCAACCGTTTCGAGGCAACTGGATCTTTAGACAGGAGGGCGACCTCTAAAACACCCTATACTTGACGACCACCTCGAGGCAACCAAGTGAGGCGTACCCTAGGAGTGGCATGTGCATGTGTCAGGTTCATGTTAAATTATCTTGTACATGTATCATGGTGATCTACGAGTTGTTTTTAATTTTCATACAAGTCTTGCATGCATAATTAACAATTAATAATTTGCGGGAAATAAAGTGCGGAAAGTAAATCTACGCTATTACAAGGTGCGGGTATATACATCGCCAAAAACATAACCCTTTGGAAAATAAATGCGAGAAATAAAATGAAGCAATAAAAGAGGTCCTAATTAACTATTACATTCTCGGAGCAGATACATAAATATAATCAAAATAAATAAAGTACGCGCAAGAAATTGAATCGAGACGTCCTTAGGGTTTTGACCCTTTTTGAGAAAAGAGTTGAATTTGTCCTCTTTTTGCATTTAATTAAATATTAAACCTAATTTACTAATTAATTAAAAGAAAAAGTATTCTTTATGTTTTTTTATGTTTTAATGAAAATAAAAATAAAAGGAATTAAAAGTTGAAAGTTAGTAAAAACCCTAATTTCTATATTAATTTTATTTATTGCAAAAAAAAAATTAAAGTTAACCTAATTATCTAAATTAATTTGTGTTAGTATTTATTTACAAAAAATAATATGAAATTAATAAACAATAATAATAAATAATATTTTAAGTTTCTGATTTTATTATGAAAAATAATTTATGAATTAATTAAATAATAGTAATAATAATTATTAAAAGGAAATAAAAAGAAAGAAAATAAAAATAGAAACCAGGGGGGTATGCTGGCCTTTTGGAGGTTAGAAAGCAATTCTGGGTCCATTAAGCTCCAGCCTGCGTTGACTTCTGAAATTGTCTGCACATGTATTGACTGAGAGCATGGTGCTCATCATATTTTGGCCACTGGATTGGAACGTGAGGACACATGGCAGACTGAAGCGTGAGGTTTATGGTGGAATACACTGAGAGTCCTGTATGCAAGTATGTTAGGAAAAATAATGTGGAGTTTTGAGTGGACCTGGGAATCGAACCCAGGTCCCAATGATCAACATCCAACGCCTTGGCCATCCGAGCTGCACGCTTCATTCGTTAGTAATATGAAAGGAAAATATAATATATAAAAAGAAGCAATTATGCTGGGAACACAAAATCACGCGCGCTCCTTTTGAATGGTCCAATGGCACACTTGCACGTATTGTCTTCTTCGCTTGGCCTGTAACAAAAATAAATGGATAGCGGGGGTTTTTAACCCCCACAACCTGCAGTGACCAATAATAGCGATTAGGCACATGGTTAATATAAATTGTTCGCGATATGTCCAGTAGGTTCGTCTCTTCCAGACGGTTTCAATCATAGGTCTCTTGAGGCTTAATTTTTCCTAAATAAGAAAGCCCCAATTTTAGAGCTTGGAAAACCTAGAAATAGTTCATGGTGGTTTATGTTTCAGGGCGTTTCAGTCCAATTAATCTATGCCATTAGTTTCATGTGAGTGCTAGCAATACAAAACAACCAACAAATCATGTTAAATGCGCATGGAATATGAGTTATGATTATGAACAAAAGAGCCAAACCGTGAGTCTGTTTAAGGTGTTTTCTGGAGCTTTAGCACGCAAATTTGATTGCAAAACGTATCTGGGGATCTCTGCAAGGTATTAGAAACCACAAAAGCCCTTGGATTGGCCTGGAAGGTTGAGAACTGTTTTGAGTTTTCTTGATTTTTCCTCAATATGCTTATGGTGTTTTTGTAGCAATTTTCACGTGAATGGCATTAGGGTTCACTTGTGCCTATGTAATAGAATGGAATTAGGTTAAGTCTTGGCCCAAAGATCCATTGCATTGATGTTTCAATATTTGATTTCCAATCACATCTTTTTGCATCTTTTTGATTGAGAAAACTTGCCAATTTTGGATATTCTTGTCTCTTTGATTGGCACACGAAATCTCCAGCTTGTCTTGAGCTTGTTTGCTTCACAAAAAGATTTGAAAACCATATCTTTGAATTTCCTATATTTTAAATCAATTAAATGAATTAATATTAATAAAAAATCCAATTAATTAATAAAAATAAGAAAATAAACTCAAATAGGCTTGATGGGTCGTGCATAGGCCTTGCATAAAGTTTCAAGAAGAAATTTGAGACCCATTAGCAAAAATGATGTGTTTTGAGCAAAGTTGACTTTTGCAAATTCACAAAAATTTCCCAACTTCTCCAATGCATATCTTGCTCAATTTTGATCATATGAACATGTTCTTGGACATTTTGGAAAGGTATTGAAGCCCTCTAACCAATTCCTTTGGTCCCATATCATTTGGATTCACCAATCTCAAGTTATGGTCTTTGACTTAAAGTGCATTTTTGTTGACTTTTGAAATTGACCTATAATGTAGAAATTGATAACTTTTTGTGAGAGCATTTCTTGGACTTGGAATGTGAAGATGAGTTGTAGGAAATGTCATACCTTTCAACATGAGCATTGTATGGGATTTTTATGATGAACCATGAAAAAGTTATGCCCTGGTCAAGTTACAGTTGACTTTTCAACTGTCCAAAAATAGCAACTTTTGGTATCTTGATGATTTTTGAGCTATCCTTGTGGAATCATGATCAAGAATTGATAAAATGATGATGGTGAGCTCAAAATAAGATGTTGATAAAAATTTTGGACTTTTGACTGTAAAATGACCATTTTACCCCTGCAGTTGATTGTGAAGCAAATGGAGCTTTTGACTGTGCAATTTGCCTCTGTGAGTCTTGAAACTTGGCATGTAGATGCTTGACAATGTATATGAGCCTATGAGACTTGATTTAGCCATTGAAAACCTCAAATTCTTTGAAAGAACCAAAAACCCTAATTTTGACTGGCTTAGGAGGCAGTTGGACTGTGCAACCCTTGAGCAATCTTGAACCATTAGAAGATGATTCTTGATAAATCTTGAGGAATATGGGAGGGAAAATTTTGGGATACAACAGTATGCTATATAAAACTTTCATTATCTTTTGATTATGTTTGTTATATCCTTTCACGGTATCAACAATTGGCCACATAACTTGTAATTCATGCATTTGTTTGTAAAATTATGTTTTCGTAAAAGAAAATATTTTTAAAATGGTTTTTAGAGTAAATGTTTATTCAAACCCCACCTCACCCCCCTTCTAGACCGTTTCAATCTCCATATCCTCCACTAACAAGGTGGTATTAGAACATGTCTTTTGATTATGTCTGAGTGACTTAAAAGTTGAGGATATATGATAAAACAATGTGAAGGGTGTGTTCAATAGAACTCTCATATTTTAAATAGCGGAATTTATACGATCAAATAGATATCATGTTGTTCATTTGATATCAGTTGATTAAATAACATTGAGTTATGTGAAGCAATATAATATTATTATATTAATAGTTTATATAATCATCAGTTAAAACTTTAATGTGACTTTATCACCAGGACATGGCTATATATATATATATATATATATATATATATATATATATATATATATATATATATATATATATATATATATATATATATATATATATATATATATATATATATATATATATATATATATATATATATATATATATATATATATATATATATAATTAAATATGCTGTGCTTCCCCTAAATATCTCAAATTTAACTTTTAATTAGGGGTGTTCGCGGGTCAGTTTGGTTCGGTTTTGAGAGAATCTGATATCCAAACCGATTAAAATTATATGGATTGGTTTGGATTGGATATGTAATTTTTTGCAATAAAGTCCAAACTGAACCGAACTCGGAAATAATGAGTTGGTTCGGGTTGGATTGATCGGGTAGATAAAAATGCAAAAATATTTGAAAAAAATAAATTATTTACAGAAATTAATTTTTCATAATAATATAAAAATATAGTATTAATAGTGTTTAATCGTAAATATTAGACTAGCAATTTTTCTCTAATACATTCTAAAATATCTAACAAGAAAAATATATAACATCAGAGCTTTTGAATTTATAATTAGTCACTTGAGTTAGTATGATAATGAATGTATTTCATAACTCTACGCTCAGTTATCACAATACACTAACAATTTTTTAATAACAAATTAAAATAGAATAATTTGTCCACATATGACATTTCACTTTTTTCTTCTTGAACTTGAATGATTGGTAGTAATTTTTATGATAATTAATTATGATTAGTTTGGGTTTTGTTTGTGGGTAGAAAATTGAAAATCTGATGCCCAAATCAATTGTCATTGGATTTCATTGATTTGGTTTGGTTCTTGCCCGAACTGGAAAAATATCCAACCCAAACACTATGGTTTAGTTCGGATTCCGGTTTGGTTCGGATTTACCTGAACCAATGAACACCCATATTTTTAATCTTTATAAAAATCTCCTTTGAATAACAGTCTTCCTAAAAATTTTCGTCCATAATTTGGTCTCTCCCGTCTACTTCCACTAACAAAAGCTTACGTGGTAAGACACGTTGCACCCCATGTCCCTTAAAGTCAACATCATAGGTGGCTAAAAAAACATGTTAAATTGCGGGGATTTCAAACCTCAAAAATTCCCTTAAATGTGGAAATTTCCTTAGCATCATAGAAAACACGAGATTTCATATTTATTGGCCCATATTCGACTTTCCGTCAATCACAGACTCGGAATCCAGATTCAGCTATGTTCATTCTATCTAGAACTCATGTTTTGTTTTGAAGCACAAATTGTATAATTCATAAAGCCATACCTCATTTAAGATCTCAAGAACTTTGTCTGAGTTAATATCTTCAAGAAGGATTTTGTTAGCAAGCAAGTTGGACGCAATAGAATTAGAAAAAAAAATCATTTTGGCTTTAAAATTATATCACTTAAATTATTGTCTCTTGTAGAATGAGTTTATTTGAATTCCTCTAAGTGGCCTTAGGCCTACTGGTTTATTTTATTTCCTTTAAGAAGTTCTGAGATCATTAGTTTAAGTCCATTAAATGACCTAGTATTTAAAGTGTAATAGAAAAAATTAATGGACATGAACATTCAGAAATTATATTTTATTGTCTTTTATTTCTTTTGCTTTCAAGTCTATTGGTGAAACCATAGTTTGGGGAGTAGCTGCAGAATCCACCTATCATTGGTGCTTTCATATCCTTTCTCAATGTCTCCCAAAATCATAAGTCCTACCTCAAAAGACCTTGATGGTACTCTTCAAGCCACCAACCCACGATAACTTTGAATCAGACATGAAAGCTAACAATCACTCTATTTCTTTACAGCTATGTTAAATCCACAATAACCACAACAACCTTGAAACAACCATGAATGACAACTTTGCAGCACTGACATCTCTCATGACACAACAATTTGCTGCCATGAAAGCCTCCCCATCCCAAAACAGATCTACAACAAGTATACCATTTTTACCCTTAAACCCCTAGTTCTAAAAATGTAGTAATCAACATTTCATTTCCACTTATGCATATGATATTTCATGTAGATTTTTTTTTTGCTTTTTATAATATTCCTTATGAAAATCGTTTACTCGTGGTTGCATTTTATATGAAAGGGGACGCCCTAGAATGATATAAGTGGATGTTTCAAAACCATAAACTATCATATTAGCAATCATTTTCTAGGGCTCTTGAACTATGTTTTGGCCCCTCAACCTATGAAAACCACCAAGCCCAATTGTTCAATCAAAGACAACATGGTTATGTTTTCGAATACCCAGCTAGTTTTGAAAACTTAAGAAATATAGTGATATGATTACCACCAGATGCTATACAAAATTGCTTCATATCATGTTTAATTTCATAAATTCACAATGAATTAACTATATAACATTCTTACTCTATTTCAAATGTTATGGGATTGGACAAACTCATTGAGACCAAGCTTAAGGATACAAAACTCAAATTTACCAAACCTCCAAACCTAAGTCATCACCCCCAAAACACCCAATAACCCTATCTAAAGTCAACTTTTACTACCTTAAACACTACATCACTACCTAAATCTCAAGCCACGCCTCAACCCAACACAGACCCAAATCATTTCCATATACGATGAACTACCCCAACCCAACAAGAAGAGCATAGAGATCATGGCTTACATTTTAATTAAGATGGTAAATTCATTCCAGGACACAAATGTGCAACAAGAAAATTTCTCTTACTCGTGGTTTATGAGGAACCTCCTATACAAACTCAAGACACTATTGAAAATTCTGAAATTTTTGAAGTGGTAAAAATTGAATCAGAATCTAATGAAACATGTTTTCAACTTTCACCATAATCAGTTAGTGGTCATTTTCCCCCAAAAACCTTAAAGTTCAATGGTTTTCTAGATGGTTTATCAATAATTGTTCTCATTGATACAGGTAACACTCACAACATAATTCAACCCCGTATTTCGCAACGTCTCAAAATTCCAACTAAATTCATACTCAATTTCTCTTTTACAGTTGGTAACAGCTCTCAATTACAATGTTCTGGATTCTACTCTCAAGTTTCAATCACATTGCAAAACCATCTATTTTTTATTCCATTCTATCTACTTCTAATTGAAGGAGCATATGTGGTACTCATAATGGAATGGTTGAGAACACTTGGCCATATTATGGCTGACTTTTCAATACCAAAAATCTCATTCACACATAACAGTAAAGGCATCACTATCACAGGTGACCTGAAATCTCCCCATACACCATTCACTTACAATCAAATTTGTCACTTACTCCACACAGACTCTATTGCTTCCATGCACTTTTTTCTCTACCAACCCACCCAAGAACAACATCAAAACATGAGGTCCAATCCCAACCACACACTAGACTCCCTCCCTACATCATTACTAAACTAAATAACAAACATTATCCTCTCATATTCTTCCATTTTCAAAAAACCTCAAGGCCTGCCTCCAACTAGACCACATGATCACCATATTCCTCTTGCCCCAAACACTTCTCCCATAAACGTCAAGCCTTACCGATACCCTCACTCATAAAAAGAAGAAATGACCAAAATTATTAATGACATGCTTCAAGAGGAAATAATCAAGACAAGCAATATCCGACACTCTTCCCTAGTGTTGCTAATGCGCAAAAAATATGGCACTTGGCGTTTCTGTATAGACTATCGTGCACTAAATAATGTTACAATCCATGACCTTTTCCCTATACCAACCACCAATGTACTCTTTGATGAACTGGGTTTTGCATCTGTTTTTTCTAAGATTTACCTAAGGTCAAGCTACCACCAAATTAGAGTGAAACCAGAAGACACTCATAAGACAATGTTCAGAACCTTTGATGGACACTATTAGTTTTTAGTTATGCCGTTTGGTTTTACTAATGCTCCTAGTTCTTTTTAATCGGAAATGAATGACATGTTTCGTCCTTATTTGAGACAGTTTGTTTTAATTTTTAAGACATTTTAATTTTGCAGTTCTTCCTTATTTGATCATGTGCGTCATTTGTATTTGATTTCAGAGTTGTTTGTTTCTAATCTTCTTTTTTTGAAAAGTTATCAAAGTTTGTGTTTGTTATATCTAGTGTTGATTATTAAGGCCATATTATCTCAAGTGATGGTGTAACCTCAGGTCCAGTGAAAATTCAAACAATTTTAGATTGGCCAAAGCCATGTTCTCTCACGATGCTCAAGGATTTCTTAGGCCTCACCGGATTTTTCAACGATTTGTCCGCCATTCCGCCTCTCATGCGGCTCTTCTTACCGATTTATTATGTTTCACTGTGTTGTACCCCAAAATTTGCCCTCCCATATTCTTCAAGAAAAAGCCAAGTCAAGCTTCAAAATTCCCCAAGGGTTGCACAATCCAAGGGCCTCCTAACAATCAAAATTAGGGTTTTGGTTCTGACAAAGTAAATAAAGTTTCCAAGGGTCCAATCAAGTCCCACATGCCTACAAACATGGTCAAGCACCCTCATATAAAGTTTCAAGACTTTCAGCACAAAATTGCACAGTCAAAAACCCTAATTGCACTACAGCCAACTGTAGGGGCAAAATGGTCATTTGACAGTCAAAAGTCCAAATTTTTGGTCAACATCTCATTTTGAAGCCACAAACATCATTTGATCAATGCTTGATCATGATTCTCAAAGCTTGGCTAAAAAATCATCAAGATGCAAAAGTTTCCTTATTTGGACAGTTAAAAAAGTCAACTGTAACTTGACCAGAGCATAACTTTCACATGGATTATCAGAAAAACTCCATCCAAAGCTCATTTTGAAGAGAAAGACATTTCCTACAACTCCTCTTCATACTTAAAGTCCAAGAAATTCTCTCACAAAAAGTTATCAATTTCAACATTATAGGTCATTTTCAGAAGTCAACAAAAAGGGACTTTAAGTCAAAGGCCATAACTTGAGATTGGTAAATCAAAATGACATGGGACCAAAGGCATTGGTTAGAGGACTCAAAGACCTTTCCAAAATGTCCAAGAACATGAGCAAATCCTAAAAATTGAGAAAGTTATGCCTTGTAGAAGTTGGGAAATTTTTGGATATTTTGAAAAGTCAACATTGATTCAAATGACCTAAAATTGCTAATGGGCCTCTTTTCTTCCACAATTCATCATCCAAGGCATGTGCACGACCATTTGGCCCAAAGGGAAGTTTTTATCATTTTTTATTTATTTATTTGGATTTTTTATTATTAATAATTCATATAATTAAATAAAATACATGAAAAATACTAAACCTAGGTTTTTCAATCTTTTTGTGCATATAATATCTCCAATATTTCGTGCAAATCAGATTAGGGAAGAATTGAAGATGATTGGATATGATTGAGACCAAATATGCTTGAAAAAGATTTGAAAATAATGGCTTAAAAATCAAATATATTTTTCATCAATTCATGGATTTGTGATCAGCTTCTCAACCCTAGAACCTTCACACATAAGTACTAAGTGCAACCCTAATGCATACAGACCAAAAAGCTGCGCCATAGACAAGAAACAACACTTGAATTTTTTGCTTGAAAACTCAAATCTGAAAACACACTTGCAGGTCGATTCAAGCCTCAATACTTATTCCATTGGCTTGCTGAGAGTTCAAGGAACACATACAGATCAAAATCATCGCCCCTAACACAAGGAATAGGTAGCACGACCATGGCCGGTTCAAGCTTTTTTCAGTTTTCTTGAAACATCATTCATGCATTATTTGTGAATTCTAATATTGGATTTGTGCTTATTATGTCATTCTGAGGCTAACTGTGTAATTTAATTGTATTTTTATCACTCACACGCGAAATCGCCATTAAAGCATCCTAGGTTTTCAGACTTGCAAAATTAGGGATTCTCTTATCCAGAAAAATTGGAGCACAAGACCCAGACCATCAAAATCAGGACCTTCATACAAACTCAGTGATGGGGTCGCGCTCAATTTATGAGCCACCCTGAGCTAATCACTATTTTTTAATATGGGGTATAACGGGACAGTTCCAAAACCGTTGCTAATGATGTTTTGTTTCAGAAAAAAAAAGCCAAGCGAAGGAGATGATGAAGTGTCAAAGCATGATAGGGCCATTTGAAATTTCGCGCTGGAATTCAACTAACCATTGTTTTTATTTTATATTGTTTATCTTTTATTATATGTACAAAACGCGCTAAATGGCTCAGTGGCAAGCAATTGTGTTGATGACCTTCAGGACCTGGGTTCGATCCCAGGTCCCCACCCCTTTCATGTTATTTTTCCCTTAACGCTTATGTGCAGCTTCAGTATTAGGGTGTATCGTACATCATCAAAATCAAGCCATCCACTTGGCCAATGGAACGATCAGAGGGCCCAGATCTGGAGAGTATGGTAAACCTGAGTCAACGCCTGGCCACGCTAGTGGAAAAGTCAATCAGGCCAGAACGTATTGGGCCTACAATTACTGGACTTCACCTCATATTTGGGGACAGCACCCCCCTCTAGTTTGTTTTCTTTTACTCTTTTATATTTTTTTCCTTTTTTATTTTAATTAATTTCTTAATTCTTTATAATTATTATTTTCATAATATAAAAAAAAAACACAAAAAATCAGAAAAAGACAAAATTAAAATATATTTATTTAATATTTTTTTGTAAATAAAATTCATTAATTAACTTAGTTTCTAATTTAGGTTTAAACCTTAACTTTTTTTTAATAAAATCTAAAATTGGTAGAATTAGGGTTTATAATAATTTTTATCCCTTTTTCTTTTCTTTCATAATAATTAAATATTTACTATCATTTATTTTTGTAATTAAATTGCATGTAAATAATTAGATTAAGTTTAGGTTAAAATTTAATTCTTTCTTAATAAACTAAAAAAAAACAATTAGAATTAGGGTTAGCATTTTAATTTCAATTAATCTCATTAAATTCTCATAAATACAAAAAAACCAAAAATAATTCTTTTTTTCTTCTTAATTTTAATTAATTTAATCATTTAATTTAATTTTTGCAAAAAACGGTCCAACGCCCTCGTTCTTAATTCTTATTTAATTAGCGTGTTTATTTCTTTTTCGTATAATTTTTATGTACCTCTCCCAAAGCCGTGTAATTAATTTCTCGCACTTTACTTTTCATTATTCCTTTATTTTTCTGTCAAATCGGGTTCTGGAAATTTTGGCGATGTGGACCCGCGCCTTTTGTAATAGCTTAGAATCTTTACCTTTTCCGCACTCTTTTAACTGTGAATAAATGCATGCAAGAATGAATGGACAAAAATAAAAGCGAACGCGTAGATCACCAATAACATGACAAGATAAAATATCTGAATCTGACACACAAATCACACACCACCCCTAGGGTACGCCTCACTGTTGCCTTGCCTCGAAAGGTGATCGTCGAGTAGAGGATGTCTTAGTAAGTCCTCATGATCCGGGAACCTGGCATGAGGGTAGCTTCTAAGGTGTCTTCCCATTGCTCTGGTGATCACCATGTCCCGAACCTTCGAATTGACCCGAACACCTCCAACGGTGGTGCTACCTACCTCTCAATGGTGGGATGACACTACTTTAAAAGACATCTACACAGACGAATTCCTTAGGGTAGGTAGATGACTCTAGATACTTGCTCTAATTTCAAAAACAAATCAAAAATACTTTTCACACCAACACATTTTCAAAAAGCTTTCGAAAGCAATTTTTCAAACACTCTTGAGGACTGATACAAGAGTCGAACTGGAATTTTCAAAGAAACTTTTTAAAACCCACATTGAAAAGCAAACAAACCATTTTTGAAAACACAATGAGCAAGTATCTAAGAGCCCATGGATAACCATGGATAGAAAGGGTGCTAACACCTTCCCTTTCTATAATCTACCTCCCGAACCGAGAGCAATCTCTATAAGTAATTTTTCTGTGCTTTTGTCCTTTCCATTTGGAGAAAATAAAAGACGGTGGCGACTCTTGCTTCTGCGACATTTCGTGAACCATCGTTAAACAGTCAGTTCCAGATCCACCGATCACAGAACTGGCGACTCTGCTGGGGACTTAACTTAAAGTGAGGTGTACCTTAGGGTTAGTTCATAATTGTGTTTTCAATTGCTTTCCTTGTTTGCTTTAAATTTGTGGGTTGCTTGGGAGTTCTATAGATCCTAACCCGGATCTGGGGATACCTTCTTAGAAAGTAGCAACAAGGCTGTGAGGGAACTGTGCGGGGTATACCGACATGGTTAAAACAGTCTGCTACGTTGATGTGGCACTTTGGTGTGTACCGGTAACCCTTGAGTTCAGTCAAGGAGAGTACGGGGCCTCCGCGTGGTGTCGTGAAGCATCAACAGACCTTAGGAACCTTAATTGAACTATCTTGGCCTCTTTAGGGTAGTGAGATAACTGACTTTGGTGCAGTCCGAGGTTGGTTGATACTCGATACTACACTCAATTGAGGGTTGCCTTCCTGGAATATTTCGGTCGCCAGTTCAGTGGCTAAATCGAAACGATGAACAATGAAAGCAATCCCGTGATATTGGGACCCTTAGAACCCGATTACTTCTAATAAGACAGGATGAACCCACCAACTTCAAGAGGGTACTACCCATACCCCATGCTGGCCTTAAACCCTAAGGGCTTGTCTTGTGTGCCTTGTGTGCCTTACATGTTTGTCTTTGTAAATATCTGTGGTGTGTTTAATCATAACATCATGACATCATCCAGCATCATATGCATTGACTAACCATTTCAGGGGTTCGAATTTTCATCTTTGTTCTTGTTTTGTAGGACATGGAAACTGTTCGCAGAAAGACAAGTCAAATCAGTCTTGTAAGGATCCCTCCTCAGCTTAAGGAACTTATATCCAGGATTCTCGAGAGCTCTTCATTCAGTGAAAGACATGGAAGTCTCATCAGCTTGGTCAATACCAACATTGAGGAGGATATGATAAAGGTCCTGTTCCAATTCTTTGACCCTCTGCATCACTGTTTCACCTTCTTGGATTATCAGCTGGTACCTACATTGGAGGAGTTCTCTCGGCTCCTGAAGATCCCTATCCTTGATCAACTACCCTACAACGGTACGGAAAAGGAACCTAAGCTTGAAGAGATTGCTAAAGCCTTGCACCTACAGTCATCTGATCTCAAGGGACATTGGGAAGTTAGAAGTGGTATCAAAGGGTTCTTAGCCAGGTTTCTGTTTGAAAAGGCCCATGAATGTTGGAACTCTCTTGACTTACAAGCTTTTGAAGAAGTTGTGGCTCTCCTTGTCTATGGTTTGATGTTGTTCCCTAACCCAGATCAGCTTATAGATATCAGTGCTGTCCAGATCTTTATGTCCAGGAATCCTACACCTACGTTGCTGGGGGACATCCTCCACTCATGTTACACTCGAACCATGAGAAAAAGAGGTGTCCTTATGTGTTGCACTCCTCTCCTGGGAAGGTGGTTTATTTCGCACCTTCCACACTCAGTCTTGAAGAATGAGCGGGGTTTGAGATGGTCACAACGGTTGATGACTCTTACACATGCAGATATACATTGGTGCCCTCGGTCCAGAGAAGATGTCACTATCATTGATCGTTGCGGGGAGTACCCTAATGTTCCTTTACTTGGAATCAGAGGAGGTATTACTTACAACCCATGCCTGGCTTGGAGACAGTTTGGTTATGCTCGGAGGGATGGTCCTCATGACATGTTAATTCCTGACATAGTTTTTGACTTCGACAACGATACTCAAGGACTTCGCCAGAGATTTATCAGAGCTTGGAGGATGCCAAGTAGGATAGACAGCAAGACACTGGGGCATAGGAACTCCATCCCATTGGAACCTTATCTCAAGTGGGTACGAGCCCGCTCCCAGAAGTTAGTGATGCCTTATCCTCATATGCTCCCAGTAATCAAAGAACCGGTCTTGGAAGGAGAAGTGTCCTACACCATTCAGCACCCTGATATGCCCACATCCTGGGAAGAGATGCAGAAGAGCTGGATCCAGCTTAAGGAAGAACGGAATTCTCTTGAGACCAGTCTACATGCTAGTGAAAAGAAGGTCTTGGAGCTCACCCGCCTGTTGCACGAGGAGAGGAATCTCAACACTTACATAGCTCCAAAGAGGATGCGCAGTGTATTTTGGGATTGATTTGCTTTTGTATTATTTTGCCCATGAGGCTTTGATGTACTGAACAATTATTTCCTTAATGATAACGTGTGTTCCTTTTTGTCTACAACAAATTTGAACTTTCGAACCCTTGAATGCATTGCATAAAAACATATCATTCATCATGTGCATAGCAGGTTTTCCTCTTTTCAGGTTGCTTACAGTTCTTCGCTGTTTATTTTAGCATCATGAATCCTGACTCGTCATCAACTGAGATGTCCATCAAGGCTCTTCAGGCGCAGAATGCGCAATTTCAGGAACTAATCATGGGTTTGGCTCAGGGCCAAGAAGAGCTGAAGGCTCTGCTCCTGAAGAAGGAAAAGAAGAAGAAGAGAATAACTGTTCTGTTCAACTCGGGCCGAAGGTTTGGCAACACTTTGCAGAATGAAGAGGCTGGTTCTTCCATTGGCAAAGGTACTCCTCAAGCGGAAAAAGGTCCTAGTCCGGTAGTCTCCGACAACGAGACTGATTTTGATGAAGAGCAATATCCTCTGGCAGAAGACCGTTATAAGCAGTTGGAGGACAGGCTGAATGCTATGGAGATACAACAGGTACCTGGGCTGGATTTTGGAGATCTGGGTTTGTCAACTGGTGTGATCATTCCTCGTAAATTCAAAGCACCATCTTTCACTAAGTACGACGGGGCGTCTTGTCCCAAGCTACATCTCAGGTCCTATGTTCAGAAGATTCAACCGTACTCAGCGGATAAGAATTTGTGGATCCACTTCTTCCAGGAGAGTCTTTCAGGGACTCATCTCGAATGGTTCTATCAGCTGGATGGGACCAAGGTTCGTAACTGGGAGGAGTTGGCTACTGCTTTCTATAAGCAGTATCAATATAATGCCGACCTTGCCCCTACACGTACCCAACTCCAGGGTATGTCGTTAGGTTCAAGTGAAGGTTTTAAAGAGTACGCTCAGAAGTGGAGGGATCTGGCTGGCAGGGTGCAGCCTCCGTTGACTGATCGGGAGTTGGTGGACATGTTCTTGGGGACCCTATCTGGGCCATTTTTCAACCATCTTATCGGGAATTCGTCTGCAGGGTTCAGTGATCTGATTCTAACTGGAGAGAGAATTGAGGCTGGGTTGAAGTCTGGAAAGATTCCGAAGGGTGCATCGTCTAGTTCAGAGAAGAAACCCTTCAAGAAGGAGGCTAGTGCTGTATATGGCTCTAGGAGACCAGAGAAATTTGAGCGCCGCCAATCTGTCAGTGCGGTAATGATTGCCAAGCCTGCTGCCGCTCCTCGGCCAACCAATCCTCAAAGGGCTGAAAGACCCCGGAGAGAGTTTACCCGTTTGAGCATGACCTTATCGCAGATCTTGCCACAGTTGCTGTCCACCAATCTAGTGACTGTTAGAGAGGCACCCAAGGGTGTAAACACTGCTTCCCCCAAGTACAACCCAAATGCTCGCTGTGCTTACCATTCTGATAGCCCGGGGCATTCCACTGATGACTGTTGGGCATTAAGGAGCAAGCTGCAGGACCTTATTGATGCCAAGGAAGTACAGTTTGAGGCATCTGAGAAGCCTAATGTAGTGACAGCTCCCCTGCCTGCTCATGGAGTGAATGCTATTGGGAACGAAGAGGAAGTGGATGAAGCTGAGTTCAATAGTTGGATTTACCCTGCAACCGACAGTGGACTTAACAATTGGAGTGCAAAGGACAATCTACCTGTTTCTCTTGTTACTAAGTAATGAATTCCTATGTTTTGGCATTTGTAATAAACAATAAATAAACTCTGTGGCCCGGTGTCTTACCCGAGGCACCGTGGTCTCATTTGTGAGGGCATATAAATTGTCATTTCATATATCATAAATGAAAATCTTGGACGTTTTCTCGCATTTCAAATCTTATGCTCCTTTTCTGTCTTTCCTTCCTTTACATATTTTTCAAAACAGCTGTATTTACACACACTCACTCATATAGGTTCCAATCCACTCTGGATCTCACTGGTAACGACTCTGCTACTGCCAGTTATGACTTCGAAAATCCGATCAACTTAGCCGAAGACGAAGGTGAAGATGATTGCGAAGTGCCTGGCGAGCTTGCAAGACTGTTACTTCAGGAAGAGAGGGCAATTCAACCACATGAAGAGCCAGTGGAGATAATAAACTTGGGTACTGAGGCAGACAGGAAAGAGGTAAAGATTGGTGCCAACCTAGAGCTCAGTGTGAAGCAACGGTTGACTAAGATGCTACATGATTATGTGGAAATATTTTCCTGGTCCTACGAAGACATGCCCGGGTTGGATACCGATATTGTGGTCCATCACTTGCCAACTAAAGAAGACTGCCCTCCGGTGAAGCAAAAGGTCCGCCGTATGCGTCCAGAGATGTCGGAGAAGATTAAAGCCGAGGTTATGAAGCAGTTTGATGCTGGGTTCCTTGCAGTGACTTCTTACCCTCAGTGGGTTGCTAATGTGGTGCCGGTACCAAAGAAAGACGGTAAGGTCATAATGTGTGTCGATTACAGGGATCTGAACAGAGCCAGCCCCAAAGATGACTTCCCTCTACCTCACATTGACGTCCTTGTTGACAATACAGCTCAGCATAAGGTGTTCTCTTTCATGGATGGCTTTTCAGGTTACAATCAGATCAAGATGGCACCTGAAGACATGGAAAAGACTACATTTGTTACTCAGTGGGGCACCTTCTGCTACAAGGTCATGCCTTTTGGACTAAAGAACGCTGGAGCAACCTACCAACGTGCCATGGTTGCTTTATTTCATGACATGATCCATCATGAGATAGAAGTGTATGTTGACGACATGATCGCAAGGTCCCAGACTGAGGAAGAGCACCTAGATCATCTGCAGAAATTGTTTGACCGTCTGAAATTGTACAAACTGAGGTTGAACCCGAACAAGTGCACTTTCGGGGTAAGATCTGGGAAGTTGCTAGGCTTCGTTGTAAGTGATAAGGGTATTCAAGTGGACCCTGCTAAGGTCAAAGCTATTCAAGAGATGCCAATTCCTAAGACAGAGAAGGAAGTCAGAGGCTTTTTAGGACGCGTGAATTACATTGCTCGGTTCATCTCACACCTAACTACTACCTGTGAGCCAATCTTCAAGCTGCTGAAGAAAGATCAGGTAGTACGTTGGAATGATGAATGTCAGGCTGCTTTCGACAGAATCAAATAGTATCTCCAAGAACCACCCATCCTTATGCCACCGGTTGAAGGGAGACCTCTGATATTATACTTGACAGTGCTTGACAACTCAATGGGGTGTGTGCTGGGGCAGCATGATGAGTCTGGCCGAAAAGAGCATGCCATTTATTACCTTAGCAAAAAGTTTACCGACTGTGAGACCCGATACTCACTGCTCGAGAAAACTTGCTGCGCTTTGGTATGGGCTGCTCGCCGGCTGAGACAGTATATGCTGACTCATACTACCTTGTTGATCTCAAAGATGGATCCTATAAAGTACATATTCGAAAAGCCTGCTCTGTCTGGGAGAATCGCAAGATGGCAAATGATCTTGACGGAATACGACATTCAGTACACGACCCAGAAAGCCATCAAGGGAAGTGTATTGGCAGACCACTTGGCACATCAGGCTGTAGATGACTATCAGTCAGTGAACTTCGAGTTTCCAGACGAAAGCATCATGATTGTGACTGATTGTGAAGTACCTGGACCGGATGAAGGACCTGAGGAAGGATCCCGATGGTCTATGCACTTTGACGGAGCCTCCAATGCTTTGGGTAACGGTATCGGCGCCATCATCATATCCCCTAAAGGCACTCATACTCCACTCACTGCCCGGCTATGTTTCAACTGTACCAACAACATGGCAGAGTATGAGGCGTGCATCATGGGTCTTCAAGCTGCGATTGACTTAAGGATCAAGTTTCTGAGTGTCTTCGGAGATTCCGCTCTCGTGATCAATCAGATCAAAGGAGAGTGGGATACGAAACATCCGAATCTTATTCCTTACAGAGAATGTGTGTTGACTTTGATCCCCCACTTCACGAAGATAACCTTTGAACACTTTCCAAGGGAAGAGAATCAGTTGGCGGACGCGTTAACTACAATGTCTTCTATGTTCAAAGTTAAATGGGATAATGAGGCTCCCCGGATCATCATCTGGAAACTGGACGAACCGGCATACTATTGCGATCTCGAGACTGAATTGGTGACTGAGAAGCCTTGGTACCATGAGGTGAAGAGATATCTGGAAACTCAGGAATACCCTGAAGGTGCCTCTATCAATGATAAGAAGTTCCTGAGAAGGTTCGCGGCAAAGTTCTTCCTTAGCAACAGCATCTTGTACAAGCGAAACCATGATTCAACCTTACTGCGTTGTGTGGATAAGACTGAAGCAGAAAGGATCATGGAAGAGCTACATGAAGGGACCTTTGGTACACATTCCAGTGGACATACTATGGCAAAGAAGATCCTTCGGGCAGGATATTACTGGTCCACAATGGAAGCTGACTGCTATCAACATTCCCGGACATGCCATAAGTGCCAGATTTATGCAGACAAAGTGCATGTTCCTTCAGTTCCCCTGAATGTTCTGACTGCGCCTTGGCCGTTTGCAATGTGGGGCATAGACATGATCGGTGAGATTAAACCTACGACATCTAATGGGCATCGCTTCATCCTAGTGGCGATTGATTATTTTACAAAGTGGGTTGAAGCAGCTTCCTACGCTACGGTAACCAAGACTGTTGTGGCACGGTTCATTCGGCATAATCTGATCTGTCGGTACGGCGTCCCAGAAAGAATTATTACAGACAACGGTACCAATCTGAATAATAAGATGATCACTGAGCTCTGCGAGCAGTTTAAAATACAGCACCACAATTCTTCTCGTTACAGACCGAAGATGAATAGGGCTGTAGAAGCAGCAAATAAAAATATCAAGAAAATCGTGCAGAAGATGACAGTGACCTATAAAGATTGGCACGAGATGTTACCGTTCGCTCTACATGGGTACCGTACCTCAGCTAGGACATCAACCGGGGCAACTCCTTTCTCTTTGGTTTATGGTATGGAGGCAGTCTTACCAATCGAAGTACAAATACCCTCTCTCCGGATAATGAAGGATGCAAATCTGAACGAAGATGATTGGATCCAGACACGACTTGATCAATTAAACCTTATTGATGAAAAGAGACTCGCTGCTATCTGTCATGGTCAGACGTATCAAAAACGGATGATCAGGGCATTTAACAAAAATGTCAGACCACAGGAATATCAAGTTGGGGATCTGGTAATCAAGTGAATCATCCTTCCTCAGAGTGATCCAAGGGGCAAATGGACCCCTACGTACGAAGGGCCATTTGTGGTTAAACATGTGTTCTCAGGAGGAGCCATGATTCTAACCAATATGGATGGTTACGACCTTCCTCACCCCGCCAATGCAGACATAGTAAAAAGATACTACGCATGAAAAAAGACCCGCTAGGTTGACATACCTAGGCAAAAGTAAGGGCTTCCCGGCGAACCAAAAGGGTTCGGGCAAAATGAAGGGATGAAATGGAAAAAATCTGTACACCCGGCAAGTCAAAAACCTGAAAAGGCGGCTTGGGCAAAAAAGGGTATCCCGGTGGACTGAAAACCCGAAAGGGCAGTCCAGGAAAAAGTTAGGGATAAAGCGTAATACTATGTCTCATTGGATCACTTTGCATCCAGAATCCGGTATCTACATCAAGTTCAGACGGCATCGATCAGTCAGCTTCACCTTCAACCAAGGTCATCAAGTGATGAGACGCTCGGAGATATAATGGCAATAGCAGAGTTGAAACCCAGTGGGATCATTCATTTCACACAGCTGTTTTATTGTCTTTTGTACAAAATTTGTATAAACTCTTTTGTTCGGCGGCGTTCTCTTACTAGGACGTCAGCCTCTTGTACACAAAACGCCTATTTACAGGCCATTCAAAAATCAATACGAGTATATTTTTCAGTTAAAAGTGCCAATTGTTTTTCTTCTTCTGTTTTGTTTTGCGAAGAACGTCCAAGGTTCAATTTGTGATATATGCATTGACAATAATTTGCTAACTCATAAATAGTTGCATACGAAACAAAGGATTAATTACAGGTAACATTAGAAACAGGGGCAATAAAGAGTTGTCTAAACAATCTAATTGTTCTATCCACTAAGGTACCAAGGTAGGTTCAGCTGGAAAACATAACCAGGTATCTCAATCCCCCAGAGAGTGAGCCAGCAAGTCAGTGCACTCTCCCCAAGCGAAGCTATAGTATCAAACTTAAGGAAGATGGGTGTCCTCCAACAGATCTCAACATTCCCCAGCACATCATTCTTAAACAAGCATCCCTGGTAGTCTTGGTCTAAAGATTGTTCCCCGGCGGTATATCAAGCATTCAGTGGAGTTACTTCTGATACAACTCAAAACTTCCCCAGGAGAGTCCAATCCAGTTTCCTCAGGAAAGTTGGAATCCATATCCCCAAGCAGTAAGCTTATCCCCAGTAGATTCTGGAAGCTTATCCTCGCAGAACACGAACGCGTCGTCCGGCTTTATTCAAAGAGTTATTTCCCTACCAGGATATAACTGGGTTATCCTCAGCCAAAAGCCACGGAAAGAGCGTCCTCGACGAAGTCTTCTTATCCCCAGCGAAGTCTATTAACACTTCCAATACGACAAGGGTATCCCCAGCAAGTTATTATCAACATTCCAGCAAAGTACCTCTCTTCCCACAGAGTATTGCTCCCTAGCAAGATCGTCAGAGTATTTTTTCTCCCCGCAGAATATCTATTCGCCAAGTTTATTCCCCAACGGAGTTATCTTCTCCTACCGGTATTCTTGCAACTATCATCCCTAGCGGAAGCAAAGATCTATTCCTCAACATCAGCCCAGGAGTGACTTCCCGACACTCGTCAAGGATTTATTTTCCTAAGACGAAAACATACGTTCATAAACATCACATTTTCATACATTATAGCATGTATCTACGCATCATATCTCACAAATCTCATTTATATTGAGAACATCATTGCTTGATCCATATCATGCATTGCATATGACTGACCTTTACCTTTCAGGAAAGATTCAGTTAAATTCTCAATCATATTTCAAGACCTAGACCGGTTCAGTTAAATCAACTCCAGAGATTTCTTACCCAGTCCAAGGCCTTCTCTGGTCCAGTTAAATCGACCCCAAACAGATTTTCCTGATAAAGACCCAGTTGAAGACATTCCCAGACCTAGACCGGTTCAGTTAATCGACCCTAAGATTCTCTGTTTCTTATCCAGTCCAAAGCCTTCTCTAGTCCAGTTAAATCGACCCCAAACAGATTTTTCTGATGAAGACTCAGTAGAAGTTATCCAAGGTTTTCTCAATGATTGCTATTGAGATTGTAATCGCCTATGGTTCTCTCCCCAATGCTGCGGAGATGATAATTCCATCCCTAGTTTTCTCAATGATTGCTATTGAGATTGTAATCGCCTATGGTTCTCTCCCCAATGCTGCGGAGATGATAATTCCATCCCAGGTTTTCTCAATGATTGCTATTGAGATTGTAATCGCCTATGGTTCTCTCCCCAATGCTGCGGAGATGATAATTCCATCCCAGGTTTTCTCAATGATTGCTATTGAGATTGTAATCGCCTATGGTTCTCTCCCCAATGCTGCGGAGATGATAATTCCATCCCAGGTTTTCTCAATGATTGCTATTGAGATTGTAATCGCCTATGGTTCTCTCCCCAATGCTGCGGAGATGATAATTCCATCCCAGGTTTTCTCAATGATTGCTATTGAGATTGTAATCGCCTATGGTTCTCTCCCCAATGCTGCGGAGATGATAATTCCATCCCAGGTTTTCTCAATGATTGCTATTGAGATTGTAATCGCCTATGGTTCTCTCCCCAATGCTGCGGAGATGATAATTCCATCCCAGGTTTTCTCAATGATTGCTATTGAGATTGTAATCGCCTATGGTTCTCTCCCCAATGTTGCGGAGATGATAATTCCATCCCAGGTTTTCTCAATGATTGCTATTGAGATTGTAATCGCCTATGGTTCTCTCCCCAATGCTGCGGAGATGATAATTCCATCCCAGGTTTTCTCAATGATTGCTATTGAGATTGTAATCGCCTATGGTTCTCTCCCCAATGCTGCGGAGATGATAACTCCATCCCAGGTTTTCTCAATGATTGCTATTGAGATTGTAATCGCCTATGGTTCTCTCCCCAATGCTGCGGAGATGATAATTCCCACCAAGATTCTCTCAATGTTTGCTGTTGAGGTTGTAGTCGCCTATGGTTCTCTCCCCGATACTGCGGAGGTGGTAATCCCATATTTCGCTCAATGATTGCTGTTGAAGTGAAGTTATCCAAGATTTTCTCAACAATTGCTGTTGAAGTAAAAGTCACCCAAGGTTCTCTCACCGTTCCTGTTGAGGCAGCAACCATCCCTGGTTCATTCATCATCGTTTGAAGCTCCATATTCAGCTCCTGTAATCACTCAGGACATATCTACACAAAGAGTTTGAAGACCAGCCCCCGTAACAGGTCAGGTAATCATTTTTTCTTTTGCAGGTACACAAGTTCTCACTAAGGAATCTCTTACGCGATTGACACCCAGATGGAATCTATAAGCCCATCCACCTTCCATCATCTCTTAGCATGGCATCTATAAGCCCATCATCCTATCCATCAATCTCTAAATGGCATCTATAAGCCCATTTCCACCATCACTGCTACTATGTGAGCGCAAATTTCTGGGCACTCTAGTGTTCAATCATCTTCCACCTTCGGATTACGAAAGGCACGTCAGCCAATCTGCATCCTCAGGTTTAAGAAGATTGAACAGGGGAAACTGTTGTACCCCAAAATTTGCCCTCCCATATTCTTCAAGAAAAAGCCAAGTCAAGCTTCAAAATTCCCCAAGGGTTGCACAGTCCAAGGGCCTCCTAACAGTCAAAATTAGGGTTTTGGTTCTGACAAAGTAAATAAAGTTTCCAAGGGTCCAATCAAGTCCCACATGCCTACAAACATGGTCAAGCACCCTCATATAAAGTTTCAAGACTTTCAGCACAAAATTGCACAGTCAAAAACCCTAATTGCACTACAGCCAACTGTAGGGGCAAAATGGTCATTTGACAGTCAAAAGTCCAAATTTTTGGTCAACATCTCATTTTTAAGCCACAAACATCATTTGATCAATGCTTGATCATGATTCTTAAAGCTTGGCTCAAAAATCATCAAGATGCAAAAGTTTCCTTATTTGGACAGTTAAAAAAGTCAACTGTAACTTGACCAAGGCATAACTTTCACATGGATTATCAGAAAAACTCCATCCAAAGCTCATTTTGAAGAGAAAGACATTTCCTACAACTCCTCTTCATACTTCAAGTCCAAGAAATGCTCTCACAAAAATTTATCAATTTCAACATTATAGGTCATTTTCAGAAGTCAACAAAAAGGGACTTTAAGTCAAAGGCCATAACTTGAGATTGGTAAATCAAAATGACATGGGACTAAAGGCATTGGTTAGAGGACTCAAAGGCCTTTCCAAAATGTCCAAGAACATGAGCAAAGCCTAAAAATTGAGCAAGTTATGCCTTGTAGAAGTTGGGAAATTTTTGGATATTTTGAAAAGTCAACATTGATTCAAATGACCTAAAATTGCTAATGGGCCTCTTTTCTTCCACAATTCATCATCCAAGGCATGTGCACGACCATTTGGCCCAAAGGGAAGTTTTTATCATTTTTTATTTATTTATTTGGATTTTTTATTATTAATAATTCATTTAATTAAATAAAATACATGAAAAATACTAAACCTAGGTTTTTCAATCTTTTTGTGCATATAATATCTCCAATATTTCGTGCAAATCAGATTAGGGAAGAATTGAAGATGATTGGATATGATTGAGACCAAATATGCTTGAAAAAGATTTGAAAATAATGGCTTGAAAATCAAATATATTTTTCATCAATTCATGGATTTGTGATCAGCTTCTCAACCCTAGAACCTTCACACATAAGTACTAAGTGCAACCCTAATGCATACAGACCAAAAAGTTGCGCCATAGACAAGAAACAACACTTGAATTTTTTGCTTGAAAACTCAAATCTGAAAACACACTTGCAGGTCGATTCAAGCCTCAATACTTATTCCATTGGCTTGCTGAGAGTTCAAGGAACACATACAGATCAAAATCATCGCCCCTAACACAAGGAATAGGTAGCACGACCATGGCCGGTTCAAGCTTTTTTCAGTTTTCTTGAAACATCATTCATGCATTATTTGTGAATTCTAATATTGGATTTGTGCTTATTATGTCATTCTGAGGCTAACTGTGTAATTTAATTGTATTTTTATCACTCACACGCGAAATCGCCATTAAAGCATCCTAGGTTTTCAGACTTGCAAAATTAGGGATTCTCTTATCCAGAAAAATTGGAGCACAAGACCCAGACCATCAAAATCAGGACCTTCATACAAACTCAGTGATGGGGTCGCGCTCAATTTATGAGCCACCCTGAGCTAATCGCTATTTTTTAATATGGGGTATAAGGGGACAGTTCCAAAACCGTTGCTAATGATGTTTTGTTTCAGAAAAAAAAAAGCCAAGCGAAGGAGATGATGAAGTGTCAAAGCATGATAGGGCCATTTGAAATTTCGCGCTGGAATTCAACTAACCATTGTTTTTATTTTATATTGTTTATCTTTTATTATATGTACAAAACGCGCTAGATGGCTCAGTGGCAAGCAATTGTGTTGATGACCTTCAGGACCTGGGTTCGATCCCAGGTCCCCACCCCTTTCATGTTATTTTTCCCTTAACGCTTATGTGCAGCTTCAATATTAGGGTGTATCGTACATCATCAAAATCAAGCCATCCACTTGGCCAATGGAACGATCAGAGGGCCCAGATCTGGAGAGTATGGTAAACCTGAGTCAACGCCTGGCCACGCTAGTGGAAAAGTCAATCAGGCCAGAACGTATTGGGCCTACAATTACTGGACTTCACCTCATATTTGGGGACAGCACCCCCCTCTAGTTTGTTTTCTTTTACTCTTTTATATTTTTTCCTTTTTTATTTTAATTAATTTCTTAATTCTTTATAATTATTATTTTCATAATATAAAAAAAAACACAAAAAATCAGAAAAAGACAAAATTAAAATATATTTATTTAATATTTTTTTTGTAAATAAAATTCATTAATTAACTTAGTTTCTAATTTAGGTTTAAACCTTAACTTTTTTTTTAATAAAATCTAAAATTGGTAGAATTAGGGTTTATAATAATTTTTATCCCTTTTTGTTTTCTTTCATAATAATTAAATATTTACTATCATTTATTTTTGTAATTAAATTGCATGTAAATAATTAGATTAAGTTTAGGTTAAAATTTAATTCTTTCTTAATAAACTAAAAAAAACAATTAGAATTAGGGTTAGCATTTTAATTTCAATTAATCTCATTAAATTCTCATAAATACAAAAAAACCAAAAATAATTCTTTTTTTCTTCTTAATTTTAATTAATTTAATCATTTAATTTAATTTTTGCAAAAAAGGGTCCAACGCCCTCGTTCTTAATTCTTATTTAATTCGCGTGTTTATTTCTTTTTCGTATAATTTTTATGTACCTCTCCCAAAGCCGTGTAATTAATTTCTCGCACTTTACTTTTCATTATTCCTTTATTTTTCTGTCAAATCGGGTTCTGGAAATTTTGGCGATGTGGACCCGCGCCTTTTGTAATAGCTTAGAATCTTTACCTTTTCCGCACTCTTTTAACTGTGAATAAATGCATGCAAGAATGAATGGACAAAAATAAAAGCGAACGCGTAGATCACCAATAACATGACAAGATAAAATATCTGAATCTGACACACAAATCACACACCACCCCTAGGGTACGCCTCGCTGTTGCCTTGCCTCGAAAGGTGATCGTCGAGTAGAGGATGTCTTAGTAAGTCCTCATGATCCGAGAACCTGGCATGAGGGTAGCTTCTAAGGTGTCTTCCCATTGCTCTGGTGATCACCATGTCCCGAACCTTCGAATTGACCCGAACACCTCCAACGGTGGTGCTACCTACCTCTCAATGGTGGGATGGCACTACTTTAAAAGACATCTACACAGACGAATTCCTTAGGGTAGGTAGATGACTCTAGATACTTGCTCTAATTTCAAAAACAAATCAAAAATACTTTTCACACCAACACATTTTCAAAAAGCTTTCGAAAGCAATTTTTCAAACACTCTTGAGGACTGATACAAGAGTCGAACTGGAATTTTCAAAGAAACTTTTTAAAACCCACATTGAAAAGCAAACAAACCATTTTTGAAAACACAATGAGCAAGTATCTAAGAGCCCATGGATAACCATGGATAGAAAGGGTGCTAACACCTTCCCTTTCTATAATCTACCTCCCGAACCGAGAGCAATCTCTATAAGGAATTTTTCTGTGCTTTTGTCCTTTCCATTTGGAGAAAATAAAAGACGGTGGCGACTCTTGCTTCCGCGACATTTCGTGAACCAAAGTTAAACAGTCAGTTCCAGATCCACCGATCACACACTAAGTTTTCATGGAGTACACAAGCAAATACTGCTTTTACAACACTTAAAAGAAACATGACACAAACTCATATTTTGGCTTTTCTGATTTCTCTATGATGTTTATACTGGAAATTGATGTGTCTGATGCTGCTATTGGGGTTGTTTTATCTCAAGAGGGTCACCCTTTGGAATTCTTCAACAAAAATATACACAACTCTTTACAAGCTTCATATGTCTATGTCCTCGAGATGTACACCATCATAAAAGATGTAAAAAATGGTGTCAATATCTGATTGGTAGACAATTCCATATTTTTACAAATCAAAAAAGTTTGAAAAATTTATTGGTCCAAACAATACAAACTCCAGAAAAACAAAAGTGGGTATCAAAACTACAAGGTTTTAGTTTCAATATTTTCTACAAACCTGTAGCGGTAGAAATGTTGAGATTAAGTCATTAGATTGACTTAATTCGCACAGATCAAATGAAAATTGCCACTGCGCTTTATTGTTTCCAAAGGAATGGGAAAAGAGAAAATAACCCAAAAAGAGGGGGGAGAGAATCTAAGTTTAGGGGTTGGTTATGCAAAGGGAAGGTATTAGCACTCTAAACATATACGGTACTCCGCAGGAACATCTTTGAAAATCTGTGTATTTCGGCTATAAATGTTGTATAAAAAATAGATTGTAGAGATGAGAAAAGAAGTATTTTTTTACAATTTTTGCATTCGTCGTGGTTGTGAACCTTTAGTGCCTACGTACCACCTTCCGTGCAATAGGGGATCAGGGTACTCGTAGTTCACCTTTAAAAAATTTAAAACACAAGTGTGTTGGTTAATTTTAAGAGACGAGACATCATCGCCTTATCCGAGTGGAAAACATACTTACTACCCACGATTATGAGAAAGGAGAATTTGCGTCATCTCAAAGTGGAGAATATAGGTTGGATTTTAAAATCAGCAAAGCCTCACTCAACACCCAAGTGGAAAATATCTCACTTCACTATATATCATAGAAGTATAGTAGCTCGCATCACTACAAGAATTGACAAGATTCTAATATTTTGAGAAAAATTTTAAAGTAAAAGGCCAAAGTGGAAAAATAGTTTGAATGAGATTGATGGAATTTTAGTATTCTCACAAAAGATATCAAGGTATTATTAAGTTGATTAAAGTTTGATTAAGGAAATATTTTTTGAAAATGCGTGGACCTAAGTCCAAGTTTATTGTGAAAGAAGTTTTAGTTTTAAAACAAGAAGAGTTTTCAAAAGGAGAGATAAGATTTTTGAAATTAAAGAAGGTAGGAGGAGATGAAGGGACTATCCTAAAGCATAAGGTAAAAGCTAGGGAAAAGAACCGTCTAACCAACAAGAAGCCAACACTTGACACAATGAGTAAATGTAGAATTCCCATCCTTTGGATTGAAACCAAACAAGCAAAGATAATAAGCCTCTTAAGAAAATAGAGCTTCAATTGCATTAAGTCTTCACAAAAATTGGACAGAGTAACGGTTGTATACAGATGAATTTCCTATCACAGACAAAGCATGTAATCACAATAACCTGCACACAAAGCAAACAAACAACCCAATATCTCAGGGTAAACCCCAAGATCTCCAGACAAAATAACAATTAAGGTCCCAAGGTCCCAAGGTAGGTGAAGGTATCTAATCCTAAGTCCAAGAAGTCCACAATCTCCATAATGCCAAGGATAGTGACCAAGTAGTCCAAATAACATTAAAGCTTTTATTGTTCAAGTTGGTTATTATGTATATTCAAAAAGAAAATGAGAAGCTCAAGTGAGAAAAGATGAAAATATCATGAAATATAGATACTAAAATAAATGGTGCTTAAGCATAAGGTAAGAGCATAAAAATAAAGTCAATTATTAGAAATTAGGAGTTAGTTGAATGACCATCTTGAAACTTGCATTTGAAACTCATTAGAAGATTTATAAAATCAAAGTCTCTCAACAACAAGTTTCATTTTCTTTTTGTCAAATATATCATTTATTTAAAATTCTCAAGGCAACAATAAATGATCAACGATGTTTAAGTGATTCACTTTGACCAAAGCTTATGAAGATTCATTAGAGGATTGATAAGACCAAAGCCTTCTAACAATGAATCTCAAGGTTATTGGATCAAAGGATTAAAATTAACATACTTGGGCTTATAAACATGGGTTTGGGCCACAGATGATCATTTCTCGAATCAGGACAAAATTTAGCGCTATGTTAAGCAATCGTAAGTGGACTTATGTAGAAGTTACACCTATTTTGAGGCTGGTCAATAGCAATCTATGTACCATATGTTTTGAGAAATGATGTGTAAATAATTCTCCAATAACATTTAGCACAAGTAAGAATGGGATAAGATGGAGAAGGAGGGGATGTATTAAATGAAAGTGGGGTTTCAAAATATCGTCAACATCATTCATCTATTTTGGTGGATTTGGTTTTTCAACCTATCAACACCCAAGATCCAATGATGTTGGAGAATTTGTCCCAAAATTACTTCCAATTCAGTATCAAATGCCAAATAAAAAATTAAACAAGAATTATGTACAAAAGTTCTTAATTACAAACCTTGATCACAAGTAAAACTCTAAATACAATCCTAAGTCAAAAATTAGATTTAAAATATGAAAATAACTTATAAAATTATGAAATAAAAACACTAACTTCCTAAAGTTTTTTAAAACTCAGAAATAGAATTTATAGTTCTTGAATGGAGGTGGAAATTTGATTTAGAAATGCAAACTTTGAAACTAGCTAGCAAAATGCTTAAACTAGAGATGTTTTGGAAAACAATTTGTAAATAAATATGAAATCACATTTTAAAATTCATTAAAAATGATATTTATGACCTTAACTGTACAACCACTCTAAACAATTTCATTTATGATTTTATAGGCACGGGAAGTTAGAAATTTCAATCAATTAGTGTGAATGATCAAACAAAACCCTAAAAAACAAAATTAAGTTCAAAATTAATCAATTTAATCTAAAGTTCAAATAAATTTGGTGTGAGATTCCCTAAATGTTAAGAAAATTCTAAGGATCAGTAAGTATATTTTTCTTAAATTTTATCCAAAAAAAAGAATTAAATAAAAATTATTTACACAATTCATCAAAAAAAGACAAAGAAAAAGTGGTATATCCTAATAAATGATTTAATTTGTAACCCAAGAATTTTATAAAATTGGACAAAAATTATTTTTAAGAAGTATACTCAGGGAGAAGATATAAATTTCTTTTTTTATAATTTTTGATTTAGTAGAAATAGGAAAATAAAATTTCAAAACTTAAAAGATTATTAAAACCCTAATGTGCTACATGAACTTATTTAATCAAGAAAAAATCATTAAAAAAAGAAATCAAGATCAAAATATGAAAATATATAAAAAAAATAGAGTTTAAAATATTTTTGTGGTAATTTTTGAATTAAGAAAAGTATTTAAACAAAATTAGAGAAATAAAGAAAATTAAAATATAATTAAGGTGTATTACACCTGTTTTCAACAGACAGCACTGTAAAATGAAGCAAGAATATGTTCAATAGAAAACAGACACGTAGTCATCCCTACCAAATAGCAACCCTTTCTATTTTTTTAGTTTTGAAGCACGATATTCAGGTCATGATATCTCACACGTTTCTTGATGAAAATAAAAAATATAAACATCAAACAGGTGATGAAGGAATTTTTGATGAGAATCTTCATACTTGAGAGAAACAGATTTTTAGGAGCTTCAGTTGTCCGTTATTCTATTGGTGGCTGTAACTTCCAACAGGTGATGAAGGAATTTTTGATACGACCGTGAATTCCAACAGGTGATGAAGGAAATTTTTAACGACCGATCAATTTGAAAAGTAATCTGCTTTGGAGAACAAATCCTTGACAAATGTTGGGGAAATAAACCCATGACTGCTGGTCTTCTAGAGAGGTGGTGAACTTCTCGAGGACGCTTGAACTTCTTTTCAAAAAGACTTTGGAGAGATCCGTCACTACCCCTAATATCAAATGTTTGTGGCATTGCAAGGAAACTTGGACTGTACGTAACCCTTTTGATGAGATTGACGTTTTAAATGCCCCAAGTGGTGGTGAGGGAGACTCTCCCCAGGTTAATCTGTGATTGAGAGATTTCTTGAAATCTTGACTGGACTGCCCCAAGTTTACTGAACATTGAAAGATTTGTTGAAATCTTGACTGGACTGCCCCAGGTTTACTGGACAATACCATACCAAGTCCCCTTTTTGTTGACAGGAGATTTTTACAACGAGAGTATCATCCTACTTGAAGTGATTTTATTCACTGAGAGAGCTTTCGTTCCTCCGAACATTCACTGTGTGAATTTCTTCGCTGTCAAACAAATAACCATGTACAAACAACGATATTCAAATAATGCAAAGTTTATGCTTGTCTCGAAGTTTTGGAAAATGCGTTTTTAGTAGAAAACTTTTTATAAGACAAATTCAACGCAAGATTTAGAGCAAAGCCTTACAGGAGTCAGGATACCTTTTGTAACAGTTTGCTTTCGAACTAACCCATGCTTCAATTAGGACTTTTAAAGGGTTGTAACGTGGTTTGGTTCACGGTTTTAAGAAACAAAGGATAAAGGCTCAAAGTATATTTGTATCCACCCGCTCTTCGTGATGTCCTTCAATCCTATACTCAATTAATTGTGTGTTGAACTCTATTCGAGTTTGGAACGACGTTTTGGTGATGGCTCACACAAGTTGAATTTATTGGAATGCAGTCATCATTTTTTTGCAACATTTTTTCATGTTATTGAGGATTTGTAGTGACCTCTTTCTTTTGATTTTGTTATCCCTAATTTTTTCCTGACTGTTCTTGTTTTTGAGATTACAGTCGGCGGGATGCCCCAGCTTTCTTAAGCCTCCTTTATAGGTTTTGGCTCAGTGGGCTTTTCTCTTTTGAGACATAATGACTGCCTATGAGATAAAGAACCATCACTATCTTTTGATTCCCTAAGGAATGTTTTTGATGCCATTCGTTGTATTACGAACTGAGAGTTTGCGACTTCAATGCGCATCTTTTGAATTAACTGAGAGACTACCCTGCCCCAGGTTTAAAGGTTTCAATTTGTGTTTAAAACAGAAAACTTCTACTTCTTTGGCTCGAAGGGGTTTAACTAGGGATTATCTTCCTTATAACTCCAGTGTTTAGGTTTTGAAAGAAACGCCTGTACATCGTCAGCAAGGTCTGTCCAAAAGCATACTGTATGAGATTATGGTATTGTTTCGTCATCCTCCCTCTAAAGGCTTGTAACTTTTATCAAGAGTTAAATATCATAGAGAAAGTAGGAAGCATAATTTAAGAGTAGTGAAAACAAATGGATGAATTCAAGACAAACATATGCAATGCATTAATGAAACAGAGTTTGACATCAACAGATAATTGTTTGAATAACAAAAGAAATTACAACTTGAAAATTCAAATGAAACAAAAGTCTCTTGGTTCGAACTTGTCATTTCAGGTGGAAAACCCTTAGCGGAAGATTTTCATCTCGCCATCCGGCATGAATTTCAGCACTCCATTGTCAATCAAGTCTTGGATCTTGTTTTTCAAAGCCCAACAGTCGTTGGTGTCATGTCTAGGACTATAGGAGTGGTATACACAAAATGCCTCGGGGTGATAGCTAGGAGCAGAGGTATTGGGATTCCGAATAGGATCCTTTAAAGCAGTCAGATTGGCCTCCAACAAACGCTCCAGTATTAGAGATGATGGTATGTCGGTCTCAGTGAACTGTATTCCAGGCGTATTTTGCTTATGCCGATTACCCCGTTGACGTTGGCGAGGTTGTTGTTGGGCTTGTGACCCTGAAGCAAGTTGAGGAGATTTTCCCTTGTCTTCTTGTCTCAAAGGAGGTTGAATGATGACTTGATCTTCAACCCTAGTTGTTTTCCCCACTTGTTTATCTCGAAACAGTTTGTTGACGAGAACCCTGAGCTCCTCTTGTCTTTGAGCCAGGTCTTGAATGAGAGCCATCTGACCCACCAGTTGTCCCATCATCTGGATCTTCATTGTTGCCAGCTTAATCTGTAGTTCTTCCAACTAATCATTCCTGACGCTGTCTGGATTTCCCAGGACCATGCCCCTTGTGAGGAGAGCTTTCACTTATTCTTTCCCCTGGGACAGGTTCAAGAACATTTCTTGAAGTTGAGCGTTTTGAGCCTGGATATCTTCGGCAGTCCTCTCTAGAGCCATCACTACTGAAATAAACAATAGGAGAATAAGGAAACCTGAAAAGGAAAACTTGTCATGATACAATGCATGATATTTGGATGCATGTTTTTAAGAATCTCACGAGGTAAACACAAGAAGATGTTAGAGGTTGAACTTTAATCAGCATCTTTGATTGGACAACTTTGTGTCGGTGGATGTCTTTCCACGAGAATCAAGCTCACCATGTCAAGTGGGTCATAGCCCCCGATTCAAGTTGTTGCACTTGATCTTTGATGGCGTTTGTTTAGATGAAAATTAATCCTCTTGCCCCTTGGTAGATGTCTGACTCAACGTGGCCCTGCATCAAAGACCCTCAAGATCCTTGAAATGGTCATTGAAAATGCTATGGTATGATGTTATGATGTTACGTACATGTATGAAAAAGTAAGTAAGTGTATATACAGGTAATCATATTCACACAAAGCAAACAAGTCCTTAGGTTTAGGCTTGCACGGGGTTTGTAGGTAAGTACCCTCTTGAAGTTAGTTGGCTCAAACCTGTCCTAAAATAGAAACCGGGTTCTAAGGAGCTCAATATCACCGAATTATTTTCTGTGTTCATTGTTTTGGTTTAACCACTTAACTGGCGACCAAAATATTCCAAGAAAACAATCCTCAATGAGTGTAGTATCGAGTATCTACCAACTTTGGACTGCACCAAAGTCGGTTATCTCACTACCCCTAATAAGGCCAAGATGGTCAAGTAAGGTTCTAAGAGTCTGTTAGTGCTTCATGACATCACTCAGCGGCCCCGTATTCTCTTTGATTGACTCAAAGGCTACCAGTACCCACAAATATGTCACACTAACGTAGCTACTGCTTCAACCACGTCGATATACCCCACACAGTTCCCTCATAGTTTATTGCTACTTACCTAAAAGGTGTCCCCAAATCCGGGTGTAGGATTTAAAACAAACCCAAACAAGGAACCCAAAAAGTAAAGCAATCAAGGCAAACAAGATAAGCATGCAAAGGTGATCTAGAACCCTAAGGTAACCCCACTTTTAGAAAAGTCCCCAGCAGAGTCGCCAGTTCTGTGATACGGTGGGAGAACTGACTTGGGATTTTGCATGGGAAGGTGCTAGCATCCTTTTCATCCATGGTTATCCATGGGCTCTTAGTTACCTATTTTAGATCATTTGCCTTTGCTTTTCAATTGTTTGAAATGGTGCTTTATGTGTGTTGTTTTGAAAAATGTTTTGAAAAAGATGCATTGTCTAGGCAACCTTTGTAATGATTCTTGTTTGAATATATATAAAGGTATGTGTCTTTTTGAAAAGATATTCCAATGTTTTGAAAGTTGTTTTTGAAACTGTTTTGAAGTTGTGTTGTGAAGTGTGTTTGAAAAATGGCAAGGATGTTTTGCAAGCTTTTGATCAAGTAACTAAGAGTTGTCTACCCTATTTTACTCAAAGATCTTTCTTATGTTTTTAACCCTTTTAACAGTGTTGTTTCACCATTGTATTTGGTGAACAACCTTGTGTTAGGATGTTAAACGGGACAGGCGCGGGTCATCGTATACAATCATTGAAAGCAACTTGTGAGACGCTCTAGCAATTTTGTAAGGGACGAGATCGTTTTATCGAAGGCAACATCGAGGGTCATCGAGGGACTACGATCTTTGTTTATCGAAGGGGCATTTGCTAGAGTGTCTCATACTCGAGGGACATGATTGCATTTTCCGAGGCAACAAACGGGGTTACCCTAGAGGTGCAAGTGTGAATTGTGTATTGATTTTCATGCATTTATATTGTATTAGGTCATCTAGCGATTGATTTTGAATCTTCGCATACAAACCCTAATTACTATACAGTATATTGAAAGCGATAAATTGCGGGAATTTAAAGTCTAAGTTATTACAAATAAGTATCCGGGGATGGGGGTACAAATGTTTACAAATGGGGATGAGTCTTATCAGAATAATAATGTCCAAGTATATATTACAACCAAATTGAACTGTCCCATTTTCAATGTAAAATTATAACACAGTATAAGATAATGAAAATCAAAGAAATATGAGATGCGTGTATTTATTTACAAATGAACAAATAAAAATTTAACCTAATTAAAGACTTAAGTATTTATTATTATTTTTTTGTGAAGAAAAAGTTTTTTAAAGAAAGAAAGTAATTTGAATTAATGCCTCCATCATTTTTGTATTTATAAAATGAAAACAAACATTTAAAGAAAATTATATTGAGAAAAAATCAAAATGAAAATTAAGTTATTAATTGTTTCTTAATATTAACAAAAAAAGAAATCATTTAGAAAGAAAATAAATGAAAGAGTGTTAGTTTAAAGAAAGAAAAAGAGTTTAAATAAAAAAAAGTGGGCTTAAGCATATGTTTTTGGATAGCCCAAAAGAGGAACAAAATGGCCAGAAGTGGGGAAAAAGGGGGGGGGGGGGGGGGCGTGCTAGGAAATGTTTGGGCTTAGCATAGTTGTTTGGGGCGAAGGCCCATCTGATGTTGAACAACATTTTAGGGTTTGCGTTTCACGTATTCAAAACTAGGGTTTTCATTTTTGAGTTAACGGTGCCGCTTTCTTCTTCGCCCTCTCATCTTCTCTCTCAAGCGATCCAATCTCCAAGCTGCCAGAGCGCTGCTTTCATCCTCTCCTCTCCATGACGGTGCAAAGCGATGGTTCGAAAGGTATATTTTTTGTCTTGTTCTGGACGCGTTTTTTACAGTTTAGGTTTGTGATTCTTGTACGTTTTATTGTTTGCATGCTTTGATTTTTTGATGCTTCATGCGTGAGATGTAGAAAAATTGAGGGAAAAGAAAACCAATACCTTGGTGCTTCGTTTCTGGAGAATGGATGGAAGGAGAGGGCTTGGAACGGCGGCGCTCTTGGTGGCTAGGCGGAGGAGGGCGTGACGGCTGCTCGCTTCTGGTATTTTTGTATTTATGTTGTTTGATGATGACAAGCTTTCGCTTCTGAAAACCTACTTGTTCTTGCTTGCTTCTTTGTTTGTTGATGATGATGAAACTCTGAAATTTGCTTCTTTAGCTTCTAAAACTCTCCCTTCCTTTTGGCCATTGATGCTTGAGGATGATGAACTTGTTTGTTCTTTGTGTTGGATTAAAATATCCAGCGTCAACCTTAGGGATTCAAAGGGCTTAACATCCCCCCATGGGCGCCTACACAGGTGTGTTAGGTGGGCTAGGTAGGCCCCTTGTTGGATTCTCTATAAGGAAATAGAGTAGCACCTTGGCTACAAGCAATTGCTTTTAGCGCATTGGTAAGCGCTTGATCCAGTTTATGTGGTATCAGAGCAAGGTCATGGGTTCGAATCCCCCCGGCTGACACTGGGGGGGAGATTGTTGGATTAAAATATCCAGCATCAACCTTAGGGATTCGAAGGGCTTAACATCCCCCATGGGCGCTGTGATACGGTGGGAGAACTGACTTGAGGTTTTGCGTTTGTGTTCGCAAATGTTCGGTTTAGCAAGAGTCGCCACCGACTTTTTATTTTATCCTAAGGAAAGGTCAAAAAGCACAGGAAAGACCTTTGAGATGTTTTCGTGGGTTCGGGGGGTAGATTATGAAAAGGGAAGGTGCTAGCACCCTTTTCATCCATGGTTATCCACGGGGTCTTAGTTACTTGTTTTAGATCACTTGCCTTTGATTTTCAATTGTTTGAAATGGTGCTTTGTGTGTGTGGTTTTGAAAATGTTTTGAAAAAGATGGCTTGTCTAGGCAACCTTTGTAGTGACTCTTGTTTAAGTATATACAAAGGTGTTTGTCTTTTTGAAAAGATAATTCAATGTTTTGAAAGTTGTTTTGGAAGTTGTGTTTGTGAAGTGTGTTTGAAAGTTGGCAAGGATGTTTTGCAAGATTTTTTGATCAAGTAACTAAGAGTTGTCTACCCTATTTTAACTCAACGATCTTTCTCATATTTTAACCTTTTTAACAGTGTTGTTTCACCATTGTATTTGGTGAACAACCTTGCGTTAGGATGTTAACGTGACAGGCGTGGGACGTTTGTATAGTCATAGAAGGCAACATATGGGACGTTTTAGCAATGTCGTTTTAGGGACTAGATCGTTTACCGAAGGCAACATCGAGGGTCATCGAGGGACTACGATCTTTTATCGAGGGTCTTTGCTAAAACGCCCATGCTCGAGGGACATGACTATTTTCCGAGGCAACAAGTGAGATTACCTTAAGGGTGCATGTGTGCAAAGTGTGTTTCGTTGCATGCATTTGTCTTTGATTTTTTTTTGGTGGTCTATTTGTTGGTTTTATCTTATCATACACACCTAATTACTAGCATTTGTACAAAGTAAATAAAGTGCAGAAAGATGAAATCCTACGCTATTACAACCCTATTGAAAGGCAAGAAAATGTAAAGGCAAAAATAAGAAAAAAAGAAATAAAAAGAGCTTTTTCGACCCAGGCAGCAGCATCCTTCGATTGGGATTCTGCTGGCCTCCTTCGATTTGGGCAGGAGCAACCTTCAATTTGCATTCTGTTGGCCTCATTCGATTGGGGTGAGCAATAGTGAAGTCATGTCTTTCGATTGGGCTTTGGCACCAGTCAGGTTATGTACTTCGATTGGAAGCTGGCATCAGCATGGGAGTACCTTTCGACTGAGCCTGGACTTAGTGCAAGTGTGCCTCTGGCTGGGCCTTTTTGCCTTGTTGCCTTCTTCGATTGGGCCTGGAGTCAGTGAGGAAGCCTGAGGCTTCGTTTCATATTCTTGTTTCCTGTTTACTTCGTTTGAGACATTAAATAGCAACATGGCCTAAGGCCATGCTAGTAAACAGTTTAATAACTAAAGCTAATTCAGGCGAACAACAAGCAAAACGAAACATGTTAACATGGTGGAAACGAAAGGAACAACAATATGTACATGCTTGGAACGAAAGGGAGTTTATTTACATGTTATGTCATGAAATGAAAAGCTCAAGGGTAAGAGTGACTTACCTTGATGGAGGCGTTGAATGGATGTGGGGCCTTGAGTGGTGGCCCTTGAATGCTTCTGGATTCGGAGGGGGAAACCAGGGGTCACGTCCTTGATACTGGATTCAACAGAGAAGAACAAGTGTGAGGTTCTTCCTACTGGATTCGAAAAGGTAACAAGGTGTATGGACGTTTCAGATTCTAAGGGGACAAGTGTTTGGATTCTGGATATTTTTGATTTCTCAAGTGTTGATGAACTTGAGATTTTTTTTGTAGTGTTTGAGAATAGTTTTCTGCAGATTCGTTCTTCTGGCTCGAAAGTCCTCCTCAGCTTTGTAAAAAATTCCTCTATTTATAGAGAAATAATGAACATGTTTGTCCATAGCCAGCTTGCAAAGAATAATAAAATAAGGGGTAACGTGACAGTATAAGTGGGGGGGCTGTTGGCAGTAGCAGCAGTGGGGTGCAGGAGATGCCTCTGACATTGCTTGTGCTCAGGCTGAAATCAGATGGACAACTGCTTTTGTGATAAAGTATTCTCTGCTTGAAGAGAAAGTATGTAGCCTTTAGCCCAGAATAGCAGTATCCAACAGACAAAGTTTGAAACCCTTGTGAAAACTTCTGACTATGTAAAGATCTGGACGCAACACAACCTGGCCAACGAGATTTGGTTTTGAGTCAAAGGCAAGAGTGGGATCAAAGCGCACTGGTTCGAAGGAAGCCTCTGTCTCAGTCGAAGCCTGTGGTCGAAACAAGCTAACTCGAAGGAAGCTATTTCCCAATCGAAAGCTCAGGCTCGAAGGATAGCATATTGCCTAATCGAAACCTGGGTCGAAGCAAACATCTTTCCCAATCGAAAGTCCGTGTTCGGAGTAGGCTTAGAGTTCAACATGAAAGACATATCCAAGTTGCATTCGAAAGAGGCTCTTTCCCAACTGAAGTTTTCATCTAGGCACACAGAAGGTGAGTGCCCAAACGAAGACTTGCCTTGCAGGGGGTACACGTGGCCAGTAGGTCATGGCTTTCGATTGCAAGCATGCAGGCAGTAAAAGACACAAATGAAACCTGCAACAAGAAGCCACATGCCCAGGCGAAAGAAGCCAAAAGGCCAATTGAAGGATGCAAACTAAACTTGTGTCGAAAGAGGTCAAAAGGCCAATCGAAGGATGCAAGCCAAGCTTGTGTCAAAAGAGGTCAAAAGTCCAATCGAAGGATGCAAACCAAGCTTGTGTCGAAAGAGGCCAACAGGCCAATCGAAGGATGCAAACCAAGCTTGTGTCGAAAGAGGCCAAAAGGCCAATCGAAGAAGCTGAATCGAAAAACACTTGTTTTTATCCAAATTTGCCAAAATATTAATTTTATCTGTTTTCTCCATTTTTGACAGTTTCCTTTTAATTCTGGTGCTGGAAAATCCCAATGCCCTTGTTCAAGCTTGAACCTTGAGAATCCTTGTGAGGAAGGCCTTGATAATTGAGAGGGCAAATTTTGAGGTACAACAGTTGCCCCTGTTCAATTTTCTTAAACTTGAGGATATAGATTGGCTTTCGAGCCTTTCGTGATTCGAAGGTGGAAGATAATTGAACACTAGAGTGCCCAAAAATTTGCACTCGCATGGTGTAGTATCAGCATTGCGATGTCGGGAATGGGCTTATAGATTCCATTTGGAGATGTGACAGAAACTTGTTGGAGATGGGCTTAAAGATGCCATCCAAGAATGTGACAGAATCTTGTTGGAGATGGGCTTAAAGATTCCATCCAAGAATGTTTGTTGTAAGTGCAATGTTGTAGGTCAGAAGAATGAGTATCAAAATGGTATTCGTGTCTGGAATGCCATTGAACTGTATCTAGGGACTGAGTCTGTATGAGCAAAAGAAATGGCGTCCGTGTCTGGAGCGTATCTGAAATGTATTTGAATGAGGGACAGAATGACATCCGAATCTGGATCGTATCTGGACTGTATTTGAATGAGTGATAGAATGACATCCGAATCTGGATCGTATCTGGACTGTATTTTGAATGAGTGACAGAATGACATCTGAATCTGGATCGTATCTGGACTGTATTTTGAATGAGTGATAGAATGACATCCGAATTTGGATCGTATTTGGACTGTATTTTGAATGAGTGATAGAATGACATTCGAATCTGGATCGTATCTGGACTGTATTTTGAATGAGTGACAGAACGACATCCGAATCTGGATCGTATCTGGACTGTCTCTAGAAGGGATCTGAAATAAATATCAGAATGTCAGCCATTTCTGGATCGCATCTGAACTGTCTCTAGAAGGGATCTGGAATAAGTATCAGAATTTCAGCCATATCTGGATCGCATCTGAACTGTCTCTAGGAGGAAATCTGGAATAAGTATCAGAATGTCAGCCATATCTGGATCGCATCTGAACTATCTCTAGAAGGAAATCTCAGAAGATGATGATCTTTGCCTGTTGATTGATCTTTCCTAAAAAGGTAAAGAGTTAGTTGTATGCAATGTCATGATGTATGCATTGTGTAATGATGTTCTCAAAGTAAATGGGATTGCGTTGTATGTATTTTGTATGCATATGTTATGAATGTTGTTGAAGTGTAATTGTTAATGGATGTATTTTTGTCTGGGAAAATAAATTCTTGACAAAAGCTGGGGAGTCATTAAATCCTGGACTGTTGTTGAAGAGTATGTGTGCCTTCAAACTTTGCCTAGAATGTTCCCAATGGATTCCTGTTTTGTTGTTTGAGGAGAACTCCGCTGGGGAAAGTTGAAAACTCTGTGGGGAGTATGTTTATTTCTGCTTGGGAAAAAGAGTTCAGGAGTCTTAGTCGTTCGTTGCTCTACTGGGGAGTCTAAGTTGAACTGATATCTGGTTGGGTCCAGGTTTCGCGGTAACTTGCTGGGGATTGTAGAGTAGTCTACTGGGGAAGAGGAGTTGTGGTACTCTGATTTGTAGTAGTCAGAGAGGCAAACTCAAGCTGGGGAATCCTGGTGTTGTTGGGGAAATAAAATCCTTGTCTACTGCCGGGGAAAGTAAATCCTTGGCTGCTGTTGGGGATTGAAAATCCTTTGATTGTTGAAAATGAGAAGTCCTGGGACCGCTGTTGGGGAATCGGGAGTTTGGGTTGTATGTCAATCTACTGGGGAAGCCAAAATGAGAATCTTCATTCTGTTAAGGGTCAGAAATTGGGAGTATACCAATCTTCTGAGGTTTCAAGGATGAGAGTCTTCATTCTGTTAAGGGTCAGAAATTGGGAGTATACCAATCTTCTGAGGTTTCAAGGATGAGAGTCTTCATTCTGTTAAGGGTCAGAAATTGGGAGTATACCAATCTTCTGAGGTTTCAAGGATGAGAGTCTTCATTCTGTTAAGGGTCAGAAATCGGGAGTATACCAATCTTCTGAGGTTTCAAGGATGAGAGTCTTCATTCTGTTAAGGGTCAGAAATTGGGAGTATACCAATCTTCTGAGGTTTCAAGGATGAGAGTCTTCATTCTTGAGCAAAACAGATTTTTAGGAGCTTCAGTTGTCCGTTATTCTGTTGGTGGCTGTAACTTCCAACAGGCGATGAAGGGAAATTTTAACGACTGTGGCTTCCAACAGGTGATGAAGGAATTTTTGATGATGATCGTAACTTCCAGCAGGTGATGAAGGAAATTTTGAACGACCTTGAATTCCAGCAGGTGATGAAGGAATTTTTTGTGATGATCGTAACTTCCAGCAGGTGATGAAGGAAATTTTGAACGACCTTGAATTCCAGCAGGTGATGAAGGAATTTTTGATGATGATCGTAACTTCCAGCAGGTGATGAAGGAAATTTTGAACAACCTTTCAACTTGAAATGTAATTTGTTTTGGAGAATAAATCCTTGACAAATGTTAGGGAAATAAACCCATGACCGTTGGTCTGCTAGAGAGGTGACATCTTCGTTGGGGGAAGTCCTCGAGGGTTCTTGAGGTTGATTCAGCTGGGGAAAGGTTTTCAGAGATTAAACCCTTGCTGAGGAGTCATCCTATGAGAAGGATTTTGGGGAGACTTGTCATTTCCCCTAGTAACGAACGTTTGTGGCATTGTATGTAACCCTTCACTGAGATTGATGTTCAACGCCCCAAGTGATGGTGAGGGAGGCCTGCCCCTGGTTACTCTGCAATTCTTTGAGAGATTTCCTGGAATCTTGACTGGACTGCCCCAGGTGTGCTGGATAGTGACATGTCAGGCCCCCTTGTTGATAGGAGATTTATCAAGGGAAGTGTCATCCTTTTTTGAATTGATTTTGTTCACTGAGAGAGTTTTCGTTCATCGGATATTCGTTGTGTGAATTTCTCTGCTGTCAAACAAATAGCCAAAATGCAAACAGTGATATTCAAGGAATGCGAAGTTTATGTTTGTCTTGAAGTTTTTGAAAAATGCGTTTTTAGCAAGTAAAGAAGTTTTGTAAGAAAAATTCAACTCAGGATTTTGAGTAAAGCCTTACAGGAGTCAGGATACCTTTTGTAACAGTATTCTTTCGAACTAACCCATGCTTCAATTAGGACTTTTGAAGGGTTGTAACGTGGCTTAGTTCATGGTTTAAGAAACAAAGGACAAAGGCCCAAAGTTTATTTGTACCCACCCGCTCTTCGTGATGTTCTTCAATCCTAAACTCAGTTAATTGTGCGTTTGAACTCTAAATGAGTCTGGAACGACGTTTTTGGTGATGGTTCACATAAGTTGAATTTGTTGGAAGGCAGTCATTTTTACAACATTTTTCATGTTGTCGAGGATTTGTAATGACCTCGTTCTTTTGGTTTGGTATCCTTAATTTTTGCCTGACCGTTCTTGTTTTGAGATTACAGTCAGCGGGATGCCCCATTTTTCTTAAGTCTCCTTTGTAGGTTTTGACTTAGTGGGCTTTTCTTTTTGAGAGATAATGACTGCCTATTTGGTAGGGAACCATCGCCATCTTTTGATTCTAGAGGAATGTTTTTGATGTCATTCGTTGTATTACGAGATGAGAGTTTGCGGCGTAACGCGCGTTTGAATTAACTGAGAGACTACCCTGCCCCAGGTTTTGATTCAAGGTTTCAATTTGTGTTAAAAATAGAAAACTTATACTTCTTTGGCTCGAAGGGGTTGACTAGGGATTATCTTTCTTATAACTCCAGTGTTTAGGATTTGAAAGAAACGCCTGTACATCATCAGCAAGGTCTGTTCAAAAGCATACTGTATGAGATTATGGCATTGTTTTGTCATCCTCCCTCTAAAGGCTTGTAACTTTTAGCAAGAGTAGAAAGCATAGTTTAAATGAAATGAAAACGAATGAAATAATTCAAGACAAACATATGCAGTGCATTAATGAAACAAAGTTTGACATTAATAGATAATTGTTTGAATAACAAAATAAATTACAACTTGAAAATTCAAATGAAACAAAAGCCTTCAATGATTTGGCATAGGAGCAGTGATCACGTTTGGAGTCTCCGGAGGGTCAAACTCGATCTCCTTGGCATCAATCATGTCTTGGACCTTGTTCTTCAGAGCCCAACAGTTGTTTGTGTCATGTCCCGGACTGTCAGAGTGGTATGCACACCTTTCATTGGGATGATAGGTAGGAGCCGAAGTATTTGGGTACCGGAGAGGAACCTTTAATGTAATCAGCTCTGCCTCCAACATGCGTTGTAGCGCTTGACCCAGTGACATGTTGATCTTAGTGAATTGTCTTTTAGGTGCGACCTCCTTACGCTGATGCCCCTATCCTTGTTGAGCAGGCGTAGGATTAGAGATCAAGATTGCTCCTACGTGTTGTTCATGACGACTCTTTTGACCATTCACAGCATTGGACTCTTTCTTCCCATTGTAGGGCTTTTTCTGAGCATCAGAAGGCGTAGCTTCTTGAATCTTCCCACTTTTGATGCCAGCTTCGACCCTTTCGCCGGTCAGTATTAGCTCAGTGAACCCGGCTTAAGAACTTCCGATCAAGTGTTTGAAGAAAGGCCCTGTCAATGTTTCCATGAAGATGTCAATCAGCTCCCTGTCAGTTAAAGGGGGTTGCACCCTACCAGCCAGATCTCTCCACTTTTGGGAGTATCCTTTGAAGCTCTCGTTGGAACCCATGGTCATGTTCTGCAATTGCACACGAGTTGGTGCAAGATCAGCATTATACTGATACTGCTTGTAGAAAGCAGCAGCTAAATCCTCCCAGGTGTGGACGCGAGAACTCTCCAATTGATAGAACCATTCGAGTTGAGTCCCTACTAGGCTTTCTTGGAAGAAATGGATCTAAAGCTTCGGATCAGTTGTGTATGGTTGAATCTTGCAGACATAAGACTTTAAGTGCATCTTAGGGCAAGAAACTCCATCGTACAGGGCCAAAGTAGGGACTTTGAACTTTGGCGGGATGACCAATCCAGAAACCAAACCCATGTCTCCTAAATCCAAGCCAGGTATCTGTTGAATCTCCATAGCACTGAGGTGATCCTCCAACTATTTGTACTTGTCATCAGTGGGAGGATATTGTTCCTCGGAGTAGTTAGCTTCAACTTCATCAATCTCCAAATTGTGGTCTTCTTCAGGACTATCCCCTATGTTGGATGGAGTTGAAAGATCTAGGGCTCTCCTGACTGGTCCTCCAGGTCTTCCTCTCAAGTTCAGGATGCCCGCTGCCTTCTTGGACTTCTTCTTCTTGTCTTTGAGAAGGAGAGCTTTCAGATCCTCTTGCCCCTTAGCCATAGCCAGAAGCATTTGTTGGAACTGAGCGTTTTGAGCTTGGAGATCTTTCACCGTTTTCTCCATATCCATCTTACTGAAATAAACAGTAGGAAGATAAGAAGACCTGTATGGGAGAAACCTGTCATGATGCAATGCATGATATGTGGATACATATTTCCAAGGATCTCGCGAGGTAAACACAAGAAAATGTTAGAGGTTGAACTTCGATCAACATCTTTGATTGGAGAACTTTGTATCGGTGGATGTCTTTCCACGAGAATCAAGCTCACCATGTCAAGTGGGTCATAGCCCCTGATTCAAGTTGTTGCGCTTGATCTTTGACGACGTTTGTTTAGAGGAAAATAAATCCTATTGCCCTTTGGTAGATGTTTAGTTTAACGTGACCCTGCATCAAAAGACCCTCGAGATCCTTGAAATGGTTATTGAAAATGCTATGGTATGATGTTATGATGTTATGTACATGTATGCAAAATTAAGCAAGTGTATATACAGGTAATCATATTCACACAAAGCAGACAAGTCCTTAGGTTTAGGCTTGCATGGGGTTTGTAGGTAAGTACCCTCTTGAAGTTAGTTGGCTCAACCTGTCCTATAAATAGTAACCGGGTTCTAAGGAGCTCAATATCACCGGATTATTTTCTATGTTCATTGTTTTGGTTTAGCCACTTAACTGGCGACCAAAATATTCCAAGAAAACAATCCTCAATGAGTGTAGTATCGAGTATCTACCAACTTCGGACTTCACCAAAGTCGGTCATGTCACTACCCCTAAAAAGGCCAAGATGGTCAAGTAAGGTTCTAAGAGTTCGTTAGTGCTTCATGACATTGCTCAACGGCCCCGTATTCTCCTTGACTACTCAAGGGCTACTGGTACCCACAAATATGTCACACTAACATAACTACTGCTTCAACCATATCGGTATACCCAACACAGTTCCCTCACAGTTTATTGCTATTTACCTAAAAAGGTGCCCCCAAATCCGGGTGTAGGATTTAAACAAATCCAAACAAGGAACCCAAAAAGTAAAGCAATGAAAGCAATCAAAGTAAGCATGTAAAGGTGATCTAAAACCATAAGGTAACCCCACTTTTAGAAAAATCCCCAACAGAGTCGCCAGTTCTGTGATACGGTGGGAGAACTGACTTGAGGTTTTGCGTTTGTGTTTACAAATGTTCGGTTTAGCAAGAGTAGCCACCGACTTTTTATTTTATCCTAAGGAAAGGTCAAAAGCACAGGAAAGACCTTTGAGATGTTTTCGTGGGTTTGGGGGGTAGATTATGAAAAGGGAAGGTGCTAGCACCCTTTTCATCCATGGTTATCCATGGGTTCTTAGTTACTTGTTTTAGATCACTTGCCTTTGATTTTCAATTGTTTGAAATGGTGCTTTGTGTGTGTGGTTTTGAAAATGTTTTGAAAAATATGGCTTGTCTAGGCAACCTTTGTAATGACTCTTGTTTAAGTATATACAAAGGTGTTTGTCTTTTTGAAAAGATAATTCAATGTTTTGAAATTTGTTTTGGAAGTTGTGTTTGTGAAGTGTGTTTGAAAGTTGGCAAGGATGTTTTGCAAGATTTTTTGATCAAGTAACTAAGAGTTGTCTACCCTATTTTAACTCAACAATCTTTCTCATGTTTTAACCCTTTTAATAGTGTTGTTTCACCATTGTATTTTGTGAACAACCTTGCGTTAGAATGTTAACGGGACAGGCGCGGGACGTTTGTATAGTTATAGAAGGCAACATATGGGACGTTTTAGCAATGTTGTTTTAGGGACTAGATCGTTTACCGAAGGCAACATCGAGGGTCATCGAGGGACTACGATCTTTTATCGAGGGTCTTTGCTAAAACTCCCATGCTCGAGGGACATGACTATTTTCCGAGGCAACAAGTGAGATTACCTTAAGGGTGTATGTGTGCAAAGTGTGTTTCGTTGCATGCATTTGTCTTTGATTTTTTTTTGGTGGTCTATTTGTTGGTTTTATCTTATCATGCACACCTAATTACTAGCATTTGTACAAAGTAAATAAAGTGCAGAAAGATGAAATCCTACGCTATTACAACCCTATTGAAAGGCAAGAAAATGTAAAGGCAAAAATAAGAAAAAAAGAAATAAAAAGAGCTTTTTCGACTCAGGCAGTAGCATCCTTCGATTGGGATTCTGCTGGCCTCCTTCGATTTGGGCAGGAGCAGCCTTCGATTTGCATTTTGTTGGCCTCCTTCGATTGGGGTCAGCAACAGTGAAGTCATGTCTTTCGATTGGGATTTGGCACCAGTCAGGTTATGTACTTCGATTGGAAGCTGGCATCAGCATGGGAGTACCTTTCGACTGAGCCTGGACTTAATGCAAGTGTGCCTCTGGCTGGGCCTTTCTGCCTTGTTGCCTTCTTCGATTGGGCCTGGAGTCAGTGAGGAAGCCTGAGGCTTCGTTTCCTATTCCTGTTTCCTTTTTACTTCGTTTGAGACATTAAATAGCAACATGGCCTAAGGCCATGCTAGTAAACAGTTTAATAACTAAAGCTAATTCAGGCGAACAACAAGCAAAACGAAACATGTTAACAGGGTGGAAACGAAAGGAACAACATTATGTACATGCTTGGAACGAAAGGGAGTTTATTTACATGTTATGTCATGAAATGAAAAGCTCAAGGGTAAGAGTGACTTACCTTGATGGAGGCGTTGAATGGATGTGGGGCCTTGAGTGGTGGCCCTTGAATGCTTCTGGATTCGGAGGGGGAAACCAGGGGTCACGTCCTTGATACTGGATTCAACAGAGAAGAACAAGTGTGAGGTTCTTCCTACTGGATTCGAAAAGGTAACAAGGTGTATGGACGTTTCAGATTCTAAGGGGAAAAGTGTTTGGATTCTGGATATTTTTGATTTCTCAAGTGTTGATGAACTTGAGATTTTTTTTGTAGTGTTTGAGAACAGTTTTCTGCAGATTCGTTCCTCTGGCTCGAAAGTCCTCCTCAACTTTGTAAAAAATTCCTCTATTTATAGAGAAATAATGAACATGTTTGTCCATAGTCAGCTTGCAAATAATAACAAAATAAGGGGTAACGTGACAGTACAAGTGGGGGGTTGTTGGCAGTAGCAGCAGTGGGGTGCAGGAGATGCCTCTGACATTGCTTGTGCTTAGGCTGAAATCAGATGGACAGCTGCTTTTGTGATAAAGTACTCTCTGCTTGAAGAGAAAGTATGTAGCCTTTAGCCCAGAATAGCAGTATCCAACAGACAAAGTTTGAAACCCTTGTGCAAACTTCTGACTATGTAAAGATCTGGACGCAACACAACCTGGCCAACGAGATTTGGTTTTGAGTCAAAGGCAAGAGTGGGATTAAAGCGCACTGGTTCGAAGGAAGCCTCTGTCTCAGTCGAAGCCTGTGGTCGAAACAAGCTAACTCGAAGGAAGCTATTGCCCAATCGAAAGCTCACGCTCGAAGGACAGCATATTGCCTAATTGAAGCCTGGGTCGAAGCAAACATATTTCCCAATCGAAAGTCCGTGTTCGGAGTAGGCTTAGAGTTCAACATGAAGGACATATCCAAGTTGCATTCGAAAGAGGCTCTTGCCCAACTGAAGTTTTCATCTAGGCACACAGAAGGTGAGTGCCCAAACGAAGACTTGCCTTGCAGGGGGTACACATGGCCAGTAGGTCATGGCTTTCGATTGCAAGCATGCAGGCAGCAAAAGACACAAACGAAACCTGCAACAAGAAGCCACATGCCCAGACGAAAGAGGCCAAAAGGCCAATCGAAGGATGCAAACCAAACTTGTGTTGAAAGAGGTCAAAAGGCCAATTGAAGGATGCAAGCCAAGCTTGTGTCGAAAGAGGTCAAAAGGCCAATCGAAGGATGCAAACCAAGCTTGTGTCGAAAGAGGCCAAAAGACCAATCGAAGGATGCAAACCAAGCTTGTGTCGAAAGAGGCCAAAAGGCCAATCGAAGAAGCTGAATCGAAAAACACTTGTTTTTATCCAAATTTGCCAAAATATTAATTTTATCTGTTTTCTCCATTTTTGACAGTTTCCTTTTAATTCTGGTGCTGGAAAATCCCAATTCCCTTGTTCAAGCTTGAACCTTGAGAATCCTTGTGAGGAAGGCCTTGATAATTGAGAGGGCAAATTTTGGGGTACAACAGGCGCCTACACAGGTGTGTTAGGTGGGCTAGGTAGGCCCCTTGTTGGATTCGCTATAAGGAAATAGAGTAGCACCTTGGCTACAAGCAATTGCTTTTAGCGCAGTGGTAAGCGCCTTATCCAGTTTATGATGTTAGAACATAGTTTGATTCTACAACCCTAAATTAGAGTTTTGATGATAACAAAATACAAGAATAAATAAATTGTAAGATTTATATATAAGACATATATGCTACTTAAAATTATGTTGTGTATTTATAGAAACTCTGATGGAATCAGCATCAGAAGATCAGTATCAACATCAACATCAGAAGATATGTCAGCATCAGAAGATCAATAACATGTGCTACACGCTGAAGTTACCAGATCATACACTGAAGTCGGATGACCAGAATCTGTGCATAAAATACTCTGACTCTGATCAAGATCCTTACCAAGTCATCAGCACTCAGAAGCGTCAGAATAAGTTAAAGCCAAGAACACTCTGATTACCATAAGCAGAGAACACTCTGAAGCATTACTAAGCATTCAAGACAGATTAATTATCAACGGCTTTATTCCAAGACAAGATCTTCTCAAAAAGGAAAGAACGTTATTATCATTGAAAGTGATTTATGGACAACAACGTATCTTTGCCTTGGCTATATATACAAGTCTGTGTGAGAAAAGATGCACGCATATATACGCCTAAGCTAAACATCTTCACGCACGCACTCATACAATTTTCTAAGCTTTCAAACCACGCCTACTCAAAAGCATTAGCAATCCAGTTTTCATTCTAAGCTTAAATTTGTGTATTATCACAGTTGTGATATATAGTTTTGTTAGAAAACATTAACACACATTTTGTTCAATTATCTGTAAGAGAATTTCCTTGAGATAAACTGGTATGTGGTTAGACTCAAGAAGGCTTTAACAGTTGTTAAAGTAGTTGTTGTAATCCTATTGAATATAGTGGATTAAGACCTCGTTGGACAGAGGCGAAATCACCTTGACGGGTGGACTGGAGTAGTTTGAGATCAAACGAACTAGGATAAAAATACAGTGTTGTTTAAGCTTTTGATTTGAGTTTTACAATTCAACCCCCCTTCTTGTGTTTTTCACATCTTCAATTGGCATCAGAGCGCCTGGTTCTGAGCTTATAACACTTAACCGTGTCAGTACAAGATCCAGCGTCAGAAAAACCCAATGGCAGGACCACATCAAAACATCAACAATGACAACAATGAAGAAAGAGACAAATTCAGTGGCAAACCTCCAGTCTTTGATGGAGAGAACTTTGACTACTGGAAAGACAGAATTGAAAGTTTCTTTCTGGCCCATGATGTTGATCTGTGGGACATGGTGACTGATGGATACACGCACCCAGTGGATGGAAGTGGTCAGAAGGTTGACATGAAAGCAATGTCTGATCAACAAAAAGCGTGATTTCAGAAATCATCACAATGCCAGAACAATTCTTCTCAGCGCCATCTCTTATTCAGAATATGAGAAGATATCAAACAGAGACACTACAAAGAATATGTTTGACTCTCTGAGAATGACGCATGAAGGCAACATTCAAGTCAAAGAAACCAAAGCCCTTGCGCTCATTCAGAAGTATGAGGCATTCAAGATGGAAGAGAGTGAATCAATAGAGACTATGTTTTCAAGATTTCAAATTCTTGTTGCTGGTCTAAAAGTTCTTGACAAAGGGTATTCCACTGCTGATCATGTTAAGAAGATCATCAGAAGCTTGCCAAAACAGTGGAGGCCAATGGTCACAGCGCTTAAGCTAGCTAAGGATCTCAATAAAATCTCTCTGGAGGAACTTGTCATCTCCCTCAGAAGTCACGAGATAGAGCTAGAAGCAGATGAACCTCAAAAGCAAGGTAAGCCATTAGCTTTAAAATCTAACAAAAAATCTGACTCCAAAGTTTTGCAGGCTGTAGAAGAAACCTCTGATGGGTCTTCATCAGAAGAAGATGAACTATCTCTCCTCTCCAGAAGGGTGAACCAATTATGGAAGCAGAGGCAAAGGAAGTTCAGGAATCCCAGAAGATCAAAGAATCAGAATGAATCTTTATCCAGATACAGAAGGTCAGAATCCTCCTTTGGACACAGAAGATCTGAAGGTTCTTCAGGAAACAGAAAGCCAAACAACAAAGACATCATCTGCTATGAATGTAACGAGCAAGGGCACTACAAAAGTGATTGCCCAAAGCTTCAGAAGGAAAAGCCTAAAAAGAAGTTTGGCAAGGAAAAGAAGAAAAGTCTCATGGCTACATGGGATGATTCTGACACATCTGAAGCTGACTCAGAATCAGATGATGAAAGAGCAAACATAGCTCTCATGGCAAACATAACAGAAGACAGTGAAGCTTCTGAGTCAGACTCTGAATCAGATACAGAAGAGGTATTCCCTGACTTTGCTATAAACTTTACTAAGGCTGAACTAGTTGAAAGCCTTAATGAAATTCTGGAAAGATATCAGCAGATTAGAGTCAAATTCAGAAACCTGAAAAGGAATCTTTCTTTTGAATCTGATAAGACTAAGAGTCTCAAATTGGAGAATTCTGAGTTAAAAGATAAAATTTCAAAATTAGAAAATCTATTGCAAAACTCTCAAAAGGAAACAATCCCTGAAACTCCCAGCAGTGCTGATGAGATCATCAAGGAGTATGATCACAACTTTCAAAAGTTTCTAGCTAAAAACATAGATAGAAGCAAAATGGCTTCAATGATCTATGGAGTTAGCAGAAATGGCAGAAAAGGAATAGGATACCAAGGTAAGGCACCTACACCAAAAAATGCCATGGATTTAGTTATAAAACGTACTCCACTTGATTCATACTTTGTATATGGGCACACACATGACATCAAATATACAAGTAGTAATTATTCTGTCAAACCAAAATTCAACCAGAGTTTTGGTAAAACTAATAAATCAGGACCCAAGAAAATATGGGTACCTAAGGATAAAATAATACATGTGGCAGACATCTTTAGCAGAAAAGCAGAAACACCAATCATGGTACCTGGACTCTGGCTGCTCACGACACATGACAGGAAGAAGGCATATGTTCCAAATCCTGGAACTTAAGCCTGGAGGCCACGTAGGTTTTGGAGGCAATCAGAGAGGAAAGATCATTGGCTCTGGAATAGTAGGTAATGGAAATCTTCCCTCTATAAGTAATGTTTTATTAGTAGATGGATTATGCATAATCTGTTATCCATAAGTCAATTAAGTGATAACGGTTATGATATAATCTTCAATCAAAATTCATGCAAAGCTGTTAGTCAGAAAGATGGGACTATCCTATTTAATGGAAAGAGGAAAAACAAGATTTATAAAATCAAACTTTCTGAACTGAAAAGTCAGAATGTAAAGTGTCTTCTGTCTGTTAACAACGAGCAATGGATCTGGCACAGAAGATTGGGACATGTTAGTATGAGAAGAATATCTCAGATTAATAAACTCAATCTGGTCAGAGGACTTCCTAACCTGAAGTTCAATTCAGATACTCTGTGTGAAGCATGTCAGAAAGGCAAGTTTGCAAAACCAGCTTTCAAATCTAAAAACGTTGTTTCCACCTCTAAGCCATTAGAACTTCTGCATATTGACTTATTTGGACCAGTTAAAACTGCTTCAGTCAGTGGCAAGAAGTATGGGTTAGTAATCATAGATGACTATAGCAGATGGACATGGGTAAAGTTCTTAAGACACATGGACGAGTCACACTCTGTGTTTGTCACCTTCTGCAACCAAGTTCAGAATGAAAAGGATCTTAGAATCGTCAAAGTCAGAAGTGATCATGGTGGAGAGTTTGAAAACAAAGATTTTGAATTATTCTTTAATGACAAAGGCATTCTGCATGATTTCTCTTGTCCTAGAACTCCCCAGCAAAATGGAGTTGTAGAACGAAAGAACAGAACATTGCAAGAAATAGCCAGAACCATGATCAACGAGACTAACGTTGTTAAGATCTTCTGGGCAGAGGCAATAAACACAACGTGTTACATTCAGAATAGAATCTCCATAAGACCTATTCTGGAAAAGACTCCATATGAATTGTGGAAGAACAGAAAGCCCAACATTTCATATTTTCATCCATTTGGATGTACTTGCTTTATTTTGAATACAAAAAATTATTTGAACAAGTTTGACTCTAAAGCACAAAAGTGTATTATGTTAGGATACTCTGAACGCTCAAGAGGGTACAGAGTATACAATACAGAAACACAGATTGTGGAAGAATCAATCAGTGTTCGTTTTAATGATAAGCTTGACTCTCAAAAGTCAAAGCAGAATGAATTCCTTGCAGGTATGGAAGTTGAATTCACAGGTACTGAAGACAATTCATCAGAAGCTCTCAATAGAGACACTCCCTCAACATCAGAAAGAGTAACTACAAGAAATCCAACACCTTCTGTTGATCAACTTCAGAAAAGACTATCCAGAAGCAGCTTGGATCACCCAGAAGAAACAATCTTAGGAAGAAAGGAAGATCCAATCAGAACAAGATCTAGCTTCAGAAACTCTGAAGAATCCCTCATGGGACTGGTTTCTCTAATTGAACCATCAAAAAATTGATGAAGCACTTCTGGACAATGACTGGATTCTAGCAATGCAAGAGGAGATAAATCAATTCACAAGAAATGACGTATGGGATCTAGTTCCCAAACCAAAAGGATTCAACGTCATTGGAACAAAATGGGTGTTCAGAAACAAACTGAATGAACAAGATGAAGTTATCAGAAACAAGGCACGATTGGTAGCACAAGGTTATAGTCGGCAAGAGGGGATAGACTATACAGAAACCTTTGCTCCAGTCGCCAGGTTAGAATCTATCAGACTCTTAATCTCATTTGCTGTTAATAAAGGCATCACTCTGTATCAGATGGATGTTAAGAGTGCATTCTTAAATGGCTATATAGAAGAAGAGGTATATGTGCACCAACCCCCTGGTTTTGAAAGTTCCAAAAATCCAGAATATGTTTTCAAACTAAAGAAGTCACTCTATGGTCTGAAACAAGCTCCCAGAGCTTGATATGAAAGACTAAGTAACTTCCTGTTAGAAAAGGAATTCACCAGAGGGAAAGTGGACACAACTCTATTCTGTAAGACAGTTAAGAATGACATTTTAGTATGTCAGATTTATGTTGATGACATCATATTTGGATCTACTAAACCTTCTCTGGGAAGAAAGTTTGCTAAGTGTATGCAGGCAGAATTTGAGATGAGCCTAATGGGGGAACTAAAATTCTTTCTGGGCATCCAGATTAATCAAACCCCAAAAGGAACTTACATTCATCAGAGCAAATATGTCAGAGAACTTCTGAAGAAATTTGATCTCTCAGAATGTAAGCCATCAAAGATTCCAATGCATCCCACGTGCATTCTGGAAAGAGAAGAGGTAAGTAAAAAGGTAGAACAGAAGGTCTACAAAGGTATGATTGGTTCTCTTCTCTATCTGACGGCTTCAAGGCCTGACATTTTATTCAGTGTATGCATTTGTGCAAGATTCCAATCAGATCCTAGAGAATCTCACTTAACAGCAGTTAAGCGAATTTTCAAGTATCTGAAAGATACTACTAATCTGGGTTTGTTTTATAGAAAATCAAGTGATTACAGCTTAGTAGGATACTGTGATGCTGATTTTGCTGGAGACAGAGTAGAACGTAAAAGCACTTCTGGAAGCTGCCAGTTTCTGGGAGAAAATTTGATCTCATGGTCCAGCAAAAGACAATCCACAATTGCTCTATCAACAGCAGAAGCTGAATACATAGCAACAGCTGGATGCAGCAGACAAATGCTCTGGATGAAAAGTCAACTTGAGGACTTTCAGATATTTGAGAGTAACATTCCTATCCTCTGTGACAATACTTCTGCTATTTGTCTCAGCAAAAATCCAATTTTACATTCTAGGGCTAAGCATATAGAAATAAAACATCATTTTATTAGGGACTATATTCAGAAAGGGATTTAAAATTTAAAATTTATTAACACAGACCATCAATGGGCTGATATTTTCACAAAACCTCTTTCTGAAGATAGGTTCAACTTCATTCTGAAACATCTCAACATGAAGCTCTGCCCAGAATAAAATTGTTTTGATTCCATATATTAACCTTCAGAACTTTGTTTATTTTCTGTGAACTACTGATCAATCTTCTTTCAGAACTTTGGAAGTGCAGATTGTATCAGAATCTATCCATGAAGATCTGAGCGCTTCATTTCAAGGATAGAAATGTGTTGTTCACTCAAGCAAACAAGTGTCATCCAGCCATCAGCCATTTTCTGAGGCTGAACATGCGTTCACGTTTCTGAAAAAGGCAAAGCACTGATTGGATGCATTGAGACACATGTCATGTGTAACCGTTCCAAATATCTTTCCGAATCCCCTAAAATCAACTATCATTAAATGCTAATAATCATTATTAATTTCTCTCTCTTAACGTTTATGTTTTCAAAACCTTTTTAGAAATCTATTTAAACACACTTCACACCATTTACACGCTTTACCTTCACTTTCATTTTCTCTCAAACTTACTGATTTCAGCGTTCTTACTTTCTCAAAAATCCTTTCAATCCTTTTCACAAAAACCTCGTGTGAACACGGCTTCTTCCAGCATTCCTACTTCAGGTTCCCAGAAAACTGTTTCATCTGAACAATACGAAGAACCTTACATAACGCTTCTAACTCCAATCAAAAATCTTAAAGTTCTGTCAGAATTAATCGTGGATTTCAACAGTCTTAAGGAGAATGGGTTTGATCTATCTGAAGAGGTTAAAGCTCAAGGTTGGGAAAAGTATTTTGACAGACTGGTGGGTCCAACATTTCCTATTCTGGTAAAGGAATTTTGGATTCACGCCTCTTCTTCAAACCATCAAGTTACGTCTTACATCATGGGGAAGAAGATTGTTATTACTGAAGACCTCATTGCTCGCTTGATAGGCTACAATGGTGGTGGTGTTCGTTGCATTGATATGGCAGAAAGGTGTACTGATGCTACCCAAATTGCAAGGGAAATCTTCACTTTGGGGCTTCCCTCCAGCAAGATAAGAGATTTGAAAGACAAACATAAAATTTGGGCCAAGATCATTCTGGGGTGCTTCAACCACAGGAAGCCTACCAGCTCTCCCGATTACATTAATATTGATCAGCAGTTTCTGATCTATTTCATCTCTCAGAAGGTCAAGATAAATCTGGCTCATCTTCTGTTCAACCATCTCAGAACAAGTGTTAAGGAAACAAGATAAGAGGAACGTACAAAAAGGGATTGGATACCCTTAGGAAGACTGATATCAGATATTCTGATAGAGAATAAGCTGATTGATCATCTGACAGAGGCTCAAGAAATCAGCACTCTGGAAGCTACTGTTGGCAAACAGCTGAATGCCAAAAATCTGAAGAAGATGAAGTTGATAGAGAACATCAAGAAGGAGCCCAACATCACTCCTTTTACTGCAATCTCCAGCAGAAGAGTCCCTCTGGATGACTTCCCACTGTTCTCAGAAATTGACTCTAAACCTGAAATCATTCTGAGATATCTGGATGCTTGTAAAGCTGATGGTACAACACCAAATCTGAATATTCAAGATCTTCAGCAGAAGGCTCCAGAGGTTGTTCTGAAGAAGACAAAGAAAAGAAAAACTGTTGCAGAAGGATCATCTCAGCAGACTCCTAAGAAGAGAGGTAATCCTTCTTCTGTAACTGTTTTAGATTCAATTGTTGTATCAACATCTATCCCAATACCCACTCCATCTGAAAACCCAACACCTCAAACTTTTGATGATTTTGACCTTGACTTTGACCCTTCTGAATCATTAACTCTCAGAAGATCTCACTCCCAACCACAAAATCTAAATACTGAAGCCATACCAGAACAAGAACTTGAAAAAGTTCTTTCTGATATAGACCAACACACTTCTGCTCAAAAACCAGATAATCCAAATCCTGAAACCCACACAGAAGCACAATCAGAAATTCCCCTCTCACCAATACCAGAAATTCCACTCTCTCCAGAACCAGAAATCCCACTACCTTCATCTCCTCAACCAGAAATTAATCCACCCTCTCCTCAACCTGAATAATCTCCACAACCTGAGACTCAAACTTCTGAGGCTCAACCCTCTGAATCCCCTGAACCACAACCTCTGGCTATTCAATTGCCCTTTGGCACCATTGTGAATATTCCTCAACTTCCCTCTTCACCAGAATTAACTCCATCAAATTCCCTGTCAAGTCCAATCATAATTCCTGACTCTCCCACTCCCTCACCAAGGAATAATTCAGATGACCACAACAAGAATGTCATTGACTTAACAGTCCTTGAATGCCTTGCTGAAATAACCAACAAAACTGCTATCCCAAAACCTAAACATCCAGATGTTGGTTCCAACATATTGAACTTTGAAACAGAAGTACATAAGTGGATCACTTCTCTGAAATAAGCAAGTCTGGAACTGGTTGATCCTGCTGCTTCAGACTACCTCTGGACAAAGTTCAGAAGATGGGTATGCTCTGAAACCTTTAAGTTGCAAGAACAGATCTATGGATAAGTTCAACAGAACTTCAACAATCTGCTGAAGGAAATTGAAGGTCCAGTTCTGAGCAAGCCGCTTAAGGAAGAAGTACTCCCGCTGGACAATGCTCCTTGGTCTGAACATCGTCAACCAGAGTCAAAAGAACAGATGATTCCAGCTGAAGACATGGGTCAAGAAGAAGATATTGCTGAAAGCTCTGAGAAGCATCCTGTTTCAGAAGATCCTCAAGCTTCCGCTCTTGACAGGCAGACTCTGAAAGATCTGAAAAGATCTGATATGCTGATGAATGAAAGAATGGATAAGCAGGACACCAAAATTGATGCAATAGCCAGCATGTTATCTCAGCAACAGGAAACCAACACCCAAATCAAGAGCATGTTGGAAGCTCTGTTCACACGACTTCCTCCTCCTTCTTAGAAATTTCCGTGTTGTTTTTATAACTTGTTTATCTGTAATATTTTTACATGTTCTGAACTTATCATTGCTTCTGTTTTTAATATAAACGCATTTTAGCTCTGATTATTTGTGCTTTTTGATAACTGACAAAAAGGGGGAGAAAGAATGATATTTTTCAATAACGGATTACTGAGACATAAGTCTCAAACATTCTGATCTATTTAATTTTCTTCTCTTCTAAAAAGCTTACAGGTACAACTCTGATGAATCTGATGAACTCTGATACAGTAAAGTTCTGATGCTCAAAGTCTCATGGAATTAAAGGGAAGTAATCAACTCAGGGGGAGTTTTCTCTTTTTAGCTCTGATACCTTTTATTCTTTATTTTTAATTGAAAAAATCTGGTTTTTGTCATCATCAAAAAGGGGGAGATTGTTAGAACATAGTTTAATTCTACAACCCTAAATTAGAGTTTTGATGATAACAAAATACAAGAATAAATAAATTGTAAGATTTATATATAAGACATATATGCTACTTAAAATTATGTTGTGTATTTACAGAAACTCTGATGGAATCAGCATCAGAAGATCAGTATCAACATCAGCATCAGAAGATATGTCAGCATCAGAAGATCAATAACATGTCCTACACGCTGAAGTTACCAGATCATACGCTGAAGCCTGATGACCAGAATCTGCGCATAAAATACTCTGACTCTGATCAAGATCCTTACCAAGTCATCAGCACTCAAAAGCGTCAGAATAAGTTAAAGCCAAGAACACTCTGATTACCATAAGCAGAGAACACTCTGAAGCATTACTAAGAATTCAAGACAGATTAATTACCAACGGCTTTATTCCAAGACAAGATCTTCTAAAAAAGGAAAGAACGTTATTATCATTGAAAGTGATTTATGGACAACAATGTATCTTTGCCTTGGCTATATATACAAGTCTGTGTGAGAAAAGATGCACGCATATATACGCCTAAGCTAATAATCTTCACGCACGCACTCATACAATTTTCTAAGCTTTCAAACCACGCTTACTCAAAAGCATTAGCAATCCAGTTTTCATTCTAAGCTTAAATTTGTGTATTATCACAGTTGTGAAATATATTTTGTTAGAAAACATTAACACACATTTTGTTCAATTATCTGTAAGAGAATTTCCTTGAGATAAACCGGTATGTGGTTAGACTCAAGAAGGCTTTAACAATTGTTAAAGTAGTTGTTGTAATCCTATTGAATATAGTGGATTAAGACCTCGTTGGAGAGAGGCGAAATCACCTTGACGGGTGGACTGGAGTAGTTTGAGATCAAACGAACCAGGATAAAAATAGTGTTGTTTAAGCTTTTGATTTGAGTTTTACAATTCAACCCCCCTTCTTGTGTTTTTCACATCTTCACTTTGGGTGTTGGATATTAATGATGGTGAAACTGAAATTTGCTTGTCTTTGTTGGCTACTGATTCGTTGATGATGAAGCTATATTCTGAAACCTTTTGTTTTACTTCTAAAACTCTTCCTTTCTTTGTGGACCCTGTTTATTTGATAATGAATATATGTATTCTGAAAAAAAAGAAGCTATTTGTTGTTGTTCTTCATGTTGTTTGAAACTTTTTGGTGAACACAACCTATAACTTGTTGCTTGTTCTTCTTTTTGATATTGATGATGAAGGTATATTCTGAGATATTGCTTGTTGTTAGCTTTTGTATGAGCAAGCAGGCTTATTGCAGTTTTGGTGTTTTGGAAGCAGTTTGTTGAGCTTTGAATAAGTTTTGGTTTTGAAGCTGGCTTGTTGATTGCTTGAGTAAGTTTTGGTTTTGAGCTGGCTTGTTGATTTCTTGAGTATGGTAAATAGGTTTGTTTGGTTTGCTTGAAAAGCAGTTTTTTTGTGCAGGTTATGCAGGCGGGTCTGTAGCTTTATAGTTTTGCAGTTTGTAATGCTTTGTCTTTGCAAGTGTTTTGACTTGCAGGTTGTTGAGTTTTGGGAAGGCAGGCTTGCTGTTTTGTGAGGCAGGCCTTGGGTGTTTGTTGGGCTTGCTTGATGCAGTTTAAGCAGGTTTTGCTGTGTTATGCAGGTTTTAGTGTTTGGTAAGGCAGTTTTGCAGTTTTGAACAGGTTTTAGTTTTGGAGACAGTTTTGCAGGTTTGCACTTTGTTTGTGTTTTGGGTTTGGAAGCAGGCTTGCTTCTGGTGTTTGAGATGCAAGTTTGTAACTTGCAGTATTGGTTGTATTGAGAAGGCAGGCTTGCTATTTTGTGAGACAGGCTTGCTTGAGTTTGGAGTTTTTTTGAGATTATGCAGTTTTTCGCTCTATCTCTCTTCTGCTGGACTGCTATACAGTCTTGCTCTTTTATATCTTTTTGTTTTCTTACTGCCTTTTACAGCCTGCCAAAACTGCAAACCTTTTCTGGTTCTCTCTTTCTCTCTCCATAAAAGCACTTTTAATTGCTTATTATATTATTCTGAAAAGCTTGTTGGGCCAGAAAATGATGAGAGCTAGGACAAGCTCTTGCTTGTAACTTGGTTCATCTCTGCATTGTCGTACTTGTTTCCATATTTCCTGCATTGTACTTTCTTGGACAGCTTTGTGTACTTTTGTTACTTGTATGCGTTTGCATTGCTGTGACAGTTTGGCAACTCAGTTTGACATTTAGTTTGCATTTGTAGTTAGCTTGCCATGCTTGCTCATGCTGACTTGGTTGACTAATGCAGTTTGGAATTCAGTTTGCTTTGCCTTCTTTGTGTGCAGCCTTGTGCCTTTGCATTTTGAATAACTTGTATGCTTGCAATTTTATATATTAATTTTTTTCTCTGTGAACCGAGAAGAGAAATCTTCTTGTGATTTGCAGAGAGGAAAATGAAACATGATGAACATAGCATTTCTGATTCCGGCCAACAAGCTTTAATGATGATTTTTTATTTATCTGCTTAAAAATGCTTTTCAGTTAATTGCACTGATTTCTTTTTCTTCTGTCCTTTGTAGGTAAGTATCAGTTGAATAATGGAGGACGCAGTAAAGGTCAAAGACTTCAAGAGATTTAGGCTTTAGATTTATTTTATTTTCTTTTCATTTATTGTAAACAAATATTATTGTAAATACCGTAAATTGTAAATTTACAATATTCGAATAAAATTTGTAACAACATTTGAAATAAATAAAAAAAGTCTTTGTCAAATATCTTCCAACTTTTCCTTGTATTGTCCATTTAATTTATTTACGACTGTTAAATTAAAATGACTGGAAATGTATTCCAATAACTTTAATCCAAATGAAATAAATAAAAAACAAACTTGCCATCTCGCAACCTTGCATTAATCACAATACGCCTGGTATTCCAATTAACATATGTGTTGTACAGTTAAACAAACGAGCATTCCATAAACCTTTCACTCCACTGATCAAGAAAATGCCTTAAGGTTCCAAACAAAAGTCTCAGCTTCTATCCCAAATATTTAGGTTTTTGAGAAACAACCAGTAATCTTGAACAAGCGTAAAAATAATGTAACAATCAACTGAACTTCTGAGGATTCAGTTTCTTCTGAGAAATGCGACCGCAAACCCTAATCATGGATTACTGCCAAAGAAAGATCTGTCTGATCGATTCTTGAGTCAACCTTAACAAATCATAGAAAACCCTAATTCTGGATTACTGCCAAAGAAAGGTCTGCTTGATCAATTCCTGAGCCAATCTCAACACAATCAGTGGGAACCCTAATTCTGGATTTACTGATAAAGAAAAGTCTATTTGACCGATTCTTGAGCCAATCTTGAAAAATCAGGGAAAACCCTGAAGTTGTGATTTCTTGTGAAAAAGGGAGGGCAAATTTTGGGGTACAACAGTTGCCCCTGTTCAATCTTCTTGAACCTGAAGAGTTAGATTGGAAATTTTGACTTTCACGACTCGAAGGTAAAAGATGATTGGACACTAGAGTACCCATAAATTTGCACTCGTCAAAGCATAGTTGAGGGAATGGGCTTAAAGATGCCATTTGGAGATGTGACATAATCTTGTCAGAGATTGGCTTAAAGATGCCATCCAAAAATGTTTGTTGAATTTGTATGTTGTGGGTGAGTGGGTGAGTATCGGAAAGGTATCCATGTTTGGAACGTCTCTGAGCCGGGGATCTGATTAAGCAACAGATTAGCGTCCATGTCAGGAGGCATCTGTAAACTGTTTTCAGAAATCTTTGTAGCTCGAAACTTGATAAACTTATCCTGCGAAGGGTAAAATATTAGCTGAAACACGAAGTTATGTTGTATGATGCAATGTATGTGTTATATGAATGTAATGAATGTTATGTAAGTTGATCAGCCGCCTTGCCGAGGAGGATAAATCGTGGATGGTTGGAGGTAATAAAATCTTTGGCCGCTGTCGGGGAAAATAAATCCTTGACTGTCGCTGGGGATTGAAAATCCTTTGATCGTTGAAAATGAGAAGTCCTGGGACCGCTGTTGGGGAAATCAGGAGTTTGGGTTGTATGCCAATCTACTGGGGATTCCTGCTTTGAGGAGATCTTCGCCGGGGAATATCTGAAAAACTCTGTGAGGAATTGAGAATGAGAGTCTTCATTCTGCTTGGGGAATTAGTGTTGAGGAGCCAAGAACGAGGATCTTTGATCTGCAGGGGATTTGAAATTCTGACAAATTCATGCTGAGAGTAAAGGATACTCCGAAGAATTAAGAATAAGAATCGTGATTTTGTTGGGGAATAAGAAACTCTATGGGGAATAGCCATACTGTTGAAAAGTAGCTATCCTGTTGGAAGGGCTTATTCCTGTTTGGAGGAAGTTCAGAAGTCAAGTTGTATGCCACTTTGAGAATGAGAATCTTCATTCTGTCGGGAATATCAGGAAGTTGAATTGTATACCACTTTGAGAATGAGAATCTTCATTCTGTCGGGGAAAATCAGGAGGTTGTGTGTATGCCAATCTACTGAGGAAGCCAAAATAAGAATCTTCATTCAGGTCTTGGGTCAGAAGGTTGGGTGTATGCCAATCTACTGGGGTTTTTAAGGATGAGAATCTTTATTCTGTTAACGGTATCAGGAGCTTGGGAGTATACCAATCTCTTGAGGTTTTAAGGATGAGAATCTTCATTCTGTTAAGGGTATCAGGAGCTTGGGAGTATACCAATCTTCTGAGGTTTTAAGGATGAGAATCTTCATTCTGTTAGAGAAACAGATTTTTAGGAGCTTCAGTTGTCCGTTATTCTGTTGGTGGGTATCAGGAGTTTGGGAGTATACCAATCTCTTGAGGTTTTAAGGATAAGAATCTTCATTCTGTTAACGGTATCAGGAGCTTGGGAGTATACCAATCTTCTGAGGTTTTAAGGATGAGAATCTTCATTCTGTTAAGGGTATCAGAAGCTTGGGAGTATACCAATCTTCTGAGGTTTTAAGGATGAGAATCTTCATTCTGTTAAGGGCATCAGGAGCTTGGGAGTGTACCAATGTTCTGAGGTTTTAAGGATGAGAATCTTCATTCTTGAGAGAAACAGATTTTTAGGAGCTTCAGTTGTCCGTTATTCTGTTGGTGGTTGTAACTTCCAACAGGTGATGAAGGAATTTTTGATGACGACCGTGAATTCCAACAGGTGATGAAGGAAATTTTTAACGACCGATCAATTTGAAAAGTAATCTGCTTTGGAGAATAAATCCTTGACAAATGTTGGGGAAATAAACCCATGACTGCTGGTCTGCTAGAGAGGTGATGAACTTCTCGAGGACGCTTGAACTTCTTTTCAGAAAGACTTTGGAGAGATCTGTCACTGCCCCTAATATCAAATGTTTGTGGCATTGCCAGGAAACTTGGAATGTACGTAACCCTTTTGATGAGATTGACGTTTTAAATGCCCCAAGTGGTGGTGAGGGAGACTCGCCCCAGGTTAATCTGTGATTGAGAGATTTCTTGAAATCTTGACTGGACTGCCCCAGGTTTACCGAACTTTGAAAGATTTGTTGAAATCTTGATTGGACTTCCCCAGGTTTACTGGACAATACCATACCAAGTCCCCTTTTTGTTGACGGGAGATTTTTGCAACGAGAGTATCATCCCACTTGAAGTGATTTTATTCACTGAGAGAGCTTTTGTTCCTCCGAACATTCACTGTGTGAATTTCTTCACTGTCAAACAAATAACCATGTACAAACAATGATATTCAAATAATGCAAAGTTTATACTTGTCTCGAAGTTTTGAAAAATGCGTTTTTTAGCAGAAAACTTTTTATAAGACAAATTCAACACAAGATTTAGAGCAAAGCCTTACAGGAGTCAGGAAACCTTTTGTAACAGTATGCTTTCAAACTAACCCATGCTTCAATTAGGACTTTTAAAGGGTTGTAACATGGTTTGGTTCACGGTTTTAAGAAACAAAGGATAACGGCTCAAAGTATATTTGTACCCACCCGCTCTTCGTGATGTCCTTCAATCCTATACTCAGTTAATTGTATGTCGAACTCTAGTCGAGTTTGGAACGACGTTTTGGTGATGGCTCACACAAGTTGAATTTATTGGAATGCAATCATCATTTTTTTGCAACATTTTTTCATGTTATTGAGGATTTGTAGTGACCTCTTTTTTTGATTTTGTTATCCCTAATTTTTGCCTGACTGTTCTTGTTTTTGAGATTACAGTCGGCGGGATGCCCCAGCTTTCTTAAGCCTCCTTTATAGGTTTTGGCTCAGTGGGCTTTTCTCTTTTGAGACATAATGACTGCCTATGAGATAAAGAACCATCACTGTCTTTTGATTCCCTAAGGAATGTTTTTGATGCCATTCGTTGTATTACGAACTGAGAGTTTGCGACTTCAATGCGCATCTTTTGAATTAACTGAGAGACTACCCTGCCCCAGGTTTAAAGGTTTCAATTTGTGTTTAAAACAAAAAACTTCTACTTCTTTGGCTCGAAGGGGTTTTACTAGGGATTATCTTCCTTATAACTCCAGTGTTTAGGGTTTGAAAGAAACGCATGTACATCGTCAGCAAGGTCTGTCCAAAAGCATATTGTATGAGATTATGGTATTGTTTTGTCATCCTCCCTCTAAAGGCTTGTAACTTTTATCAAGAGTTAAATATCATAGAGAAAGTAGGAAGCATAATTCAAGAATAGTGAAAACGAATGGATGAATTCAAGACAAACATATGCAATGCATTAATGAAACAGAGTTTGACATCAACAGATAATTGTTTGAATAACAAAAGAAATTACAACTTGAAAATTCAAATGAAACAAAAGTCTCTTGGTTCGAACTTGTCATTTCAGGTGGAAAACCCTCAGCGGAAGATTTTCATCTCGCCATCTGGCATGAATTTCAGCACTCCATTTTCAATCAAGTCTTGGATCTTGTTTTTCAAATCCCAACAGTAGTTGGTGTCATGTCCAGGACTATAGGAGTGGTATACACAAAATGCGTCGGGGTGATAGCTAGGAGCAGAGGTATTGGGTTTCCGAATAGGATCCTTTAAAGCAGTCAGATTGACCTCCAACAAATGCTCCAGTATTAGAGATGATGGTATGTCGGTCTCAAAGAACTGTCTTCCAGGCGTATTTTGCTTATGCCGATTACCCCGGTTACGTTGGCGAGGTTTTTGTTGGGCTTGTGACCCTGAAGCAAGTTGAGGAGCTTTTCCCTTGTCTTCTTGTCTCAAAGGAGGTTGAATGATGACTTGATCTTCAACCCTAGTTGTTTGCCCCACTTTGTTATCTCGAAGTAGTTTGTTGACGAGAACCCTGAGCTCCTCTTGTCTTTGAGCCAAGTCTTGAATGAGAGCCATCTGGCCCACCAGGTGTCCCATCATCTGGATCTTCATTGTTGCCAGCTCAATCTGTAGTTCTTCCAACTGATCATTCCTGACGCCGCCTGGATTTCCCAGGACCATGCCCCTTGTGAGGAGAGCTTTCACTTCTTCTTGCCCCTGGGACAGGTTCAAGAACATTTCTTGAAGTTGAGCATTTTGAGCCTGGTATTCTTCGGCAGTCCTCTCTAGAGCCATCTCTACTGAAATAAACAGTAGGAGAATAAGGAAACCTAAAAAGGAAAACCTATCATGATACAATGCATGATATGTGGATGCATGTTTTCAACAATCTCGCGAGGTAAACACAAGAAGATGTTAGAGGTTGAACTTTGATCATCATCTTTGACTGGATAACTTTGTATCGATGGATGTCTTTCCACGATAATCAAGCTCACCATGTCAAGTGGGTCATAGCCCCCGATTCAAGTTGTTGCACTTGATCTTTGACGGAATTTGTTTAGAGGAAAATGAATCCTCTTGCCCCTTGGTAGATGTCTGGTTCAACGTGACCCTGCATCAAAGACCCTCGAGATCCTTGAAATGGTCATTGAAAATGATATGGTATGATGTTATGATGTTATGTACATGTATGCAAAAGTAAGTAAGTGTATATACAGGTAATCATATTCACACAAAGCAAACAAGTCCTTAGGTTTAGGCTTGCACGGGGTTTGTAGGTAAGTACCCTCTTGAAGTTAGTTGGCTCAAACCTGTCCTAAAATAGAAACCGGGTTCTAAGGAGCTCAATATCACCGAATTATTTTCTGAGTTCATTGTTTTGGTTTAACCACTTAACTGGAGACCAAAATATTCCAATAAAACAATCCTCAATGAGTGTAGTATCGAGTATCTACCAACTTCGGACTGCACCAAAGTCGGTTATCTCACTACACCTAATAAGGCCAAGATGGTCAAGTAAGGTTCTAAGAGTCCGTTAGTGCTTCATGACATCACTCAGCGGCCCCGTATTCTCTTTGATTGACTCAAAGGCTACCGGTACCCACAAATATGTCACACTAACGTAGTTGCTGCTTCAACCATGTCGGTATACCCCGCACAATTCCCTCACAGTTTATTGCTACTTACCTAAAAGGTGTCCCCAAATCCAGGTGTAAGATTTAAAACAAACCCAAACAAGGAACCCAGAAAGTAAAGCAATCAAGGCAAACAAGATAAGCATGCAAATGTGATCTAGAAACCTAAGGTAACCCCACTTTTAGAAAATTCCCCAGCAGAGTCGCCAGTTCTGTGATACGGTGGAAGAACTGACTTGGGATTTTGCGTTTGTGTTTGCAAATGTTTCGGTTTAGCAAGAGTCGCCACCGACTTTTTATTTTATCCTAAGGAAAGGTCAAAAAGAACATGAAAGACCTTTGAGATGTTTTCTTTGGTTCGGGGGGTAGATTATGAAAAGGGAAGGTTCTAGCACCCTTTTCATCCATGGTTATCCATGGGCTCTTAGTTACCTGTTTTAGATCACTTGCCTTTGCTTTTCAATTGTTTGAAATGGTGCTTTGTGTGTGTTGATTTGAAAAATGTTTTGAAAAAGATGCCTTGTCTAGGCAAACTTTGTAATGATTCTTGTTTGAATATATATAAAGGTATGTGTCTTTTTGAAAAGATATTCCAATGTTTTGAAAGTTGTTTTTGAAATTGTTTTGAAGTTGTGTTGTGAAGTGTGTTTGAAAAATGGCAAGGATGTTTTGCAAGCTTTTAATCAAGTAACTAAGAGTTGTCTACCCTATTTTACTCAAAGATCTTTCTTATGTTTTTAACCCTTTTAACAGTGTTGTTTCACCATTGTATTTGGTGAACAACATTGTGTTAGGATGTTAAACGGGACAAGCGCGGGTCATCGCATACAATCATTAAAAGCAACTTGTGAGACGCTCTAGCAATTTTGTAAGGGACGAGATCGTTTTATCAAAGGTGTGATACGGTGGGAGAACTGACTTGGGTTTTGCGTTTGTTTTCGCAAATGTTTCGGTTGAGCAAGAGTCGCCACCGACTTTTTATTTTATCCTAAGGAAAGGTTAAAAAGCACAGCAAAAACCTTTGAGATGTTTTCTTGGGTTCGGGGAGTAGATTATAGAAAGGGAAGGTATTAGCACCCTTTCTATCCATGGTTACCCATGGGCTCTTAGTTACTTGCTTAGATCACTGGCCTTGCACTTTAAATTGTTTGAAATGGTGCTTTGTGTGTGGGTTTTGAAAATGTTTTGAAAAGAGGCCAATATGGTGGCAACCTTTGTAATGACCGATGTTTGGATGTATACAAAGGTGTACTTATCTTTTGAAAAGTTTTCAATGTTTTTGAAAGTTGTTTTGAAAGTGTGTTGTGATGTGTGGTTTTGAAAAATAGGCAAGTGTTTTTGTTTTGCAAGTAGATTCAAGTAACTAAGAGTTTTGTTTACCCCTAAATTTACTCAAAGGTTTTCTCTATGTTTTAACCCTTTTAACAATTTTGTTCCACCATTGTATTTGGTGGACAATCTTGTGTTAGGATGTGAACGGGACGGGCGCGGGTCATCGTTTAGACCATGATTGCAATGGTGCCAAGTATCTTTGGGCAATTTTTCCTTTAAGGGACTTGATCATTTTTAGGCAACTTTCGAAAGCGTCATCGAGGGACTATGATCATTTGAATTTGTTTTGTTTTGCCAAAGATACCTAATATGCAACATGGCCCATTATTGAAGGAAACAAGTGGAGCAACCCTAGGGGTGCAAGTGTGATTGGTGTTGTCCATTTTCATGCTTTGTTATCTTTGAATTAGGTCAAGCTATTTGTTTGGTTGATTTTTGCATACAAACCCTAAGTCTATCATGGCATATTTAGAAAGCTTTTAAATGCGAAATTTAAGTCCTAAACTATTACAACATAGTTATGGGATGGGGGTACAAATGTTCAAATGGGGATATGTAGCAAGAAATTTTAATCTAACTATTACATCCAAACTGAAATTTTACAAGGTATTTAATTGTACAATAATTAAATAAAATAAAATAAATATGCAAGATGCAAAAAATGATTTTTATATGTATGTAAAAAGTATTTTTTATGTGTCAAATAAACAAAAATAAAAAGGTTAATTTTTTGGGTTTTTTATGTTTTTAGGGCAAAACCCTAGTTTGCTAAATAAAATGTATTAATTATTTATTATATACAACATTTATTAATTATGTACAAAAAATAAATAAAAAGAAAGTATATTGTAAAAAAAAGTATTTTGAGGTTAAATATTAATAAAAATAAAAAATGTATTATTTTTGTATTTTTTCCTAAATATTCTAATAAATATATAAGTATTTATAATATTTACTAAATATATTAAATATGTACAAAAATAACAATATTTATTATTTACAAAAAAAAAGTATATTTTTTATAAAATGTTTTCAAATGATAAAATAAAATAAAATTAGAAAACAAAATGTTTTTGTATTATTTTTTAATATTTTAAACAAAATATTATGTATATTTATTTACATATAGAACTAAATGAAACAAATAAATACCTAAAAAATACAAAAAGAAGGTGAAAAATATTTTTTAATGTTTTTTATATCTTAACAAAAAATAAGAAGTCAGAAACAAAAAGAAAAAGTCAAAAAATGATAAAAATAAACACAATGGGCCAAGGGGGTATATGTGAAATAAAGTGGTGCAAAAAGGAAAACAAAACTCAGGCCCAACCCAAGTCTATCTTCTTCAACCTCCAGCCAGTTTGTTTCAAAAAACGCGCGTTTCTCATGCTGATTCAAACATCCTGATTCTTGGACTTTCAAGCAAAACTTATAACACAAAAAATGTCAAGCATCAAATCATGAATCCATACATACCAAGAACTTGATCTAACTCTCAGAAATGAGAGAGAATTTCTTCTCCCCCAATTCCTGACCTAGTTTTTTTTCAATTTTCAGATTCAAAATACTCTTAGCACACACAATATAAATGAAAAGTAACTATATGTATGGTTTCAGGGCTATGATTAGAACATGTTTTCTTCACAAACTTAAACCTAACTATGCCTGGATAGAGAGATAAAAGTTCAAAAACTTACCTGTTCAGCTTGGTTCGTGTATGACAATGGAGGTACTTTTAATGCAATGTGAGGAATGGTATAGCTTGCTTGAGGTCCAGGGATGCTTCTCCAATGCTTGGTGTGCTTTGAATCTTGCTGTATCAAGATACAGAAGTCAACCTGCAAGAGAGAAAATTGAAAATGGAAAATGATGTTAGGGATGTTACAGTTCGTGTCCAATGCTTGGGATAGTTTGTATATGTGGTAGGGAGTGTGTATGAACTGGTTTTGGCCAAGGCGCACGAGTGGATTGAGTTGTGGACCTCAATCTGCAGCAGGTGCCCTGTTTTGTGCAGCAAAGTGGTGTTTCTGTGTTTGGGGAGGTGTTGAAGGTAGTTGGCTCGTGTTTTAGGTCAGGCTTGATGTTTGGAATGTGTTCAACAAGTTTGCTTAGGCTTGTGTTGACAGGAATGTGAGTTGTTGTTAGTTATGCCCAGTTTCTTCTAATGTAAGCAAAAGTTGTCAAGTTGGTTTACAAGCTTATGCAGGCCCCCTAAACATGATGCCTCAATCCCTCTTGATCAGTGTGATTAGTTCCTGAACTTGTGCCTAGAAGATATGCATTGTACCTCTTGGATTGTAAACTTGACATAAAGTGTAACTTTACAAGAATAGATAAAATGCTTTTTCTAATTATGGACTAATCCTTCATGTAATGACCAAATGTATAGAATAACATCTTGGCACAATGGTTTGGCATTTAATTATTGAGTGTAAATGAGATTAAAGGCCTGCAACTAGCTTGAACCATTCTGATTTCAAAAATGCATAGTGTATGAACATGAAAATGGCTCATGAACAAAGTGACTTTTGCCCATATTGACAAATTCGATTCTCCCTAACCACAAGGGTGTTTGAGAAGTTCTTGGGAATTTTGGAAAGCTTGGAATGTGTAATACAATCCATCTTTGTAATGCAAGTTGAAATTCCAAGTGGAAGCATGTGAAAAGTGGCCATGAAGTTAGGCAAAAATCCTGCCTAGAATAGGTCAAAATTTTTCTAAGTTAAGAATGTTTTGCGACCTTGTTCCAAAAATCATAACTTGAGTTACAAGCTTCTTTTGAGGAAACTTTGTGAATCAAAGTTGTAGATTTTGAAATGGACTACAACTTTCATGTTTTGAATTTTGCTTGAATCCAAATGTATCTTGATGAAAAGATGGGACAAAGTTAGGAAAAAATTAGGAATTTTCATAACTTAGAAAAATTCTAAGTTATGAAATTTCTTCATTTCAAATCCTAATTTGTGATTTTTGATTTCTTGATGAACAAGTTTCATAATTTGGCATGTTTTGATGGAAAATGGATCTTGACACTTGATTTTGACCAAAAAGTCAAAGTTTGACTTTTAAGTATACAGTCAAATTTGGCTCAGTTGACTGGAAAATTCATCTGTCAATCTTGTGCATTTGGGATCTTTTGAACTTGTTGAACATGTCAAGACAATGTCATTGGGTCCTTGAGTCCATCTGTGAGCTTGGTTTGCCATTGGCTAGGTCAAACAGTCAAAAATTGCCTTTGTGCAATCAAAACCCTAAAAATGACCATTTTGCCCTTTTGGTGATCTGATCAAATTTCTTGTGGAATTGTGATCCAAACTTGATAAAATGGTCCATATGAGTTCATAATGTTGATGTGGGTCAAATTTCATGAGGTTTGACTGTCAATTGACCACATTTGACTTTTTCCCTAATACAGTTGATTTCTAGGTCAACTGTCCAATTGACTGGGCAAAGATTGGAATCAAGGCTTGAAACTTGGTATGGATAAACTTGTGAGTCAAACATGAAGCATGAAAGACACTTTGGGACTTTTGGGTTAAAACATCTTTGTGCAAACACAAACCCTAATTTGGGTCAACAGTGCAAGGAGGAGTCTTGAGCAGAGCAAACCTTAGCTTAATCTTGAGCTCCAAGGGTCTTGTGATGAGAAAATGTTGAGGAAATGGGAGGACAAATTTTGGGGTACAACAGTTGCCCCTGTTCAATCTTCTTGAACCTGAAGAGTTAGATTGGCGAGTTTGCCTTTCGCGACTTGAAGGTAAAAGGAGATTGGACACTAGAGTGCCCGGAAATTTGCACTCGCATACTGGAGTATCAGCAATGTGATGGCGGGAATGGGCTTATAGGTGCCATTTGGAGAGGTGGTGGATAGGAGGATGGGCTTATAGATGCCATATGGAGTGACAAAACCTTGTCGGGAATGGGCTTATAGATGCCATTTGGGAGTGTTGATCGCGTAAGAGATTCCTTAGCGAGAACTTGCGTACTTTGAGAAAGGAAGATGGTTTCCTGGCCTGTTACAGGTGTTGATCTTCAGTATCTTCATGCAGATATGCCCTGGCTAGGTACATGTATCGAATCTACAATTAGTTGCTCACAGATGTGCTCTGGCTAGATACAGGAATCGAATCCGGAACTTCAAAAGGTTGCTTACAGACGTGCCCTGGCTGGATACAAGTATCGAATCTCTAAACTGTTTATGCAGATATGCCCTGGCTAGATACAAGTGTCGAATCCACAATTAAACACTCACAGATATGCCCTGGCTAGATACAGGTGTCAAATCTGGAAATTGTCGACTACAAATGTGCCCTGGCTGGATACAGGAATCGGATCTGGAAATGGTCGTCTACAGATGTGCCCTGGCTGGATACATGAATCGGATCCGGAAATGGTCGTCTACAGATGTGCCCTGGCTGGATACAGGTATCGAATCTGGAAAGTGTTGTCTACAGATATGCCCTGGCTGGATACATGTATCGAATCTGGAAATTGTTGTCTACAGATATGCCCTGGCTGGATACAGGTATCGAATCTGGAATTTGCAAAAGGTTGGTAGAGATTGCTTTCCTGGCTGGATACAGGTGTAAAACTCTGACCTGAGAATGAAAGATAATTTCCTGGCCTGTTACAGGGGTTGATCTTCAAACTCTTCATGCAGATATGCCCTAGCTAGATACAGGTATCGAATCTACAATCAATCACTCACGGATATTCCCTGGCTAGATACAGGTATCGAATCTGGAATTGTGATAGTTGATAGTAATCATCTTTGGATTGACCTTTTCCTGAAAAGGTAAGGCATTAGTTATATGCAATGTCATGATGTATGAGATGCATGACGTCATGATGATGTCATGATGTTCTAAAAAATAAATGAGATTGTGTGATATGATGCGTATATGCATGCGTCATGGTGTATAAAAATGTGATGAATGTATTTTTGTCTAGGAAAATAAATCCTTGATGACTGCCGGGAGTTTGTGGAATCCTAGGCTGATGTTGAAGAGTAAAGTTCTTCGCTTCCGTTGGGGAATGATAATTGCAAGAATAAACCGGTAGGAGAGGATGACTCCGTCGGGGAATAAACTTGTTGGAGAGATTATTCTGCGGGGAATTACTCCGTGGGAAGAGATACTTCGCTGAGGTTTTGATGAGAGCTCCACTGGGGATTCCACTGATAAGTTATGTTGGGGAACTTGATGAACTCCGCTGGGGATAGGAAGAACTTCGCCGAGGACGATCTTTCCGTGGTAATTAGCTGAGGATAACCCAGTTAGAAGCTCTGGTGGGAAATAACCTTTGAATGAAGTCGGGGAGATGCGCTCGTACTCTGCAGGGGATAAGCTTCCAGAATCTACTGGGGATATAGATTCAACTTTCCTGGGGAAACTTTGGACTGTACTGGGGAATGGTTCCACTGGGGTGTCTTGTATTCCGCCGGGGAACAATCTTGAATTAAGACTGCCGGGGATGCTTGTTGAGGAATGCCTATACTCCGCTGGGGGGATTGTTGAGATCTTCTGGGGATACCCAACTTCCTTAGGGTTGACGGTAGACTAACTCTGCTTGGGGAGAGTATTGCTGAATCTTGTCTTACTCTGTGGGGAGTTAAGGTAACTCGGTCACGTTCTTCAGCCGAACCTACCTTGGTACCTTGGTGGACAGAGCAACTAGACTGCTTGGACAATTCTAAATTGCCCCTATTTCTGATGTCATATGTAATTAGTCCTTTGTTTCACATGCAAATATTTATGAGTTAGCAATTAATGTCAAATGCATATATCAAGAATGAACATTGGACGTTCTTTGCAACATAAAAACAGAAAAAGAAAGAACAATGGGTAATTTGTCTGAAAAATTGAACTTGTATTGATTTTGAAATTTGCCTGTAAATAGGCGTTTTATGTACAGGAGGCTGACGTCCTAGTAAGAGAACGCCGCCGAGCAACATAGAGTTTATATAATTTTGAAAAGGAAATAAAACAGCTATGTGAAAAAATAATCCCACTGGGTTCCAACTCTGCTATCGCCTTTATGTCTTCAAGCGTCTTATCACTTTGTTGTTTAGTTGAAGATGAAGCTGATTGATTGGAGTCATCTGAGCCCGATAGTTGATACCGATTCTGGATGCGAGGTGATCCAATGAGATATAGTATTACGCTTTATCCCTAACTTTTGCCTGGACCGCCCTTTCGGGTTTTCAGTCCACCGGGATACCCATTTTTGCCCAAGCCGCCTTTCAGGTTTTCGACTTGCCGGGTGTACAGATTTTTTTCATTTCATCCCTTATTTTTGCCCGAACCCTTTTGGTTCGCCGGGAAGCCCTTATTTTTTCCTAGGTGTGTCAACCTAGCGGGTCCTTAATCATGCGTAGTATCTTTTTACTATGTCTGCATTGGCGGGGTGAGGAAGGTCGTCACCATCCATGGTGGTTAGAATCATGGCTCCTCCTGAGAAGATATGTTTAACCACAAATGGCCCTTCGTACGTAGGGGTCCATTTGCCCCTGGGATCACTTTGAGGAAGAATGATGCGCTTGATTACCAGATCTCCGACTTGATACTCTTGTCGTCTGACTTTCTTGTTAAATGCCCTAATCATCCGTTTTTGGTACGTCTGACCATGACAAATAGCAGTGAGTCTCTTTTCGTCAATCAAGTTTAATTGATCGAGCCGAGTCTGGATCTAGTCATCTTCGCTCAAGTCTGCATCCTTCATTATCCGGAGAGAGGGTATCTGGACTTCAATAGGCAAGACTGCCTCCATGCCATAGACCAAGGAAAAGGGAGTTGCCCCTGTTGACGTCCGTGCTGAGGTACGGTACCCATGAAGAGCAAACGGTAACATTTTGTGCCAATCTTTGTAGGTCACTGTCATCTTCTGCACAATCTTCTTGATGTTCTTATTCGCTGCTTCGACAACCCCATTCATCTTCGGCCGGTAGGGAGAAGAGTTATGGTGTTGTATCTTGAATTGCTCGCAGAGCTCAGTGATCATCTTGTTGTTAAGATTGGTACCATTATCCGTAATGATCCTCTTAGGTACACCATATCGATAGATCAGGTTGTGCCGAATGAACCGTGCCACGACGTTCTTGGTTACCGTAGCGTAGGAAGCTGCTTCAACCCACTTCGTGAAGTAATCAATTGCTACTAGGATGAAGCGATGCTCGTTGGATGCCGTAGGTCGGATTTCGCCGATCATATCAATGCCCCACATTGCAAAGGGCCAAGGTGCTGTCAAGATGTTCAGAGGAACCGGAGGAATGTGCACCTTATCAGCATAGACTTGACATTTATGACAAGTTCGAAAATGCTGATAACAGTCGGCTTCCATTGTGGACCAGAAATATCCTGCCCGAAGGATTTTCTTTGACATGGTATGTCCACTGGAATGTGTTCCGAAGGTACCTTCATGTAGCTCTGCCATGATCCTTTCTGCCTCAGTCTTATCCACACAACGCAGTAGGGTCGAATCATGGTTTCGCTTGTAGAGAATGCCGTTGCTGAGGAATAATTTTGCCACAAACCTTCTCAGGAACTTCTTGTTGTTAACCGACGCGCCTTCGGGGTATTCTTGAGCTTCAAGGTACCTCTTCACCTCATGATACCAAGGTTTTTTAGTTACCTCCTCAGCCTCAAGATCGCAGCAATATGCAGGTTCATCCAACTTCCAGATAATGATCCGGGGTGCCTCATTGTCCCATTTGACTTTGAACATAGAAGACATCATGGCCAATGCGTCTGCTAACTGATTTTCCTCTCTTGGGAAGTGTTCAAAAGTTATCTCTTCGAAGTGGGGAAGCAATGTCAATACATACTCCTTGTAAGGAATAAGATTTGGGTGTTTCGTATCCCACTCGCCTTTGACCTGATTGATCACGAGAGCAGAATCTCCGAAGACACTCAGAAACTTGATCCTTAAGTCAATTGCAGCTTGAAGACCCATGATACATGCCTCATACTCTGCCATGTTGTTGGTGCAGTTGAAACATAGCCGGGCAGTGAGTGGAGTATGAGTGCCTTTAGGGGATATGATCACAGCGCCGATACCATTACCCAAAGTGTTCGAGGCTCCGTCAAAGTGCATAGACCAATGGGATCCTTCCTCAGGTCCTTCATCCGGTCCAGGTACTTCACAATCAGTCACTACCATGATATCCTCGTATGGAAATTCAAAGTTCATCGACTGGTAATCGTCCACTGCTTGGTGCGCCAAATGGTCTGCCAATACACTTCCCTTGATTGCTTTTTGAGTTGTGTACTGGATGTCATATTCCGTCAAGATCATCTGCCATCTTGCTATTCTTCCAGACAGAGCAGGCTTTTCGAATATGTACTTGATTGGATCCATTTTTGAAATCAACAGAGTAGTGTGAGTCAACATATACTGTCTCAGCCGGCGAGCAGCCCATACCAAAGCGCAGCAAGTTTTCTCGAGCAGTGAGTACCGGGTCTCACAGTCGGTAAACTTTTTGCTAAGGTAATAAATAGCGTGCTCTTTTCGGCCAGACTCATCATGCTGCCCCAGCACACACCCCATTGAGTTGTCAAGTACTGTCAAGTATAAGATTAGAGGTCTCTCTTCAACCGGAGGCATAAGGATGGGTGGTTCTTGGAGATATTCTTTGATCTTTTCGAAGGCGGCCTGACATTCATCGTTCCAACGTACTACTTGATCTTTCTTCAGCAGCTTGAAGATTGGTTCACAGGTAGCAGTTAGATGCGAGATGAATCGGGCAATATAGTTCAACCGTCCTAGAAAGCCTCTGACTTCCTTCTCTGTCTTGGGAGTTGGCATCTCTTGTATGGCTTTTACTTTAGCAGGGTCCACTTGAATGCCTTTGTCGCTCACGATGAAACCTAGCAGTTTTCCAGATCTTACCTCGAAGGTGCACTTGTTTGGGTTCAACCTCAGCTTGTACAACTTCAGACGGTCAAACAACTTTCGTAGGTGGTAAAGGTGTTCCTCCTCAGTTTGGGACCTTGCAATCATATCATCGACGTATACTTCTATCTCGTGATGGATCATATCATGAAATAAAGCAACCATGGCACGTTGGTAGGTTGCCCCAGCATTTTTCAACCCAAAAGGCATGACCTTGTAGCAAAAGGTGCCCCACTGAGTAACAAAAGTGGTCTTCTCCATGTCTTCAGGAGCCATCATGATCTGATTATAACCGGAGAAGCCGTCCATGAAGGAGAAAACTTTATGCTGAGCAGTGTTATCAACCAGAACGTCGATATGAGGCAGATGGAAATCATCCTTGGGGCTGGCCCTGTTCAAATCCCTGTAATCAACACACATTCGGACCTTACCATCCTTTTTCGGCACTGGAACCACGTTGGCAATCCACTGAGGGTAAGAAGTCACTGCTAGAAACCCGACATCAAATTGTTTCATAACCTCGGCTTTGATTTTCTCGAACATTTCTGGACGCATGCGGCGAACCTTCTGTTTAACCGGAGGGCAGTCTTCCTTGGTAGGCAGGTGATGAACCACAATGTCGGTATCCAACCCAGGCATGTCTTCGTAAGACCAAGCAAAGATTTCCACATATTCATGCAACATCTGAATCAACCGTTGCTTCACACTGAGCCCTAGATTGGCACCAATCTTGACTTCCTTTCTGTCTGTCTCAGTACCCAGATTTACCGTTTCCACTGGCTCTTCATGTGGCTGAATGGCCCTCTCTTCCTGGAGTAGCAGTCTTGCAAGTTCACCAGGCACTTCACAATCGTCTTCACCTTCGTCTTCAGCTAAGTTGATCGGATTTTCGAAGTCATAACTGGCAGTAGCAGAGTCGTTACCAGTGAGATCCAGAGTGGATTGGAACCTGTATAGGTGAGTGTGTGTAAATATAGCTGTTTTGCAATATATAATAAAGAAATAAAAGGAGCGCAAGATTTTGAAATGCAACAAACATCCAATGTTTTGATTAATGATATATGAAAATGACATACAAAAGCCCTCACAAATGAAACCGCGGTGCCCCGGGTAGGACACCGAGCCATAAAAGTTTCAACATATTGTTTGTTACAAATTGAAAACAAAAGAGTTCATTACTGAGTGACAAAAGTAATAGGTGTGAAGTCTTTGGCAGTCCAGTTGCTTGGTCCACTGTCGGTTGTTGGGTAGATCCAACTGTCGAATTCAGATTCCTCCACGTCGTCCTTAATAGCACTCACTCCCGGGTTATTGATGAACACAGGAGGTCTTCCAATTCTTGCCTTACGAACAGCCCTCTGAGCTTCTGTAGTGAAACCCAAGCCAAACTTGTCGGTCTTTGGAGTGAAATCAGGAAGTCGGCCCCAATTTGCACACTCACCCTTCTCAATCACAACCCGGGCATCCTTTAAGGAAGCCATTTTCAAAGGAGGGTCTTTAATCACAGTTTCAGCTGATGCCAGTGTCTGAGGCACCTCTTCAAAGTGCTGGAATGGAGTCTCAATGAATTCCCCATCCATTTCTATGTACCGGAACGAGTTTAGGTGGCTGACCATATATTCTTCCTCCCCCTGAACTGTCACAATCTTTCCTCTGACTGGGTACTTAAGCTTCTGATGTAGTGTGGAGGTCACAGCTCCAGCCTTGTGGATCCATGGACGACCCAGCAAACAAGAGTAGGATGGACGGATGTCCATCACATAGAAAGTTGAATCAAAAACTTGAGAACCAACCCTGATTGGAATGTCAACTTCACCATGTACCATCCTTTTCGAACCGTCAAAGGCTCGGACAACAATGTTACTGGGCTTGAGCTCCAGACCCTCACAATCCAACCTGTTTAGGGCCTTCTTGGGCAATACATTCAAAGAAGAACCGGTGTCTACCAACACATGGGCAAGAGTAGTGCCCCTGCATTCAATGGAGACATGCAGGGCGTCGTTATGGTTCTTTCCTTTGGCAGTCAGATCAGCGTCAGAGAAGCCCAAACCATTATCGGCAGTCAAGTTGGCCACACAATCAGTAAATTGATCAGCAGATGTTTCTTGTGGCACATGGGCCGTCTTCAGGAAGGAGATCAGAGCCTTGGCGTGGGCCTCTGAACACAACAACAGTGATAGCATAGAAATCTTTGATGGGGTGTGCCCCAGCTGCTCAACTACGTTGAAATCACTTTTCTTGATAATCTTGAGGATCTCTTCCATCTCTTGCTGGGAAGCTTCAACAGTGGTTGTCTTCGGTGCCTCCGTCAGGGTAGGCAAATCAGTAGCAATCCCTTTGCCCCGAGCGTCAGATGACTCGGCAGCAGGGGTAGAAACAGGAACTTGATTAGGAAGGGGAACAGGCACACTTGCAGGTGTGATGATAAGAGGTTTCTGAATAGCTGGTGGCGCAATATCTGGTGAGAACAGCCTACCACTGCGAGTAATTTTGGCAGGCCCGGTGATGTTACTGACGCCGGTACTTGTATCAAACTCTTGCTTAACTCCAAGCACATAAACATCTGCCCCATAGTGCCAAGGGACAGCTTTGTCGGATGTATAGGGGAGGGGCCCCGGAACAGTAATGATGATAGGAGCAATCTTCTGAGTGGACATGATTTTGACAAGCTTCTTTGAAGGAGCCTTAGGAGGTTTGTTGAAAATAGTGACGATAGAAACTTCTTCAGTAGGGACAGCAGGAACAACAATCTTCTCGAACAAGATCTCTTTGCTATCCATCAGGCTTTGGATACCTGATTTCAGCAAGGGACAACCAACAGGTGAAACAGCACAAAGAAGGCAACCTTTGCTACATCCCAGAAATAAACCGGATAGCAACAGGTTCCTCTTGACAGTCAACAACGGAGTAACAATATCTTCCACAGAGGCTACATACCGGTCTTCTTCCACAACATTCACTCCATGCTAGGGCATGGGAGCAGTTACAACATTGGGCCTTTCGGGCGCCTCAAACTGTATTTCTTTAGCATCAATAAGGTCTTGAACCTTATTCCTCAGAGCCCGACAATCGTCCGTAGTATGCCCCGGGATATCAGAGTGATAAGTGCAACGGGCGTTGGGGTTGTACTTCGGAGAAGCTGTGTTCACTACCTTTGGAGCTTCTTTGACAGTTACCAGATTGGTTGACAGTAGTTGCGGCAAAATCTGAGACAGGGTCATATTGAGCCGAGTGTACTGCCTTTTGGGTCTCTCACCCCTTGGCTGGTTAAACTGGTGAGGAGCAGCAACAGGCTTTGAAATTACCAATGCATTGACAGCTTGGCGGCGTTCCGGCTTAATTTGTCTTCTGGGACCATAAACAGCACTGGCTTCCTTCTTGAAGGGCTTCTTTTCAGTACTCGAAGAGGCACCTTTTTGTATCTTCCCCGACTTGATACCAGCTTCTGTTCTCTCACCAGTCAAGATCAGATCTGTAAACCCAGCAAAAGAATTTCCAATCAGATGGTTGAAGAACGGACCAGACAGGGTCCCCAGGAACATGTCAACAAGTTCACGGTCAATCAGTGGTGGCTGCACCCTGCCAGCCAGGTCCCTCCACTTTTGCGCATACTCCTTGAATCCTTCACCCGTCCCCAGTGACATACCCTGAAGTTGGGTACGCGTGGGAGCGAGGTCAGAATTATACTGATACTGTTTATAAAATGCAGTAGCCAAGTCCTCCCAGTTTCGGATACTGGCTCCATCCAGCTGATAGAACCACTCGAGTTGAGCCCCTAAAAGGCTATCCTGAAAGAAATGGATCCACAGGTTCTTGTCTACAGTGTAAGGTTGGATCTTCCTTACATATGATCTGAGATGCATCTTCGGACATGATAGCCCGTCATATCTTGCAAAAACTGGCACTTTGAACTTCGGGGGGATCACGATTCCAGCAACTAATCCCAAATCTTCGAAATCTAAGCCGGGAACTCTCTGCAGCTCCATAGCTGCCAACCTGTCTTCCAAGCCTTTGTACTTATCATCGGCGGGCGGGTATTGTTGCTCAGAGTAGTCTTCGTCCTCTTCAGCCTCTCCTTCTTCAGCTTCAGATTCGGAAGGTACCGCAGCCGCATTCCCTTTACTGGTTCCCTCCTCAGAAGTAGGGGGAAACTCAAGAACTCTTCTGGCTTCACCCTCAAACCTTCTTCCTAAGGTAGCCACCCCGATTCTTTTCTTCTTCTTTTTCACTTGCTCTTTGTTCCCCAACAGGGCCTTTAGATCCTCCTGACCCTTAGCCAAGGTCATCAGGAGATGTTGAAACTGTGAATTCTGAGACTGCAAGTCCTTGATCGTCTGTTCGAGATCCATCTTACTGAAATAAACAGCAGAAAGATAAGGAAACCTGGTGTGGAGACCTGCTTATGCGCATGATGAATGATATGCTTATGTATGCAATGCATTCAAGGATTTAGCAAATTCAAAATTGTTGCAAACAAAAAGAACGCACGTCATATTAATAAGAAGAAATTTGTCAGTACATAAATGCCCCATGGGCCAAATATTACAAAAACTTCTCAAGGTAAAAAGACGTTGCGCATCCTCTTTGGTGCGATGCAGGTGTTAAGGGTCTCTTCCTCATGGAGTCGGCGGGTAAGCTCCAAAACCTTCTTCTCACTGGCGTAGAAGCTGGCTTCAAAAGTGTTCCGTTCCTCCTTGAGTTGGATCCAACTCTTCTGCATCTCCTCCCACGATGTAGGCATGTCAGGATATAGGATGGTGTAGGGAACCTCTCCTTCCTTAACGGGATCTTTAATCACAGGGAGAACATGAGGGTAAGGCATCATTAGACTCTGGGCTCGGGTTCGTACCCACTTGAGATAAGGCTCAAGAGGGATGGAGTTCTTGTGCCCCAAAGTCTTACTGTCTACCTTGTTAGGCATCCTCCAAGCTCTGATGAACCTTTGGCGAAGTCCTTGCGCATCGTTGTCGAAGTCAAAAACTAGGTCAGGAATCAACATGTCGTGAGGGCCATCCCTCCGTGCATAACCAAATTGTCTCAAAGCTAGACAAGGGTTGTAGGTAATGCCTCCTCTAATGCCAAGCAATTGAACATTAGGGAACTCTCTACAACGATCGACGATGATGACATTTTCTCTGGACCGAGAACACCAATGTACATCAGAGTGAGTGAGGGTCATCAACCGTTGTGACCACCTTAAGCCTTGGTCATTCTTCAAAACAGATTGTGGAAGGTGCGAAATAAACCACCTTGCAAGGAGAGGAGTACAGCACATGAGAACACCCCTCTTTCTCATTGTTCGTGTGTAAAATGAGTGAAGAATGTCCCCAAGCAATGTTGGTATTGGATTTCTGGATAAGAAGATTTTGACGGCGTTGACATCTACAAGCTGGTCAGGATTTGGGAACAAGACCAACCCATAAATGAGGAGTGCCAAAATTTCTTCAAAGGCTTGTAGATCCAATGAATTCCAACACTCTTGTGCCTTCTCAAACAAGAATTTTGCTAAGAAGCCTTTGACACCGCTTCTAGTTTCCCAATGCCCCTTGATGTCAGATGGTTGCAAGTGTAGTGCTTGAGCAACATCTTCAGGCTTTGGTTCTTTTTCAGAAGTTGAGAAAATTCCTCCAAAGTGGGCACCAATTGATAGTCGGGGAAAGTGAAACAGTGGTGAAGGGGGTCAAAGAACTGGAACAACACCTTTACCATGTCCTCTTCAATGTTGGTGTTGACTAAGCTGAGCAGTCTACCATGTCTTTCACTGAAGGGAGAGCTTTCCAGAATTCTGGATGTGAGCTCCTTGAGTTGAGGAGGGATTCTCACAAGGTTGACTTGGATAGTTTTCCTGCGAAGAATTTCCATGACCTACAAAACAAGAACAAAGATGAAGATCTAAACCCTTGAAATGGTTAGTGAATGCATATGATGATGTATGATGTTCATGATGTATGCACAAAACATATGTACAAGCAATTCACACAAAACCCTAGTTTCAGGCTTGCATGAGGTTTCATAGGTAAGTACCCTCTTGAGTGTAGTTGGCTTAAAAACCTGCCCTATAAATAGTAACCGGGTTCTAAGGAGCTCAATATCACTGGATTGTTTTCATTGTTTATTGTTTTGGTTTAGCCACTTAACTAGCGACCAAAATATTCCAAGAAAACAACCCTCAATGAGTGTAGTATCGAGTATCTACCAACTTCGGACTACACCAAAGCCGGTCATCTCACTACCCCTAATGAAAGGCCAAGATGGTCAAGTAAGGTTCTAGGTCATTAGTGCTTAGTGACATCACTCAGCGGCCTCGTACTCTCCTTGATTGAACTCAAGGGTTACCGATACTCACAAATATGTCGCACTAATATAGCTATTGCTTCAACCGTGTCGGTATACCCCGCACAGTTTCCACAACGTATTGCTATCTATGAAAGTTTCCCCAAATCCGGGTGTAGGATTTCAAACCCAAACAAGAGAGCCAAGATATAAAGCAATCAAAGCAAACAATTAGTCATGCAAGAGGGTGATCTAAGCCCTAAGGTTACTCCACTTTAAAATTCTCCCCCGCAGAGTCGCCAGTTCTGTGATACGGTGGGAGAACTGACTTGGGTTTTGCGTTTGTTTTCGCAAATGTTTCGGTTGAGCAAGAGTCGCCACCGACTTTTTATTTTATCCTAAGGAAAGGTTAAAAAGCACAGCAAAAACCTTTGAGATGTTTTCTTGGGTTCGGGGAGTAGATTATAGAAAGGGAAGGTATTAGCACCCTTTCTATCCATGGTTACCCATGGGCTCTTAGTTACTTGCTTAGATCACTTGCCTTGCACTTTCAATTGTTTGAAATGGTGCTTTGTGTGTGGGTTTTGAAAATGTTTTGAAAAGAGGCCAATGTGGTGGCAACCTTTGTAATGACCCATGTTTGGATGTATACAAAGGTGTACTTATCTTTTGAAAAGTTTTCAATGTTTTTGAAAGTGTGTTGTGATGTGTGGTTTTGAAAAATAGGCAAGTGTTTTTGTTTTGCAAGTTGATTCAAGTAACTAAGAGTTTTGTTTACCCCTAAATTTACTCAAAGGTTTTCTCTATGTTTTAACCCTTTTAACAATTTTGTTCCACCATTGTATTTGGTGGACAATCTTGTGTTAGGATGTGAACGGGACGGGCGCGGGTCATCGTTTAGACCATGATTGCAATGGTGCCAAGTATCTTTGGGCAATTTTTCCTTTAAGGGACTTGATCATTTTTAGGCAACTTTCGAAAGCGTCATCGAGGGACTATGATCATTTGAATTTGTTTTGTTTTGCCAAAGATACCTAACATGCAACATGGCCCATTATTGAAGGCAACAAGTGGAGTAACCCTAGGGGTGCAAGTGTGATTGGTGTTGTCCATTTTCATGCTTTGTTATCTTTGAATTAAGTCAAGCTATTTGTTTGGTTGATTTTTGCATACAAACCCTAAGTCTATCATGGCATATTTAGAAAGCTTTTAAATGCGAAATTTAAAGTCCTAAACTATTACAACATAATTATGGGATGGGGGGTACAAATGTTCGAATGGGGATATTTAGCAAGAAATTTAAATCTAACTATTACATCCAAATTGAAATTTTACAAGGTATTTAATTGTACAATAATTAAATAAAATAAAATAAATATGCAAGATGCAAAAAATGATTTTTATATGTATGTAAAAAGTATTTTTTATGTGTCAAATAAACAAAAATAAAAAGGTTAATTTTTTGGGTTTTTTATGTTTTTAGGGCAAAACCCTAGTTTGCTAAATAAAATGTATTAATTATTTATTATATACAACATTTATTAATTATGTACAAAAAATAAATAAAAAGAAAGTATATTGTAAAAAAAAGTATTTTTGAGGTTAAATATTAATAAAAATAAAAAATGTATTATTTTTGTATTTTTTCCTAAATATTTTAATAAATATATAAGTATTTATAATATTTACTAAATATATTAAATATGTACAAAAATAACAATATTTATTATTTACAAAAAAAAGTATATTTTTTATAAAATGTTTTCAAAAGATAATAAAATAAAATTAGAAAACAAAATGTTTTTGTATTATTTTTTAATATTTTAAACAAAATATTATGTATATTTATTTACATATAGAACTAAATGAAACAAATAAATACCTAAAAAATACAAAAAGAAGGTGAAAAATATTTTTTAATGTTTTTTATATCTTAACAAAAAATAAGAAGTCAGAAACAAAAAGAAAAAGTCAAAAAATGATAAAAATAAACACAATGGGCCAAGGGGGTATATGTGAAATAAAGTGGTGCAAAAAGGAAAACAAAACTCAGGCCCAGCCCAAGTCTATCTTCTTCAACCTCCAGCCAGTTTGTTTCAAAAAATGCGCGTTTCTCATGCTGATTCAAACATCCTGATTCTTGGACTTTCAAGCAAAACTTATAACACAAAAAATGTCAAGCATCAAATCACGAATCCATACATACCAAGAACTTGATCTAACTCTCAGAAATGAGAGAGAATTTCTTCTCCCCCAATTCCTGACCTAGTTTTTTTTCAATTTTCAGATTCAAAATACTCTTAGCACACACAATATAAATGAAAAGTAACTATATGTATGGCTTCAGGGCTATGATTAGAACATGTTTTCTTCACAAACTTAAACCTAACTATGCCTGGATAGAGAGATAGAAGTTCAAAAACTTACCTGTTCAGCTTGGTTCGTGTATGACCATGGAGGTGCTTTCAATGCAATGTGAGGAATGGTATAGCTTGCTTGAGGTCCAGGGATGCTTCTCCAATGCTTGGTGTGCTTTGAATCTTGTTGTATCAAGCTACAGAAGTCAACCTGCAAGAGAGAAAAGTGAAAATGGCAAATGATGTTAGGGATGTTACAGTTCGTGTCCAATGCTTGGGATAGTTTGTATAGGTGGTAGGGAGTGTGTATGAACTGGTTTTGGCCAAGGCGCACGAGTGGATTGAGTTGTGGACCTCAATCTGCAGCAGGTGCCCTGTTTTGTGCAGCAAAGTGGTGTTTTTGTGTTTGGGGAGGTGTTGAAGGTAGTTGGCTCGTGTTTTAGGTCAGGCTTGATGTTTGGAATGTGTTCAACAAGTTTGCTTAGGCTTGTGTTGACAGGAATGTGAGTTGTTGTTAGTTATGCCCAGTTTCTTCTAATGTAAGAAAAAGTTGTCAAGTTGGTTTACAAGCTTATGCAGGCCCCCTAAACATGCTGCTTCAATCCCTCTTGATCAGTGTGATTAGTTCCTGAACTTGTGCCTAGAAGATATGCATTGTACCTCTTGGATTGTAAACTTGACATAAAGTGTAACTTTACAAGAATAGATAAAATGTTTTTTCTAATTATGGACTAATCCTTCATGTAATGACCAAATGTATAGAATAACATCTTGGCACAATGGTTTGGCATTTAATTATTGAGTGTAAATGAGATTAAAGGCCTGCAACTAGCTTGAACCATGCTGATTTCAAAAATGCATAGTGTATGAACATGAAAATGGCTCATGAACAAAGTGACTTTTGCCCATATTGACAAATTCGATTCTCCTTAACCACAAGGGTGTTTGAGAAGTTCTTGAACATTTTGGAAAGCTTGGAATGTGTACTACAATCCAGCTTTGTAAAGCAAGTTGAAATTCCAAGTGGAAGCATGTGAAAAGTGGCCATGAAGTTAGGCAAAAATCCTGCCTAGAATAGGTCAAAATTTTTCTAAGTTAAGAATGTTTTGCAACCTTGTTCCAAAAATCATAACTTGAGCTACAAGCTTCTTTTGAGGAAACTTTGTGAATCAAATTTGTAGATTTTGCAATGGACTACAACTTTCATGTTTTGAATTTTGCTTGAATCCAAATGTATCTTGATGAAAAGATGGGACAAAGTTAGGAAAAAATTAGGAATTTTCATAACTTAGAAAAATTCTAAGTTATGAAATTTCTTCATTTCAAATCCTAATTTGTGATTTTTGATTTCTTGATGAACAAGTTTCATAATTTGGCATGTTTTGATGAAAAATGAATCTTGACACTTGATTTTGACCAAAAAGTCAAAGTTTGACTTTTCAGTATACAGTCAAATTTGGCTCAGTTGACTGGAAAATTCATCTGTCAATCTTGTGCATTTGGGATCTTTTGAACTTGTTGAACATGTAAAGACAATGCCATTGGGTCCTTGAGTCCATATGTGAGCTTGGTTTGCCATTGGCTAGGTCAAACAGTCAAAAATTGCCTTTGTGCAGTCAAAACCCTAAAAATGACCATTTTGCCCTTTTGGTGATCTGATCAAATTTCTTGTGGAATTGTGATCCAAACTTGATCAAATGGTACATATGAGTTCATAATGTTGATGTGGGTCAAATTTCATGAGGTTTGACTGTCAATTGACCACAATTGACTTTTTCCCCAATACAGCTGATTTCTAGGTCAACTGTCCCATTGACTGGGCAAAGATTGGAATCAAGGCTTGAAACTTGGTATGGATAAACTTGTGAGTCCAACATGAAGCATGAAATTCACTTTGGGCCTTTTGGGTCAAAACATCTTTGTGCAAACACAAACCCTAATTTGGGTCAACAGTGCAAGGAGGAGTCTTGAGCAGAGCAAACCCTAGCTTGATCTTGAGCTCCAAGGGTCTTGTGATGAGAAAATGTTGAGGAAATGGGAGGACAAATTTTGGGGTACAACAGAAGGCAACATCGAGGGTCATCGAGGGACTACGATCTTTGTTTATTGAAGGGGCATTTGCTAGAGTGTCTCATACTCGAGGGACATGATTGCATTTTCCGAGGCAACAAGCGAGGTTACCCTAGAGGTGCAAGGGTGAGTTGTGTATTTATTTTCATGCATATTTCTTGTATTAGGTCATCTAGCGATTGATTTTGAATCTTCTCATACAAACCATAATTACTATACAATATATTGAAAGCGATAAATTGCGGGAATTTAAAGTCTAAGTTATTACAAATAAGTATCCAGGGATGGGGGTACAAATGTTTACAAATGGGGATGAGTCTTATCAGAATAATAATGTCCAAGTATATATTACAACCAAATTGAACTGTCGCATTTTCAATGTAAAATTATAACACAATATAAGATAATGAAAATCAAAGAAATATGAGATGCGTGTACTTATTTACAAATGAACAAATAAAAATTTAACCTAATTAAAGACTTAAGTATTTATTATTATTTTTTTGTGAAGAAAAAGTTTTTTAAAGAAAGAAAGTAATTTGAATTAATGCCTCCATCATTTTTGTATTTATTAAATGAAAACAAACATTTAAAGAAAATTATATTGAGAAAAAATCAAAATGAAAATTAAGTTATTAATTGTTTCTTAATATTAACAAAAAAAGAAATCATTTAGAAAGAAAATAAATGAAAGAGTGTTAGTTTAAAGAAAGAAAAAGAGTTTAAATAAAAAAAAATGGGCTTAAGCATATGTTTTTAGATGGCCCAAAAGAGGAACAAAATGGCCAGAAGTGGGGAAAAAGGGGGGGGGGGGGCGTGCTAGGAAATGTTTGGGCTTAGCATAGTCGTTTGGGGCGAAGGCCCATCTGATGTTGAACAACATTTTAGGGTTTGCGTTTCACGTATTCAGAACTAGGGTTTTCAGTTTTGAGTTAACGGTGCCGCTTTCTTCTTCGTCCTCTCATCTTCTCTCTCGGGCGAAGCTTTGACTCTTCCTCCAATCTCCAAGCTGCTAGAGCGCTGCTTTCATCCTCTCCTCTCCACGACGGCGCAAAGCGATGGTTCGAAATGTATATTTTTTGTCTTGTTCTGGACGCGTTTTTTACAGTTTAGGTTTGTGATTCTTGTACGTTTTATTGTTTGCATGCTTTGATTTTTTGATGCTTCATGCGTGAGATGTAGAAAAATTGAGGGAAAAGAAAACCAATACCTTGGTGCTTCGTTTCTGGAGAATGGATGGAAGGAGAGGACTTGGAATGGTGGTGCTCTTGGTGGCTAGGCGGAGGAGGGCGTGACGGCTGCTCGCTTCTGGTATTTCTGTATTTATGTTGTTTGATGATGACAAGCTTTCGCTTCTGAAAACCTATTTGTTCTTGCTTGCTTCTTTGTTTGTTGATGACGATGAAACTCTGAAATTTGCTTCTTTAGCTTCTAAAACTCTCCCTTCCTTTTGGCCATTGATGCTTGATGATGATGAACTTGTTTGTTCTTTGGGTGTTGGATATTAATGATGGTGAAACTGAAATTTGCTTGTCTTTGTTGGCTACTGATTCGTTGATGATGAAGCTATATTCTGAAACCTTTTGTTTTACTTCTAAAACTCTTCCTTTCTTTGTGGACCCTGTTTATTTGATGATGAATATATGTATTCTGGAAAAAAAAAGCTATTTGTTGTTGTTCTTCATGTTGTTTGAAACTTGTTGGTGAACACAACCTAGAACTTGTTGCTTGTTCTTCTTTTTGATATTGATGATGAAGGTATATTCTGAGATATTGCTTGTTGTTAGCTTTTGTATGAGCAAGCAGGCTTATTGCAGTTTTGGTGTTTTGGAAGCAGTTTGTTGAGCTTTGAATAAGTTTTTGTTTTGAAGCTGGCTTGTTGATTGCTTGAGTAAGTTTTGGTTTTGAGCTCGCTTGTTGATTGCTTGAGTATGGTAAACAGGTTTGTTCGGTTTGCTTGAAAAGCAGTTTTTTTTGCAGGTTATGCAGGCAGGTCTGTAGCTTTATAGTTTTGCAGTTTGTAATGCTTTGGCTTTGCAAGTGTTTTGACTTACAGGTTGTTGAGTATTGGGAAGGCAGGCTTGCTGTTTTGTGAGGCATGCCTTGGGTGTTTGTTGGGCTTGCTTGATGCAGTTTAAGCAGGTTTTGCTGTGTTATGCAGGTTTTAGTGTTTGGTAAGGCAGTTTTGCAGGTTTGAACAGGTTTTAGTTTTGGAGACAGTTTTGCAGGTTTGCACTTTGTTTGTGTTTTGGGTTTGGAAGCAGGCTTGCTTCTGGTGTTTGAGATGCAGGTTTATAACTTGCAGTATTGGTTGTATTGAGAAGGCAAGCTTGCTATTTTGTGAGGCAGGCTTGCTTGAGTTTGGAGTTTTTTTGAGATTATGCAGTTTTTTGCTCTATCTCTCTTCTGCTGGACTGCTATACATTCTTGCTCTTTTATATCTTTTTATTTTCTTACTGCCTTTTACAGCCTGCCAAAACTGCAAACCTTTTCTGGTTCTCTCTTTCTCTCTCCATAAAAGCACTTTTAATTGCTTATTATATTATTCTGAAAAGCTTGTTGGGCCAGAAAATGATGAGAGCTAGGACAAGCTCTTGCTTGTAACTTGGTTCATCTCTGCATTGTTGTACTTGTTTCCATATTTCCCGCATTGTACTTTCTTGGACAACTTTGTGTACTTTTGTTACTTGTATGCTTCTGCATTGCTGTGACAGTTTGGCAACTCAGTTTGCATTTGTAGTTAGCTTGCCATGCTTGCTCATGCTGACTTGGTTGACTAATGCAGTTTGGAATTCAGTTTGCTTTGCCTTCTTTGTGTGCAGCCTTGTGCCTTTGCATTTTGAATAACTTGTATGCTTGCAATTTTATATATTTATTTTTTTCTCTGTGAACCGAGAAGAGAAATCTTCTTGTAATTTGCAGAGAGGAAAATGAAACCTGATGAACATAGCATTTCTGATTCCGGCCAACAAGCTTTAATGATGATTTTTTATTTATCTGCTTAAAAATGCTTTTCAGTTAATTGCATTGATTTCTTTTTCTTCTGTTCTTTGCAGGTAAGTACCAGTTGAATAATGGAGGACGCAGTAAAGGTCAAAGACTTCAAGAGATTTAGGCTTTAGATTTATTTTATTTTCTTTTCATTTATTGTAAACAAATATTATTGTAAATATCGTAAATTGTAAATTTACAATATTCGAATAAAATTTGTAACAACATTTGAAATAAATAAAAAAAGTCTTTGTCAAATATCTTCCAACTTTTCCTTGTATTGTCCATTTAATTTATTTACGACTCTTAAATTAAAATAACTGGAAATGTATTCCAATAACTTTAATCTAGATGAAATAAATAAAAAACAAACTTGCCGTCTCGCAACCTTGCATTAATCACAATACGCCTGGTATTCCAATTAACATATGTGTTGTACAGTTAAACAAACGAGCATTCTATAAACCTTTCACTCCACTGATCAAGCAAATGCCTTAAGGTTCCAAACAAAAGTCTCAGCTTCTATCCCAGATATTTAGGTTTTTGAGAAACAACCAGTAACTTTGAACAAGCGTAAAAATAATGTAACAGTCAACTGAATTTATGAGGATTCAGTTTCTTCTGAGAAATGCGAGCGCAAACCCTAATCCTGGATTACTGCCAAAGAAAGATCTGTCTGATCGATTATTGAGTCAACCTTAACAAATCAGAGAAAACCCTAATTCTGGATTACTGCCAAAGAAAGGTCTGCTTGATCAATTCCTGAGCCAATCTCAACACAATCAGTGGGAACCCTAATTCTGGATTTACTGATAAAGAAAAGTCTATTTGACCGATTCTTGAGCCAATCTTGAAAAATCAGGGAAAACCCTGAAGTTGTGATTTCTTGTGAAAAATGGAGGGCAAATTTTGGGGTACAACAATGTGCATATGACCTGGCATGCTATTGCTTGGCTGATGTAAATCCATGCATTTCCATGTAGCTTTGGCACAAATCATGATTATGTCTTTAGCTCCTTATATCTCTCTCCATGGTGCATGAATTATAACAAAGTTTGAATCAAAAATGGAGAGGGCATTACATACTCCAACATTTATGTCCAAAAATTTTCAAAACAAAGATTGAATCAATGAGATAATTGGCTATAAATGCATGCTCATGAATTTTTTGATGAAATGTCAAGCCTGACTGGGAATTCCATGCGTACGTGACATGCCTTGTGTTGTGCAAAAATTTAGCTTGCATGATACCTTTTTCCCATGATTATATCTCAAAATATAGGAGTTATTTTGAGAAACTTCTTGAAGCAAAGTTGTTCCTCACATTTAGGGCTTGATCTTTGATGTTCAACATTTTTCCAAATAATGAAAAATTCAAATATAAAAATGATGATGAATGTGTGCCCATGAACTATTTGATGAAATGCCAAGCCTGGCGCGTGCGTGACAAGCCTGATGCTGGGCAAGATGACAACTTGAAGCTCCAAATCCTAAGCATCATATCTCTTTCTACACTTGACCATTTGAGATGATTCTTGAACCAAAAATGAAGAGCACACTTCACACTCCAACTTTGATGTTACCAACTTTTTTATTTGAGCTCAAATGGGCATTCAAAATTAAACATGAAGAAGTCAGATTTTTGTGCATATTTGGGAAATTTCACTAAGTGTCAAAAAACTTCCAAGCTCCATAATTTTTTCTCCTATTATTTTTTGGGCTTGAGGCCTCTAATACAAAGTTGAAGAATTTTGTGTCCTCTTTCCAAGCATGTAAATTTTGTACATTTTCAATAAAAATTGAGAAAGTTATGACCAATCAAAGTTCAACACTATGAACACTTAGAAAAAATTCAAAAATTCAAATAACTTCATTGACAAGTTATCTCCAATTCACACTTCAAACTTGATTTTATGCCACCATTGACCATGAAATATGAAAACGGGGACATTGAATTGATAGTTGACCAAAAGTCCCCTTGGTCAAAAGTTGACTTTGGTTGATTTATGACAAAATGACCAATTTACCCCCTTTTGTCAATTGAGTCATTTAAAACCCAAATTGATGATCAAATTTCCAATCATAGATGCTCATGAACATATAGAGAAACATGGAATCAATTATTGCCCAAAAAGCCAGAGATTTCCTTATTAAATTACAAACCCTAGTTTTGATCCTCTGTGTTAGAAGATGGTAAGATACTTGAAATTGTGCCATTACCTACAAGATGACATTCAAATAGACATATACACATATTTTAATGTTATTCAAAAGGATATATGTACAAGATACATAATTCAATGTGCTTAGTGGTCCCTCATGGACACACCTAAAGATCTTGTTGCATTGTGATCGTATGAGATGATAAAGGAATCTTTGGGGGGGAAATTAGGGTACAACAAATGCCCTTATTTAAGTGTCTTCTATCCAGAGATGTGAAGGTTAAAATCTTCGTGTCGACGCGATTGAAGATGCTTAAATATAAAACATGCCCTATTTTTGGCCCTAAGATGTCATGCAATGCTTATGATTATGAATGCAAATGAACAAATCTAAAAGATGACACAAGACACCATTGGGGATGTAGTAAAAAAATAGGGATCAAAAGAAAAAACCCGACCAGGAAAATAAATCACTGGTGAACAAAAGACTAGACTTTATTCGGGTAAAGCCCAAGGAGGAGATAAGGTGCCATCAACTCAAAGATTGAGGAAAGAAGGTAAAGGATAACAGTGATCGTCAGATGACTGTGAACTATCCACTCACTGAGGAGATAGCAAAAAAGTAACATTGACCCATTGGGGAAAGAAGTGGTAAGATGATACCGGTAAATACCAATATCAGGGTAAGTAAAAAAGATTAGCACCAGTACTCACGATTGGAAACAAATGAACTTATTCAGAGTAATGTGAATCTCAACGACGAATTATCTACCATAATGATGAGACTATCATCCATCAGAAAAATATCTCAATGATGAACTATCTCCCATAATGAAGAGACTACCATTCATTGGAGTAAAACCTCAGCAATGAACTATCTCCCATAATGACGAGACTACCGTCCATTGGAGTAACAAATATCAACAATAAACTACCTCCCAAACGAGGCTACCATTCATTGAAGTAACAAATCTTAACAATAAACTACCTCCCATAATGACGAGGCTACCATTCATTGGAGTAACAAATCTCCACAACAAACTACCTCCCATAATGACGAGGCTACCATTCATTGGAGTAAAAAATCTCAACAACAAACTACCTCCCATAATGACGAGGCTACCATTCATTGGATTAACAAATCTCAACAACAAACTACCTCATATAATGATGAGGCTACCATTCATTGGAGTAATAAATCTCAACAACAAACTACCTCCCATAATGACGAGGCTAACATTCATTGGAGTAACAAATCTCAACAATAAACTATCTCCCATAATGATGAAGCTACCATTCATTGGAGTACCAAAATCTGAATCTTTTCTGGGAACTGACAGACTTACTGGGGAAGTACAGGTTGCTCAAATAAAGAGACTTGTCACTTGTTGTTATGAGAAGGAATTGCAATAATGATTTCCTGGGGAAATAAAAAGGACTTCCTGGGGAAATGTCAAAATATTCCTGTTGAGGGGCTAGAGTCTTCACGTGCAAAATAAATGCACATTCTCAAACTAGGGCTCAAAGCTTGTAGAAATCAAAATAATAATGTTTCCAGGGACCACAAATTCAAACCAGAAATAAACCAGAATGAAACAGTCAACCAACATAACACCTCCTGAGAAATAAACTTAAGAGGGAATCACATTCTATCCAAACAAAGAGTTGTACCAGGGAGGCTGAAGCAAAATCCTTCCACGGGGGATAACTCAGTGGGGAAATTGACAGGATATACACTTCTTTCTTATGGTTGACACTCTATTGGAGAGAGGTGTAGTATAACTCTGCAAAACAGGGTAATATGTCAAAAAAGATGAAAATGAGCAATGAATTTTAATTCAGCTATGCATGATTATGTATGAATGTATGAATGTTATCATGTGTATATTGACAAAACAGACACACATCACCGGGAATAACTAGACAAAACTAACTTGGGTAAAGTCAAAACTCGGCTAAATCACATCCAGGATAAAAAATTTATAAGTAAGCACCAAATGAGGAAACAAATTGCCATTTCACGGCTTAACTCAATTGGGAAGGAACATAATCCAAAAATAATCAAATCATAACAATAAATCAGTACAGATACAGGGATGTAACATCCTCCTCCCGGCTTCACCGAGGAATATCACACAGACTTTAATGGGGAAAACAAATGTTTCAATGTATGTACTTGTACTAGGGATTGTGTTGTACCCCAAAATTTTCTCTCTCATTTTCTCAAGTAATCTCTCATAAGATCCCCTTTGGTTCAAGACCACACAAGGTTTGATCAGCTCAAGACACCTCCTCAAGCACTAATGACTCAAATTAGGGTTTGAGTTTGCACGAGGACAAATGGACTTTTAATGCCCCATATGAATTTAATGGATCATTTTGGACCCTCAAGTTTGCTCATGTCAAGTTTCAAGTCTTGGATCACATTTTTGCTCAGTCAATTGATCAGATGACCTAAAATCAGCTATATTGGGGGAAAAGTCAATTGTGGTCAATTTATAGTCAAACTTCATAACTTTTTATCCATATCAACATTATGAACTCATATATGTCATTTGATCAAGTTTGGATCACAATTCCTCAAGAAATTTGATCAGATCATCAAAAGGGCAAAATGGTCAAAATTAGGGTTTTGACTAAGAAGGTGCAATTTTTGACTTTTGACCTAGAAAATGACTTGTTGGTTTAAGACATGACCTCAAGGATTAAAATAATTCATTTTGACCTAATGGCATGGCTCAAAACATTTCTCAAGTTCAATTGATTGACAGTTGAATTTCAGTCAACTGATGAAAAGTCAATTGTACACTAAAAAGTCAAACTTTGACTTTTTGATCAAAATCAAGTTTCAAAGATTACAATTCATCAATACATGTCAAAATATGAAACTTGTTCATCAAGAAATAAAAAATTCAAGATTTCATTTTGAAAAGTCAAAATTTCCAAGACTTAGAATTTTTCTAAGTGTTGGAAAATTCATATTTTCTTCATAACTTTGAGCCAAATTTTCACCATGATGCAAGATGATTCAAAGGAAACTTCCAACATGAAATTTGTAGATCTCATTGATATATAAAACATTGTAGAACATAACTTTTTCTAGAAATTCTTGGATTTCAAGTTATGATTTTGTAAAGACATGTTCATGAAACTTGAAAACGTAGTGAAATTTTGCCCTAGTTTAGGCAGGATTTTAACCTAACTTCATGGAAATTTTTCACATAGTTCCAAGATGAATCTTAAAATTTTTCCAACATAGAGGTTATAGAGGATGTTAAAAGATTTCCAAAATGTCAAGGAACTCATTAATATCATACTTGAGCTAGGAGAATCGAAGGTAAGAAGTTAGGGTTTCAAACTTGAATTACAAGCCATTTCTTGATGAACACATAATCCAATCTCAATGTTAGGCTGTATAATCTTGCTTTGCAGGCCTTATAACTTGTGTATATATCCATCATTAATGGATTACATAAACTTTTGAGCTATAATCCAAGTGGTTTAAGCATTGTCCAATTTAATTTGCCATTTTGGGAAGAAAGTTAACAATGCCATTCTTGAAAAGCAAGCTTTATGCACAAAGTCAATTCTTGAGCCTCTCACTTGTTCCCTCCGATCACACTCCATCTAAAAAGTCATAAGCAGGTTTGTTTAAAGCATAACCACTCTACAATAGCAAGTACAAAGGGCATTGAAACTTGATTTTTCAAGAAAATTACATGTTGAGCTTAAACATGTGATTTGGAATTCTGATCAAATACAAGTCTCAAAACTTGTTGCTTATAAATAAAGGCCCTATTTTCAAGCTAACACACGAGCTTAAGCACCCTGAAACTCTCCCAAACTCCCTCAAATCAGAACTTGCATCAAAACTCCATTGTTGTGCACATTCTGACTTTGAAACCTAAACTCACATTTCCCTCGTGCGTTCTCATTCCAAATCAATCACAAAGATTATATACATCAAATATAGTCCATCTCCATCCCTGTTTCATAACTGTAACTCCATCTTCATCATCTTCCAAACTCAAAAACAGAGCACTGCAAGTTGACTTCTCCAGGCCATTTCAGCCATCCATTGCTCAAGCTAATCATTGCATTAGCTTCCTGGGAACTTGAGGAATCTAACCTGATCATTGCAGCACCTTGAATCAAGCTCATTTGCATTTCACGATTTCCAGTTTTGAAGTATCATTTATGAACTTATATCTTTTCATTTAGTCATTGTTAGGCTTGCATTTGTGAAGATAAAATGTAGACACCATTGCCCTAAAACTGTATATGTCCATAGATTTCATTTATATTGATTGAGCTTAGAGAATTTTAGGTTTGAATTTCTGAAAAAAGTTAGGTCATAATTTGATACTTTTAGAAATTCTCATTCATCTTTGATTTATAGCTTATGATATTTATATGGTTGGATTCGTATGGAAAAATGGAGCAACTTTCATGTTTGCATCTTTCATTTTTGTTGAGAAATGAGCAAGTTACAGGAACCATGGCTGGAGTTTAAAGATGAAGTCATTTTCAGGACTTGACTTGTGTTATGTATTTATTGTTTTGTTTATGTTACCGAATATACAGTCACCCTAGTGGCAAAGGTAGCGCGCGTGTATGGTAAGGGTCATGGGTTCAAGTCCCAGCGCTACCTTTTATTCATTTTTTTCACATTTTCTCCTTTTTTTGTCACAAACAGCAGCGCCTGGGCCTCCATCTTTGGGCCTTGTCATTTTTGCTGACTTCTAACCCCCCTGCCTGCTTTCACACACCTGGCCCAACTTTTTTATAATTTCATTTTTATTTATTTTCTTTTTTCTTTTTTCTTTTATTTTATTTTAGTTTTCTTTATTATTTTTTTATTATTACTATTAATATTATTATTATTATTATTTTTATTAATAAAAAAATCCAAAATATTTTTATTTATTATTTTCACACTTATTTATTTATTTTCTTCATAAAGACAAAAGACAAAAACATTTTCTTCATAATTTTAATTTCTTTTTCTTAATAATAAATTAATAATTAGGTTTAGGTTTAATTATTTTTTCTTTTTTTATTTAAATTAATTTAGAACTTCAGTTTTTATTAGTTAATTAATTTTCATATTATTTTTATTAAGTTAAAACCTTTTCATAAAAAACCCTAAAAATGCTTCAAACTTAATTTTCTTTTCTTATTTAGTTTAGGTTAATTTTATTTAATTTTAATTAATCATCTTTCTTAATTAGGTTAAAACCCTTAACAAAAACCAAACAAAAATCATATCCTTTTCCATTTATTTTCTTGCATTATTTTCTTTTCAATATGGTTGTAATAGATAATTAGGTTTAATTTTCTTGCAATCCCCATTTGTAAATTTGTATACCCCCTCCCCTAATGATGTAATAGCATAGTAATTTTACTTTCTGCAATTTATCGCTTTCATATAAATGTTAGTAATTAGGGTTTGTATGGCAATACTAAAATCAACAATTAGTAAACCCTAATTCAAGATACACAATGCATGTAAATCAAACACACTTGTACACTTGCACCCTTAGGGTAATTCCACTTTGTTGCCTTACAAAAATGGTCATGTTATGCATGTGGGATAACTTAGCAAAAACAAATCAAAAATACAAGATTATAGTCCCTCAATGACGTTATAAATGTTGTCTTTCAAAATGATCTAAGTCCCACAAAGAGAAATGCTAAGACATCCTACAACATTGCTATCATGACTATACGATGATCCATGCCCGTCCCTTTACATCCAAAGATAAGGCTTCTTATCATATTTATGGTAAGATAGAAATATCAAAGGAAGGAAGAAATGAACAAAGACTTTTGAGTAGGTAGATTGTTCATAGTTGTTTGCTCACTTTCAAAACAAACATCCTTGCTTATTTTCAAAACAAACACCAAACACTTTCAAAAACACTTTTAAAACATTTTCCAAACATGAAATATTTTCAAAAGCCCAACACTTTGTATATGTTCTTACGAACGAGAACTATTACAAAGTTTGCCTAAACGAAGGCGCCTTTTCAAAATACTTTTAAAACCACCACAAAGAATATTTTCAAATAAAAGCAAGTGATCTAGCAAGCAACTAAGAGCGCATAGATAACTATGGATGAAAAGGGTTCTAATACCTTCCCTTTTCATAATCTACCCTCCGAACTCAAGAAATAATCTCAAAGGTCTTTCCTGTTATTTTCAGCCTTTCCTTTTGGATAAAAGAAAAGTCAGTGGCGACTCTTGCTAACTGCAACATTTGCGATAAAACGCAAAACACCCAAGTAAGTTCTCCCACCGTATCACAGAACTGGCGACTCTGTTGGGGAAGATATTAAAAGTGGGGTTACCTTAGGGTTATATCACCTTTATTTGCTTTCATTTGTTTGACTTGTTTGCTTTACATTTTGGTTCCTTGTTTGGGCTTGTTCTAATCCTCTACCCGGATTTGGGATACCTTATAGGTAAGTAGCAATACGTTGTGGAAACTGTGCGGGGTATACCGACAAGGTCTAAGCAATAGCTATGTTAGTGTGACACATTTGTGGGTACCGGTAGCCCTTGAATAGTCAAGGAGAATACGGGGCCGCTGTGTGGTATCATGAAGCACTAACTGACTTTAGAACCTTTACTTGACCAACTTGGCCATCAGGAAGTAGTGAGATAGCCGGCTTTGGTGCAGTCCGAAGTTGGTTGATACTCGATACTAAGCTCATTGAGATTGGACTTCTCAGGATATTTCGGTCTCCGTGAAAGAGGCTTACGCTGAAACCATGCCCGACAAGAAAGATCAGTGATATTGAGATACCTTATAACCCGGTTACTATTTCTAGGACAGGTTTGAGCCAACTAAACTTCAAGAGGGTACTTACCTATAAGACTTCATGCAAGCCTAAACCTAAGGACTTATTTGTCTTGTTTGTATATGTTGATTAGTATATAACATCATAAACATCATAACATCATACTCATTCTCACAACCATTTCAAGGATTTTTGGATTTATCTTTGTTCTATTTTGTAGGACATGGCTTCTATCCAGGAAAACCATTCAAGTCAACCTCGTAAGGATTCCTTATCAACTCAAATAGTTAGCATCAAGGGTCCCTGAGAACTCTTCATTCACTGAAAGACACGGTCGCCTCCTAAACTTGGTTCCATCTAGCACTAATGAGAATATGATGAAGGTGCTTTTCCAGTTCTTTGATCCTCTACACCATTGCTTCACTTTCCCCGATTATCAGCTTGTACCTACTATGGAATAATTCTCCCAAATTTTGAGAATTGCAACTCTCAATCAACTACCCTTCAACGGTACGGAAAGAGATCCAAAATCTGAAGAGATTTCCCGAGCACTACACTTGCAATAATCTGATGTCACGACTAATTAGGAAACAAGGAGTGGTGTCAAAGGTTTCTTAGCCAAGTTCTTGTTTGAGAAATCTCAAGATTGTTGGAACTATTTGGACTTACAAGATTTTGAAGAAATCTTGGCCCTTCTCATCTATGGGATGGTTTTGTTTCCAAACCCTGACCAACTCATAGATGTAAATGTTGTTAAAATCTTCATGTCTCACAATCTGGTGCCTAATTTGTTGGGAGATATCCTATATTCTCTCCACACTCGCATTATGAGAAAGAGAGGGGCCCTCATGTGTTGCACTCCTCTCTTGGCAAGATGGTTTATTTCACATCTTCCCCGGTCTGTATTGAAGAACAAGCAAGGTTTGAGGTGGTCTCATGGTTGATGATGCTCAGACATTTGGATATTCATTGGTGTTCTTGATCCTTGGAGAATGTTACTATCATCGACCGATGTAGGGAATTCCCTAATGTCCATTTGCTTGGCATTAGGGGAGGTATCACTTACAACCCTTGCTTAGCCTTACGACAGTTTGGTTACGCCCGAAGGGATGGTCCTCATGAGATGCTCATCCAAGGAGTGGTATTCGATTACAAGAACAACAATCAAAGCTACTGTCAGAGGTTTATACGAGCTTGGAGCATGGTAAGTAAAGTGGATAGTAAGATGCTGGGACACAAGAATTTCATTCCCCTTGAGCCTTACCTTAGGTGGGTACGAGCTCATGCTCAGAAACTTATGATGCCTTATCCCTCCATCTTACCAGTTATCATGGAACCTGTGGTTGAAGGAGATGTCTCATACATTGTCCTCCATCCCGACATGCCTACTTCTCTTGAAGACTTGCAAAAGGGTTGGATTCAGCCGAAGGAAGAACGAGATACCTTCGAAGCTCAATTCTATGCTAATGAGAAAAGAGTCTTGGAGCTTACAAAGAAGATACATGAAGAGAAAAATGTGAACTTATACATTGCGCCAAAGAGGATGCGTTCGGTCTTTTTATCTTATAGATTTATTTTGTAAGCCCAAGAGGCATGTTGTAGTGATTTTGAACTAACTAATAAAATTTGACGTTTGTTCATGCTTTGTCTATACAAATTTAAATTTCATAAATCCTTGAAATAATTTGCATACACATCTTCCATGCATCATGTTGCACCCCAAAATTTTCCCTCCATTTTCACACAAAACATACTCCTAGAGGTCCTTAATTGCTCAAGATTGACTAAGGATTGACCAGACAAATACTCCTCCTAAGACAATGAGCCTCAAACTAGGGTTTTACTCCACATCAATATGTTTGAGTTCCAAGGGTCCTAAATGGTTTCCATTTACCTAATATGTTCTCAAGATCATCCATGCCAAGTTTCATGCCTTGCACAAGAAGTTTGCTCAGTCAACTGCTCAAATGCCTGAAAATCAACTGTACTAGGTCAAAAGTCAACTGTGACCCACATACAGACAAACGTGAATATTTTTGGTCAAAATCAACATTTTGAAGTGACATCCATCATTTGATCAAGGGTTGATCATGATTTATCAAGGAATGCTCCTAATTCATCAAAACTCAAAAGTTGCTAAATTAGGGTTTCTATAGGAAAAGTCAACCAAACTTTGACCAGGCATAACTTTATCATACTTTATCAGAAATACCTCATCCAAGACTAATTTTGAATAGAATCCAATTCCATACAATTCATCTTCATCCGTCAAGTTCAAGAAATGCGCTCATGAAAAGATATAAATTCAGACATTATAGGTCCCTTTCAAAAGTCAACAAAAACACCTTTTGGGTCAAAGCTCCTTACATGAACATGGAAGATCCAATTGAGATGAAACAAAAGAGGTTGCTTAAGGGACATCCTAAGCTTTCTAAAAAATCAAAGAAAACCCTCTTAGGGTCAAAATTGAGAGAGATATTCATTGTCAAAGTTGTCCATTTTTGAAATTTGCACAAAGTCAACAATGCCCAAAATTGCATTTTTTCCACATGGGTTCATCTTTTCAAGATTGAATCTTATCCCTAGCATGGTCCACGACCCATGGGACCCTCCTTGCATCAGTAATTTATTTATCTAATTTATTTTGATTTTGATTTATTTAAAATTCAAATTAAATCAAATTAAATCAAAATAAATAAAATTAATGGAATGAGATTTGTTTTGCATTGAATTATAGATCATGCAAGTTGTCTATAGCCAAGTGAAAATCATGCAAGCTTGAGAATGGGAAGTGTTGTACCCCAAAATTTGCCCTCCCATATTTCTCAAAACATTTCAAGAAAAATTCACAAGTCCAACCCGGCGCGTCATATTCAGGTATTCTTTCGCCAAGATATCTCTGATAACGTATTCTCAAATTCAGGTTCGGCTCAAGCGTCAATTCTTTAAAGAAGGTATCCGAATGTGCGAGTTTTCTTAAAGAAATATGGTGAAAAAGTGTGCTGAAAGTGCAGTTTTTACGCGCTAAAAAATTCATAACTTGAAGATCGTGACTCGTTTTGAACCCGTTCCGGCGGCCAAAATTCCGTCTTGACATTATCTACGTTTTCATCTCTCACGGCTGGAAGCCAATTTCGATCAGAAGGTCTTCAAAAATGTGGATTTATCAAGTATTTTCGTGCAGAAAATTTGTGACAGAAGTTTATTTGCGTCATGTTCAAAAAATCATAACTTGGTCGATTTTCATCGTATCGAGCTGGTTCCGGTGCCAAAATTTCACAAATTGAGTTGGCTACATTTTCACAGAAGGTATTGAGTTCAAACGGTATTCAAAAGGCCTTCGTTTTTTGCTCAGAGTGCGTGACACGCTGAAAATCCTGAATGCTGAATATTATTTCATCTGAGCCGAAACTTCGAAAATTCATAACTCGGTCAATTTTTATCGGATTGGACTCATATTTTTACACAAGGTCCCTGACTTGTAGATCTACAACTTTGCTTCAAAAGTTGAGACCAAATTATGCACCGATCAATACCAGTTTTTTATTGAAGAACGTGTCAGAGTCGACACTGGAGCCCAAAATAAGTTTGTCTGAGCCGAAACTTCAAAAATTCATAACTAATTCACCGTTTATCCGATTGAGTCGATTTTCGGACAGGAGTTAGTTCTCGATGTCGGCTACATTTTGTTTTCACATTTCAACTTCAAAAAATGCACTTAAGTCCCTGCGATTTAGCCTGGAAAGTGACGAATTCAAGTGAATATTGGAGGCCCAATTGCACATTCAAAGCCCATTTTCTTTACCCTAATTTCCACTATATAATCACCTTCTTGTCACACAAAAGAGAAGAAAAAAGAGGGAAGAAAAAAAGAAAGAAAAAACCTTGCCACAACACTGTTGGAATATCAAACTCTTTCAAGAACCCTAAAACCTTGAAATCCTTATTACAAATCCCTCTCTCACTACAAACAAAGTCATCTCAGTTACAAACCAACATCTTATTACTTCTTCAGTAAGGGTAAGGCTGACTTGATCTCCATGATCCAAAGGGCATAAAAGCATTCATGTCACTACTTTTCCAGTAAGGGTAAGGTTGATTTGATCTCCATGATCAAAAGGGTATAATCATTCATACATGCCATATTGTGCCTAAACATTAAATTTCTTCATATATTGGCTTTATTTGCATTTTATGATTTTATTTGATGTGTTTGTGAGATTCAACACTGCAGATTTAGACAGGATCCCAGGCAGGTTCATTAAGGAACGTTGAGGCCAAAAGCCAAATGGCCAAAAGCCAAAAGCCAAATGGCAAGACTAGAAAAACTTATGCATGACACCAATACATGGCGAGGCAGACATTAAGCCAGAGATTAAGGGAACGTTGAAGCCAGAACACAAATGGCCAAAAGCCAATTGGCCAAAGTAGAACAACTTATGCATGAAACTCAATCCAATGGCCAAAGAATGCAGACCACGGTACTCAGGAGTCAATACTTCAAAAAACCTCCCCTTGGGCCAGACACCCCCTATGGTTTGCTCAATTTTTAATTTTTATTTGTTTTTCCTTTTTATTCTTTTAATTGTTTTTAATTGTTTTCTTTTAATTCCATAAAATAATTTTCATAATAAATATAAAATACAGAAAATCAAAAAAAATGTTTATTTTATTAATATTAATTTTACTATTATTATTTTTGTAAATAAACTTTAAACAATTAATTAGATTAATTTAGGTTTCAAAACTTTAATATTTTTCTTAATAAATTAAATATGTAGAAATTAGGTTTTTTTAACTTTTTCATCATTTTTTTTAATAAATAATTCTCTCATCATTATTATTATTATTAATTACTAATTTATTTTGTAAATAAACATGTACATAAATTCTTTAGTAAATCAAGTTAAACTTTAACATTTTTCTCAAATAATTAAAAATAACTTAGAATTAGGGTTTCTTTTAATTTTAATTTTAATTTTCTTATTTCATAAATACAAAAAAAATCTAAAAAACACTTCTTTTATTTCAATAAATAATTAATTAATTTTTAATTTCATTTAATTTCTTTAAAGGGTCCAACGCCCTCGAACGTTCTATTTTTATTTCTTTCGCACATTTATTTTCTTTCAAATATTATGTAATTGCTCAAGCCATGTAACTCGGACATTTTATGTTTCCCGCATTTTATTTCTTTATTTTATGTCAAATCGGGTCCTGGTTTAATTTGGCGATGTGGACCCGCGCCTTTGTAATAGTTTAGGAATTTTATCTTTCCGCAATTTTTTAACTGTTAAATAAATGCATGCAAGAATGAATGGCCTGAAATAAAAACAAACGCTTAGATCACTTTAACATGAACAAGACAAAAATAAACGAATCTGACACACAAATCACACACCACCCCTAGGGTACGCCTCACTGTTGCCTTGCCTCTCGAAAGGTGATCGTCGAGTAGAGGATGTTTTAGTAAGTCCTCATGATCCAGGAACCTGGCATGAGGGTAGCTTCTAAGGTGTCTTCCCATTGCTCTGGTGATCACCATGTCCCGAACCTCGAATTGACCCGAATAACCTCCAACGGTGGTGCTACCTACCTCTCAATGGTGGGATGGCACTACTTTAAAGGACATTTACACAGACGAATTCCTTAGGGTAGGTGGATGACTCGTAGATACTTGCTCTAATTTCAAAACAAATCAAAAACTCTTTTCACACCAACACATTTTCAAAAAGCTTTCGAAAGCATTTTTTCAAACACTCTTGAGGACCGATACAAGAGTCGAACTGGAATTTTCAAAGAAACTTTTTTAAAACCCACAGTTGAAAAGAAAACAAACCATTTTTGAAAACACAAGTGAGCAAGTATCTAAGAGCCCATGGATAACCATGGATAGAAAGGGTGCTAACACCTTCCCTTTCTATAATCTACCTCCCGAACCGAGAGCTATCTCTTTAAGGAATTTTTTTGTGCTTTTGTCCTTTCCATTTGGAGAAAATAAAAGACGGTGGCGACTCTTGCTTCCGCGACATTTCGCGAACCAGCGTTAAACAGTCAGTTCCAGATCCACCGATCACAGAACTGGCGACTCTGCTGGGGACTTAACTTAAAGTGAGGTGTACCTTAGGGTTAGTTCATAACTGTGTTTTCAATTGCTTTCCTTGTTTGCTTTAAATTGTGGGACTGTTTTGGGAGTTCTATAGATCCTAACCCGGATCTAGGGATACCTTCTTAGAAAGTAGCAACAAGGCTGTGAGGGAACTGTGCGGGGTATACCGACATGGTTGAAACAGTCTGCTACGTTGATGTGGCACTTTGGTGTGTACCGGTAACCCTTGAGTTCAGTCAAGGAGAGTACGGGGCCTCCGCGTGGTGTCGTGAAACATCAACAGACCTTAGGAACCTTAATTGAACTCTTTAGGGTAGTGAGATAACAGACTTTGGTGCAGTCCGAGGTTGGTTGATACTCGATACTACACTCAATTGAGGGTTGCTTTCCTGGAATATTTCGGTCGCCAGTTCAGTGGCTAAATCGAAACGATGAACAATGAAAGCAATCCCGTGATATTGGGAACCTTAGAACCCGGTTACTTTGATTAGGACAGGTTGAGCCCACCAACTTCAAGAGGGTAGTACCCCAAACTCCATGCTGGCCTAAACTCTAAGGGTTTCTCTTGTGTGACTTGTGTGCCTTCGTGCTTGACTATTTGCATGCTTGTTGTCTGACACTCGAGCTTCTTGCAGGTTTTGTTTATAGTCCTTAACTAGGACTCATAACAGGGTTTATTGAATTTCCTCCAGGTTCTGTTCATAGTCCTTAACTAGGACTCTTAACAAGGCTTACTAGGCTTCTTGCAGGTTTTGTTTCAGTCCTTAATAGGGGCTTATAACAGGGTTTACTAAGTTTCTTGCAGGTTTTGTTTATAGTCCTTAATTGGGACTCATGACAGGTCTTACTTGAGTTGCTTGCAGGTTTTAGTTTATAGTCCTTAATTAGGACTCATAACATGGTTTACCTACATCACTCCATGCATAGCATGACATCATACCATTGCATACATCCTAACCCATTTCAAGGATCTCAAGGGCTTGCGATGCAGGTCATGATAAATCAAACATCTAGCCAGGGGCAAAGAGGATTTATTTTCCTCTAGCCAAGGGTGTCAGGGGCTATGACCCACTGGATATGGTGAGCCTTTGACCCTTAACGAAGGACTCTCAACAAAATGAAGTTCTTACAATCAAGCTACCGGTTCCAAATGCTAACAAAGTTTCTTTGTTTACCCCGCGAGGTCCTTGAAATCATTGCATGCATGTCATACATCTCATTGCATTGCAGGTATCCCTTTGACAGGTTGCTTACCCCTTCTTCGCTGTTTATTTCAGCCGATCGTCATGAATCCTGAATCATCAGCTGAGCAGTCCATCAAGGACCTCCAGGCTCAGAACGCCCAATTCCAAGGGTTGATAATGAATTTGACCCAGGGGCAGCAAGATCTGAAGGCTTTGCTCTTAAAGAAGGACAAGAAGAAGAAGAGGATTGTTTTGTTCAGCCCTAGACGCAGATCTGGGAATACACCGTAAATTGAAACTGAGAGGACAACTCCATCTGTGGGAAGAAGCAGTCATCAAGAGGAAAGGGTTCCTAGTCCAGTGGTCTCCGACAACGAGACAGATTTTGACGACGAACAATACCCTCCGGCTGAGGACAAATACAAGCAGTTGGAAGACCGTTTGAAGGCTATGGAAATACAACAAGTACCTGGGCTGGATTTCGGAGATCTGGGTTTGTCCACTGGTGTGATCATCCCTCGGAAGTTCAAGGCACCATCATTCACTAAATATGACGGGGCGTCTTGTCCCAAGTTACATCTCAGGTCCTATGTTCGGAAGATTCAGCCATATACGGTGGACAAGAATTTGTGGATCCACTTCTTCCAGGAAAGTCTTTCAGGGACTCACCTCGAATGGTTCTATCAACTAGATGGGACCAAAATTCGTAACTGGGAGGAGTTGGCAGCTGCTTTCTATAAGCAGTACCAGTATAATGCCGACCTTGCTCCCACACGTACCCAACTCCAGGGTATGTCATTGGGGTCAAGTGAAGGTTTCAAGGAGTACGCACAAAGATGGAGAGACCTTGCTGGAAGGGTACAACCACCTCTGACTGACCGCGAGCTCGTCGACATGTTCTTGGGGACCCTGTATGGTCCATTCTTCAACCACCTAATTGGGAATTCTGCTGCTGGGTTTACAGACCTTGTCTTGACTGGGGAGAGAATCGAAGCTGGTATCAAGTCGGGGAAGATTCAAGAAACCGCACCTGCTGATGCTCAGAAAAAGCCCCACAGTGGAAAGAAAGAGTCCAATGCTATACATGGTAAAAAGGGTCGTCATGATGTAGGGGCAATCCAAATTTCTGATCCCACGCCCGTTCAACCAAGAAAGAGCAATAGGCGTAGGATAAAGCATCAGGATAGGAAGTATACTGACATCAACATGTCTTTGTCTCAGGCATTACAGCAATTGCTGAAGGCGAAAATGATCACACTAAAGGATCCTCCTCAAAATCCTGACACTTCCTCTCCCAAGTACAACCCGGGTGTGAGATGTGCCTACCATTCTGACAGTCCTGGACATGACACCGACGACTGTTGGACCTTGAAGAACAAGATCCAGGATTTGATTGACGCCAAGGAGGTCGAGTTTGAACACTGATCCTACACCAAATCGTCGAAGAATGTCTTTTGTTCATTCAAATGTTCAAGTTGTATTTTTCTTTGATTGTTCAAACATTTATTCATGTTAAACATTGTTATCATATTAATGCATCGCTTATGTCTATGTTGAATCAATATATTCGTATTCGCTAAATGCAAATTATTTTCATATTTTTTCTGATGTCAACTCTCTTTAATTCTAAGCCTCTTGAGGGAGGATGACGAAAACGATACCACGATCTTTACAGTATGCTTTTGAACAGACCCCGCTGATGAGGTACAGGCATTGTTTCAATCCCTAAACACTGGAGTTATAAGGATGATAATCCCTCGTCAACCCTTCCGAGCCAAAGAAGTAGGAGTTTTTATTTTCGAAAATTAAAACCCTTCATCATAACCCGGGGCAGGGTAGTCTTCTCAGTTGATCCAAGTGCATAACGAATGGCACCAAAGAGATCCTTACGGAAAAAACAGTGATGGTTCAGAACAATCATAAAGACAGGCAGTCATTACCAAAATCAAAAAGCCCATTAAGTCAAAACTTATGAAAGAGACTTATGAAACTGGGGCATCCCGCTGACTGTACTTCCAAAAGGAAACAGTTCAGGAAAAAAAAGAAAGGGATAACAAAAATCAAGAAAGAGGTCTCACAAACCCTCAACAAAAACAAAAAATGACTGCCTAGTCAGAATAAGTTATCAACATCCGAATCATCACTGGAACATCAGAGCAAAAACTCAAACAAGGTATAACGTATGATCAACTGAGTTTAGGTTTGGAGAACATCACGAAGAGCGGGTGGGTACAAATAAAATTTGAGCCTTTACCCTTTGTTTCTTAAACCATGAACCAGGCCACGTTATAACCCTTAAAAAGTCCTAGCGGAAGCATGGGTTAGTTCGGAAGCATACTGTTACGAAAAGGTATCCTGACTCCTTAAGGCTTACGGTAAATACGGAGTTGATATCACGTTTTACAAACATTCACTTGTTTTATGAAAAAGAATGCATTTTCAAAATCTTCAAGACAGACATAAGCTTTGCATTTTTAACATAACTTTGTTTGCATATGACTTTTTGTTTGAACAGCAGGGAAATTCGCACAATGAAAGTCTAATGAACAAAAGTATCTCCAATCAAGGGGCAGACGTGACCATTGTCCATCATCTGGGGCAGTTAAGTCAAGATTCGGAGAATCTCTCAAAAAAGCCTATCAGCCTGGGGCAGATCTCCGCCTGAGTCACTTAAGGGCACTCCAACAACGAATCTTGCCTGGCCAAACATCTTCTGGTGGCATGACAAAACACTTCTAACAGGGGCAACACCCTGCATTCCGAAAGCATGGACATAGTCGAAAAAATACTACGCACAATCAAAGACCCGCTAGGTTGACATACCTAGGCAAAAATCAGGGCTTCCCGGCGAACCAAAAGGGTTCGGGCAAAAATAAGGGACGAAAATGAAAAAATCTGTACACCCGGCAAGTCGAAAACCTGAAAAGGCGGCTTGGGAAAAAATGGGTATCCCGGTGGACTGAAAACCCAAAAGGGAGGTCCAGGCAAAAGTTAGGGATCAAAGCGTACGACTATGTCCTGTCATCTTATCACCTGCCTACCAGAAGAAGGTTGGTCCATCAACAACTATCAGCACCTCACAGATCTTCCTCTCCCACCTCAGAAACAGGGGCAATGATGAGTTGTCCAAACAATCTAATCACTCTGTCCACCAAGGTACCAAGGTAGGTTCAGCTAAAGAACACGACCAAGTACATATTAAATCCCCAGAGAGTGGTTCAGCAAAACAGTACATTCCTCTCCAAGCAAAATTATCAAATCTCGAGGAAGTTGAGTATTCTCCAGCCGATCTCAAACATTCCCCAGCAATACATATATTCTTAACAAGCATCCCCGGCAGTCTTGGTCTAAAGATTGTTCCCCGGCGGTATCTCAATATTCAAAGGAATCACTTCCCCGACATAGCTCAAAACTTCCCCAGAAGAGTCCAATCCAGTTTCCCCAGGAAAGATGGAATTCATATCCCCAAGCAGTAAGCTTATCCCCAGTAGATTCTGGAAGCTTATCCTCGCAGAGAACGAACACGTCGTCCGGCTTGATTTAAAGAGTTATTTCCTTAACAGGATATAACTGGGTTATCCTCAGCCAAAAGCCACGGAAAGAGCGTCGTCGACGAGGTCTTCCTATCCCCAGCAAGCTATTATCAATATTCAGCAAGGCATCCCTCTTCCCACAGAGTATTGCTTCCCAGCATGGCCGCTAGAGTATCTTTTCTCCCCGCAGAATCTTCCATTCGCCAAGTTTATTCCGCAACGGAGTCATCTGCTCCTACCGGTATTCTTGCAGTTATCATCCCCAGCGGAAGCAAAATTTATTCTTCAACATTAGCCCAGGATACGACTTCCCTGCACCCGTCAAGGATTCACTTTCCTAGACAAAAACATACATAAAACATCACATACATCATTATAGCATGCATATGCATCATACTACACGAATCTCATTGATTTTGAAGACATACAGTTCATGCATCATGATTTTGCATACAATTATGTTTTGCCTTTTCAGGAAAAAGATCAATACCAAAATGATTACTATCAACTATCGCAATTCTTTCTAGATATAGTTTCAGATATGACCCAGAGATGGTGACGTTCTGATACTGCTTCCAGATTTCCTTCCAGATATAGTTTCAGATATGACCCAGATATGGTGACGTTCTGATACTGCTTCCGGATTTCCTTCTAGATATAGTTTCAGATATGACCCAGAGATGGTGACGTTCTGATACTGCTTCCAGATTTCCTTCCAGATATAGTTTCAGATATGACTCAGATATGGTGACGTTCTGATGCTGCTTCCGGATTTCCTTCTAGATATAGTTTCAGATATGACCCAGAGATGGTGACGTTCTGATACTGCTTCCAGATTTCCTTCCAGATATAGTTTCAGATATGACCCAGATATGGTGACGTTCTGATACTGCTTCCAGATTTCCTTCCAGATATAGTTTCAGATGTAAACCAGATATGGTGACATTCTGATGCTGCTTCCAGATTTCCTTCTAGATATAGTTTCAGATGTAAACCAGATATGGTGACGTTCTGATGCTGCTTCCAGATTTCCTTCTAGATATAGTTTCAGATGTAAACCAGAGATGGTGACGTTCTGATGCTGCTTCCAGATATCCTTCTAGATATAGTTTCAGATATGACCCAGAGATGGTGACGTTCTGATACTGCTTCCAGATATCCTTCTAGATATAGTTTCAGATATGACTCAGAGATGGTGACGTTCTGATGCTGCTTCCAGATTTCCTTCCAGATATAGTCCAGATGTAAACCAGATATGGCGACGTTCTGACACTTATTCCAGTTGAAGATATTTCAAGACCTTATCCGGTTCAGTTAAATCGACCCTAAGATTTTCCTGATGCTTATCCAGTCAAAGGCCTTCTCTGGTTCAGTCAGATCGACCCTAAGATCTCCCTGATGCTTATCCAGTTGAAGATATTTCAAGACCTTGTCCGGTTCAGTTAAATCGACCCTAAGATTTTCCTGATGCTTATCCAGTCAAAGGCCTTCTCTGGTTCAGTCAGATCGACCCTAAGATCTCCCTGATGCTTATCCAGTTGAAGATTCCAAGACCTTGTCCGGTTCAGTTAAATCAACCCTAAGATTTTCCTGATGCTTATCCAGTCAAAGGCCTTCTCTGGTTCAGTCAGATCGACCCTAAGATCTCCCTGATGCTTATCCAGTTGAAGATATTTCAAGACCTTGTCCGGTTCAGTTAAATCGACCCTAAGATTTTCCTGATGCTTATCCAGTCAAAGGCCTTCTCTGGTTCAGTCAGATCGACCCTAAGATCTCCCTGATGCTTATCCAGTTGAAGATATTCCAAGACCTTGCCCGGTTCAGTTAGATCGACCCTAAGATTTTCCTGATGCTTATCCAATCAAAGGCCTCCTCTGGTTCAGTCAGATCGACCCTAAGATCTCCCTGATTCTTATCCCAGTAGAAGATACTCAATATTCTCTCAGCGTTCCTGTTGGGGTAGTAATCGTCCAAGGTTCTCTTACCATTCATGCTAAGGCAGTAACCATCCCTGGTTCATTCATCGCCGTTTGGAGCTCCAGACTCAGCTCCTGTAACCAGTCAGGACACATCTATACCAAGCATCTGAAAACCAGCTCCTGTAACGTGTCAGGTACTCATTTGTTCTTTTGCAGGTATGCAGGTTCTCGCTAAGGAATCTCCTATGCGATCAATATCCAGATGGCATCTATAAGCCCATCATCCTATCCAGCAATCTCCAAATGGCATCTATAAGCCCATTCCTCCATCACCATCACTGCTATTATGTGAGCGCAAATTTCTGGGCACTCTAGTGTTCAATCATCTTCCACCTTCGGATTACGAAAGGCACGTCAGTCAATCTGCATCCTCAGGTCTAAGAAGATTGAACAGGGGCAACTGTTGTACCCCAAAATTTGCCCTCCCATATTTCTCAAAACATTTCAAGAAAAATTCACAAGTCCAACCCGGCGCGTCATATTCAGGTATTCTTTCGCCAAGATATCTCTGATAACGTATTCTCAAATTCAGGTTCGGCTCAAGCGTCAATTCTTTAAAGAAGGTATCCGAATGTGCGAGTTTTCTTAAAGAAATATGGTGAAAAAGTGTGCTGAAAGTGCAGTTTTTACGCGCTAAAAAATTCATAACTTGAAGATCGTGACTCGTTTTGAACCCGTTCCGGCGGCCAAAATTCCGTCTTGACATTATCTACGTTTTCATCTCTCACGGCTGGAAGCCAATTTCGATCAGAAGGTCTTCAAAAATGTGGATTTATCAAGTATTTTCGTGCAGAAAATTTGTGACAGAAGTTTATTTGCGTCATGTTCAAAAAATCATAACTTGGTCGATTTTCATCGTATCGAGCTGGTTCCGGTGCCAAAATTTTACAAATTGAGTTGGCTACATTTTCACAGAAGGTATTGAGTTCAAACGGTATTCAAAAGGCCTTCGTTTTTTGCTCAGAGTGCGTGACACGCTGAAAATCCTGAATGCTGAATATTATTTCATCTGAGCCAAAACTTCGAAAATTCATAACTCGGTCAATTTTTATCGGATTGGACTCATATTTTTACACAAGGTCCCTGACTTGTAGATCTACAACTTTGCTTCAAAAGTCGAGACCAAATTATGCACCGATCAATACCAGTTTTTTATTGAAGAACGTGTCAGAGTCGACACTGGAGCCCAAAATAAGTTTGTCTGAGTCGAAACTTCAAAAATTCATAACTAATTCACCGTTTATCCGATTGAGTCGATTTTCGGACAGGAGTTAGTTCTCGATGTCGGCTACATTTTGTTTTCACATTTCAACTTCAAAAAATGCACTTAAGTCCCTGCGATTTAGCCTGGAAAGTGACGAATTCAAGTGAATATTGGAGGCCCAATTGCACATTCAAAGCCCATTTTCTTTACCCTAATTTCCACTATATAATCACCTTCTTGTCACACAAAAGAGAAGAAAAAAAGAAAGAAAAAACCTTGCCACAACACTGTTGGAATATCAAACTCTTTCAAGAACCCTAAAACCTTGAAATCCTTATTACAAATCCCTCTCTCACTACAAACAAAGCCATCTCAGTTACAAACCAACATCTTATTACTTCTTCAGTAAGGGTAAGACTGGCTTGATCTCCATGATCCAAAGGGCATAAAAGCATTCATGTCACTACTTTTCCAGTAAGGGTAAGGTTGATTTGATCTCCATGATCAAAAGGGTATAATCATTCATACATGCCATATTGTGCATAAACATTAAATTTCTTCATATATTGGCTTTATTTGCATTTTATGATTTTATTTGATGTGTTTGTGAGATTCAACACTGCAGATTTAGACAGGATCCCAGGCAGGTTCATTAAGGAACGTTGAGGCCAAAAGCCAAATGGCCAAAAGCCAAAAGCCAAATGGCAAGACTAGAAAAACTTATGCATGACACCAATACATGGCGAGGCAGACATTAAGCCAGAGATTAAGGGAACGTTGAAGCCAGAACACAAATGGCCAAAAGCCAAAAGCCAAAAGCCAATTGGCCAAAGTAGAACAACTTATGCATGAAACTCAATCCAATGGCCAAAGAATGCAGACCACGGTACTCAGGAGTCAATACTTCAAAAAACCTCCCCTTGGGCCAGACACCCCCTATGGTTTGCTCAATTTTTAATTTTTATTTGTTTTTCCTTTTTATTCTTTTAATTGTTTTTAATTGTTTTCTTTTAATTCCATAAAATAATTTTCATAATAAATATAAAATACAGAAAATCAAAAAAAATGTTTATTTTATTAATATTAATTTTACTATTATTATTTTTGTAAATAAACTTTAAACAATTAATTAGATTAATTTAGGTTTCAAAACTTTAATATTTTTCTTAATAAATTAAATATGTAGAAATTAGGTTTTTTTAACTTTTTCATCATTTTTTTTAATAAATAATTCTCTCATCATTATTATTATTATTAATTACTAATTTATTTTGTAAATAAACATGTACATAAATTCTTTAGTAAATCAAGTTAAACTTTAACATTTTTCTCAAATAATTAAAAATAACTTAGAATTAGGGTTTCTTTTAATTTTAATTTTAATTTTCTTATTTCATAAATACAAAAAAAATCTAAAAAACACTTCTTTTATTTCAATAAATAATTAATTAATTTTTAATTTCATTTAATTTCTTTAAAGGGTCCAACGCCCTCGAACGTTCTATTTTTATTTCTTTCGCACATTTATTTTCTTTCAAATATTATGTAATTGCTCAAGCCATGTAACTCGGACATTTTATATTTCCCGCATTTTATTTCTTTATTTTATGTCAAATCGGGTCCTGGTTTAATTTGGCGATGTGGACCCGCGCCTTTGTAATAGTTTAGGAATTTTATCTTTCCGCAATTTTTTAACTGTTAAATAAATGCATGCAAGAATGAATGGCCTGAAATAAAAACAAACGCTTAGATCACTTTAACATGAACAAGACAAAAATAAACGAATCTGACACACAAATCACACACCACCCCTAGGGTACGCCTCACTGTTGCCTTGCCTCTCGAAAGGTGATCGTCGAGTAGAGGATGTTTTAGTAAGTCCTCATGATCCAGGAACCTGGCATGAGGGTAGCTTCTAAGGTGTCTTCCCATTGCTCTGGTGATCACCATGTCCCGAACCTCGAATTGACCCGAATAACCTCCAACGGTGGTGCTACCTACCTCTCAATGGTGGGATGGCACTACTTTAAAGGACATTTACACAGACGAATTCCTTAGGGTAGGTGGATGACTCGTAGATACTTGCTCTAATTTCAAAACAAATCAAAAACTCTTTTCACACCAACACATTTTCAAAAAGCTTTCGAAAGCATTTTTTCAAACACTCTTGAGGACCGATACAAGAGTCGAACTGGAATTTTCAAAGAAACTTTTTTAAAACCCACAGTTGAAAAGAAAACAAACCATTTTTGAAAACACAAGTGAGCAAGTATCTAAGAGCCCATGGATAACCATGGATAGAAAGGGTGCTAACACCTTCCCTTTCTATAATCTACCTCCCGAACCGAGAGCAATCTCTTTAAGGAATTTTTCTGTGCTTTTGTCCTTTCCATTTGGAGAAAATAAAAGACGGTGGCGACTCTTGCTTCCGCGACATTTCGCGAACCAGCGTTAAACAGTCAGTTCCAGATCCACCGATCACAGGAAGAAATCTCCATGTTTGGAAAAATTGGAATCAAAATTCAAGACCATAATATCTTTTTATTTTTTCCAATTCTATTGCCTTAATTTGATTCTACTACATACAACAAGGCATTGCAACCCTAGAACAAAGGATTTGATGCACAACCTGCCTCCCTAAGAGAAAGAACAAAGTGTCAATTTTTGTCAAAAAAGTGCAGATCGGATTCTTCTCCCCAGGCGAATTCAAGGCATTTCAAGTACTAAACAATAATCCTTGGACCTCTAGGAAGCTACCACACTCATTCCCCAAGCCTGATGCATCAGGAATCAAGCGCAAGAACAGTCACGATTTGTCTTTTTTCCAAACTCGATTCCCATGATTCTGGCATCATAAACATATTTTGATTATATATCTATGCTTGTTATCATGTTTACAACATGCTGGAATACTTTGATTGGAGTTTGAGTGCAGGTATAGGCATTTGCCATGGCTAGGGTTCCGGGGCTCCAATTTGGGGAACCCTAACTAGAGGCAAAATTGGATAAAATTAAAGGTGGTATTGTATTCAGGAGGTCATGAATAATTGATTCATGCCCTTGGTTCTGATTAATATTGCTTGCGTTGCATTTTGAGATGTTGCAGGGTTATAGCTATGGACAAAAACTGTCACTATAGCTTTTAGTGACAATTTTGTTCATAGGTAAAGGTTTAGCATAAAAATGGTTGTTCCAGGGAGAAGACAATTAGGCGGCAGACTCCTATTGGGAGATTTGAATCACACACGTATTTTGCTGGGCATACTGCTTTGTTTGAATTATATTTTATCTATTTATTATATTGACAAATAAGTGTTCCAGCTCAGTTGGTCCAGGCGTGGCCCTTTGAGAGGAAGGACCTGGGTTCGATCCCAGGTCCAGACATTTTCTATTTTCTAAGTTGTTTATTGCAGATTCCATGTGCCTCACTATCAAGCATCCACCACGCACCCCTGATCTCAACCATCAGATCCATCACGTGATCAGATCTAAATTCTCAGCAAGCAAAGAGCATGGTAGACCCTCCAAAGGCGAACCACACTGGATCCAGCGTTACATTGGGCCAGCTATTCTAGGCTTGGGAAATTTCAGCCATACACCTCTCAGAATATTATTTCATACCAGGACCATTTTAATTTCTTTATTTTATTATTGGTTTTAATTATTTTACAAAAAAAATCATTGTTTTTTTTAATTAAATCAAAAAAATCACAAAAACATTAGAATTAGGTTTCTTTTCCATAAAATATTTAATTTTATTAATTAATTAGGTTAATTAGGATGCTTTAAATTCCTTTTCCATAATTAAAATTAATTAGAAAATAGGGTTACCTCGAAATGAGAGCCTGGATAGTAGGGTTACTTCGAAATGAAAGCCTGGATAGTAGGGCTGCTGAGAAGGAACCTGGATAGTAGGGTTACTTCGAAATGAAAGTCTGGATAGTAGGGCTGTGAGAAGGAACCTGGGTAGTAGGGTTACTTCAAAATAAAAGCCTGGATAATAGGGCTGCTGAGAAGGAACTTGGGTAGTAGGGTTACTTTGAAATAAAAAACCTGGATAGTAGGGGTACTGAGAAGGAACCTCGGTAGTAGGGTTACTTTGAAATAAAAATCCTGTATAGTAGGGCTATGAGAAGGAACCTGGATAGTAGGGTTACTTTGAAATGAAATTCTGGATAGTAAGGCTGCTGAGAAGGAACCTGGATAGTAGGGTTACTTCGAAATGAAAGCCTGGATAGTAAGGCTACTGAGAAGGAACCTGGATAGTAGGATTACTTTGAAATGAAAGCTTGGATAGTAGGGCTTCCTCATTTGATCACGTAAATTAATTGACACGTTTGGTTTTGGGAACTGATTTTCCATTAGTTATCCGTAGATATGACATGTATAGCTTCACGGATTTACTATTGGGATTGTTGATGATAACCATCTTTCCTGAAAAGGTATAGGATTAATTATATGATGCATGAAATGCATTGTGCGATGATGTTCTCAAAATAAATGAGATTATTTTGTATGCAATATGTATGCGCACGTCATGATGTATGAACATGAAATGCTATTGTGACATATCCGAGTCTGGGAAAATAAATCTTTGACTAGTGCCGGAGAGTGATGGAAATTGAATTCCTGGTCGTTGTACAAAAGTGGTTCTTCTACTTCCGCTGGGGATGGTGAACGAAGATGACTAGGCCGTGGATTTACTTCTTTCTATTTTTGAATATTATGTTGGGGAGAGACTCTGCTTGAGAATAACTCTACAGGGGAATAACTCTGTTTGAGAGAGGAGATGCTTTGCTGGAAGGTTTTGCCGATTCGGGGAAATAAACTTTGTTGGGGGATGAACTTTCGTAGCTGGAGAAATAAACTCCGTTAGGGATTGAGCTTATGTATTTAGAGAAATAGACTCTGCTTGAGAGGTAACTTTACGAACCGCTTGCGATTATAAAATTCGGCTGGGGAATATAGACGTCGGCTCCCTGAAGGAACTGTGCTGGGGAAAGTAACTCCTGTTTGGGGAAGCCGATGTCAACACTTTGGTTGCCTATACTATGTGGGGAGTGTAGACGTCATAGGGTCACATGTAATGGTGACCTTGTTTCAAAGCTGTCCCTGCCCCTGTACCATGCTGAACAGAGTAACTGTCGGGATTAGGATTTTCCCCGTTCCTTAAGTCATGAGAAACTGTCTTTTTGTTTCATATGCAAATATTTGTGAATAGAAATTATACTCAAATTCTTATGTCAAGAATAAATCACTGGACGTTTTTGCAAAACAAAACATAAAAAAGAAAAACAAATGGTTTTGCAAAAATGACTTGTATTAGTTTCTGAAGTTGGCCTATAACAGGCGTTTTTGTACAAGGAAGCTAACACTCTAGTAAGATAACATCGTTGTGAAAATGAAAGTTATACAATATTGTGCACAAAGAGAAGAAAATAGCTATGTGCAATAATCCCATTGGGTTTCAACTCTGCTATTTCCGCTATGTCTTCGAGCGTCTCATCACTTTGCTGCTTGTCCGAAGCTGATTAGATTGATTGGTGTCGTTCGAGCTTGATAGTTAATACTGAAGTATGGTCGCAAGGTGATCCAATGGGACATAATGATACGCTTTAAATCCCTAACTTTTTCCTGGACCTCCCTTTCGGGTTTTCAGTCCACCGGGATACCCTTTTTTGCCCAAGCTGTCTTTTCAAGTTTCCGACTTGCTGGGTGTACAGATTTTTGGCTTTCATCCCAAATTTTTTCCCGAACCCTTTTGGTTCGTCGGGAAGCCCTTTTTTTTCCTAGGACAGTCAACCTAGCGGGTCTTTAATTATGAGTAGTATCTTTTCACTATGTCCTCATTGACAGGGTGAGGAAGGTCGTCACTGTCCATGGTGGTCAGAATCATGGCTCCACCCAAAAAAATGTTTTTGATCACAAATGGCCCTTCGTATGTGGGAGTCTATTTTCCCCTGGGATCACCTTGCGGCAGTATGATACGCTTGATCACTAGATCCCCGACTTCATATGCTTGGCGCCTGACCTTTTTGTTGAAAGCCTTGATCATACTTTTTTGATACATTTGACCATGACAGACAACAGTAAGTATCTTTTCATCGATCAGATTCAATTGATCAAGTCGAGTCTGGATCCAATCATCTTCATTCAGACCTGCATCCTTCATGATTCTCAAAGAAGGGATCTGGACCTCAATAGGCAGGACAACCTCCATGCCATATACCAGAGAATAGGGTGTTTCCCATATCGATGTTCGTGCGAAGGTGTGGTACCTATGAAGAGCAAATGGTAACATCTCATGCCAGTCTTTGTATGCCACCATCATCTTCTGTATAATCTTTTTGATGTTCTTGTTAAAAGCCTCCACAGTGCCGTTCATCTTCGGTCGATAAGGGGAAGAATTATGGTGTTGGATCTTAAACTGTTTACAGAGTTTGGTGATCATCGTGTTATTGAGATTCGTACCATTGTCGGTGATGATTCTTTCGAGGATACTGTAACGACAAACCAGGTTATTCTTGATAAACCGCGTCACAACGTTCTTGGTAACAGTAGCAAAAGAGGCAGCTTCAACCCACTTCATGAAGTAATCAATGTCCACCAGGATGAAGCGATGCCCATTGGACGCGGTAGGTATAATCTCTCCGATCATGTCAATGCCCCACATTGTAAAGGGCCAAGGAGCCGTCGAGACATTCAAGGGAACTGGAGGTACATGTACTTTATCAACATAGATTTGGAACTTATGGAAAGTTTGGGAGTGCTGATAACAATCTTCTTCCATAGTGAACCAATAGTATCCTTCCCGTAGGATCTTCTTAGCCATGGTATGTCCACTTGAATGGGTTCTGAAGGTACCTTCGTGTAGATCTGTCATAATCCTTTCTACTTCTCTCTTGTCTATGCACCGCAGTAAGGTAGAGTCATGGTTGCGCTTGTAGAGGATTCCATTACTGAGGAAGAATTTCGTGGGGGACCTTCTCAGAAACTTCTTATCATTGACAGATGCCCCCTCGGGATACTCTTGAGCTTCGAGATACCTTTTTACTTTGTGAAACCAAGGTTTGTCTGCTACCTCTTCAGTATCAATTTCACAGCAGTACGTTGGTTCATCTAACCTCTCGATGGTGATTCGGGGAGCTTCATTGTCCCACCTGACCTTGAACATAGATGACATAGTAGCTAGCGCGTCCGTTAACTGATTCTCTTCTCGTGGGAAACATTCAAAGGTTACCTCCTCAAAGTGTGGAAGCAATGTTATCACGTGCTCTTTGTACGGGATGAGATTCAGGTGTTTTGTATCTCATTCTCCTTTAATCTGACTTATCACCAAGGCTGAATCCCCGAAAACATTTAAGAACTTGATCCTCAAGTCGATAGAAGCTTTGAGACCCATAATGCATGCTTCATACTCCTCCATGTTGTTGGTACAGTTGAAGCATAGTCGAGCAGTGAAAGGAGTATGACAGCCCTCAGGGGATATGATTACAGCACCAATGTCATTTCCGAGTGCATTTGGGGCTCCTTCAAAAGCCATAGTCCATCGGGATCCTTCTTCAAGTCCTTCATCCGGTCCAGGTTCTTCATAGTCAGTTACTAGCATAATATTATCGTTCGGGAACTCAAAATTCATGGACTGGTAGTCATCCACGGCCTGATGAGCCAAATGATCAGCTAATACACTTCCCTTGATTGCTTTTTGGGTTGTATATTGGATATGGTATCCGGTTAGGATCATCTGCCCTCTTGCTATTCTTCTGGAGAGAGCGGGCTTCTCGAGGATGTACTTGATTGGATCCATCTTAGATATCAACAAAGTAGTGTGGGTCAACATATATTGTCTTAGTAGGCGAGAAGCCCATGCTAAAGCGCAACAAGTTTTCTCGAGCAGTGAGTATCGTGTTTCATAGTCGGTAAACTTTTTGCTAAGGTAGTATATTGCATGCTCTTTTCGACCAGACTCGACATGCTGCCCCAGCACACACCCCATTGAATTGTCTAACACCATTAAGTACAATATCAAAGGTCTTCCTTCAATCGGAGGCATCATAATTGGTGGTTCTTGAAGGTATTCCTTGATTCTTTCGAAACCAGTCTGGCATTCGTCATTCCATTTTACTACTTGATCTTTTTTCAAGAATTTGAAGATCGTCTCATAAGTAGCAGTCAGATGTGAAATGAACCTGGCGATATAATTTAGGCGTCCCAAGAAACCTCTAACTTCCTTCTCAGTAAGGGGAGCCGACATCTCTTGTATGGCCTTCACCTTTGCAGGGTCTACCTGAATACCTTTGTCACTGGCGATGAACCCCATAAGTTTACCAGACCTTACCCCGAAGGTGAACTTATTAGGATTTAACCTCAACTTGTATTTCTTCAACCTATCAAACAACTTTTGTAGATGATCAAGGTGTTCTTCCTCGGTTTGAGACCTGTCTATCATGTCATCAACATAAACCTCTATCTCATGGTGAATCATATCATGGAACAAAGCTACCATGGCTCGCTGATTAGTTGCCCTAGCATTCTTCAATCCAAAAGGCATCACCTTGTAACAGAAAGTTCCCCACTGTGTGTCGAAGGTTGTCTTCTCCATGTCTTTGGGTGCCATCTTGATCTGGTTGTATCCAGAGAAGACATCCATGAAGGAAAAGATTTTTTGTTGCGCGATGTTGTCAACCAGAACATCGATGTGAGGAAGCGGGAAGTCATCCTTGGAGCTTGCTCTGTTCAGGTCTCTGTAGTCCACACACATTTGTACTTTACCATCTTTCTTGGGCACTGGGACCACGTTAGGAACCCACTGCGGATAGGAGGTAACAGTTAAGAACCCAGTGTTGAGCTGTTTCATAACCTCTGATTTGATCTTCTCTGACATTTCAGGGCGCATACGGCGGACCTTTTACTTTACCGGAGGGCACTCTTCTTTAGCTGGCAGACAATGAACCATCATATATGTGTCTAGTCCCTACATGTCCTCATATGGCCAGGCGAAGATATCGACATAGTCATGCAACATTTATATCAACCTCTATTTGACACTGAGCTACATATTTGTGCCGATCTTGACTTCTTTTCTGTCTACCTCCGTGCCCAAGTTTATTGTCTCAACTGGCTCTTCATGAGGCTGTATAGCCCTCTCTTCCTACTGTAACAGTCTAGCAAGTTCTTCAGGTACCTCATAATGTTCCTCACCTTCGTCCTCGGCTTGGTTGATCGGATTTTCGAAGTTATAACTGGAAATAGCAGAACTGTTATCAATGGGATCCAGAGTGGATATGGATCTACAGTTTGATATGTGAGTGTGTGTAAGAGCATAGCTGTATTGATAAAGTGAAAAGCAGAAAAGAAAAACAGAGAGCGCAAAATTTGTATGCAAGAGCGTCTAATGTTTTATTGATGATATATGATAATGACATATAATAACCCTCACAAATAAACCATTGTGCCTCGGGTAAGACACAAGGCCATAGAGTTTATATTGTTTATTACAAATCCGAAAAACAAGTAAGACAATTACTACTGAACAAAAGTAATTGGCACAAAATCTTTGGTCGTCCAGTTACTAGGTCCACTATTGGTAGTAGGGTAGATTCAACTGTCAATATTAGAGTCCTCATCATCGTCTTCTATAGCATTGACCCCATAATTGGTGATGCATGGGGGAGGTCCTCCAGCCCGAGCACGTCGAACAGCCCTTTGAGCTCCTGAAGTAAAGCCCAAACCAAATTTGTCAATTTTATGAGGAAAATCAGGGAGCTGTCCCCAAATGGTACACCCACCTAATTTTAACTACTGCTCTGGTGTTCTTGAGAGAAGCTGTAAGTGTTTAGTTATTGGCATGTATTTTTGGTAAAACCAGGTGTGTAAATGTCATGACTGATGTCATAACATTCTGGATTATTAGGTTCTTTATGCAGAAAAAGTATGGCATACAGTAGCTACTGTATATGAGTGTGTATCTGAGCATTTTGCAAAAGATCACATTTATTGCCTTCTACCAAAATCAGTAAACAGGAATTCTGATGTCATAACAAATGTTAAGACATCCTGTACTGATCTAACAGATATGCAGTTTGGTTAATTCTGAGATTTTTCAGGAAGATGGCTCATTCTTTCCAGAACAGAATCTCACGTGGACTTTAGGTTAACCTAGCTCAACCCTAATCTGGTTGATAAAGTCTTGTGACCAAGTCTTAAGGTTAAACCTAATTAACCCTAGCTTTTTGTGGAAACCCTAATTGAAGAAACAACTGCTATTTATTCAACAGGATTGCTGTTTGGAAAGTATCTCTTTTGACTGAAGATCAATTAGGAGCTGTATAGTTTTAACTGTTGTAATCCAAGCAAGTATCATTGTGATAAGTGACTTGGAATAGGTTTTGATTGTAAGGGTTTTTGTATCACTCAAAGCTTTGAAGCAAGAGTGTTTGTGTCTCTTGACTAAAGCTTTGAAGCAAAGTCAAGTTAGGTTTATGTATCCCTCAAAGCTGTGAAGCAAGAGTGTTTGTGTTACTTGATTAAAAAGTTGTGAAGCATAATCAAGTGTATGTTCTGAAGAGTGTCTTCATTAATTTATTAGTCAATTGTTTTAAGTATCACTGCTGTGATTGAGGGGGAGTGAGTAGGAACTCAGGTTTAAGTTGAACTTAGATTGAAGTTGCATTGGGTAGGTCTTAAGTGAAGGAGATAAACTGGTTGGTTTATTCCTGAATTAATATCTCTTATAGTGGATTTCCTCCCTGGCTTGGTAGCCCCCAGAGTAGGTGTTGTTTCACACTGAACTGGGTAAACAATTGACTGTGTTCTTTACTGTTTTTATTTACTGTCTTATAGAAAGTCAGATACGGTGTCATAACATTCACTGTGACATTGAGTATCTGCTGCCAGAATTTCAATTGGCATCAGAGCAGGCACCCTGCCTGTATTACTGGGTGAGATCTAGGGATATCACTTTCTGGAACTATGGACAAAGAAGGAGTTTTTGGAAACAAACCACCCATTCTGGATGGAACAAATTATGACTACTGGAAACCTCGTATGATTGCCTTCTTAAAATCTCTGGACAAAAAGGCTTGGAGAGCTGCTGACAAAGGATGGAACCATCCCACCATAACTGAGAAAGATGGGACAATCAGTCTGAAACCTGAGGAAGAATGGAGCAAAGAAGAAGATGAGTTAGCCCTGGGAAATTCCAAAGCTTTAAATGCCTTGTTCAATGGAATTGATAGAAACATATTCAGACTAGTACATCAATGTGAACTGGCCAAGGAAGTGTGGGACACTCTCAAAACTACCCATGAAGGCACATCCAAAGTAAAAATGTCAAGGCTTCAGATGCTGACTACCAAGTTTGAGAACCTAAGGATGAAGGAAGATGAAACCATTCATGAGTTTCACATGAACATCTTGGAGATTGCCAACACCTCAGGAGCATTGGGTGAAAAGATGTCTGAAGAAAAACTGGTGAGAAAGATTCTCAGATCCCTGCCTAAAAGATTTGAAATGAAGGTAACTGCTATAGAGGAAGCCCAGGACATCAGCAACTTAAAGGTGGATGAACTCATTGGGTCTCTTCAGACTTTTGAGATGGGGATCAGTGACAATGTTGACAAGAAAAACAAGAGCATAGCACTTGTATCCAACACTGAAGATGAAAACAAGGAGGATGAAGAAGAAAATATTTCAGAAGCTATAGCCATGCTTGGAAGATAATTCAACAAACTCATCAAGAGAATGGATCCAAAGTCAAGGTCAAATGTTGATAACATTCCCTCTGACATTAACAGATCTTATGACTCCAGCAGAAGACCAAGGTCTGAAGAAAAGGGAAATCAAGGCAGAGGAATTCAATGCCATGGTTGTGAAGGATATGGGCATATTCGAGCTGAATGTCCTACCTTTCTTAAGAAACAAAAGAAAGGTATGATTGTTACCTGGTCTGACTGTGATTCAGAAAGTAATTCTGAAGAAGAATCTGCCAAACTAGTTACTGCACTAACTGGTGTTTGTACCTCTGAAAGTGACACTAGTGATGAGGAAGTGACATTTGAAGAACTGGCTGATACTTACAAGAAATTGTGTATCAGAAGTGCTGAAGTCTGTGTGCAAAATGAGAGACAAACAAAAGTCATCATAAAGTTGGAGGCTGAAAAAAGGGCAGACCTTGAAACTATAAGTCATCTAGAAGGGGAAGTTCAAATGCTGAACTCAAAATTGAACCAGATGACCAAATCTGTCAAGATGCTGACAAATGGAACTGACAAATTGGAAGAAATCCTTCAGGTTGGACAAAATGTGGGAAACAAGTCTGGACTAGGATTTGTGGGAGCAAAGAAATCTGGTGCAGACAAGAAGATCAGGTCTGATAAACAAATGTCAAAGCAGATGTCACAACATAACACTCAACATCGGGAACAGAGAAATATGAAGAAAAAGTACCAAAGATGGAGATGTCATCATTGTGGGAGGTTTGGTCACATAAAGCCTTTCTGCTTCAGATTGTATGGATACCCTAATCAGAACCCAGGTGTCAAACCTAAGGCTAACAGGGTACCACATACTCCTCAATGAAAGAAAAAGGCTACTGCCCTGATAGCCCACACTTCCCTGAGAGTCTCTGCAAAGGAAGACTGGTACTTTGACAGTGGGTGTTCTAAGCACATGACTGGAATCAAGAACATTCTCAATAATGTTAAACCTCACACCACTAGTTATGTGACCTTTGGAGATGGTGCTAGAGGTGAAATCAAAGGTGTTGGTAATTTGGACTGCCCTGGAGTTCCAAATCTGAATGAAGTACTATTGGTAAAAGGCCTGACTGCTAATCTCATTAGTATCAGTCAATTATGTGATCTAGGATTCAAGGTCAACTTCTCAAAATCTGAATGTCTTGTAATTAATGAAAAACAAGAAGTTGTAATGAAAGGAGTCAGATCTAAAGACAACTGTTACTTGTGGGAGCCTGAGAACACTAATTACTCCACTGTGTGTTCTATTGCCAAAGAAGAAAAAGAGGTGAAACTGTGGCACCAAAAACTTGGCCATCTTCATCTAAGAGGAATGAAAAGGATTATCTCCATGGAGGCAGTCAGAGGGATTCCAAGACTGCAAATTGATGAAGGGAGAGTTTATGGTGAATGTCAGGTTGGGAAGCAGACTAGGATGTCACATCCAAAGTCAAGACATCTGACCACCTCTAAGGTTCTGGAACTTCTACATATGGATCTGATGGGACCAATGCAGGTGGAAAGTCTTGGTGGAAAGAGATATGCCTATGTTGTTGTGGATGACTATTCCAGATTCACCTGGATTAACTTCATTAAGTAAAAATCTGATGTGTTTGAAGTTTTTAAAGAACCGTGCAAAAGAATTCAAAGAGAAAAGGAAGGGTGTATTGTCAGAATCAGAAGTGATCATGGCAAGGAATTTGAAAACAGTAAGTTTAATGAGTTATGTTCCTCAGAAGGAATTAGTCATGAATTCTCTTCTCCTATAACTCCCCAACAAAATGGAGTTGTAGAAAGGAAAAATAGGACCATACAGGAATCTGCCAGAGCTATGATACATGCCAAAAGACTTCCTATTCATTTTTAGGCTGAAGCTATGAATACAGCCTGTTATGTCCATAACAGAGTCACTTTGAGAAAGGGAACCTCATCCACCATTTATGAACTCTGGAAAGGAAGAAAGCCAACTGTGAAGTACTTCCATGTATTTGGCAGCAAATGCTATATTCTGGCAGATCGTGAACAAAGGAGAAAGCTGGACCCTAAAAGTGATGAAGGTATATTTCTAGGATACTCCTCCAACAGCAGAGCTTATATGGTATTCAATTCCAGGACCAAAGTCATGATGGAATCAATAAATGTCATAGTTGATGATTATCATGAAGAAACAGATGTCCCTTGTAATGTTGAGACATTCTTTGAGAAACCAACTCAACAGAATGACCTTCCTGACACCACTACAGCAGACTCTGAATCCAAGGAAGCTAGCAAAATCCCTTCCATCAGAATTCAGAAAGATCATCCTAAAGAACTCATTATAGGGGATCCAAATAGTGGAGTCATTACAAGATCTAGAGAAATCATCTCAAACTCTTGTTTTGTGTCTAAAATTGAACCAAGAAATGTTAAGGAGGCCTTAACTGATGAATACTGGATTGGTGCATTGCAATATGAATTGAACCAATTTAAGCAACATGAAGTTTGGGAGTTAGTTCCTAGACCAGAAGGAACAAACATCATTGGCACAAAATGGATATACAAGAACAAATCAGATGCTGAAGGAGTTGTCACTAGGAATAAGGCAAGACTTGTTGCTCAAGGATACACTCAAGTTGAAGGGGTTGATTTTGATGAGACCTTTGCCCCTGTAGCCATACTGGAATCTATCAGACTCCTATTGGGAATTGCTTGTCTCCTGAAGTTCAAGCTGTTTCAGATGGATGTAAAAAGTGCCTTCCTAAATGGGTACTTAAATGAAAAAGTGTATGTGGAACAGCCTAAAGGTTTTGTGGATCCAAACCACCCTGATCATGTCTACAAATTGAGGAAAGCTCTATATGGCCTGAAACAAGCTCCTAGAGCATGGTATGACAGGTTGACAAAATTTCTCTCAGACAAAGGATACAGAAAAGGAGGCTTGGATAAAACCCTCTTTGTCAAAAATGAAGGAGGGAAGTTAATGGTAGCTCAAATATATGTTGATGACATAGTGTTTGGGGGAATGTCAGAACAAATGGTTAAACATTTTGCTGACCAGATGAAGGCTGAATTCGAAATGAGTCTCATGGGAGAACTGACTTATTTTCTTGGACTGCAAGTCTCACAGATGGAGGACTCTATCTTTCTATCTCAAAGCAAGTATGCAAAGAAAATTGTCAAGAAGTTTGGTATGGAGAATGCCAGTCACAAAAGGACCCCTGCACCTACTCATTTAAAGTTATCCAAAGATTCAAGTGGGGTTAAGGTGGACCAAATTCTGTACAGAAGCATGATAGGAAGTTTGCTGTACTTAACAGCCAGCAGACCTGACATTGCTTTTGCATTTGGAGTTTGTGCAAGATACCAAGCTGATCCTAAAGTCAGTCATATCAACCAAGTAAAGAGAATTTTGAAGTATGTAAGTGGAACTTACAACTATGGCTTGCTGTACTCTCATGGTTGTGAACCAACTCTGACTGGTTATTGTGATGCTGATTGGGCTGGAAGTGCTGATGATAGAAAAAGCACCTCTGGAGGATGTTTCTTCTTAGGAAATAATCTGGTCTCCTGGTTCAGCAAGAAACAGAACTGTGTGTCTCTCTCTACTGCTGAAGCTGAATACATTGCAACTGGTAGTAGCTGTTCTTAAATGATCTGGATGAAACAGATGCTTACTGAGTATAATGTCACACAAGATGTTATGACATTGTACTGCGACAATCTGAGTACAATCAACATTTCCAAGAATCCTATTCAGTATAGCAGGACCAAACATATTGACATAAGACATCACTTTATCAGAGACCTTGTAGAAGAGAAGACGATTAAACTAGAACATGTTGCCACTGAGCTACAGCTGGCTGACATCTTTACCAAGGCACTTGATGCAAATCAATTTGAAAACTTGAGGGGCAAGTTGGGTATTTGCCAACAGGAGGAATTGTAGCAATTAATTTTGCTTAAAACAAGGGTAGAAGGAGTTATTTTTGTTAAGTCTATTTTGATTGGGTTAATCATATGCTTTCCCATTTCTGTCATAATTATTAAGAATAGACACTCATTTGCCTCCTTCCTCTCTCAACTCTGAAACAAATCCCATTCTCTCAATCAAAGTTCTCTCTAGTTGGAACAGGAGGAGACTGAACAAATCAGAAGGGAAGAGGGTGCTGCTGAAGATCAGCTCAATGCTGAAGAAAATAGCTCCAGTGATGCTGATGCTGTTGATGCAAGTGTCTTCAGATTTTATTTGTTGTTTTTATTACCTATTTTGGATAACTGTATAACATTTAAGTACATGTATCTTTGGCCCATTTGTGGCTAAAGAGGGGGAGATATTTTTTGTGTTAATTACTTGGTAGACCTCATATTTTTTCTGCAGTCATATTCATTCTGCTGCTCTATATTCTCTGATTGCTTAGGGGTTTTAGCCAAAAATCTGCCAAAGGGGGAGTTTGTAAGTGTTTAGTTATTGGCATGTATTTTTGGTAAAACCAGGTGTGTAAATGTCATGACTGATGTCATAACATTCTGGATTATTAGGTTCTTTATGCAGAAAAAGTATGGCATACAGTAGCTACTGTGTATGAGTGTGTATTTGAGCATTTTGCAAAAGATCACATTTATTGCCTTCTACCAAAATCAGTAAACAGGAATTCTGATGTCATAACAAATGTTAAGACATCCTGTACTGATCTAACAGATATGCAGTTTGGTTAATTCTGAGATTTTTCAGGAAGATGGCTCATTCTTTCCAGAACAGAATCTCACGTGGACTTTAGGTTAACCTAGCTCAACCCTAATCTGGTTGATAAAGTCTTGTGACCAAGTCTTAAGGTTAAACCTAATTAACCCTAGCTTTTTGTGGAAACCCTAACTGAAGAAACAGCTGCTATTTATTCAACAGGATTGCTGTTTGGAAAGTATCTCTTTTGATTGAAGATCAATTAGGAGCTGTATAGTTTTAACTGCTGTAATCCAAGCAAGTATCATTGTGATAAGTGACTTGGAATAGGTTTTGATTGTAAGGGTTTTTGTATCACTCAAAGCTTTGAAGCAAGAGTGTTTGTGTCTCTTGACTAAAGCTTTGAAGCAAAGTCAAGTTAGGTTTATGTATCACTCAAAGCTGTGAAGCAAGAGTGTTTGTGTTACTTGATTAAAAAGCTGTGAAGCATAATCAAGTGTATGTTCTGAAGAGTGTCTTCATTAATTCATTAGTCAATTGTTTTAAGTATCACTGCTGTGATTAAGGGGGAGTGAGTAGGAACTCAAGTTTAAGTTGAACTTAGATTGAAGTTGCATTGGGTAGGTCTTAAGTGAAGGAGATAAACAGGTTGGTTTATTCCTGAATTAATATCTCTTATAGTGGATTTCCTCCCTGGCTTGGTAGCCCCCAGAGTAGGTGTTGTTTCACACTGAACTGGGTAAACAATTGACTGTGTTCTTTACTGTTTTTATTTACTGTCTTATAGAAAGTCAGATACGGTGTCATAACATTCACTGTGACATTGAGTATCTGCTGCCAGAATTTCAGAAGCCATCTTCAAAGGAGGTATGATGATCTTCGGCACACTGGTGATAGTCTCGGTTGATGCCATAGTTTGGGGAACCTCTTCAAAATTTTGACAAGGGGTCTCTATGAACTCACCGTCCATCTCCACATACTTAAAAGAGCTCATATGGCTTACCATGTACTCCTCTTCACCATGCATGGTGACAATCTTCCCCTTCACTGGATACTTTAACATTTGGTGCAACGTAGAAGTAACAACTCCATCTTCATGGATCCAAGGATGACCCAACAAACAAGAATAAGACGGCCTGATATCCATCACGTAGAAGGTGGATTCAAAGGTATGGGAACCCACTTTGACAGGGATTTCCACCTCCCTGTGCACCATTCTTTTTGAACTATCGAAAGCCCTTGCCACAATGTTACTGGGCTTTAAGGTCAAACCTTCACAGTCTAGCCTATCAAGAGCCTTCTTGGGCAGAACATTCAGTGACGATCTAGTGTCCACTAGCACATGGGCCATAGTAGTGCCCCTATATTTGATCGAGACATGCAGAGCATCATTATTCTTTCTCCCTTTTGGTGTCAAATAAGCATCTGAAAAACCCAACCCATTATCAGTAGTCAAACTGGCCACACAGTCCTTGAATTGGTCAGTGGAGGTTTCTTGTGGCACATGCGCAGTCTTGAGAAATGTAATCAAAGCCTTTGCATGGGCCTCAGAACACAATAGCATATCCAGCATTGATATCTTCTAAGGGGTCTTCCCCAGCTGTTCAACAACATTGTAGTCGCTCTTCTTGATTATTTTTAAAATTTCCTCCATTTCTTGTTTAGAGGACTCCAAAAAAACCTTTTCTATGTGCCTCCGTCCGGGCAGGCTCACCTACAGCTTCTTTGCCCCGAGTCCCAGATGACTCGTCGACAGGGGTAACAACTGGACTAAGGATGGGAGTAGTAGCAGAAGTACTAGCAGGAGCAACATATGGAATAACAACAGGCTTAGCAAGAGTCTTTGGGGAGATCTCGGGAGAGAAAACCCTTCCACTTCGAGTAATTTTTCTGGTCCTGACAATGTTACTGATATCGAGATTAGCCTTTTCAGCTTCTTCGTCTTTAGTGGTTAACAAATCCTGCTTGACGCCATGGTAATAAACGTCAGCACCATAATTCCAAGGAACAACTTTGTCTGAGGAGTATGGTACAGGGCCAGGAAAAGTGATTATTAATGGAGCAATTCATGGAGCAGGTGTAATCCTAACAGGTATTTTGGATGAGACCTTGGAAGGATTGGCGGAAATGGTTATGATAGCAATATCTTCATGTAGAACAGTTGGAAATGGAGTCTTTTCGAACAAAATCTCTTTGTTATCCATCAGGCGTTGAACACCTGCTTTCAGCAAATAACAACCACAAGGCAGAGATAAACACATGTGGCAACCTTTACCACAACCCAGAAATAAATGGGCTAGCAATAAATTCTTCTTGACAGTCATGAGAGGAGTAGAAACTTCATCAACAGAAGTAACAAATAAGTCAATATCAATGGCATTAACACCACAGTTGTGCTTGGGCATGGGAGCAGTTATAACATTAGACATCTCAGGAGCATCAAACTCAATCTCCTTTGCTTCGATCAGATCCTGTATCTTATTCTTCAGAGCCCAACAATCGTTTATATCGTGGCCTGGACTCTCATAATGGTAAGCACACCGAGCGTTTGGATTGTAAAGAGGAGATGTTGTGTTGGGGTTCTTGGGATCCTCCTTTAAGGTTGCCAAGTTAGATTTTAGCAGATGGGTTAAAACCTCAGACAATGTCATATTGATCCGGGTGAACTGCCTTTGAGGTCTTTCTACCCTTGGTTGATTGTTTCATTGTTGAGTAGCCACAACCCTAGGTATCATCACAGCCCCTACCGTTGGATGGTGCTCGGCTCTTCTCTGACCTCTTGGATTGTAAATAGCATTGACCTCCTTCTTACCCATGAATGGCTTCTTCACTGTACTTGAAGAGGTGTCTTTCTGGATCTTGCCACTTCGGATCTCAGCTTCTACCCTTTCTCCAGTCAATATCAGCTCAGTAAATCCAGCTGAGGAGCTACCAATCAAGTGATTAAAGAATGGACCAGATAGCGTACCAAGAAACATGTCCACCAACTCCCTATCAGAAAAGGGGGTTGGACTCTCCTTTCCAAATCTCTCCACTTCTGATCATAGTCCTTAAAACCTTCGCTTGCACCCATGGACATACTCTGGAGTTGAGTACGGGTAGGAGCAAGGTCAGTGTTATATTGATACTGCTTATAAAAAGTAGAAGCCAGATCTTCCCAGTTGCATACATTTATTCCCTCCAGCTGATAGAACCACTCAAGTTGAGTCCAGGACAGACTGCCTTGAAAGAAATGAATCCACAAGTTCCTATCAGCAGTATGAGGCTAAATCTTCCTCGCATAAGAACGGAGATGAAGCTTGGGACAAGACACCCCATCATACTTTGCAAATACCGGAGCCTTGAATTTCTGTGGGATGACAACCCCAGATACAAAACCCAGCTCTTCAAAATCCAGCCCTGGTATTCTTTGGATCTCCATTACGCTCAGACGATCCTCTAACTGCTTGTATATATCCTCAATGGTAGAATACTATTCATCATTGTAATCAGATTCATCCTTAGAAACCTTTAGACTAGGGTCCTCCTCCCTTGTCTCTTCCTCTTGATTCTCCCCTTCTTTGTATGAAGAGGTCAGATCAATCGGTTACTTCAACGGTCCCTTGAATCTTCTACCCAGATTCAGGACACCAGCGGTCTTCTTCTTCTTCTTCTTTCTATCTTTTAGAATAAGGGCCTTCAGATCTTCCTGCCCTTTAGCAAAAGCTACAAACATTTGCTAAAATTGGGCATTTTGTGCCTGCAGATCCTTGATACTTTATTCATAAGTCATTATTGCTGAAATAAACAGCAAAGACGATGAGAAACCTGTTATGAAACTTATTTATGCAATGTCATGGATGATATGCGTATGCAATGATTTCAAGGATTCTTAAAGGCTCAAATTTGCTTAACCAAAAGGAACACACGTTAATTGTATTAATGAGTTCGAATTGTTACAAGGAGTACCCTTTAGGCTTACAATCAAACAAAATAAAACTTAAAGCAAAAAGAAAATTAAGTTTCCCATGAGCGCATCCTCTTTGGTGCAATGTAGGCGTTTATATTCCTTTCTACATGAAGTAGCCTAGTGAGTTCCCGGACCTTCTTCTTGCTGGCATATAATTGAGCTTCAAACGTATCCCGCTCCTCCTTAAGTTGAACCCGGGATTTTTGTAACTCCTCATGATCATTTGGCATGTCAGGATGAAGAACAAGATAAGAAGTGTCTCCTTTAGCAACCGGTTCCATAATCATAGGTAGGATGGCGGGGTAAGGCATCATAAGACTTTGAGCACGGGCTCGTACCCATTTGAGATAAGGCTCAAGAGGGATGGAATTCTTGTGCCCCAGTGTCTTGCTATCAACTCTATGTACCATGCCCCAAGCTCGCATGAACCTGTTACGGTAACCCTGAGCATCATTCTCATAGTCGAAGGTGATTCCTTGGATAAGTGTATCATGAGGACCATCCCTTCTCGCATATCCAAACTGTCACAGTGCCAAACAAGGATTGTAAGTGGTTCCTCCCATAATGCCTAAGAGAGGGGCATTAGGGAATTCTCTGCATCAGTCAATGATGGTAACATTCTCCGAGGATCGAGGACACCAATGAATAACTGAATGTGTAAGAGTCATTAGCCTATGAGACTATCTCAAACCCTATTCACTCTTCAAGAGGGACCGGTGTAGGTGCAAAATAAACCATCTAGCCAAAAGAGGAGTGCAACACAGAAGTGTCCCTCTTTTCTTTATAGTGCAAGTATGCAGGGAATGTAGGATGTCTCCAAGCAGAGTAGGTACCAGATTGCGTGACAGGAAAACCTTAATCGCATTCACGTCTATGAGCTGGTCCAGATTAGGGAACAGTACCAACCCATAGATGAGAAGGGCTAACACCTCTTCAAAGGCTTGTAAGTCTAGGGTATCTCAAAAATGATGAGCTTTGTTAAACAAGAACTTAGCCAAAAAACCCTTGACACCTCTCCTAGTTTCCCAATTTGCTACTACGTCAGACCGTTGTAAGGACAGAGCTTTAGCAATATCTTCAGGTTTAGGGTCTCTTTCCATACCATTGAAAGGTACCTTGTTAAGGATATGAACCCCCAGTAACAGAGAAAACTCCTCCATAGTAGACACTAACTGGTAATCTGAAAAAGTGAAGCAGTGATGTAGAGGGTCAAAGAACTGAAAGAGCACTTTTAACATTTCTTCATCAGGGTTTGAGGTGACCAAGCTGAGAAGTCAACCATGTATTTTGGTGAAGGGAGAGCTTTCAGTAATCCTTGATACCAACTCCTTAAGCTGAGGAGGTACCTTTATCAGACTGACTTGGATAGTGAATCTGTGGGCGAGGGCCATGTCCTATAAAACAAGACAAAAATAAACTCTAAGAATCCTTAAAATGGTTACTATGATATGCTATGTTATGATGTCATGATTATGCTCAGATATAGCAGATATATCAAACACAAGCAAATCACACAGAGACCTTAGGTTTAAGGCTTGCATGGATTTTAAGTGTTATCCTCTTGAAGTTGGGTTGGTTCAACCTGTCCTAAATATAGTAACCGGGTTCTAAGGGATCTTAATATCACCAATCTTTCCCCCAAATTTCATTCTGATAGACAATTGACTTGCCACCAAACAAAACTAAAGAGTTAAACCTCAATGAGTGTAGCATCGAGTATCAACCGACTTTGGGTTTACACCAAAGACGACTATCTCACTATGTCCTAAAATCCAAGTTTGTCAAATAAGGTGCTAAGGTCAGTTGACATTTTATGATACCACACAGTGGCCCCGTATTCTCCTTGATTACTTAAGGGCTACCGATACACACCAAAGTATCGCATCAACATAGCTACTGTTTCAACCGTGTCGGTATACCCCGCATAGCTCCCTCACAGTTTATTGCTACTTAACTAAAAGGAATTCCCCAATCTGGGTTTAAGATCCAAACAACCCAAACAGATACCCTTAAAAGTAAATCAAACAAGACAATCCAAAGAAGTAATTAAGAATAACCTAGATCCTAAGGTAAATCCCACTTTATGAGAGATGAATCCCCAACAGAGTCGCCAGTTCTGTAATACGGTGGCAAAGCTGACTGTTTTTGTTACTACTGGTTTTGCATTTTTTGTTTGCAAATGTACGGTAAGCATAAGTTGCCACATCCTTTTATTTCATCCAACAAAGGAAAAGGGAAAAAGAAGAGAAAAAACCTTTTTCGAGATGTTTCTGAGTACGGGGGGTAGATTATAGAAAGGGATGGTGTTAGCACCCTTTCTATCTGTGGTTTTCCACGGGCTCTTAGGTACTTGCTCATTTTTAAATTGCTTTTGTGTATTTGTGTGTTTGAAAAAGTTTTAAAATTGCCTTAGCGTGGCGTTTCGCTTTATAGTAACCCTTGTATCAGTCCTCAAGAGTGTGATAAAGTGTTTTTGAAAACTTTGTTTGAAAAGTTTGTTTGAAAGTGTATGGTGTAAAAATTGGTTTGAGCAAGTACCTAAGAGTTTATACCTACTCGAAAAAGACTATTCGTTTTTATTATTTCCTTTAGACGGCGCTATCCTACTATTAAGGAGTAGGTAGCTCCATCATTAGAGTTTAAGGGACAATCGAAAGGGACGATTACGATCACTTAAGGCAACAGGGCAAGATCTTTTAGTAATTGTCCTAAAACTCTAAGATCACTTTTTACCGAGGCAACATCGAAAGGGTCATCGAGGGACTAATGATCTTTCGAATTAGAGGACAGCCACTAAAAATTCCCACGTTTCGAGAATAGTGACAATTTTACGAAGGCAACCGAAGTGGGGAAAACCCTAAGAGTGAGCATGTGCAAGTGTTTAATTTCATTTTATTTAATCTTTGCAGATTTAGGATTTTCTACTGTTTTAAATTATTGATTTATCTTTAGCATGCAATCCTATTATCAATCATCTAACAGTTTATAATGACGGAAAGTAAAATGCGAGAAATTTAAACCTAGCTATTACAAGGCTTTGGGGAGGGGGATTACATAATCAGAAACTTGGGGAAAACAGTAAATGAAAGTAGTAATAAACCTAAGTTAAAAAGCTATTACAACTTTGGAGTAGATACATCAATTTAAAATAAAATAAATAAATAAATACGCGCGAGAATAAATTAAACGAGGAATTAAAGTTAAATTTAAATATATTTAATTTAATGAATAAAGAAAAATATTTTTTTTGGATTTTTGAGAAAATAATTAATTTTGCAAATTAACCTAATTTCTAATTAATTTTAATTATGGAAAAGGAATTTAAATCATCCTAATTAACCTAATTAATTAATGAAATTAAATATTTTATGAAAAAAAATTAAATGTCATCCTAATATTTTTTTCTTTATTCATTAAATTAAATGTCTTTGAATTTAACTTTAATTCCTCGTTTAATTTATTCCCGCGCGCATTTATTTATTTATTTATTTATTTTAAATTGATGTATCTGCTCCAAAGTCTTAATAGCTTTTTAACTTAGGTTTATTACTACTTTCATTTACTGTTTTCCCCAAGTTTTTGATTATGTAATCCCCTTTCCCAAAGCCTTGTAATAGCTAGGTTTAAATTTCTCGCATTTTACTTTCCGTCATTATAAACTGTTAGATGATTGATAATAGGATTGTATGCGAAAGATAAATCAATAATTTAAAACTGTAGAAAACCCTAAATGTGCAAAGATTAAATAAACTGAAATCAAACACTTGCACATGCTTACTCCTAGGGTTTTCCCCACTTCGGTTGCCTTCGGAAAATGGTCACTATTCTCGAAACGTGAGAATTTTTAGTGGTTGTCCTCTAATTCGAAAGATCACTAGTCCCTCGATGACCCTTTCGATGTTGCCTCGGTAAAAAGTGATCGTTGTACCCCAAAATTTTCCTTCTCATTTTGTCAACATTTCTCATCACAAGGCTCTTGGAACTCAAGATCAAGCTAGGGTTTGCTCTGCTCAAGACACCTCTTTGCACTGTTGACCTAAACTAGGGTTTGAGTTTGCACGAGGATATTTTGACCTACAATGCCCAAAGTGACTTTCATACTTCATGTTGGACTCATAAGTTGGTCCATACCAAGTTTCAAGCCTTGAATCAAATTTTTGCCCAGTCAATTGGACAGTTGACCTAGAAATCAACTGTATTGGGGAAAAAAGTCAATTGTGGCCAATTTACAGTCAAATCTCATGAATTTTGACCCACATCAACATTATGAACTCATATGAACCATTTTATCAAGTTTGGACCACAATTCCACAAGAAATTTGATCAGATCACCAAAAGGGCAAAATGGTCATTTTAGGGTTTTGACTGTACAAAGGCAATTTCTGACTTTTTGACCTAGCCAATGGCAATTCAAGCTCAACCATGGACTCAAGGACCCAATAATATCATCTTGACTTATTCAACAAGTTCAAAAGATCTCAAATGCAGGGGATTGACAGATGAATTTTTCAGTCAACTGGTCAAAATTTGATTGTACACTGAAAAGTCAAACTTTGACTTTTTTGGTCAAAATCAAGTGCCAAGGGTCATTTTTCATCAAGATGTGTCAAATTATGAAAATTATTCATCAAGAAACCCAAAATTGCAAATTAGGGTTTGAAATTGAAAATTTTCATAACTTAGAATTTTTCTAAGTTATGAAATTTTCTTAATTTTTCCTAACTTTGTCCCACATTTTCACCATGATGAAAATGGATTCAAACAAAACTTACAACATGAAAGTTGTATTCCTCCATAAATTATACAACTTTTATTCACAAAGTTTTCTCAAAAGAAGCTTGGATCTCAAGTTTTGATTTTTGGAACAAGGGTCCCTAAAACTTTTAACTTAGAGAAATTTTGTCCTAGTTTAGGCAGGATTTTGCCCTATCTTCTTGACCATTTTTCACATAGTTCCACTTGGAGTCTCAAGTTGAATTTCAAATATGGATTATAGAGCATGTTTCAATATTTCCAAATTATCCAAGAACTCCTCAAACACATTTGTGGTTATGGAGAATCGAATGCTTGAAGTTGGAAAAAACTCACTTTGTATCCATGGCCAATACATGTTCACTCAAGTGGCATTTTCAAACCAGCATGCTTTGTACTAGTTTGCAGGCCTCTAAACCAATTCAAACTCCTTAATTAAATGCAAATCCATCAGTCTAAGCATTTGTTTTGGCCATTTGGGCATTGTACACAAAACCAAGCCTAAATTAGAAAAAGGTACATTTCCATTTTGGAAAAGGTATGCTTTATGTCAAAACATGATCTTTGAAGCATAGGGCCAAGATCTCAGAAGCCAAATCAAATCCACAAATTTCAAGTATCAAGAGGATTGTATGCAGCATGTTATATGGCTTGTACATGCCTGTGATACCAACTTACACATTCTTGCTTCACAAAGAAGAAACTTGTCAAAATCCTCCCAACTTGAAAACCAACCATTGTTAGCTTACACAAAGATTACAAACATATTTCACACAACCCTTTGAGCAAGATACACGAATGCTTGAGCCTCAAAACCTCCCATAGCCAGAAATCACACTTCTTTGGCAAAACAGGGCAGGTGCTGCAACTTGAGTTCTCCAGCTCATTTGGCTCGTGCGTTTTGCCCTTTTTTGCTTCAAACACCTTCCATTTAACTCACTCAAGCTATCCCAAACCTCCATTGCCAACTGTAACTCCATTTACAGTGTTCACCATTTTCATTTCAAGCTTATGCAGGTTGAGTTCTAGAGGCTGATTCAGGGACATTCAAGGCAAGCTAGCCATTAGAAAAGATCAAGTGAAGTTCAGGCAAGCTACCAGACACCTCAAAACTTGTTGAGAAGCTCTGCGTTGTCCTACTTGAATCCAACTGAAACAGGTTTTTCATCACTTTCTATCTCTCTATTTAGGAACATTTAGCTTTAGGTTTGTGAATGAAAAATGTAGTATTCAATGCCATGAAGTTGTACATATATGCTCAATTTTTATTTATATTAAGTGTGCTAGGAGAATTTCATCCATGAACATGCTGAAAAAACTAGGTCAGATTTTAAGGCCAGAGAAATTCTCTCTAGTCTTTGAGAGTTAGGATTAATGTTTTATATGGTTAGAATCGTATTGAAATTCTCTACAAGTTTGATGTTGTGAGTTTTGGCAAAAGATCACGTTTCAAGGATATCCAAGTTGGAACCAGGCGCGCGCGCTTTTGACAATTGCTGGAGGTTGAAGATGAAGACTTGGGCTGGGCCTAGTCTGCTTGCTTCTAACACCTCCCTTTTTCAGTTTCACACCCCTTGGCCCAATTTCTTATATTTTTGCATTTTTGAATTTTTGTTTTCATTTTTGATTTTGTTATTTTATCTCCAAATATAAAAAATGCTCAAAAAATATTTTCATAATTTTTTACATTTATTTGGTATTTTATTTTGATTTTTCTAACATTAAGACATTTTGAATACTTTTATAATTTATTTGAAAATTTGAAAATAATATGTAAATATATACTTTTATTTTTATTTCTTATTTTTGTTCATACTGAAAATATTATTAAAAATATAATTTATTTTTGTACATATTTTATTTTATTTTTATACATATTTAATATATTTAATATATATATATACATATATAATTTTATTTTATTAAATACTTAGAATAAAATATAAAAATATTACATTTTTATTTTTATTATTATTTATACTAAAATATACTTTTTTTAAATATATTTCATTTTTACACATATTAATATATTTTTTGTATATAAATAATATATAATATTTATTTTAAAGTAAATTAGGGTTTACCCTTAAATAAATAAAATCAATCCTTTTTTTATTTATTTCTTTATACTATTTTACACCAATAATACTTTTGCATAATACATCTTATTTAATATTTATCTATTTTGTTTATTTAAATATTGTACATTTAAATATTGATGCATTTGAGATTCAATTTGGATGTAATAGTAATCTAGGGTTTATATTTTTGTCAAATACCCCCCATTCAAAATTGTACCCCCATCCCCATAATCTTGTTGTAATAGCTTAGAACTTTAAATTCTCGCATTTTACGCTTTCAATTATGCCATGATTAGAGAATTAGGGTTTGTATGCAAAAATCAAAATCAACAAATAGTTTGACCTAATCAAAGACAAAAATGCATGAAAATCAAACAAAATGCACACTTACACCCCTAGGGTTACAATCCACTTGGTTGCCTAAACAAAAATGATCAAGTCCCTTAAGAAATTTGCCAAAAATACTTAGCACAATTGCTATCATGGTCTATACGATGACCCGCGCCTGTCCCGTTTAACATCCTAACACAAGGTTGTTCACCAAATACAATGGTGAAACAACACTGTTAAAAGGGTTAAAAACATAAGAAAGATCTTTGAGTAAAATAGGGTAGATAACTCTTAGTTACTTGATCAAAAGCTTGCAAAAACATCCTTGCTATTTTCAAACACACTTCACAACACAATTTCAAAACATTTTCCAAAACAAACTTTCAAAAACATTCAAATCATTTCAAAAGACAAAAATATCTTTGTATACATTCAAACAAGAACCATTACAAAGGTTACCACAACGATGCCTCTTTTCAAAACATCTTTCAAAACCACACACAAAGCACCATTTCAAACAATTGAAGAGCACCATTTCAAACAATTGAAAAGCAAAGCAAGTGATCTAAACAAGTAACTAAGAGCCCATGGATGAAAAGGGTGCTTGCACCTTCCCTTTTCATAATCTACTCCCCGAACCCAAGAAAACATCTCAAAGATCTTTCCTGTTCATTTTGACATTTCCTTAGGATAAAATAAAAAGTCGGTGGCGACTCTTGCTAAATTGAAACATTTGCAAACACAAACGCAAAACCTCAAGTCAGTTCTCCCACCGTATCACAGAACTGGAGACTCTGTTGGGGAAATCTTTAAAAGTGGAGTAATCTTAGGGCTTAGATCACCTTTGCATGCTTATCTTGATTGCTTTGATTGCTTTACATTTGGTTCTCTTGTTTGGGCTTGAAATCCTCTACCCGAAGTTGGGAAACATTCATAGGTAAATAGCAATACGTTGTGGAAACTGTGTGGGGTATACCGACATGGTTGAAGCAATAGCTATATTAGTGCGACATATTTGTGAGTACCGGTAGCCTTTGAGTCAATCAAAGAAAATACGGGGCCACTGAGTCATGTCATGAAGCACTAATGAACTCTTAGAACCTTACTTGACCATCTTGGCCTTTTTTAGGGGTAGTGAGATGACCAGCTTTGGTGCAGTCCGAAGTTGGTAGATACTCAATACTACACTCATTGAGGGTTGTTTTCTTGGAATATTTTGGTCTCTAGTTAAGTGGCTAAACCAAAACAATGAACACAAAAAATAATCCAGTGATATTGAGCTCCTTAGAACCCGGTTACTATTTATAGGACAGGTTGAGCCAACTAACTTCAAGAGGGTACTTACCTATGAAACCTCATGCAAGCCTGAAATTAGGATCTTGTGTGATTTGCTTGTACATGTGCTTGTGCATACATCATGAACATCATAAAGCATCATTTGCATCCACTAACCATTTCAAGGGTTTGGATCTTCATCTTTGTTCTTGTTTTGTTGGTCATGGAATCTCTTCGCAGGAAAACAATTCAAGTCAACCTTGTGAGAATCCCTCCTCAACTCAAGGAGCTTACTTCCAAGATTCCAGAGAATTCTCTCTTCAGTGAAAGACATGGTAGACTTCTCAACTTGGTCAACTCCAACATTGAAGAAGACATGGTGAAAGTTCTCTTCCAGTTCTTTGACCCCCTACACCACTGTTTCACATTCCCTGATTACCAACTAGTACCTACTTTGGAGGAATTTTATCAACTCCTGAGGATTCCTATTCTTCATCAATTACCCTACAACAGTATGGAAAAAGAACCAAAGCCTGAAGATGTTGCTCAAGCATTACACTTGCAACCATATGATATCAAAGGACATTGGGAAACCAGAAGTGGTGTCAAGGGTTTCTTGGCAAAGTTTCTATTTGAGAAGGCACAAGAATGCTGGAACTCTCTAGATCTACAAGCTTTTAAGGAGATTGTAGCACTTATCATCTATGGGTTGGTCTTGTTCCCAAACCCTGATCAACTTATAGATGTGAATGCTGTCAAGATTTTCATATCCCGGAATCCTGTGCCTACATTGCTTGGGGACATCCTACACTCATTTTACACACGAACAATGAGGAAAAGAAGTGTTCTCATGTGTTGTTCTCCTCTTCTATCAAGGTGGTTTATTTCTCACCTTCCCCAAATAGTTTTGAAGAATGAGCAGGGTTTAAGGTGGTCACAATGGTTGATGACCCTCACACACTCTTATGTTCATTGGTGTTCTCGGTCCAGAGAAAATGTCATCATCATTGATCGTTGTGGGGAATTCCCTAATGTCCCACTACTTGGCATTAGGGGAGGCATTACCTACAACCCCTGTTTAGCCCTAAGACAGTTTGGATATGCTCGGAGGGATGACCCTCGTGACATGCTGATTCCTGACTTGGTTTTTGACTTCGACAACGATGCGCAAGGACTTCGACAAAGGTTCATAAGATCTTGGAGGATGCCCAACAAAGTGGATAGTAAGACACTGGGGCACAAGAATTCTATCCCCCTTGAGCCTTACCTCAAGTGGGTACGAACCCGCGCCCAGAATCTTATGATGCCATACCCTCACATTCTCCCCGTGATCAAAGAGCCTGTTATGGAAGGAGAGGTTCCATACACCCTCCTACATCCAGACATGCCAACATCATTGGAAGAATTACAAAAGAGTTGGATCCAACTCAAAGAAGAACGGAATACTTTTGAAGCCAACTTCTATGCCAGTGAGAAGAAGGTTTTGGAACTTACCCGCCGACTTCATGAGGAGGAAACTCTCAACACTTACATCGCACCAAAGAGGATATGCAATGTCTTTTTACATTAAGAATTTTGTAATATTTTTCCCATGGGGCACTTATGTACTAACAAATTTCTTCTTAATATGACGTGTGTTCTTTTTGTTTGCAACAAATTTGAATTTCTGAATCCTTGAATGCATTACATGAATAACATATCATTCATCATATGCATAAACAGGTCTTCACACCAGGTTTCCTTATATTTCTGTTGTTTATTTCAGCAAGATGGATTTGGAGCAGACGGTTAAAGATCTACAAGCACAGAATTCGCAATTCCAGCAACTCCTCATGACCTTAGCAAAGGGTCAAGAGGACCTTAAAGCACTGTTGGAGAAAGATAAAGAGAAAAAGAAGAAAAGGCCTGGTATGGTCACTATGGGAAGAAGGTTTGAAAACCAGGCTAGAAAGGTTCTCGAGTTCCCCTCGACGTCTGACGAAGCGATTGGTAAAGGAAAAGGAACTGTGATGCCTTCTGAATCTGAAGTTGAAGAGGAAGAAGAAGAAGAAGAGGATGAAGATTACTCCGAACAACAATATCCCCCAGCAGATGATAAATATAATAATCTTGAGGATCGGTTGGCAGCCATGGAGTTGTAAAGGGTACCTGGTTTAGATTTCGAAGAACTAGGGTTGGTCGCTGGGATCGTCATTCCTCCTAAGTTCAAAGTTCCTACATTTGCTAAGTATGACGATTTGTCCTGTCCAAAGATGCATCTGAGATCCTACATCAGAAAGATCCAACCTCACTCTTCTGATAAGGATCTTTGGGTCCATTTTTTCCAAGATAGTTTGTCAAGCACACAATTGGACTGGTTCTATCAACTTGAGAGATCGGATGTTCACAACTGGGAAGATTTAGCTGCTGCTTTCTACCGACAATACCAATGCAATGCAGATTTGGCGCCTACTCGTACTCAACTACAAAGTATGGGTATGGCTTCTAATGAGGGATTTAAGGAGTATGCCCAGAAGTGGCGGGATTTGGCTAGAAGGGTGCAGCCACCATTGTCGGATAGAGAGTTGGTTGACATGTTTTTAGGGACCCTGTCTGACCCTTTCTTCAATCATTTAATCGGGAGTTCCTCTGCAGGATTCACCGAATTAATTCTGACCGGTGAAAGGGTCGAGGCTGGCATTAAAAGTGGTAAGATTCAGAAAGATGCCTCCGCGTCCACTGCTATTAAGAAGACCTTCCCAGCTAAGAAGGAAGCTTCTGCTGTTTATTCTCAGAAAAGCCAAGGAAGAACCAAGCGCCGACCAATGGTGGGGGTTGTGATGATCCAAAACTCTTCAACTGATCAACCTCGCAGCAATCAACCAAGATCTAATCATCAAAGGGTAGAAAGGCCACAACGGCAATTCACCCGAATCAACATGACACCGGCTCAAGTCCTCCCTCATCTGTTAAAGTTGAATCTCACCAATTTTAAAGAAGCGCCGAAGAACCCTAATACCTCTTCTCCTTATTACCACTCCAATGCAAAATGTTCTTACCACTCTGACAATGTAAGGCATGATACCAACAACTATTGGGCTCTTAAAAACAAGATCCAAGACCTGATCAACGCCAAGGAGGTAGAATTCGATGCGCCCGAAAAACCGAATGTGCTTTCTGCCCCAATGCCCAAGCACAGTCATAATGTTCATGCTGTTATAGAAGATCTTCATGTTACCAATGTTGCTGACCTTTTGACTCTGTTACCAGTAATTAAAGTGAATTTGATGAGAGCTGGGATATTCCCAGGCTGTGGAAAAGACTGTTACTTTTGTTTAAATTTGCAAGCTGACTGCCCACTATTGAAATCAGGCATCCAACACCTGATGGATACCCAAGAGATTCTCTTTCAAAAGACTCATGTTGATACTATCACTCCTGTTACTCCTGCTACTTTTGTTACTTCAACTAATGACATTGCAATAATAACCATCTCCGACAATCTTCCCAAGACCTGCAAAAGGCCTGTCAAGATTACGCCTGATCCTAAGTTTGTGCCGTTAAAAATCACCATGCCGGGGCCTGTCCCGTATAAATCTAACATGACGATACCATGGAATTACGGAGGAGAAATCTTCTACCATGGTGTCAAACATATTGAATTAGTCCAAGAGAATTCCGATGATGAAACCCCTGAAATAGGGAATATTGCAGGAACGAGTAAGATAACTCGCAGCGGAAGGATCTTCTCTCTGGAGATTGCTCCTTCACGAGCAGTCTTCGGACCCTCGAAAGTTTCTGAGCCTGTCAAGCCATCTGTGCAAAGCCCGATAATTAAAGAAATTGATGTACCTAAAGTTAGACCCTCTGATGCTACTACCAAAGGTAAGGGGATACTAGAAGCTCTTGTCAGGATGAAGGCTCAGACTGTGGTAATCCCCGAGACCACCCAAAAAGAGATGGAAGAAATCTTAAAAATAATCAAGAGGAGCGACTACGATATCGTGGAGCAGCTAGGGAAGACCCCTTCCAAAATATCCATGTTGGCTCTCCTACTCTGCTCTGAGGCTCATGCTAAGGCCTTAATCAAATTTCTAAAGACGGCACACGTGCCTCAATAAACTTCAGCTGACCAGTTTCAAGAGTGCGTGGCTAGCCTTACTGCTGATAATGGTCTTGGTTTTTCCGATGCTGATTTGACCCCCAAGGGAAGGAAGCACAATGACGCGCTGCTTGTCTTAGTAGAATGAAGGGGAACCACACTTGCCCATGTTCTGGTTGACACTGGTTCATCTTTAAATGTGTTGCCGAAAAAGGCGTTGGACAGGTTGGACTACGAAGGTTTGACCCTAAAGCCCAGTAACATCGTTGTTAGAGCCTTCGACGGTTCTAAGAGGATGGTTCATGGAGAAGTGGACATTCCTATCAAAGTGGGCACAGAAATTTTCAACTCTACCTTTTATGTGATGGACATCCGTCCTTCATATTCATGCTTGTTGGGAAGGCCATGGATCCACAATGCTGGGGCAGTCACTTCCTCTCTGCACCAAATGCTAAAGTATCCAGTTCAGGGAAAGATCATAACGGTTCACGGTGAGGAAGAGTACATGATAAGTCACCTCAACTCCTTCCGCTATGTGGAGTTGGATGGCGAATTGATAGAAATGCCTTTCCAACATTTTGAAGAAGTTTCTCCTGAAGTCGCAGTTGCAAAGACAATGACAGATGTGCCTATCGTTTCCAAGCCTGTGTCTAGGATGGCACCCCTCAAGGATGCGGAGGCTGTAATCAAAGAAGGAAGGAGTACAGTGTGGGGGTAACTGCCTGATTTTCCTCACAAGATGGACAAGTTCGGACTGGGTTTTACTGCTGCTGGCCAGAAAGTTGTGCGTCGCTCCAGGGCTGGAGGACCACCCGTAAAAATCACTCACCATGGAATTAATGCCTTAGAAGATGATGATGAAGAAGAAAAATTTGAAGATTGGATCTTTCCAACCGTTAAAGGAGGATTAAGCAACTGGGAAGCGAAAGACTTTGTTCCCATCACTTTCATCAACCAGTAATTTATCTTTGAACAATTTCCTATTTTGGTCTGTAATAATTAAACAATTCGTACACTCTTTTCACCTTATGCCTTGCCCGGGGCATATAGGTCCATTTGTAAGGGCTTGATTTTCTTCATTATCATATTCCATGTTTAATGAATCATTGGACGTTTTCATCTATAAACTGTTGTGTTCATTTTCTTTCCTTTTACATTTTGTTTTGTTTAAGGATGGCTATCCCTTACACACACCCACACTCACAAAATGCAGGTACCCATCCACTCCGGATTCCATGGGTGACTTTTCTGCTTTAGCCTTCGGTGACTCTGAAGATTTGGTCAATCATGCCGAGTACGAAGGTGATGAAGACTGTGAAGTTCCTGGAGAGTTAGCCAGACTTTTGAAACAAGAGGAGAGGGCTATTCTGCCCCATGAAGTGTTGCTAGAAACCATCAACTTGGGAACAGAGGAAGACAAGAAAGAGGTTAAGGTGGGTGCCAACCTGGAACCAAGTGTCAAAGAGCGCTTAGTGCAGTTGTTGAATGAATATGTTGAAATATTCTCCTGGTCCTATGAAGACATGTCGGGACTAGACACAGATATCGTGGTTCACCGTCTCCCTACAAGAGAAGATTGTCCACCGATCAAACAAAAGGTCCGCCGAATAAGGCCCGACATGTCTGAGAAGATCAAAGTTGAGGCAATGAAGCAATTCAATGCTGGCTTTCTGGATGTTACTTCCTATCCATAATGGGTTGCTAACATTGTGCCCGTGCCTAAGAAGGACGGCAAAGTCAGAATGTGTATGGACTATAGGGACTTAAACAGGGCTAGCCCTAAAGATGATTTTCCATTGCCACACATTGACATCTTGGTTGACAACACAGCTCAACACAAGGTATTTTCCTTCATGGATGGATTCTCGGGATACAACCAGATCATAATGGCCCCTGAAGACATGGAGAAGACTACTTTTGTTACACAATGGGGTACCTTCTGCTACAAAGTGATGCCATTCAGACTGAAGAATGCCGGGGAAACCTATCAACGTGTCATGGTAGCTTTTTTTCATGACATGATACATCATGAGATTGAAGTTTACGTAGACGACATGATAGCCCATTCACAGACAGAAGAAGAACACCTTGATCATCTACAAAAGTTGTTTGTCAGGTTGAAGGAGTATAAGCTCAGACTGAACCCAAGCAAGTGCACTTTTGGAGTCAGGTCTGGTAAACTTTTGGGATTTATCGTCAGCAACAAAGGCATTGAGGTTGATCCTGCTAAAGTCAAAGCTATACAAGAAATTCCTGCCCCCCCGCACTGAAAAGGAGGTTAGAGGTTTCTTGGGACGCATAAACTATATTGCGAGGTTCATCTCTCACCTAACATCTACCTGTGAGCCAATCTTCAAGCTGTTGAAGAAAGATCAGGTAGTTGAATGGAACAATGATTGTCAAGTTGCTTTTGATAAGATCAAGGAGTATTTACTGGAACCTCCTATTTTGATGACACCCGTCGAAGGAAGACCGTTAATCATGTATCTGACTGTTTTGGATAACTCAATGGGGGTGCGTACTGGGCCAACATGACGAGTCTAGCCGAAAAGAGCATGCCATTTATTACCTTAGCAAAAAGTTTACCGACTGTGAGACTCGCTACTCACTGCTCGAGAAAACTTCTTGCACTTTGGTATGGGCTTCTCGCCGGCTAAGGCAGTATATGTTGACTCATACCACTTTGCTGATTTCCAAGATGGATCTGATTAAGTATATCTTCGAGAAGCCTGCTTTATCTGGAAGAATCGCTAGATGGAAAATGATCCTGACTGAGTATGATATCCAGTATACTACCCAAGAAGCTATAAAAGGGAGTGTACTAGCTGACCATCTAGCTCATCAAGCCGTCGAAGATTACCAATCTATGAGATTCGACTTCCCTGACGAGGACATCATGACATTGGACAACATTGAAGGTAACGGACCGTATGACGGACCTGAACAAGGATCCCGATAGACCCTGTACTTTGATGGTGCTTCAAATGCACTTGGAAACGGTATCGGTGCAGTACTCATTTCTCCGGAAGGTTGCCATACACCCTTCACTGCCCGACTTTGCTTCAGCTGTACCAACAACATGGATGAATATGAAGTTTGCATCTTTGGTCTCAAGGCTGTTACAGACTTGGGAATCAAATCTCTGGTCGTATTTGGGGACTCAGCTTTGGTTATCAGTCAAATCAAAGGAGAGTGGGACACTAAACATCCTAATCTCATCCCATACAAAGAACATGTCCTGACATTGTTGCCTCATTTCGAGCAGATTACCTTTGAGCACTTCCCGCGAGAAGAAAAACAGCTAGCAGATGCTCTGGCTACAATGTCTTCCATGTTTAAACTCAGCTGGAATAATGAGGCTCCCCAAATCACCATCGAGCAAATGGACGAACCTGCACACTGTCATGAGATTGATACCGAAGAAGTAGTGGAACAACCATGGTTTCATGAAATCAAAAGGTATCTCCAGACTCGAGAATACCCTGAAGGAGCTTCCGTCAATGACAAAAAGTTCTTAAGGAGATTTGCTGCCAAGTTCTTTCTGAGCAATGATATCCTTTATAAGCGCAGCCATGATTGTGTTCTACTTCGTTGTGTGGACAAGTTTGAAGCTGAGTTGATCATGACCGAAATACATAGTGGCACATTTGGCACCCACTTGAGCGGACATACGATGGCTAAGAAGATTCTAAGGGCAGGCTACTACTGGTCTACCATGGAAGCTGATTGTCATCAACATTCCCGTACTTGTCACAAATGCCAAGTCTATGCTGACAAGGTACATATTCCTACTGTTCCTCTCAACGTTCTAACAGCTCCTTGGCCATTCGCGATGTGGGGAATTGACATGATTAGAGAGATCAAGCCTACGGCATCCAATGGACATCGCTTCATCCTGGTGGCTATTGATTACTTTACCAAGTGGGTCAAAGCAGCTTCCTTCACCTCTGTTACAAAGAATGTGGTTGCCCGCTTCATCAAGCAAAATATCATATGCCGGTATGGTATCCCTGACAGGATCATCACGGACAACGGCACAAATCTAAATAACACTATGATCACCGCTCTGTGCGAGCAGTTCAAGATTTATCATCACAATTCATCTCCCTATCGGCCAAAGATGAACGGTGTTGTTGAAGCCGCGAACAAAAATATCAAGAAGATCATTCAAAAGATAACAGTCACCTACAAGGACTGGCACGAGATGTTACCGTTTGCTCTGCACGGATATCGTACCACGGCGCGTACTTCAACAAGGGCAACCCCCTTTTCTTTGGTATACGGCATGAAGGCTATTTTACCTATGGAAGTTCAGATTCCTTCCTTAAGGATCATGAAGGATACTGGTTTGAGTGAAGATGATTGGATTCAGACCCGGCTTGACCAACTTAACTTGATCGACGAGAAGCGACTTATTGCTGTTTGTCATGGTCAGACATATCAAAAACGGATGATCAAGGCTTTCAACAAGAAAGTCAGACGTCAGTATATCAAGTCGGAGATCTTGTAATCAAGCGGATCATGTTGCCGTAAAGTGATCCCAGGGGCAAGTGGACTCCTACTTATGAAGGACCATTTGTGATCAAGAACATCTTTTCTGGTGGGGCCATGATTCTGACCACCATGGACGGCGACGACTTGCCGCACCCTGCAAACGCAGACAAAGTCAAAAGATACTATGCATAAAACGACCCGACAAGTCGAAAACCCGAAAGGGCGACTTGGGCAAAAAATGGGCATCCCGATGAATCGAAAACCCGAAAGGGTGGCTCAGGCAAAAATTAGGGATAAACAAAAAAAATTGTACACCCGGCAATTTGAAAACCCGAAAGGGCGACTTGGGCAAAAAGGGTTTCCTGGTGGATCGAAAACCCGAAAGGGCGGTCCCGGCAAAAGTTAGGGAATTAAAGCGTATGACTATGTCTCGTCGGATCACTTTAAGGACAATCTCTTCACGACCAAACTCCAAGCTTCTGATCAATCCAATCATCTGCGGACAAAGCAACGAATGGACAAGATACTCAGAGTTGTGAAGGTTATAGCAGAATGGGAACCCCATGGAATTGTTACACATAGCCATCTTTCTTTTTGTATAAAATTTTTCAATTTTTACGACAACATTCTCTTACTAGGATGTCTGTCTCCTTTGTACAAAGATACTTACAAAAGTTAATACAAAGATACTTCAAAGTGCAGAAATTTGCTTGCCTTTCTTTTCTTTTTTACACTTATGTTTTATTTTGAAAAACGTCCAATGTTTTGTTAAATAGGCATATGCATTTGAATATAATCATTTCTTACAAATAAAACAAAATGAGAAAAGAATAATTACTGATAGGCCAAAAGTATGGGAAAACGTCTTTAGGCTATTCCAGAAGAAATCCCCTACGGTATGTCATTCAGATCCTCAACAAAGCTAAAACTTTGGAGTATATATCCCCAACGGAGTTAAATTTCAAGATCCCCAGCAGAGCCAGAGTATTCTAAACTTTCTTCCCCAGTAGAGCCCGAAAACCCTGAAATACATATCCCCAGCGGAGCTAGAATACTCTAAACCTTCTTCCCCAGCGGAGTCAAATTTCCAACTATCAATCCCCAGCGGGAACCATTCAGTTTTCCCCAATTTCCCCAGCAGGTTATCTCAAAAAGTCTAAGAATCAACCAGATAACAGTTAAATTTTTGTCTTATCCCCAACTAGGATAATTCCCCAGTAGATTAGCATATAACCTAAGCTCCTGATTTCCCAAGCAGAGTAAACACTCTCCCCACAGAGTTATTCCCCAACAGAACGAAGATTCTAGCTCCTGTTTCTCCATTTGAAGCCTCCCAGGTTTTAATTCCCCGGTAGAGATCGTCAGATTTTTTTCCTCATTTCCCCAGGAAAGTCATGAAGAATTCTCGTTCCCCACAGAGGTTGTCAAAAGCTCTTGTTAATCCCTACAAGTCACCAAGGATTTTCAATCCCCAGCAGTGGTGTCAGGATTTCTCATCTTCAACAATCAAAGATTCTTGGAATCCCCAGCATCGGTCAAGGATTTATTTTCCTCAGCAAGACAGCTAATCAGCTTACATGCACATCCATTACATTCATATAATCATGAACATTGATGGAACACATTTTATTGCATCATGCATATTGTGATACGGTGGGAGAACTGACTTTAGGTTTTGCGTTTGTTTTCGCAAATGTTTCGGTTGAGCAAAAGTCGCCACTGACTTTTTATTTTATCCTAAGGAAAGGTTAAAAAGCACAGCAAAAAACCTTTGAGATGTTTTCTTGGGTTCGGGGAGTAGATTATAGAAAGGGAAGGTATTAGAACCCTTTCTATCCATGGTTATCCATGGGCTCTTAGTTACTTGCTTAGATCAACTTGCCTTGATTTTCAATTGTTTGAAATGGTGCTTTGTGTGTGGGTTTTGAAAATGTTTTGAAAAGAGGCCAATGTGGTGGCAACCTTTGTAATGATCCATGTTGGGATGTGTACAAAGGTGTATGTCTTTTGAAAAGTTTTCAATGTTTTTGAAGGTTGTTTTGAAAGTGTGTTGTGATGTGTGTTTTGAAAAATAGGAAAGTGTTTTGTTTTGCAAGTTGGCAAGTAACCAAGAGTTATCTACCCTAAATTTCTCAAAGATTATTGCTATGTTTTAACCCTTTTAACAATTTTGTTCCACCATTGTATTTGGTGGACAATCTTGTGTTAGGATGTGAATGGGACAGGCGCGGGTCATCGTTTAGACCATGATTGCAATGGTGCAAAGTATCTTTGGGCAATTTTTCCTTTAAGGGACTTGATCATTTTTAGGCAACTTTTGAAAGCGTCATCGAGGGACTATGATCATTTGAATTTGTTTTTGCCAAAGATACCTAACATGCAATATGGCCCATTATTGAAGGCAACAAGTGGAATACCCTAGGGGTGCAAGTGTGATTAGTGTTGTCCATTTTCATGCTTGTTTATCTTGAATTTAGGTCAAACTATTTGTTGTTTTTTATTTGCATACAAAACCCTAATTCTAACATGGCATAATTAGAAAGCTTTTAAATGCGAAAAATAAAAGGTCCTAAGTTATTACAACACAAATTATGGGATGGGGGGTACAAATATTCAAATGGGGATATTTTAGCAAGAAATTAAAACTAAACTATTACATCCAAATTGAATTATACAAATTATTTAATATACAACAATTAAATAAAAATACAATAAATATGCAAGATGCAAAAAATGATTTTTTATATGTATGAAAAAAAGTATTTTTTATGTGTCACATAAACAAAATAAAATGAATTAATTTTTGGTATTTTTATGTTTTTAGGGCAAAACCCTAATTTTATAAATAAAAGGGTATTTATTATTTATTATATGCAATATTTATTAATTATGTATAAAAATAAACAAAAAAGAAAGTATATTTGTAAAAAGGGTATTTTTGAGGTTAAATATTAATAAAATGAAAAATGTATTATTTTTGTATTTTTAACCTAAATATACTAATAAATATATAAGTATTTATAATATTTACTAAATATATTAAATATGTACAAAAAATAAAATATTTAATATTTACAAAAAAAAGTATATTTTTTATAAAATGTTTTCAGAAGATAAAATAAAATAAAATTAGAAAATAAATGTATTTTGTATTGTTTCTAATATTCTAAACAAAAAAAAAAGTATTATGTATTTATTTACATATATAACTAAATGAAGCAAATAAATATCAAATAAAATGCAAAAAATGTGAGAAAAATATTTTTAATATTTTTTATGCTTTAATAAAAAATAACAAATCAGAATCAAAAAGAAAAAGTTGAAAATGACAAAGAAAACTCAAAATGGGCCAGGGGGTGCATGTGTAAAATTGTGGTGCAAAAAGGAAAAGCAATCTCAGGCCCAGCCCAAGAGAGGTTGTCTTCAACCTCCAGACAAACGTTTGAAAATGCGCGCGCTCTCTTGCCTCAACCACAACTCCTGATTCCTGGACTTTTAGCACAAACTTATAACATGAAAAATATCAAGCATCAAGCCACGATTCCATACATACCAAAAACTTGATCTAACTCTCAGAAATGAGAGAGAATTTCTCCATCCCTAATTCTTAACCTAAGTTTTTGTCAATGTTCAGGTCTTAAATTCTCTTAGCATATGCAATATAAATGGAAAGTGAGGATATGAGTGGCTTCAGGGACATGAGTATGACACTTTTCATTCACAAACTTAAAGCTAACTCTTCCTAGATTGAGAGATAGAAGTCCATGAACTTACCTGTTCAGCTTGGATCGTATCTAGCAATGGAGGTACATTCAGTGCAATGTGAGGACTTGTACAGCTTGCTTGAAGGTCAGGGATGCTTCTCCAACCTTTAGTTTGCTTTGAAACCAAATGAATCAACCTATGGAAGTCAACCTGCAAAACAGAAAAAGTGAAAATGGTGAAGTTGGTTAGAGGTGTTACAGGTCGTGTCCAATGCTTGGGATAGTTTGTATATGTGGTATGGAGTGTGTATGAACTGGTTTTAGCAAAAATGCACGAGTGGATTGAGTTATAGAAGTCCAACTGCAGAGGTGACTCTGTTTTTTGCAGTAGGATGGTGTTTTGATGAATGATGAGGTTTGTAAGGTGATTAGCTCGTGCCTTAGCTTAGGTTTGATCTTTTGAATGTGTTTAACAAGTTTACTTTGGCTTGTGGTTGCAGCAATGTGAGTTGTGTTTCAAAATGCAAGGTTTCTTCTAACTTAAGCAAAAATTGTCAACTTGGTTTCTAGACTTGTGCAGGCCCCCTAATCATGCTGCAACCATCCCTCTTGATCAGTGTGATATGTTCCTGAACTTGTGCCAAAAGGATTTGCATTGTACTACTTGGATTGCAAATTTGACATAAAGCCATACTTTTTCAAAAATGGATAAAGTGCTTTTTCTAATTAAGGACTAATCCTTCATGTAATGACCAAACTCATAGAATAACATCTTGGCACAATGGATTAGCATTTAATTTTTGAGTGTAAATGAGATTAGAGGCCTGTAATGTAGCTTGCATATGCTGAGTTGAAAAATTGCACAAGTTATGAACATGGAAATGGCTCATGAACAAAGTGACTTTTGCCCATATTTCCAAATTCGATTCTCCCTAACCACAAGGTTGTTTGATGAGTTCTTGGACATTTTGGAAAGCTTGGAATGTGTACTACAATCCATCTTTTTAATGAAAATTGAAATTCCAAGTGGAAGCATGTGAAAAGTGGCCATGAAGTTAGGCAAAAATCCTGCCTAGAATAGGTCAAAATTTTTCTAAGTTAAGAATGTTTTGCACCCTTGTTCCAAAAATCATAACTTGAGCTACAAGCTTCTTTTGAGGAAACTTTGTGAATCAAAGTTGTAGATTTTGCAATGGAATATAACTTTCATGTTTTGACTTTTGTTTGAATCCAAATGCATCTTGGTGAAAAAATGGGACAAAGTTAAGAAAAAATTAGGGATTTTCATAACTTAGAAAAATTCTAAGTTATGAAAATTCTTCATTTCAAACCCTAATTTGTGATTTTTGATTTCTTGATGAACAAGTTTCATAATTTGACATGTTTTGATGAAAAATGAAACTTGACACTTGATTTTGACCAAAAAGTCAAAGTTTGACTTTTCAGTATACAGTCAAATTTGGCTCAGTTGACTGGAAAATTCATCTGTCAATCTTGTGCATTTGGGATCTTTTGAATTTTTTGAACATGTCAAGACAATTCCATTGGGTCCTTGAGTCCATATATGAGCTTTGTTTGCTATTGGTTAGGTCAAACAGTCAAAAATTGCCTTTGTGCAGTCAAAACCCTAAAAATGACCATTTTGCCCTTTTGGTGATCTGATCAAATTTCTTGTGGAATTGTGATCCAAACTTGGCCAAATGGTTCATATGAGCTCATAATGTTGATGTGAGTCAAAAATCTTGAGGTTTGACTTTCAATTGACCACAATTGACTTTTTCCCCAATACAGCTGATTTCTAGGTCAACTGTCTAATTGACTGGGCAAAGATTGGAATCAAGGCTTGAAACTTGGTATGGATAAACTTGTGAGTCCAACATGAAGCATGAAAGTCACTTTGGGCCTTTTAGGTCAAAACATCTTTGTGCAACCTCAAACCCTAATTTGAGTCAACAGTCCAAGGAGAAGTCTTGAGCAGAGCAAACCCTAACTTGATCCTGAGCTCCAAGGGTCTTGTGATGAGAAAATGTTAAGGAAATGTTGAGGAAATTTTAAGGAAATGGGAGGGAAAATTTTGGGGTACAACAGTTTCCCCTGTTCAATCTTCTTGAACCTGAAGAGTTAGATTGGCAAGTTTGCCTTTCGCGACTCGAGGGTAAAAGGAGATTGGACACTAGAGTGCCCGGAAATTTGCACTCGCATAGTAGAGTATCAACAATGTGATGGTGGGAATGGGCTTATAGATGCCATTTGGAGAGATGGTGGATAGGGGGATGGGCTTATAGATGCCATCTGGAGACGTGACAGAACCTTGTCGGGAATGGGCTTATAGATGCCATTTGGAGGTGTTGATCGCGTAAGAGATTCCTTAGCGAGAACTTGCGTACTTTGAGAAAGGAAGATGTTTCCTGGCTTGTTACAGGTGTTGATCTTCAAACTCTTCATGCAGACATGCCCTGGCTAGATACAGGAGTCGAATCTACAATTGGTTGCTCACAGATGTGCCCTGGCTAGATACAGGAATCGAATATGGAGTTGTTATCTACATATGTGCTCTGGCTGGATACAGGTATCGAATCTAGAATTGTCGTCTACAGATATGCCCTGGCTGGATACATGTATCGAATCTGGAATTAGTTGCTCACAGATGTGCCCTGGCTAGATACAGGTACCGAATCTGGAATTGCAAAAGGTTGGTAGAGATAGCTTTCCTGGCTGGGTACAGGTGTAAACTTCTGACCTGAGAATGAAAGATAATTTCCTGGCTTGTTACAGGGGTTGATCTTCAAACTCTTCATGCAGATATGCCCTGGCTAGATACAGGTATCGAATCTGGAATTGCGATAGTTGATAGTAATCATTTTTGGATTGACCTTTTTCCTGAAAAGGCAAAACATCAGTTGTATGCGAAGTCATGATGTATGAGATGCATGATGTCATGATGCTCAAAATGAGATAGTGTTGTATGCACTTTGTCATGTATGTAAGCAGGATGTATGAAATGTGAAATGTCTATGAATGTATTTTCGTCTAGGAAAATAAATCCTTGACGACTGGCCGAGGAATCAAATCCTGGGCTGATGTTGAAGAGTAGAGTTCTTCGTTTCCGTTGGGGATGATGGTTGCAAGAATAAACCGGTAGGAGAAGATGACTCCGTTGGGGAATAAACTTGTTGGAGAGATTACTCTGAGGGGAATTACTCCGTGGGAAGAGATACTTCGCTGAGGTTTTGATGAGAGCTCCGCTGGGGATTTCAACGATAAACTCCGCTGGGGATTCTGCTGATAAGTTATGTTGGGGAATTTGATGAACTCCGCTGGGGATAGGAAGAACTTCGCCGAGGACGATCTTTCCATGGTAATTAGCTGAGGATAACCCAGTTATAAGCTTTTGTGAGGGATAACTTTGAATAAAGTCCGGGAGAGACGTCCGTACTCTGCAGGGGATAAGCTTCCAGAATCTACTGGGGATAAGCTTCAAGACCTGCTAGGGATAATGATTCAACTCTCCCAGGGAAACTTTTCGGATTGTACTGGAAAATGGTTCCACTGGGGTGTCTGTATTCCGCCGGGGAACAATCTTATATTAAGACTACCGGGGATGCTTGTTGAGGAATGCCTATACTCCGCTGGGGAATGTTGAGATCTTCTGGGGATACCCAACTTCCTTAAGGCTGACAGTAGACTGATCCTGCTTGGAGAGAGTATCGCTGACTTGCTAAGGGAATATTGTGCCTTTTCAGGGCTGATAGGAAACCGACTCTACTTGGGGAAAGTATTGCCGAATCTGGTCTTACTCTGTGGGGAGTTGAGGTAACTTGGTCACGTTTTTTCAGCCGAATTTACCTTGGTACCTTGGTGGACAGAGCAACTAGACCGCTTGGACAATTCTACATTGCCCCTGTTTCTGATGTCACCTGTAATTAATCCTTTGTTCCGCATGCAAATATTTATGATCTAGCAATTTAATGTCAAATGCATATATCAAAAATGAGCATTGGACGTTCTTCGCAAGACAAAACAGAAAAAGGAAAAACAATTGGCAATTTGTCTGAAAAATGAGCTTGTATTGATTTTGAAATTTTCCTGTAAATAGGCGTTTTCGTACAAGAGGCTGACGTCCTAGTAAGAGAACGCCGCCGAGCAAAAATAGAGTTTATACAATTTTGTGAAAGGAAACAAAACAACTATGTGAGAAATAATCCCACTGGGTTTCAACTCTGCTATCGCCTTTATGTCTTCAAGCGTCTCATCACTTTGTTGCTTAGTTGAAGATGAAGTTGATTGATCGATGCCGTCTGAGCCTGATAATTGATGCCGAATTCTGGATGCAAGGTGATCCAATGAGACATAGTGTTACGCTTTATCCCTAACTTTTGCCTGGACCGCCCTTTCGGGTTTTCAGTCCACCGGGATACCCATTTTTGCCCAAGTTGCCTTTTCAGGTTTTCGACTTGCCGGGTGTACAGATTTTTTTTCATTTTCATCCCTTATTTTTTCCCGAACCCTTTTGGTTCGCCGGGAAGCCTTTATTTTTGCCTAGGTGCGTCAACCTAGCAGGTCTTTAATTCATGCGTAGTATCTTTTTACTATGTCTGCATTGGCAGGGTGAGGAAGGTCGTCACCATCCATGGTGGTTAGGATCATAGCTCCTCCCGAGAAGATATGTTTAACCACAAATGGCCCTTCGTACGTAGGGGTCCATTTTCCCCTGGGATCACTTTGAGGAAGAATGATGCGCTTGATTACCAGGTCTCCGACTTGATACTCTTGTAGTCTGACTTTCTTGTTAAACGCCCTGATCATCCGTTTTTGGTACGTTTGACCATGACAAATAGTAGTGAGTCTCTTTTCGTCAATTAGGTTTAATTGATCAAGCCGAGTCTGGATCCAGTCATCTTCGCTCAAGTCTGCATCCTTCATTATCCGGAGAGAGGGTATCTGGACTTCGATAGGCAAGACCGCCTCCATGCCATAGACCAAGGAAAAGGGAGTTGCCCCTGTTGACGTCCGTGCTGAGGTGCGGTAACCATGAAGAGCAAACGGTAACATCTCGTGCCAATCTTTATAGGTCACTGTCATCTTTTGCACAATCTTCTTGATATTCTTATTTGCTGCTTCTACAGCCCCATTCATCTTCGGCCGGTAGGGAGAAGAGTTGTGGTGCTGTATCTTGAATTGCTCGCAGAGCTCAGTGATCATCTTGTTGTTAAGATTGCTACCATTATCCGTAATGATCCTTTCAGGTATACCGTATCGACAGATCAGGTTGTGCCGAATGAACCGTGCCACGACGCTCTTGGTTATGGTGGCGTAGGAAGCTGCTTCAACCCACTTCGTGAAGTAATCAATTGCTACCAGGATGAAGCGATGCCCGTTGGATGCCGTAGGTCGGATCTCACTGATCATATCAAAGCCCCACATTGCAAAAGGCCAAGGCGCTGTCAGGACGTTCAGAGGAACCGGAGGGATGTGCACCTTATCAGCATAGATCTGGCATTTATGACAAGTTCGAGAATGCTGATAACAGTCGGCTTCCATTGTGGACCAGAAATATCCCGCCCGAAGGATTTTCTTTGCCATGGTGTGCCCACTGGAATGTGTTCCGAAGGTACCTTCATGTAGCTCTGTCATGATCTTTTCTGCTTCAGTCTTACCCACACAACGCAGTAAGGTTGAATCATGGTTTCGCTTGTAGAGAATGTCGTTGCTGAGGAAGAACTTTGCCGCAAACCTTCTCAGAAACTTCTTGTCATTAACCGATGCGCCTTCGGGGTATTCTTGAGCTTCCGAGTACCTCTTCACCTCATGATACCAGGGTTTTTCTGTTACCTCTTCGGTTTCGAGATCGCAGCAATATGCAGGTTCATCCAACTTCCAGATAATGATCCGGGGAGCTTCGTTATCCCATTTAACTTTGAACATAGAAGACATTGTAGCCAACGCGTCTGCTAACTGATTCTCCTCTCTTGGGAAGTGCTCAAAAGTTATCTCCTCGAAGTGGGGAAGCAATGTCAGCACATACTCCTTGTAAGGAATAAGATTTGGGTGTTTCGTATCCCACTCGCCTTTGACCTGATTGATCACGAGAGCGGAATCTCCGAAGACACTCAGAAACTTGATCCTTAAGTCAATTGCAGCTTGAAGACCCATGATACATGCCTCATACTCTGCCATGTTGTTGGTGCAGTTGAAACATAACCGGGCAGTAAGTGGGGTATGAGTGCCTTTAGGGGATATGATCACAGCGCCGATACCATTACCCAAAGCGTTCGAGGCTCCGTCAAAGTGCATAGACCATCGGGATCCCTCCTCAGGTCCTTCATCCGGTCCAGGTACTTCACAATCAGTTACTACCATGATATCTTCGTCTGGAAATTCAAAGTTCAACGACTGGTAATCGTCCACTAGTTGGTGTGCCAAATGGTCTGCCAATACACTTCCCTTGATTGCTTTTTGAGTCGTGTACTGGATGTCATATTCCGTCAAGATCATTTGCCATCTTGCTATTCCTCCGGACAAGGCAGGCTTTTCGAATATGTACTTGATTGGATCCATTTTTGAAATCAACAGAGTAGTGTGAGCCAACATATACTGTCTCAGCCGGCGAGCAGCCCATACCAGAGCGCAACAAGTTTTCTCAAGCAGTGAGTACCGAGTCTCACAGTTAGTAAACTTTTTACTCAGGTAATAAATAGTGTGCTCTTTTCGGCCAGACTCGTCATGCTGCCCCAGCACACACCCCATTGAGTTGTCAAGTACTGTCAAGTATAAGATTAGAGGTCTCCCTTCAACCGGTGGCATAAGAATGGTTGGTTCTTGGAGATACTCTTTGATCTTTTCAAAAGCAGCCTAACATTCATCATTCCAACGTACTACTTGATCTTTCTTCAGCAGTTTGAAGATTGGTTCACAGGTAGCAGTTAGATGTGAGATGAATCGGGCAATGTAGTTCAAACGTCCTAGAAAGCCTCTGACTTCTTTCTCTGTCTTGGGAGCTGGCATCTCTTGTATGGCTTTCACCTTGGCAGGATCCACTTGAATACCTTTGTCGCTTACAATGAAACCTAGTAGTTTTCCAGATCTCACCCCAAAGGTGCACTTGTTTGGGTTCAACCTCAGCTTGTACAACTTCAGACGGTCAAACAGTTTTCGTAGATGGTCAAGGTGTTCCTCCTCAGTTTGGGACCTTGCAATCATATCATCGACATACACTTCTATCTCGTGGTGGATCATATCGTGAAATAAAGCAACCATGGCACGTTGGTAAGTTGCCCCAACATTTTTCAACCCAAATGGCATGACCTTGTAGCAAAAGGTGCCCCACTGAGTAACGAAAGTGGTCTTCTCCATGTCTTCAGGAGCCATCTTGATCTGATTATAACCGGAGAAGCCGTCCATGAAGGAGAAAACTTTATGCTGAGCAGTATTGTCAACCAGAACGTTGATATGAGGCAGAGGGAAATCATCCTTAGGGCTCGCCCTGTTCAAATCCCTGTAATCAACACACATTCGGACCTTACCATCTTTCTTTGGCACCGGAACCATGTTGGCAATCCATTGAGGGTAAGAAGTCACTGCTAGAAACCCGACATCAAATTGTTTCATAACCTCAGCTTTGATTTTCTCGGACATCTCTGGACGCATACGGCGGACCTTCTGTTTTACCGGAGGGCAGTCTTCCTTGGTAGGCAGGTGATGAACCACAATGTCGGTATCCAACCCAGGCATGTCTTCGTAAGACCAAGCAAAGATTTCCATGTAGTCATGCAGCATCTGAATCAACCGTTGTTTCACACTGAGCTCTAGATTGGCACCGATCTTGACTTCCTTCCTGTCTGTCTCAGTATCCAGATTTACCGTTTCCACTGGCTCTTCATGTGGCTGAATGGCCCTCTCTTCCTGGAGTAGCAGTCTTGCAAGTTCACCAGGCACTTCGCAATCATCTTCACCTTCGTCTTCGGCTAAGTTGATCGGATTTTCGAAGTCATAACTGGCAGTAGCAGAGTCGTTACCAGTGGGATCCAGGGTGGATTGGAACCTGTATAAGTGAGTGTGTGTAAATATAGTTGTTTTGCAATATATGATAAAGAAAGAAAAGGAGCACAAGATTTGAAATGCAACAAACGTCCAATGTTTTGATTAATGATATATGAAAATTTCATACAAAAGCCCTCACAAATGGAGCCACGGTGCCCCGGGTAGGACACCGAGCCATAAAAGTTTCAACATATTGTTTGTTACAAATTGAAAACAAAAGAGTTCATTACTGAGTGGCAAAAGTAATAGGTGTAAATTCTTTGGCAGTCCAGTTGCTTGGTCCATTGTCGGTTGTTGGGTAGATCCAGCTGTCAAATTCATATTCCTCCATGTCGTCCTCAATAGCATTCACTCCCGGGTTGGTGATGAACACAGGAGGTCTTCCAATCCTTGCTTTGCGAACAGCCCTCTGAGCCTCTGTAGTGAAGCCCAAGCCAAACTTGTCAGTCTTCGGAGTAAAGTCAGGGAGTCAGCCCCAGTTTGCGCACTCACCCTTCTCAATCACAGCCCGGGCATCCTTTAAGGAAGCCATCTTCAAAGGAGGGTCTTCAATCACAGTTTCTACTGACGCCAAAGTTTAAGGCACCTCTTCAAAGTGTTGAAAGGGGGTTTCAATGAACTCCCCATCCATCTCTATGTACCGAAACGAGTTAAGGTGGCTGACCATATATTCTTCTTCTCCCTGAACTGTAACAATTTTTCCTCTGACTGGGTACTTAAGCTTTTGATGCAGTGTGGAGGTCACAGCTCCAGCCTTGTGGATCCATGGACGGCCCAACAAACAAGAGTAGAATGGACGGATATCCATCACATAGAAAGTAGAATCAAAAACTTGAGAGCCAACCCGGATCGGAATGTCAACTTCACCATGTACCATCCTTTTCGAACCGTCAAAGGCTCGGACAACAATGTTACTGGGCTTGAGCTCCAGACCCTCACAATCCAACCTGTCTAAGGCTTTCTTGGGCAATACGTTCAGCGAAGAATCGGTGTCTACCAACACGTGGGCAAGAGTAGTGCCCCTGCATTCAATAGAGACATGCAGGGCGTCATTATGGTTTTTTCCTTTAGCAGTCAGATCGGCGTCAGAAAAGCCCAAACCATTATCGGCAGTCAAGTTGGCCACACAATCAGTAAATTGATCAGCAGACGTTTCTTGTGGCACATGGGCCGTTTTCAGGAAGGAGATCAGGGCCTTGGCATGGGCCTCTGAACATAACAACAGTGATAGCATAGAAATCTTAGAGGGGGTGTGCCCCAACTGCTCGACAACATAGAAATCACTTTTCTTGATAATCTTGAGGATCTCCTCCATCTCTTGCTGGGAGGCTTCAACAGTGGTTGTCTTTAGTGCCTCCGTCAGGGAAGGCAAATCAGTAGCAATCCCTTTGCCCTGAGCGTCAGATGACTCGACAGCAGGGGTAGAAACAGGAACTTGATTAGGAAGTGGAACATGCACACTTGCAGGTGTGATGATAAGGGGTTTCTGAATAGCTGGTGGCGAAATATCTGGTGAAAACAACCTACCACTGCGAGTAATTTTGGCAGGCCCGGTGATGTTACTGACACCGGTACTTGTATCAAACTCTTGTTTCACTCCAAGCACATAAACGTCTGCCCCATAGTGCCACGGGACAGCTTTGTCAGATGTATAAGGGAGAGGCCCCAGAACAGTGATGATGATAGGAGCAATCTTCTGAGTGGACATGATTTTGACAGGCTTCTTTGAAGGAGCCTTGGGAGGTTTGTTGAAAATAGTAACAATAGAAACTTCTTCGGCAGGGACAGCAGGAACAGCAAATGTTCTCGAACAAGATTTCTTTGCTATCCATCAGGCTTTGGATACCTGATTTCAGCAAAGGACAACCAAAAGGAGAAACAACACATAGAAGGCAATCTTCACCACATCCCGGAAATAAACCGGCTAGCAACAGATTCCTTTTAACAGTCGATAACGGAGTAACAATATCTTCCACGGAGGCTACATATCAGTCTTCTTCCACAACACTCACTCCATGCTGGGGCATGGGAGCAGTCACAACATTGGGTCTTTCGGACGCCTCAAACTGTATTTCCTTAGCATCAATAAGGTCTTGAACCTTATTCCTCAGAGCCCAGCAATCGTCCGTAGTATGCCCGGGGCTATCAGAGTGATAAGTGCAACGGGCGTTGGGGTTGTACTTCGGAGAAGTTGTGTTTACTACCTTCGGAGCTTCTTTGACAGTTACCAAATTGGTTAACAGTAGTTGCGGCAAAATCTGAGACAGGGTCATGCTAAGCCGAGTGTACTGCCTTTTGGGTCTCTCACCCCTTTGTTGATTATACTGCTGAGGAGCAGCAACAGGATTTAAAATTACCAATGCATTGACAGCCGGGCGGCGTTCCGGCTTAACTTGTCTTCTAGGACCGTAAACAGCACTAGCTTCCTTCTTGAAAGGCTTCTTCTCAGTACTCGCAGCGACACTTTTCTGTATCTTCGCCGACTTGATACCAGCCTCTATCCTCTCACCAGTCAAGATCAAATCTGTAAACCCAACAGAAGAATTACCAATCATATGGTTAAAGAACGGACCAGACAAGGTCCCTAAGAACATATCAACAAGTTCACGGTCAGTCAAAGGTGGCTGCACCCTGCCAGCCAAGTCTCTCCACTTTTACGCATACTCCTTAAATCCTTCGCCTGTTCCCAGTGACATACCCTGAAGTTGGGTACGCGTGGGAGTGAGGTCAGAATTATACTGATATTGTTTATAAAATACGGTGGCCAAGTCTTCCCAGTTTCGGATACTGGCTCCATCCAGCTGATAGAACCACTCGAGTTGAGCCCTAGAAAGGCTATCCTGAAAGAAATGGATCCAAAGGTTCTTGTCTGCAGTGTAAGGTTGGATCTTCCTTACATATGATCTGAGATGCATTTTCGGGCAGGATAGCCCGTCATACCTTGCAAAAACTGGCACTTTGAACTTCGGGGGGATGACAATTCCAGACACTAATCCCAAATCTTCGAAATCTAAGCCGGGAACTCTCTGCAACTCCATAGCTGCCAACCTGTCTTCCAAGCCTTTGTACTTATCATCAGCGGGCGGGTATTGTTGATCAGAGTAGTCTTCGTCCTCTTCAGCCTCCTCTTCTTCAACCTCGGATTTGGAAGGTACCGCATCCGCATTCCCTTTACTGGTTCCCTCCTCAGATGTAGGGGGAATTCAAGCACTCTTCTGGCTTCACCCTCAAACCTTCTTCCTAGGGTAGCCACCCCGATTCTCTTCTTCTTCTTTTTCACTTGGTTTTTGTTCCCCAACAGGGCTTTCAGATCTTCCTGACCCTTAGCCAAGGTCATCAGGAGTTGTTAAAACTATGAGTTCTGAGAATGCAAGTCTTTGACCGTCTGTTCGAGATCCATCTTACTGAAATAAATAGCAGAAAGATAAGGAAACCTGGTGTGGAGACCTGCTTATGCGCATGATGAATGATATGCTTATGTATGCAATGCATTCAAGGATTTAGAACATTCAAAATTGTTGCAAACAAAAAGAACGCACGTCATATTAATAAGAAGAAATTTGTCAGTACATAAATGCCCCATGGGCCAAATATTACAAAAAAACTTCTCAAGGTAAAAAGACGTTGCGCATCCTCTTTGGTGCGATGTAGGTGTTGAGGGTCTCTTCCTCATGGAGTCGGCGGGTAAGCTCCAAAACCTTCTTCTCACTGGCGTAGAAGCTGGCTTCAAAAGTGTTTCGTTCCTCCTTGAGTTGGATCCAACTCTTCTGCATCTCCTCCCACGATGTAGGCATGTCAGGATATAGGATGGTGTAGGGAACCTCTCCTTCCTTAACGGGCTCTTTAATCACAGGGAGAACATGAGGATAAGGCATCATTAGACTCTGGGATCGGGCTCGTACCCACTTGAGATAAGGCTCAAGAGGGATGTAATTCTTGTGTCCCAGTGTCTTGCTGTCAACCTTGTTAGGCATCCTCCAAGCTCTGATGAATCTTTGGCGAAGTCCTTGCACATCGTTGTCGAAGTCAAAAACTAGGTCAGGAATCAACATGTCGTGAGGGCCATCTCTTCGTGCATATCCAAATTGTCTCAAAGCTAAACAAGGATTGTAGGTAATGCCTCCTCTAATGCTAAGTAATGGAACATTAGGGAACTCTCCACAATGATCGACGATGATGACATTTTCTCTGGACCGAGAACACCAATGTACATCAGAGTGAGTAAGGGTCATCAACCGTTATGACCACCTTAAACCTTGGTCATTCTTCAAGACAGATTGTGGAAGGTGCGAAATAAACCACCTTGCAAGGAGAGGAGTACAGCACATGAGAACACCCCTCTTTCTCATTGTTCGTGTGTAAAATGAGTGAAGAATGTCCCCAAGCAATGTTGGTATTGGATTCCTGGATAAGAAGATCTTGAAGGTGTTGACATCTACAAGCTGGTTAGGATTTGGGAACAAGACCAACCCATAAATGAGGAGTGCCACAATTTCTTCAAAGGCTTGTAGATCCAATGAATTCCAACACTCTTGTGCCTTCTCAAACAAGAATTTTGCCAAGAAACCTTTGACACCGCTTCTAGTTTCCTAATGCCCCTTGATGTCAGATGGCTGTAGGTGTAGTGCTTGAGCAACATCTTCAGGCTTTGGTTACTTTTCTGTACCGTTGTAGGGTAGTTGATTAAGGATAGGAATTCTCAAGAGTTGAGAAAATTCCTCTAAAGTGGGCACCAACTGGTAGTCGGGGAAAGTGAAACAGTGGTGAAGAGGGTCAAAGAACTGGAACAGCACCTTCATCATGTCCTCTTCAATGTTGGTGTTGACTAAGATGAGCAGTCCACCATGTCTTTCACTGAAAGGAGAGCTTTCCGGAATTCTTGATGTGAGCTCCTTGAGTTGAGGAGGGATTCTCACAAGGTTGACTTGGATAGTTTTCCTGCGAGGAATTTCCATGACCTACAAAACAAGAACAAAGATGAAGATCTAAACCCTTGAAATGGTTAGTAAATGCATATGATGCTTTATGATGTTCATGATGTATGCACAACATATGTACAAGCAATTCACACAAAACCCTAGTTTCAGGCTTGCATGGGGTTTCATAGGTAAGTACCCTCTTGAGTGTAGTTGGCTTAAAAACCTGTCCTATAAATAGTAACCGGGTTCTAAGGAGCTCAATATCATTGGATTGTTTTCCATGTTCATTGTTTTGGTTTAGACACTTAACTAGCGACCAAAATATTCCAAGAAAACAACCCTCAATGAGTGTAGTATCGAGTATCTACCTACTTCAGACTGCACCAAAGCCGGTCATCTCACTACCCCTAATGAAAGGCCAAGATGGTCAAGTAAGGTTCTAGGTCATTAGTGCTTAGTGACATCACTCAGCAGCCCCGTACTCTCCTTGATTGAACTCAAGGGTTACCGGTACTCACAAATATGTCGCACTAATATAGCTATTGCTTCAACCATGTTGGTATACCCCGCACAGTTTCCACAACGTATTGCTATCTATGAATGTTTCCCCAAATCTGGGTGTAGGATTGCAAACCCAAACAAGAGAACCAAGATGTAAAGCAATCAAGACAAACAATTAGTCATGCAAGAGGGTGATCTAAGCCCTAAGGTTACTCCACTTTAAAAGAATCCCCAGCAGAGTCGCCAGTTCTGTGATACGGTGGGAGAACTGACTTGAGGTTTTGTGTTTGTTTTTGCAAATGTTTCGGTTGAGCAAGAGTCGCCACCGACTTTTTATTTTATCCTAAGGAAAGGTTAAAAAGCACAGCAAAAAACCTTTGAGATGTTTTCTTGGGTTCGGGGAGTAGATTATAGAAAGGGAAGGTATTAGCACCCTTTCTATCCATGGTTATCCATGGGCTCTTAGTTACTTGCTTAGATCAACTTGCCTTGATTTTCAATTGTTTGAAATGGTGCTTTGTGTGTGGGTTTTGAAAATGTTTTGAAAAGAGGCCAATGTGGTGGCAAACTTTGTAATGATCCATGTTGGGATGTGTACAAAGGTGTATGTCTTTTGAAAAGTTTTCAATGTTTTTGAAGGTTGTTTTGAAAGTGTGTTGTGATGTGTGTTTTGAAAAATAGGCAAGTGTTTTGTTTTGCAAGTTGGCAAGTAACCAAGAGTTATCTACCCTAAATTTCTCAAAGATTATTGCTATGTTTTAACCCTTTTAACAATTTTGTTCCACCATTGTATTTGGTGGACAATCTTGTGTTAGGATGTGAACGGGACAGACGCGGGTCATCGTTTAGACCATGATTGCAATGGTGCCAAGTATCTTTGGGCAATTTTTCCTTTAAGGGACTTGATCATTTTTAGGCAACTTTTGAAAGCGTCATCGAGGGACTATGATCATTTGAATTTGTTTTTGCCAAAGATACCTAACATGCAATATGGCCCATTATTGAAGGCAACAAGTGGAATACCCTAGGGGTGCAAGTGTGATTAGTGTTGTCCATTTTCATGCTTGTTTATCTTGAATTTAGGTCAAACTATTTGTTGTTTTTTATTTGCATACAAAACCCTAATTCTAACATGGCATAATTAGAAAGCTTTTAAATGCGAAAAATAAAAGGTCCTAAGTTATTACAACACAAATTATGGGATTGAGGGGTACAAATATTCAAATGGGGATATTTTAGCAAGAAATTAAAACTAAACTATTACATCCAAATTGAATTATACAAATTATTTAATATACAACAATTAAATAAAAATACAATAAATATGCAAGATGCAAAAAATGATTTTTTATATGTATGAAAAAAATTATTTTTTATGTGTCACATAAACAAAATAAAATGAATTAATTTTTGGTATTTTTATGTTTTTAGGGCAAAACCCTAATTTTATAAATAAAAGGGTATTTATTATTTATTATATGCAATATTTATTAATTATGTATAAAAATAAACAAAAAAGAAAGTATATTTGTAAAAAGGGTATTTTTGAGGTTAAATATTAATAAAATGAAAAATGTATTATTTTTGTATTTTTAACCTAAATATACTAATAAATATATAAGTATTTATAATATTTACTAAATATATTAAATATGTACAAAAAATAAAATATTTAACATTTACAAAAAAGTATATTTTTTATAAAATGTTTTCAGAAGATAAAATAAAATAAAATTAGAAAATAAATGTATTTTGTATTGTTTCTAATATTCTAAACAAAAAAAAGTATTATGTATTTATTTACATATATAACTAAATGAAGCAAATAAATATCAAATAAAATGCAAAAAATGTGAGAAAAATATTTTTAATATTTTTTATGCTTTAATAAAAAATAACAAATCAGAATCAAAAAGAAAAAGTTGAAAATGACAAATAAAACTCAAAATGGGCCAGGGGGGTGCATGTGTAAAACTGTGGTGCAAAAAGGAAAAGCAATCTCAGGCCCAGCCCAAGAGAGGTTGTCTTCAACCTCCAGACAAACGTTTGAAAATGCGCGCGCTCTCTTGCCTCAACCACAACTCCTGATTCCTGGACTTTTAGCATAAACTTATAACATGAAAAATGTCAAGCATCAAGCCACGATTCCATACATACCAAAAACTTGATCTAACTCTCAGAAATGAGAGAGAATTTCTCCATCCCTAATTCTTAACCTAAGTTTTTGACAATGTTCAGGTCTTAAATTCTCTCAGCATATGCAATATAAATGGAAAGTGAGGATATGAGTGGCTTCAGGGACATGAGTATGACACTTTTCATTCACAAACTTAAAGCTAACTCTTCCTATATTGAGAGATAGAAGTCCATGAACTTACCTGTTCAGCTTGGATCGTATCTGGCAATGGAGGTACTTTCAGTGCAATGTGAGGACTTGTACAGCTTGCTTGAAGGTCAGGGATGCTTCTCCAACCTTTAGTTTGCTTTGAAACCAAATGAATCAAGCTATGGAAGTCAACCTGCAAAACAGAAAAAGTGAAAATGGTGAAGTTGGTTAGAGGTGTTACAGGTCATGTCCAATGCTTGGGATAGTTTGTATATGTGGTATGGAGTGTGTATGAACTGGTTTTAGCAAAAATGCACGAGTGGATTGAGTTATGGAAGTCCAACTGCAGAGGTGACTCTATTTTTTGCAGTAGGATGGTGTTTTGATGAATGATGAGGTTTAGAAGGTGATTAGCTCGTGCCTTAGCTTAGGTTTGATCTTTTGAATGTGTTTAACAAGTTTACTTTGGCTTGTGGTTGCAGCAATGTGAGTTGTGTTACAAAATGCAAGGTTTCTTCTAACTTAAGCAAAAATTGTCAACTTGGTTTCTAGACTTGTGCAGGCCCCCTAATCATGCTGCAACCATCCCTCTTGATCAGTGTGATATGTTCCTGAACTTGTGCCAAAAGGATTTGCATTGTACTACTTGGATTGCAAATTTGACATAAAGCCATACTTTTTCAAAAATGGATAAAGTGCTTTTTCTAATTAAGGACTAATCCTTCATGTAATGACCAAACTCATAGAATAACATCTTGGCACAATGGATTAGCATTTAATTTTTGAGTGTAAATGAGATTAGAGGCCTGTAATGTAGCTTGCATATGCTGAGTTGAAAAATTGCACAAGTTATGAACATGGAAATGGCTCATGAACAAAGTGACTTTTGCCCATATTTCCAAATTCGATTCTCCCTAACCACAAAGTGACTCATATAGATCTCAACTTCAGATACAGTCCAGATACGCTCCAGACACGGTTGCCATTTTGTCACTCATTCGGAATTTATCTCCAGCCCAGAGAGGCCCCATACACAGATGTTTCTCTGTCACCCATTCAAAATACAGATACACTCCAGACACGGCAGTCATTTTGATATTCATTCAAGAATCAAGTACAGTTACAGCTCAGATACGCTCTAGACACAGACGCCATTCCCTTACAAACCCAATCTCCAGATACAACTCAGATATGTTCCAAATACGGATACCATTCTGATGTTTATTCTACTGATTTTCAAAAAACAAATTTTGGATGGCATCTCTAAGCCCATCTCCAGCAAGATTCTATCATCTTCAGATGGCATCTTTAAGCCCATTCCCTCAGATACATTTTGACGAGTGCAAATTTACGGGCACTCTAGTGTCCAATCCTCTTTTACCTTTGAGTCACGAAAGGCAAACTTGCCAATCTAACTGTTCAGGTTCAATAAGATTGAACAGGGGCAACTGTTGTACCCCAAAAATTTCCCTCTCATTTTGTCAACATTTCTCATCACAAGGCTCTTGGAACTCAAGATCAAGCTAGGGTTTGCTCTGCTCAAGACACCTCTTTGCACTGTTGACCTAAACTAGGGTTTGAGTTTGCACAGGGATATTTTGACCTACAATGCCCAAAGTGACTTTCATACTTCATGTTGGACTCATAATTTGGTCCATACCAAGTTTCAAGCCTTGAATCAAATTTTTGCCCAGTCAACTGGACAGTTGACCTAAAAATCAACTGTATTGGGGAAAAAAGTCAACTGTGACCAATTTATAGTCAAATCTCATGAATTTTGATCCACATCAACATTATGAACTCATATGAACCATTTGATCAAGTTTGGACCACAATTCCACAAGAAATTTGATCAGATCACCAAAAGGGCAAAATGGTCATTTTTAGGGTTTTGACTATACAAAGGCAATTTAAGACATTTTGACCTAGCCAATGGCAATTCAAGATCAACCATGGACTCAAGGACCCAATAACATCATCTTGACTTATTCAACAAGTTCAAAAGATCTCAAATGCATGGGATTGACAGATGAATTTTTCAGTCAACTGATCAAAATTTGACTGTACACTGAAAAGTCAAACTTTGACTTTTTGGTCAAAATCAAGTTCCAAGGGTCATTTTTCATCAAGATGTGTCAAATTATGAAACTTATTCATCAAGAAACCCAAAATTGCAAATTAGGGTTTGAAATTGAAAATTTCCATAACTTAGAATTTTTCTAAGTTATGAAAGTTTCTTAATTTTTCCTAACTTTGTCCCACATTTTCACCATGATGAAAATGGATTCAAACAAAACTTACAACATGAAAGTTGTAGTCCTCCACAAAGTATACAACTTTTATTCACAAAGGTTTCTCAAAAGAAGCTTGGATCTCAAGTTATGATTTTTGGAACAAGGGTCCCTAAAACTTTTAACTTAGAGAAATTTTGTCCTAGTTTAGGCAGGATTTTGCCCTATCTTCTTGACCATTTTTCACATAGTTCCACTTGGAGTCTCAAGTTTAATTTCAAATATGGATTATAGAGCATGTTTCAAGCTTTCCAAATTATCCAAGAACTCCTCAAACACATTTGTGGTTATGGAGAATCGAATGCTTGAAGTTGGAAAAAACTCACTTTGTATCCATGGCCAATACATGTTCACTCAAGTGGCATTTTCAAACCAGCATGCTTTGTACTAGTTTGCAGGCCTCTAAACCAATTCACACTCCTTAATTAAATGCAAATCCATCAGTCTAAGCATTTGTTTTGGCCATTTGGGCATTGTACACAAAACTAAGGCTTAATTAGAAAAAGGTACATTTCCATTTTGGAAAAGGTATGCTTTATGTCAAAACATGATCTTTGAAGCATATGGCCAAGATCTCAGAAGCCAAATCAAATCCACAAATTGCAAGTATCAAAAGTATTGTATGCAACATGTTATATGGCTTGTACAGGCCTGTGATACCAACTTACACATTCTTGCTTCACAAAGAAGAAACTTGTCAAAATCCTCCCAACTTGAAAACCAGCCATTGTTAGCTTACACAAAGATTACAAAAATATTTCACACAACCCTTTGAGCAAGATACACGAATGCTTGAGCCTCAAAACCTCCCATAGCCAGAAATCACACTTCTTTGGCAAAACAGGGCAGGTGCTGCAACTTGAGTTCTCCAGCTCATTTGGCTCGTGCGTTTTGCCCTTTTTTGCTTCAAACACCTTCCATTTAACTCACTCAAGTTATCCCAAACCTCCATTGCCAACTGTAACTCCATTTACAGTGTTCACCATTTTCATTTCAAGCTTATACATGTTGAGTTTTAGAGGTTGATTCAGGGACATTCAGAGCAAGCTAGCTATTGGAAAAGATCAAGTGAAGTTCAGGCAAGCTACCAGACACCTCAAAACTTGTTGAGAAGCTCTGCATTGTCCTACTCGAATCCAACTGAAACACATTTTTCATCACTTCTATCTCTTTATTTAGGAACATTTAGCTTTAGGTTTGTGAATGAAAAATGTAGTATTCAATGCCATGAAGCTGTACATATGCTCAGTTTTCATTTATATTAAGTGTGCTAGGAGAATTTCATCCATGAACATGCTGAAAAAACTAGGTCAGATTTTAGGGCCAGAGAAATTCTCTCTGGTCTTTGAGAGTTAGGATTAATGCTTTATATGGTTAGAATCGTATTGAAATTCTCTACAAGTTTGATGTTGTGAGTTTTGGCAAAAGATCGCGTTTCCAGGATATCCAAGTTTGAACCAGGCGCGCGCGCGTTTGACAATTGCTGGAGGTTGAAGATGAAGACTTGGGTTGGGCCTGGTCTGCTTGCTTCTAACACCTCCCTTTTTCAGTTTCACACCCCCTGGCCCAATTTCTTATATTTTTGCATTTTTGAATTTTTGTTTTCATTTTTGATTTTGTAATTTTATCTCCAAATATAAAAAATGCTCAAAAAACATTTTCATAATTTTTTACATTTATTTGGTATTTTATTTTGATTTTTCTAACATTAAGACATTTTGAATACTTTTATAATTTATTTGAAAATAATATGTAAATATATACTTTTATTTGTATTTCTTATTTTTGTTCATACTGAAAATATTATTAAAAATATAATTTATTTTTGTACATATTTTATTTTATTTTTATACATATTTAATATATTTAATATATATATATATATATATATATATATATATATATATATATATATATATATATATATATATATATATATATATATATATATATATATATATATATATATATATATATATATATATATATATATATATATATATATATATATATATATATATATATATATATATATATATATATATATATATATATATATATATATATATATATATATATATATATATATATATATATATATATATATATATATATATATATATATATATATATATATATATACACACATATATACTTTTATTTTATTAAATACTTAGAATAAAATATAAAAATATTACATTTTTATTTTTATTATTATTTATACTAAAAAATACTTTTTTTAAATATATTTGATTTTTACACATATTAATATATTTTTTGTATATAAATAATATATAATATTTATTTTAAAGTAAATTAGGGTTTACCCTTAAATAAATAAAATCAATCCTTTTTTTATTTATTTCTTTATACTTTTTTACACCAATAATACTTTTGCATACATAAACAAATGAAACTTCTTTTTGCATAATACATCTTATTTAATATTTATCTATTTTGTTTATTCAAATATTGTACATTTAAATATTGATGCATTTGAGATTCAATTTGGATGTAATAGTAATCTAGGGTTTATATTTTTGTCAAATTGTACCCCCATCCCCATAATCATGTTGTAATAGCTTGGAACATTAAATTCTCGCATTTTACGCTTTCAATTATGCCATAATTAGAGAATTAGGGTTTGTATGCAAAAATCAAAATCAACAAATAGTTTGACCTAATCAAAGACAAAAATGCATGAAAATCAAACACAATGCACACTTACACCCCTAGGGTTACAATCCACTTGTTGCCTTCAAAAATGAGCCATGGTATGCATGTTGAGTACTTTGGCAAAGCAAAAACAAAACAAAAGATCATAGTCCCTCGATGACGCTATCTTGATTGCCTAAACAAAAATGATCAAGTCCCTTAAGAAAATTGCCAAAAATACTTAGCACAATTGCTATCATGGTCTATACGATGACCCGCGCCTGTCCCGTTTAACATCCTAACACAAGGTTGTTCACCAAATACAATGGTGAAACAACACTATTAAAAGGGTTAAAAACATAAGAAAGATCTTTGAGTAAAATAGGGTAGATAAATCTTAGTTACTTGATCAAAAGCTTGCAAAAACATCCTTGCTATTTTCAAACACACTTCACAACACAATTTCAAAACATTTTCCAAAACAAACTTTCAAAAAAATTCAAATAATTTCAAAAGACAAAAACATCTTTGTATACATTCAAACAAGAATCATTACAAAGGTTACCACAACGATGGCCTCTTTTCAAAACATCTTTCAAAACCACACACAAAGCACCATTTCAAACAATTGAAGAGCACCATTTCAAACAATTGAAAAGCAAAGCAAGTGATCTAAACAAGTAACTAAGAGCCCATGGATAACCATGGATGAAAAGGGTGCTTGCACCTTCCCTTTTCATAATCTACTCCCCGAACCCAAGAAAACATCTCAAAGGTCTTTCCTGTGCTTTTTGACCTTTCCTTGGGATAAAATAAAAAGTCGGTGGCGACTCTTGCTAAACCGAAACATTTGCGAACACAAACGCAAAACCTCAAGTCATTTCTTCCACCGTATCACAGTGATCTTAGAGTTTTAGGACAGTTACTAAAAGATCTTGCCCTATTGCCTTAAGTGATCGTAATCTTCCCTTTCGATTGTCCTTTAAACTCCAACGATGGAGCTACCTACTCCTTAATAGTAGGATAGCATCGTCTAAAGGAAATAAGAAAAATGAACAGTCTTTTTCGAGTAGGTAGAAACTCTTAGGTACTTGCTCAACCCAATTTTTACACCATACACTTTCAAGCAAAGTTTTCAAAAACACTTTATCACACCCATGTGGACTGATACAAGGGTTACCATAAAGCGAAACACTGCACTAAGGCAATTTCTAAACTTTTTCAAACACACAAATACACAAAAGCAATTTAAAAATGATCAAGTACCTAAGAGCCCGTGGAAAAACATGTATAGAAAGGGTGCTAACACCTTCCCTTTCTATAATCTACCCCCCGTACTCAGAAACATCTCGAAAAAGGTTTTTTCTGTTCTTTTCCCTTTTCCTTTGTTGGATGAAATAAAAGACGGTGGTGACTCTTGATTACCGTACATTTGCAAACAAAAAATAAAAAACCAGTAGTAACAAAAATAGTCAGTTATGCCACCGTATTACACATCATAACATAACAGGTTTTCACACAACAGGTTTCTTTATCTTTCTGCTGTTTATTTCAGCAAGATGGGTCTAGAGAAAACTGTGAAGGATCTTCAGGCACAAAACTCTCAATTCCAAGAGACACTACTGGCCCTAGCCAAGGGGCAACAAGATATGATGACACTGCTGGAAGCCAAGAAGAAACCCAAGAAGAAAGCCCTGGTCAACATGGGTAGAAGGTTCAAATAGTCGGTCCGTCAGATCCTGGTAGTGGAAGACTCATCTGAGAAAGACGAGAATCATATTGTTGAAGCTAGGAGTACCCAGGCTGATTGTATTAATGATCAAGCATCTGATGATGATGATTATTTTGACGAGCAGTATCCTCCCGCCGATGTCACGTACAAACAACTAAAATACAGGTTGAAGTCCGTTGAGATCCAAGTCGTCCCCGGTTTAGATTTTGATGATTTGGGTTTGATCTCTGGGGTTGTTATTCCCCACAAATTCAAGATACCAGTTTTTTCAAATTACGATGGAGTTTCTTGTCCAAAACTTCACCTGAAATCTTATGTGCTCAAGATGCAACTGCACACCGCTGATAAAAAACATTGGGTTCACTTTTTTCAAGAGAGCTTGGCCGGGATGCAACTAAAATGGTTCTACCAGTTGGATGGTTCTCGTATCAATACATGGGAAGACTTAGCTACCGCTTTCTACCAACAATACCAGTATAATTCCAACTTGGCTCCGACAAGAGTTCAGTTGCAAGATATGACAATGGGGAAGAATGAAGGATTTAAAGAATACGCACAAAAGTGGAGAAACCTTGCCAGTAGGGTTCAACCACCTTTGACTGATAGGGATCACATTGACATGTTTATAGGAACTTTATCTGGTTCGTTCTTTAACTTATTGGTTGGCTGTTCTTCTTCCGGTTTCACCGAACTAATCTTAACCGGTGAAAGAGTTAAAAGCCGCGTGAAAAGCGGGAAGATTCCCATGGCATCTGCCTCCACTTCCAATCCTGTAAAGAAACCTTTTGCCACAAAGAAAGAAATCAATGTTATGTACGGGGAAAGGGCCCGTACCAAGAAGGATGACCACCAGTATGTTAATGCTGTCCAAATCTCCAATCTAACTCCTACTCAAAGACCATCTGCTAATCACCAATGGTTTGAAACTCCAAGAAGACAATTCACGAGGATAGGCATGTCACTATCCCAAGCCTTACAACACTTACTAAAGTCTAATTTGGTGACATTGTGCGATCCTCCGGCCAATCCAGATACCTCTTCACCAAAGTATAATCTGAACACCAAATGTGCTTATCACTCAAGTAGCCCCGGGCATGAGACTGACCAATGTTGGGTACTGAAAAATAAAATCCAAGACTTAATCGATAACAATACCATTGAATTTGATCCTCCTCCAACTCTGAATGTAATCACCACACCTATGCCAAACCATGGAAAGGGTATCAATACTGTTGAAGATACAATTTTTGTTTCCTCTGTCAAAGACTTGACTACCCCATTAAACATCATCAAAAAGAATATGTTGAATGCCGGGATTTTCCCTGGCTGTGTGAAGGACTGTGTTTGTTGTGCCAAACAACTCAATGGATGCGATGGGCTGATGGAAGGCATTCAACGCATGATGGATAGCCATGTGATCCTATTCGAGAAGACTCTACTTGCCAAAAGTTTGACTAATAAATGTGAAGATCTCTCCATTATAACCATCTCAAAGAAACCTCTTAGGATCTCCTCCAAGGGTCCTATCAGGATTTCAAATGAACCAATTGTTGCTCCTCTAATAATTACCAATCCTGGACCAATTCCTTACTCTTCTAACAAAGCATTGCCATGGAACTATGGTGTTGAGGTGTTTTACCATGGGATAAAACAAGACGCTTGGATTAAAGAAGATAAAGCTGATGATGTTGGTAACATAGCTGGCTCAAGTAAGGTAACCCGAACTAGGAGAATCTTTTCACCCAACATCTCACCACCAGTTGTTATAAAGGCATCAGTCCGCATCACTGCTGCTAGGCAAAGTACTGATACAAGAGGGAAAGAGAAGATTGTTGAGCCTGTCGTGACAGAAATACCCGCAAAGGACGTTGCTGATGGAGAACCTTCCGCTCGTGAGATGGACGAGATCTTATAAATCATAAAAAGGAGCGATTTCAAGATTGTGGAGCAGTTGGGGAAAATCCATTCCAAGATTTCTATGTTGTCTTTGCTACTCTGTTCTGATGCTCATGCTCGGGCGTTAATCAAATTCTTGAAGAAGGCTCATGTCCCTCATGAGACCACAACTGACCAGTTTGAGAATTGTATGGCAAGCTTGATGGCTGATAATGGTTTAGGGTTCTCAGATGTTGATCTAACATCGCTTAGGAAGAATCAAAATAAAGCTCTACATATTTTTGTTGAGTGCAAGGGGACCACCCTAGCACATGTTCTGGTCGACACTGGCTCTTCTTTAAACGTACTACCCAAGAGGGCGTTAGACCGTCTAGACTGTGAAGGTTTAGTCTTGAAACTAAGTAATATCATCGTGAGGGCCTTCGATGGATCAAAAAGGACAGTTCATGGAGAGGTAGATCTTCCAATCAAGGTGGGCTCACAAAATTTCAACTCCACCTTCTACATCATGGATATCTGTCCTGGCTATTCCTGTTTGTTGGGTCGCCCTTGGATCCATGGAGTTGGGGCAGTAACCTTAACTCTTCACCAAAAGCTCAAGTATCTGGTCAAAGGAAGAATCGTCACTGTCTGTGGTGAGGAAGAGTTCATGGTAAGCCACTTTAACTCTTTCAAATACGTGGAGATGGATGGCGAATTCATAGAGACCCCGTGTCAAGATTTTAAGGTTATGCCGCCAATGATTGCTGCTACCAAATGTTTCTCTGATGTGTCCAAAGCTATTAAGGTCATGCCGAAAATGGTTTCATTCAAAGATGCTCGTGCTGCAGTTGAAGAAGGAAGATGTGATACTTGGAGGCAACACCTCGATATCCCATTCAAAATATACAAATTTGGTTTGGGTTTCACCGTCAAGGCTCAGAAGGAGGTGAGACGCGCTCGTGCAGGGAAGCCCCTTCTCTGTATTGGAAGCCACGAAGTCAATGCTGTAGGTGATTTTGATGATGAATGTGCATTCTAAGATTGGGTGTATCCTACTACAATAGAGCTCAAGAATTGGAAAGCAAAGGACTTTGTCCCCATATCCTTCATTGAGGAGTAATCACTTGTTTATTGCTTTTTATTAATTCAAGAACATTTTGTTTGTAATATTTAACAATGACTTTTATGCCCATGTGCCTGGCCCGGGTCACTTTGGTCCATTTGTCAAGGGTTTTATTTATGTTCATCTTATCATATGATCATTCAATACAAACCATTGGACTCTTTTGCATTCAAATCTTTGTGTTCATTGTCTTTATTTTCTTTCAAATACATTTTTCAAAATAGCCATGTGTCTTACATGCACACACACACACACACTCTTGTAGGTCCTCATCCACTTTGGATCTTATTGTTAATGACTCTATTATTGCCGACTATGACTTCGAATGTACAATTAACCAAGCCGAAGACAAAGGCGAGGAAGATTGTGAAATATTGAAAGAAATATCCAAACTTCTATTACAAGAGGAAAAATCTATTCAGCTGCACGAAGAGTCAGTTGAAGTCATCAATCTGGGTATCGAGGCAGACAAGAAAGAGGTTAAGATCGGCGCTAACTTAGAAGACAGTGTCAAGAGAAGGTTGGTTCAAATGTTGCATGACTATATGGAAGTATTTGCTTGGTCATATGAAGATATGTCAGGGTTGGATACTGATATCGTAGTTCATCGTCTGCCGACAAAAGAAGATTGTCCTCCTGTCAAACAAAAGGTTCGTCGCATGAGGCCTGACATGTCTGAAAAGATAAAAGCTGAAGTGATGAAACAATTTGATGCAGGATTCTTGGTTGTTACATCTTATCCCCAATGGGTTGCCAATATGGTGCCAGTGCCAAAGAAAGACGAAAAAGTTCGCATGTGCGTAGACTATAGGGATCTGAATAGGGCAAGCCCCAAGGATGATTTCCCTCTACCACACATTGACATCTTGGTCGATAATACGGCTCAGCATAAAGTCTTTTCTTTCATGGATGTCTTCTCAGGCTATAATCAAATTAGGATGGCTCCTGAAGACATGGAGAATACCACTTTCGTTACGCAATGGGGCACCTTTTGCTATAAGGTCATGCCGTTCGGATTGAAGAATGCAGGGGCAACATATCAAAGGGCTATGGTAGCTTTGTTTCATGATATGATCCATCATGAAATAGAGGTATATGTGGATGATGTGATTTCTAGATCACAAACTGAAGAGGAACATCTCAATCACATGTACAAGCTATTCGAAAGGTTTAAAAAGTACAAGTTGAGGTTAAACCCTAACAAGTGCACATTTGGAGTACAATCTGGAAAGCTTCTAGGTTTTGTTGTCAGCAGTAAAGGCATCGAAGTCGATCCTAACAAGGTAAAGGCCATCCAAGAAATGCCAGTCCCCCACTCTGAAAAGGAAGTTACAGGATTCTTGGGTCGTCTCAATTACATTACCCGCTTCATATCTCACTTGACTGCTACTTGTGAGCCAATCTTCAAGCTCTTGAAGAAAGATCAAGTAGTCAGGTGGAATGATGAATGCCAAGCTGCCTTCGACAAAATCAAAGAATATCTTAAAGAACCTCCTATTCTCATGCCTCCAGTTGAAGGAAGACCCTTGATCATGTACTTGACAGTACTAGAGAACTCTATGGGGTGTGTTTTCGGACAACATGATGAGTCTAGCCGAAAAGAGCATGCTATTTACTACCCGAGCAAAAATTTTACCGACTGTGAAACCTTCACTGCTTGAGAAAACTTGTTGAGCTCTGGCATGGGCTGATCTCCGGCTAAGACAATATATGTTGACTCATACCACTCTGTTGATTTCTAAGATGGACCCAATCAAGTACATCTTCGAGAAACCCGCTCTTTCCGGACGGATAGCTAGGTGGAAAATGATCTTGATTGAGTATGACATTCAATACACAATGCAAAAGGCCATCAAAAGAATCGTACTATAAGATCATTTTTCCCACCAAGTTGTTGATGATTATCAGTCTATCAACATCGACTTCCTTGATGAGAATATCATGCTAGTGACCGACTGCGCAAAACCTAGACCGTATAATGGACCTGAACAAGGATCCCGATGGACTATGGTCTTTGATGGGGCTTTAAATGTGTTGGGTAACAGAATTGGTGTTGTGATCATCTCCCCTGAAGGTTTCCACACTCCTTTCACTTCCAGATTATGCCTCGATTGCACGAACAATATGGCTGAGTACAAAGCGTGCATTTTGGGTCTGAAGGCTGCCATTGATTTGAGGATCAAGCATTTGAATGTGTTTGGGGATTCCGCTCTAGTGATTAGCCAAGTAAAAGGATATTGGGACACTAAACACCCTAATCTCATCCCTTACAAGGAACTTGTGCTATCTCTTATTCCTTACTTCAAAGAGATCACTTTTGAACACTTCCCTAGGAAAGAAAACCAGTTGGCTGATGCTTTGGCCACCATGTCTTCTATGTTCAAGGTCATATAGGATAACGAAGCTCCTATGATTACAATTGAGAGATTCGACAAACCTGCACACCGATGTGAGCTTGACACTGATACATAAAATCCATGGTACCATGAGGTGAAGAGATACCTTGAAGCACAAGAGTATCCCGAAGGAGCATCCATCAATGACAGAAAGTTCTTACGAAGATTTTCAGCCAAATTCTTCCTAAGTAACATAATATTGTATAAGCGCAACCATGACTCTACTCTACTCCGATGTATGGACAAGAAGGAGACAGAGTAAATTATGGAAGACATGCATGATGGTATCTTTGGCACTCACTCTAGTGGACATACCATGTCCAAAAAGATCCTGAGAGTTGGTTACTATTGGTCAACAATGGAGACTGATTGCCATCAACATTCAAGAACTTATCACAAATGCCAAATCTATGTTGATAAGGTCCATGTGCCTCATATCTCTCTGAACGTCATGACCGCTTCGTGGCCATTTGCAATGTGGGGCATTGACATGATTGGAGAGATCAAGCTCACTGCTTCCAATGGACATCACTTCATTCTGGTCGCTATTGATTATTTCACCAAATGGGTCGAAATTGCCTCGTTTGCCTCAGTCACCAAGAATGTGGTAGCCAGATTCGTCAAACATAACCTCATCTTCTGCTATGGTTTCACTGAAAAGATCATCACCGATAATGGGACTAACCTCAACAATACTATAATTACCGAACTTTGCACTCAGTTCAAAATCAAGCATCACAATTCTTCTCCTTATAGACCTAAAATGAATGGCGCAGTGGAAGCAGCTAACAAAAACATTAAGAAGATAGTGCAGAAGATGGTAGTGACCTACAAGGATTGGCATGAGATGTTACTGTTTGCTCTTCATGGCTACCTCACTTCAGCTAGAACATCAACTGGGGAAACTCCCTTTTCTTTATCCTATGGCATGGAAGCTGTTTTTCCAGTGGAAGATCAGATTCCCTCACTAAGGATTATGAGTGAGGCAGGCTTAGGCGAAGACGAGTGGATTCAGACGATATTGGATCAGTTGAACTTGATCGATGAGAAGCGAATGGCTATTGTTTGTCATGGTCAGACGTACCAAAAATGCATGATTAAGGCTTTCAACAAAAAGATCAAGCCTCGAGTATATCAAGCTGGTGATTTAGTGATAAAGCGCATCATTTTGCCATAAGGCGACCACAGGGGCAAATGGTATCCCACCTACGAAGGGCCATTTGTTGTCAAGAGAGTGTTCTCTGGTGGTTCCATGATGCAGACTACCATGGACGGTGAAGACTTCTTGCATCCTGTGAATACATATATAGTTAAAAAATACTACGCATAAGAGACCCGCTAGGTTGACACACCTAGAAAAAAATAAGGGCATCCTGACAAACCAAAAGGTTTGGGCAAAAATTATGGATATATATAAAAGATTGTACACCCGGCAAGTTGAAAACCCGAAAGGGCAACTTGGGCAAAAATGGGTATCCTGGTGGGATGAAAACCCAAAAGGGCGGTCCACGCAAAAATTAAGGATTGAAAGCGTATGACTATGTCTCGTGGAATCACCACGGTCAACTTTATCACCAAGGTTCGAGTTCAAATGGTCCAAGATCAATCCAATCAACTTCTATCAACGGCAAGGGGCATTCAAAGACATTGGGGAAATAGTAGAGTTGGAATGCAATGAGATCATTTCCACATGGCTATTTGTTTTTGTTTTCCTTTAGACGATTTCCTCTTACTAGGATATTCGTCTCCTTGTACAAAAAACGCCTATTCATGGGCAATATATCAATACAATTATACTTTGAAGTGCAAAATTTATATTTTTGTTTTGAATGCAAAGTTGTCCAATGACTAAAATTGAACGAACATATGCATATGAACATAATTAAAATTATTTGGCACATGTATCCAACTGTGATCGGTGGGAATGAGAACTGACTGTTTTGGAATGTTGGTTCGCGTTTGCGTTTGTATTTGCAAAATGTCGCGGTAAGCAAGAGTCGCCACCGTATTTTATTTTATCCAACAAGGAAAGGACAAAAGTGCAGCAAAATTCCTTTTCGAGATGTTTCTCGGGTTCGGGAGGTAGATTATAGAAAGGGAAGGTGTTAGCACCCTTTCTATCCGTGGTTATCCACGGGCTCTTAGGTACTTGCTCATTGTGTTTTCAAAAGTTTTGCTTTTCTTGTGTTTGTGGGTTTTGAAAAAAGTTTCGTTTGAAAACTTCGATTTAACTCTTGTTTCTGTCCTCAATAGTGTATGAAGCGTTTTTGAAAACTTTGTTTGAAAAGTGTAAGTGCGAAAAATTTGTTTTGTTTTGAAAGAGAAAGTACCTGAGAACCTCTACCTACTCAAAAGGAATTAAACGGTGTAAGTTTCCTTTAGACAGTGCTATCCCACTATTGAGGAGTAGGTAGCACCGTCGTTGGAGTTTTCGGGTCAATTCGATTAAGGGACATGTGGTCACTAAAGCAACGTTAGGACGCCTTAGCGGTAACCCTAATATCTTAGATCATTTTATCTGAGGCAACCGTTTCGAGGCAACTATGATCTTTAGACAGGAGGACGACCTCTAAAACATCATATACTCAATGACCACGTCGAGGCAACCAAGTGAGGCGTACCCTAGGAGTGGCATGTGCAAGTGTGTCAATTTTCAGTTATGTTATCTTTACATGTCATGGTGAGCTACGGTTGATTTTAATTTAAGATAGATCTTGTCATGCATAGCCTAGTTAGCATACATCTAGCATTTAGTAGTTGCGGAAAATAAAACTAAGCTATTACAAGGCGTCGGGTATTTACATCGCCAAAAACAAACCCTTGAAAAGTAAAATGCGGAAAAGTAAATGAAAGCGGTAAAAAGGTCCTAAGTTAAAGCTATTACATCCTCGGAGCAATTACAATTATATGGATAAAAATATGAATCAAATAAATCATACGCGCGAGAAAAATTGAATCGGAGAGTTTTTAGGGTTTTGACCCTTTTTTGGAAGGAAAGAGATTTTTTTTAAATTAAACCTAAACTAATTAATTAATTAAATAAAAAGAGAAATATTTTTGGGTTTTTGAATGTTTAAGAAAATAAAAAATAAAATGATTAAATATATTAAAAACCTAATTCTACACCAATTTTAATTTATTGCAAAAGTATTAATATTATGCCTAATTAAAAACTAAATTAATTAAGTTATTTATTTACAAAAATAATGAAATAGTGAAATTAATTTTAATAAATAAAAATATTATATTTTTTGTTTTCTGATTTTATTAGGGAAAAATATATTAATTTGTTAGTGATATAAATAATAATTATAAAAATAATTAAATGAAAGAAAAAATAAAAAAAAGAAAGGAAAATAAATAAACTCATGAAGGGGGTTTAGGCCCAATTTTGGAGGTAGAATCAGCAATTTCCCAGGCCCATTATGCTTCAGCCTCGTTGACCTTTTCAATCCAGTGTGCGCCTTTGACTAGGGAACATGATGGTCCCTTCATTCCTGGCCACCAGATCTGGCCTGAAGGCCATCTGGCGTGTTGATATTTGCAAGCGTATGGTGGATCCCCCTTTGAATGTCACATAGAATCACCTGAGGAAAAATTGAATAAATGTTTTGGGGGACCTGGGATTCGAACCCAGGTCCCAATGGCTTTTTCATCCACCTGCTTGCCAACTCAACTAGCGCGTGTCTTTGTTGTTAGAATAAATAATGGATATTATATGTAAAAATAACTAATATGTTGTAAAAAAAAAAAAATAAAGCGCGTAATTCAAACACACGAACCAGTTGACAACATGTCATCATCTTCAACCTTAGTTCTGCACAAAATAGAATCAAATAGCGGGGGGTTTTAACCTCCACTATCTCCTGCACGAAAAATAGTGAATAGACACATAGCAAAAAGAAATATTTCGCGAGGTATGTGTTAGAATCGTCTTGGTCTCACGAATTCAACCATGTATCCCATTGGTTCCAATTTTTCCTGGTTTGGAAAGCCCTATCTGAAAGCTTGAAAACCCTAGAAATTCGATCATGGCATCTCTCGGTTTAGGGCACTATGGTCCAATTAATTCATTCCATTAGCTTTATATAATCTCTAGCAACGCAAATCAATCACAAAAACATGTCAAATACATATGAATTAAGAGATACAATTCTGAATTAGAAGTGCAAACCGTGAGATGGTATTTCGTGATTCCTTGAGCTTTAGTGCTTGAATTTGATTGCAAATCAATCCTGGTACTTCCTGCAATGTGTTTGGATGGACAAGACACCTTGAATTGGCCTAGATTGCAAGAACAAGTTTTGATTTTTCTTGAAATTTCTTGAAATTAGTATGGCCGTCTCTTGCAGTTTTTTCTCGTGAATTAGGTTATGCTTGGCTTGCTTGCATATAAGGGGATCAGTTTAGGTCAAAATTTGGACCCATACCCATGTGCATTGAAGATTGAATCTTTGATTGACAAATCAAATATTCTTGATTTTTCATGATTGAACAAGTTGCCAAAATTGGATATTTTGTATCTTTTAGCTTTTGCACGAATTGATCTTGCTTGGTCAGCATATTTGGATCACATTTGGTTCAAAAATAGATTTAAGAATCAAATCTTTTATTTTCTTATAATTTAAATTAATTAAATGAATTAATATGTATTAAAAATCCATTTAATCAATAAATTTAAGAAAATCAATCCAATTTAACTTGGTGGGTCGTGCACAGGTCATGGGTGAAGTTTCAAAAAGAGATTTGAGGCCCATTAGCAAAAAGAAGGTGTTTTGAGCAAAGTTGACTTTTGCGAATTCATGAAAATTGCCCAACTTCTCCAATGCATAACTTGCTCAATTTTGATCATATGACCATGTTCTTGGACATTTTGGAAATCCCTTGAAGTCCTCTAACCAATACTTTTGGTCCCATGTCATTTGGATTTATCAATCTCAAGTTATGGCCTTTGACTCAAAGTGTACTTTTGTTGACTTTTGAAATTGACCTATAATGTAAAAATTTGTAACTTTTTGTGAGTGCATTTCTTGATCTTGGGGTGTGAAGATGGATTGTAGGAAATTGCATCCTCTTCAAAATGAGCTTTGGATGGAATTTTTCTGATAAACCATGAAAGAGTTATGCCCTGGTCAAAGTACAGTTGACTTTTCTACTGTCCAAAAATAGTAACTTTTGCATCTTGATGATTTCTGAGCTATTCTTGTGGGATCATGATCAAGACTTGATCAAATGATGATTGTGAACTCAATATAATATGTTGACCAAGAATTTTGACTTTTGACTGCAAAATGACCATTTTGCCCTTGCAGTTGACTGTAGATCAAATGGAGCTTTTGACTGTGTAAACTGGCACTGTGAGTCTTGAAACTTGGCATGTAGGTTCTTGAGAATGTATATAGGCCTATGAGACTTGATTGAACCATTGAAAACCCCAAATTCCTTGAAAGAACCAAAACCCTAATTTTGAATTGACTGCCTTAGGAGGTGATTTAACTGTACAACCCTTGAGCCATCTTGAACCATTTGGAGATGATTCTTGACATATCTTGAGGAATATGGGAGGGTAAATTTTAGGGTACAACAGTTTCCCCTGTTCAATCTTCTTAAACATGAGGATGTAGATTGGCTTGCGTGCCTTTCGTGATCCGAAGGTGGAAGATGATTGAACACCGAAGTGCCCAGAAATTTGCACTCGCATGGTGTAGTATCAGCAATGTGATATTGGGAATGGGCTTGCAGATGCCATTTGGAGATTGTTGGTAGGAAGCTGTTGGAGATGGGCTTAAAGATGCCATCCAAGGGTGATTGTTGAATTGTAATTTTGTAAATTGAAAGAAGGAACATGTGTAGGGTTGCCTGATGATGAGTCCGTGTAAAACTTCATCTGAAAGAGAAGGAACCGGTGTAGGGTTGCTTCATGATGGTCAAGTAGATAATTGTCTTGTCTGGTTTCAGGTATTAACCTACAATCAATCGTCCATAGAATTTTCCTGGCTTGTTACAAGTATTAATCTGGAACTTGAAAAGTTTGGCCAACGAGATAGTTGTCCTGGCTGGTTACAGGTATTGATCTCTGACCTGAGAAAGAATAATAGTTTTCCTGGCTTATTACAGGTATTAATTTTCAATCTCTTCGTGTAGGTGGTTTTCCTGGCTGGTTTCAGGTATTAACCTACAATCAGTCGTCCACAAATGTTTTTCCTGGCTTGCTGCAGGTATTAATATGGAACTTGAAAAGGTTGGCCGATGAGATAGTTGTCCTGGCTGGTTTCAGGTATTAATCTCTGACCTGAGAAATGAAGATCTTCCTGGCTTGTTATAGGTGTTAATCTTCAATCTCTTTGTGTAGATGGTTTTCCTGGCTGGTTTCAGGTATTAACCTACAATCAGTCGTCCACAGATATTTTCCTGGCTTGTTACAGGTATTTATTTGGAACTTAAGAAAGGTTGATGGTAGCCATCTTTGGATTGACCTTTTCCTGAAAAGGGCAAAACGATAGTTGTATGCAATGTCATGATGCATGAAATGCATGATGTCATGATGTTCTCAAAAATAAATGAGATTGTGTCGCATGCACTTCATCATGTATGTAAATAGAAGGTATGAAATGTGAAATGTTTATGAATGTATTTTCGTCTGGGAAAATAAATCCTTGACAAATGCCGGGGAGTTTGTTAAATCCTGGACTGCTGTTGAAGAGTATATGTATCTTCAAACTTTGTTTAGAATGTTTCTGATGGGGATGACGAACGAAGATGGTTGTGAGAATAAACCTGTAGGAGAAAATAACTCAGTTGGGGAATAAACATGGTGAAGAGATTACTCTGCGGGGAATTACTCTGTGGGGAAAAGATACTTTACTGAGATTTTAATGATAAACTCCGCTGGGGATTCCGTTGATAAGCTCTGTTGGGGATTTTGATGATGAACTCCGCTGGGGATAGAAAGAACTTCGTTGGGGATGATCTTTCAGTTGCAACTTGCTGAGGATAACCCGGTTAGACTCTTGTGAGGATAACCTCTGAATTTGGTTGGGGAGACTTATTTATGCTTCGCAAGGGATAAGCTTCCAGAATCTACTGGGGAAGATGATTCAACTCCATTGGGGAAACTTTTTTAGACTGCAATGGGGAAATGGCTCCACTGGGGGTATCTTGCATTCTGTCGGGGAACATTCTTATATTCCGTTGAGGAATATTAAGACTTCCAGGGATACTCTTATGCTTGCTGGGGAATATCCTTATACTCCGCAGGGGAATATTAAGACCTTCTGGGGATACCCAACCTTTTTAGGGCTGATGGTAGACCAACTCTTCTTGGGGGAGAGTATTGTTGATTCGTCCATGGTTGCAGGTCTCAGTGGGGAGAGCTTCCCTTATTGTCTTACTCTGTGGGGAGTGAAGGTATCTTGGTCATATTCTTCAACTGAATCTACCTTGTACCTGGAGGATAGAGCAGCTTGTACAGTTCGGACAATTCTTATTGCCCTAGTTTCTGCGGGAGAAGAAGGCCTATGAGGTGTTTGATAACTGCCGATTGAAAAATCTTCTTCTGGTAGGCAAGTGACGAGATGACGGGACATAGTCGTACGCTTTGATCCCTAATTTTTGCCTGGACCGCCCTTTCGGGTTTTCAGTCCATAGGGATACCCTTTTTTTTGCCCAAGCCGCCTTTTCAGGTTTTCGACTTGTCGGGTGTACAGATTTTTTCATTTTCATCCCTTATTTTTGCCCGAACCCTTTTGGTTCGCTGGGAAGCCCTTATTTTTGCCTAGGTCAGTCGACCTAGCGGGTCTTTGATTATGCGTAGTATTTTTTTTGACCATGTCCACGCTCTCAGAGTGTAGGGAGTTGTCACTGTCAGTAGTGTTATGTTTCCATACTACCAGAAGATGTCTGATCATGCAAGATTCGTTGCTGGAATTCATGTCCAATGCCCCAAGTGATTCAGATGGAGATCTGCTCCTGGTTATTTGGCATTTTGAGAGATTCCTTGAATCTTGACTTGACTGCCCCAGATGATGGACAATGATCATGCCGTGCCCCTTGATTGGAAGTGTTTTTCCACTTGAGGTGATCCTTTTTATTGAGAAGGTTTTTGTTCACTAGATATTCGTCGTGCGAATTTCTCTGTTGTTGAACAAATAGTCATATGCAAACAATATTATTTTAAGAATGCAAAGCTTATGTCTGTCTTGAAGTTCTTTGAAAATGCAGTTTTCAATAAAACAAGCGAAATTTTTTTTATAAAATGTGATGTCAACTCAGGATTTTACCGCAAGCCCTACAGGAGTCAGGATACCTTTTGTAACAGTATGCTTTCGAACTAACCCATGCTTCAGCTAGGACTTTTAAGGGTTATAACGTGGTCTGGTTCACGGTTTAAGAAACAAAGGATAAAGGCTCAAATTTTATTTGTATCCACCCGCTCTTCGTGATGTTCTTCGATCCTAAACTCAGCTAATCGTGCATTAGATCTTGTTTGAGTCTTTGCTCTGATATTCCGGTGATGGTTCGGATACTGACAGTTTATTTTTGAACAGGCAGTCATTTTGTTGAGAGTTTGCAGGATCTCTTCCCTTTTGGTTTTTATTATCCCTGTTTTTTTTTTGCATGAACTGTTTCTTTTTGTGATTACAGTTAGCGAGATGCCCCAGTTTTTTTTTTTTTGTAAGTCTCCTTCATAGGTTTTGACTAAGTGGGCTTTCATTTCGAAAGATAATGACTGTCTGTCCTTACGATTATACGGGACCAACATCGTCTTTTGTTTCGGAAGGATTTCTTTGATGCCATTCATTGTGCACCTGGATTAAACTGAGAAAACTACCCTGCCCCAGGTTATAATTAAGGGTTTAATTCGTGAAAAGAAGAAGAAAAAAAACTCCAACTTCTTTGGCTCAAAGGGGTTGACGAGGGATTATCTTCCTTATAAATCCACGGTTTAGGATTTGAAACAATGCATGTACATCGTCAGCGGGGTCTGTTCAAAAGCATATTGTAGGGATTTTGATATCATTTTCGTCATCCTCCCTCTAAAGGCTTAGAATTTTTTAATCGAGAGTTGATCATTACAAAAAATGAAAGCAATTTGAATATATAATGGACTGGTTATAAAACGGACATATGCAATGCATTGATAAATTAATAAAGTTTGACATGAATAAATGTTCGAACAATCAACAGAAAATTACAGCTTAAAAATTCTAATGAGCAAAAGTCTCTTAGTTCTAACTAGTCATTTCAGGTGGAGAACCCTCAGTGGAAGATTTTCATCTCGCCATCTGGCATGAATTCCAACACTCTTCTGTCAATCAAGTCTTGGATCTTGTTTTTCAAAGCCCAACAATCGTCGGTGTCATGCCCAGGACTATAGGAGTGGTATACACAAAATGTGTCGGGGTGATAGCCAGGAGCAGAGGTATTGGGATTCCGGAGAGGATCCTTTAAAGGAATCAGATTGACCTCCAACAAGCGTTTCAGTATTAGAGATGATGGTATATCAGTCTCAGAGAAATGTCTTTCAGATGTATTTTGCTTACGTCGATTACCCCGTTGACGTTGGCGAGGTTGTTGCTAGGCTTGTGACCCTGAAGCAAGTTGGGGAGCTTTTCCCTTGTCTTCTTGTCTCAAAGGAGGTTGAATGATGACTTGATCTTCAACCCTAGTTGTTTGCCCCACTTGGTTATTTTGAAGTAGTTTGTTGACGAGGACCCTGAGCTCTTCTTGTCTTAGTACTTGTCACTTCAAATGGTGAACCTTGGGGGATGGCAAAAGAATTCAATCTGACCGTCTTGTGTGAGTTCCAATGCTCATTCATCAATCAGGTCTTGAGTTTTGTTGCTCAACACCCAACAGATGTTAGTATCATGCCCCGGGCTGTTGGAGTGATATGCACACCTTGCATCAGGATTGTAGTTGGGTGAAGAAGTCTTAGGATTCGGATGAGGTCCTACCAATGTCACCAGATTCAATCTCAACAGGTGTTGCAAAGCTTGAGACAGCGGCATGTTGAGCTTGGTAAACGGCCTCTAATTAACCCGTTGTTTATGGCAAGGTTGTTGTTGGACCTGTGAGGTAGTAGCAACTTGGAGAGGTCTATTCTTCATCAAACCAAACCTTTGACCTCTCAGAAGTTGACTAATGACTTGATCCTCAGCCTTGACTATTTGCTTCATACTGTTGTATCTGTCTTGATGAAGCTGGTTGATCATGGTTCTCAACTCTTCTTGCTCCCGAGCTAAGCCTTGGATAAGAGCCATCTGCCCCAGCATCTGGGTTCTCATTGCATCTACCTCAGCTTGCAGATGTTTCAGCCGTTCGTCCTTATTGTCTTTAGTACTTTTCTTGACCAAATTCCCCATGAGGAGTGTTCTCAACTCTTCCTGCCCCTTGGATAGGTTTAGGAAGATTTCCCTAAACTGAGTCTCTTGAGTATGAAGATCCCGGTTGTCTTGTTGGAGAGCCATTGCCGAAATAAACAGCGAGAACATGAGAGACCTGTAAAGGGTGACCTGTTATGCAATGATATGTATGTATGCAATGTTTTCAAGGATCTCGCGGGGTAAACAGGAAACTGTTAGAATCTGAATCTGGTAGCTCGATTGAAGGAACTTCATGTTGCTGAGAGTCCTTCTTCAAGAGACAAGCTCACCATATCGAGTGGGTCATAGCCCCTGACTCAAGTTATCGTGCTTGGATTTCTATACAACCTTGGCTAGGGGAAAATAAATCCCCTTTGCCCCTTGCTAGACATTTGGTTCATCCTGACCTGCATCACAAACCCTTGAGATCCTTGAAATGGTTAAGGAAATGCTATGGTATGATGTTATGATGTGTATGCTATGCGTTTAAGCAAAAGTGTGAGGTGATGTAAGTAAGCCCTTCAATAAATCCAAATTGTTGGATAAGGACTATAAACAAAACCTGCAAGGAACTCATGCTGTCAGATAACAAGAATGTGCAAGTAGTTCAAGTTTGAAGGCACACAAGTCACACAAAAGAGCCCTTAGATTTCAGGCTGGCATGAAGCTTAGGTACTACCCTATTTCAGTTTCAGTTGGTTAAGACCTGTCCTAAAAATAGTAATCGGGTCCTAGAGGATCTCAATATCATTGACTACCCTCAATCGGTCATAATTCCAGTTTAGCAACCTTTTCTTGCGGTCGGAATCATCGCGAGAGTTTAGTCTCAATGAGTGTAGCATACTACTACTGTTATATGGCCAAGTTGGTCAATTTAAGGTTCTAAGGTCAGTTGGTGCTTAACGACTCCTCAGAAGACCCATATTCTCCTCGTTCCAACACAAGGGATATCGGTACAAACCAAGGTGTCACACCAACGTAGCTACAGCTTCATCCGCGTCGGTCTACGCTGGACAGATCCCTCACAGTTTATTGCTACTTACCTAAAAAAGGGTACCCCCCAGATCCGGGTTAGGATCTATAAAACTATGATACAAGCCCACAAAGTTTAAAACATACAAAGCATACAATTGAAAACACAAGTGATCTAATCCTAAGGTACACCTCACTTATATATCCCCAGCAGAGTCGCCAGTTCTGTGATCGGTGGGAATGAGAACTGACTGTTTTGGAATGTTGGTTCGCGTTTGCGTTTGTATTTGCAAAATGTCGCGGTAAGCAAGAGTCGCCACCGTATTTTATTTTATCCAACAAGGAAAGGACAAAAGCGCAGCAAAATTCCTTTTCGAGATGTTTCTCGGGTTTGGGAGGTAGATTATAGAAAGGGAAGGTGTTAGCACCCTTTCTATCTGTGGTTATCCACGGGCTCTTAGGTACTTGCTCATTGTGTTTTCAAAAGTTTTGCTTTTCTTGTGTTTGTGGGTTTTGAAAAAAGTTTCGTTTGAAAACTTCGATTTAACTCTTGTTTCTGTCCTCAAGAGTGTATGAAGCGTTTTTGAAAACTTTGTTTGAAAAGTGTAAGTGCGAAAAATTTGTTTTGTTTTGAAAGAGAAAGTACCTGAGAACCTCTACCTACTCAAAAGGAATTAAACGGTGTAAGTGTCCTTTAGACAGTGCTATCCCACTATTGAGGAGTAGGTAGCACCGTCGTTGGAGTTTTCGGGTCAATTCGATTAAGGGACATGTGGTCACTAAAGCAACGTTAGGACGCCTTAGCGGTAACCCTAATATCTTAGATCATTTTATCTGAGGCAACCGTTTCGAGGCAACTATGATCTTTAGACAGGAGGACGACCTCTAAAACATCCTATACTCAATAACCACGTCGAGGCAACCAAGCGAGGCGTACCCTAGGAGTGGCATGTGCAAGTGTGTCAATTTTCAGTTATGTTATCTTTACATGTCATGGTGAGCTACGGTTGATTTTAGTTTAAGATAGATCTTGTCATGCATAGCCTAGTTAGCATACATCTAGCATTTAGTAGTTGCGGAAAATAAAACTAAGCTATTACAAGGCGTCGGGTATTTACATCGCCAAAAACAAACCCTTGAAAAGTAAAATGCGGAAAAGTAAATGAAAGCGGTAAAAAGGTCCTAAGTTAAAGCTATTACATCCTCGGAGCAATTATAATTATATGGATAAAAATATGAATCAAATAAATCATACGCGCGAGAAAAATTGAATCGGAGAGTTTTTAGGGTTTTGACCCTTTTTTGGAAGGAAAGAGATTTTTTTTAAATTAAACCTAAACTAATTAATTAATTAAATAAAAAGAGAAATATTTTTGGGTTTTTGAATGTTTAAGAAAATAAAAAATAAAATGATTAAATATATTAAAAACCTAATTCTACACCAATTTTAATTTATTGCAAAAGTATTAATATTATGCCTAATTAAAAACTAAATTAATTAAGTTATTTATTTACAAAAATAATGAAATAGTGAAATTAATTTTAATAAATAAAAATATTATATTTTTTGTTTTCTGATTTTATTAGGGAAAAAAAATATTAATTTGTTAGTGATATAAATAATAATTATAAAAATAATTAAATGAAAGGAAAAAAAAAGGAAAAGAAATAAACTTATGAAGGGGGTTTAGGCCCAATTTTGGAGGTAGAATCAGCAATTTCCCAGGCCCATTATGCTTCAGCCTCGTTGACCTTTTCAATCCAGTGTGCGCCTTTGACTAGGGAACATGATGGTCCCTTCATTCCTGGCCACCAGATCTGGCCTGAAGGCCATCTGGCGTGTTGATATTTGCAAGCGTATGGTGGATCCCCCTTTGAATGTCACATAGAATCACCTGAGGAAAAATTGAATAAATGTTTTGGGGGACCTGGGATTCGAACCCAGGTCCCAATGGCTTTTTCATCCACCTGCTTGCCAACTCAACTAGCGCGTGTCTTTGTTGTTAGAATAAATAATGGATATTATATGTAAAAATAACTAATATGTTGTAAACAAAAAAAAATAAAGCGCGTAATTCAAACACACGAACCAGTTGACAACATGTCATTATCTTCAACCTTAGTTCTGCACAAAATAGAATCAAATAGCGGGGGGTTTTAACCTCCACTATCTCCTGCACGAAAAATAGCGAATAGACACAGAGCAAAAAGAAATATTTCGCGAGGTATGTGTTAGAATCGTCTTGGTCTCACGAATTCAACCATGTATCCCATTGGTTCCAATTTTTCCTGGTTTGGAAAGCCCTATCTGAAAGCTTGAAAACCCTAGAAATTCGATCATGGCATCTCTCGGTTTAGGGCACTATGGTCCAATTAATTCATTCCATTAGCTTTATATAATCTCTAGCAACGCAAATCAATCACAAAAACATGTCAAATACATATGAATTAAGAGATACAATTCTGAATTAGAAGTGCAAACCGTGAGATGGTATTTCGTGATTCCTTGAGCTTTAGTGCTTGAATTTGATTGCAAATCAATCCTGGTACTTCCTGCAATGTGTTTGGATGGACAAGACACCTTGAATTGGCCTAGATTGCAAGAACAAGTTTTGATTTTTCTTGAAATTTCTTGAAATTAGTATGGCCGTCTCTTGCAGTTTTTTCTCGTGAATTAGGTTATGCTTGGCTTGCTTGCATATAAGGGGATCAGTTTAGGTCAAAATTTGGACCCATACCCATGTGCATTGAAGATTGAATCTTTGATTGACAAATCAAATATTCTTGATTTTTCATGATTGAACAAGTTGCCAAAATTGGATATTTTGTATCTTTTAGCTTTTGCACGAATTGATCTTGCTTGGTCAGCATATTTGGATCACATTTGGTTCAAAAATAGATTTAAGAATCAAATCTTTTATTTTCTTATAATTTAAATTAATTAAATGAATTAATATGTATTAAAAATCCATTTAATCAATAAATTTAAGAAAATCAATCCAATTTAACTTGGTGGGTCGTGCACAAGTCATGGGTGAAGTTTCAAAAAGAGATTTGAGGCCCATTAGCAAAAAGAAGGTGTTTTGAGCAAAGTTGACTTTTGCGAATTCATGAAAATTGCCCAACTTCTCCAATGCATAACTTGCTCAATTTTGATCATATGACCATGTTCTTTGACATTTTGGAAATCCCTTGAAGTCCTCTAACCAATACTTTTGGTCCCATGTCATTTGGATTTATCAATCTCAAGTTATGGCCTTTGACTCAAAGTGTACTTTTGTTGACTTTTGAAATTGACCTATAATGTAAAAATTTGTAACTTTTTGTGAGTGCATTTCTTGATCTTGGGGTGTGAAGATGGATTATAGGAAATTGAATCCTCTTCAAAATGAGCTTTGGATGGGATTTTTCTGATAAACCATGAAAGAGTTATGCCCTGGTCAAAGTACAGTTGACTTTTCTGCTATCCAAAAATAGTAACTTTTGCATCTTGATGATTTCTGAGCTATTCTTGTGGGATCATGATCAAGACTTGATCAAATGATGATTGTGAACTCAAAATAAGATGTTGACCAAGAATTCTGACTTTTGACTGCAAAATGACCATTTTGCCCTTGTAGTTGACTGTAGATCAAATGGAGCTTTTGACTGTGCAAACTGGCACTGTGAGTCATGAAACTTGGCATGTAGGTTCTTGAGAATGTATATAGGCCTATGAGACTTGATTGAACCATTGAAAACCCCAAATTCCTTGAAAGAACCAAAACCCTAATTTTGAATTGACTGCCTTAGGAGGTGATTTGACTGTACAACCCTTGAGCCATCTTGAACCATTTGGAGATGATTCTTGACATATCTTGAGGAATATGGGAGGGCAAATTTTGGGGTACAACGGTTGCCCCTGTTCAATCTTCTTAAACCTGAGGATGTAGATTGGCTTGCGTGCCTTTCGTGATCCAAAGGTGGAAGATGATTGAACACTGAAGTGCCCAGAAATTTGCACTCGCATGGTGTAGTATCAGCAATGTGATATCGGGAATGGGCTTGCAGATGCCATTTGGAGATTGTTGGTAGGAAGTTGTTGGAGATGGGCTTAAAGATGTCATCCAAGGGTGATTGTTGAATTGTAATTTTGTAAATTGAAAGAAGGAACCTGTGTAGGGTTGCGTGATGATGAGTCCGTGTAAAACTTCATCTGAAAGAGAAGGAACCGGTGTAGGGTTGCTTCATGATGGTCAAGTAGATAATTGTCCTGTCTGGTTTCAGGTATTAACCTACAATCAATCGTCCACAGAATTTTCCTGGCTTGTTACAAGTATTAATTTGGAACTTGAAAAGGTTGGCCGACGAGATAGTTGTCCTGGCTGGTTACAGGTATTGATCTCTGACCTAAGAAAGAAAAATAGTTTTCCTGGCTTGTTACAGGTATTAATTTTTAATCTCTTCGTGTAGGTGGTTTTCCTGGATGGTTTCAGGTATTAACCTACAATCAGTCGTCCACAGATGTTTTTCCTGGCTTGCTGCAGGTATTAATCTGGAACTTGAAAAGGTTGGCCGATGAGATAGTTGTCCTGGCTGGTTTCAGGTATTAATCTCTGACCTGAGAAATGAAGATCTTCCTGGCTTGTTACAGGTGTTAATCTTCAATCTCTTTGTGTAGATGGTTTTCCTGGCTGGTTTCAGGTATTAACCTACAATCAGTCGTCCACAGATATTTTCCTGGCTTGTTACAGGTATTTATCTGGAACTTAAGAAAGGTTGATGGTAGCCATCTTTGGATTGACCTTTTCCTGAAAAGGGCAAAACGTTAGATGTATGCAATGTCATGATGTATGAAATGCATGATGTCATGATGTTCTCAAAAATAAATCAGATTGTGTCGGATGCACTTCATCATGTATGTAAATAGGAGGTATGAAATGTGAAATGTTTATGAATGTATTTTCGTCTGGGAAAATAAATCTTTGACAAATGCCGGGGAGTTTGTTAAATCCTGGACTGCTGTTAAAGAGTATGTGTATCTTCAAACTTTGTTTAGAATGTTTCTGATGGGATGACGAACGAAGATGGTTGTGAGAATAAACCTGTAGGAGAAAATAACTCCGTTGGGGAATAAACATGGTGAAGAGATTACTCTGCGGGGAATTACTCTGTGGGGAAAAGATACTTTGCTGAGATTTTAATGATAAACTCCGCTGGGGATTCCGTTGATAAGCTCTGTTGGGGATTTTGATGATGAACTCCGCTGGGGATAGAAAGAACTTCGCTGGGGATGATCTTTCAGTTGCAACTTGCTGAGGATAACCCGGTTAGACTCTTGTGAGGATAACCTCTGAATTTGGCTGGGGAGACTTATTTGTGCTTCGCAGGGGATAAGCTTCCAGAATCTGTTGGGGAAGATGATTCAACTCCATTGGGGAAACTTTTTTAGACTGCACTGGGGAAATGGCTCCACTGGGGGTATCTTGCATTCTGCCGGGGAACATTCTTATATTCCGTTAAGGAATATTAAGACTTCCAGGGATACTTTTATGCTTGCTGGGGAATATCCTTATACTATGCTGGGGAATATTAAGACCTTCTGGGGATACCCAACCTTTTTAGGGCTGATGGTAGACCAACTCTTCTTGGGGGAGAGTATTGTTGATTCGTCCATGGTTGCAGGTCTCAGTGGGGAGAACTTCCCTTATTGTCTTACTCTGCAGGGAGTGAAGGTATCTTGGTCATATTCTTCAACTGAATCTACCTTGTACCTGGAGGATAGAGCAGCTTGTACAGTTCGGACAATTCTTATTGCCCCAGTTTCTGCGGGAGAAGAAGGCCTATGAGGTGTTTGATAACTGCCGATTGACAAATCTTCTTCTGGTAGGCAAGTGACGAGATGACGGGACATAGTCGTACGCTTTGATCCCTAACTTTTTCCTGGACCGCCCTTTCGGGTTTTCAGTCCATCGGGATACCCTTTTTTTTGCCCAAGCCGCCTTTTCAGGTTTTCGACTTGCCGGGTGTACAGATTTTTTTCATTTTCATCCCTTATTTTTGCCCGAACCCTTTTGGTTCGCTGGGAAGCCCTTATTTTTGCCTATGCCAGTCGACCTAGCGGGTCTTTGATTATGCGTAGTATTTTTTTACCATGTCCACGCTCTCAGAGTGTAGGGAGTTGTCACTGTCAGTAGTGTTGTGTTGCCATACTACTAGAAGATGTCTGATCATGCAAGATTGGTTGCTGGAATTCATGTCCAATGCCCCAAGTGATTCAGAGGGAGATCTGCTCCTGGCTATTTGGCATTTTGAGAGATTCCTTGAATCTTGACTTGACTGCCCCAGATGATGGACAATGATCATGCCGTGCCCCTTGATTGGAAGTGTTTTTCCACTTGAGGTGATCCTTTTTATTGAGAAGGTTTTTGTTCACTAGATATTTGTCGTGCGAATTTCTCTGCTGTTGAACAAATAGTCATATGCAAACAATATTATTTTAAGAATGCAAAGCTTATGTCTGTCTTGAAGTTCTTTGAAAATGCAGTTTTCAATAAAAACAAGCGAATTTTTTTTCTTCTAAAATGTGATGTCAACTCAGGATTTTACCGCAAGCCCTACAGGAGTCAAGATACCTTTTGTAACAGTATGCTTTCAAACTAACCCATGCTTCAGCTAGGACTTTTAAGGGTTATAACGTGGCCTGGTTCACGGTTTAAGAAACAAAGGATAAAGGCTCAAATTTTATTTGTACCCACCCGCTCTTCGTGATGTTCTTCGATCCTAAACTCAGCTAATCGTGCATTAGATCTTGTTTGAGTCTTTGCTCAGATATTCCGGTGATGGTTCGGATACTGACAGTTTATTTTTGAACAGGCAGTCATTTTGTTGAGAGTTTGCAGGATCTCTTCCCTTTTGGTTTTTATTATCCCTGTTTTTTTTTTGCATGAACTGTTTCTTTTTGTGATTACAGTCAGCGAGATGCCCCAGTTTTTTTTTTGTAAGTCTCCTTCATAGGTTTTGACTAAGTGGGCTTTCATTTCGAAAGATAATGACTGTCTGTCCTTACGATTATACGGAACCAACATCGTCTTTTGTTTCGGAAGGATTTCTTTGATGCCATTCATTGTGCACCTGGATTAAACTGAGAAAACTACCCTGCCCCAGGTTATAATTAAGGGTTTTAATTCGTGAAAAGAAGAAGAAAAAAAACTCCAACTTCTTTGGCTCAAAGGGGTTGACGAGGGATTATCTTCCTTATAAATCCACTGTTTAGGATTTGAAACAATACATGTACATCGTCAGCGGGGTCTGTTCAAAAGCATACTGTAGGGATTTTGATATCATTTTCGTCATCCTCCCTCTAAAGGCTTAGAATTTTTTAATCGAGAGTTGATCATTACTAAAAATGAAAGAAATTTGAATATATAATGGACTGATTATAAAACGGACATATGCAATGCATTGATAAAGTAATAAAGTTTGACATGAATAAATGTTCGAACAATCAACAGAAAATTACAGCTTGAAAATTATAATGAGCAAAAGTCTCTTAGTTCTAACTAGTCATTTCAGGTGGAGAACCCTCAGTGGAAGATTTTCATCTCGCCATCTGGCATGAATTCCAACACTCTTCTGTCAATCAAGTCTTGGATCTTGTTTTTCAAAGCCCAACAATCGTCGGTGTCATGCCCAGGACTATAGGAGTGGTATACACAAAATGCGTCGGGGTGATAGCCAAGAGCAGAGGTATTGGGATTCTGGAGAGGATCCTTTAAAGGAATTAGATTGACCTCCAACAAGCGTTTTAGTATTAGAGATGATGGTATATCAGTCTCAGAGAAATGTCTTTCAGATGTATTTTGCTTACACCGATTACCCCGTTGACGCTGGCGAGGTTGTTGCTAGGCTTGTGACCCTGAAGCAAGCTGGGGAGATTTTCCCTTGTCTTCTTGTCTCAAAGGAGGTTGAATGATGACTTGATCTTCAACCCTAGTTGTTTGCCCCACTTGGTTATTTTGAAGTAGTTTGTTGACGAGGACCCTGAGCTCTTCTTGTCTTAGTACTTGTCACTTCAAATGGTGAACCTTGGGGGATGGCAAAAGAATTCAATATGACCGTCTTGTGTGAGTTCCAATGCTCCTTCATCAATCAGGTCTTGAGTTTTGTTGCTCAACACCCAACAGATGTTAGTATCATGCCCCGGGATGTTGGAGTGATATGCACACCTTGCATCAGGATTGTAGTTGGGTGAAGAAGTCTTAGGATTCGGATGAGGTCCTACCAATGTCACCAGATTCAATCTCAACAGGTGTTGCAAAGCTTGAGACAGCGGCATGTTGAGCTTGGTAAACGGCCTCTAATTAACCCGTTGTTTATGGCAAGGTTGTTGTTGGACCTGTGAGGTAGTAGCAACTTGGAGAGGTCTATTCTTCATCAAACCAAACCTTTGACCTCTCAGAAGTTGATTAATGACTTGATCCTCAGCCTTGACTATTTGCTTCATACTGTTGTATCTGTCTTGATGAAGCTGGTTGATCATGGTTCTCAACTCTTCTTGCTCCTGAGCTAAGCCTTGGATAAGAGCCATCTGCCCCAACATCTGGGTTCTCATTGCATCTACCTTAGCTTGCAGATGTTTCAGCCGTTCGTCCTTATTGTCTTCAGGACTTTTCTTGACCAAATTCCCCATGAGGAGTGTTCTCAACTCTTCCTGCCCCTTGGATAGGTTTAGGAAGATTTCCCTGAACTGAGTCTCTTGAGTATGAAGATCCTGGTTGTCTTGTTGGAGAGCCATTGCCGAAATAAACAGCGAGAACATGAGAGACCTGTAAAGGGTGACCTGTTATGCAATGATATGTATGTATGCAATGTTTTCAAAGATCTCGCGGGGTAAACAGGAAACTGTTAGAATCTGAATCTGGTAGCTCGATTGAAGGAACTTCATGTTGCTGAGAGTCCTTCTTCAAGAGTCAAGCTCACCATATCGAGTGGGTCATAGCCCCTGACTCAAGTTATCGTGCTTGGATTTCTAGACAACCTTGGCTAGGGGAAAATAAATCCCCTTTGCCCCTTGTTAGACATTTGGTTCATCCTGACCTGCATCACAAACCCTTGAGATCCTTGAAATGGTTAAGGAAATGCTATGGTATGATGTTATGATGTGTATGCTATGCGTTTAAGCAAAAGTGTGAGGTGATGTAAGTAAGCCCTTCAATAAATCCAAATTGTTGGATAAGGACTATAAACAAAACCTGCAAGGAACTCATGTTGTCAGATAACAAGAATGTGCAAGTAGTTCAAGTTTGAAGGCACACAAGTCACACAAAAGAGCCCTTAGATTTCAGGCTGGCATGAAGCTTAGGTACTACCCTCTTTCAGTTTCAGTTGGTTAAGACCTGTCCTAAAAATAGTAACCGGGTCCTAGAGGATCTCAATATCATTGACTACCCTCAATCGGTTATAATTCCAGTTTATCAACCTTTTCTTGCGGTCGGAATCATCGCGAGAGTTTAGTCTCAATGAGTGTAGCCTACTACTACTGTTCTATGGCCAAGTTGGTCAATTTAAGGTTCTAAGGTCAGTTGGTGCTTAACGACTCCTCAGAAGACCCATATTCTCCTCGTTCCAACACAAGGGATATCGGTACAGACCAAGGTGCCACACCAACGTAGCTACTGCTTCATCCGCGTCGGTCTATGCTGGACAGATCCCTCACAGTTTATTGCTACTTACCTAAAAAAAGGTACCCCCCAGATCCGGGTTAGGATCTATAAAACTATGATACAAGCCCACAAAGTTTAAAGCATACAAAGCATACAATTGAAAACACAAGTGATCTAATCCTAAGGTACACCTCACGTATATATCCCCAGCAGAGTCGCCAGTTCTGTGATCGGTGGGAATGAGAACTGACTGTTTTGGAATGTTGGTTCGCGTTTGCGTTTGTATTTGCAAAATGTCGCAGTAAGCAAGAGTCGCCACCGTCTTTTATTTTATCCAACAAGGAAAGGACAAAAGCACAGCAAAATTCCTTTTCGAGATATTTCTCGGGTTCGGGAGGTAGATTATAGAAAGGGAAGGTGTTAGCACCCTTTCTATCCGTGGTTATCCACGGGCTCTTAGGTACTTGCTCATTGTGTTTTCAAAAGTTTTTCTTTTCTTGTGTTTGTGGGTTTTGAAAAAAGTTTCGTTTGAAAACTTCAATTTAACTCTTGTTTCTGTCCTCAAGAGTGTATGAAGCGTTTTTGAAAACTTTGTTTGAAAAGTGTAAGTGTGAAAAATTTGTTTTGTTTTGAAAGAGCGAGTACCTGAGAACCTCTACCTACTCAAAAGGAATTAAACGGTGTAAATGTCCTTTAGACAGTGCTATCCCACTATTGAGGAGTAGGTAGCACCTTCGTTGGAGTTTTTGGGTCAATTCGATTAAGGGACATGTGGTCACTAAAGCAACGTTAGGACGCCATAGCGGTAACCATAATGTCTTAGATCATTTTATTTGAGGCAACCGTTTCGAGGCAACTATGATCTTTAGACAGGAGGACGACCTCTAAAACATCCTATACTCAATGACCACGTCGAGGCAACCAAGTGAGGCGTACCCTAGGAGTGGCATGTGCAAGTGTGTCAATTTTCAATTATGTTATCTTTACATGTCATGGTGAGCTACGGTTGATTTTAATTTAAGATAGATCTTGTCATGCATAGCCTAGTTATCATACATCTAGCATTTAGTAGTTGCGGAAAATAAAACTAAGCTATTACAAGGCGTCAGGTATTTACATCGCCAAAAACAAACCCTTGAAAAGTAAAATGCGGAAAAGTAAATGAAAGCGGTAAAAAGGTCCTAAGTTAAAGCTATTACATCCCCGGAGCAATTACAATTATATGGATAAAAATATGAATCAAATAAATCATACGCGCGAGAAAAATTGAATCGGAGAGTTTTTAGGGTTTTGACCCTTTTTTGGAAGGAAAGAGATTTTTTTTAAATTAAACCTAAACTAATTAATTAATTAAATAAAAAGAGAAATATTTTTGGGTTTTTGAATGTTTAAGGAAATAAAAAATAAAATGATTAAATATATTAAAAACCTAATTCTACACCAATTTTAATTTATTGCAAAAGTATTAATATTATGCCTAATTAAAAACTAAATTAATTAAGTTATTTATTTACAAAAATAATGAAATAGTGAAATTAATTTTAATAAATAAAAATATTATATTTTTTGTTTTATGATTTTATTAGGGAAAAAAATATTAATTTGTTAGTGATATAAATAATAATTATAAAAATAATTAAATGAAAGAAAAAATAAATAAAAAAGAAAGGAAAAGAAATAAACTCATGAAGGGGGTTTAGGCCCAATTTTGGAGGTAGAATCAGCAATTTCCCAGGCCCATTATGCTTCAGCCTCGTTGACCTTTTCAATCCAGTGTGCGCCTTTGACTAGGGAACATGATGGTCCCTTCATTCCTGGCCACCAGATCTGGCCTGAAGGCCATCTGGCGTGTTGATATTTGCAAGCGTATGGTGGATCCCCCTTTGAATGTCACATAGAATCACCTGAGGAAAAATTGAATAAATGTTTTGGGGGACCTAGGATTCGAACCCAGGTCCCAATGGCTTTTTCATCCACCTGCTTGCCAACTCAACTAGCGCGTGTCTTTGTTGTTAGAATAAATAATGGATATTATATGTAAAAACAACTAATATGCTGTAAACAAAAAAAATAAAGCGCGTAATTCAAACACACGAACCAGATGACAACACGTCATCATCTTCAACCTTAGTTTTGCACAAAATAGAATCAAATAGCGGGGGGTTTTAACCTCCACTATCTCCTGCACGAAAAATAGCGAATAGACACAGAGCAAAAAGAAATATTTCGCGAGGTATGTGTTGGAATCATCTTGGTCTCACGAATTCAACCATGTATTCCATTGGTTCCAATTTTTCCTGGTTTGGAAAGCCCTGTTTGAAAGCTTGAAAACCCTAGAAATTCGATCATGGCATCTCTCGGTTTAGGGCACTATGGTCCAATTAATTCATTCCATTAGCTTTATATAATCTCTAGCAACGCAAATCAATCACAAAAACATGTCAAATGCATATGAATTAAGAGATACAATTCTGAATTAGAAGTGCAAACCGTGAGATGGTATTTCGTGATTCCTTGAGCTTTAGTGCTTGAATTTGATTGCAAATCAATCCTGGTACTTCCTGCAATGTGTTTGGATGGACAAGACACCTTGAATTGGCCTAGATTGCAAGAACAAGTTTTGATTTTTCTTGAAATTTCTTGAAATTGGTATGGCCGTCTCTTGCAGTTTTTTCTCGTGAATTAGGTTATGCTTGGCTTGCTTGCATATAAGGGGATCAGTTTAGGTCAAAATTTGGACCCATACCCATGTGCATTGAAGATTGAATCTTTGATTGACAAATCAAATATTCTTGATTTTTCATGATTGAACAAGTTGCCAAAATTGGATATTTTTGTATCTTTTAGCTTTTGCACGAATTGATCTTGCTTGGTCAGCATATTTGGATCACATTTGGTTCAAAAATAGATTTAAGAATCAAATCTTTTATTTTCTTATAATTTAAATTAATTAAATGAATTAATATGTATTAAAAATCCATTTAATCAATAAATTTAAGAAAATCAATCCAATTTAACTTGGTGGGTCGTGCACAGGTCATGGGTGAAGTTTCAAAAAGAGATTTGAGGCCTATTAGCAAAAAGAAGGTGTTTTGAGCAAAGTTGACTTTTGCGAATTCATGAAAATTGCCCAACTTCTCCAATGCATAACTTGCTCAATTTTGATCATATGACCATGTTCTTGGACATTTTGGAAATCCCTTGAAGTCCTCTAACCAATGCTTTTGGTCCCATGTCATTTGGATTTACCAATCTCAAGTTATGGCCTTTGACTCAAAGTGTACTTTTGTTGACTTTTGAAATTGACCTATAATGTAAAAATTTGTAGCTTTTTGTGAGTGCATTTCTTGATCTTGGGGTGTGAAGATGGATTGTAGGAAATTGCATCCTCTTCAAAATGAGCTTTGGATGGGATTTTTCTGATAAACCATGAAAGAGTTATGCCCTGTGTGATACGGTGGGCGAACTGACTTGAGGTTTTGCGTTTGTATTCGCACTTGTTCGGTTTAGCAAGAGTCGCCACCGAATTTTTATTTTATCCTAAGGAAAGGTCAAAAAGAACAGGAAAGACCTTTGAGATGTTTTCGAGGGTTCGGGGGATAGATTATGAAAAGGGAAGGTGCTAGCACCCTTTTCATCCATGGTTATCCATGGGCTCTTAGTTACTTGTTTTAGATCACTTGCCTTGATTTTCAATTGTTTGAAATGGTGTTTGTGTGTGTGTGGTTTTGAAAATGTTTTGAAAAAGATGCCTTGTCTAGGCAACCATTGTAACAATTCTTTACTCGAATGTTTTACAAAGGTGTTTGTCTTTTTGAAAAGATGTTTTAATGTATTGAAAGTTTGTTTTGGAAATTGTGTTTGTGAAGTGTGTTTGAAAAATGGCAAGTGTGTTTTGCAAGTTTGATCAAGTAACTAAGAGCTATCTACTCTAAATTTCTCAAAGATCTTTCTCATGTTTTAACCCTTTTAACAGTGTTGTTTCACCATTGTATTTGGTGAACAACCTTGTGTTAGGATGTTAACGGGACGGGCGCGGGTCATCGTATACAATCATTGAAGACAACTTGTGAGACGCTCTAGCAATTTTTGTAAGGGACGAGATCGTTTTACCGAAGGCAACATCGAGGGTCATCGAGGGACTAACGATCTTTGTTTATCGAAGGGACGTTTTCTAGAGTGTCTCATACTCGAGGGACATGATTGCATTTTTCCGAGGCAACAGGCGAGGTTACCCTAGAGGTGCAAGTGTGAATTGTGTATTGATTTTCATGCATTTGTCTTGTATTAGGTTATCTAGCGGTTGATATTGAATCTTCGCATACGAACCCTAATTACTATACAGTATATAGAAAGCGATAAATTGTGGGAATTTAAAGTCTAAGCTATTACAAATAAGTATCCGGGGATGGGGGTACAAATGTTTACAAATGGGGATGAGTCTTATCAGGATAGTAGTGTCCAAGTATTATTTACAACCAAATCAAATCATCGCATTCTCAATGTAAAATATAGCAAAGTATAAGGATAAAAGAGAATAAAAAATATTGTAAAATGTATGTGATTATTTACAAATGAGTAAAAATGTTAACCTAATGTATTGTTAAGTATTAATATTATTTTTGTGTTTTTTGTTATTTATATATAAACAAAAGTTTTAAAGAAAATAAAAGGAAAATGTTTAAGTTAAAGAAAACTATTACTAATGTATTTTTTGTTAATGTTTTTTAAAAAACTTATATAAAAAGTTTAACTAAACAAAAGTTTTAAAACAAAATGTATTATTTTTATTTACCAAAAGGAGTTAGGTCATAAAAAAAATAAGGTGGTGGTAGTAAAAAAAAGTATTGGTTTGAAATAAAATAAAATAAAGTAAGAGATTAAATAGGCTTTTAGAGGAAATGCTTGGCCCAAACAACAAAAACAGATTAAGAAAACAAGAAAGGAAAAGGGGGGTTATGCACCAGAAATGAAACGGGCTTAGTGGTTTTGTGAGGGTAGGCCCAAATGGTTCATAACAATTTTAGGGTTTGCAATGTTTGTTTTAGAATAGGGTTACAGAGTTTCACAAACGGCACCGCTCCCTTCTTCTTCTTCGTCTTTCTCAGTCAGAGCCTCTGACGCGTTCCATGCCTGGCCACTGGACGTGATGCCTCCATCTCTTCTCTCCACAGTTGCTCAGGGCGATGGAAAAAAGGGGTAACGATTTGCTTTCTGAACATCTTTTAGGGTTCTTCAAATTTTAGTCTTGCATGTTTTATTTTTTTACACGTTATTGGCCCTCTTGTGTTATTTGTTTATGTGAGGTGTGTAAAAAGGAAGGAGGAATTACTACCTTGAGGTTTTTTTGTTTCTGAGAGGAGGCGAAGGATTGGACGGTGATGCTTCTCAGGCGGCCGGGCGGGGAGGCTGTGATGCTGATGAAAGCTTTTCCGGTAACCTCGTATCTTTAGCCTTGAACGTTTAATGATGAAAATGCTATGAGAACCCTAGGGCATCCGTTTCTGGATCTTCTTTTCTTCTTCTGATTGCTTGCCTTGTTGTTGTTTTTACTTCTGGCTTCTTCCTCTCTTAGGCTTTGCCTTTTTCAATGATGATAATATTTGAATCTGAGATGTTCTTGCTTCTGACTTTTTGAATATTGGCTTTGTTGGCTTTGTTCTGAGATGAACCTTGATTCTGAGTTGGTGTTTCAGTTGTTTTTGCTCTCTTGGGCTTTGTTTCTCAATGATGAACCTTGGTTCTGAGAGGCTTGGATTTTGTTGTTTGGATATCTAGATGTTTGGATATTGTATGAGTTTTAGTTTGGACAGGTTGAATGTTATGCAGGCTTGGACACTGAGTTTGTTCAGGTTTCGTGCTTTTGCTGTTCATAAGTTCGAAACAGGTTTGAAACTGGTTTCAAGGTTTGTTATGCTTGATTCTGTTTATAGTTTTGTTCGGATATTTTATGAAGGCAGGCTTATGTTTAAACAAAGATTTGTTTGTGAGTTTTGAAGGTTTTGGTATTATGCAGGTAGGTTTACTGATACAGGCTGGGGCTTATGCAGGCTTGCCAGTTACAGGCTTCAAGGCTTGTTTAGCTTGTGTTATATGCAGGCTTTTCTGGCTTGTGTTCTATGCAGGCTTTTCTGGCTTGTGTTCTATGCAGGCTTTTTGAACAGGCTTCATAGTTTGTGCTTGTTATGCTTGCTTAGATACAAGTTACAGGTTATGCAGTTTTTGGTTTGGTTCCAGGCTTGCTTCTGGTTTGAGGCAGTTTGAAGCTTGTTGGAGGCAGGCTGAAGCAGTTTGTAAACTTGGAGGTTATGGTTATGTGTTTACAGTTTGTGGCCTTTTTTCTTTATGTGTTCTGCCCCCCTCTCTTAACAGTGTTGATATGTTATATTTATCTATCTCTAAGTCTGCAAAACTGTAAGAGCCTTCTACTCCTCTCTCTCTTTCTCTCTCCACAGAAAAAGCATATTATATTGCTTAAAGTGCTTATTTTCTGAAAAGGTTTTGGCCAGAAAATGATGAAAAAAGCTTTTACAAGTTTGCTTGCATTTTGTCTTTCCTCTGCATATCTTCTTACCTCCAGATTTTCTGCATTGCTTTTGTGTACTCGTTGACAGCTTTATTGAAAGCTTCTTTGACAGCTTTTGACAGTTTTGTACTTGTGACTTAGTTTGGTATTTTCAGTTTGACAATGCAATTCGGTTTAGTTTCTTTGACAGTTTGAATTGTCTCTTGGATGGTTTGCACTTATGCAGTTTGTTTGGCATTTCAGTTTGGTTTGCCTTTTTTGCCAATTTGAATTTATGCAGCTTTGTATTTGATTAATTCATATGCTTGCAAATAATTTGCTTCCCTCTTTGTGAACCAAGAAGAGACATCTTCTTGCAATTTGCAGAGAGGACGAACAAACTGATTCCGGCCAAAACCTTTAATGATGAGTTTTTTTATTAACTGTCTGAAAATGCCTTATTTAATTCATCTGCGTTTGACTTCTCTTTTTCTGTCTTTGCAGGTAAATACCAGTCGGGAAAAAGAAGCAGCAGTAGAAGATGAAGACTTTAAGCAACTTAGGATATAGATTTAATTTATTTTTAATCATTGTAATAAATGTCATTGTAACACTGTAAATAAATTTACTGTATCAAATAAACATTTGTAACAACAATTGAAAATGAATAAAAAATCCTTTGTCAGTTAATTCTTTAATTCTTCTGCACTGGTTTATTTAATCATTTAAATCTCTTGAGTTATAATAATTGGAAATTATCCCAACAATCTTAACTTAGAAATTATAAATAATCAACAAACATCACAGTCTCACTGTCTTTCATTAACCAATAATAAGCCCGACATGTCAGTTAACCAATTGTACAGCTTAAACAAACAAACGTCCAGATGCCTTTCGCTTCACTTGATTAAACTAAAACTGTAAATTTTCAACCAGAAGCCTCAGCTTCTAACCCAGAGGTTTAGGTTTTGAGAAACAAACTGAAATCTTGAACAGGCGTCAAAGCAGTGTGACAACCAATTAAGACATTGTGGATTCAAATTCTTCTGAGAATGCGCGTGCAAACCCTAATTCTTGATTTATCGTCAAAGAAGCGTCCGCCTGATCAAACCCTGAGCCAAACTCAACCAAATTAATAAACCCTAATAATCTGCTTGGACTGATTCAAAAGTTAATGGAAACCCTAATTTTGTCTGACTGATAAGAAAAGTCTGTTTGACTGATTCTTAACCCAATCTGAAAAATCAGGAAAAGCCCGAAGCTGTGATTTTTTTGTGAAAAAGAGGAGGGAAAATTTTGGGGTACAACAGTTGCCCCTGTTCAATCTTCTTGAACCTGAAGAGTTAGATTGGCAATTTTGCCATTCGCGACTCGAAGGTAAAAGGAGATTGGACACTAGAGTGCCCAAAAAATTTGCACTCGTCAAAGCGTAGTTTGAGGGAATGGGCTTAAAGATTCCATTTGGAGATGGGCTTAAAGATGCCATCTGGAGATGTGACAGAATCTTGTCGGGGGATGGGCTTAGAGATGCCATTTGGAGATGGGCTTAAAGATGCCATCTGGAGATGTGACAGAATCTTGTCGGGGGATGGGCTTAGAGATGCCATCTGGAAATTGTTGGTAGGAGGATGGGCTTATAGATTCCATCTGAAGATGGTTGTATCTTGTTGGAGATGGGCTTGTAGATGCCATCCAAGAATGTTTGTTGAACTGTATGTCGTTGGTGAGTGGGCGAGTATCAGAAAGGTATCCATGTTTGAAACGTCTCTGAACTGGGGGTCTGAATAAGCAATAGATTGACATCCATGTTTGGAGAATCTGTAAACTGTTTTCAGAAGTCTTTGAATAAACATGAGTTGGTCGAGTAGATATTTGTCCTGTCTGGTTTCAGGTATTAATCTCCAACTTGAGAAAGAAAGATAGTTTTCCTGGCTCGTTACAGGTATTGATCTTCAATCCCTCGTCCACAGATGGTTTTCCTGGCTTGCTACAGGTATTGATCTGGAACTTGAAAAGGTTGATGGTAGCCACCTGTTGATTGACCTTTTTCTGGAAAAGGTAAAATGTTAGTTGTATGCAATGTCATGATGTATGAAATGCATAATGCAATATATGTGTTTATGATATATGAATGTAATGAATGCGCATGTAAGTTGAGTAGCTGTCTTGCTGAGGATAGATGAATCCTGGATAGCTGGAGATAATAGAATCTTGACTGCTATCGGGGAAAGTGAATCTTTGACTGTTGCAGGGGATTGCAAGAATCTTTTGATTGCTGCAGGATGATATGGAATCTTGAAAAGGTTGGTCGGTGAGATAGTTGTCCTGGCTGGTTTCAGGTATTAATCTCTGACCTGAGAAAGAAATATGGTTTTCCTGGCTTTCTACAGGTATTAATCTTCAATATGTCGTCCACAGATAGTTTTCCTGGCTTGCTACAGGTATTAATCTTGAACTTGGGTTATACGCCACTTTGAGAATGAGAATCTTCATTCTGTTAAGGGTCAGAAATTGGGAGTATACCAATCTTCTGAGGTTTTAAAGATGAGAGTCTTCATTATGTTAAGGGTCAGAAATTGGGAGTATACCAATCTTCTGAGGTTTTAAGGATGAGAGTCTTCATTCTGTTAAGGGTCAGAAATTGGGAGTATACCAATCTTCTGAGGTTTTAAGGATGAGAGTCTTCATTCTGTTAAGGGTCAGAAATTGGGAGTATACCAATCTTCTGAGGTTTTAAGGATGAGAGTCTTCATTCTGTTAAGGGTCAGAAATTGGGAGTATACCAATCTTCTGAGGTTTTAAGGATGAGAATCTTCATTCTGTTAAGGGTCAGAAATTGGGAGTATACCAATCTTCTGAGGTTTTAAGGATGAGAGTCTTCATTCTGTTAAGGGTCAGAAATTGGGAGTATACCAATCTTCTGAGGTTTTAAGGATGAGAATCTTCATTCTGTTAAGGGTCAGAAATTGGGAGTATACCAATCTTCTAAGGTTTTAAGGATGAGAATCTTCATTCTGTTAAGGGTCAGAAATTGGGAGTATACCAATCTTCTGAGGTTTTAAGGATGAGAGTCTTCATTCTATTAAGGGTCAGAAATTGGGAGTATACCAATCTTCTGAGGTTTTAAGGATGAAAATCTTCATTCTTGAGAGAAACAGATTTTTAGGAGCTTCAATTGTCCGTTATTTTGTCGGTGGTTGTAACTTCCAGCAGGTGATGAAGGAAATTTTGAACGCTCTTGAATTCCAGCAGGTGATGAAGGAATTTTTGATGATGATCGTAACTTCCAGCAGGTGATGAAGGAAATTTTAAACGATCTTGAATTCCAGCAGATGATGAAGGAATTTTTGATGTTGATCAGGTGATGAAGGAAATTTGATGATGACCGCAACTTCCAGCAGGTGATGAAGGAAATTTTGAATGACCTTGAGATTGACATTCGAATGCCCCAAGTGATGATGAAGGAGACTTGCCCCAAGTTCACTGAACTTTTGAGAGATTTGTTGAAATCTTGACTGGACTGCCCCAGGTTAAATGGACTTTGAAAGATTTATTGAAATCTTGACTGGACTGCCCCAGGTTAACTGAAATTTGAAAGATCTGTTGAAACCTTGACTGGACTGCCCCAGGTGTACTGGATAGTGACATGTCATGCCCCCTTGTTGACAGGAGGTTTGTCAATGGAAGTGTCATCCTTTTTGAAGTGATTTTGCTCACTGAGAGAGCTTTCGTTCACGGATATTCATTGTGTGAATTTCTCCACTGTCAAACAAATAGCCAAATGCAAACAGTGATATTCAAGTAATGCAAAGTTTATGTCTGTCTCGAAGTTTTTGAAAAATGCGTTTTTTTAGCATAAAACTTTTTATAAGACAAATTCAACACAAGATTTAGAGCAAAGCATTACAGGAGTCAGGATACCTTTTGTAACAGTATGCTTTCGAACTAACCCATGCTTCAATTAGGACTTTTGAAGGGTTGTAACGTGGCCTGGTTCACGGTTTAAGAAACAAAGGATAAAGGCTCAAAGTATATTTGTACCCACCCGCTCTTCGTGATGTTCTTCAATCCTAAACTCAGTTAATTGTGCGTTTGAACTCTATTCGAGTTTGGAACGACGTTTTGGTGATGGTTCACACAAGTTGAATTTGTTGGAAGACAGTCATCATCATTTTTTTTGCAACATTTTTCATATTGTTGAGGATTTGTAATGACCTCATTCTTTTGATTTGTTATCCCTAACTTTTGCCTGACTGTTCCTGTTTTCGAGATTACAGTCAGCGGGATGCCCCAGCTTTCTTAAGCCTCCTTTGTAGGTTTTGGCTCAGTGGGCTTTTCTATTTTGAGAGATTGACTGCCTATGAGATAAGGAACCATCACTGTCTTTTGGTTCCAGATGAATGTTTTTTATGTTGTTCGATGTATTACGAACTGAGAGTTTGCGACTTCAATGCGCATCCTTTTTTTTGAATTAACTGAGAGACTATCCTGCCCCAGGTTTAAATCAAAGGTTTGAAATTGTTCAGAACAGAAAACTCCTACTTCTTTAGCTCGAAGGGGTTGACTAGGGATTATCTTCCTTATAACTCCAGTGTTTAGGATTTGAAAGAAATGCATGTACATCATCAGCGAGGTCTGTTCAAAAGCATACTGTATGAGATTATGGTATTGTTTCATCATCCTCCCTCTAAAGGCTTGTAGCTTTTTATCAAGAGTTAAATATCATAAAGAAAGTAGAAAGCATAGTTTAAGAATAGTGAAAACGAATGGATGAATTCAAGATAAACATATGCAATGCATTAATGAAACGGAGTTTGACATCAACAGATAATTGTTTGAATAGCAAAAGAAATTACAACTTGAAAATTCAAATGGAACAAAAGTCTCTCAGTTCGAGCTTTGTCATTTCAGATGGAGAAACCCTTAACGGAAGATTTTCATCTCGCCATTCGGCATGAATCTCAGCACTCCATTGTCAATCAGATCTTGAATCTTGTTCTTCAAGGTCCAACATTCGTCGGTGTCATGTCCAGGACTATAGGAGTGGTATACACAAAATGCGTCAGGATGATAGCTAGGAGCAGAGGTATTGGGCTTCCGAATAGGATCCCTTAAAGCAGTCAGATTGACCTCCAACAAGCGTTCCAGTAGTAGAGATGATGGTATGTCAGTCTCAGTGAACTGTCTTCCAGACGTATTTGGCTTACGCCGATTTCCCCGTTGATGCTGGCGCGGTTGTTGCTGGGTTTGTGACCCTGAAGCAAGTAGAGGAGCCTTTCCCTTGTCTTCTTGTCTCAAAGGGGGTTGAATGATGACTTGCTCTTCAACCTCAGATGTTTGCCCCACTTGGTTGTCCCGAAGCAGTTTATTGACGAGAACCCTGAGCTCCTCTTGTCTTTGAGCCAAGTCCTGGATGAGAGCCATCTGGCCCACCAGTTATCCCATCATCTGGATCCTTATTGCAGTCAGCTCAAACTGAAGTTCTTCCAACTGATCACTCCTGGCATTGCTTGAATTCCCCTGGACCATGCCCCTTGTGAGGAGAGCTTTCACTTCTTCTTGCCCCTGGGACAGGTTCAAGAACATTTCCTGAAGTTGAGCATTTTGATCCTGGATATCCTTGACAGTCCTCTCTAGAGCCATCTCTACTGAAATAAACAGTAGGAGAATAAGGAAACCTGGAAAGGAAAAACTGTTATGATGCAATGCATGATATGTGAATGCATGTTTTCAAGGATCTTGTGGGGTAAACACAAGAAAATGTTAGAGTTTGAACTTAGATCAACATCTTTGATTGGAGAACCTTGTATCGGTGGATGTCTTTCCACGAGAATCAAGCTCACCATGTCAAGTGGGTCATAGCCCCTGATTCAAGTTGTTGCACTTGATCTTTGACGGCATTTGTTTAGAGGGGAACCCTCTTGCCCTTTTGGTAGACGTCTGGTTCAACGTGTCCCTGCATCAAAAGACCATCGAGATCCTTGAAATGGTTATTGAAAATGCTATGGTATGATGTTATGATGTTATGTACATGTATGCAAAAGTAAGCAAATGTATATACAGGTAATCATATTCACACAAAGCAAACAAGTACTTAGGTTTAGGCTTGCATGGGGTTTGTAGGTAAGTACCCTCTTGAAGTTAGTTGGCTCATCCTGTCCTAAAATAGAAACCGGGTTCTAAGGAGCTCAATATCATTGGATTATTTTCTGTGTTCATTGTTTTGGTTTAGCCACTTAACTGGCGACAAAAATATTCCAAGAAAACAATCCTCAATGAGTGTAGTATCGAGTATCTACCAACTTCGGACTGCACCAAAGTCGGTCATCTCACTACCCCTAAAAAGGCTAAGATGGTCAAGTAAGGTTCTAGAGTTCGTTAGTGCTTCATGACATCGCTCAGCGGCTCCGTATTCTCCTTGACTACTCAAGGGCTACCGGTACTCACAAATATGTCACACTAACATAGCTACTACTTCAACCATGTCGGTATACCCCGCACATTTTCCTCACAGTTTATTGCTATTTACCTAAAAAGGTGCCCCCAAATCCGGGTGTAGGATTTATAGCAAACCCAAACAAGGAACCCAAAAAAAATTAAAACAATCAAAGAAATCAAAGCAAGTATGTAAAGGTGATCTAAAACCCTAAGGTAACTGTTGTAACCCAAAATTTTCCCTCCCATTTCTCATTGATTTCTCATCACTAAGTCCTTGGAGCTCAAGACCCAGTTAGGGTTTCCTCTGCTCAAGACTTCTCCTTGCACTGTTGACCCAAATTAGGGTTTGTGTTTGCACAAAGATGTTTTGACCTAAATTGCCTAAGATGACTTTCATGCTTCATATTGGACTCCCAAGTTTATCCATACCAAGTTTCAAGTCTTGATTCCAGGTTTTGCCCAGTCAATTGGACAGTTGACCTAGAAATCAGCTGCACTGGGGAAAAAGTCAACTGTGGCCAATTGACAGTCAAATCTCATGAAAATTGACCCACATCAACATTATGAACTCATATGGATCATTTGATCAAGTTTGGATCACAATTCCACAAGAAATTTGATCAGATCACCAAAAGGGCAAAATGGTTATTTTTAGGGTTTTGATTGCACAAAGGCAATTTTTGACTGTTTGACCTAGCCAATGGCAAACCAAGCTCACATATGGACTCAAGGACACAATGGAATTATCTTGACATGCTCAACAAGTTCAAAAGATCCCAAATGCACAGGATTGACAGTTGAATTTCCCAGTCAACTGATCAATTTTGACTGTATACTGAAAAGTCAAACTTTGACTTTTTGGTCAAAATCAAGAGTCAAGATTCATTTTTCATCAAAACATGCCAAATCATGAAACTTGTTCACCAAGAAATCAAGAATTTCAAATTAGGGTTTGAAATGAAGATTTTTCATAACTTAGAATTTTTCTAAGTTATGAAAAACCCTAATTTTTTCCTAACTTTGCCCCACTTTCTCACCAAGATTCATTTGGATTCAAGCAAAAGTCAAAACATGAAAGTTGTAGCCTATTGCATAATCTACAACTTTGATTCACAAAGTTTTCCCAAAAGAGGCTTGTATCTCAAGTTACAATTTTTGGAACAAGGGTACCAAACCATTCTTAACTTAGAGAAAATTTGACCTATTTTAGGCAAGGTTTTTACCTAACTTCAAGACCATTTTACATATACTTCCACTTGGAATTTCAATTTGCACTTCAAAGATGGATTGTAGTAAACATTCCAAGCTTTCCAAAATGTCCAAGAACTCATCAAACAACCTCATGGTTTGAGAGAATCGAATTTTGCAATATGGGAAAAACTCACTTTTGTTATGGCCAATTTCCATGTTCATACACTTAGGCAATTTTCAAATCAGCATGCATCTCTTGATTACAGGCCCTAAATCTCTTTTACACTCATAAATTTAATGCAAACTCTTTGTGCCAAGACCATATTCTATGTGTTCAAGCGTTGCATATTGGTTTAATCCCAAAGTAGATAAAGCACTTTAACCATTTTTGCAAAAGTGAACTTTATGTCAAAATGCAAATCCAAGCAAGTACATTTGAAATCTCTTTGGAAAAAGTTTAGGAACTAATTACACTGATCAAGACTAAGTGGTTCAGCATAGAATGGGGGCCTGCACCTGTCTAGAACACCAACTTGCCATCTCTTGCTTAAAGTGTAAGAAACATAGCATATCATACAACAACTTTCATCTCAGTAAACCAAGCCTTAAGAAAAGTTATCAAACACATTCAAGACATCCATCCTAAGCTGAAACACGAGCCTAGCATCCCTCATACCTCCCCATTCCCAGAATCACCCTCAAACTGCCCAAACAGAGCATTTGTTGCAGTTTGAGTTCCATAGCTCAAACCTTCCATGCATTCTTGCCAAAAACACTTCAAACACATTCCATAATATCCATATAAACTATTCCAAACCTTGAACTGAGACTGTAACAGCCATAGCATCATTTTCCATTTCCATTTTTTTATCTTGCAGGTGGACTTCTGCAGCTTGATTTGGCACGATTCAAAACACACCAAGCATTGGAATAGCATCACTACACTTCAGGCAAGTTATACAAATCTTTATCTTGCCCTGAAAACTCCTCCATTGCCAGATATGACTCCAACTGAACAGGTATATTCTTGAACTTCTAACTCTTAATGTAGGCATCATTAGCTCTAAGTTTGTGAATAAGAAGTGTTCTACTCATGCCCCTGAAACTGTACATACCTTTACTTTCCATTTATTTTGCCTATGCTATGAGAATTTGAGGTCTGAACATTGATAAAAAGTTAGGTTAAGATTTGGGAATGGAGAAATTCTCTCTCATTTTTTAGAGTTAGATCAAGTTTTAGGTATGTATGGATTCGTTGTTTGATGCTGAACATTTTTGATGTTGTGAGTTTTCATTAAAAAGCCAGGAATCAGGATGTTTGAATCAGTGAACAAAGCGCGCGTTTTTTGACATTTTTCTGGCCAGAGGTTGAAGAAGGACTTGGTGGGCTGGGCCTGTTTTGTTATTTCTTTTTACACCATGTTTTCACTTTTACACCCCCCTAGGCCCATTTGACTTATTTTTATGATTTTTTTACTTTTGTTTTTTATTCCTGACTTATTTATTTTTCCTCCTAATATTAAAAACATAAAAAACATTTTTTACACCATTTTTATATTTTTTTAGGCATTTATTTGTTTATATTGATATTTGTATGTAAATAAATACATAATATTATTATTTAGAATAACTAGAAAAAATAATGTAAACACATTCATTTTTTGATTTTTTATTTTTATCTTCTGAAAATATTTTATATAGAATATACTTTTTTTTTATAAATATTAAATATTATTATTTTTGTATATATAATGCATATTTAGAAATTAATACAAATATATATATACTTATTAGAATATTTAGTAAATAATACAAAAATATATACATTTTATTTTTATTAATATTTAATAGTAAAAATACCTTTTTGACAAATATACTTCATTTTTATTTTATTTTTTATATAATTGATAAATATTTGTACATATTAGATAATTAATATATTTACTTAATAAATTAGGGTTTTGCCCTAAACATAAAAAAGCTCCAAAAATCATCCTTTTTATTTTTGTTCACTTGACATATAAAAATACTCTTTTTCATACACATAAAAACTTTTTTTTGCATCTTGCATATTTATTTTATTTCCATTTAATTTGTGCAATCAATTATCTTGTAAATAATTCCAAATTGATGTAATAGCTAGGTTTAAATTCCTTGTCAAATACCCCCCATTTGAACATTTGTACCCCCCTTCCCATATTATGTTGTAATAGCTTAGGAACTTTAAATTTCGCACTTTAATGCTTTCTAATTATACCATGCTAGAATTAGGGTTTGTATGCAAATCAAAAACGACAAAAATAGTTTGACCTAATTTCAAGATAAACAAGTATGAAAATGGACAACACTAATCACACTTGCACCCCTAGGGTATTCCACTTGTTGCCTTCAATAAATGGGCCATATTGCATGTTAGGTCTCTTTGGGCAAAACAAACAATTCAAATGATCATAGTCCCTCGATGACGCTTTCGAAAAGTTGCCTAAAAATGATCAAGTCCCTTAAAGGAAAATTGCCCAAAGATACTTGGCACCATTGCAACTATGGTCTAAACGATGACCCGCGCCCGTCCCTTTCACATCCTAACACAAGATTGTCCACCAAATGCAATGGTGGAACAAAATTTTTAAAAGGGTTAAAACGTAGCAAAGATCTTTGAGAACTTTAGGGTAGATGACTCTTAAGTACTTGTCAACTTGCAAAACAAAAACACTTGCCTATTTTTCAAACCACACTTCACAAACACTTTCAAAACAAACTTTCAAAAAACCTTGAAACATCTTTTCAAAAAAGACAAACACCTTTTGTAAAACATTCGAGTAAAGAATTGTTACAAGGGTAGCCTAGACAAGGCATCTTTTTCAAAACATTTTCAAAACCACACACAAAACACCATTTCAAACAATTGAAAACCAAGGCAAGTTGATCTAAGCAAGTACCTAAGAGCCCATGGATAACCATGGATAGAAAGGGTGCTAATACCTTCCCTTTCTATAATCTACTCCCCGAACCCAAGAAAACATCTCAAAGGTTTTTGCTGTGCTTTTTAAACCTTTCCTTAGGATAAAATAAAAATTCGGTGGCGACTCTTGCTCAACCGAAACATTTGCGAAAACAAACGCAAAACCCAAGTCAGTTCTCCCACCGTATCACAGTAACCCCACTTTTAGAAACATTCCCCAGCAGAGTCGCCAGTTCTGTGATACGGTGGGAGAACTGACTTGAGGTTTTGCGTTTGTATTCGCACTTGTTCGGTTTAGCAAGAGTCGCCACCAACTTTTTATTTTATCCTAAGGAAAGGTCAAAAAGCACAGGAAAGACCTTTGAGATGTTTTCGTGGGTTCGGGGGGTAGATTATGAAAAGGGAAGGTGCTAGCACCCTTTTAATCCATGGTTATCCATGGGCTCTTAGTTACTTGTTTTAGATCACTTGCCTTGATTTTCAATTGTTTTAAATGGTGTTTGTGTGTGTGTGGTTTTGAAAATATTTTGAAAAAGATGCCTTGTCTAGGCAACCATTGTAACAATTCTTTACTCGAATGTTTTACAAAGGTGTTTGTCTTTTTGAAAAGATGTTTCAATGTTTTGAAAGTTTATTTTGGAAATTGTGTTTGTGAAGTGTGTTTGAAAAATGGCAAGTGTGTTTTGCAAGTTTGATCAAGTAACTAAGAGCTATCTACTATAAATTTCTCAAAGATCTTTCTCATGTTTTAACCCTTTTAACAGTGTTGTTTCACCATTGTATTTGGTGAACAACCTTGTGTTAGGATGTTAACGGGACGGGCGCGGGTCATCGTATACAATCATTGAAGACAACTTGTGAGACGCTCTAGCAATTTTTGTAAGGGACGAGATCGTTTTACCGAAGGCAACATCGAGGGTCATCGAGGGACTAACGATCTTTGTTTATCGAAGGGACGTTTGCTAGAGTGTGTCATACTCGAGGGACATGATTGCATTTTTCCGAGGCAACAGGCGAGGTTACCCTAGAGGTGCAAGTGTGAATTGTGTATTGATTTTCATGCATTTGTCTTGTATTAGGTTATCTAGCGGATGATTTTGAATCTTCGCATACGAACCCTAATTACTATACAGTATCTAGAAAGCGATAAATTGCGGGAATTTAAAGTCTAAGCTATAAATAAGTATTCGGGGATGGGGGTACAAATGTTTACAAATGGGGATGAGTCTTATCAGGATAGTAGTGTCCAAGTATTATTTACAACCAAATCGAATCATCGCATTCTCAATGTAAAATATAGCAAAGTATAAGGATAAAAGAGAATCAAAAATATTGTAAAATGTATGTGATTATTTACAAATGAGTAAAAATGTTAACCTAATGTATTGTTAAATATTAATATTATTTTTGTGTTTTTTTTATTTATATATAAACAAAAGTTTTAAAGAAAAGAAAAGGAAAATGTTTAAGTTAAAGAAAACTATTACTCATGTATTTTTTGTTAATGTTTTTTAAAAAACTTATATAAAAAGTTTAACTAAACAAAAGTTTTAAAACAAAATTTATTATTTTTATTTACCAAAAGGAGTTAGGTCATAAAAAAAATAAGGTGGTGGTAGTAAAAAAAATTATTGGTTTGAAATAAAATAAAAAAAGTAAGAGATTAAATGGGCTTTTAGAGGAAATGCTTGGCCCAAACAACAAAAACAGATTAAGAAAACAAGAAAGGAAAAGGGGGGTTATGCCCCAGAAATGAAACGGGCTTAGTGGTTTTGTGAGGGCAGGCCCAAATGGTTCATAACATTTTTAGGATTTGCAATGTTTGTTTCAGAATAGGGTTACAGAGTTTCACAAACGGCACCGCTCCCTTCTTCTTCTTCGTCTTTCTCAGTCAGAGCCTCTGACGCCTTCCATGCCTGGCCACTGAACGCGATGCCTCCATCTCTTCTCTCCACAGTTGCTCAGGGCGATGGAAAAAAGTGGTAACGATTTGCTTTCTGAACATCTTTTAGGGTTCTTCAAATTTTAGTCTTGCATGTTTTATTTTTTTACACGTTATTGGCCCTCTTGTGCTATTTGTTTATGTGAGGTGTGTAAAAAGGAAGGAGGAATTACTACCTTGAGGTTTTTTTGTTTCTGAGAGGAGGCGGAGGAGTGGACGGTGATGCTTCTCAGGCGGTCGGGCGGGGAGGCTGTGATGCTGATGAAAGCTTTTCCGGTAACCTCGTATCTTTAGCCTTGAACGTTTAATGATGAAAATGTTATGAGAACCCTAGGGCATCCGTTTCTGGATCTTCTTTTCTTCTTCTGATTGCTTGCCTTGTTGTTGTTTTTACTTCTGGCTTCTTCCTCTCTTGGGCTTTGCCTTTTTCAATGATGATAATATTTGAATCTGAGATGTTCTTGCTTCTGACTTTTGAATATTGGCTTTGTTGGCTTTGTTCTGAGATGAACCTTGATTCTGAGTTGCTGTTTTAGTTGTTTTTGCTCTCTTGGGCTTTGTTTCTCAATGATGAACCTTGGTTCTGAGAGGCTTGGATTTTGTTGTTTGGATATCTGGATGTTTGGATATTGTATGAGTTTTAGTTTGGACAGGTTGAATGTTATGCAGGCTTGGACACTGAGTTTGTTCAGGTTTCGTGCTTTTGTTGTTCATAAGTTCGAAACAGGTTTGAAACTGGTTTCAAGGTTTGTTATGCTTGATTCTGTTTGTAGTTTTGTTCGGATATTTTATGAAGGCAGGCTTATGTTTGAACAAAGATTTGTTTGTGAGTTTTGAAGGTTTTGGTATTATGCAGGCTTCAAGGCTTGTTTAGCTTGTGTTATATGCAGGCTTTTCTGGCTTGTGTTCTATGCAGGCTTTTCTGGCTTGTGTTCTATGCAGGCTTTTTAAACAGGCTTCAGAGTTTGTGCTTGTTATGCTTGCTTAGATACAGGTTACAGGTTATGCAGTTTTTGGTTTGTTTCCAGGCTTGCTTCTGGTTTGAGGCAGTTTGAAGCTTGTTGGAGGCAGGCTGAAGCAGTTTGTAAACTTGGAGGTTATGGTTATGTGTTTACAGTTTGTGGCCTTTTTTCTTTATGTGTTCTGCCCCGCTCTCTTAACAGTGTTGATCTATTATATTTATCTATCTCTAAGCCTGCAAAATTGTAAGAGCCTTCTACTTCTCTCTCTCTTTCTCTCTCCACAGAAAAAGCATATTATATTGCTTAAAGTGCTTATTTTCTGAAAAGGTTTTGGCCAGAAAATGATGAAAAAAGCTTTTACAAGTTTGCTTGCATTTTGTCTTTCCTCTGCATATCTTCTTACCTCCAGATTTTCTGCATTGCTTTTGTGTACTCGTTGACAGCTTTATTGAAAGCTTCTTTGACAGCTTTTGACAGTTTTGTACTTGTGACTTAGTTTGGTATTTTCAGTTTGACAATGCAATTTGGTTTAGTTTCTTTGACAGTTTTAATTGTCTCTTGGATGGTTTGCAATTATGCAGTTTGTTTGGCATTTCAGTTTGGTTTGCCTTTTTTGCCAATTTGAATTTATGCAGCTTTGTATTTGATTAATTCATATGCTTGCAAATAATTTGCTTCCCTCTTTGTGAACCAAGAAGAGACATCTTCTTGCGATTTGCAGAGAGGACGAACAAACTGATTCCAGCCAAAACCTTTAATGATGAGTTTTTTGATTAACTGTCTGAAAATGCCTTTTTTTAATTAATCTGCGTTTGACTTCTCTTTTTCTGTCTTTGCAGGTAAATACCAGTCGGGCAAAAGAAGCAGCAGTAGAAGATGAAGACTTTAAGCAACTTAGGATATAGATTTAATTTATTTTTAATCATTGTAATAAATGTCATTGTAACACTGTAAATAAATTTACTGTATCAAATAAACATTTGTAACAACAATTGAAAATGAATAAAAAATCCTTTGTCAGTTAATTATTTAATTCTTCTGCACTGGTTTATTTAACCATTTAAATCTCTTGAGTTATAATAATTGGAAATTATCCCAACAATCTTAACTTAGAAATTATAAATAATCAACAAACGTCGTAGTCTCACTGTCTTTCATTAACCAATAATAAGCCCGACATGTCAGTTAACCAATTGTACAGCTTAAACAAACAAACGTCCAGACGCCTTTCACTTCACTTGATTAAACTAAAACTGTAAATTTTCAACCAGAAGCCTCAGCTTCTAACCCAGAGGTTCAGGTTTTGAGAAACAAACTGAAATCTTGAATAGGCGTCAAAGCAGTGTGACAGCCAATTAAGACATTGTGGATTCAAATTCTTCTGAGAATGCGCGTGCAAACCCTAATTCTTGATTTATCGTCAAAGAAGCGTCCACCTGATCAAACCCTGAGCCAAACTCAACCAAATTAATAAACCCTAATAATCTGCTTGGACTGATTCAAAAGTTAATGGAAACCCTAATTTTGTCTGACTGATAAGAAAAGTCTGTTTGACCGATTCTTAAGCCAATCTAAAAAATCAGGAAAAGCCCGAAGCTGTGATTTTTTTGTGAAAAAGATGAGGGCAAATTTTGGGGTATAACACCCTGGTCAAAGTACAGTTGACTTTTCTACTGTCCAAAAATGGTAACTTTTGCATCTTGATGATTTCTGAGCTATTCTTGTGGGATCATGATCAAGACTTGATCAAATGATGATTGTGAAATCAAAATAAGATGTTGACCAAGAATTCTGACTTTTGACGGCAAAATGACCATTTTGCCCTTGCAGTTGACTGTAGATCAAATAGAGCTTTTGACTGTGCAAACTGGCACTGTGAGTCTTGAAACTTGGCATGTAGGTTCTTGAGAATGTATATAGGCCTATGAGACTTGATTGAACCATTGAAAACCCAAAATTCCTTGAAAGAACCAAAACCCTAATTTTAAATTGACTTCCTTAGGAGGTGATTTGACTGTACAACCCTTGAGCCATCTTGAACCATTTGGAGATGATTCTTGACATATCTTGAGGAATATGGGAGGGCAAATTTTGGGGTACAACACCTGCTAAGCAGCAGCAAGCATCTCTTTAATGTATATGGAATATACCCACAGAGTTATTTCATTAACATTATCCCTACAAAGACGATTACAATAAACCAATCCTCAACAAAGTTACCCATAAGGTCTCTTTGCACAGGTTGATCTCCAGCCAAAGTCTCAATCTCTTGGCAGCTCTCTCCCCAGCTAAGTTGATCCTATAAGTAGAAGCCTTGTGGATCTATTTCTAAAAGAACTCACCTCGTCAGCAGTTCATCAAGTATTCACCAACAGGGTTTATTTCCCCAACAGTGTTTATTTCCCCAACAAGGTTTATTTCCCCAACAAACAACATACAACATACAATAATCAACAAACACTAAAATTCCCCCGGCATAGTCCATCTTCCCCAGCTGAGTTTGTCTTCCCCGACAGAGTCTACACTCTCCAGCTGGAGCCTACCTTTCAGACTATTATAAACCAGAGGGCCACAATCCCTAATCCCCAGTAAAGTCATCAACAAAACCTTTACTATCTCCAAAAGATACTATGAATACTGGACCCGACCAGATAATAGTCAACTTCTCAAGCTACTATGAAGCCTGGACCCGACCAGATAATAATTAACTTTGCAAGACACTTTGAAGCCTGGGCCCGACCAGATAACAGTGTAACCTTTCAGATACTACGAAGCCTGGACCCAACCAGATAATAGTTAACTTTTCAAAACATTATGAAGCCTGGACCCGACAAGATAATAGTTTAACTCTTCGAGACATTGAAGAACCTGGACTCAACCAGACCAGGATTTAACTTCTTTTCCCCAGTAGAGTTTGCCTCTACCCCATCGAGTTACTATGAAGCCTGGATCCGACCAGATATCAGTTTTTAACTTCACTTTTTCAAGCAAGTTATTGTGAAGCCTTGATCCGACTAGATATTAATTCCCCTCAGAAGTTTGTTGTAAAACCTAGAATCCGACCAGATAACAACTAAGTTCCAAGCAAGTTACTGTAAAACCTGGACCCGACTAGATATCAGTTCAACTTTATTTCTTCAGACAAGTTTATTGTAAAGCCTGGACCCAACCAGATAGCAATTAACTTCATCCACCTCAAAATCTGTGAAGCCTGGATCCAACCAGATATCAGTTCAATTTCGTCTATTTAAGCAAGTTATTGTGAAGCTTGGAGTCTGACCACATAATAACTAACTACAATCCCTAGCGAGACACTATGAAGCTTGAACCCGACCAAATAATAGTATAACTTTTCAAAAAACCCATGAAGCCTGGACCCGGCCATATAGTAGTTACCACTTCAAGAAATTTGTGAAGCTTGGATCCTACCAGATAAAAGTTCAATTTCAAAAAAAATTGCGAAGCCTGGAATTCGACCAGATAACAGTTAATTTATCCTTCCCCAGTAAGTTACCATGAAGCCTGGATCCGACCAGATAGCAGTTGACTTCCTCATTCTCAGCAAATTGTTGTGAAATCTGAACCTTGACACATAACAGCTAACATTAAAGAGATAATCCCCGGCGGAAGCATTCTGTCAACAAAGTTTGAAGATATGTATATTCTTTATCCCCAACAACAATTCGGGATTCAGAACTCCTCAGCAGTAGTCAGAGATTTATTTTCCCAGACAAATATGCATCCCGCATTCATACATCATAGTATATACCTACAAAATGCATTTAGCATGATCTCATTCATCTTATGACCATCATGCATACATCTGCATTTAACTAACCCTTTTTACCACAGGTAAAACATCAAGTTTTAGTTTAAATCGACCAAAGATTTATGCTGATACTTCTTCCAGTGTTTACCAATATTCCTCCAAATGGCATATATAAGCCCATTCCCAGTCCATCTTCGAGTATAAATTTTTGGGCACTCTAGTGTTCAATCATCTTCCACCTTCAAGTCGCGAATGGCGGATCCTCCAATCTAACTCTTTAGGTTTAAGAAGATTTAACAAGGGAAGTTGTTGTACCCCAAAATTTTCCCTGTCATTTTCTCAAGTAATCTCTCACAAGATTCCCTTTGGTTCAAGACCACACAAGGTTTAATCAGCTCAAGACACCTCCTCAAGCACTGATGAATCAAATTAGGGTTTGAGTTTGCGCAAGGACAAATGGAATTTTAATGCCCCATATGACTTTCATGGATCATTTTGGACCCTCAAGTTTTCTCATGTCAACTTTCAAGTCTTGGATCACATTTTTGCTCAGTCAATTGATTAGATGACCTAAAATCAACTGTATTGGAGAAAAAGTCAATTGTGGTCAATTTACAGTCAAACTTCATAATTTTTTAGCCATATCAACATTATGAACTCATATATGTCATTTGATCAAGTTTGTATCACAATTCCTCAAAAAATTTGATCAGATCATCAAAAGGGCAAAATGGTCAAAATTAGGGTTTTGACTAAGAAGGTGCAATTTTTTACTTTTGACCTAGAAAACGACTTGTTGGTTTAAGAAATGACCTCAAGGATTCAAATACTTCATTTTGACCTAATGGCATGGCTCAAAATATTTCTCAAGTTCAATTGATTGACAGTTGAATTTCAGTCAACTGATGAAAAATCAACTGTACACTAAAAAGTCAAACTTTGACTTTTTGATCAAAATCAAGTTTCAAAGATTATAATTCATCAAGACATGTCAAAATATGAATCTTGTTCATCAAGAAATCAAACATTCAAGATTTCATTTTGAAAAGTCAAAATTTCCAAGACTTAGAATTTTTCCAAGTGTTGGAAAATTCGTTTTTTTTTTCCATAACTTTGAGCCAAATTTTCACCATGATGCAAGATGATTCAAAGGAAACTTCCAGCATGAAAATTGTAGATCTCAATGATATCTAAAACATTGTAGACCATAACTTTTTGTATAAATGCTTGTATTTCAAGTTATGATTTTGTAAAGACATGCTCATGAAACTTGAAAACTTAGTGAAATTTTGCCCTAGTTTAGGCAGGATTTTGACCTAACTTCATGGAAATTTTTTACATAGTTCCAAGATGAATATTCAAAAATGTCTAACATAGAGGTTTTAGAGGATGTTGCAAGATTTCCAAAATGTCCAAGAAATCATTAAGATCATACTTGATCTAGGAGAATCGAAGGCAAGAAGTTAGGGTTTCAAACTTGAATTACAAGTCATTTCTTGATGAAAACATAATCCAATCTCAATGTTAGGTTGCATAATATTGCTTTGAAGGCCTTCTAACTTGTGTATCTATCCATTATTAATGGATTACACAAACTTTTGAGCTATAATCCAAGTGGTTTAAGCATTGTCCAATTTAATTTGCCATTTTGGAAAGAAAGGTAATAATGCCATTCTTGAAAAGCAAGCTTTATGTACAAAGTCAATTCTTGAGCCTCTCACTTGTTCCCTCTGATCAAACTCCATCTACAAAGTCAGAAGCAAGTTTGTTTAAAGCATAACCACTCTACAATAGCAAGTACAAAAGTCATTGAAACTTGATTTCTCAAGAAAATCACATGTTGAGCTTAAACATGTGATTTTGAATTCTGATCAAATACAAGTCTCCAAACTTGTTGCTTATAAATAGAGGCCCTATTTGCAAGCTAACACACGAGCTTAAGCACCTTGAAACTCTCCCAAACTCCCTCAAATCAGAACTTGCATCAAAACTCCATTGTTGTGCACATTCTGACTTTGAAACCTAAACTCACATTTCCCTCGTGCGTTCTCATTCCAAATCAATCAAAAAGCTTCTATACATCAAATATAGTCCATCTATATCCCTGTTTCATAACTGTAACTCCATCTTCATCATCTTCCAAACTCAAAAATAGAACACTGCAAGTTGACTTCTCCAGGCCATTTCAGCCATCCATTGCTCAAGCTAATCATTGCATTAGCTTCCTGGGAACTTGAGGAAGATAACCTAATCATTGCAGTACCTTGAATCAAGCTCATTTGCGTTTCACGATTTCCAATTTTAAGGTATCATTTCTGAACTTCTATCTTTTCATTTAGTCATTGTTAGGCTTGCATTTGTGAAGATAAAATGTAGACATCATTGCCCTGAAAATGTACATGTCCATAGATTTAATTTATATTGATTGAGCTTAGAAAATTTTAGGTTTGAATCTCTGAAAAAAGTTAGGTCATAATTTGGTACTTTTAGAAATTCTCATTCATCTTTGATTTATAGCTTATGATATTTATATGGTTGGATTCGTATGGAAAAATGGAGCAACTTTCATGTTTGCATCTTTCATTTTTGTTGAGAAATGAGCAAGTTACAGGAACCATGGCTGGAGGTTGAAGATGAAGTCATTTTCTGGACTTGACTTGTGTTATGTATTTATTGTTTTGTTTATGTTACCGGATGTACAGCCACCCAGTGGCAAAGGTAACGCGCGTGTATGGTAAGGGTCATGGGTTCAAGTCCCAGCGCTACCTTTTGTTAATTTTTTTCCACATTTTTCTCCTTTTTTTTGTCACAAACACCAGCGCCTGGGCCTCCATCTTTGGGCCTTGTCATTTTTGCTGACTTCTAACCCCCCTGCCTGCTTTCACACACCTAGCCCAACTTTTTCATTATTTCATTTTTATTTATTTTCTTTTTTCTTATTTTTATTTTATTTTAGTTTTCTTTATTATTTTTTTATTACTACTATTAATATTATTTATTTATTTTTATTAATAAAAAAATCCAAAATATTTTTATTTATTATTTTCAAACTTATTTATTTATTTTCTTCATAAAGACAAAAGACAAAAATGTTTTCTTAATAATTTTAATTTCTTTTTCTTAATAATAAATTAATAATTAGGTTTAGGTTTTAATATTTTTTTTCTTAAATTAATTTAGAACTTAAGTTTTTGTTAGTTAATTAATTTTCATATTATTTTTATTAACTTAAAACATTTTCATAAAAAACCCTAAAAATGCTTCAAACTTAATTTTCTTTTCTTATTTAGTTTAGGTTAATTTTATTTAACTTTAATTAATCATCTTTCTTAATTAGGTTAAAACCCTTAACAAAAACCAAACAAAAATCATTTCTTTTTCAATTTATTTTCTTGCATTATTTTCTTTTCAATTTTTGTACATTATTCAATATGGTTGTAATAGATAATTAGGTTTAATTTTCTTGCAATCCCCATTTTTAAATTTGTATACCCCCTCCCCTAATGATGTAATAGCGTGGTAATTTTATTTTCCGCAATTTATCGCTTTCGTATAAATGTTAGTAATTAGGGCTTGTATGGCAAGACTAAAATCAACAATTAGTAAACCCTAATTCAAGATAAACAATGCATGTAAATCAAACACACTTGCACACTTGCACCCTTAGGGTAATTCCACTTTGTTGCCTTACAAAAATGGTCATGTTATGCATGTGGGATATCTTATCAAAAACAAATCAAAAATACAAGATCATAGTCCCTCGATGACGCTATAAATGTTGCCTTTCAAAATGATCTTAGCCCCTCAAAGAGAAATGCTAATACATCCTACAACATTGATATCATGAATATACGATGACCCACGCCCATCCCTTTACATCCAAAGATAAGGCTTCTTACTAAATCAATGGTAAGATAGCAATATCAAAGGAAGGAAGAAATGAACAAAGACTTTTGAGTAGGTAGATTGTTCCTAGTTTCTTGCTGTTGTACCCCAAAAGTTTCCCTCCCATATTCTTCAAGGTTTGCTAATATCATGCTTCAAAATCTCCCAAGGGTTGCACAGTCCAATTGCCTCCTAACAGTCAAAAATTAGGGTTTTGGTTCTGGAAAAGAAATTGAAGTTTCCAATGGTCCAAACAAGTCCCAAATGCCTATAAACATTGTCAAGCATCCTTATGTCAAGTTTCAAGACTCACAGCACCAGATTGCACAGTCAAAAACCCTAAATGCATCACAGTCAATTGCAGGGGCAAAATGGTCATTTGACAGTCAAAAGTCAAAATTTTTGTCAACATCTTATTTTGAAGCCACAAACATCATTTGATCAATTCTTGATCATGATTCTCAAGGCATGGCTCAAAAAGTCTCAAGATGCAAAAGTTTCTATTTTTGGACAGTTGAAAAAGTCAACTGCAAATTGACCAAGGCATAACTTCCACATGGTTTATCAGAAAAATTCCATCCAAAGCTCATTTTGAAGAGAATGACATTTCCTACAACTCATCTTCACACTTCAAATCCAAGAAATGCTCTCACAAAAAGTTATCAATCTCAACATTATAGGTCATTTTCAAAAGTCAACAAAAAGGCACTTTAAGTCAAAGACCATAACTTGAGATTGGTAAATAAAAATGACATGGTACCAAATACATTGGTTAGAGGACTTCAAGACCTTTCCAAAATGTCCAAGAACATGATCAAAGCTTAAAAATTGAGCAAGATATGCCTTGTAGAAGTTGGGAAATGTTTGGGAATTTTGAAAAGTCAATTTTGCACAAAAGGCTTCAAAAATGCTAATGGGCCTCAATTTCTTCCATGAATCATCACCCAAAGGCTATGCACGACCCATTGACCTCCAAGGGAGTTATTTTCTCATTTTTGATTAATTATTTGAATTTTTATTATTATTAATTCACTTAATTAAAATTAAATATGAAAAAATAGCAAATAATACCTTTCAAATCTTTTTGTGCAGAGTTTTCATCCATTATGAATCAAATATTTCGTGCATCACTCAAAAGGGAAAGTTTCTACATGATTGGCAATGATTGGCATAAAAAAGGATTGAAAAAGATTGAAATTGATCTCATTGAAAATCCAATCTCCAAATCATCAATGCATGGATTATAGGCTTTTTTTTAACCTAATTCATTCATATACATATGCACAATTGAAACCTAAAGCATTGGACACAGAAGCTGCGCTCAAAACCATAGAACAAACTTGCAATTTTGGATAAAATATTGAAAACTGTTTTGATACCTAGAGCTCGTTTCAAAGCTCAAAAAGCATTCCAAAGCCTTGCCAAGACATCCAGGAAGGGATTGCAATCAAGAACCAATCGCCAGGCCTCAAGAATTGGTAGAACAAAGTCTCACTTTTCCCAAAAAAATTCATAATCGTGTTTCACTTTTCATGCATGATTCATGTTTTTTAATGGTTGATTTATACTAATATGAATGTTCTGAAGCTATTGGTGCCCTTTAATTGAACTAATAGTATCTGTATCAAAAGTTGCCATTGACGTTCGCTAGGGTTTCAGAGCTCCAGATTTGGGGTTTTACACATAAGGAAAAATTGGCCATCCAAACTGGTACCATTGAAATCAGGACATCAAGACGAACTGAACAACCACCTCGCGCCCTTTTTATGTTTACTCATATGCTAATCGCTATTTTTATGCATTGCAGTTAGTGGGGGTTTAAAACCCCTGCTATTTGATATTATTTACAGGAAAAAAGGAAGAAGACGCTGAGTTGTTGGAACGTGATTGGAAGGTTTGAATGTTAGCGCGTTTTTTGAGTGCTTCAGTATAATACTTGTTGTTCACATATATTAATCATGTCCCATAATAATAACAAAGAGACTCAATAGCTTGGATGGTTGGTGCGCTGGCTTGCAGGTACTAGGACCTGGGTTCGATTCCCAGGTCCCCCATATTCTCAATAATTTTTATTGTAATGTGTTCAGGTACAATTTCCCTCCAGTGGTCCACCATGTGCGTGTATGCTTGTGCCTGCCAAGTGTCCGGGGGCTTCAATCTGATGGCCAGGATGTGAAGATCACCATACGCGTTAGTCAACTGCTTCCCACGTGATCACTGAAAGTCAAATGGGCTTCTTACATTCCTGGGCCTAATTGCTTCAAAAACCTCCCTTTGGGTCCAGACACCCCCAGGGTTTGCTCAATCTTTTAATTTTTTTTCTTTCTTTGTTTTTTCTTTTTATTCTTTTAATTGTTTTCTTTTAATTCATAAAATAATTTTCATAATAAAACCAGAAAAAATCAAAACTAAAAAATATGTTTATTTAATATTTAATTCATTAATATTTTTGTAAATAAATTTTTAATAATCAATTTAGTAAAATTATGTTTAAATTTAAATGTTTTTCTTAATAACTAAAATATGTAGAAGTTAGGTTTTTAGCATTTTTATTCTTTTTCTTAATAAATAATTTCTTCTTCTCATTATTATTATTAATTATTAATTATTTTGTAAATACCCATGTAATTAAATTAATTAGTGTAAATTAGGTTAAAACTTGAATATTTTTCTTTAATAATTAAAAACAACTTAGAACTAGGGTTTTATTTAACTTCTAATTTTAATCAATTTTCTTTATTTTCATTAAATACAAAAAAAAAAATAAAAAAACAATTTCTTTTCTTATTAAATAATTAATTAACTTTTTAATTTCAATTTAATCTTTAAAGGGTCCAACGCCCTCGAACATTCGATTCTAATTTCTTTTCACGCGTTTGTCCTTATTTTCCGTTTTAAATATTATGTAATTGCCCAAGCCTTGTAATAGTAATTAGGAAATTTATTTACTTTCTGCATTTTATTAAAAAAAGGGTCTTTGTTAATTTGGCGATGTATAGACCCGCGCCTTGTAATAGCGTAGGACTTTCCTTTCCGCGCTTTAATTTCTGCACTTTTAAAACTGCTAAACTTTGCATGAAAGAATGAATGACCCAAATAAAATCAAAGTGTAGCTCACCCAATGCATGATCAAGATAAAACATAACTGAAAATAATACACAAATTCACACACCACTCTTAGGGTACGCCTCACTGTTGCCTTACCCCTCGAAACGTGGTCGTCGAGTATAGGACGTTTTAGTAAGTCCTTATGTCCATGACACATGGCATAAGGGTAGCTTCTAAGGTGTCCTACTGTTGCTCTGGTGACCACACTGTCCCTAACCCTCGAATTGACCCGAACACCTCCAACAGTGGTGCTACCTACCTCTCAATGGCGGGATGGCACTACCTTAAGGACATTTACACAGCCTAATTCCTTAGGGTAGGTAGATGACTCGTAGATACTTGCTCTATTTCAAAAAACAAATCAAAAACTCTTTTCACACTGACACTTTTCAAAAAGCTTTCAAAACAATTTTTCAAACACTCTTGAGGACTGATACAAGAGTCGATCTGAAATCTTTAAACGAACTTTTTTCAAACCCACTCACAATTGAAAAGCAAACACTTTTGAAAACACAATGAGCAAGTATCTAAGAGCCCATGGATAACCATGGATAGAAAGGGTGCTAGCACCTTCCCTTTCTATAAATCTACCTCCCGAACCGAGAAACCATCTCATAAGGAATTTTGCTGTGCTTTTGTCCTGTCCATGTTGGAGAAAATAAAAGACAGTGGCGACTCTTGCTTACCGCGACATTTCGCGAAACCAGCTTAAAAAACAGTCAGTTCTAAATCCACCGATCACAGAACTGGCGACTCTGCTGGGGAGACTTTATAAAGTGAGGTGTACCTTAGGATAGCTCAGACTTGTGTTTTCAATTGTTGTGTTTGTTTGCTTTATATTTGTGGGTACTGCATCGGAGTTACATAGATCCTAACCTGGATCTGGGGATACCCTGTTAGGTAGCATAAGCTGTGAGGGACCTGTCCGACGTAGACCGACATGGGTGAAGCAGTGGCTACGTTAGTGTGGCACCTTGGTCTGTACCGATATCCCTTGTGTTGCAACAAGGAGAATATGGGTCTTCTGAGGAGTCATTAAGCACCAATCGACCTTAGAACCTTAAATGACCCAACTTGGCCAATAGAACAGTAGCAGTATGCTACGCCCATTGAGGCTAAACTCTCGTGATGGTTCTGGCTGCAAGAAAAGATTGCGATGCTGGAGTTATGACCGATTGAGGGTAGTCTGTGATATTGGGATCCTCTAGAACCCGGTTACTTCTGATAGGACAGGTCTTAACCAACAAACTGAAAGAGGGTAATACCTAGACCCCATGCTGGCCTAAACTCTAAGGGCTTCTCTTGTGTGACTTGTGTGCCTTCCAACTTGACTATTTGCATGCTTGTTATCTGACACTTGAGTTTCTTGCAGGTTTTGTTTATAGTCCTTAATCTGGACTCATAACAGGGTTTACCTACCTTATTCCACGCATAGCATAACATCATTCCATCATACCATTGCATACATCCTACATAAGGACTAATCTATTTCAAGGATCTTAAGGGTCTGTGATGCAGGTCATGATGAACCAAAATGTCTAGCAAGGGGCAAAGGGGATTTATTTTCCTCTAGCCAGGTTGATGATTCGAGTCAGGGGATATGACCCACTTGATATGGTGAGCTTTGACTCTTGAGGAAGGTTCCCCTAACCAAGGTTATTTGGAAGTCAAAACCAGACATGATGACTTGAGTCAGGGGCTATGACCCACTCGATATGGTGAGCCTTAACTCTTGAAGAAGGACTCCCAACAACATGAAGTTCCTTCAATCAAGCTACAAATTCAAATGCAAACAATTTTCTTGTTTATCCCGCGAGATCCTTGAAAACATTACATGCATATCATACATATCATGGCATTACAGGTACCCTTGTTACAGGTCACTTACCGTCTGCGCTGTTTATTTCAGCAATGGCTTCCCAACAATACAACCAGGACCTTCATGCTCAAGAGACTCGGTTCGGGGAAATCCACCTGAATCTATCCAAGGGGCAGGAAGAGCTGAGAACACTGCTCATGGGGACTTTGGTCAGGAACAGTGCTGAGGATGATAAGGACGAACGGCTGAAACATCTGCAAGCTGAGGTGGATGCAATGAGAGCCCAGATGTTGGGGCAGGCGACTATCATTCAAGACTTAGCTCAAATACAAGAAGAGCTCGGGGCTCTCGTCAACCAACTGCTTCGGGGTAACCAACTGGGGCAAACATCTAAGGTTGAAGAGCCAGTCATCATTCAACCACCTTTGAGACAAGAAGATAAGGGAAGAGCTCCTCAAATGGTTTCAGTGTCACAAATTCAGCATCAACCAGACAAGCCCAAAAGGCAATTCACCAAGCTCAACATGTCGCTGCCTCAAGCTTTACAACAACTGTTGAGGTTGAATTTGGTAACTCTAAGGGATCCTCCTAGGAACCCCAACAGGACACCTTCAAGGTATAACCCCAACGCCCGCTGCGCTTATCATTCTGACAGCCCGGGGCATGCTACAGATGATTGTTGGACCTTGAAGAACAAGATCCAGGACCTGATTGATGAAGGAGCTGTGGAATTCACCCAAGATGGCCAGGCTGAGTGCTTCTACCATCCCTACAGGATTCACCATTTGAAGTAACAAGCCCTTAAATGAGAAGACTTTTTGTCTATTAGAATTTTCAAGTTGTAATTTTCTTTTGATTGTTCAAACATTTACTCATGTTAAACGTTGTTATTTCATTAATGCATCGCATATGTCTGTTTTGAATCAATATATTCGCATTCGCTATATTCAAACTGCTTTCATTTTTTGATGTCAACTCTCAATTAATAATTCTAAGCCTCTTGAGGGAGGATGACGAAAATGATACCACAATCTACAGTATGCTTTTGAACAGACCCCGCTGATGAGGTACAGGCATTGTTTCAATTCCTAAACACTGGAGTTATAAGGAAGATAATCCCTCGTCAACCCCTCTGAGCCAAAGAATTTGGAGTTTTTTCTTTTTTCGAAATTAAAACCCTTAATCATAACCTGGGGCAGGGTAGTTCTCTCAGTTGATCCAGGTGCACGATGAATGGCATCAAAGGAATTCTTACAAAACAAAAAAGACAGTGATGGTTCCGAACAATCATAAAGACAGGCAGTCATTACCAAAACAAAAAAAAACTAAAGCCCAATAAGTCAAAAAACTATGAAGGAGACTTACAAAACTGGGGCATCCCACTGACTGTAAATACAAAAAGAAACAGTTCAGGCAAAAAACAGGGATAACAAAATCAAAAAAAAGAAGGAGGTCTTACAAACCTTCGACAAAAAATGACTGCCTATTCAAAATAAATTGTCAACATCCGAACCATCACTGGAATATCAAAGCAAAGACTCAACAAGGTCTAACGCACGATTAGCTGAGTTTAGGATTGAAGAAATCACGAAGAACGGGTGGGTACAAATAAAGTTTGAGCCTTTATCCTTTGTTTCTTAAACCGTGAACCAGGCCACGTTATAAACCTAAAAAGTCCTAGCTGAAGCATGGGCTAGTTCGAAAGCATATTGTTACAAAGGTATCCTGACTCCTTAAGGCTCGCAGTAAAATAACGAGTTTGACATCACAGTTTACAAAAGAACTCACTTGTTTTATTAAAAAACTGCATTTTCAAAAAAAACTTCAAGACAGACATAAGCTTTGCATTTTTAATATAACATTGTTTGCATATGATTATTTGTTCGAACAGCAGAGAAATTCGCACGACGAATATCTAAGTGAACAAAAGTTACTTCCAACCAAGGGGAAGACATGATCATTGTCCATCATATGGGGCAGTTAAGTCAAGATTCGGAGAATCTCTCAAAAGGCCAACCAGCCTGGGGCAAATCTCCATCTGGATCACTTGGAGCGTTGGACGATCAAACAAAGATCTTCTGGTAGTATGGCAACACTACACTACTGACAGGGGCACCTCCCTACATCCTGAGAGCGTGGACATAGTCGAAAAAATACTACGCAAAATCAAAGACCCGCTAGGTTGACACACCTAAGCAAAAATAAGGGCTTCCCGACGAACCAAAAGGGTTCGGGCAAAAATAAGGGATGAAAATGAAAATTTGTGCACCCGGCAAGTCGAAAACCTGAAAAGGCGGCTTGGGCAAAAATGGGTATCCCGGTGGACTGAAAACCCGAAAGGGCAGTCCAAGCAAAAGTTAAGGATCAAAAGCGTACGACTATGTCCCGGCATCCCGTCACTTGCCTACCAGAAGAAGGTTTGTCAAACAGCAGTTATCAAGACCCCACAGGTATCTTCTCCCACATCAAAAACGGGGGCAATAATGAGTTGTCTAAAGCGATCTAATTGCTCTGTCCACCAAGGTACCAAGGTAAATTCAGCTGAGAGTGTAACCAAGATATCTTGACTCCCCAGAGAGTGAGCCAGCAAGTCAATACACTCTCCCCAAGCAGAGTTATCCTGTCAGCCTTAAGGAAGTTGGATATCCTCCAGCAGATCTCAACATTCCCCAGCGCAATATACAAACATTCTTAACAAACATCCCCGGCAATCTTGACCTAAGATTGTTCCCCGACGGTATACCAGACATTCAGTGGAGCCACTTCCCCAGTACCGTTCAAAAATCTCCCCAGGAGAGTCCAGTCTAAAAGTTTCCCCAGGAAAATGGAATCCAATCTCCCTAGCAGGTCTTGAAGCTTATCCCCAGTAGATTCTGGAGTTTCCCCCCTGCGGAGCACGAACGCGTCTCCCGGCTCTATTCAAAGGTTATTTCCTGCCAGGATATAACTGGGTTATCCTCAGCCAATTGCCACGGGAAGATCGTCCCCGACAAAGTCTTCCTATTCCCCAGCGGAGTTCATCAAACTTCCAACATAACAACGGTATCCCCAGCGAAGTTATCATCAACATCTCAACAGAGTACCTCTCTTCCCACAGAGTATTGTTCCCCAGCAAGATCGCTAGAATAATTTTCCCCCGCAGAGTAGTCTCCAAGTTTATTCCCCAACGGAGTCATCTTCTCCTACCGGTATTCTCGCAACCATCATCCCCAGCGGAAACAGCGAAGCTCTATTCAACATCAGCCCAGGATTTAACTTCCCGATACCCGTCAAGGATCTATTTTCCTAGACAAAAACATACATTCATAAACATATTTTCATACATTACAGCATGCATATACGCATCATGAACATACAATCTCATCACGCATGTCATACATCATGACATCGCATACAACTAACATTTTGTCTTTTCAGGATAAAAGTTAATACAAAGATGATTGCTATCAATAGTCGTGATTCCAGATTTGATTCCTGTATCTTGCCAGGGTGTATCTGTTGACGACTAACATTACCAGACCCGATTCCTGTATCTTGCCAGGGTGCGTCTGAAGAGTTTGAAGATCCGATTCCTGTATCTTGCCAGGATGTATCTGTTGACGACTAACATTACCAGACCCGATTCCTGTATCTTGCCAGGGTGCGTCTGAAGAGTTTGAGGATCCGATTCCTGTATCTTGCCAGGGTGTATCTGTTGACGACTAGCATTACCAGACCCGATTCCTATATCTTGCCAGGGTGCATCTGAAGAGTTTGAGGATCTGATTCCTGTATCTTACCAGGGTGTATCTGTTGACGACTAGCATTACCAGACCCGATTCCTGTATCTTGCCAGGGTGCGTCTGAAGGGTTCGAAGATCCGATTCCTGTATCTCTCCATGGTGTATCTGTTGACGACCAACATTACCAGACTCGATTCCTGTATCTCGCCAGGGCACGTCTGAAGGGTTCGAAGATCCGATTCCTGTATCTCGCCAGGGTGTATCCATTGACGACCAACATTACCAGACTCGATTCCTGTATCTTGCCAGGGCACGTCTGAAGAGTTCGAAGATCTGATTCATGTATCTTGCCAGGGTGTATCTGTTGACGACTGTATTCTCCGGACTCGATTCCTGTATCTCGCCAGGGCACGTCTGAAGAGTTTAAAGATTTGATACATGTATCCAACCAGGGCGCATCTACATAAAGAGTTTGAAGATCAACTCATGTAAACAGGCCAGGTAATTATTTTCTTTTCTCAGGTACGCAAGTTCTCGCTAAGGAATCTCTTACGCGATCGACACCTAGATGGCATCTATAAGCCCATCCACATACCAACAGTCTCCAAATGGCATCTATAAGCCCATTCCTGACAAGGTTCTGTCACATCTCCAGATGGCATCTATAAGCCCATCCTCCTATCCATCAGTCTCCAAATGGCATCTATAAACCCATTCCCACCATCACACTACTATTTGAGCGCAAATTTCTGGGCACTCTAGTGTTCAATCATCTTCCACCTTCGGATTACGAAAGGCACGCCAGCCAATCTACATCCTCAGGTCTAAGAAGATTGAACAGGGACAACTGTTGTACCCTAAAATTTGCCCTCCCATATTCTTCAAGGTTTTCTAATATTATGCTTCAAAATCTCCCAAGGGTTGCACAGTCCAATTGCCTCCTAACAGTCAAAAATTAGGGTTTTGGTTCTGGAAAAGAAATTGAAGTTTCCAAGGGTCCAAACAAGTCCCACATGCCTATAAACATTGTCAAGCATCATTATGTCAAGTTTCAAGACTCACAGCACCAGATTGCACAGTCAAAAACCCTAAATGCTTCACAGTCAATTGCAGGGGCAAAATGGTCATTTGACAGTCAAAAGTCAAAAAATTTGGTCAACATCTTATTTTGAAGCCACAAACATCATTTGATCAATTCTTGATCATGATTCTCAAGGCATGGCTCAAAAAGTCTCAAGATGCAAAAGTTTCTATTTTTAGACAGATGAAAAAGTCAACTGCAAATTGACCAAGGCATAACTTCCACATGGTTTATCAGAAAAATTCCATCCAAATCTCATTTTGAAGAGAATGACATTTCCTATAACTCATCTTCACACTTCAAATCCAAGAAATTCTCTCACAAAAAGTTATCAATCTCAACATTATAGGTCATTTTCAAAAGTCAACAAAAAGGCACTTTAAGTCAAAGACCATAACTTGAGATTGGTAAATTAAAATGACATGGGACCAAAGACATTGGTTAGAGGACTTCAAGACCTTTCCAAAATGTCCAAGAACATGATCAAAGCTTAAAAATTGAGCAAGATATGCCTTGTAGAAGTTGGGAAATGTTTGGGAATTTTGAAAAGTCAATTTTGCACAAAAGGCTTCAAAAATGCTAATGGGCCTCAATTTCTTCCATGAATCATCACCCAAAGGCTATGCACGACCCATTGACCTCCAAGGGAGTTATTTTCTCATTTTTGATTAATTCTTTGAATTTTTATTATTATTAATTCACTTAATTAAAATTAAATATGAAAAAATAGCAAATAATACCTTTCAAATCTTTTTGTGCAGAGTTTTCATCCATTATGAATCAAATATTTCGTGCATCACTCAAAAGGGAAAGTTACTACATGATTGGCAATGATTGGCATAAAAAAGGATTGAAAAAGATTGAAATTGATCTCATTGAAAATCCAATCTCCAAATCATCAATGCATGGATTATAGGCTTTTTTTAACCTAATTCATTCATATACATATGCACAATTGAAACCTAAAGCATTGGACACAGAAGCTGCGCTCAAAACCATAGAACAAACTTGCAATTTTGGACAAAATATTGAAAACTGTTTTGATACCTAGAGCTCGTTTCAAAGCTCAAAAAGCATTCCAAAGCCTTGCCAAGACATCCAGGAAGGGATTGCAATCAGGAACCAATCGCCAGTCCTCAAGAATTGGTAGAACAAAGTCTCACTTTTCCCAAAAAATTTCATAATTGTGTTTCACTTTTCATGCATGATTCATGTTTTTTAATGGTTGATTTATACTAATATGAATGTTCTGAAGCTATTGGTGCCCTTTAATTGAACTAATAGTATCTGTATCAAAAGTTGCCATTGACGTTCGCTAGGGTTTCAGAGCTCCAGATTTGGGGTTTTACACATAAGGAAAAATTGGCCATCCAAACCGGTACCATTGAAATCAGGACATCAAGACGAACTGAACAACCACCTCGCGCCCTTTTTATGTTTACTCATATGCTAATCGCTATTTTTATGCATTGCAGTTAGTGGGGGTTTAAAACCACCTCTATTTGATATTATTTACAGGAAAAAAGGAAGAAGACGCTGAGTTGTTGGAACGTGATTGGAAGGTTTGAATGTTAGCGCGTTTTTTGAGTGCTTCAGTATAATACTTGTTGTTCACATATATTAATCATGTCCCATAATAATAACAAAGAGACTCAATAGCTTGGATGGTTGGTGCGCTGGCTTGCAGGTACTGGGACCTGGGTTCGATTCCCAGGTCCCCCATATTCTCAATAATTTTTATTGTAACGTGTTCAGGTACAATTTCCCTCCAGTGGTCCACCATGTGCGCGTATGCTTGTGCCTACCAAGTGTCCAGGGGCTTCAATCTGATGGCCAGGATGTGAAGATCACCATACGCGTTAGTCAACTGCTTCCCACGTGATCACTGAAAGTCAAATGGGCTTCTTACATTCCTGGGCCTAATTGCTTCAAAAACCTCCCTTTGGGTCCAGACACCCCCAGGGTTTGCTCAATCTTTTAATTTTTTTCTTTCTTTGTTTTTTCTTTTTATTCTTTTTATTCTTTTAATTGTTTTCTTTTAATTCATAAAATAATTTTCATAATAAAACCAGAAAAAATCAAAACTAAAAAATATGTTTATTTAATATTTAATTCATTAATATTTTTGTAAATAAATTTTTAATAATCAATTTAGTAAAATTAGGTTTAAATTTAAATGTTTTTCTTAATAACTAAAATATGTAGAAGTTAGGTTTTTAGCATTTTTATTCTTTTTCTTAATAAATAATTTCTTCTTCTCATTATTATTATTAATTATTAATTATTTTGTAAATACCCATGTAATTAAATTAATTAGTGTAAATTAGGTTAAAACTTGAATATTTTTCTTTAATAATTAAAAACAACTTAGAACTAGGGTTTTATTTAACTTCTAATTTTAATCAATTTTCTTTATTTTCATTAAATACAAAAAAAAATATAAAAAAACAATTTCTTTTCTTATTAAATAATTAATTAACTTTTTAATTTCAATTTAATCTTTAAAGGGTCCAACGCCCTCGAACATTCGATTCTAATTTCTTTTCGCGCGTTTGTCCTTATTTTCCGTTTTAAATATTATGTAATTGCCCAAGCCTTGTAATAGTAATTAGGAAATTTATTTACTTTCTGCATTTTATTAAAAAAAGGGTCTTTGTTAATTTGGCGATGTATAGACCCGCGCCTTGTAATAGCGTAGGACTTTCCTTTCCGCGCTTTAATTTCCGCACTTTTAAAACTGCTAAACTTTGCATGAAAGAATGAATGGCCCAAATAAAATCAAAGCGTAGCTCACCCAATGCATGATCAAGATAAAACATAACTGAAAACAATACACAAATTCACACACCACTCTTAGGGTACGCCTCACTGTTGCCTTACACCTCGAAACGTGGTCGTCGAGTATAGGACGTTTTAGTAAATCCTTATGTCCATGACACATGGCATAAGGGTAGCTTCTAAGGTGTCCTACTGTTGCTCTGGTGACCACACTGTCCCTAACCCTCGAATTGACCCGAACACCTCCAACAGTGGTGCTACCTACCTCTCAATGGCGGGATGGCACTACCTTAAGGACATTTACACAGCCTAATTCCTTAGGGTAGGTAGATGACTCGTAGATACTTGCTCTATTTCAAAAAACAAATCAAAAACTCTTTTCACACTGACACTTTTCAAAAATCTTTCAAAACAATTTTTCAAACACTCTTGAGGACTGATACAAGAGTTGATCTGAAATCTTTAAACAAACTTTTTTCAAACCCACTCACAATTGAAAAGAAAACACTTTTGAAAACACAATGAGCAAGTATCTAAGAGCCCATGGATAACCATGGATAGAAAGGGTGCTAGCACCTTCCCTTTCTATAAATCTACCTCCCGAACCGAGAAACCATCTCATAAGGAATTTTGCTGTGCTTTTGTCCTGTCCATGTTGGAGAAAATAAAAGACGGTGGCGACTCTTGCTTACCGCGACATTTCGCGAAACCAGCTTAAAAAACAGTCAGTTCTAAATCCACCGATCACACTTGCTCACTTTCAAAACAAACATCCTTGCTTATTTTTAAAACAAACACCAAACACTTTCAAAAACACTTTCAAAACATTTTCTAAACATGAAATATTTTCAAAAGCCCAACACTTTGTATACGTTCTTACGAACGAGAACTATTATATAGTTTGCCTAAATGAAGGCGCCTTTTCAAAATACTTTTAAAACCACCACAAAGCACATTTTCAAACAAAAGCAAGTGATCTAGCAAGCAACTAAGAGCCCATAGATAACTATGGATGAAAAGGGTGATAATACCTTCCCTTTTCATAATCTACCCCCCGAACTCAAGAAATAATCTCAAAGGTCTTTTCTGTTCTTTTCAGCCTTTCCTTTTAGATAAAAGAAAAGTCGATGGCGATTCTTGCTAACTGCAACATTTGCAATAAAACGCAAAACACCCAAGTCAATTCTCCCACCATATCACAGATTGCAATACTGATTTCAATAGGGTATATGAAGACCACATCTTCGAGATATCAACTGAGGACCTCGTCCTGACTTCATTGGGGAGGGAAACACCACATCATCGAGGGGAAACCAAAATACATTCTTCAATACTGAGAGTAATGATTGCACCAACTTCTCTGGGGAGAAATTATGAAACCTCATGGGGATAGTAATTTTCAGAGAGATACGTTATCTCAGCTTTACTTGGGGATTCAAGAAGTCAAACATTACAGTAAGAAATCAAACTCATGGGGATTTTAAATCAAACCCAGCACTTGGCGGGAGAAAACCCAAAAAGTTGACAATTTTTTCAACACTTCTTAGAAAAGATATTGCCCTTGCCTGGTTGTCTGGGAAACAAACAACAACAATAATGCTAGCACTGCAAAGGGAGACATTTTGTAAATGATTCCATCTTAGCATACGAAGGGAATAGGGGCTTTCGTCATAGGAGTGAAGACCTTACTGGGGAACCTGGGATAGAGATCTCAGACCATGCGAACCCGAAATCAAAATGGACCAGGACTTGACTGGGGAAAATGGGATCATAAACCCAACACCGCATCATATCTCAATTGGAATCATTTCCAACTATCTTAGAAAAACAAGAAGATCATGCGCGTACCAGCAAAAGGTGACCTGGGAGAACCTTCCTAGGGAATACATGCCTCCAAAATTTCAGATTTCATCCGTCCTTGGAGCCACTATTTTTGTTCTCTTTGAGTCACAAAATCTAAAGCAAGAAGTAATTTGTAAATTATTTTCAAAAAAGATTTTTTGTTATTTAATCTTTTTGCTTTAAAAATTACTATTAATAATAAATGAAGTCTTTGTAAGTAGAATAAAATAAGAATTGCCAAGAATTGAATAAAAGCTCAAACTTTATTAATAGAATGGTATTCTACGAATGGAGAGACTCCATAGATGATTACAAAGTTTGGAAAATGGTAATACATTGGAAAAGATACATTGAAATATAATAACCAATATTCTCCCTAACAACTTTGAATTCCTGAGCAGCAACTTCAGTTGAAGAGTGGTGAGGATCCAAGAAGATTGTTGCTTCAATGATCAAGTCTTGTCTAACGCAGTTACTTGCCAGGAAATCCCTACATTTTGCCTAGATTGCCCTTGTGGGTTTTCAACCTACTGGAAAAATTTATTCTGTTTATGTCCCTAATTTTTGCCTAGACCGCCCTTTCGGGTTTTCAGCCTACCGAGACGCTCCTTTTTTCCTAAGCCGCCCTTTCAGGTTTTCGTCTTAGCGAGTTGTTCTTTTATCTATTTAGGAGAAGTATTTCTTGACTGCATCAGCATTCAAAGGATGTGGGAACTCCTCACCATCCATTGTTTCAAGAATCAATGCACCGCTAGAGAAGGCTTTCTTGACAACATATGGGCCTTCAAAATTGGGAGTCCACTTGCCCCTAGAATCGGTGTTAAAAGACATAATCTTCCTGAGCACGAGGTCGCCTTCTCTGAATTCATGAGGTTTGATCTTCTTATCAAAAGCTTTCTTCATTCTCTCCTGGTATAACTGACCATAACGCAAGGTTGCCATTCTCTTCTCTTCAATCAAATTCAACTGGTCAAACCTGTTCTTGACCCATTCAGCCTCTGACAACTTGGTTTCCATTATCACACGTAAAGCGAGAATCTCAACCTCAACGGGGAGCACTGCTTCCATGCCATACACAAGAGAGAACGGGGTTGCCCCTGTTGAAGTGCATACAGATGTTCGATAATTGTGCAGAGCAAAAAGGGAGCATCTCATGCCAATCTTTATAAGTAACAACCATTTTCTGGATGATCTTCTTGATGTTCTTATTAGCATCTTCAATATCCCCATTCATCTTTGGCCTGTAGGGAGATGAATTGTGGTGGACAATCTTGAATTCTTCACAAATTTCCTTCATCATTTTGTTATTTAGATTTGAGTCGTTGTCGGTGATAATCCTTCTTGGCACACCATACCGACATATGAGATTGTTCTTGATAAAGCACACTACCACCTGCTTAGTAACATTAACATATGAAGTTGCTTCCACCCCTTTGGTGAAGTATTCAATTTCCACCAAGATAAAACGATGTCCGTTTGACTCCTTTAGTTCAATCATTCCAATTATTTTAATACCACATATAGAAAAAGGCCACGGGGAAGAAATGACATTGAGAAGTGTCGGAGGCACATGAATTTTGTCAGCATAAATCTGACACTTATGGCACTTCTTTGCAAATTTGTAACAATTCAGATTCCATTGTCAGCCAATAATAACCTGCCCTAAGCATCTTCTTTGCCATCGAATGTCCATTGGCATGAGTACCAAAGGAACCTTCATGGATTTAATGCATCAACATGTCTGCTTCGTGTCTATCCACGCATCTGAGCAAGACCATGTCATAATTTATTTTGTATAGCACATCTTCATTGAGGAAAAAGCTGCCTGCCAACCTTCTCAATGACTTTCTATCTTTATTTGACGCACCATCCGGGTATTCTTGAATCTGGAGAAAATGCTTGATATCATAATATCAAGGTTTTTCATCTGCTACTCCTTCTGCTGCAAACACTTGAGCTGGTCTATCCAAATGTTGCACTATGATACGAGGCACATCATTCCAAGTATTTACTTGATACATAGAAGCCAGAGTTGCCAAAGCATCCTCCATTTGAGTTTCATCTCTGGGAATATGATGGAATTCAACTTTGTTAAAGAAGGGTAATAATCTTCTAGCATAGTCTTTGTAAGGGATCAAGCCAGGGTGACGAGTATCCCATTCTCCTTTAATTTGATTTATCACCAAAGCTGAATCGCCATAGACATCTAGAACTTTAATTCTGAGATCAATGGCCTCCTCGAGACCCATGATACAGGCCTCATACTCTGCCATATTATTGGTACAATCAAATGTCAGCCTTGCGGTAAAAGGAATATGTGATCCATGAGGAGTGATAATCACATCACCAATTCCCTTCCCATAAGCATTCACAGCTCCATCAAATACCATACCCCAACAGGATTCGGGATCAGGACCTTCCCCAAGCAAAGGTTCATCACAATCTTTTGTTTTCAAGGACATTACATCCTCATCAGGGAAATCATATTTAACAGACTGATAATCATCAACCGGTTGGTGAGCAAGATAGTATGCCAACACACTGCTTTTTATATACTTCTGAGTATGGTATTTAATATCATATTCAGACAACAACATCTATAAGTGGGAAATTCTCTCAGTGAGAGCAGGCTTCTCAAAAATATACTTAATTGGATCCATTTTGTAAATCAACCAAGTAGTATGATTCAACATATATTGTTGCAACCGCTTTACCGCCCAGACCAGAGCACATGTCTTTTCCAGCATAGAATACCGCGACTCACAGTCAGTAAACTTCTTGCTGAGATAATAAATGGCATATTCCTTCTTCTCTGTTTCATCTTGTTGTCCCAAAATACAGCCCATAGAATTATCTAACATTGTCAGATACATAATTAATGGTATTCCTTCAACAGGAGGGAGCAAGATAGGAGGTTCAAGAAGATACTCTTTAATACTTTCAAATGCCTTTTGGAAATCATCTGTCCATACACAACCTTGATCTTTCTTTAACAACTTAAATATCGGTTCACACATTGCAGTCATATGGGAAATAAATCTGGAAATGTAATTCAAACGCCCAAGGAAGCCTCTAACTTGCTTTTCAGTTCTTGGCTCTGGTATTTCTTGAATTTCTTTGACTTTATTAGGATCAACTCCAATTCCTTTTTGGCTGACAATGAAACCTAACAATTTCCTTGATCAGACACTAAAGGTGCATTTGTTTGGATTCAAGCGGAGACGATACTTCCTCAAATGCTGAAACAATTTCAACAAGTCTTCTATATGCCCTTCTTCATTCTGGGATTTAGCAACTATATCATCAACATATATCTCAATTTCCTTGTGCATCATATCATGGAAGAGGGTTGTCATAGCCCTCGGGTACGTTGCACCAGTGTTCTTCAACCCGAAGGGCATCACTCTATAACAGAATGTTCCCTAGGGTGTGATAATCGTTGTTTTTCCATGTCCTTAGGAGCCATTCTAATTTGAGTATATACCGAAAATCCATCCATGAACGAGAATACTTTGAATTTTGTTGTACTATCAACCAACATATCAATATGCGGCAGTGGAAAATCATCTTTTGGACTAGCTTTGTTTAAATCTCTATAATCAACGCACATGTGAACTTTTCCATCTTTCTTTGGTACTGGGACAATATTGGCAATCCACTGAGGGTACAATGATGTTACAAGAAAACTGGCATTAATCTGCTTTAAAACTTCTTCTTTAATTTTCATTTCCATATTAGGGTGAGTTCTTCGCAACTTCTTCTTGATTGGCGGGCACTCTGGCTTTAGCGGCAAATGATGTTCCACAATATCAGTATCCAAACCAGACATGTCTTGGTATGACCAAGCAAAGATGTCCACATACTCTTTCAACGGTTCAATCAACCTACTCTTCACGTCAGGATGCAACAATCCTCCAATCTTGACTTCTCTTGGATCTTCCTATGAACTCAAATTGATTGTCTCCAACGGCTCTTTATATAACTGAGTAGTACTTTCCTCGCGCTCAAGAAATCATGAAACCTCTTCTGGAATTTCATCATATTCTTCTTCCTCATCCTCACACATAGGATATTCAAAGTTGGGAGAAGGTGCAGGGACATTGTATTCAACAAGTTTTTTAATTAATTTGCACATATGATTTATAATTGCTTTTAGAAACTGACACACATAGCAAGTGATTATGAAGATTACAATTATTATTTATTCCAAAAGGGTTTTTTCTGATTACTATTTTCCAAGAAAAAGTAGAAAATAAAAACATAATTTGGGAATCAAAGACAACTTTATTATTAATTTTAAAGATCAAAGCAACAGATAAGCTCGTACAATATCAACTTTTACCTTGGGCAGAGTGAAAGCTTTTTGAAAATATTAACAAAAACAAGTTACTTTGAGATATGAATGTAAGAGGGAACATCAATAATGACTCGGTTCTGGACTCTGACTCCATGCGTCACGTAGTTTGGCATTTCCTGCTCTTCTTCATCCTCCACAATAGCATTGATCTTAGGAACGGTTGGATGAAGATAAACTCCGCTATGAAAGATATCCTGATATTTTCCCAAAGTAGACTTTGACTTCATATTCTCACCTTTATTATTCTTCGTAGAAAATCCCAAACCATCCTTATTCTTATTCATCGGCGGATCAACAATCTTCCCCCATACTTTGCTAGGGCCATTATGCACAACCTGCTGAGCATCTTTAAATGAAGCTATAGAATGCTCATTCTCTCTTACATTATCAACGAATAAATCTTAGAACTGAGTTCCAACAGTAGTTTCATCTACTTCTACAACACTGAAAGAAGATAAATGAGATATCAATAATGCTTGCTATCCATTAATGATGACCACTTTTCCTTCACTGACGAACTTCATCTTTTGGTGCAAAGTTGAAGTGACATCCCCTGCCAAGTGAATCCATGGTCGTCCAAGTAAACAGTTGTAAGCGGGCACAATATCCATAACTTGGAACGTAATCTGAAATAAGTGCAGGCCTATATGAATAGGCAGATCCACTTCCCTAATAACAGTCTTCCTTGATCCATCGAAAGCTTTTACAATTATGCGACTTGGGCGCATGGGAGCTCATTGGTACTTTAGCTTCATGAGCGTGCTCCTCGGTATGACATTTAAAGCGGACCCATTATGAATCGGCACATTTGAAAATGAATCGTTCTTACAGTTCATGGAGATATGGAGAGCCAATTTATGACTCCTTCCTTCGTCAGGAAATTCGTCATCACATAAACTTAGGTTATTACAGAATGTAATATTCCCTACCACACTGCTGAATTGGTCCAATGGCATATCACTTTCCATGAAGGCTTGATCCAACACTCTCATCAAGGATTCCCTGTGAGCAGAAGAGTTCACCAGCAAGGCTAGAATAGATATCTTTGAAGGAGTTTGAAATAATTGATCTACGGTCCTGTAGTCGCTCATCTTGATAATCTTCAATATATCATCCACATATTTTTCCAGAGTAGCACCGCTAGATTTCCCTACTGCTTTCCTAGGTTTAACACTTTTAATAACCTTTTTATTAGTACTAACATTTCCTCGAATAACCGATGGAAAAACACGGCCACTACGGGTCACCCGGCTGGCTTCAACAATATTCTTGACATCAGACAAAGGTTGGATGGGAACTTCCACACCATCCTCTAGAATTATAGCATTGTATTTGTATGGTATGGCTTTGTCTGATTCGTAAGGATTAGGACCCGGTAAGTAAATCACCACTGGAGCAACAACTGGCTTACTACAGTACTCAATATCTATAGGGGCGGGAACACTGAAAAACGGCACAATAACATTCACCCCTTCTTCAGAATATTTGGGCATTATAGAATCATTACTGGAGAACATATCTTCATCTGAGGAAAAGAATTCATATGCAGAAGCATATTCATCATCTGACACGGTCTCAACCAAGCAATCTTCAATCATATTAATCAAATTGTAATCATCTCGATAGCCTAAAACTTTGAGGGTACCATTATCTAATAGCAACTGAATACCCCTTCTCACAGTGGAACAACCTCGAGAATATCTGTAGCAGATCCAGCAAGATCTATAATGGTTTTCTACTTGACCATCCATGTGGCAAAAGGTAGCATGCAATTGCACCAAATCATCATTCATATGGTTCACGTCAAAGATCCAGAATTCTCTGGGACATCCAAATACCATGTTCACATCTTCCTTGTATTCTTACCTAGGCTTGATTATATGAATGAGGCCTTCGTTCATCATTTCCTGAAGATCAACCTTTATCTTATCACACCCTTGTATATATGTACTGCAAATACCACAACCAGCATGGTCATGCGTATAGTAACTAAATTCGTAGAGGTCAGCATGCATCTTTACCAAATCTCCTCTAAACAGGTTGATATCAAAAATCTGGAAGTCCCCTGGACAACCAGCAACCATGTTGACAACATTTGCTCCTCTGTGTTTTGGCAAAGGATTATCTTTTATGTTAGGGCTGAAATCTTTAAAGGATAAAAGGCCAGATCTCACAATCTTTTGTACCTCCGATTTTAGAGGATAACAGTTTTCCATATTGTGCCCTGGTGCTCCCTGATGAAAAACACACGTCTAATCTTCCTTATAATACCGAGGCAAAGGTGATGGTACAGCGGGGGCTGGTCTGGTCTGAACCAACTTTTTCTGAATCAATGCTGAGAGTAACTCTTCATAGCTCATGGGGATAGAGTTAAAAGCCTCTCTCCTATGATTCTGCCCTTGATTTATCTGAGGGGATGGTCTTTGATAAGCTATTATGGTCGGAGCCGCATTGACAACTGGGATTACCGAAGAAACCTGTTGGTGGTGCTGATGATTTCTTCTAGGAGGATTAACCCTTCTCTCTTGAATAACATAATTTGTATCTCCCTCTTTCTTCTTAGCAAACCCGTATGATGGTTTCTTCGTACCGTTGAAATTTTCACTTTTTGTCAAGCGACCCTCTCTTACAGCTTCTTCCAAATGAACGCCCATGCTCACCATTTCGGTAAAATCACTTGGCGCACTTGCCACCATTATTTCATAATAGAAATCACCTAGCGTCTTCAGAAAAATCTTCGTCATCTATTTTTCTTCCATTGGAGGAATCACCTGGGCGGCTACTTCACGCCATCTCTATGCATATTCCTTAAATGACTCCTATGGACCATTGCCCTGAGTTGATCACAGTCAGGTGCCATGTCCATGTTGTATTTGTACTGTCTAATAAATGTTTCACCCAAATCATTGAAATTATGAATATTGGCACTATCCAAGCTCATGTACCATTTCAATGTTGCACCAGTCAAACTGTCTTGAAAAAAGTGAATTAATAGGCGTTGATCATTGGTGTGAGTAGACATCCTTCTCACATACATCACTACATAAGCACGAGGACAAGTATTTCCCTTGTACTTCTCGAGTTATGGTACTTTGAACTTCGCAAGTATTTTCACATTTGGAACCAAACACAGATTATTCACATTTTTCCCAAATAATTCTTTTCCTCGGGGGGCCTTCGACTCTTTCTACATCTTATCAAACTGATCCTGAAAATCGTCCATTCGATCATAAAATCCCAAGCTTTCACTTGGTGGAGGAATAGGGTGATAAACTTCATCATTAACAAATGGCACATCATTTACCGAAGGAGGTGCAGCATAGTGAATCTTGTTTCTAGCCATAGGAGTAACATGCACCACAGGAGGTGCAGAAACAACAGTAGCCTGAGCAAATGAAGCAACTTGAGTATCATGATTATAACCTTCTAGCATGATTTTTTCTAGCATTCTCCATGGATAGCCCTGAGGCATACGATTCTGAACAATAGTAACTAGGGTCACAGAAGGTGGAACTGTTGGAACTTTGGAAGCAAATGTTGTTTGTTGAGGCTGAGCAAGTGGTGGCTGATTTTGAGCAGCCACCAATGATTCCATCAAAATAGTGATATTGGCCATACCGGCCTTCAGAGCAGTAACTTCTGCGTGAAACTAACGATTCTCTTGTTCTATATTTTCTATCTTCCTTCTGGAATTAGCCCGAGTATTGTACTGGTGAGACAGCTTGCTGAATAAAGTAAAGAAGCACGGTAAGACACCTGGGTATGAACAGAAATGCAAGAAATATGTACAATATGATGCATAATATGCAATGTACATGATTTATTTTATTATTAATATTTCAAGGAACTCAAATATTTATAGACAATTTGCAAATATTAAAGTACCAACACATTTTGAAATACTGAAAATCTCATTATAATAACTTTAAAATGGATTACAACTTTTTAGTACGAGTTTCAATAACTCCACGTACAAGATAATATAAAAATCTAAGATCATGAGAAAGCAAAGTTAATGAAGATCACTCCATACACTAATGCTTCCATGTGAGTCTCGCAATCTGAGCCTTCAACTGCTTGTTCACTTCTGCATACCTGTCGGCAACTTCTTTCTAATCACCAGAGTCAGGAAGTGAGTAACTAGGTCCTGAATGAGATCTAGAGTAAAATAAATCCTCTTGCCTCTCCATCATCTTTACAGTACGACTCTCAAGAATCTCGATCAGGTCATCTTTCTCCTTCAGGTCTGGTCGGTAGGAAACCTCTAAAGTCTGACACTTATTCTTCCGAGCCTCCTTCTCTTGTTGCATCCTAACTAGGGCAAGCTGAAGCTCTTCCATATCATCTAATAGGGTAAGAGTGGTCCTCACAAACATATCAGGCATAGGTGCTTCATGGGAATACGACATCTTTAACTAAATGTCTCTTGCATGTACCCACTGAAGATAAGGCTCTAAAGAAACAGCCCATCTAGGTCCCAAGTCCTTCATACTCTTCATATGAATATGACGCCAAGCCTTTGCAATATCCTCTTTAGCTTCCTTATGAACCTCTCCCTCTTTAAGAAAGAAACCACTCAGATGAATACTATTTGGCTTATCCCTCATCGGATATCCAAGTTATCGTCGTACAAGAACAGGATTGTAGTTAATTCCTCCCTTTGTACCAAGAAGAGGTACATTGGGTAAACTACCATAATTATCGACAATCTCCACATCATAGTAAGCCTGATGATACCAAACAATATTTGAATGAGTGAGGGCCATAATCTTCGGAGCCCAACAAGGTTCCTTCCTAAAATTCCAGAAAGCAATAGACTGGGGCAAGTGAGAAATAAACCACTGATACAACAAAGGCGTTCAACAAATGATCATCCATCCATGGTAAGAATCCAGAAGATGAATAGAGTAATAAGCATCACCTAATAATGTAGGGACTGGATTCCCAATCAAAAAGATCCTGATGGTATTAGTATCCATAAATTTATCTACATTAGGAAATAAGAACAACCCATAAGCAAGTAGAGCAAAGATGGCCTCAAAAGCAAAACTGTACTCTTCATCCTAGCAAAATAGCGAGCTTTCCCCAACAAGAACTGAGCGGATAATACTTTAATCCCTCCTTTGGTAGTCATATGGGCTTCAACCTCAGACTTCCCCAAATGGATCAAAGCAGCAATCTCATGGGATTTTGGCTCCCCCTCCAAACCAGTGAAAGGAACACGATCGATAACAGGTAAACCCAATAGATAAGAATACTCCTCCAATGTAGGAATCAACTGATAATCATGGAAATTAAAGCATCGACACATAGGATCATATAACTGGACCAAAGTTGAGAGAATACCCTTCTTCATCCTGAGCTTCATTAGAGAAATGATGGACCCATACATCCTCTGAAAATCTGTAGAATTCTCGATCTCATGAATCAGACTCATCAACTCATCTATCTTGGGATCTTTGAAACTATACTTCTGAGTCTTTCTTTCTCCAGAATCCATAGTCAAAAAGTACTTGAGATATTCACAAAGAGTCAACTTGTAAGTCCCTTGGAACAAAATGTTTTAAAGGATGCTCATGGGTGCATATATGCATGATGTAACAATCACACACAAGATCACAAACATATGGTTCATAGGTTTGACGTCACGAGCATGAGATCGAAGGTACTACCCACAAGGTATGTACTAATAGTTTATCACCTTCTGAACAAGGTTTAAAGAGGTTCCCAAATTCTACATCCTTCCTTCGGATATTACCAACGTCCCGATTGACTCGATAATTAGCAATATTCTCAAGAAAAACTCGTTCAAGCGTAGTATCGCGTGACAACCATTTTTGGATTACTCCGTCATAGCTTCCTCACTACACCTAAAAGGCCAAGATGGATTAAAGGTTTTACGGTACTCAGTTTCAGCAGGCTCCCAGGTTGAAAGCAACATGTCTTCCAGATTACTCGGTAAACGATACTACAGTCAAAGAGGCCTCCACTGAGTGGGAGATCTCATGTCTCCTTTTTTGGGATCGCTCCCTCAAAGTTAACATGACTATACCGCCCGTCCTATCTTAAGTTTGCCCAAGTCCGGGTAGAGGACTTATAAGAGATCACCAAGCACCCTGAAAACCACGAAAAGCCATACAAACTTATATAAAACACATAATATACAACAAATAATAACACATACACAAATAAACAAGGATAGGCTCAACCCACTTAGGGATGGACCAGCAATTGGTCAATCTTTCCCCAGTGAATTCGCCATTTTTTCTGTAGCGATAGAAATGTTGAGATTAAGCCATTGGATTGACTTAACTCATACAGATCAAATAAAAATCGCCATCGCGCTTTATTATTTCCAAAGGAATGGGAAAAGAGTAAATAACCCAAAAAGAGGGGGAAAGAATCTAAGTTTGAGGGTTGGTTATACAAAGGGAAGGTATTAGCATCCTAAACATCTACGGTACTCCACAGGAACCTCTTTGAAAATCTATGTATTTCGGCTATAAATGTTGTATAGAAAATAGATTGTAGAGTTGAGAAAAGTATTTTTTACAATTTTTGCACCCGCCACGATTGCGAACCTTTAGTGCCTACATACCACCTTTCGTGCAATAGGAGATCAGGATACTATTAGTTCACCTTTAAAAAATTTAAAACACAAGTGTGTTGGTTAATTTTAAGAGATGAGACATCATCGCCTTATCCAAGTGGAAAACATACTTACTACCCAAGATTATGAGAAAGGAGAATTTGCGTCATCTCAAAGTGGAGGATACGGCCTGGATTTTAAAATCAACAAAGCCTCATTCAACACCCAAGTGGAAAATATCTCACTTCATTATATATCATAGAAGTATAGTAGCTCGCATCACTACAAGGATTGATAAGAGTGTAATCTTTTGAGAAAAATTTTAAAGTAAAAGGCCAAAGTGGCAAAATAGTTTGAATGAGATTGATGGACTTTTAGTCTTCTCACAAAAGATGTCAAGGTATTATTAAGTTTATTAATATTTTATTAAGGAAATATTTTTTGAAAATGCATGGACCTAAGTCTAAGTTTATTGTGAAAGTGATTCAAGTTTTAAAACAATAAGAGTTTTCAAAAGGAGGGAGAAGATTTTTGAAATTAAAGAAGGTGGGAGGATATGAAGGGACTATCCTAAAGCATAAGGTAAAAGCTAGGGAAAAGAACCGTCTAACCAACAAGAAGCCAACACTTGACACAATGAGTCAATATAGAATTCTCATCCTTATGTAGAAGTCGCACTTATTTTGTGGTCGGTCAATAGCAATCTATGTACCATATGTTTTGAGAATTGATATATAAAAAATCATTCTCAAATAACATTTAGAATAAGTAAGAATGGGATAAGATGGAGAAGGAGGGGATGTATTAAATGAAAATGGGGTTTTAAAATATCGTCAACATCATTCATCCATTTTGGTGGATTTGGTTTTTCAACCTATCAACATCCAAGATCCAATAATATTGGAGAATTTGTCCCAAAATTACTTTCAAGTCAGTATCAAATGTCAAATAAAAAATTAAACAAGAATTATGTACAAAAGTTCTTAATTACAAACCTTGATCACAAGTAAAACCCAAAATACAATCCTAAGTCAAAAATTAGATTTAAAATAGGAAAATAACTTGTAAAATTATTAAATTAAAATTGTAACTTCCTAAAGTTATATAAAAGTCAGAAACAGAATTTAGAGTTCTTGGATTAAGGTGGAAATTTGATTTAGAAATGCAAAATTTGAAACTAGCTAGCAAAATGCTTAAACTAGAGATGTTTTGGAAAACAATTTGTAAAAAAATATGAATCACATTTTAAAATTTAGGAAAAATTATCTTTATGACCTCAACTTGTACAAGCACTCTAAACAACTTCATTTATGATTTTATAGGCATGGGAAGTTAGAAATTTCAATTAATTAGTGTGAATGATCAAACAAACCCCTAAAAAGGAAAATAAGTTCAAAATTAATCAATTTAATCTAAAGTTCAAATAAATTCGGTGTGAGGCTCCATAAATGTCAAGAAAGTTATAAGGATCAGTAAGTATATTTTTCTTGAATTTTATCCAAAAAGAAAGAATTAAATAAAAATTATTTACACAATTCATCAAAAAAAGACAAAGAAAAAGTGGTATATCCTAATCAATAATTTAATTTGTAACCCAAGAATTTTATAAAATTGGACAAAAATTATTTTTAAGAAGTAGACTCATAGAGAAGCTAGAAAATATTTTTTTTATAATTTTTGATTTAGTATAAATAGGAAAATAAAATTTAAAAACTTAAAAGATTATTAAAACCCTAATTTACTACATGAATTTATTTAATCAAGAAAAAATGATAAAAAAAGACATAAAAATCAAAATAAGAAAATATATAAAAAATAGAGTTTAAAATATTTTTGCGGTAATTTTTGAATTAAGAAAAGTATTTAAACAAAATTAGAGAAATAAAGAAAATTAAAATATAATTAAGGTGTATTACACCTATTTTCAACAGAAAGCGCTGTAAAATGAAGCAAGAACATGTTCAATAGAAATCAGCCACGTAGTCATCCCTACCAAACAGCAACCCTTTCTATTTTTTCAGTATTAAAGCATGATATTCAGGTCAGGATATCTCACGCGTTTCTTGATGAAAATCAAAAATATAAATATTAAAGTTCAAGATCAAAATATGCTGAACACGATAGAATCAAAAAAATTATCAAAAGATGCATGGATCATGGAGAAAATGCCATGCGAATATTGTTGCATGAACATGATTATGAGTTGAGCATTTTAACAAACAGATTTCTGACTTTATTTTCTCATTCAATTCTCAACCATTTCCCTTTATTCAAACACCAAAGTTTATCACCTCAATGCATGGAACAACAAAATGCTCATGACTTCAACAATCAATGCAAGGTATGAACATAAATTGAGTACGAAGGCAGCAAAACAAACTGAATTTTGATCCACTTTATGGAACAACATCAAGCAACAAATGCACGCATGATTATACTCAGATGTAGGATCTGGTCAGCTAAATCCAATGTGAACATCGTTTAATGCAAGATTGGAACTAGCATGAAAGAGTTAGGTTTTTTTGGGATGCATCTGAAGGTCAGTGTAATACGGTGGGAAAACTGACTGTTATATTGATTTTGCATTTGTATTTGCAAATGTTGCGGTAAGCAAGATTCGCCACCGACTTTTCTTTTATCCAACAAAGGAAAGGGTGAAAAGAACAGAAAAAAATCTTTCGAGATTATTTCTGAGTAAGGGGGGTAGATTATGGAAAGGGAAGGTGTTAGCACCATTTCCATCTGTAGTTATCTACAGGCTCTTAGATGCTAGCTCATTTGAAAATACCTTGTGTTTGTATGTTTGAAGAAAGTATTTTGAAAGGACGCCTTAGTGCGGCGAACTTTGTAATGTTTCTCGTATTGTTGAGAAAGTATACAAAGTGTTTTGAAAATGTTTTTGGAAAGATTTTTGTGTATGTGAAAAAAAATTTATTTTGAGCAAGCATCTAAGAACTATCTACCTACTCGAAAAGGTTTGTCCTTTTCCTCTTTTCCTTTAGACAGTGCTATCCTACTATTAGTGAGTAGGTAGCCCTATCGTCGGATGTTTTGAGGGACAATTAAGGGTCATAGTACGGTCACAAAGGCAACTAGTAAGATATCTTAGTAATTACCCTAAGGTTTTAATATCATTTTACCGAGGCAACATCGAAAGGATCATTGAGGGACTTATGATCTTTTAAACCAAAGGTTAGCCACTAAAATCTCTCACATTCAAGAATCGTGACCGTTTATTTATCCGAAGGCAACAAGTGGAAGTACCTTAGAGGTGCGAGTGTGCGAGTGTGTTGTGTTTCAGTTATTTATCTTTAAAAATTTAGGTTTTCTACCGTTTGTTTTCAGATCTTATCATGCAATCCTATAAAGCATTCATCTAACAGTTAATTGAATAAGTATAGAAATAAAGTGCGGCAATTTTGAATCTACGCTATTACAAGGCTTCGGGATGGGGGAATTACAAACCAAAACGGTGAAAAGAAATGTAAATGGTCCTAGTTAAACTATTACAATCCATAGGCAGTTACATAATATTTATGAAAAATAATGTGAATAAATAAATAAACACACGGAGGAGAAAGAAATAAAAATGAAAGGATGAAGAAAAACACTAAGAAAAATTTCTAAGTGATAAAAGAAATATTTTTGTTGTTTTTTTATTTAGAAAAGATGATTAAATTAAATTAAGAAACCTACGTCTAATTAGTTAATTAAAAAAAGGTGATTAAAATAATTAATTAAAAATTAATCTAATTAAAAACTAATTCTAATTATTTTTTGGTTTTTTTGACTTTATGATCTTTTATAATTTTAATTAAAAAAAGAAATGAATTAAATGAAAGAAAGAAAATAAATAAAAAAACAAAATGGGCCTTGCTGTAAAGAGTAAACAGGGGGTGTGAGAACTTGAAATATCTCAAGCCCAACGTCCTAGGTCCAAGCGTGGCAACAGGAAATGGAGGGGTGTGAGTCTGAAATCTCCAAGCCCATCATTAAGAAGGCTCAAACGCCCAATAACCTGCAAAAAAATATTGAAACACAAAAGTGCAAAACCTGGGACCCGAACCCAGTATCTAAAAGAGGAGTTCCTTAACTGCATCCTGTGATTTAAACATTTAAACTTTCATGTAATATGTTAGATCAGTTCTAGATAACAGTATGAACATCAATATATGCTTCAAATTCAATTAAATTACATAGATTAAGAGATTCAGATGAGAGAAGTTTACCCAACCGGAGTGATTCGGTTCGTGCATTCTAAGATGCTTCAGGTGTGGATAGTGGTTGATATGGACTTCTGGGAGTCTCAGGAAGACAAATATATGACTGGTTTGGATCGAGGATGGCTAGAAATACAGCTACGAATTTTGACAACTTTGGAACTTTTGAGAATTTTATAAAGCTTTGTGAAGAGCTTTTGAAGAGATTTTTGAAGATTAATTTCATGATCTTTCTTGCTTGCAATGTTATGTATTTATAGAGTTAGGAGAAGAGCAAGTATGGCAAGAAACAAAGCTTTCAAAGCCATGAGACAAAAATCCAACATATTGAAAGTTTACCATATTTGGATGATTCTTGCCATTCTTGATGTTGCATGAACCTGGACAATTTTTTGTTGGTCTTTGCACGAAATATAGCGCTCCATGATGGGTCAATCCAGTCCCAAATGCATTAGCCCGTTATTTATTATATTTTCATTTAATTTATTTGATTTAATTCATATTTAAATGAATAAAAATTCAAACAAATAGAAATAAAAATCAAAATAGTGCATGGTTAGGTTTAGAGGTCCTTGGGTAGGTCATAAACATGTTTGAACCCTAAAAGTTCGTTCCATTAACCTAAAAATGCAATTTTACTCAAAGTTGACTTCATGCATTTTTCACAAATTTGCCCAACTTGTGAAAACCATAACTTACTCAATTTTCATCTTTTGAAGATGATCTTGACTTTTTGGAAATCCCGGGATGTCCTATACAATATGTATGTTGATCATTTTTGCTTTTGAAAACATTATCTTGATGTAAGTTGTCGTGACAAAAAGTGTCTTTTGTTGACTTTTTAAAAATGACCTTTAATGTATGAGCTCATATCTTCCAAATGATGCATTTTATGAACTTGATAATAAAAACAAAGTTTTAGATGATTGTATTCTCTTCACAGTGAGCTTTGGTTGGGGGGAAATGGATGAAGTATATGAAAGTTATGATTGGTCAAAGTTTAGTTGACTTTTCCTAGGAAACCCTAATTTAGCGAATCTTGACTTTTGATGATCTGAGGACTTTCCTTGAGGAATCATGATCAACCCTTGATAAAATGATGAATATCACTTCAAAATGTTGATGTTGACCAAAAAAATTGAAGTTTGACTATATATTGACCACAGTTGACTTTTGACCTAATATAGTTGATTTTCAGTCATTTGAGCAATTAACTGAGCAAACTTGTAATGCAAGGCATGAAAATTGGCATGAGAATTATTTAGGACATATTAGGAACTATGGAAATCACTTGAGGTCTTTGAAACCCAAACTTCTTTGTGAAAAATGAAACGCTAGTTGGAAATCCATTGCTTAAGGAGAGAATTTGTCTGGTCAATTCTTTGTCAATCTTGAGCAATTGAGGACCTCTATGAGCATGTCTTGAAAAATGAGAGGGAAAATTTTGGGGTAAAACAGTTTCCCCTGTTCAATCTTCTTAAACCTAAGGATTTAGATTGGCGTGTTTGCCTTTCGTGATATGAAGGTGGAAGATGATTGAACACTAGAGTGTCCAGAAATTTGCACTCGCCTGTGTACGAAGTGATGTTGTTGGTTGATGATATCGGAAATGGGCTTACAGATGTCATTTGGAGAAGATGACAGATATTCATCGGAGATGGGATTATAGATGTCATCCAAAATAAATGTTGACTTCAAACTGGAAGACGTATCAGAATAAATCTTTGGTCGATTTTACCCTGAGTCATAAGAGGTCTCTTCGCCTGACTTCATATGAGAAGTATAATAGAATGAGCTTGTGTCTGATTATATCTTAGCAGATGTGTTGGGGAGTGTCAGAATGAATCAGTGTCATGATTATATCTGGAGATGTATTGAGTATGGGTATCAGTATGAATCTATATCTTTATCGTATTTGAACTGAAAGATATATTGAATGAGCATCAGAATGACATCCATATCTGGAGCGTATCTGAACTGTATCTCTTTTTTTAGAATGTTTTGCTGGGTAATTATTTCTTGACTGGGGAGAATTAAAGTTAGTTGTTTTCTGGTCGAAATCCAGGCTTCACAGTAACTTACTAAGGATAATAAAGTTGATTGTTATCTGGTCATATTCTAAGCTTCACAACGACTTACTGAGGAATATGAAATTAATTGTTATCTGGTCGGATTCCAGGCTTCTGAGTAACTTGCTTAAGGTTAAACTATTATCTGGTCGAATTCCAGGATTCGTAGTAACTTAGATGAAAGGATGAAGCTAATTGTTATCTGGTCGGATTCCAGGCTTCATAACAACTTACTGAAATTAATTTGTTATCTGGTCAGTTTCCAGGCTTCATAGAAAAATGAAGTTAAACTGTTATCTTCTCATATTCCAGGCTTCGCAGTAATTTTCTTGAAAGGATAGAAGTTAATTGCTATCTGGTAGGATTCCAGGATTTGTAACAACTTGGATGTAAGGACGAGGTAAGTTACTATCTGGTCAGATTCCAGGCTTCGTAGTAATTTAAAATTAAACTATTATCTGGTCGAATTCCAGGCTTCACAATGAATTACTGGGGAATATGAAATTAAATGTTATTTGGTCGGATTTCAGGCGTTGCAGTAACTTGCTTAAGGTTAAATTGTTATCTGGCCGAATTCCATGCTTCGCAGTAACTTAGATGAAAGGATGAAATGTCATGATGCATGAAATGCATTGGGTAATGATGTTCTCAAAATAAATGGGATTGTGCTATATGCATTTTGTATGTATATGTTATGACGCTTGTAAAATGATGTATGAATGCAATATGTGAATGTATCAGTTATTCTTTGCAGTGTTGTTGAACGGGGGAAAATAAATCCCTAATAGTTGTTGGGGATGAAGAGTATGTGTATCTTCGATCTTCTGGGGATTGTTTCCACTTGGGACTCCTGTTTTCTTGTTTGAGGAAACACTACTGGGGAACATTGAGTTCTTGCTTTTTGATTGAGGAAACTCTGTTGGAGAGTGTTAATTCATGCTTGGGGAGAAGATTTTAAGAACTTTGGTTGTTCATTGCTCTACTGGGGAGTTTATACCCTGAATGGGGATAAAAAAGATAAATATTCCTTCTGACTCGCTTGGGGAGGATAAAGTTGACTGACATCTGGTCCGGTTTCAGGTTCTGTAGCAACTCCCTGGGGATAGTGATGACTCCACTGGGGAAGGGAGTTTTGTTGGTGACTTATGGCCATCTGAGGAAAAGACTCAAGCTGGGGAGATTGGACCTCATTGGGGAAATAAACCCTGTTGGGGAAATAAACCCTATTGAAGAAATTTTGGACTCCACTGGGAAATAAACTCTATTAATGGAGGTATATCATGTTGAGGTGAATTCTTTGTTGAGGCGAATGAGCTCTGCCGGAGAGAAGTACTCTGCAAGGGCTTTTACAGTTTTGAAAACTCAGTTGGAGAAGAATTCCCATAAACTATAATGATTGGGATCCTGTAGATAAGCAATATTACTGGGAGGAAGCCTTCACTCCTTCTTCCAGAGTGATCTCCTGGGAAAATTGTGGGGAATGTATGAACTTTGTGAAGATCACCATGTAGGGATAAACCTCCTGAAGTGGCTCTATGGGGATCCGTGGAGACTTGAACATACCTCTACTTCTAGAGCCCTTTGTGAATGCTGACTAGGGCGGTAAGTCTTCTACTGATAGACAAGTGACGAGATGATGGGACATAGTAGTACGCTTTAATCCCTAACTTTTTCCTGGACTGTCCTTTCATATTTTCAGTCCACCGGGATACCCTTTTTTGCCCAAGCCGCCTTTTCAGGTTTTCGACTTTCCGGTTGTACAATTTTATTTATATATCCATAATTTTTCCCGAACTCTTTTGGTTCGCTGGGATGCCCTTATTTTTTCCTAGGCCAGTCAACCTAGCGGGTCTTTTTTTTCATGCGTAGTATTTTCTGGCTATGTCCGTGTTCACAGGGTTCGGAGAATGGTCACTGTCCATAATAGTAAATGCTGTAGCACTGCCAGAAAGATATTTACATGATTGCACGTGGCCCTTTACTGGAACTCGTGTTCAATGCCTCAAGTGATTCAGACAGAGGTCTTCCCCTGGCTCTTTGGCACTTTTGAGAGATTCCTCGAATCTTAACTCGACTACCCCCATATCATTTAGACACCATGTCATGCCCCTTGATTATGAAAGGCCTGTTAGTGGAAATGTCTTTCCATGTGAGGTGATTATGTCCATTGAGAGGATTTTCGTTCATTGAATTTCCATCGTGCGAATTTCTCTGCTGTCGAACGATTATTCATATGCAAACAATGGCACTTAAAGAATCCAAAGCTTATGTCTGTCTTGAAGTTTTAAAAATGCATTTTTAGTAAACAAACATATTTTTGTAAGAACATGAATTCAACTCAGGATTTATAGTAAACCTTACAGGAGTCAGGATAACTTTTATAACAGTATGCTTTCGAACTAACAAATGCTTCAGCTAGGACTTTTAAGGATTGTAGTGCGGTCTGGTTCACGATTTAAGAAACAAAGGATAAAGGCTCAAAATTTATTTGTACCCAACCCATTCTTAGTTATGTTCTTCATTCCTATACTCAGTTAATCATGCGTTTAAATCCCAATTGAGTCTAGAATCTTTTCCCTAATATTCCGGTGATGGTTCGGATACTGAAAGTTTATTTGAGAAGGCAATCATCATTTTTTTTGTAATATTTTTTATGGAGGATTCGTAGCGACCTCTTTTTTTATTTTATTATCCCTATTGTTTTCCTGAACTGTTTCTTTTGTGATTACACTTAGTGGGATGCCCCGGTTTTTCCTTAAGTCTCCTTCATAGGTTTTGACTTAGCGGGCTTTTCTTTTGAAAGATAATGACTGTCTATTTTAACGATTATGTGGAACCATCACCGTCTTTTGTTTTGGAATGATACCTCTTACTCTTATCGTGTACGAGGGGAAAGCTTGCGATTGAATGCACCATTGAGTTAACTGAGAAACTACCCTACCCCAGGTTATGATTAAGGGTTTCAATTTGCGTGAAAAATAAAAATCCTACTTCTTAGGTTCAAAGGGGTTGACTAGGGATTATCATCCTTATAACTCCACTGTTTAGGATTTGAAACAACGCCTATACACCATCAGCAAGGTCTGTTCAAAAGTATATTGTAGAGATTATGGTATCTTTTTCGTCATCCTCCCTCTAATGGTTTAAGATTTTAATCGAGAGTTGAATATCACAAAAAGGAAGTAAACGCATAGTTTCAATATGGTGACGATGAATGGATTAATTAAAGACAAACATATGCAATGCATTAATAGAATAACAAAGTTTGACATGAAATAAGTGTTCGAACAATCAAAATAAAATTACAATTTGAAAATTCTAATGAACAAAAAGCCTCTTTGTCTGAACTTGTCATTTCAGATGGTGTGCCTTTGAGGGATAGCAGAAGAATTCACTCTAACCATCTTGTGTGAACTCCAACACCCCTTTGTCGATCAAGTCCTGAATCTTATTTTTCAATGCCCAACAGCTATTAGTGTCATGCCCCAGACTATTGGAATGATAAGTGCATCTCACATCAGGGTTGTACCGAGGAGAGACGGTGTTGGGATTCTGAGGAGGATCCTTCAATTTTATCAACTTCATCTTCAACATGGTTCCAATACTTGAGTCGAGGACATGTTGATTTTGGTGAATTGCCTTTTAGGCACATCATTCTTACGTTGATTGCCTTGTCGTTGTTGTTGCACCGGTGTTGGATTTGAGATTCGCATTGCCCCCACAGATTGGTTGAGATCACTCTTATTACAACCCTTCTGGTCGTACATGATACTGGACTCCTTCTTTCTGTTGTATGATCTCTTTTGAGTACTTGAAGATGCAGTCCCCTAAATTTCACCGCTCTTGAGTTTATTTTCAACACATTCCCGCATGAACATGTCACTCGATTCCCTGTCTGCCAAGAGAGATTGATTGTTGATTAGGCCCCAAGCTCAAGCAGTTTTCCTCAGGTGGTCGTATTTGTCTTGATGAAGCTTGCTGATGAGAATCCTCAATTGTTCTTGTTCCCGAGCTAAACTTTGGATAAGAGCCATCTGACTACTCATCTGAATTCTCATCCTTTCCATCTCAGCTTACAGTTGTTCCAACTAGTCATCCTTGTTGTCTTTAGGATTTTTCTTGGTCATGTTCCCAGCGAGGAGTGCTTTCATTTCTTCTTGCCCCTTGGATGGGTTTAGGAACATTTCCTTGAAATGGGCATCTTGAGTTTGTAGATCTCAATCGTTCTGCTCGAGAGCCATTTTCCTTGCTCAAATAAACAGCGAGAAAATGTGAAACCTATCTTGAGAATACATGTTATGTAATGACATGCATGCAATGTTTTTAAGGATCTCGCGGGGTAAACACAAGAAAATGTTTGAATTTTGATTGCATCTTTGACGGAAGAACTTTGTATCATTGAATGTCCTTCTACAAGAATTAAGCTCACCATGTCGAGTGGGTTATAGCCTCAGACTCAATTTATCATGCTTTGGTCTTTTTGACGGCATGGGCTAGAGGAAAATAAATCCCCTTACCCATTCCTAGACGTTTGGTTCATCATAACCTGCATCACATGCCCTTTGAGATCCTTGAAATGGTTAAGGAAATGATATGGCATGATGTTATGATGTGTATGCTATGCACCAAGCAAAAGTGTAAGGTGATGAAGACAAGTGAGTCTTACAAGAAGTCCAGGTTATTGGATAATGACTACAAACAAGTCTTGCAAGGATCTCACATTGTTAGATAATGAGTACAAACAAAACCCTGCAAGGAGTTCAAGTTGTTAGATAATGAAAGCAAACAAGTCACACAAGTAGCCTTAGGTTCAGGCTTGCATGGAATTTGTAGGTAAGTACCCTCTTGAAGATTAGTTGGTTCAACCTGTCCTAGAGAAGTAATTGGGTTCTAAGGAGTCTTAATATCACTGATCTTTCTTTATTGGGCATTGTTTTAGCTCAGGCAATCTTTTCTCGCGGCCTAAATATCCCAAAAGTCTGATCTCAATGAGTGTAGTATCAAGTATCAACCAATCCTCAGTTTTATACCGAAGTCGACTATCTCACTACTTTTCTAATGGCCAAGTTTATTCAACTAAGGTTCTAAGGTCAGTTAGTGCTTTATGACACCATACAGCGGCCTCGTATTCTCCTCGATTTAACACAAGAGATATCGGTACCAAAAAATGTGTCACACTAATGCAACCATCTCTTCAACCATATCAGTATATGCCATACAGTCTCCACGATCTATTACTGCTTACTTAAAAGTGCCCCAAATATGGGTATTGGATCTTTACAAGAATACCCAAACATAAACCTGAAATGTAAAGCAAGCAAGTCAAACAGGTAAAGCATTTAAATGTGAACTATCTCTAAGGTAACCCCACTTTTTTTCATCTCTTTTATCCCCAGCAGAGTCGCCAGTTCTGTAATACGGTGGGAGAACTGGCTGTTATATTGGTTTTGCGTTTGTATTCGTAAATGTTGCGGTAAGCAAGAGTCGCCATCGACTTTTCTTTTATCCAATAAAGGAAAGGGTGAAAAGAACAGAAAAAGAGATTTCAAGATTATTTCCGAGTAAGGGGTAGATTATGGAAAGGGAAGGTGTTAGCACCCTTTCCATCCGTAGTCATCTACGGGCTCTTAGATGCTAGCTCATTTGAAAATACCTTGTGTTTGTATGTTTGAAGAAAGTATTTTGAAAGGATGCCTTAGCGCAGAGAACTTTCTAATGTTTCTCGTATTGTTGAGAAAGTATACAAAGTGTTTTAAAAATGTTTTTGGAAAGAGTTTTGTGTATGTGAAAAATTGTTTTATTTTGAGCAAGCATCTAAGAACTATCTACCTACTCGAAAAAGTTTGTTTTTTTCCTCTTTTCCTTTAGACAGTGTTATCCTACTATTAGTGAGTAGGTAACCCTATCGTCGGATTTTTTGAGGGACAATTGAGGGTCATCGTACGGTCACAAAGGAAACTAGTAAGATATCTTAGTAATTACCCTAAGGTTTTAAGATCATTTTACCGAGGCAGCGTCGAAAGGGTCATCGAGGGATTTATGATCTTTTAAACCAAAGGGTAGCCACTAAAATCTCTTACATTCGAGAATCGTGATTGTTTATTTATCCAAAGGCAATAAGTGGAAGTAACTTGGAGGTGCGAGTGTGTGAGTGTGTCGTGTGTCAGTTATTTATCTTTAAACATTTAGATTTTCTATCGTTTGTTTTCAGATCTTATCATGCAATACTGTTAAGCATTCATCTAATGGTTAATTAAATAAGTATATAAATAAAGTGCGGGAATTTTGAATCTACGCTATTACAAGGCTTCGGGATGGAGGAATTACAAACCAAAATGGGGAAAAGAAATGTAAATGATCCTAGTTAAACTATTACAATCCATAGGCAATTACATAATATTTATGAAAAATAATGCGAATAAATAAATGAACGCACGGAGGAGAAAGAAATAAAAATGAAAGGATGAAGAAAAACTCTAAGAAAAATTTCTAAGTGATAAAAGAAATATTTTTGTTGTGTTTTTATTTAGAAAAGATAATTAAATTAAATTAATAAATCTAAGTCTAATTAGTTAATTAAAAAAAAGGTGATTAAAATAATTAATTAAAAATTAATCTAATTAAAAACTAATTCTAATTATTTTTTGGTTTTTTTAACTTTATGATCTTTTATAATTTTAATTAAAAAAGAAATGAATTAAATGAAAGAAAGAAAATAAAAAAAACGAAATGGGCCTTGCTGCAAAGAGTAAACAGAGGGTGTGAGAAATTGAAATTTCTCAAGCCCAACGTCCTTGGTTCAGGCGTGACAACAGAAAATGGAGGGGTATGAGTCTGAAATCTACAATCCCATCAATGAAAAGGCCCAAACGCCCAATAACCTGCAAAAAAATATTGAAACACAAAAGTGTAAAACCTGGGACCCGAACCCAGGATCTAGAAGAGGAGTTCCTTAACTGAATCCTGTGATTTAAGCATTTAACCTTTCATGTAATATGTTAGATTAGTTCTAAATAACAGTATGAACATCAATATATGCTTCAAATTCAATTAAATTACATGGATTAAGAGATTCGGATGAGAGAAGTTTACCCAACCAGAGTGATTTTGTCCGTGCGTTATAGGATGCTTCAGACGTGGATAGTTATTGATATGTACTTCTAAGAGTCTCAGGAAGACAAATATGTGACTGGTTTGGATCGAGGATGGCTAGAAATACAGCTACGAATTTTGACAACTTTGGAACTTTTGAGAATTTTGTAGAGCTTTGTGAAGAGATTTTGGAGAGATTTTGAAGAGTAATTCCGTGTTATTTCTTGCTTGCAATGTTATGTATTTATAGAGTTAGGAGAAGAGCAAGTATGGCAAGAAACAAAGCTTTCAAGACCATGAGACAAAAATCCAACATATTGAAAGTTTTCCATATTTGGATGATTCTTGTCATTCTTGATGCTGCATGAACCTGGACAATTTTTTGTTAATCTTTGCACGAAATATTGGGCTCCATGATGGGTCAATCCAAGCCCAAATGCATTAGCCCATTATTTCTTATATTTTTATTTAATTTATTTGATTTAATTCATATTTAAATGAATAAAAATTCAAATAAATAGAAATAAAAATCAAAATAGTGCATGGTTAGGTTTAGAGGTCCTTGGGTATGTCATTAACATGTTTAAACCCTAACAGTTAGGTCCATTAACCTAAAAATTCAATTTTGCTCAAAGTTGACTTCATGCATTTTCCACAAATTTGCCCAACTTGCGCAAACCATAACTTGCTCAATTTTCATCTTTTGAAGATGGTCTTTTACTTTTTGGAAATCCAAAGATGTCCTCTACAATCTATATGTTGATAATTTTTGCTTTTGGAGATATTATCTTGATGTAAGTTGTCTTGACAAAAAGTGTCTTTTGTTGACTTTTTGAAAATGACTTGTAATGTATGAGCTCATATCTTCCAAATGATGCATTTTATGAACTTTCTCATAAAAACAAAGTTGTATAGGATTGTATTCTGTTCATAATGAGCTTTGGTTGGGGCAAAATGGATGAAGCATGTGAAAGTTATGCCTGGTCAAAGTTCAATTGACTTTTCCTAGGAAATCCTAATTTAGCAAATATTGAATTTTGATGATCTGAGGACTTTCCTTGAGAAATCATGATAAACCATTTATAAAATGATGAATATCACTTCAAAATGTTGATTTTTACCAAAAATCTTGATGTTTGACTGTATATTGACCACGGTTGACTTTTGACCTAATAAAGTTGATTTTCAATCATCTGAGCAATTGACTGAGCAAACTTGTAATGCAAGGCTTGAAAATTAGCATGAGCATTCTTTGGGACATATTAGGAAATATGGAAATCACTTTAGGTCTTTGAAACCCAAACTTCTTTGTGAAAAATGAAACCCTAGTTGGAAATCCATTGCTTAGGAGGAGAATTTGTCTGGTCAATTCTTGGTCAACCTTGAGCAATTGAGGATCTCTATGAGCATGTATTGAAAAATGAGAGGGAAATTTTGGGGTACAACAATAGTTTAATTCAAGATTGGATCTAGCATGAAAGAGATTCAGATTTGAAATTCTACCTTGATGTATGGAAAATAAATCCACTTGATGCCTCTGTTTTGAAGTAAGAAACCCGATGCAACTTCTTCTTCACACTTCAAGGTAGCAAAATGATCTAGAGAAGCCGATCTTGAGCAAGAAAACTTTAAGGAAAATGAATGAAAATTTTGAGTTTGCAGAGAGAGAAACATTTCATGAGGGAGGGAGGAAATGCTCTTCAAATTTCTGCTTGCCTTCTATATGCTGAATGTTGCTTCTTTTTATAGAGTAAGGGGAAGAGAGTGAGGGTAAAAGAGGTAAGAAAATGTGATAAGTAAGTGATTCTGCATTTTTTGTTTGATTGATAATGCAAGGTGTGTGTTTTGAGTAAGTTTATAAAGCATGTGCACGTGAGTTGGCAAGTTATTGCTTGGCTGGTGTAAATCCATGCATTTCCATGTAGCTTTGGCAAAAATCATGATCACGTCTTTAGATCCTTATATCTCTCTCCATAGTGCATGAATCATAACAAAGTTTGAATAAAAAATAGAGAGGGCATTACATACTCCAACTTTAATGTTCAAAATTTTTCAAAAGAAAGCTTGAATCAATGAATTAATTGGATATGAATGCATGCTTATGAATTGTTTGATGAAATGACAAGCCTGAATGGGCACTCCATGCGCACGACATGCCTTGTGCTGTGCAAAAATTCAGCTTGCATGGTACCTTCTCCCCATGATTATATCTCAAAATGTATGGGTTATTTTGAGAAACTTCCTGAAGCAAAGTTGTTCCTCACATTTAGGGCTTGATCTTTGATGTTGAACATTTTTCCAAATAATGAAAATTTCAAATAGAAAAGTGATGATTAATGTGTGTTCATGAACTGTATGATGAAATGTAAAGCCTGGCGCGTGGGTGACATGCCTTGTGCTGGGCAAGATGACAACTTGAAGCTTCAAATCCTAAGCATCATATCTCTTTCTACACTTGACCATTTGAGATAATTCTTGAACCAAAAATGAAGATCAAACTTCATAATCCAACTTTGATGTTTCCAACTTTTTTATTTGAGCTCAAATGGGCATTCAAAATTAAACATGAAGAAGTCATATTTTTGTGCATATTTGGGAAATTTCACTAAGTGTCCAAAAACTTCCAAGCTCCATAACTTTTTCTCCTTTCAATTTTTGGGATTGAGGCCTCTAATACAAAGTTGAATAATTTTGTATCCTCTTTCCAAGCATGTAAAGTTTGTACATCTTCAATAAAAATTGAGAAAGTTATGACCAATCAAAGTTCAGCACTATGAACACTTAGAAAATTTTCAAAATTTCAAATAACTTCATTGTCAAGTTATCTCTAATTCACACTTCAAACTTGATTTTATGCCACCATTGACCATGAAATGTGAAAATAGGGACATTGAATTGATAGTTGACCAAAAGTCCCCTTGGTCCACAATTGACATTGGTTGATTTTTGACAAAATGACCAATTTACCCCCTTTTGTCAATTGAGCCATTTCAAACCCAAATTGATGATCAAATTTCCAATCATAGATGCTCATGAACATATAGTGAAACGTTGAATCAAGTATTACCCAAAAAGTCAGAGATAACCCTAGTTTTGATCCTTTGTGCTAGGAGATGGTAAGATACATGCAATTGTGTCATTACCTACAAGATGACATTCAAAGAGACATATAAACATATTTTGATGTTAGTCAAAAGGATATATGTACAAGATACACAATTCAAGGTGATTGGTGGTCCCTCATGGACAAACCTAAAGATAGGATGAAGTAGGAAAAGTACCCAAAACCCTAATGTGTGATCTTGTTGCATTGTGATGGTATGAGATGATAAAGGAATCTTTGGGGCATAATTTGGGGTACAACAAAACCTAGAAAATAAAATCAAGTAGCGGATTCACTAAGCCAAAAATATACGGAAGATGAATCCCTCATATTCAACATGTCTACTCCAATACCATTGACTTTGACACAGCTAAAGAGTTACTTCAACAAGGTAAAAGAAGGTCAAGACTTGATGGCAAAATTTAACTTTGATCCAACCATGCAGCAATTTTTTCCAAGCCAAGATAACATTATGTACTATAAAGAAAATTTTTACATACCTCTAATTCATGAACTTCGTGAAACCATACTCAAAGAGTACCATTAAACACCTCTTGGGGGTCACTCGGGTACACAACCTACTTTTGCTCGTGTTTAGCTTCTTTCCTTTGGCCTGTATTTATAGACACGTCAAAGTCTTTGTGCAAAGTTGTACCTCCTACAAGCACAGCAAGTACCTACCTACAAAAACAAGGATTACTCCAACCTCTTGAAATAGTGAAACAGGTATGGGAAGATATTTCAGTGGACTTCATTACCCATTTACCCGTGTCTTACAGAAACACTGTCATACGATTGTTTATGATCGTTTAACTAAGGTTTTCCACTTCATCACTCTATCGACAAAGTTCAATGCTCCTACTTTGGCCATGAGGTTTTCAGTTCATATTTTTTGCCTGCATGGAATACCAAAATCTCTTATGTTAGATCGAGGTCGTGTTTTCCTAAGCTCTTTTTGGAAAGAAATTTTCCGCTTGCAAGGCACTACCTTGAAGTACATCACTGCATACCACTCGGAAATGGATGGCCAAATGAAGGTGGTCAATAGGAGTTTAGAAACTTACCTTCAGTGTTTTACTAGTGATACGTCGTGCCTATGGTACAAATACTTGCACTTAGAGGAATTTCGGTATAACTCCACTCATCATTCTGCCATAAACTTGAGTCCTTTTGAGGCCCTTTATGGTTGTCTACCCCCAGTGCTATAGTACTACATTAAAGGGTACAGTTCCACTACCTCTCTTGATTCTACATTGCAAAAATACATGAAATATTGAACACTTTGAAATATAATTTAATCGGAAGCAGGAAAAAATGGAGATCAATGTTAATAAAAAACAATGGGATTGTACCTTTGTAGTCTGAGACTTTGTATTGCTTCGTCTTCAACATTATCGCCAAACATCTATCAAAAATGAGTTTCACAAAAACTTTCGAAGTGGTATTATGGTCCTTTTGAAGTACTTCTCCATATAGGATCAGTAGCATATGAGCTCAAACTTCCTTCATCATCAAAGATCCATTCGATTTTTCATGTCTTACAATTGAGATCTTTATGTGGTACTCCACAACAATCTCACATTATTCACAACCCTGGACATATTAAAGAAATATTTATTATGGAAGAAAAAGGATATATTAGTTTTGAATGGGTCAAGATAGATTTCAAAAAATACTTCTCTGGAATAAAAAAGAGAGACAAAAAAATTTGATGAAGAAGAAAAGCGGGAAGCAAACTTAACAAGAGCCTCTTTAAGTAGTTCTATGATAGATACACCTCAAGATACTAATACTTCTATTTTGTATCTTGCAAACGGTAACATATCCAAATGGGCCCCACCACATGCCAAAATCTCCCCACACACGCAAAAGTCATCTATTATACCTTTTAGTAAAGTCACTTTTAATCCCCCTTACTAGAAATGGACAACGGGCCGGGTTGGGAGGTTTCGGGCCCAAAAGCCACACCCAACCCAACCCGCGGTTTAGATATATAAGCCATTTTCACGTATTTTCGCAATTGGTTTGGACGGGTTGGGTTTGCATGGGCCGCGGGTTAATACACACAGTTTAACCGGGTTATTTGGCTCATTTTTTTATTGAGCCCAATAACACTCATTGAGCTACAAAGTAATTCTAACTTAAATTCAAATTACTAAGTACTGAATTCCAGCATAAATTTAATTGTCTATCAATGACCTATCATCCAATTGTCTATAAATGGCCTTTAACATAAATTGAACATGATTCCATCATTAATACAACATAAATCCAGCATAACATAAGTCCAACTTACAACAAATTACTAAAACTAAAATAAAAACAATGTTATAAACTACTATCAATGGTAATGCCCTTCTGCATTTATCATGAAATGGGATCAATTTCTTTAGAAATGGGACTGCACCAAATGTCATTCATGGCTAGAATCTACAAACATGTGTAAACACTTGATCAAAACCAACTATGTTAATCTATATATTATTATGAAAGTTGTTTATTTAGTAAAATACCAGTAAACTAAACTAGGGATTCAATAAGGAGAAACTCACAGCGCATTAACTAAACAGGATGGTAAACTTTGGTATGGAATAATATACTTTTATATTTTTGTTTTCAAAATAATGATGCAATGCGAATAACTAGATCTTAGTATTGATGAATGATACATGATATGACTATATGAGTGATGCTTGTACTAATTCCTCACACCAAATTTCCTATCCTCTTTTTGACATTTCTAACTAGCTACATGGAATTGTTTAAGCAAATATTTTAATTTCTTTAGAGTATGGAAAGAATATGACAAGTATCTTATGATGACAATATTGAAATAGATCGAGCAAACCATAAGGGACCATACCCCATACAGATTTACCTTTAATTAACAAGGGGTCACGGTTTAATATCACAAGTTGTGTTAGTGACCCTTTGGAATTATTATTATTATTATGTGATACTTGAAACTATATAATATATGCATGGTTGCTTCAAATTCCACACAATCTAAAATCTACATATATAAAGGACACTAGTACGAATTATTGCAAACACAACAAGGACCAAATTCAACACAACACAATAGTATGTATATGTTATAGTGTCTTTTTATAGTAAAGCTTCCAAAGTAACAGGGACCAAATCTCAATCTTTATTAAACTACATGCATTTTATAGCTCAACAAATGTATAACAATAACACCCATACAATTATCTATACCACGCATAAATTTATTCAAGAAGCCAATACATACCAACAATATTAGTACAAACCAAGTCATTCATCCCAACAAGCTAAATTATTCAGTTTCAACGTACATCAGTTCAGTTTCATTATAAACCTGTAAATACCAATTTAAACATAACAATTAGCAACATCTTCTAGATCAATAGTTTAAACATATATTAGTTTCAATTTTAACATTCCAATACCACCCATAAAGCTAAACATAACATGATACTAACATCTTATACTAAGACATTTTCGCACTTAGCACATAACACAAGGATAATTAAGTCTAAGCATAGCACCATTACAGTTTCAGTTAATGCACTTGCTTTTACCTTCCATTCCACTTTGACTTTGATCTATTCCACTGTTGAAATCCTTGTCAAGAACATGTAGCAACAATAATACATTACGAGTTAGAAAAATGAGAGAGTAACATAACCTAGAGAGTGAGAGAAATAACAATAATAAACAAAAAATGCAAATCCTAATCACATGTAGAGTGAGATAACTGATTCAAAGTCCTTTAATCATTTGTAAACAAAACCAATCATCACAAGCCCTAAAATAAAAATAATAGATTCATAACCCCTAATTAAAAACCCTTAAATAAAAAACCCTAAATAGAAAACCTGAGTGAGAGATAGAATGATGGAATCCATTGATTTCAGAGTGAAAGAACTGAAGCCTGGGAGAGTGAGAGAATGTCAACTGGTAACGAGAGAGTGAAGAATGGAAACGAGAGAGTGAAGAGATCCGTGAATGAGAGAGTAAGAGAGTGAGAGAAGTGAGAACGAGAAAGTGAGATAAGTAAGAAGGGGATAATGAATTCAGATCAATGTATTATTACCCTCGTCACTTGACAAAACGTAAGAGTTTTAGTATGGGAGGGAATGGGTACGCGTGGGTTAGATTTTGGTGTCGGGTCCGCCCGTATGAACCCCCTTAAACCTGGTTTTATAACCCGCTTAACCCATTAGGCCGATCCAACCCGCCCAATTACCTTTTTTTCTTTCGAATTTTACCGGGTTGGGTCGGGTGGTTGGTTTATGTCCACCCCTACTTCTTACACTATACATTTCTCATGAGACTCCTTAAAACATGTGAAACAGTTGTCTCACACACCAAAATCGACCCATGGTTTCCCTGGAAAACCACCAGTTTTGGTTCACCCCAAAAAAATCCCTAATTCTGCTGCCCAATGCCAAGAGACTTGTCATTTTCACCCATTAATTTCTACCAAAAAGTCTGCACAAAATATCACCTTTCAACAACTCTCTGCAATATGTCCCACGTGTAGCCCCCACCAATCCATAAGAAATATCCTCCAACCCATTATCTACTACTACGTCGCCCAACCTTATCCTTACAAAAAATTCAATTTTCAAACCTTCCTCCCAGATTTCCCAAACCATGTGCCATGATTTTCACCTTCCCACTTCTCCCCTCCAACATACAACCGGTAATACCTATCCCACACAACCTGCATCATGTGGCATCATCCCTACACCATTTATCAATATTCCCAAATCGATTCAACCCTTCCTTAAGGGGCCTTGCAACCCCACTGGGTCCCCCACCCCATGGAGCTTATCTCGCACCAAAATTTTGAGGACCAGAATTTTATTGGGCCTGATAGTAATGTTAACAAGCAAGTTATATTGGAACAAGATTTGTTTCTGCAATATTATCTCTTAGTTTTGATGATAATAAATGAGTTTGTTTGTGTTGTACCCAAAAATTTGCCCTCCCATTTCTCATTGATTTCTCATCATCAAGCCCTTGAAGATCAAGATCCAGTTAGGGTTTCATCTGCTCAAGACTTCTCCTTGCACTGTTGACCCAAATTAGGGTTTGTGTTTGCACAAAGATGTTTTGACCTAAAATGCCTAATATGACTTTCTTGCTTCATATTGGACTCCCAAGTTTATCCATATCAAGTTTCAAGTCTTGATTCCAAGTTTTGCCCAGTCAATTGGACAGTTGACCTAGAAATCAGCTGTATTGGGGAAAAAGTCAACTGTGACCAATTGACAGTCAAATCTCATGAAAATTTACCCACATCAACATTATGAACTCATATGAACCATTTGATCAAGTTTGGATCACAATTCCACAAGAAATTTGATCAGATCACCAAAAGGGCAAAATGGTCATTTTTAGGGTTTTGACTGCACAAAGGCAATTTTTTACTGTTTGACCCAACCAATGGCAAACCAAGCTCACATATGGACTCAAGGACCCCATTTAATTATCTTGACATGCTCAACAAGTTCAAAAGATCCCAAATGCACAAGATTGACAGTTGAATTTCCCAGTCAATTGATCAATTTTGACTGTATACTGAAAAGTTAAACTTTGACTTTTTGGTCAAAATCAAGAGTCAAGATTCATTTTTCACCAAAACATGCCAAATCATGAAACTTGTTCTCCAAGAAATCAAAAATTGCAAATTAGGGTTTGAAATGAGAATTTTTCATAACTTAGAATTTTTCTAAGTTATGAAAAACCCTAATTTTTTCCCAACTTTGCCCCACTTTCTCACCAAGATTAATTTGGATTCAAGAAAAAGTCAAAACATGAAAGTTGTAGCTTGTTGCATAATCTACAACTTTGATTCACAAAGTTTTCCCAAAAGAGGCTTGTATCTCAAGTTACAATTTTTGGAATAAGGGTACTAAACCATTCTTAACTTAGTGAAATTTTAACCTATTTTGGCAAGGTTTTCTATCTAACTTCAAGGCCATTTTCCATACACTTCCACTTGGAATTTCAATTTGCATTTCAAAGATGGATTGTAGTACACATTCCAAGCTTTCCAAAATGTCCAAGAACTCATCAAACAACCTCATAACTTGAGAGATTCGAATTTTGCAATATGGCAAAAACTCACTTTTGAATTGGTCATGTACATGTTCATAACTTATGCCATTTTCAAGTCAGCTTGGTTTGTGCTACATTACAGGCCTCTAAACCATCCAACACTTAATAATTTAATGCATGTTCATTGTGCTAAAGCTTTGTTTCATGATTTTATGCATTACATGTTGAATTAGGCCATAAATGGAAAAAGTGAAATGGCCATTTTTGCAAAAGCAAGCTTTATGTCATAATGCAAATCCAAGAGGTACAGATCAAATCCAATTGGCACAAGATTATGAGCAAAACACTCTGATCAAGACAAGGTTAGCAGCATGTTTAGAGGGCCTCTACTTGCCTAGAACATCAACTTGGCTTTGCTTGCTTAAGTGTGAAGAAAAGTGGCATAACAAAAAACAAATATCATCTCAGCATTAGAACACTTAAGCAATTATTTTGTACACCTTCTAATCATCCTAACTAATCTAGCACACGACTCCAATACCTCCAATACCTCCACAAACTCAGAACCACCATCAAACTGCTCAAACAGAGTTCTCACTGCAGTTTGAGTGCCAACTCTCATCCCTTGCATGATTTCTTGCCCAAAGCTCATCAAACACATTCCCTAGCATCTATGCAAGCTAACCAAAACCTAAAACACGACCTGTAATTCCTCTAACCAGTTCCACCATTTTCATTTTCTTGTTTTACAGTTGGAGGTCCATAGCTCGATTCAAGGTGTCTCAAAGCAAAGTAAGCATTGGAATAGCATCACCACACTTCAGGCAAGCTGTACAGATCATCATCTTGCTCTGAAAGCTCCCCCATTGCCAGATAGAACTTCAACTGAACAGGTATTTTCTTGAACTTCTAACTCTTAGTCTAGGCATCATTAGCTCTAAGTTTGTGAATAAGAAATGTTCTACTCATGCCCCTGAACCTGTACATGCTTAACATTTCTGAGAGTTAGGATGAGTTTTTTATATATTTAGAATCGTGATTCAATGCTTAACATTTCTTATGTTGGAAGTTTGTGCAAAAGATCAAGGAATCAGGATGTTTGAATGGAGGTTCAGGCGCGCGTTTTTTTGAACATTTTTTGTTCAGAGGTTGAAGAAGAAGCTTCATGGGCTGGGCTTGCTTCTGAATTTCTTTTCACACCATATTTCTGATTTCACACCCCCTGAGCCCAATTTGTGTGTTTTATTGATTTTTTGATTTTTCTTTTTTCATTTTGGTTTATTTATTTTTTCTAATGATATTAAAAACATAAAAAACATTTTTTACACCATTTTTCTATTTTTTAGGCATTTATTTGTTTATAGGAATCATTTGTGTATAAAATACATATATATACTATTATTTAGAAAAAAACTAGAAAAATAGTGCAAATATACTTCATTTCTGATTTTTGTTTCATTTTTCTTTTGAAAATATTTTATACAAAATATATTTTTTTTTTATAAATATTAAATATTATTATTTTTGTATATATAATATTTATTTAGTAAATAATAAGGATATTTATATATATTAATATACTTAGGGCAAAAATACCTAATTACATACATTTTTTATTTTATTAATATTTAACATAAAAAAAATACTTTTTATAAATATACTTCATTTTATTTTATTTTTGTACATAATAAACAAATACTTGTATAAATTAAATAATATATATATTACTTAATAAAAATTAGGGTTTTACCCTTAAAATACAAAAACTCCAAAAATAATACCTTTTTTTTATTTTATTTATTTGACATAAATAATACTTTTTTTTCATACATATAAAAACCCTTTTTGCATTTTGCATCTTTATTTTATTTTCCATTTAATTTATGCAATCAATTATTTTGTAAATATTCCAAAATTGATGTAATAGCTAGGTTTAAATTTCTTGTCTAAATATCCCCCCATTTGAACATTTGTACCCCCCTTCCCATATTGTGTTGTAATAGTGTAGGAATTTTACTTTTCGCACTTTAAACGCTTTCTAAATATACCATGCTAGAATTAGGGTTTGTATGCAAATAAAAAGAACAAAATAGTTTGACCTAATTTCAAGATAATCAAGCATGAAATATGGACAACACATATCACACTTGCACCCCTAGGGTATTCCACTTTGTTGCCTTCAAATAAATGGGCCATATTGCATGTTAGGTTTCTTTGGGTAAAACAAACAATCAAATGATCATAGTCCCTCGATGACGCTTTCGAAAAGTTGCCTAAAATGATCAAGTCCCTTTCAAAGAGAAATTGCCCAAAGATGCTTAGCACTATTGCAATTATGGTCTAAACGATGACCCACGCCCGTCCCTTTCACCTCCTAATACAAGATTGTCCACCAAATACAATGGTGGAACAAAATTGTCAAAAGGGTTAAAACATAACAAAAATCTTTGAGAACTTTAGGGTAGATAGCTCTTAGGTACTTGTCAACTTACAAAACAAAACACTTGCCTATTTTCAAACCACACTTCACAAACACTTTCAAAACGAACTTTCAAAAAACCTTGGAACATCTTTTCAAAAGACAAAACACCTTTTGTAAAACATTCGAGTAAAGAATTATTACAAGGGTAGCTTATACAAGGCATCTTTTTCAAAGCATTTCCAAAACCACACACCAAGCACCATTTCAAACAATTGAAAACCAAGGCAAGTTGATCTAAGCAAGTACCTAAGAGCCCATGGATAACCATGGATAGAAAGGGTGCTAATACCTTCCCTTCCTATAATCTACTCCCCGAACCCAAGAAAAATCTTAAAGGTTTTTGCTGTGCTTTTTAAACCTTTCCTTAGGATAAAATAAAAAGTCGGTGGCGACTCTTGCTCAACCGAAACATTTGCGAAAACAAACGCGAAACCATAGTCAGTTCTCCCACCGTATCACAGAACTGGCGACTCTGCTGGGGAGAATTTTAAAAGTGGAGTAACCTTAGGGCTTAGATCACCCTCTTGCATAACTATTTGTTTGAATTGTTTGCTTTATATCTTGGCTCTATTGTTTGGGTTTGCAATCCTACACCCGGATTTTGGGAAACATTCATAGATAGCAACACGTTGTGGAAACTGTGCGGGGTATACCGACATGGTCGAAGCAATAGCTATATTAGTGCGACATATTTGTGAGTACCGGTAACCCTTGAGTTCAATCAAGGAGAGTACGGGGCCGCTGAGTGATGTCACTAAGCACTAATGACCTAGAACCATACTTGACCATCTTGGCCTTTTATTAGGGGTAGTGAGATGACCGGCTTTGGTGCAGTCCGAAGTTGGTAGATACTCGATACTACACTCATTGAGGGTTGTTTTCTTGGAATATTTTGGTCGCTAGTTAAGTAGCTAAACCAAAACAATGAACAATGAAAACAATCCCGTGATATTGAGCTCCTTAGAACCCGGTTACTATTTATAGGACAGGTTTTTAAGCCGACTACACTCAAGAGGGTACTTATCTATGAAACCCCGTGCCAGCCTGAAACTAGGGTTTGGTGTGATTTGGTTGTACATATGTTTTGTGCATACATCATAAACATCATAAAACATCATATGCATTCACTAACCATTTCAAGGGTTTGGAGCTTCATCTTTGTTCTTGTTTTGTAGGTCATGGAAATTCCTCGCAGAAACACCATTCAAGTCAACCTTGTGAGAATTTCTCCTCAACTCAAAGAGCTCACCTCAAGAATTCCGGAAAGCTCATCCTTCAGTGAAAGACACGGTAAACTGCTCAGTCTAGTCAACACCAACATTGAGGAAGACATGATGAAAGTGCTATTTCAGTTCTTTGACCCTCTTCACCACTGTTTCACTTTCCCCGATTACCAGTTGGTGCCCACTTTGGATGAGTTTTCTCAACTCCTAAGAATCCCTATCCTTAATCAACTACCCTTCAACGGTACGGAAAAGGAACCAAAGCCGGAAGATGTTGCTCGAGCACTACATCTACAACCATCTGACATCAAGGGGCATTGGGAAACCAGAAGCGGCGTCAAAGGATTCTTAGCAAAATTCTTGTTCGAGAAGGCGCAAGAATGTTGGAACTCATTGGACCTACAAGCCTTTGAAGAGATTGTGGCACTCCTTATCTATGGGTTGGTCTTGTTCCCAAATTCTGACCAATTGGTAGATGTCAACGCCGTCAAAATCTTCTTGTCCAGAAATCCAATACCAACATTGCTTGGGGACATTCTTCACTCATTTTACACACGAACAATGAGAAAGAGGGGTGTTCTCATGTGTTGTACTCCTCTCCTTGCAAGGTGGTTTATTTCGCACCTTCCACAATCTGTCTTGAAGAATGACCAAGGCTCAAGGTGGTCCCAACGGTTGATGGCTCTTACTCACTCTGATGTACATTGGTGTTCTCAGTCCAGAGAAAATGTCATCATCATCGATCGTTGCGGAGAGTTTCCTAATGTTCCTTTACTTGGAATTAGGGGAGGTATCACCTACAACCCTTTCCTAGCTTTGAGGCAATTTGGATATGCCCGGAGGGATGGCCCTCATGACATGTTGATTCCGGACCTAGTTTTTGACTTCGACAATGATGCGCAAGGACTTCGCCAAAGATTCATCAGAGCTTGGGGAAGACCCAACAAGGTTGATAGCAAGACTCTGGGACACAAGAACTCCATCCCTCTTGAGCCTTATCTCAAGTGGGTACGAGCCCGAGCCCAAAGTCTGATGATGCCTTACCCTCATGTTCTCCCTGTGATTAAAGAGCCCGTCAAGGAAGGAGAGGTTCCCTACACCATCCTACATCCAGACATGCCTACATCGTGGGAGGAAATGCAGAAAAGTTGGATTCAGCTCAAGGAAGAACGGAATACTTTTGAAGCTAGCTTCTACGCCAGTGAGAAGAAGGTTCTAGAGCTTACCCGCCGACTCCATGAGCAAGAGGCCCTCAACACCTACATCGCACCAAAGAGGATGTGCAATGTCTTTTTGCCTTGAGAAGTTATTTTGTAATATTTGGCCCATGAGGCATTTATGTGCTAACAAATTTCTTCTTATTAATATGACGTGCGTTCTTCTTTGTCTGAAACAATTTTGAATGTCCTAAATCCTTGAATGAATTGCATACATAAGCATACCATTCATCATGTGCATAAGCAGGTCTCACTCCAGGTTTCCTTATCTGTTTGCTGTTTATTTCAGTAGGATGGATCTCGAGCAAACAGTCAAAGACCTGCAAGCTCAAAATGCACAGTTCCAGCAACTCCTGATGACCTTGGCTAAGGGTCAGGAGGATATCAAGACTCAATTGGGGAACAAAGACCCAGTGAAAAAGAAGAAAAAGAGACTCGGGGTGGCTACTTTAGGGAGAAGATTTGACGGGGAAGCTCGGAGAGTGCTTGAATTTCTTCCTATCTCTGATGAAGGAACCAGCAAAGGAGGTGGAGTTACGGTACCTTCCGAGTCTGATGCGGAAGAAGAAGAGGTCGAAGAGGATGAAGATTATTCTGATCAGCAATACCCTCCAGCTGATGATAAGTACAAAGGGCTAGAAGACAGATTGGCCGCCATGGAATTACAAAGAGTACCGGGTTTGGATTTTGAAGACTTGGGTTTGGTCGCCGGGATTGTGATTCCCCCAAAATTCAAAGTTCCAGTGTTTGTGAGGTATGATGGGTTGTCCTGTCCCAAAATGCATCTCAGGTCCTACGTGAGAAAGATTCAACCCTATACGGCAGATAAAAACCTTTGGATTCATTTTTTTCAAGACAGCCTTTCTGGAGCTCAGTTGGAGTGGTTTTATCAGCTAGAGGGAACCAGCGTCCGAAATTGGGAAGATTTGGCCACCGCTTTCTACAAACAATACCAGTATAATTCTGACCTTGCTCCTACTCGTACCCAACTTCAGGGTATGTCATTAGGAACAGGCGAAGGATTCAAAGAATATGCACAAAAATGGAGGGATTTGGCTGGCAGGGTGCAGCCTCCTTTAACTGACCGTGAACTTGTTGATATGTTTCTTGGGACCCTATCTGGGCCATTTTTCAATCATCTGATTGGTAACTCTTCCGCGGGGTTTACCGATTTGATCTTAACAGGCGAGAGAATAGAAGCTGGCATCAAGTCAGGAAAGATTCAGAAGGGTGTTGCTGCAAGTGTTGAGAAGAAGTCTTTTAAGAAGGAAACAGCTGTGGTATATTCTCAGAGAAGAGCAGGGAAGGCGGAGCATCGGCCAACTGTGGGGGCCGTAATGATTCAAAACACTCCAAGTGAGCAGCCTCGCTATAACCAGTCCAGACCAAATCAGCAACGAGTGGAACAGCCATAACGACAGTTCACCCGTATTAATATGACTCCAGCGCAAGTGCTTCCCCATATGTTAAAGTTGAATCTTGCCACCATCAAGGAGGCACCAAAGAATGTGAATACGTCCTCTCCGCATTATCATGCTAATGCTAAATGCGCCTACCATTCTGACAGTGTCGGGCACGACACCAATGATTGTTGGGCACTCAAGCATAAGATCCAAGACCTGATAGAGGCGAAGGAGGTGGAGTTTGACGCTCCGGAGAAGCCTAATGTGATATCTGCACCCATGCCGAAGCACGGCCGAAATGTCAATGCCATTGAAGAAGCTTTGTATGTTGCTGATGTCAATGATCTGATAACTCCTTTATTAACCATTAAGTTGAATTTGTTAAGGGTCGGGATCTTCCCGGGATGTAAGGAATACTGCTATTGTTGTTACTCTCTGCCGTTTGATTGTCCGTTACTGAAGAAAGGCATCCAAGGCCTTATGGATAGTCGACAAATTTTGTTTGAAAAAGTTTATGCTGTTCCAGTTCATACTGAAGATGTCTCAATCATAACCATTCACGCCAATCTTTCCAAGGCCGTCAAAAATCCTGTTAAGATTACACCGGCTACGAAATCTGCTCCTTTGAAGATAACAATGTCGGGGCCGGTCCCCTATGTTTCTGAGAAGTCCATACCATGGAACTATGGCGGTGACGTTTACTACCATGGTATCAAACAAATCGAAATAATTGAAGAAAGTTCGGATGATGAAGAAGCCAACATTAGTAACATTGCAGGCACTAGCAAAATCACCAGGAGCGGGAGAATATTTTCTCCAGAGATTGCCCCTCCAAGAGCAATCTTTGGACCCTCATCAGCTGACAAGGTCATCCCTGCACCAATAAAACTTTCTGCTAGAACTCCTTTGATTGAAGACGTTGTTGTTCCTAGTACTGTCTCTCCTACCGTTGCTGACAAAGGTAAGGGAATCCAAGATGAGCTCGTCAGGACGAGGGCTCAACCCTTGGTCATCCCGGAAACCTCCAAGAAGGAAATGGATGAGATTTTGAGGATAATCAAAAGAAGTGATTACGATGTGGTAGAACAATTGGGGCAAACCCCCTCAAAGATATCCATGCTGGCACTACTACTTTGCTCAGAAGCGCACGCTAAAGCCCTTATAAAATTCCTGAAGGCAGCCCATGTGCCCCAGGAAACCTCTGCAGATCAATTTCAGAATTGCGTGGCTAGCCTTACTGCGGACAATGGATTAGGGTTTTCCGATGCCGACCTAACTCCTAAAGGAAGAAATCACAATGATGCTTTGCACATTTCAGTCGAGTGTCGAGGAACTAATCTCGCACATGTCTTGGTCGATACTGGTTCATCGTTGAATGTATTGCCTAAGAAGGCCTTGGACCGACTAGATTGTGAAGGGTTGGAATTGAAGCCGAGTGATATTGTTTTCAGAGCTTTCGATGGTTCGAAGAGAATGGTCTATGGAGAGGTTGAAATTCCCATCAAGATAGGCACTGAGGTGTTTAAGTCTACTTTCTATGTGATGGACATCCGTCCGTCATACTCTTGCTTACTGGGTAGGCCTTGGATACACCATGCTGGGGCAGTCACCTCCTCCTTACATCAGATGTTGAAGTATCCTGTTAAGGGAAAGATCATTACTGTCCATGGTGAGGAGGAGTATATGATTAGCCACTTGAACTCTTTCCGATATGTGGAGGTTGAAGGGGAATTCATTGAGACGCCTTTTCAGCATTTCGAAGAAGTCCTTCCTGAGTTAACAGTAGCAAAGTTGGCAGCTGAGACACCGAGGCAGATGGCCAGGATGGCATCTCTGGAGGACGCAAGGGCCGCAATAAAGGAAGGGAAGAATTCAGCATGGGGGAAGTTTCCTGATATCCCACATAAGACAGACAAATTTGGATTAGGGTTCACAGCCGCTGGCCAGAAAGCTATGCGCCGTTCGAAGATTGAAAAAGTGCCAGTCAAAATTTCTCCCTACGGAATCAACGCCTTGGAGGATGAAGACAAGGAGAGCAACATCGAAGAGTGGATTTACCCAACTGTCAAAGGAGGATTGAGCAACTGGGAGGCAAAAGACTTTTTCCCCATCACTTTTATTCATCAGTAATTTATCTGTTAAACATTTCCTATTTGGTCTGTAATATTTATTTTCAAACAATCCGTACACTATCTTTTCACCTCATGCCTTGCCCGGGGCATGTAGGTCCACTTGTAAGGGTTTTGATTATTTTTCATATCCATATGCCATGTTTAATGATTCATTGGACGTTTTTCATTTGATAAACTGTTTATGTTCATTTTCTTTCCTTTTGCATTTTTGTTTAAGGATGGTTATCCCTTACACACACCCACACTCACCAATGCAGGTACCCATCCACTCCGGATTCCATGGGTGACTATTATGTTGTATCTTTCAATAACTCTGAAGATCTGGTCAATCAAGCCGAGTATGAAGATGACTAAGGTTGTGAAGTACCGGGGGAACTAGCCAGACTTCTACAGCAAGAGGAAAGAGCCATCTTACCTCATGAAGAGTCATTGGAAACTGTCAACTTGGGAACCGAGGAAGACCGGAAGGAGGTGCAAGTGGGTGCCAATCTGGAACCAAGAGTCAAGGAGCGCCTGGTACAGTTGTTGAATGAGTATGTTGAAATCTTCGCTTGGTCTTATGAAGACATGTCGGGTTTAGACACAGACATCGTGGTTCACCGTCTCCCCACAAGAGAAGACTGTCCACCGATCAAGCAGAAAGTTCGCCGAATGAGGCCTGACATGTCTGAAAAGATCAAAGCAGAAGTAATGAAGCAATTCGACGCTGGCTTTCTGGCTGTTACGTCCTATCCTCAATGGGTCGCTAACATCGTGCCAGTACCTAAGAAAGATGGCAAAGTCAGGATGTGTGTGGACTACCGGGATTTGAATAGGGCCAGCCCCAAAGATAATTTTCCACTCCCACACATTGACATTCTGATCGACAACACAGCTCAGCACAAAGTGTTTTCCTTCATGGATGGATTCTCGGGCTACAATCAAATCAAAATGTCCCCCGAGGACATGGAGAAAACTACTTTTGTCACACAATGGGGCACTTTCTGTTACAAGGTGATGTCGTTCGGGCTGAAGAACGCAGGGGCAACTTATCAACGCGCCATGGTAGCTTTATTTCATGATATGATACATCATGAGATTGAAGTTTACGTAGAAGATATGATAGCTCAGTCACAAACAGAGGAAGAGCACCTTGAACATCTAGAAAAGTTGTTTGCCAGGTTGAAAGAATACAAGCTCAGGCTGAATCCAAGTAAATGCACTTTTGGAGTTAGGTCTGGTAAACTCCTGGGATTCATTGTAAGCAACAAAGGCATTGAAGTCGATCCCGCAAAAGTAAAAGCAATACAAGAGATACCTGCTTCCCGTACTGAAAAGGAGGTTAGAGGATTCTTGGGGCGCTTGAACTATATTGCCAGATTCATCTCCCATCTGACTTCTACCTGTGAGCCAATTTTCAAACTCTTGAAGAAAGATCAGGTAGTCGAATGGAACGACGATTGTCAAGCTGCTTTTGATAGAATCAAGGAATATTTGCTAGAACCTCCTATTCTGATGCCACCCGTCGAAGGAAGACCATTGATCATGTATCTGACCGTCTTGGATAACTCAATGGGGTGTGTTTTGGGCCAGCATGACGAGTCTGGTCGAAAAGAGCATGCTATTTATTACCTTAGCAAAAAGTTTACCGACTGTGAGACTCGCTACTCACTGCTCGAGAAAACTTGATGCGCTTTGGTATGGGCTGCTCGCCGACTAAGGCAGTATATGTTGACTCATACCACCTTGTTGATTTCCAAAATGGATCCTATCAAATATATCTTCGAAAAGCCCGCCTTATCTGGAAGGATAGCTAGATGGCAAATGATCCTGACTGAGTATGACATCCAGTACACCACCCAAAAAGCTATAAAAGGGAGTGTACTAGCTGACCATCTGGCTCATCAAGCTATCGAAGATTATCAACCCATGAGATTTGACTTCTCGGACGAGGACATCATGAATTTGGACAACATTGAAAGTAACGGACCGTATGACGGACCCGAAAAGGGATCCCGATGGACCCTGTACTTTGATGGTGCTTCAAATGCACTTGGAAATGGTATTGGTGCAGTACTCATTTCTCCGGAAGGTTGTCACACACCTTTCACGACCCGACTTTGCTTCAGCTGCACAAACAACATGGCTGAGTATGAAGCTTGCATCTTTGGACTCAAGGCTGCTATGGACTTGGGGATCAAATCTTTGATCGTATTTGGGGACTCGGCTTTGGTTATCAGTCAAATCAAAGGAGATTGGGATACCAAGCATCCTAATCTTATCCCATACAAAGAACATGTCTTGACGTTGTTGCCTCATTTCGAGCAAATTACCTTCGAGCATTTCCCGTGAGAATAGAATCAGCTAGCAGATGCTCTAGCCACAATGTCCTCCATGTTTAAACTCAACTGGGATAACGAGGCTCCCCAAATCACCATCGAGCGAATGGATGAACCTGCGCATTGTCACGAGATTAATACCGAAGAAGTAGTGGAACAACCTTGGTTCCATGAAATCAAAAGGTATCTCGAGACTAGAGATTATCCCGAAGGAGCTTCCGTAAATGACAAGAAGTTCTTAAGGAAATTCGCTGCTAAATTCTTCCTGAGCAACGGCATCCTTTACAAACGAAGCCATGATTGTGTATTACTCCGATGCGTAGACAAAGCTGAAGCAGAGTTGATCATGACTGATATACACAGCGGCACATTTGGCACTCACTTTAGCGGGCATACAATGGCTAAGAAGATCCTAAGGGCAGGCTAATACTAGTCTACCATGGAAGCTGACTGCCATCAACATTCCCGTACTTGCCACAAATGCCAAGTTTATGCTGATAAAGTTCATATCCCTCCGGTTCCCCTCAACGTTCTGACTGCTCTGTGGCCCTTTGCAATGTGGGGCATTGATATGATTGGAGAGATCAAGCCCACGGCTTCCAACGGACATCGCTTTATCCTGGTTGCCATTGACTATTTCACCAAATGGGTCGAAGCAGCTTCCTTCGCCTCTGTTACTAAAAATATGGTTGCCCGCTTTATCAAGCAAAATCTCATATGTCGGTATGGTGTTCCGGACAGGATCATCACAGACAACGGTACAAATCTGAATAACACGATGATCACCGCATTGTGCGAACAGTTCAAGATTTATCATCATAATTCATCTCCCTATCGGCCGAAGATGAACGGTGTTGTTGAAGCTGCGAACAAAAACATTAAGAAGATCATTCAGAAAATGACGGTCACTTACAAAGACTGGCATGAGATGTTACCGTTTGCTCTGCATGGATACCGCACGACGACACGTACTTCAACTAGGGCAACCCCATTTTCTTTGGTTTATGGCATGGAAGCTGTTTTGCCTATGGAAGTCCAGATTCCTTCTCTAAGGATTATGAAGGATGCAGGTTTGAATGAAGATGATTGGATGCATACCCGACTTGATCAACTCAATCTGATCGACGAGAAGTGACTCGCTGCTATATGCCATGGTCAGGCGTATCAAAAGAGAATGATCAAGGCCTTCAATAAGAAAGTCAGACGTCAGGTGTATCAAGTCGGAGATCTCGTAATCAAGCGGATTATCTTGCCGCAAAGTGATCCCAGGGGCAAATGGACTCCTACATATGAAGGACCATTTGTGATCAAGAGCATATTTTCTGGTGGTGCAATGATTCTGACCACCATGGACGGCGACGACTTGCCACACCCTGCGAACGCAGACATAGTCAAAAGATACTACGCATAAAATAACCCGACAAATCGAAAACCCGAAAGGGCGGCTTGGGCAAAAATGGGCATCCCGGTGGACCGAAAACCCGAAAGGGCGGTTCAGGCAAAAGTTAGGGATAAAAACAAAAAAAATTATACACCCGGCAAGTCGAAAACCCGAAAGGGCGGCTTGGGCAAAAAGGGGTTTCCCGGTGGATCGAAAACCCGAAAGGGAGATTCAGGCAAAAGTTAGGGAATTAAAGCGTATGACTATGTCTCGTCGGATCACTTCAAAGACAATCTCTTCATCAACCAGTTCCAGGCTTCTGATCAATCCAGTCATCGGCGAACAAAGCATTGAATGGACAGATATTCAGAGTTGTGAAAGCTATAGCGGAATGGAATCCCATGGAATTATTTCACATAGCCATCTTTATTTTGTATAAATCTTTCAATGTTTACGACAAAATCCTCTTACTAGGATGGTTGTCTCCTTTGTACAAATATACTCATAAAAAGTCAATACAAATACTTTTCCCAAAAATTTGTGTCATTTCCTTTTATTTTCTCTTGCACTATTTGTTTTGAGAAACGTCCAATGTTTTGTTAAATAGGCATATGCATTTGAACATAATCATTCCCTTACAAGAAAGAGGATTATTGATAGGTCAAAGGTGCAGTTGGATGTCGTGATACCCTTCAAAGGAAACCCCCGGAGATTTGAAATCCATATCCCCAGCAAACTCTGAAGCTTATCCCCAGTAGATTCTGGAAGCTTACCCTCTGCAGAGTACAGACGTCTCTCCCGAGTTTTATTCAAGTTATTCCTCACAAGGGCTTATAACTGGGTTATCCTCAGCTTATTGCCACGGAAGATCGCGCTCGCCCGATTTATTCCTATCCCCCAGCGGAGTTCATCAAAATTCCCCAGCATTAACTTATCAATACAATCCCCAGAGGAGTTTATCTTTGTTATCCCCAGCCAGAGAATCCTCCAGAACTCAATTCCCCTCAGAATTTAAGTTTCAGTATCCCCAGTGAAGCCAGACTAATGAACCTTCTCCCCACAGAGTTTTAGGAGAGCAAATCTTAAGTTCCCCAGTGAAGTCGCCAGAGATACTTCCCGCCAAACTAAAGATTCCCGGTCTTACCTCTCCAGCATTAGTCTACTAAATTGGTACTCCCCAGTAGAAGTCATCTGGAATTCCCCAGAAGATTGGTATACAACCCAAGCTCCTTTTTCTCCAGCAATGACCAGGAATTTTTCTTCCCGGCAGCAGTCAAGATATTGTCATCTTCAGCCATCTCGGATTCATCTATCCTTTGCAAGACAGCTCTCCAGCTTACATGCGCATTCATTTACATTCATATTACATAACATACATTGCATCATACATCATGACATTGCATATAACTAACTCTCTACCTTTTCAGGTAAGATCAGTCGACAGACAAAATCATTATCTTCCGAGAGTCTTTCCAGGGATAGTTCGGATGTGACCCAGACACGGCAACATTCTAATGCTTATTCCAGATTTATCCAGATGCAGTTTTACACGAGATCATCATCAGGGAACCCTACATCGGTTCTTCCTCCAAATTCAAGATTACTGAAAACAGTTCACGGGTTCTCCAAGTAACGGATGTTAACCTATCGCTTGTTCAGTTTCTTCTCAAGACTTCTGAAAACAGTTTATGGATTCTTCCCAACAACAGATGTTAATCTATCACTTGTTCAGATGCAATCTTTGAAAACAGTTTACGGACGCTTCCCAACAACGGATGCTGCTCTATTGCTTATTCAACTTCAAGATTTCTGAAAACAGTTTATGGATTCTTCCCAACAACGGATGTTAATCTATCACTTGTTCAGACGCAATCTTTGAAAGCAGTTTACGGACGCTTCCCAACAACGGATGTTGCTCTATTGCTTATTCAACTTCAAGATTTCTGAAAATAGTTCATGGATTCTTCTCAACAACGGATGTTAATCTATCGCTTGTTCAGACTCTTCTCAACTTCTGAAAACAGCTTACGGGTTCTCCAAGTAACGGATGTTAACCTATCGCTTGTTCAGTTTCTTCTCAAGACTTCTGAAAACAGTTTATGGATTCTTCCCAACAACGGATGTTAATCTATCAACTTGTTCAGATACAACTTTTGAAAACAGTTTACGGATTCCTCCCAACAACGGATGTCAATCTAGTGCTTATTCAGGCCCCCAGTTCAGAGATGGTCCAAAGCATGGACACCCTCTTGATATTCCCTTCCAGATGGCATCTTTAAGCCCATCCCCGACAAGTGTCCGTCACTCTTCCAGATGGCATCGTTAAGCCCATATCCAAATGGCATCTCTAAGCCCATTCCCGCATCCCTTGCTTGGGCGAGTGCAAATTTAAGGGCACTCTAGTGTCCAATCTCCTTTTACCCTCGAGTCACGAAAGGAAAACTTGCCAATCTAACTCTTCGGATTCAAGAAGATTGAACAGGGTCAACTGTTGTACCCCAAAATTTTCCCTCCCATTTCTCATTGATTTCTCATCATCAAGCCCTTGAAGATCAAGATCCAGTTAGGGTTTCATCTGCTCAAGACTTCTCCTTGCACTGTTGACCCAAATTAGGGTTTGTATTTGCACAAAGATGTTTTGACCTAAAATGCCTAAGATGACTTTCTTGCTTCATATTGGACTCCCAAGTTTATCCATATCAAGTTTCAAGTCTTGATTCCAAGTTTTGCCTAGTCAATTGGACAGTTGACCTAGAAATCAGCTGTATTGGGGAAAAAGTCAACTGTGACCAATTGACAGTCAAATCTCATGAAAATTGACCCACATCAACATTATGAACTCATATGAACCATTTGATCAAGTTTGGATCACAATTCCACAAGAAATTTGATCAGATCACCAAAAGGGCAAAATGGTCATTTTTAGGGTTTTGACTGCACAAAGGCAATTTTTGACTGTTTGACCCAACCAATGGCAAACCAAGCTCACATATGGACTCAAGGACCCCATGGAATTATCTTGACATGCTCAACAAGTTCAAAAGATCCCAAATGCACAAGATTGACAGTTGAATTTCCCAGTCAATTGATCAATTTTGACTGTATACTGAAAAGTCAAACTTTGACTTTTTGGTCAAAATCAAGAGTCAAGATTCATTTTTCATCAAAACATGCCAAATCATGAAACTTGTTCTCCAAGAAATCAAAAATTGCAAATTAGGGTTTGAAATGAGAATTTTTCATAACTTAGAATTTTTCTAAGTTATGAAAAACCCTAATTTTTTCCCAACTTTGTCCCACTTTCTCACCAAGATTCATTTGGATTCAAGCAAAAGCCAATACATGAAAGTTGTAGCTTGTTGCATAATATACAACTTTGATTCACAAAGTTTTCCCAAAAGAGGCTTGTATCTCAAGTTACAATTTTTGGAATAAGGGTACTAAACCATTCTTAACTTAGTGAAATTTTAACCTATTTTGGCAAGGTTTTCTACCTAACTTCAAGGCCATTTTACATACACTTCCACTTGTAATTTCAATTTGCATTTCAAAGATGGATTGTAGTACACATTCTAAGCTTTCCAAAATGTCCAAGAACTCATCAAACAACCTCATAACTTGAGAGATTCGAATTTTGCAATATGGCAAAAACTCACTTTTGAATTGGTCATGTACATGTTCATAACTTATGCCATTTTCAAGTCAGCTTGGTTTGTGCTACATTACAGGCCTCTAAACCATTCAACACTCAATAATTTAATTCATGTTCATTATGCTAAGGCTTTGTTTCATGAGTTTATGCATTACATGTTGAATTAGGCCATAAATGGAAAAAGTGAAATGGCCATTTTTGCAAAAGCAAGCTTTATGTCATAATGCAAATCCAAGAGGTACAGATAAAATCCAATTGGCACAAGATTATGAGCAAAACACTCTGATCAAGACAAGGTTAGCAGCATGTTTAGAGGGCCTCTACTTGCCTAGAACATCAACTTGGCTTTGCTTGCTTAAGTGTGAAGAAAAGTGGCATAACAAAAAACAACTATCATCTCAGCATTAGAACACTTAAGCAATTATTTTGTACACCTTTTAATCATCCTAACTAAGCTAGCACACGACTCGAATACCTCCAATACCTCCACAAACTCAGAACCACCATCAAACTGCTCAAACAGAGTTCTCACTGCAGTTTGAGTGCCAACTCTCATCCCTTGCATGATTTCTTGCCCAAAGCTCATCAAACACATTCCCTAGCATCTATGCAAGCTAACCAAAACCTAAAACACGGCCTGTAATTCCTCTAACCAATTCCACCATTTTCATTTTCTTGTTTTACAGTTGGAGGTCCATAGCTCGATTCAAGGTGTCTCAAAGCAAAGTAAGCATTGGAATAGCATCACCACACTTCAGGCAAGCTGTACAGATCATCATCTTGCTCTAAAAGCTCCCCCATTGCCAGATAGAACTTCAACTGAACAGGTATTTTCTTGAACTTCTAACTCTTAGTCTAGGAATCATTAGCTCTAAGTTTGTGAATAAGAAATGTTCTACTCATGCCCCTGAACTTGTACATGCTTTTACTTTTCATTTATTTTGCTTGAGCTGTGAGAATTTAAGGTCTGAATATGGAAGAAAACTTAGGTCAGGATTTGGGAATGTCAAAATTCTCTCTCATTTCTGAGAGTTAGGATGAGTTTTTTATATATTTAGAATCGTGATTCAATGCTTAACATTTCTTATGTTGGAAGTTTGTGCAAAAGATCAAGGAATCAGGATGTTTGAATGGAGGTTCAGGCGCGCGTTTTTTTGAACATTTTTTGTTCAGAGGTTGAAGAAGAAGCTTCATGGGCTGGACTTGCTTCTGAATTTCTTTTCACACCATATTTCTGATTTCACACCCCCTGAGCCCAATTTGTGTGTTTTATTGATTTTTTGATTTTTCTTTTTTCATTTTGGTTTATTTATTTTTCCTAATGATATTAAAAACATAAAAAACATTTTTTACACCATTTTTCTATTTTTTAGGCATTTATTTGTTTATAGGAATCATTTGTGTATAAAATATATATATATACTATTATTTAGAAAAAAACTAGAAAAATAGTGCAAATATACTTCATTTCTGATTTTTGTTTCATTTTTCTTTTGAAAATATTTTATACAAAATATAATTTTTTTTTATAAATATTAAATATTATTATTTTTGTATATATAATATTTATTTAGTAAATAATAAGGATGTTTATATATATTAATATACTTAGGGCAAAAATACCTAATTACATACATTTTTTATTTTATTAATATTTAACATAAAAAAAATACTTTTTATAAATATACTTCATTTTATTTTATTTTTGTACATAATAAACAAATATTTGTATAAATTAAATAATATATATATTACTTAATAAAAATTAGGGTTTTACTCTTAAAATACAAAAACTCCAAAAATAATACCTTTTTTTTATTTTATTTATTTGACATAAATAATACTTTTTTTTCATACATATAAAAACCCTTTTTGCATTTTGCATCTTTATTTTATTTTCCATTTAATTTATGCAATCAATTATTTTGTAAATATTCCAAAATTGATGTAATAGCTAGGTTTAAATTTCTTGTCTAAATATCCCCCCATTTGAACATTTGTACCCCCCTTCCCATATTGTGTTGTAATAGTGTAGGAATTTTACTTTTCGCACTTTAAACGCTTTCTAAATATACCATGCTAGAATTAGGGTTTGTATGCAAATAAAAAGAACAAAATAGTTTGACCTAATTTCAAGATAATCAAGCATGAAATATGGACAACACATATCACACTTGCACCCCTAGGGTATTCCACTTTGTTGCCTTCAAATAAATGGGCCATATTACATGTTAGGTTTCTTTGGGTAAAACAAACAATCAAATGATCATAGTCCCTCGATGACGCTTTCGAAAAGTTGCCTAAAATGATCAAGTCCCTTTCAAAGAGAAATTGCCCAAAGATGCTTAGCACTATTGCAATTATGGTCTAAAGGATGACCCGCGCCCGTCCCTTTCACCTCCTAATACAAGATTGTCCACCAAATACAATGGTGGAACAAAATTGTCAAAAGGGTTAAAACATAACAAAAATCTTTGAGAACTTTAGGGTAGATAGCTCTTAGGTACTTGTCAACTTACAAAACAAAACACTTGCCTATTTTCAAACCACACTTCACAAACACTTTCAAAACGAACTTTCAAAAAACCTTGGAACATCTTTTCAAAAGACAAAACACCTTTTGTAAAACATTCGAGTAAAGAATTGTTACAAGGGTAGCCTATACAAGGCATCTTTTTCAAAGCATTTCCAAAACCACACACCAAGCACCATTTCAAACAATTGAAAACCAAGGCAAGTTGATCTAAGCAAGTACCTAAGAGCCCATGGATAACCATAGATAGAAAGGGTGCTAATACCTTCCCTTCCTATAATCTACTCCCCGAACCCAAGAAAAATCTCAAAGGTTTTTGCTGTGCTTTTTAAACCTTTCCTTAGGATAAAATAAAAAGTCGGTGGCGACTCTTGCTCAACCGAAACATTTGCGAAAACAAACGCGAAACCATAGTCAGTTCTCCCACCGTATCACAGTTTGTATGAATAATTTTGATACTCTAATGTTTGTTATCTTTGATTATTTACCAAACAGGTTCTATTTCTGGTGAATGGCATGGCAAAGACATTAGAAGAGAATTAGTTTCGCTTTTGTGCTACACAAGTTTTGATGAACAGTAGTAAGACACTCAAGAAGCTTCTGAAGTGTAGGATCTGATGTTTGTCTAAATACAATGTGTTCTAAAGAAACAATTTAGAAGATCTGAAGACAAAAGTTCTACTTAAGTCTAGATGTTGAAGACTCGTGCTTCTAAAGACAACGTGTTCCAAATAAACCAGTCAGAAGATATGAAGACATAAGTTATACTTAAGTTCATATGCTAAAGACTCATGTTTCTAAAGATAATTTGTTCTAAAGAAACCAGTCAGAAGATCTGAAGTCAGAAGTTCCACTTAAGTTCAGATGCTAAAGACTCAAGTTTTTAAAGACCCGTGGTTCTAAGAAAAGGGTTCTAAAGACTAAGTGTTGAAGACTCTGGAGACAAGAATTCTAAGGACTCTGAAGACTTGAAGTCCTGAAGACCTAAGGTTCTAAGAAAAGGGTTCTAAAGACCAAGTGTTGAAGACTCTAAAGACAGAAGTTCTAAAGACTTTGAAGAATTAAAGTTCTGAAGACCTAAGGTTTTAAGAAAAGGTTCTCACGATCAAGTACTGAAGACTTTGAAGACGCAGTTCTGAAGACTCCGAAGACTTGAAGTTCTGATGACCTTGTGTTATGTTCTCGCTTCTAAACTCATGCTCGCAGAAGCCTATGAAGTGCAGAAGGAAATAAGATAACATTAACATGGTACAATCAACGTTTCATTCCACTACCATGAAAGGACAGACGCGTGGCACAATATTCTCCCCCATGTGATTGCTCAATCCGCCAATGTTTCTGGAAATTCCAAGAGTACCCCTCAATTGATATATTATTTTATTGGATATATAAAGGCTTGAAGACTAAGAGAGGAAGTTGCTAATTCACGCACAAGCGATGTTCATAGCTTTCATACTATTTAGTCTATTATTCTTAAAATATGTTTACTAATCAGGTTGTGTAGAAGCATTTTCATTGTAAATGGATTATTCAAACAGTTGTTTGGTTGTTCTTTGAGAGACCAGTTAGGTCAGAATTCTTGAGAAGTTTAAGACTTGTGTGTCTTAAATATTTTTCCTTAAGGGACCAGTTAGGTCAGTATCCTTAAGAATTCTAGGACTTGTGCGTCTTAGAGGTTGTTGTTAGTCACTTGCGGGTAGCTTGTGCATTGTAATAATAAGTTTGATTATTGTTTGATTTTCCTTAAGGGACCAGTTGGTCAGAATCCTTGAGGAGTCTAAGATTAGTGTGTCTTAGAGGTTGTAACGTTAGTCACTTGCAGTTATCTTGTGCATTGTAATAATCCGTGTGATTATTAGATTAAGACCTTGTTGATAAGTCGAAATCACCTTGGTGGATGGACTAGACTAGCTTGATAGTTTTCAAGTGAATTAGTATAAACATACCTTGTTCTTTACTTTCTGTTCTTAATTATTGTTATTATTAATAGTGGAGAAAAGTATATTTAATTTAGGGGAATATTTTTAAAGAAAAGTTTTTTGGTTTAAAACCCACTGGGTCCCCCACCCCATGGAGCTTATCTCGCACCAAAATTTTGAGGACCAGAATTTTATTGGGCCTGATAGTAATGTTAACAAGCAAGTTATATTGGAACAAGATTTGTTTCTGCAATATTATCTCTTAGTTTTGATGATAACAAATGAGTTTGTTTGTATGAATAATTTTGATACTCTAATGTTTGTTATCTTTGATTATTTACCAAACAGGTTCTATTTCTGGTGAATGGCATGGCAAAGACATTAGAAGAGAATTAGTTTCGCTTCTGTGCTACACAAGTTTTGATGAACAGTAGTAAGACACTCAAGAAGCTTCTGAAGTGTAGGATCTGATGTTTGTCTAAATACAATGTGTTCTAAAGAAACAATTTAGAAGATCTGAAGACAAAAGTTCTACTTAAGTCTAGATGTTGAAGACTCGTGCTTCTAAAGACAACGTGTTCCAAAGAAACCAGTCAGAAGATATGAAGACATAAGTTATACTTAAGTTCAGATGCTAAAGACTCATGTTTCTGAAGATAATGTGTTCTAAAAAGACCAGTCAGAAGATCTGAAGTCAGAAGTTCTACTTAAGTCCAGATGCTAAAGACTCAAGTTTCTAAAGACCCGTGGTTCTAAGAAAAGGGTTCTAAAGACTAAGTGTTGAAGACTCTGGAGACAAGAATTCTAAGGACTCTGAAGACTTGAAGTCCTGAAGACCTAAGGTTCTAAGAAAAGGGTTCTAAAGACCAAGTGTTGAAGACTCTAAAGACAGAAGTTCTAAAGACTTTGAAGAATTAAAGTTCTGAAGACCCAAGGTTTTAAGAAAAGGTTCTCACGATCAAGTGCTGAAGACTTTGAAGACGCAGTTCTGAAGACTCCGAAGACTTGAAGTTCTGATGACCTTGTGTTATGTTCTCGCTTCTAAACTCATGCTCGCAAAAGCCTCTGAAGTGCAGAAGGAAATAAGATAACATTAACATGGTACAATCAACGTTTCATTCCACTACCATGAAAGGACAGACGCGTGGCACAATATTCTCCCCCATGTGATTGCTCAATCCGCCAATGTTTCTGGAAATTCCAAGAGTACCCCTCAATTGATATATTATTTTATTGGATATATAAAGGCTTGAAGACTAAGAGAGGAAGCTGCTAATTCACGCACAAGCGATGTTCATAGCTTTCATACTATTTAGTCTATTATTCTTAAAATATGTTTACTAATCAGCTTGTGTAGAAGCATTTTCATTGTAAATGGATTATTCAAACAGTTGTTTGGTTGTTCTTTGAGAGACCAGTTAGGTCAGAATTCTTGAGAAGTTTAAGACTTGTGTGTCTTAAATATTTTTCCTTAAGGGACCAGTTAGGTCAGTATCCTTAAGAATTCTAGGACTTGTGCGTCTTAGAGGTTGTTGTTAGTCACTTGCGGGTAGCTTGTGCATTGTAATAATAAGTTTGATTATTGTTTGATTTTCCTTAAGGGACCAGTTAGTCAGAATCCTTGAGGAGTCTAAGATTAGTGTGTCTTAGAGGTTGTAACGTTAGTCACTTGCAGTTATCTTGTGCATTGTAATAATCCGTGTGATTATTAGATTAAGACCTTTTTGATAAGTCGAAATCACCTTGGTGGATGGACTAGACTAGCTTGATAGTTTTCAAGTGAATTAGTATAAACATACCTTGTTCTTTACTTTCTGTTCTTAATTATTGTTATTATTAATAGTGGAGAAAAGTATATTTAATTTAGGGGAATATTTTTAAACATACCCTTGTCCATTCCTCTCATAGTTGCCACCATGATGCATTATGTCACCATCTCACTTCACTGCCACCACTATGTTTGTTGTCTCTTCTTTCCGCCACCAATATTCCCTTGCTCGCCATCATCGTGTCGGTGTCGTAAATGTAGGGGTTAATTTCTAAGTCGTTCATCACTTTGGTTGATGTTAATCCTTTTAAATTCCTTAAATGGTTTCTCCGTGTTCAACCTCTATCCACTGTTAGTTGAAAATTATTATGAGTCAAAGTTGTACTTTAAAATATATTCCAAGAATGTGAACCTTATTTTATAGTAATCATTTGGATGCATTTTTTCTATATTTCTATTTCTGCAGTGATAGAGTAAAATTACAATAGTGGTATGTTTGTTAATTTTTTGTTACAACAGGTCATGTATGATAAAGTGTCTAAGATGGAAAAAAATCATGTATATATGTTATAATTGTTGATTATGTGAAATTAATTGAAGAAGATAATGAGCACATGAACAGAACAGTGGCATAAATTAGTAAGACGACAGCGGCTAAAGTGGTGGAAAAAAAGAACGATAGGTTAAGCAACATAACAATGGTGGTGGGTTAAGAAAAACATAACAGAACCGTGTTGAAACATATATATAATTTGTATTTTTTTTTAAATAAAATGAAAGACACATGGCTTTACGAGGAGACTTGGATTGATCTAATGGTGAATATGTTAGGAAACTTCACTAAATTTCCCCAAAGTTAGATTAATGAAAAGCGATAAATGCGGAATAATAAAACACAAAGATTGATAATGGAGTTCGGCCAAGTATGCCTACGTCTCCGGGCTGCTGCAGATTTTTCTATTGAAAAGGAAAATTTACACAAAGTGTTTACAAACTCTCACTACCCAAAACCCAATTACACCCAAGAATTTCACTAACTAGAAATCTCTATAGTTTCTATTGAAACTCTCTCAATGTTGTAATATTTTTCTCTTCAATTTTGGAATGAATTGAATGCTTTGATTATGGTCCTATTTATGGGAGAAGCAATCCAAAGATGCCTTACATGCATGAAGACACTTGTTTTTTTCCTTCCATGCAAAACACCGAGTTTCTCTTGTAAATGATGCACCATAACAAATGTTAGTGCCTTACATGCAGAAGACACTTGCATTTTTTCGTCCATGCAAAAACACCAATTGCCTTTGTAAATCATGCACCATAACAAGTGTTAGTGTCTTATATGCATAAAGACACTTGCATTTTTCCTTCCTTGCAAAACACCAAGTGTCCTTTTCTAAGCATGCACCATAACAAGTGTTACTCATTATCCTTTGATTCTTGTTTAAGATGATAGGTAGCTAGTATTATTATTATCATTAACTAACAATATCCCAATTGAATATTGATTTCAATCGGTCTTCTCACATCATTCATGCAACAGCCTTCTCTAGTTTGTTACTCTAGCAGGTCTACTTAAGTTGAGCACAACTTCAGTTTGTCAATGGTTACCACCTTTGTCAACATGTCCGCTGGATTATTTCTTCCTTCAATCTTCTTCAATGTTAGTATCCCATCCTTAAGAAGAGGTCTGATGAAGTGATAGTGAAGATCAATGTGCTTTGTTCTTGAATGAAATGCGGAATTCTTTGCAAGATGTATTGCATTTTGACTGTCACTATATAAGGAACTTTGCTTCTGGATGAAACCCAACTTTATCAACAACCCTTGAAGCCATATCAACTCTTTGTTGGCTTCAGTTACTGCTACATATTCAGCCTTTGTAGTGGATATAGCAACATTTTTTTGTATTCGCAACATCCAACTAACTGCAATAGTAATAACAATGAATATGTAACCCATAATACTTCTTCGGTGATCGACCTCACCTGCAACGTCTGCATATACATAGCCTTGCACTTTAATTTCTCCTTTATTGAAGTACAAACACTTCTCTGTGGTGCCTTGTAAATACCTCAAAATCCACTTAACTGTTTCCCAATGAGCTTTACCTGGATTTAACATAAACCTGCTAATAAATCCCACTGCATGGCAAATGTCTGGCCTCGTACATACCATTGTGTATATTAGACTTCATATGGCTGAGGCATATGGAATATTAGACATAAATTCTTTCTCCTCCTCTGTCTGAGGTGATTGTTCCTTGGATAAGCAAAAATGGTTTGCCAAAGGTGTGCTAACTGGTTTGGCGTTGCTCGTGTTGAATCTTTGCAAAACACGGTTGATATGCTCTGCCTGAGATAATTGTGAAACTCCTTTTTTCTTATCTTTTGTGATTTGTATTACAAGGATCTTATTTTCAGGACCGAAGTCCTTCATGTCAAATTATTTTGACAACTGCATCTTCAAGTTTTTAATGTTGTCCATATTTGGACCCGCTACTAACATATCATTGATATAAAGTAGAAAAATGATATAACTAAAGTTATATCTCTTGAAGAAGAAACAATGATCGGAATTGCACTTCTGAAAACCTTCATTGTGCATGAAGCTTTCAAACCTCATGTAACACTGTCTTGGAGCTTGTTTCAGGACATACAAGCTCTTCTTTAATCTGCACACCTTGTTCTCCTTCCCTTTTCCGAGAATCCTTTAGGTTGGTGCATGTATATCTCCTCATCTAAGTCTTCGTGAAGAAATTCAGTCTTCACGTCTAAATGCTCAAGAAAGAGCTCTTTACTGGCAGTAATACTTAACACCGACCCGATAGTATTGAGTTTCACAACTAGGGAAAAAATCTTTGTGTAATCAACTCCTTCATTTTGATGGAATCCCTTGACCACTAGTAGAGCTTTGTATATCTTGAAACCATCATGGTCCTCCTTTACTTGAAACACCCATTTGTTGTGAAGTATATTTTTTTCCATAGGTAACTCAACTAGTTCCCATGTTTGATTTTAGATCAAATACTTCATCTTATATTTCATGGCAAACTCCCGCTTGCTAGCATCTACCTCTGACTTGCCTCTGCATAGTCTTCAGGCTCTCCTTCATTTGCTAATAAAACATAATCTGCTAACGTCTTATTAGGAACATGTGATCGAGTAGACCTTATCAATAAAGGAGAACGTTATATGCTTCTTGATTCAGATAACTCCTCAAATTGAGGACTTTCAGGAACATCATCTAAGTCTGCATACACATGATCACGAACATCTGAATCTCTAGTGGTTATGTTATGCCTATCGTTGTACATCAATCTTTCATTGAATATCACATCTCTATTGTGGATCATCTTTTTGTTTTCGTCATCCCAAAGACGGCATCCAAACTCATCCTCATTTTAACCGATGAAAGTGGAATTCTTAGATTTTGGATCAAGTTTATTTCTACCTTTATCACTAATATGCACGTATGCTACACATTCAAAAACTCTAAGATGTGAGAGTTTTATCTCTTTTCCACTCCATACCTCTTCTGGTATTTTATGCTCCAATGGTACCAATGGACCTTGGTTGATCAAGTAGATTGATGTGTTGACTGCTTCTGGCCATAACTACTTTGGTAGGCATGACTGCATACGTAAACTTCTGGATCTTTCTATCAACATTTGGTTTATACGCTCAGCTACACCTTTGTGTTGAGGTATACCTGGCACGGTGCTCTCCATTTTGATCCCATGCTCATAGCAGGATTTCTTGAATCTGGTGTCTTCATATTCACCACCATTGTCGGTTTTGAGCCTTTGATCTTTAACCCTGTCTCATTTTCTACCATGGCTTTCCACTTCTTGAAAGCCTAAAATTTATGACTTATATTTTAGAAAGTATATATATATATACCTTTCTAGAGTGAACATCGATAAAAGTCACAAAGTAATTCTTCCACCAATAGATGAGACAGTTGTTGGACCCTAAACATCAGAGTAAAATAAGCTCAAGTTTATCTTTCTTTGGGGTTCTTCCACTTGTTTGGAAGCTGACTCTTTTGTGATTTTCAAATATGCAGTCTTCACATATATCAATTTCTATTGGCCGAAGACTTGGAAGTTTTCACTTTGAGTGCATAACCTTCATCCATTTTCACTCATATGGCCTAATCTCTAGTGCCATAGATTGGGATTTTTATTTAGTGCAATTGTAATCAAGACATGTTTCTGCTGTCTTGTAAAGAGTACCACTCTTTTTACCGCGAGTGATCATCGTTGCATCCTTTGAAATCTTCCAATCGTCACCCTGGAATACAGTTGTGTATCTGTCACTGGCCAACTGGTCTACTGAGATTAAGTTCTTTGTTAGGTCGAAAATATGTTTGACATTTTTCAATTCCCAAACAGACTCACTCAACGTAATCCTCACTTCACCTTTTCCCACAATCTCACAAGATTGCTCATTACCAAGACAAACTTTACCAAGGTTACCAGGGACATAATTCTAGAAGAGTTTTTTCTATGAAGTAGCATGAAAGGATGCTTCAGAATCTAACACCCAAGACTCTTCCTTGCTCTCCAAGGAGCATATTAAAGCATCACCTTCTTCTGGGGTGGAAGCAACATTGGCCTCGTCCTTCACCTCCTTGTTCTTTGGTGGACTCTTGCATTAATTTTTGAAGTGCCCCGTCTTTCCATAATTTCAACACTCGATATTTTTCGAGTTATAGGAACTACGATGATTTCTGGATTTGGACCGCCTGTCCTTTGATTTACCGCGTCCATTTCCTCTGATTGAATTTCTTCCTCTTGACTTTGTATGCAACAATGAAGAGGATGAAGATTCACCCAACTCTCTTCGTCTGATCTCTTCACTGAGAACAAGATCACAAACATCATCAAACTTAACTTTTTACTTCCCGACGAGCTACTAACGGCGGTGACAGTAGCACTCCAACTATCTGGTAGCGAAGACAAAAGTATCAATGTTTGTACCTCATCGTCAAACTCGATTCCAACAGAACTCAACTAGATTGTGACGATGTTGTGTTCATTGAGATGTTGAGCAGCTGAAGCGCCTTCTTCCATCTGTAACGTAAACAATTGCCTCATCAAATGAACTTTATTTGATGTTGATGGTTTTCCATACATGTTAGTAAGAACCGCCATAAGACTCGCAGTGGTCTTTTCCTTTACAATATTAAATGCAACATTATGAGACAACGACAATCGGATAACACCGAGAGCTTGTCTGTCAAAGAGCTTTCACTCATCATCTTTCATTTCATTTGGTTTCTTTCAAATAGTCCTCTATTTGCATCTTCCAAAAGTCAAAGTTAGCACCATCGAACTTTTCAATGTCCACATTTCCTTTGTTTGCAGCCATCACTCCCACTTGAATTGTGAGGACCCCATGATAGTATATTATAGCCATGCCAAATTGTGTCGTGAAGCTATTGAACTATATAATGAGATGATTAGCTTGAAATTTGTTCTAGATAAGCATATAATTGATGTCGGTTCTCTTTACTTGTGCTTAGGAAGGGGAGCTAGAACAAGGTAGGTTTGTTCATGATTACATTGTGAGGAAGGGGCTCGAGTTAATTCATTTTTGGCCACCGGACCGGGTGGACTTATATTCAAAATGTGTATGTCTTAAGATTTCAAGAGAAATATTTGAGTCATTCTAATATAAACACCTTGTATGCAGAATTGAGAATAAAGAACAAGAATGTCAAATACAAAACAGTCTCACAGAACTTCAATCTAGATGCACACCCTTACAAAACAGCAACCCTACCACAAAATCAGTAGCAACACAACAGCAGAAGAATAAATCTCAAGAAAAATAGTTGAAAAAAAAGACGATTCATTCCAATGATAAGGTGCTAAACACGATTACAATATTTCAAAATTAAATTCTTAAGAAATTGAAATCAATGGTACAGAAATAACATGTCCAAAATATCTACACAAACCCTAAGAGCAAGAAGTCAACAACATCAAGCACGCTCGCCTCTGATACGCCTAGCGAGCTGAATATCCTTAGGCATAATAGTGACACGCTTGGCGTGAATTGCGCAGAGGTTAGTATCCTCAAAGAGTCCAACAAGGTAAGCCTCAGCCGCTTCTTGGAGCGCAGACACGGCGGAGCTCTGGAAACGGAGGTCAGTCTTGAAATCCTGAGCAATCTCACGAACAAGACGCTGGAAAGGAAGTTTGCGGATCAAAAGCTCAGTGCTCTTCTGGTACTTGCGGATCTCACGGAGAGCTACGGTTCCTGGCCTGAAACGATGTGGCTTCTTCACTCCGCCGGTGGCCGGAGCAGACTTGCGAGCGGCTTTGGTGGCCAGTTGCTTCCTCGGAGCCTTGCCGCCGGTGGACTTGCGAGCAGTTTGCTTGGTACGTGCCATTGTGAAGTACCAGAAATGTAACAGAAAACGGTTACAATAATTTGAGATTTGTTTTTTGTTAAGCTTTGAGAGTGATGAATTTTGAAATGAAGAAACTGGTTTATTATATAGTGTTGATTTTGTGGGGGTTTTGAAATTGAGAGGGAGGTGAATTTGGTTATGTTTGTGGCCGTTGATTTTAGTTGGTTATCGATGGGTGATGTATGTTTGGAGTTGTTGAGCACGCGGATTAGTGACGTGGCATGAGGAGGAGTTTGGAGCGTGTGATGGTAGTCGTTGATCTTGTAATGATGAAAGGTTGAGATTGAATTTGAAAAAGTGACGCGGATCGGTGAATATTTGGTGTGGGAGCAAACGAAAATGAAAATATAGGAAGAGGAGAAAATTCATCCTTTGGCGGGTTTAGTGTTTTTTTATTTGGGTAGCTTCCAAAAATGGGTCTTGGAAAATTTAACCCAATATCCTTACATCTATCTTCATACTTCTAAATTATTTTAAAAATATCAAATTTATTCTTTTATGTTTTTAATTCAAAATTTTAATATTTATTATTCACATGAAATTTTCGAAAAAACTCTGCCACTATAATTGTAAGTTGGAAGATTTAACATAAAGACTTTTGATATGTATTAAATGCGAATCGGATAACTTCATAAATGAGTTACAATATATTATTTTTTTAAATTCTAAAAGGATTTTTAAAAATAGTTCTTCAACGTAATTTAAAATTTTTATTGTATCAGAATATTTGACACAGGTGTTCTGATTTATATTTTGTTGTTTATCGAAGTTCTTTATGTTAAGTCTTCTGGTGTGTTTTTTGTTGTCCAAAACATCTATATCAAGTCTTTCGATTTTAATTTTTTTTCACTTTAACTGCCTTTTTTGTTTTAGGTATGGAAATTCCTCTACAAATATTCAAAGAGGGGAAAACTCCAAGAGACAAGGAAAATTCAGTCTACAAGAAGGCTAAAAAGTTTCTCCACGATCTTTATCCATCTTTATATATGAAAAGGCTATCAAACGGGTCAGATTGAACGTAAGAAATAAGGGCAAATCAACAGTCATGTTTTATATGGGGAAGACAACTACACTCAAGTGTACTGATTACACAGAAAGTTGTGTCACGTCACCCCATACCTTTTTAGGTAACACATCAAAGAAATAACAACGAGATATTTCAATGATAGGATTGTAGTTAATGCTCACATTTGCATCATGCTTTGGCAAAACCAAAGTGGTGCTTGCCAGCCGACGCCTAGATGAACTTCCTTTGAGGCTGGCCATTAATATTGAAAGACTCCCCCAACATCAAACATGTCAGACGAGTCTTAGGGGAAACTTTTATGTGTTAGTCAAAGGCCCAAGACCCACTATTTTGCGTCGACCAAAGGTTCAATAGCACGGGGCCAATTATTTATCCTACTCCGCCAAGTTCATGGTATAAATACCTTTATAAAAGGTTCTCGGATACACAATCTCTAATCTCCACTTTCACTACCGCTATCTTGAACCCTAAACTGACTTGGGTGTTGGAGTGTTAACCACGTAGGTACCCCCTAGATCCATCGTATCGGAGATAACAATCATTGATTAACAACATCACATAAGATTTCTACCTTTGGTTCAAGAAGGACCACGAATGCAACCTTTGATCCACAATGTTGCATTTATGTAGTGCAACGGAAGCTCCGATCCACCGTAGTTTACATAATCATCGCCATTTTTGGTTCTGCAACGGAGCAAGTAGCATATCAACACATCACCGCAAATGGCTTAAACATGTCCCAAGATACATATACCAGCATCAATTTCCAGAAAATGCCCCCAAAAGATAGTAGAAGTTACTAACATAAGTCTAAAAATAGAAATAAACATGGTGAAAACAAAATGCAGATGATTATATGATATGATGCAAGATTCATCTAATATAAATCATCAGGAGAGGGATCATAGGTGGCATCAATATCATTAAAGTTGAACATAAGAGTGAAATCCTTAAGATGATCTAGGACACCTTTCACGGTAGATAACTCAACTAGGATCTTCTCATTTATTTCTTTTGCTTCTCTAGCAACCAAGTCAATATGAGCATGAAGACGAGTCTCTTTGATCTGAGAATCAGCCAAAATATTGCTAACCAAGCCATCCATATATGCCTTGGCATCATCACATAACAACATGTCAAAAGAACAAAGTGGGGCAGAGGGGGATGAACCAATTTTCTCATAAAAAATTATATACTTCTTCTTCTTATTATTCTTATTCTACTTGATTTCCAAACCTTCTTGAATCGTAATCTTGTCCTTATAAATGTACCTACCAACATTATCCAAATCATAGTACACTTTCTTTCCATATTTGAAGTAACATATCAAATTGATCACAGTTGAATCAACCGGCCTCGGTGCTTCGACTAAGTATTCATCAGCAAAAGAGATATCATTCATGTTTAAAATGAACGCAGTGAAAGAGGAGAAAAACAAGGATCTCTTATGAGAATTCCTACAATAACCAATCCTACTCATAATAGACTTAACCCACTTACACTTACCACATTTCAAAAGAATCCACATTAGGTATAAGTCATTATCATCAACCCTTGCCCAAATGTGGGGTTTCCTAAAAAAACTTTCATAACAATCCGGTGTGAAATCCTCATTTCAAAATTAACTTGTATAATTTGAAAATCAGCAAAATCTAAAAAATTCTTGAAAACAAACTCGAAAATGCTCTAAACAAACTCAACTCTATCAAAACCAAATGCATTTGAAATACACACTTCACTACATTTTGAAACTAAACCATAATGATGCTTAAAATCATCTAGCATAAACTTAATGACCTAATTGTGAAAGACACATTCAAGATCATTACTAGACAACTTAAGATTATACTAAAATGCTCTGAAATGATTAAAGTTGTATTTTCTATTTAGTTCAATGAATTTCAAAAACTTGTGTTACTCTAATGGTTTCAGAAAATTAACTCATTCTTCAGACTCAACAGACTTAGTCATAAAATGCTCAGCTTCAACAGGTTTGTTAAGGAATTCTTTCACATACCTCTTGAGTTTGTCATCAAGAATCATGTGACTAACTGTGATACGGTGGGATAACTGACTTGAGGTTTCGCGTTTGTCTTCGCAATTGTTCGGTTTAGCAAGAGTCGCCACCGACTTTTTATTTTATCCTAAGGAAAGGTCAAAAAGCACAGAAAAGACCTTTGAGATGTTTTCTTCGGTTCGGGGGGTAGATTATGAAAAGGGAATGTGCAAGCACCCTTTTCATCCATGGTTTTCCATGGGCTCTTAGTTACTTATTTAGATCACTTGCCTTTGCTTTTCAATTGTTTGAAATGGTGCTTTGTGTGTGTGGTTTTGAAAAATGCTTTGAAAAAGAGGCCTTGTCTAGGCAACCTTTGTAATGATTCTTGTTCGAATATATACAAAGGTGTGTGTCTTTTTGAAAAGATATTTCAATGTTTTGAAAGTTGTTTTGAAATTGTGTTGTGAGGTGTGTTTGAAAATGGCAAGGATGTTTTGCAAGCTTTTGATCAAGTAACTAAGGGCTATCTACCCTATTTTACTCAAAGATCTTTCTTATGTTTTTAACCCTTTTAACAGTGTTGTTTCACCATTGCATTTGGTGAACAACCTTGTGTTAGGATGTTAAACGGGACAGGCGCGGGTCATCGTATACAATCATTGAAAGCAACTTGTGAGACGCTCTAGCAATTTTGTAAGGGACGAGATCATTTTATCAAAGGCAACATCGAGGGTCATCGAGGGACTACGATCTTTGTTTATCGAAGGGGCATTTGCTAGAGTGTCTCATATTCGAGGGACATGATTGCATTTTCCGAGGCAATAAGCGAGGTTACCCTAGAGGTGCAAGTGTGAATTGTGTATTGATTTTCATGCATTTATTCTTGTATTAGGTCATCTAGCGATTGATTTTAGATCTTCGCATACAAACCCTAATTACTATACAGTATATTGAAAGCAAAAAATTGCGGGAATTTAAAGTCTAAATTATTACAAAAGAGTATCCGGGGATGGGGGTACAATTATTTACAAATGGGGATGAGTCTCATAAGAATGATAATGTTCAAATATGTGTTACAACCAAATCGAACTGTCGCAATTCAAATATAAATTTATAACAAATGAAAAGATCAATAATATGAGATGCATGGTGTTTATTTACAAATAAACAAATAAAATTTAAACTAAGTATTATTGTTATTTTGTTTTATGTTTTTTTAGGAACTTATGTAAAGAAAAGTTTTAAAGAAAGAAAGATTATTTAAATAAAGATTCTAGTATTTTTTTTGTATTTTTATTATGTAACAAAAATCAATTAATAAAACTATATTGAAAAAATCAAAACAAAATTTTAATATATTTTTAGTTTTATTATTGGTATCAAAGAAAAGGAAGTAAATTATTTAAAATGACATTTATTAAAAAATATATTAGTTTAAAATGAAAGAAAAAAAGGTGGGCTTAAGAATTTATAGTGAGGCCCAAATGAGAATGGAGAGGAACATGAACCAGGATGAAGGGGGGGGTGCGTTTTAAAAAAAACATGGGCTTTGAGGTGAAGGCCCAACACCAGACTTTGTAACATTTTTTAGGGGTTTGGTTTTGATTAGGGTTTGCAAGTTTACAACAGCGGCGCCGCTCTTGCTCTTCTTCTCCGTTTCTCTTCTTCGTTCTCAAACCATGAGCTTCTGATTCTTCCTCAAACCTCCAGGTCGTCGGAGCGCCACCCTAGCCCTCTCCTCTCCACGACGGTCCAAGGAATTTGTTTGAACGATACGATTCATCTTGTTTTGATTTTTAGGGTTTTTACAGTTTGCTTGCATGTTTAGCTTGCATGTTTTAATCCATGGCTTTTACGTGTTTGATATGCAGTAAAGTTTGGAAAAAGAAATTATACCTTGAGAGATCTTTCTGGAAAATGGAGGGAGAGGAGAAAAGGGTTGAACCGACGGTGCTCTTGGTGGCCAGAGGCGGAAGAAGACGAGATGAACGCGCTTCTGGTATTTTTTTTGTTGTTCTTTTGATTTGGATGTCGTTTGATGATGATTATTCTGAAAACTGCTTCGAAACTTTTGTTGATGTTGATGATGATTTTGATTCTGAAACAAAGTGCTTTGCTTCTGAATCTCTTCCTTTTTTTTGCTTGTTGATGATGATTTTGATTCTGAAACCCTATTTGCTTTGCTTCTGAATCTCTTCCTCTTCTCTTTGTTAATGATGAGCTTGATTTCTGAAACTTGTTGTTTGTTATTGATAAGCTTCTGAACCTCTTGGAATGTTGATGTTGAATGTGTTTCTGGAACTTATTGGTTAGCTTCTGAAATGTTCTTCCTCTCTCTTTGATATGTTAATGATGATTGGACTCTGAAACTATTTGCTTGTTTATAGTTTGGTTTTGAAGATTAATGTTGGCAGGTTGCTTTAAGTTTTGGTTACAGGTTGTGTGTTTTGTTGATTGGCTTGTTGAGCTTGTAGTTCTTGGGCAAGCTTGGAGCAGTTTGGTTTATTCTGAAACTGTTTGGCAAAGCTTGTTTTCAGTTTGGTTTGAGGGTTTTGGTTATGTTTCACAGTTTTGCAGTTTGAAAATGCAAGCTTGTTGTAGTTTGGCTAGCAGGTTTGCAGTTTTTGACAGGTTTTGTTAAACAGGTTTGCAGGTTTGGAAAGTAAGCTTGCTTGGCTTACAGTTTGTTTTGGCCATGCAGGTTTGCTTGAGCTTGTAGTTTTTGACTATGGTTTTTGAGCTTTTGTGTTTTGATAACAGTTTATGCAGGTTTGTGTTTGGCATGAGTGTTTAGCAGGTTTGGAAACTGTAGTTTGCAGTTTTGCAAGTTTTGTGCTAGCAGGCTTACAGGCTTGCAAGTTTTGTGCAGGTTTAGGGTTGAGTTTTTGGTTACAGGTTGTTTTTGGACAAGCTGCAGGTTTTAATGTTCTCCTCCCTTTTTGGACTGTTATGCAGTCTCTTCTCTTTTATATCTTTTTTGTTTCTTTGATAACTTGAAAACAACCTGCTTTTTGCCAAAACTGCAAACTCTTTTCACTAAAAGGTCCTCTCTTTCTCTCTCTCTCCCCTAAGCACCTTTTTGCTTATTATTTTAATTCTGAAAAGTTTGTCTAGGCTGGAAAGTGATGATGGCTAGGACAAGCCTCTTTGGCTTGTAATTTGGTTTATCTCTCTGCATTGTGTACTTTCTGTACTTGTTTACTTTGACAGTTTGCATACTTTCTGCATTGTGTACTTGGTTGCTTTAGTTTCTATACTTCTTGACTTGTTTTGTAACTCAGTTTGACATGCTTAGTTAGCTTTGCTGACTTGCTTATGTTTTGCAACTCAGTTTGATATTCAGTTTTGGCATAGTTTTGTTGCGCTTTGGTTTGCCTTTCAACTTGCCTATGTTTTTGCATTTGAACCAATTGTATGCTTGCAATTTATATCTTTTATTTTTTTCTCTCTGTGAACCGAGAAGAGCGATCTTCTTGTGATTTGCAGAGAGGAAAATAAAATATGATGAACATAGCATTCTGATTCCGGCCGGCAAACTTTAATGATGATTTCTTTCTTTTTCTATTTGAAAATCTTTTTTCAATTAACTGTGCTGATTTCTTTTCTTTCTTCTTTTTCAGGTGAATGCATCTTGGGCAATAGAGGAAGCAGAGGAAGCAAAAATTCCTTGAGCATGGGAGCATTGGAGCTTAGGAGATTAGATTTATTTTTCATTTATTGTAAACAAATATTATCTTAAATACCATAAGTTGTAAACTTACAATATTCAAAATAAATTTTGTAACAACATTTGAAATGAATAAAAGTCTTTATTCAAAAGAATGTTTCTACTATCAAATATCTTTCAATTCTTCCTCTTCACTTTTAAGATTCCTGATATAAAACAACTGAAATTGCATTCCAACATTTTTAATGCAGATAACTTAAAATCCAAGTAACCTCTAAAAACTTTGCAATCTCATAACTTGCGACAGTATTCCAATCAACATACGCGCTGTATAATAAACAAACAAGCATTCTATTAACTGGAAAACCTTTCATTCTATTAACAAGCAGATGTCTTGATATTCCAAATAACAATCTCAGCTCTTGTTTTAGATAATGAGGCTTTTGAGAACAATCAGTAAATCTTTCAGCAAACTTTGAAAAAGTGCGAAAACAAAGTAACAGTGAACTGAATTTCTGTGGATTCAATTTCTTTTGAGAGATGCGAGAGAAAAAACCCTAATTCTTGATTTGTTGCCAAAGAAGGGTCTGCTTGATCAATTCCCGAGCCAATCTCATAAATCAGAGAAAAAAAACCCTAATTCTTGATTTGTTGCAAAAGAAAGGTCTGCTTGATCAATTCCTGAGCCAATCTAAAAATCAGAGAAAACCTTGGGGTTGTGATTTCTTGTGAAAAAGGGAGGGCAAATTTTGGGGTACAACACTAACTTTTTGACAGATGGATGATAAATCCTGACTAGATTCTTGAGTTTTTAGCTTATGCTTCCATTCAAATTTATGCTTTTAGAACTAGGCAACCTTGCATTAGTTGTCTCTTTGCTTACTTGAACCTTTGATCTTTGATTTTTTGAAATTGGAGAAAGAAGGTTGGATTATGATTCTTTTTCTTTCCTTTTTTCTTCTACGATAGCTTCACTTGTTGGATTTAACTCACGTGGGTATAGATGATGAGTTTGATGAGAAATTGGTATATTTGATATGGTGATGAATGACTATAATGATGAATGATAAGATTAAATGGATTTTAATGTGGCGTGATTTTTGAAAATGAAATGATAAGGTTTTATTTGATGTAAATAATGAAGTTAATTGAGTAAATAAACTGAATGAGTGGAAAAATTCCAAAGGCCACACATTTTTAAAATTTGAGTTTTTGCATGTGATTTGAATCATGTACCACACATGAATCAAATCAAGTTGTTTTTTTTTAAATTTTTTGTCCTTGATTCAAATCAAGGTGAAGTATTGATTCAAATTAAAAGGAACATGTATGCTACCAATTGATCTTTCCATGTGTACTTCGAATCATGTATTAAACATACATTAACACTTGATTCGAATCATACATTATTTTTGAGGAAAAAAAACTTGAAATTGAATGAATGCAAACATAAATGTTTTAGTGAAATAATAATGTTGAAATTCATTTTGATGAAATGAAAATAATGAAATTGCTTTAATGAAATGGAAATAGTGAAATTAAATAATGATATGTACACACAAAAAAAGTGGTGCATGAATGTGTGATAAATATTCAAATGGAATAACAATGATACAATGCATTCAAATGAATGAAATATACATTGCAAAAAAAACATGTACATATGCATTTCACACAAACGTTTCATTTAACATATGAGGACAACAATAAATATGTGTACTACAAGAAGAATAAGGGAGATTCAAATGATCATATCAATTTTGACTATTTATTGCCTAATTTATTGCACATGTAAACGATTAGTAAACGATAACAAATATATCATAATAGAAATACTATTAATCATATAGAAATGGATATGGCTCCTTTTTCACATCTAAGATATACTGTCAGACACTCATGTCATATCCCAAATTTGTCTGCATTGGTGTTAAAAGTCGGTTCATTTTATTTTAGGCATCATTCATATTAATTTTTGCATTACTACACTTGTTTAAAAGAGTCATGGGTGGCATTCCAAAGTCTTACTCGTCAAGAGGATATCTCTCGATAAGTATTTCTTTTTCGGAATTCCACTGACTCTAGGCGAAGTCGTCACATAAACTCGCAGGGATGATGTATCCCCTAAGCTAATAGACGAACCTTCTTGCTAAGGGTTATTTGAGAATAATTTTTTGAAATAAAAGTCTCACCCCGCAGTAAATATATAATGATAAACAATCACAAGAATAAATAAATGAAATAAATAAGTAAATAAAGCAAATAAATAAATAAAAACCCAAAATAAAACCTAAAACCTAAGATTGAGATCCCCAACAGAGTCGCCAGCTGTTGCGACTGGTTTTTTAATGAGAGTCTCCATTACTAGTTTTTATCCTAAGGAAGGGCATATAATAGGAAACCTTAATTCACAAGATAGAGATTCTAAGTTTCGGACTTCATTATACGAAAGGAAGGTGTTAGGCACCCTTCATCTACCTTATTCTTGATTAATGCATGATAAAAAAATGTTTTTATGCAATAAATAAGAATATATACATGAGTTTTTTAATAAAATTATTAGTTAACTGATAATAATATAAAAATAAAAACAACAATTAATATTAATAATAATAGTTATTATAAAAAGAAATAATAAGCGAAATAAATAATATATAAATAAATAATATATAAATAAGAAAGCGTAGAAAATAATAAAAATTATAGAAATTATTGAAATTAATCAGGGGGGTGCAGTTTTAGTTAAGCTAGTAAAACGGGTGGGTGTAGAAAGTCAGGGCCTGAATTCAGATATTGAATTCGGGCCTAGTAAGCCTGGGGGTGTGATGTTGGTTGTGGTTTAGTAAAGCGAGCAGAAGGGAGGTGTTAAAAATAACTGGGCTAGGCCCAATATGCGTTTGAGAGGAGGTCTGGTTGGTTGAGTGCGTGAGGGTGTATGATTTTATGATGAAACTTGGCCTTACGACCGTCTGATGAAGATCTAAAGGATGTGATTGAAGGAGTATATTAGTTACTATAAACACGCGCATATTGGATCATGGCAGTATAATAAGTTGTTTTTACATTTTACAAATCATTTTTGTATTACAACTTCTATTACTCTCTCTCTCTCTCTCTCACATAACCCTTCATATCTTTCTCTAACCCTAATCCCACCACCACTGCGGCAACATAAATCGAAACCCTCCCCCACCGTAAATCACCATATCGATCCAACAAAAACCCTAATCAATAAACAGAACCAGCAAGAAGCTATATGATCTTACCCCTTTTGCATTTTCGTATCCTGACTTTCGCTTTCAGTCGATTAGATTCTAATCCACTTCCCTTTTGCAGGTCTCGACGAAGCTCAGAGTTGGTGATGGTGTGAAGGAAATGTCAGTGGTGGCACAATCATGCGATTAGGGTTTCATATGTTGAAACCCTAATCGTCCCTTCTCCGATCTTTAATAACAAGTGTAAATAGTTTAGTCTTCTTCTGTATTCTTTCCCAACAAATCTCTTGCTGTAATCAGCTTCCGAAATCCCTCTTTAATTTCTCCTCTGTCTTTGTTCTCCTAATATGTTCCTTTTTTTCCTGTATTTATCCGATTAGTATTTATAGGGTTAACATTAGGGATTACTGTTACGAATTGTTAGCATAGACTTAGGAATTAGAACAAAATTAGGGATTTAGATTTATTTGTAATTGATTCTGATTATTGTAATTGAGTCTCTAAGATTTGTTTAGCATGGACTATGAGATTTGATCTTCGTATTATTTAGATTTAAACCATAATGAAGATTGATATGATTTTGAATTTGATTTCTACAGTAATTGTTTAAGGCCAAAACGCACGCAATCTCTTCCTTGATTTACACAGTAGTGGTTAATGATTTTGAGCCAGCGTTATTTAATCTGTTTTATCCAACAACAACATATTTTTTTACTACGACCAAACATTTTTTTGGACGACTAGGTTCAATGCTAGTTGTTTTTAAACAAAAAAAAACCTTTAATAAATAAATAAATTTTATAAATAATATCTCTTAATAATAAGTAAAACATTATTATAAAAGCGTTAACAGTAATAATAAAACTATAAGGTTCTCTTAATAAAGAAATATATTTTTTAGTAAAATGATAAAAGTTTTAATAAAAATAATACTTTTTTTTCAAAAACGTCATATGGGCCAACTAAAAACTCAATGGGCCTGCCATTCTTATATTCATACCTCCCTCTTAACCAAAAATGAAAATGGGCAAAAAAAAAGAAATCTAATGGGCCTTCAATTCTAATGGACTTTTGAATTGAAGTCTTTACCTCCTCTCTTTACTAACACCAATAAAGCTCTATTGGACTTTACATAATTAAGAACTTAATTTCCTTTTGAAGCAATTTTCCATATTTGAATCTCATGGGCAATTGGCCAACATGCCTCGTAAATGGGCCTACAGATTCATGGGTCTTTTTGATTTAGAAAACCCCACTCTCCTGAATTAAAATACACCCCCCTGTTGACTTGGATTTAAGAATGAGCCATCAGACATTGCTGAATCATCCCTAATTAAATCATTTCTCTTATACTTTTAATCTTGAAAATATGATCATAGAGGTAGGGAAAATTTGGGGTACAACAAAAGCGAGAACATAACACAAGGTCATTAGAACTTCAAGTCTTCAGAGTCTTCAGAACTGTATCTTCAGAGTCTTCAGCACTTGGTCGTGAGAACCTTTTCTTAGAACCTTGGGTCTTTAGAACTTCAAGTATTTAGATTCTTTAGAGCTTCTATCTTCAGAGGCTTTAGCACTTGGTCTTTAGAACCCTTTTCTTAGAACCATGGGTCTTTAGAACTTCAAGTCTTCAGAGTCTTTAGAACTTCGTCTATTAGAATCTTCAGCACTTAATCTTTAGAACCCTTTGTCTTAATAAATATTAGTTTTCAGCATCTTGACTTAAGTAGAAACTCTTGTCTTCAGATCTTCTAACTTTTTTCTTTATAACACGTTGTTTTTAGAAACACGAGTCTTTAGCATCTGGACTTCAGTAGAAACTTCTGTCTTCAGATCTTCTGACTGGTGTGATACGGTGGGAGAACTGACTTGGGTGTTTTGTGTTTTATTGCAAATGTTTCGGTTAGCAAAATTCGCCACCGACTTTTCTTTTATCTAAAAGGAAAGGCTGAAAAGAATAGGAAAGACCTTTGAGATTGTTTCTTGAGTTCGGGGGGTAGATTATGAAAAGGGAAAGTGTTAGCACAATTTTCATCCATAGTTATCTATGGGCTCTTAGTTGCTTGCTAGATCACTTGCTTTTGTTTGAAAATGTGCTTTGTGTGGTTTTTGAAAGTATTTTGAAAAGGCGCCATCGTTTAGGCAAACTTTGTAATAGTTCTCGTTCGTAAGAACGTATACAAAGTGTTGAGCTTTTGAAAATGTTTCAAGTTTGGAAATGTTTTGAAAGTGTTTTTGAAAGTGTTGGTGTTTGTTTTGAAAATAAGCAAGAGTGTTTAATTTGAAAATGAGCAAGCAATTAGGAATAATCTACCTACTCAAAAGTCTTAGTTCATTTCTTTCTTTCCTTTGATATTGCTATCTTACCATTGATTTGGTAAGAAGCCTTATCTTTGGATGTAAAGGGACGGGCATGATTCATTGTATAGCCATGATAGCAATGTTGTGAAATATCTTAGCAATTCTCTTTGAGGGACTAAGATCATTTTAAAAGGCAATATTTGATAGCGTCATCGAGGGACTATAATCTTGTGTTTTTTATTGATTTTTTCAAAGATATCTCACATGCATAACATGGCCATTTTTGTAAGGCAACAAAGTGGAATTACAGTAAGGGTGCAAGTGTGTAAGTGTGTTGATTTACATGCTTGTTTATCTTGAATTAGGGTTTGCTATTGTTGATTTTAGTCTTTCCATACAAACCCTAATTTACTAGCATTTATATAAAGCGATAAATTGCGGAAAGTAAAAATACTAAGTTATTACATCATTAGGGGAGGGGGTATATAAATTTATAAATGGGGATTTTGCAAGAAAATTAAACCTAATTATCTATTACAACCATATTGAATAAATGTACAATAATTGAATAAATAGTGTACAAATGCAAATGGAAAAAGAAATGATTTTGTTTGGTTTTTAATGAAAGGGATTTAACCTAATTAAGAGAGTGATTAATTAAAAAAATAAACAAAACTAAAACTAACTAATTAACAAAGAAAATAAGTTAAAAATGATTTTTAGGGTTTTTTATGAAAATGTTTTAAATTAATAAAAAAAAAGTTAATCAATTAAAATAAACCTAAGTTCTAAATTAATTTTAATTTAGAAGAGAGTAATATAATAATTAAACCTAATTATCTAAATATTAATTATTTAAGAAAATAAATTAATTTGTTTTAAGAAAAATGTTTTTTTAGTCTTTTGTTTTCTAAATAAAAATAAAAATGTATAAGTGTAAATAATAAATAAAAATATTTTTATATTTTTTTTAGACATAATAATAATAATAATAATAATAATAATAATAATAATAAAAGTATAATAAAGAAAAAAAGAAATAAAAAAAGAATAAGAAAAAAAGAACATGGGCCAGGGGTGCAAAACTAATTAGGAGGTTAGAAAAAGCAAAAAAAATGGAAAGCCCAAAGGTTTGCGGCCCAGCGCTGCAAGCTGAAACAAAAAAAGATGAAAAATGTTGAAAAACGAACAAAAGGGTACCACTAGGGCTCGAACCCAAGTCCCAAAGGTTAACATGCGCACGCTTTACCACTGGGGTGGCTATACATCCATTAATATTGACAAAACAATAAATATGTAACATAAATCAAGTCCTGAATGAACTCCATCTTCAACCTCCATCCAGAGAACATATAACTCATTCATTTCTCATCCATTCACAAAACTCCCAACATCAAACTTGTTAGAAATTTCCTCACGATTCTGAATATGTAAATAACTTAAGCTAATTCTCAAATATGAGCATGAATTTCTAAGAGTACCAAATTCTGACCTAAATATTTGAGCAAGTTCAAACTCAAAATTCTCACTACTCAAGCAATATAAATGAAATCCATGGACATGTATAGTTTCAGGGCAATGATGTCTACATTTTATCTTCATAAATGCAAGCCTAACAATGCCTAAATGAGAAGATAGAAGTTCAAGAAAAAATACCTCAAAACTGGAAATCGTGAAATGAGTTTGAGCTTGATTCAAAGTGCTGCAATGATCAGGTTAGCTTCATTGAGTCTCTAGGAAGCTAATGCAATGCTTAGCTTGAGTTGAGAGTGGCTGAAATGGCTTGGAGAAGTTAATGTGTAGTGCTCTGTTTTTGGTTATGGAGGATGATGGAAATGGAGTTACAGTCGTGTAACAGGGACATAGATGAGTTATATTTGATGTAAAGAAGCTTTAGAAACTAAAATGCCAAAGAACGCACGAGAGATATGGGTTTGATGTGTAAAGTCAGAACTTGCACAACAATGGTGTTTTGAAGCAATTTATGGCTAGAGGGAATTTAGGAGTGTTTCAGGGTGTTCAAGCTCATCTTCTAGCTCACAAATAGTGACTTTATTTATAAGCAACAAGTTTGGAAGCTTATTGTTGATCAGAATTCAAAATCACAAGTTTAAGCATAACATGTGATTTTTGAGAAATCCAAGTTTCAAAGTCTTGCATACTTGCTAAGATAGAGTGGTTATGCTGTAAACACACTTGTTTATGACTTTGTAGATGGAGAGTGATCAGAGGGAACAAGTTAGAGGCTCAAGAATTGACTTTGTGCATAAAGCTTGCTTTTCAAGAATGACATTCTTCACTTTCTTCCCAAAATGGCAATGTGAATTGGATAAAGCTTAAATCACTTGGATTATAACTCAAAAGTTTGTGAAATCCATTAATGATGGATAGATACACAAGTTAGAAGGTCTATAAATCAAGATTATGCAGCCTAACATTGAAATTCAATTATGTGTTCATCAAGAAATGACTTGTAATTCAAGAATGAAACCCTAACTTCTTGCCTTCGATTCTCCTTGCTAAAGTATGATCTCAATGAGTTCTTGAACATTTTAGAAAGCTTGTAACATCCTCTAAAACTTCTATGTTTGACATTTTTGAAAATTCATCTTGGAAATATGTGAAAAAATGTCATGAAGTTAGGTCAAAATCCTGCCTAAAGTAGGGCAAAATTTCACTAAGTTTCCAAGTTTCATGAACATGTATTCACAAAATCATAACTTGAAATCCATGCATTTCTAGGAGAAGTTGTGTTCTACAATGTTTTAGATATAATTGAGATCTACAAGTTTCATGTTGTAAGTTTCCTTTGAACCATCTTGCATCATGGTGGAAATTTGGCTCAAAGTTGTGAAAAAATATGAAATTTTCAACACTTAGAAAATTTCTAAGTTTAGAAATTTTGAATTTTCAAAATGAAATATTGAATTTTTGATTTCTAGATGAACAAGTTTCATATTTTGACATGTTTTGATGAATTATGATCTTTGGTACTTGATTTTGACCAAAAAGTCAAAGTTTGACTTTTCAGTGTACATTTGACTTTTCATCTGTTGACTGAAATTCATCTGTCAACTAATTGATCTTGAGAAATTTTTTGAGCCATGCCATTAGGTAAAAATGAAGCATTTGAATCCTTGAGATAATAACTTAAACCAATCAATCATTTTCTAGGTCAAAAATAAAAAATTGTCCCTTCTCAGTCAAAACCCTTATTTTGACCATTTTGCCCTTTTGATGATCTGATCAAATTTCTTGTGGAATTGTGATCAAAACTTGATCAAATGACATATATGAGTTCATAACGTTGATATGGACAAAAAATTATGAAGTTTGACTGTAAATTGACCACAGTTGACTTTTCCCCCAATATAGTTAATTTTAGGTCAATTGATCAATTGACTGAGCAAAAATGTGATCCAAGACTTGAGACTTGACATGAGTAATCTCGAGAGTACAAAATGATCCATGAAATTCATATGAGGCATTAAAAGTCCATTTGTCCTTGTGCAATCTCAAACCCTAATTTCCAGTCATCAGTGCTTGAGGAGGTGTCTTGAGCTGATCAACCCTTGTGCAGTCTTGAACCAAAGGAGGTCTTATGATAGATTACTTGAGAAATGAGAGGGAAAATTTTAGGGTACAACAATTGGTTTCTTTAGACTTCATATCAGAACCTACACTTAAGAGTATTATGGAGTGTCTTGCTACTATTCATAAAAAATTGTGTAGCGCAGAAGCGAAATTAATTCTCTTCTAATGTCTTGGCCACGCCATCCATTAGAAGCAGAACATGTTCGTTAAATACTCAAAAATAAAAAAAACATTAGAGTATCAAAATTGTCCATACAAACATATTCATTTGTTATCATCAAAACTCAAATATAATATTGCATAATCAAATCTTGTTCTTACAATCTCCCCCTTTTTGATGATGACAAAACTATGTATTTTGATGACACAATTCTGTTCATATAATCAGAAAAAGTAAAAATAAAAAGGTAAGTAATACTTATCCTTTTTATGAAACTCCCCTTAAGTCAATGACTTGATGAATATCAAATATCCTGATTCTGAACCATTTAAGTAGAACTCCCCCTAGTTCCAATAGATCAGATATTGAGATCTTAAGAGTCTTTACTCTATATGCCAATGAAAATGAGATCAATTAAAATCTTGAAACTTTAATGTCACTAAGACAGCTTCCAAATTCTCAATTCTTAGAGTATGATTCCAAATTTTAATTCTTAGAGTCAAGTCTGAAGCCAACAGTTTAGACATGGGCCTTGCATAATGCTTTCAGATTTTTATCTTTAATCAGATTTCACATTTCTTGAAAAAGAAAGCAATTCTAACAGAAACAAAATTTTAACTGGTTTAGAATGTAAGTAGCTCTTTTCGAAGAACATTTTCCAGAACTTGATTATTGAAATCAAAAATACGTTCATTTAATTACTCCCCCCTTTTGTCATAATCAAAAAGGTAATTATGTGTGAAAAACATAAAAACCAGAAGAAGATAATAGGAAAAGATAAGAAGTTTCATTAATATTTGAAAATGATTACAATCAGAAGGAGAAACAACAGAGTGAACACGAGCAAGGAAAACTATCTAAATTTCAAACACATCACAACTCTCATCAAACAGGGCATTGCCTCTGATGAACGGGTTTCTTCGAACAATTTCAATTACTCCATCTAACTCAAACAATTTAGATAATACACGTCCATAAGGAATGAATGACTTTTGAGAGTTTCTGGATGCAAGGATTAATAGCTTTAGATTATTAAATATTATTTCTAAAAGATGAATTGGAGTACTCTTGCAAAGGAAATAAATAAGACACATATCCATAGGAAAAACTTTATCAAGATCTTCCCCTCTAGGATGAAGATTTCTCAACAAGAATTAGAAACCAGATTTTTGCAAGCGGTTTCAAATGATCTGGATTAAGGGGCTCATATCTAAAGAAAGAATTAGGAACACTTAGAAACACATCAACATTCATGCAGGAGTTGGGTAAAGGTAGACTCTGTATGGCTTCATTAATGGAGGAGCGAGTGATGGTAATCAGAATACCAAAGATATGAGAGTGAATGAAGTTTCCATCGGGACCGACAAAAACATAAAGCCAAAAATTCTTCACGATTTTAGGTTAAATAGGACCTCTAACTATTGTTGCATACCCAGACCATCCTTGATTTTTAACACAACCATTGATGAAACCATCATCAGACACATAATTGTGTCTTTTCTCTTTGATTACTTCGAGAAGATTTTCATCCCCATTGAAAGGTTATAACAGCCATGGTATGCAGAAAAGCTTGAAGAAAAGAAACGGTTGAGGATGATACAAGGATAAGGACTTGATGAAGGATTATAGATGATAAAAGATATAAATAGTCAGTCAAGTCGTTCAAAAAATGAAACGATTCAAATACTCAAAGGAATTAATTTCGAGAGAAAGAATCAAATGACGTCACATACTACTAAAAGTAGGGAATGAAAAGAGAAGTAGATCAAAATTTAAGATAGAAGAACACAAAAACATTTAATTGGAGCTCGACAGGGAAGATCTTAGCAGTCATATCAAACAAAACATAGAAATTTGACACTAAACAATTGTTCCCAAGACACAAAAGGTAGGAGTATTTAATAAATGTAATCATGATTAATCAATTCCAAGAAAATAATTGCTCGTGCATTTCCTAGGTAGAGTGTGATAGACACTAAGTCTATTTAGGTGATGCGTTTGATATTCTCAGCATCTGGAAAAACCACGAAGGTTTCCATCTGATCAGAGATTTTTCTGACCAAAACATCTTCTGATGACTGAGGTAAAAGAAATTAGAAGGCCTTTGATTGAGTTAGAATCTTATCACTTCAGACTATGACTAAAACACATTTGATTCTAATGACATCTTACTCTGGATAGAGATCTATTTTCAGATTCTTTAGAATAAACAGAAATCTATCTTCATCTAAGGGTTTTATAAAAATATCAGCCCATAAATGGCCTGTATCTATGAATTTTAAGGATATGATCTCTTTCTGAACACAATCTCTAATAAAATGATGTTTCATTTCTATGTGTTTAGCCCTAGATTGTAAGATAGGATTCTTACTCAAGCAAATATTAGCACTATTGTCATAGAAGATAGGAATTATACTCTTATAAATTTGATAGTCTTCCAGTTGATTCTTCATCCAGAGCATCTGAGTGCTGCATAGTGCTGCTGAGATATACTCTGCTTCTGTAGTTGAGAGAGAAATTGTTGATTGCCTCATGCTTGACCATGAATCAGATTCTTTCCTATAAATTGACAATTTCCAGAAGTACCTTTTCTTTCCATTCTGTCTCCAGTGTAATTTGCATCACAGAAACCAGAAAGAGTGTACTTTGATGTTTTCTCATACATCAAGTCAAGGTTAGTGGTTCCTTTAATATACCTTAGAATTATCTTAACGACAGTTAAATGAGATTCCCTATGATCGTATTAGAATCTATCACAAAGATGAACACTGAATAAAATGTCAGGTCTAGATGCAGTCAGATACAGAAGAGAGCCTATCATACCACAATACAGCTTCTGACATACCTTTCCACTTACCTCTTCTTTCTCAAGGATACATGTTAGATGCATTGGAGTATTTGCTACAATGCAGTCTGTCATGTTGAATTTCTTCAACAGTTTTTTGGTGTACTTACTTTGATGAATGTAAGTAGCCTCTGGTTTTTGATCAATCTGGATTCCTAGAAAGAACTTCAGTTCTCCCATCATGCTCATTTCAAACTCAGCCTGCATTAGCTTAGAGATTTCTTTGCAGAGGAATGGATTAGCAGAACCAAAAATAATATCATCAATGTAAATTTGAACAATTAGAATGTCATTTTTTAAGGTTTTGCAGAAGAGTGTAGTGTCAACCTTTCCTCTGGTAAACTTATTTTCTAAAAGAAATTTACTCAATCTGTCATACCAAATTCTGGGAGCTTGTTTCAGGCCATAAAGAGATTACTTTAACTTAAAAATAAAGTCTGATTTCTCAGAGTTATCAAAGCCAGGAGGTTGTTTGACGTACACTTCTTCTGAAATATAATAATTCAAGAATGCACTCTTAACATCCATCTGATAAAGGATGATGTTATGATTTACAATAAAATAAAATAACAAACAAATAGCTTCTAACTTGGAGACTGGTGCAAAGGTTTCTGTATAGTCTATCCCTTTTTGTTGACTATAACCTTGTGCAACCATTAGTACTTTATTTCTAACAACTTCACCTTTCTCATTGAGTTTGTTTCTGAACACCCATCTGGTTCCGATGACGTTGACACCTTTGGGTTTCTGAACGAGATCCTGTTGTACCCTAAAATTTACCCTACCATTATTCAAGACAAATTATTTCAATAGGTCTCCCCGTGCTCATAGGGTTCTCAATTGCTCAAGACTACTCAAGGATTGATCAGACAAGCCCTCCTCCTAAGCAGTTAACCTACAACTAGGGTTTTGCTTCTCTCGAGGAAAATTGGACTTATAATGCCTCAAGTGGATTTATTGTTTTCTCATATGTCTCAAAGAGTCCTCATGCCAAATTCCAAGCCTTGCAGCACAAGTTTTCTCAGTCAATTAGTCAGATGATTGAAAATGAATTGTATTGGGCAAAAAGTCAACTTTGACTAATTTACAGTCAAACTTCAAGATTTTTGGTCAACATCAACATTTTGAAGTCACATTCATCATTTGACCAGGGTTTGATCATGATTCATAAAGAAAAATCAAGATTCATCAAAAGTCAAAAGTTACTAAATTAGGGTTTTCTTAAGGAGAAGTCAACTGAACTTTGACCAAGCATAACGTTCTCATACTTAATTAGAAATTTCTTAACCAAAGCTCATTTTGAAGGAAATTCAATTCTCTACAACTTTGTCTCTTTAAGCTCAAGGCCAAAGATGCTTCATTTGAGATATATGGGCCAAAACATTAGAGGTCATTTTAAAAGTCAACAAAAAGACACTTTTTGTCAAAACAATTTACATTAAGATAAAGGCTTCAAATGAAAAAAATGACCAACATGAAGATTGTAGGAGATATCTTGAGCTTTTCAAAGAGTCCAAGATCACCTTTATATGATAGAAATTGAGTGAGATATTATTTATGCAAGTTGAGAAATTTTGAGAAAATGCATGAAATCCAAATTAAGCAAATTTGAATTTTTGGACTAATGGGTCTATCTTTGAGGTCCAAACGTGTTCCTGACCTCATAATAGACTCCTAAATCCATTCATTTATTTTTGTGGTTTTTATTTCTTTTACTTTTTTATTTATTCAATTAAAAGAAAAATAAATCAAATAAAATACCAAGTGAATGAATCAAGGCATGCAGATCTATTTTTGAATCAAATCATAAGTCTAAAAAGCTAGTGAGAACTTGCAAAAAATGTGTAAAGATTGATTTGTACATCATTGGCCTAAAAAAGAAAGATTTCATGCAAAACTTCAATCAAAGATTTGATCATAAAATACAAAAGATTGATTCCACTTTTGTTGACCTAAATCTTCCATTATAAATAGAGAACACATTCAGACCAAGGGACACACAAATTTTTTCTCAAGAACACCCTCTCAAAAAATCTCAATTTTTGTCAAAACTAGGGCAAAGTCAAAACCAAAGATCCAGACACTTTCAGTCTAAGCCATACATTGCAAATCATTCCCTAGGTATCTAAGGGTAAGAATAGGTTAAAAGTCATGGCCATTGATGCTTGAAACAAACATACTCATCTTCTCTGATTTGCTTTTCTTTCAAACATTCATATAATTAATTTCATGCATTACTAATGTTTATTAATTGCCCAAATGAGTTCATGTTGTTACTTAGAACAAGTTTGAATCATAAAACAGAAGCTCTAACGTAAGAATCATGTTTTTCCATGGCTAGGGCAGTTTGAGATGTCTTATTTGAAACTCATGATACAAGTTTGTTCAGGCTAAACAAACACCACCATTGAATTCGCAAGGGTCGAATTAGGGGGATAGGGTCCTTTTATTGTCTAACACATGTTATTTTACAGGTTTGAAAATCCTCTCACCGGAGAAGACGACCGAAGCTATGGCTCCGACGCTTCTCTGGCTCACTTGCTTTATTATATATTTGTTTGCTTATATTTTAATAACAGAAACAAAGTGTGGTGTAGTTGGTTGAGACATAGGCATGTAACGTGAAGGGTGTGGGTTCGATCCCTGTACCTTACAGTTATTTTTTGTTATTTTTCAAACTAACGCGCATGTTATATATATATATATATTAATCAATGCATATTTATCAAACACCAACAACCGCTTGGTCTAGTGGCAAGTAGTGCATTTTGTGAAGCCAGGGGGCGTGGGTTCAACACCCACCCCCATGCAGTTTTTTTTACCCTATTTTTCTAACCTAATGTTTCTATTTTCTTTCTTAATTATTCCTTAATTATTTTTTAATTAACAATTAACTAATCTAATCTTTTTTCTTAATAACTAATAAATTAGGATTAGAGTTTTAGTTAGTAATTAATTTTTTCTTATATTTTTTATTTACTAATTAATTAAATTAGCTTTTTTTTCTTAAAATTAAAATAAATTAAAATTTAGGTTTTAATTACTATTATTAACTTAAATCATTTTCCACAAGAAAATCATAAAATATTTTAACATTCTTTTTCTATTTTCTTTCTTCTTGCTATTTAATTTTCATAGAAAATTGTATAGGTTGCATTTTTTAATTGTAATATCATAGATTTCTTTTCTCGCATTTTTTCCTAATTATGTAACTGCTCACAGGATGTAATAGCGTATGTTTACTTTCTCGCGAATCTTTATACTTATGTATCTCTCCCAAAGCCATGTAATAGCTTAGGACTTTATATTCCACACTTGATTTTTCTGTACATATTTAACTACTAGTAACTAGGATTTGCATGGCAAGACTAAAAACAATCTAAAAAACCCTAATATTCAAGATAATTAACTGAATCAATAAACTTCGCACACTTGCACCTTTAGGGTAACCTCCTTGTTGCCTTATGATATTGGTCACGTCCCTCGAAAGTGGGGATACTTTAGCAAAAGACCCTCGATCAAATCATCACGTCCCTTTCGAATAAAGATCATAATCCCTCGATGACCCTTCGAGTTGCCTACAAAATGATCCAGTCCTTTCGAGTTTCCTACAAAATGATGATAATCCATTCGATACAATTGTTAGAGTATATTTATTTGTTGCCTTCGATGACCATAAGATGACCCTACGCTTGTCCCTTCATATCCAATAGATAGAGCTACCTACCAACTAATAGTATGGATAATACTATCTCTAAAGGAGAAGAAGAAGAATAAGAAAAACTTTAGTGGGTAAGAAACTCTTAATTGCTTGCTCACAATTCTTTAAAAAAATTTCACACTTCACTTTCAAACAAATATTTTCAAAAATAACACTTTGTATACATTCTTGAGGATTGATACAAGAATCATTACAAAGTCAACCTTATATTGGTGATTTCAAAATATTTTCAAATAAATCACACACACAAAGCAGGATTTTCAAAAGTGAGCTAAGCAATTAAGAGCCCGTAGATAACTGTTGAAGTGGTATAGTGGCAAGAAAAAGTAAGTATTTTTATAGGGTATATCATATCGTCTCCACAAGGATTAGTGTTACTTTTTCGTTAGACAATTTCTCGCGTTTATCATTTTGGTTTGAATTGGTAAAACATAAAAACATAAAAGTAAATATGAATAAGAAAGAATTCATTCTCTAGAGAGAAAAAACTTATCAAGCATGCATATAATCTGCTTCTCACAAACTTAAACTTATCGACCAATTACACTCAACCTACAATACTCCTCAGATTCATCTAGAATTGCTCACTCCCTAAGTTATTTCTAACCCAAAGTAGAGAGAACTACTATATCATCTCGGCAGCGATCTCTCGGCCAACCTCAACAACATAACAGACATCCATATTACTTGTATCGACGATCTCTCAACCGACACAACCAACACGGAAGCATTAAGCTTTGACACCCATAAATCTTGTTAGCTCTAAATTTATCTCTAGAATCCATAGACTAATATATAATCATCCTAGATAAATATTTTAGCAGTATATGTCTATAACAACCCAAACCCCGAGCACATAGCAAAAATCTAAGATAATAATTGACACAAATTTGTAAAGCAAATTAAATATAATGCCATGGTCAACAAATATACACGAGTTTAAAGTAAAACCATATACAACCAAAGAGAAATACACAAAGAGGAAGAGAAATTAACCAAAAATCTCCCGGTTTGTCAGCACTGATTGATGATCAATCCACCCCGGATCATCCGTATGCAAGCTCCAAAGTTGTTTTCTAAGATCTCTCTACCAAAAAATAAAGGTTTGATGGATTGGGACCAAAAATACCTAAAAAATATGTTTTTACCCCCTTTTAACGTATTTTTGTCCTACTAGTTTCGTTGGGCGAAATACACCATGTGAAATCAAGCTTCTTAAATAAGCTTTTGTTTTGATGAAGACAAACCATGGCTAACAAAAGAAGGCAAAGACTTTGGTCAAGCATCTAAGCATCTAAGGATAATATCTTCAATCAAAGCTCTCAACATCTTTAAAGGTACAATAATATTATCTACTTTGATCTTAAGATATAGATGCTAAAAAATGAAAAGGAAATGTTTAAAGAATCATTACTCAAGCTTTTCAAAGATAAAATTTCACTTTTCATATGCATGCAATCGATTTACATCTTAGTGCAATCGATTGCACTCTTCAAAAATTCCAAATCTTTTGCTTCTGTTTCTGCATGCAATTGATTACATAGTTTGTGAAATCGATTGCACACTTAAAATTTTCAAAACATTTGATTCTGTCTTAGCATGCAATCGATTACATAGTTGGTGCAATCGATTGCACTTAGTTAAATTTTGCTACTGACTTAGCCTGCAATCGACTACATTGTTGATGCAATCAATTGCACTCTTAAAATTTTGAAAATATAGCTGTTGAAAACCTTGTGCAATCGATTACACTGGAGGTGCAATCGATTACACACTGCACGAATTTGAAAAATTACAGCTTTGTTCATGCCTTTTGATCATGCCTTTTCATTACATTTTTTCACTCAAACTTGGCATTTGTTCATGATACATTTCCAGATCTTCATGATGTTTCAAAAGGGTGTTATGAACATATAAATACTCAATTTCAAATTCATATCAAACACCTTATTTCATAATATTTTTTTGAACTTTCAAAATACAAACTCAAGCATTCTTCATTTTCATACATAAGTTTTCTGCGTTTATTTTCATACTTTAAACAGAAAACTTTGAGCAAATATATCTTGAGTCTTTGTACAATATTATTATTGAAAGAAGAAGATTATACATTATCAAAATCACTCTTAAGTGATCAATATACTCTGCTCACTCAAACTCACAAATTGATATTTACTTACTTATTTTCCAGGATTGTTGGAATTAAGTTTAAGTGTTTTTGTTGAAATCTTGTCTTTCCAAGTTGTTGGATACAAGTGTTGTTACATTGAGAGGATTGTTCTCATAGGTAACTTAGTGAAAATCCAAGAGGATTGTTCTTGGTCCAAGAGGATTGTTCTTGGTTTGGTTGGTAGTTCTTATGTAAGTTTGCCATAATAAGGAAATCTCTTTCATGTTGAAAGGGGACTGGAGTACTCTCGGATTGTGAGGGGAACCAGGATATATTGCCCGTGTCTCTTTATTTTTCTGCATCTTTAAGCTTTCCTAAACACACTTATAACCAGAAAAATAAGAACCATCATCACTAAAAACCAGAAATTTTAAAAGTACCTAATTCACCCCCTCTCTTAGGCGCACTTCGTACTTACAATTGGTATCAGAGCAGATTATAGGTAACCTGCTCTTAAAAGATCCAGAATGGCTTCCGCAAATCATAATCCCGTTTTCAGAGATGGTGGTAGTAACAACAAGCCTCCTCTATTCTGTGGTGAATATTTTGACTTCTGGAAAATACGCATGAAAGCGCATCTAGAAGCGCAAGGAGAGGAAATATGGGATGCCATCGAAAATGGTCCATTTATCCCGGTAACGGTAATCAACGGTGTTGGCTCTTCAAAGCCTAAAACTGCATGGGACGATGATGACAAGAAGAAAGTTCTCTATGACAAAAAGGCAATAAACCTTCTTCAAGGTGCACTTAGTATGGATGAATTCTTCCGTGTATCGACATGCAAAACAACAAAGGAAATATGGGACACCTTGGTACAAACTCATGAAGGAACGGCTGAAGTAAAAAGATCAAGGCTAAATACCCTAAGTCAAGAATATGAACTATTTCGAATGCAGCCCGGAGAAACCATTCTTGACTTACAAAAGAGATTTGTGCACTTGACAAATCATCTAAGTGCTCTTGGTAAAACTTTGACAAATGATGAATTGAATCTGAAAGTACTTAGGTCCTTAACAAGGGAATGACAACCAAATGTAACGGCAATTTCAGAAAATAAAAGTCTCTCTAACATGACATCCGCAACTCTATTTGGAAAACTTCAAGAATACGAAACGGAACTCGGAATACTCGAAAAGCATGAAAATCAAGAGAAGAAATCCAAGAATATTGCTTTGAAGATAGACTCCAAGGAAGTTGAAAAGGAAAACAATCCAGAAGAAGATGAAAACTTCATGCTTCTTGTTAAAAGGCTTGGTAAGTTCTTCGGTAGAAATGACAAACCTTTTTCTCATTCAAAAGGAAAGAAACATTTTCAGAAAAAGGAAGGATCCATATCAACACAAGAAATCACATGTTATGAATGTGGTAAGCTGATAACACGAATTTATATAACATATTTGGCTTAATTTTCATAGATAATATTAGTATTTTTATCTATTTATTCTATTTTATTTCTGTATTACGTTGGTATTTCTTTTGTTTCAGGTATTTGTATTAAATAAAAGATCAATTGAGCAAAGAAGATAAATTGGAGGAAAATCGGATTAAAAAGCCAAAGAAATGAAGCAAAAAGGGTGATATAGCAAAAAGGAGGAATTAAGAAGAAAGAAATAATTATACAAAGAAAAAGACTAAGCCCAGAAGAGCAAAAGCCCAGTAGAAGTTCAGTCCACAACGTGTTACGACCGTAACAGCCTTGTGACGACCGTAACACGCTAATAGCCTTGTGACGACCGTAACAGACCTGTGACGACCGTAACGCGCTATATTTCAACTTCCTCACGTTATAGAGACGTGTCCCATGTTCTCCCATGATTCTGGTAGTTATTCCCATGTTCTCCCATGATTCTGGTAGTTATTCCCATGATCTCCACTAGCCTTCGTACAACATGGAAACGGGAAGTTACAAATGAAGCCTATAAATACAAGTTCAACCTTCAGAGCAAGGGTCGGCAAATTTTACCGAACAACCGTTATTTAGTCTTTCTTTATTTTTCTGTTTTCGTATTTTTCTTTTCAGTTTTGTATTTCTACCATACTTTTCTATTTCAGTTTCTTTCTTTAGTTTTTATTTTAGTTTAAGTTTATATAATTTTCACTGATCTAACCTTACGTTAGACCTGGTGCTTTTTATTTCTTGTCGTAATTTTTCTTTTCAATTCAAGAAGTCTCCGAGCAGATCCAACCGACTTGTGGGGGAATGCTCGTTTATTTCGAAGAACAAGATTATTCAAGCATTATTATTTCCAGGTTCTCAATATAATTATTTTATTTTATTTAAGTATTGTTGCTTGGTATTTATTTATTTGATTATGGGAATGTTTAAATATATTGAACCTTATTATTTATGCATGTCCAAATTAATAAATATGTCCGACTAAACCGTTTAGGTATCGGTAAGTAATAGTAGTAAGAGTAGGAATTAAATTGTTCATAAGTTAAAATACTAATTAACTTAATTTCTGGTCATGACTTTTTATAATTAAAACTACGCTCTTTGTTACGAAAGTAAGAAGAGTAAATAGGTTAGATCGAGACCACGAAAGTGTGAGGTTTTTAACCGGATAGCTAAAGTTAGGCATTTGATTTAAATACAGTGAAAGCGCTTTAAACCAAATTAGAATTAATTAAGTTTCCAAAAAAATACTTCTAAACACTTATAGGCTAGCGAAAGCAGGTATAGGGCTTTAGACGTATAATCCGAGATAAGACCATGAAAGTGTGAGTCGAGGATATTTAAACTAATAAATTCTACAGAACAATTAAGTTAACCATCTTTATACGCTTAAGTTCAATTTAAGCCGCTTAGGTTCACTACTTTACGTACCGATATCCGTTTTATTTATATTTATATTCCTTAACCAATATTCTAAAAGAACTATTCGCCTTAGCTGTGTACCGTAACTTAGGATAACAATAGATCGATTTATAGTCTCTGTGGGTTCGATATCTTTTAAAACTACGCGATAGGACTGTGCACTTGCAGTCTCCCGATTAACAGACGATAAAGTCCTGCGATCAAGTTTTTGCGATCATAAGCAAGGTCATATCAAGCCGGATTGTCCAAAACTCTCCAAGAAAGGTGGCTTCAAAAGCAAGAAGGGATTCAAGAACAAAAAGGCTTATGTAGCATGGGAGGACAATGAAATAAGTTCCTCATCCGATTCCGATAGTGATGAAAGTGCAAATCTAGCATTGATGGCCTCACACCATTCCGATGATGAAGACAATGAGGTTAGTAATGAATTTTCTCTTTTTGATAGTGATGCACAAGGTTCTATAGATGAACTATTGAATTAATACAAAATTCTGTATAAAACCATTTCATCACAAAAGAAACAAATTTCATCTCTAGATGAAAAATATGTTTCAATGGAAAAAGATTTCAAAGAAGAAAAACAAAAATCAAGTGATGAACAAAAACATAATTTTGTATGCAAAAATTGTGATTCACTCTCTTTCCAAATTGTCCAATTAAAAAGAGTCATTGAAAGATATGAAAAAGGGCAAATTGGATTGGAAGGTGTTCTTAGCCAACAAAGATACTCCAATGATAAAAGTGGACTTGGATATTCAAAGTTCTCAAAACCAAGTTCTAACAAAACTATCTTTATTAAGGCAAGTGATCAATCTTCCAAAGAGAAAGTGAACAAACCTAAAATAGTTCGTCACTATCCGAAAAAGAAAACATTTCCTAAGAAGAAATATTATCCTTCTAGATATAGAAGTAAATTTGAACCTACTTGTTTTTATTGTGGTATTAAAGGCCATACACCTAATGCTTGCTATGTTAGAAACTTTAGTGTGGCAAGTGGGCATTATGTATGGGTAAAGAAAGGAACTAATTATGAAGGACCCAAAGCAACTTGGGTACCTAACAAAACCTAATTTGTTTTGCAGGTATGCTTGAAGACCACATGCAATCTTTGGTATCTTGATAGTGGTTGTTCAAAGCATATGACAGGAGACATAAACCAATTTTCACATCTAGCGCTAAAGGCCAAGGGTTTTGTCGCTTATGGAGACAATAATAAGGGAAGAATCCTAGGCAAAGGCAAAGTTGGTGCTCCACCTTTCACATCCATTGCAGATGTTCTTTATGTTGAAGGACTAAAGCACAATCTTCTAAGTATTAGCCAACTTTGTGACAAAGGCTTCAAAATCAAGTTCACCAAGGATGAATGTTTGATAGAAGACGAAGTCACTCATGAGGTTATACTTAAAGGTAAAAGAATCAATAATATATTTATGATTTCCCTTGATGATCCATCTTTGAAGGTTAAATGTCTCATGGCGAACAACGATGATTCATGGCTTTGGCACAAAAGAATTACTCATATTCATATGGAACACTTGAATAAATTAATCAAGCATGATCTTGTCATTAGATTGCCTAAGAGAAATTTCATAAAAGATAGACTATGCGATGCTTGTCAAAAAGGAAAACAGACTAGATCAACTTTCAAATCTAAGAATGCGGTGTCCACTACAAGGCCACTACAATTGTTACATATGGATCTATTTGGTCCATCGAGAACAAGGAGTTTCAGAGGTAATGTATATGCTTTGGTTATTGTTGACGATTTCTCTAGATATACTTGGACATTCTTTTTAGTGCAGAAAAGTGATGCATTCAAGGTGTTAAAGAAGTATGCTAAACAAATTCAGAATGAGAAGTCTCTAACAATTGCCTCAATAAGGAGTGACCCTGGCGGAGAATTCCAAAATGCTCTATTTGAAGAATTATGTGGAGAACATGGAATATCTCACAACTTCTCGGCACCAAGGACTCCATAACAAAATGTAGTGGTTGAAAGAAAGAATAGGTCTATTGTGGAACTTGCTAGAACCATGCTTAGCGACTCAAATCTTCCAAAATAATTTTGGGCGGATGCGGTGAGCACGACATGTTTTGTTAGCAATAGAGTTAACATTAGACCAATCTTAAAGAAAACTACATATGAACTTTTCAAAGGGAGAAAACCTAAAATTGCTTTCTTTCATATCTTTGGGTGAAAATGCTTTGTCCTAAACAATGACAAAGATAATTTGGGTAAGTTTGATGAGAAATCCGATGAAGGTATATTCCTTGGTTACTCACTATCTAGTAAAGCATATAGAATTTACAACAAAAGAACTTTGACTATTGAAGAATCTATGCATGTTTCTTTTGATGAATCTAACCCCTCCAAGGAGGATAATATTGTTTGTGATAATGATGATGAAATTTTAGAAGGTCCTCAAGAAAATTCTTCCAAGGATCAATCCATTCAACTAGAAGAATCACCTCAATAAGAATCGAATCTCAATGATCTACCAAAAGAATGAAGAACTCATATAGATCATCCTATTGATAAAGTTATTGGTGATATAAGTCAAGGCGTGTCTACAAGATTAAATCTCAAGGATGCTTGCCTAAACATGGCGTTTGTCTCTCAAATTGAACCTTCCAAAGTTGATGAAGCTTTAGGCGATGACCAATAGATCATAGCTATGCAAGAAGAATTGAATCAATTTGAAATGAATCAAGTTTGGGAACTCGTTCCTAGGCCAAGCAACAAACACATTATTGGAACAAGATGGGTGTTCAAAAACAAACTTGACGAGAATGGAATAATTGTTCGCAACAAAGCAAGATTGGTAGCACAAGGCTATAATCAAGAAAAAGGAATATACTTTGAAGAAACTTTCGCTCCAGTTGCAAGGTTAGAAGATATTCGACTCTTACTTGCCTATTGTTGTACCCCAAAAATTTCCCTCTCATTTTACCAATATTTTCCTCACAAGACCCTTTGGACTCAAGACAGAATTAGGGTTTGCTCTGCTCAAGCCCTCTCCTTGCACTGTTGACCTGAAATTAGGGTTTGAGTTTGCACAGGGATTTTTGGACTTCCAATGCTCAATGTGACTTTCATACCTCATGTTGGACTTATAAGATTTCTCATACCAAGTTTCAAGCATTGAATCAAATTTCTGCCCAGTCAATTGCATAGTTGACCTAGAAATCAACTGTATTGGGGAAAAAGTCAACTGTGGCCAATTTACAGTCAAACCTCATAATTTTTTATCCACATCAACATTATAGACTCGTATGAATCATTTGATCAAGTTTGGACCACAACTCCTTAAGAAATTTGATCACATTATCAAAAGGGCAAAATGGTCATTTTTAGGGTTTTGACTGCACAAGGGCAATTTCTGATTTTTCACCTAGCCAATGGAAAATTTAGTTCAAGAATGGACTCAATGACTCAATGGCATCATCTTTACCTAATCACAAGGTTCAAAAGATCTCAAAAGCATTGGATTGATAGATGAATTTTCCAGTCAACTGATCAAAAATCAACTGTACACTGAAAAGTCAAACTTTGACTTTTTGGTCAAAATCAAGTGCCAAGGGTCATTTTTAATCAAGATGTATCAAAACATGAAACTTGTTCACCAAGAAACCTAATTTTGGAAATTAGGGTTTAAGATTGAAAATTTTCATAACTTAGAAATTTTCTAAGTTATGAAATTTTCTTTTTTTCTCCCCAACTTTTCCCAAATTTTTCACCATGATACAATTGGATTCAAACAAAACTTCCAACATGAAAGTTGTATTCCTCCACAAAATCTACAACTTTGATTCATAAAGTTTTCCCAAAAGATGCTTGGATATCAAGTTATGATTTTGTGAACAAGGGTCCATGACACTTTTAACTTAGTGAAATTTTGCCCTAGTTTAGGCAGGATTTTGACCTATCTTCATGGAAATTTTTCACATAGTTCAAATTGGAATATCAAAATATATTTCAAATATGGATTGTAGAGCATGTTACAAGCTTTCCAAAATGTCCAAGAACTCTCCAAGATCATTTATGGTTAGGGAGAATCGAAGAAAAGAAAATGGCCATTTCTCACTTTTGTCCATGGCATTTTTCATGTTGCTACAAGTTGCAAATTCTGCCCAAACATGTTTGTACTTATTTACAGGTCCTTAAACCCTTCCACACTCAAAAATTGAATGCAAACACAATGGATTAAGGCTCTGTTCTGAGCTTTAGAAGATTACACATGGCAAAAAGGCAACAATGCCATTTTGATAAAGGTTGCTTTATGCAATTTTGTTTCTCTTGAGTTGTGAACCCAATCTTTTGCAGCAAACCAACTCCACAAAATTAGGAAAAGGTACACCAACTATGTGCATGCTTGGAGCTAGCATGTACAGGCCATAGCATGGTCACTTCCCACTTTTGCTTCAAAACCAAGAAACCTTGCAAAAGGTCAACTTTGCAATCTGATAAAACCAAAGTTTGTAGACATTTCAAACAACTTGAACACATTATACTAAGCCAGAAACACGAGCTAGCAACCTCTAAAACACCCTTGTATACCAAAAACCCCATTTTCTGCCAAAACAGGGAAGGATATGCAAATCATAAGCCAAATCACAATCCACTCGTGCGTTTTGCTTGCAACCAGTTCCAACACACTCCATACAACATACCTAAGCTATCCCAACCATTCCCAAGTCACTGTAACTCCATTTACACACTTCACCATTTTCAAATTCTGACTTTGCAGGTTGAGTTCTACAAGCATATTCAAGCTATTTCAAAGCAGGCTAAGCATTGGGAAAACTCAAAGGAACTTCAAGCAAGCTCACAAGTATCTCAGGCCTCACTCACAACCCCTATATTTCCATACTCGAGCTTGATTGAAACAGGTAAAGTTCAAACTTCTATCTCTCTATTTAGGAATCATTAGGCTTAGGTTTGTGAATAAAAAATGTAGTCTTCATTGCCCTTGAGCTGTACATATGCATAGAATTCATTTAAGTTAACTGAGCTGGGAGAATTTGAATGATGAACTTTCTGAAAAAACTAGGTTAGAAATTAGGGCCAGAGAAATTCGCTCTGGTCTTTGAGAGTTAGATTAAGTTTTTTACATGGTTAGAATCGTGTGATCATGCTCTATAACTTTCATGTTGCAAGTTTTTGTTTTTGAGCACGTATGCAGGATTTCCAGGTTTGAACAGGGCGCGCGTTTTTGTTTGATCAGAGGTTAGAGATGAAGTGGAAATGGGTTGGGCCTGACTTGGCTTTGTTTTTGGCACCGCCATCCTGTTTTCTGCACTCCCTTGGCCCATTTGATTATTTTTTGCATATTTTTCTATTTTCTTTTACATTTCTGATTTTTATTATTTTTTCTAAATATAAAAAATCACCAAAAATATTTTCTTTAATTTTCACATTTTGTTTTATTATTTTTATTATTTTTTTGGACATAGAAATAGTTTATTTAAATAATATACTTTTATTTTCTTAAAATAAAAACTTGTAAATAATATAAAAAATACTATATATTTTTATTTTTATTATTTATACACTTAAATAATATTTTCTTACATCTTTTATTTTTAACATTTTGTATATATTTTATTTTATTTTCTTGTACATAAATAAATAATTATAATATATATACATATTTTCTTAAAAAAACCAAATTAGGGTTTCTACCCTTCCAAAAATAATCATATTATTTTCTTTTTTTAAGACATTAAATAATTTATTTTTACATACATAAAAATAATACAAAAACATTTTTGCATATTTATATTTAATTGTCCATTTAAATATTTTCTTATTTATTTATTTATACAATGAATTCAATTTGGTTGTAATAGTTGAATTAGGGTTTTATTTTCTTGCAAATACCCCCTATTCAAACTTGTATCCCCTCCCCATAATAATCTTGTAATAGTCGTAGATTTACTTTTACGCACTTTATTGCTTTCAAATATGCATGATTAGTAAAACTAGGGTTTGTATGATAACCAAAAAATCAAAACAAATAGCTTGACCTAATACAAGACAAAAATGCATGAAAAATGACAACACAATGCACACAAGCACCCCTAGGGTTTCATCCACTTGTTGCCTTTAAAATGACCATGGTATGCATGCTAGGTGTCTTGACAAAACAAAATCAAAACAAAAATATCATAGTCCCTCGATGACGCTATCTTGGTTGCCTATACACAAATGATCTAGTCCCTCAAAAAAACTTGCTAAGATACTTGGCACAATTGCTATCATGGTCATACGATGACCCACGCCTGTCCCGTTTAACATCCAAACACAAGGTTATTTACCAAATACAATGGTAAAACAACAATTTCAAAGGGTTAAAAATGTGTAGGAAAGATTTTTGAGTAGGGTAGACAACTCCTTGTTACTTGATCAAACTTGCAAAACATCCTTGCTATTTTCAAACAAACACACAATTTCAAAACAATTTCCCAAAACAAACTTTCAAACATTGAAACATTTTTCAAAAGACAAACACCTTTGTATATATTCAAACAAGAATCATTACAAAGGTTGCCTAGACAAAGGCCTCTTTTCAAAATATTTTCAAAACCACACACAAAAGCACCATTTCAAACAATTGAAAAGCAAAAGCAAGCGATCTAAACAAGTAACTAAGAGCCCATGGAAAACCATGGATGAAAAGGGTGCTAGCACCTTCCCTTTTCATAATCTACCCCCCGAACCCAAGAAAACATCTCAAAGGTCTTTCCTGTGCTTTTTGACCTTTCCTTTGGATAAAATAAAAAGTCGGCGGCGACTCTTGCTAAACCGAAACATTTGCAAACACAAACGCAAAACCTCAAGTCAGTTCTCCCACCACATCACAGAACTGGAGACTCTGCTGGGGAATTTTCTAAAAGTGGGGTTACCTTAGGGTTTAGATCACCTTTACATGCTTATCTTGTTTGCTTTGATTGCTTTACATTTGGTTCTATTGTTTGGGTTTGAAATCCTCTACCCGGATTTGGGAAACAATCATAGGTAAATAGCAATACATTGTGGAAATGTGCGGGGTATACCGACATGGTTGAAGCAATAGCTATATTAGTGTGACATATTTGTGGGTACTGGTAGCCTTTGAGTCAATCAAAGAGAATACAGGGCCGCTGAGTGATGTCATGGAGCACTAATGGACTTTTAGAACCTTTACTTGACTATCTTGACCTTTTTAGGGGTAGTGAGATGACCGACTTTGGTGCAGTCCGAAGTTGGTAGATACTCGATACTACACTCATTGAGGGTTGTTTTCTTGGAATATTTCTGTCGCCAGTAAAGTGGCTAAACTGAAACAATGAACACAGAAAATAATCCAGTGATATTGAGCTCCTTAGAACCCGATTACTATTTATAGGACAGGTTGAGCCAACTAAACTTCAAGAGGGTACTTACCTATGAAACCCCATGCAAGCCTGAAACTAGGAACTTGTGTGATTTGTTTGTACATATATACTTGTGCATAACATCATAAACATCATGAAGCATCATATGCATCCACTAACCATTTCAAGGGTTTGGATCTTCATCTTTGTTCCCGTTTTATAGGTAATGGAATCACTTCGCAGGAAAACTATTCAGGTCAACCTTGTGAGAGTTCCTCCTCAACTCAAGAGCTTGCTTCCAAGATTCCAGAGTATTCTCCCTTCACTGAAAGACATGGTAGACTTCTCAACTTGGTCAACTCCAACATAGAGGAAGACATGGTGAAAGTTCTCTTCTAGTTCTCTGACCCCCTACATCACTGCTTTACATTTCCTGATTACCAATTAGTGCCTACTTTGGAGGAATTCTCTCAACTCTTGAGGATTCCTATTCTCCATCAACTACCTACAATGGTATGAAAAGAGATCCAAAGCCTGAAGATGTTGCTCAAGCCCTACACTTGCAACCATCTGATGTCAAAGGTCATTGGGAAACCAAAAGTGGTGTAAAGGGTTTCTTGGCAAAGTTCCTGTTTGAGAAAGCTCAAGAATGCTGGAATTCCTTGGATTTACAAGCTTTTGAGGAGATTTGGCTCTTCTCATCTATGGGTTGGTCTTGTTCCCAAACCCTGACCAACTTATAGATATCAATGCTGTCAAAATATTCATGGCTCACAACCCGGTGCCTACTTTGCTTGGGGATATCCTCCACTCATTTCACACTTGAATAATGAGGAAAAGAGGTGTTCTCATGTGCTGTACTCCTCTTCTAGCAAGGAGGTTTATTTCTCACCTTCCCCAATGAGTTTTGAAGAACGAGCAATGTATGAGGTGGTCACAATGATTGATGACTCTTACACATTCAGATGTTCATTGGTGTTCTCAATCCAGAGAAAATGTTATCATCATTGACCATTATGGGGAATTCCCTAATGTCCCTCTACTAGGCATTAGGGGAGGAATCACCTACAACCCCTACTTGGATCTGAGACAGTTTGGGTATGCCCGAAGGGATGGCCCACATGACATGCTGATTCTAGACTTGGTTTTTGACTTCGACAACGACGATCAAGGACTTCGACAAAGGTTTATCCGAGCTTGGAGAATGCCCAACAAGGTGGACAATAAGACCTTAGGACACAAGAATTCCATCCCCCTTGAGCCTTACCTCAAGTGGGTACGAACCCGCGCCCAAAGTCTTATGATGCCTTACCCCTACATACTTCCTGTGATCAAAGAGCCTATTATGGAAGGAGAGGTTACATACACCCTCCTACATCCTGACATGCCAACATCACTAGAAGATTTAAAAAGGAGTTGGATACAGCTCAAAGGAGAACGCGATACTTTTGAAGCCCAATTCTACGCCAGTGAGAAGAAGGTTTTGGAACTTACTCGTCAACTTCACGAAGAGAAGACTCTTAACACCTACATTGCACCAAAGAGGATGCGCAACGTCTTTTTACATTAGAATTTTGTATTATTTTGCCCATGGGGCATTTATGTACTAACAAATTCTATCTTATTAATATGACGTGTGTTCCTTTTTGTTTACAAAAAATTTGAATTTCTGAATCCTTGAATGCATTACATGAATACATCTCATTCATCATATGCATAAGCAGGTCTTCACACCAGGTTTCCTTATCTCTCTACTGTTTATTTCAGCAAGATGGATATAGAGCAGACAATCAAAGACTTATAAGCGCAGAACTCACAGTTCCAGCAACTACTCAAGACCTTGGCCAAGGGGCAGGAGGACCTCAAAACCTTGCTGGAAAAGGAAAAGGAGAAAAAGAAAAAGAAAAGAGTTGGTGTGGCTACTTTGGGTAGAAAATTTGAAGGTCAAGCTAGAAGGGTCCTGGATTTCCCCTCAACATCTGATGAAGGGGTAGGAAAGGGTAAAGGAACTACAGTGCAATCTGAGTCTGAGTAAGAAGAAGAAGAAGAAGAGGATGAAGACTATTCTGAACAGCAGTATCCACCTGCAGATGACAAGTACAAGAATTTGGAAGAGCGTCTGGCAGCTATGGAGGTACAAAGAGTGCCTGGGATGGACTTTGAGGAGTTAGGGTTGGTATCTGGAATTGTTATTCCCCCTAAGTTTAAGGTGCCTATATTTGCTAAATACGATGGTTTGTCTTGTCCAAAGATGCACCTGTGGTCTTACGTCAGAAAAATCCAACCGCATTCTTCTGACAAGGATCTGTGGGTCCATTTCTTTCAGGACAGTCTTTCGGGGACGTAGTTAGATTGGTTCTACCAGCTAGAGAGGTCTGATGTGCATAATTGAGAGGATTTAGTTGCTGCCTTCTACAGACAATATCAATATAATGTGAATTTAGCACCAACCCGTACTCAATTACAGAGTATGGGCATGGTCTCAAATGAAGGTTTCAAGGAGTATGCCCAGAAATGGAGGGACTTGGCTGGAAGGGTGCAGCCACCATTATCTGAGAGAGAGCTTGTGGATATGTTTTTGGGGACCCTGTCTGGTCCATTCTTTAATCACTATATCGGAAGTTTGTCTGCGGGGTTCACCGAGTTAATTCTGACTGGTGAAAAAGTTGAAGCCGGAATCAAGAGCGGGAAAATTCAAAAGGATGCATCTGCTTCCACTGCCATCAAGAAGACCTTTCCAGCAAAGAAAGAAGTCTCAGATGTCTACTCCAAAAGAGGTCAAGGAAGAGTTAAGCGCCGGCCAGCGGTGGGGGCCGTAATGATTTAGAAGTCTGCAGCTGATCAGCCCAGAAACAATCAACCCAGAACCAACCAAGCAAGGGTGGAAAGGCCTGCACGACAATACACCCGGATAAACATGAATCCCGCTCAGGTTTTACCCCATCTATTGAAGTTAAACCTTGCAAGTTTGAGGGAGGCACCTAATAACCCTAACACTTCGTCACCACACTACCACCCCAAGCCAAGTGTGCTTATCATTCAGACAGCCTGGGGAACGACACCAACAATTGTTGGGCCCTCAGGAATAAGATTCAGGATTTAATAGATGCTAAAGAAGTTGAATTCGACACCCCTGAAAAACCAAATGTGATCTCTGCTCCAATGCCAAAACATGGCCACAATGCCCATGCTGTTGAAGAGGATCTTTTTGTTGCTACTGTTGATGATTTGATGACTCCGCTACCGATAATCAAGTTGAACTTGTTGAAGGCTGGGATTTTCCCAAGTTGTGAAAAAGATTGCTACCTTTGTTCATCCTTACCAACCGACTGTCCGTTGTTGAAGTTAGGCATCCAACGCCTAATGGATAATCAAGAAATCCTTTTTGAGAAGACTCCTGTTACACCGACTCCTGTCAATGATGTTTTGATAATTACCATATCCGCCAATCTTTCCAAGGTCTCCAAAAGATCTGTTAAGATTACATCTGATCCAAAGATTGTACCTTTGAAGATAACCATGCCCGGGCCTATCCCATACAAGTCCAACAAATCAATACCGTGGAACTATGGGGGAGAGATCTTCTACCATGGTGTTAAACAAATTGAATCGACTGAAGAGAGTTCTGATGAAGAGGCTTCCGACATTGGAAACATTACCAGAACGAGTAAAATCACCCGCAGTGGAAGAATTTTCTCTCCGGAGATTGCGCCTCCAAAGGTAATCTTCGGACCCTCAGCTGCTCCTAAGGTCACCCCTGCACCGGTCAACATATCTGTGAGAACTCTGATTTTTGAAGAAGTTGTGACTCTTGTGGTTGTCCCCTCTGCTATTGTTGATGATAGAGGGAAAGGGATCCAAGAAGAGCCCGTCAGGACGAGGGCTCAACCATTGATCATCCCTGAGACCTCTAAAAAAGAAACGGAAGATATTTTGAAAATAATCAAGAAAAGCGATTATAATGTTGTGGAGCAACTGGGGAAAACCCCCTCAAAGATCTCAATGTTGGCCTTGCTGCTCTATTCAGAAGCTCATGCTAAAGCTTTGATCAAATTTTTGAAGACGACCCATGTGCCCCAGGAAACCTCTGCGGATCAGTTCCAGGAATGTGTAGCTAGCCTAACAGCAGACAACTGTTTAGGATTCTCCGATGCTGATCTAATAATCAAAGGGAGGAAGCATAATGACGCTTTGCATGTCTCAGTAGAATGCCGAGGGACTACTCTGGCAAACATTCTGGTAGACACTGGTTCATCGCTAATCGTCTTACCAAAGAAGGCATTGGATAGGCTAGATTGTGAAGGTCTAACTTTGAAACCCAACAACATCATTGTCAGAGCCTTTGATGGTTCTAAACGAATGGTCCACGGGGAGGTGGACATCCCGATTAAAGTGGGAACTAAAACCTTCAACTCCACATTCTATGTCATGGACATCCGTCCCTCCTATTCTTGCTTGTTGGGAAGACCCTGGATTCATCACATTAGAGCCGTTACTTCTACTCTGCATCAAAATCTCAAGTACCCTGTCCAGGGGAAAATTGTAACTGTTCTCGACGAAGAGGAATACATGATAAGCCATCTTAATTCTTTCCGCTATGTGGAATTAGATGGTGAATTCATCGAAACCCCCTTCCAACACTTCAAGGAAGTTTCTGAAGAGATTGCAGCAACCAAGACAGTGTCTTCTGTACCCATGATTACCAAACCAGTGTCTCGGATGTCGTCACTCAAAGATGCAAAGGCTGTGATTGAAGAAGGAGAAAGCACAATCTGGGGACAGCTGCCCGATTTTCCTTTCAAGTCTGATAAATTCGGCTTGGGTTTCACTGCTTCTGCTTAAAAGGCTGTGCGTCGCTCTAGGGCTGGAGGGCCACCAGTGAGGATCACCCATCATGGAGTCAGTGCTTTGGAGGATGGTGAAGAGGAGAGCAATCTGGAAGACTAGATTTTCCCTACCATTGAAGGAGGATTATGCAATTGGGAGGAAAAGGATTTTATTCCCATTACTTTCATCAAACAGTAATTTATCTTTCGAACATTTGTGTTTGGTTTGTAATAATTCCTAAACAATTCATACACTTTTAGCCTTGTGCCTTACCCGAGGTACATAGGTCCATTTGTAAGGGTTTGATTTTTCATCTTCATATGCCATTTTAATGAATCATGGACGTTTTCACATATAAACTTTTGTGTTCATTTTCTTTCTTTTTACATTTTATTTGTTTAAAGGTGGCTATCCCTTACACACACCCACACTCACTAATGCAAGTACCCTTCCATTCCGGATTCCATGGGTAACAATTCTGCTATGGCCTTCAGTGACTCTGAAGATCTGGTCTACCATGCCGAATACGAAGGTGATGAAGACTGTGAAGTGCCTGGAGAATTGGCTAGACTGCTACAACAGGAAGAAAGGGCTATTCTACCTCACGAGGAGTTATTAGAGACAATCGACTTGGGAACTGAGGAAGACAAAAAAGAGATTAGAGTGGGTGCCAACCTAGAGCCAAGTGTCAAAGAGCGTTTAGTTCAGCTGTTGAATGAATATGTTGAGATCTTCGTCTGGTCCTATAAAGACATGCCGGGACTTGATACAGATATTGTGGTTCACCGTCTCCCTACAAGAGAAGACTGTCCACCAGTTAAACAGAAAGTCCGCCGAATGAGGCCTGATATGTCTGAAAAGATCAAAGCTGAAGTGATGAAGCAGTTCAATGCTGGCTTTCTTGCTGTTACTTCCTATCTGCAATGGGTTGCTAACATTGTGCCCGTGCCTAAGAAGGACGGCAAAGTCAGAATGTGCGTGGATTACAGAGACTTAAACAGGGCTAGCCCTAAAGATGACTTTCCACTACCGCATATTGACATCTTGGTTGACAATACAGCTCAACACAGGGTATTTTCTTTCATGGACGGATTTTCAGGGTACAACCAGATCAAAATGGCCCCTGAAGACATGGAGAAAACCACTTTTGTTACACAATGGGGTATGTTCTGTTACAGAGTGATGCCATTCGGACTGAAGAATGTCGGGGCAACCTATCAACGCGCCATGGTAGCTTTGTTTCATGATATGATACATCATGAGATATAGGTCTATGTAGATGACATGATAGCCCGATCACAGACAGAAGAAGAACACCTCGATCATCTGCAAAAGATGTTTGTCAGGTTGAAAGAGTACAAGCTCAGACTGAACCCTAACAAGTGCACTTTTGGAGTCAGGTCCGGTAAACTCTTGGGTTTCATAGTCAGTAACAAAGGCATCGAGGTTGATCCTGCCAAAGCTAAAGCTATACAAGAAATGCCTGCCCCTCGCACTGAGAAGGAGGTCAGAGGTTTCTTGGGACGCCTAAACTACATTGCAAGGTTCATTTCTCACCTAACATCTACCCGTGAACCAATCTTCAAGCTGTTGAAGAAAGATCAAGTGGTTAAATGGAATGATAACTGTCAAGTTGCTTTCGATAAAATTAAGGAGTATTTGCTAGAACCTCCTATCTTGATGCCACCCGTCGAAGGAAGACCGCTTATCATGTATCTGACTGTCTTGGAGAATTCAATGGGGTGCATGCTGGGCCAACATGACGAGTCTGGCCGAAAAGAGCATGCCATTTATTACCTTAGCAAAAAGTTTACCGACTGTGAGACCCGATACTCACTGCTCTAGAAAACTTGTTGCGCTTTGGTATGGGATACTCACCGGCTAAGGCAGTATATGTTGACTCATACCACTTTGTTGATCTCTAAGATGGATCTGATTAAGTACATCTTTGAAAAGCCTACTTTATCTGGAAGAATAGCTAGGTGGCAGATGATCCTCATCGAGTATGATATACAATACACAACCCAAAAAGCTATAAAGGGGAGTGTGCTAGCCGATCATCTGGCCCATCAAGCTGTCGAAGATTACCAATCCATGATATTCGACTTCCCCGACGAGGATATCATGACAGTGGACAACATTAAAGAAAACAGACCGTATGACGGACCTAAACAAGGATCCCGACGGACCCTGTACTTTTATGGTGCCTCCAATGCACTTGGCAATGGTATCGACACGGTACTTATCTCTCCAGAAGGTTTCCATACACCTTTCACCGCCAGACTCTGCTTCAGCTGCACCAACAACATGGCCGAGTACGAAGCTTGTATCTTTGGTATCAAGGCCGCTATTGACTTGGGAATCAAATCTTTGATTGTATTTGGGGACTCCGCTTTGGTTATCAGTCAAATCAAAGGAGAGTGGGATACTAAACATCCAAACCTTATCCCTTACAAAGAACATGTCCTGACATTGTTACCACATTTCGAGCAGATTACCTTCGAGCACTTCCCGCGAGAAGAGAATCAGCTAGCGGATGCTCTAGCTACAATGTCATCCATGTTTAAACTTAACTGGGATAATGAGGCTCCCCAAATAACCATTGAACGGATGGACGAACCTGCACATTGTCACAAGATTAATACCGAAGAAGTAGTGGACCGACCCTGGTTTCATGACGTCAAAAGGTATCTCGAGGCTCAGGAATACCCTGAAGGAGCTTCGGTCAATGACAAAAAGTTCCTAAGGAGATTCTCGGCGAAGTTCTTCTTGAGCAATGGTATCCTATACAAGCGCAATCATGATTGCATTCTGCTCCGTTGTGTGGACAAGGTTGAAGCTAAGCAGATCATGGCTGAACTGCACAATGGTACCTTCGGCACCCACTCTAGCGGACATACGATGGCTAAGAAGATTCTACGGGCAGGCTATTACTGGTCTACCATGGAAGCTGATTGCCATCAACATTCCCGTACTTGTCACAAATGCCAAATCTATGCCGACGAGGTACACATACCTCCAGTTCCTCTCAATGTCTTAACATCTCCTTGGTCGTTCGCTATGTGGGGAATCGACATGATTGGAGAGATCAAGCCTACATCATCCAATGGACACCGCTTTATTCTAGTGGCCATTAATTACTTCACCAAGTGGGTCGAAGCATCTTCCTTCGCATCCGTTACAAAGAACGTGGTTGCCCGCTTCATCAAGCAGAACCTTATTTGTCGATATGGTATCCCTGATAGGATTATCACCGACAACAGTACAAACCTGAACAACACTATAATCACTGCCTTGTGCGAGCAGTTCCAGATTCAACATCATAATTCATCTCCCTATCGGCCAAAGATGAACGGTGCTGTCGAAGCTGCGAACAAAAATATCAAGAAGATCATTCAAAAGATGACAGTCACCTACAAGGACTGGCATGAGATGTTACCATTTGCTCTCCACGGGTACCGTACCACGGCACGTACATCAACTGGGGCAACACCCTATTCTTTGGTATACGGCATGGAAGTTGTTTTGCCTATCGAGGTTCAGATTCCCTCCTTGAGAATCATGAAGGATGCTGGTTTGAGTGAAGACGATTGGATTCAGACCCAGCTTGATCAACTTAACTTGATTGATGAAAAGCGACTTACTGTTGTTTGTCATGGTCAGACGTATCAAAAACGGATGATCAAGGCTTTCAACAAGAAAGTCAGACGCCAGGTATATCAAGTCGGGGACCTTGTAATCAAACGGATCATCTTGCCGCAAAGTGATCCCAGGGGAAAATAGACTCCTACCTACGAAGGACCATTTGTGATCAAAAACATCTTTTCTGGTGGGGCAATGATATTAACCACCATGGACGGCGACGACCTGCCGCACCCTGCGAACACAGACATAGTCAAAAGATACTACGCATAAACGACCCGACAAGTTGAAAACCCGAAAGGGCGACTTGGGCAAAAATGGGCATCCTGGTGAATCGAAAACCCGAAAGGGAGGTTCAGGCAAAAATTAGGGATAAATATAAAAAAATCTGTACACCCGGAAAGTTGAAAACCCAAAAGGGCGACTTGGGCAAAAAAGGGTTTCCCGGTGGATCGAAAACCCGAAAGGGAGGTCCAGGCAAAAGTTAGGGAATTAAAGCGTATGACTATGTCTCGTCGGATCACTTTAAGGACAATCTCTTCACCAGACAAGCTCCAGGCTTCTGATCAACTCAGTCATCTTCGGACGAAGCAACGAATGGACAAGATATCCAGAGTTACGAAGGCTATAGCAGAATGGGAACCCCATGGAATTTTTTACACATAACCATCTTTCTTTGTATAAATTTTTCTCATTTTTATGACAAAATTCTCTTACTAGGATGTTGTCTCCTTTGTACAAAATACTTACACAAAGTTAATACAAAGATACTTCAAAGTGCAGAAAACTATTTGCCTTTTCTTTTTCGTTACACATGTGTTTTATTTGAAAGCGTCTAATGGTTTATTAAATGAGCATATGCATTTGAATATAATCATTGTTTACAAATAAACGAAATGTGAAAGAATAATTACTGTCAGGTTGAAAGGATAGGAAAACATCTTTAGGCTATTCCAAGAGAAATCCCCTTCTGTACATCATCTAAGTCCCCAGCGGAGCTAAAGTCTTGAAATAGCATATCCCCAGCGGAGTTAAATTTCTAAATCCCCATCAGAGTTAAGTTCTCAAACTCCCAATCCCCAGTGGAGCAAAACTTTGAACTACAGACCCTCAACAGAGATGAAACCTTCTTCCCCAACGGAGTCAAATTTCCAACTATCAATCTACAGTGGAAACCATTCAGTTTTCCCCAGATTCCCCAGCAAGTTATCTTAAAGTCTGAGAATCAACCAGATAACAGTTAACCTTCTATCCCCAACCTAGGGTAATTCCCCAGTAGATTGGCATACAAACCAAACTCCTGAATTTTTTCCGAACAAGGATTAAGCTTTTCCCCCAGAGTCCTGAACTTACTTCCTGGTAGAATAACTACTCCCCATAGAGTTTTTACTCCCCAATAGAATGAAGATTCTCATTCTTAACTCCCCAGTTTGAAATCCCCAAGGATTCAAATTCCCCTAGCAGATTGAAGATTCTCATTCTTGATTCCCCAATGAAGTTGCCAGAGTTTTCATTACTCCCAGCATGAATTTGTCAGAATTTTTTTAATCCCTAGCAGATCGAAGATTCTCATTTCTCACTTCTCTAGTGAAGCCCCCAAGGTTTCAATTTCCCCAGGAGACCGGAGTTTCTCATTATTAATTCTCCGCAGAAGCAATCAAAGTCTTCCTTATTCTCAAGCAGATCAAGGTTTTCTTTCATCTAATCCCCAGTAGAGGTCATCAGAGTTTCCTTATTCCCCAGTCGAGTAAGGATTCCCATTGTGTAATCTCCAGTCGCAGTCATCAAAGTTCTCTGGATTCCCCAAGCAGGTTTCTCAAGCAGACTGGAAGGATCCCTATATCCCCAGGAAAGTCGTGAAGGATTCTCACATCCCCACAGAAGTTGTCAAAGTTTTTAATAATCCCCGCGAGTTGTCAAAAATCTTGAATCTCCAGCAGCGGTCATGGATTTATTTTCCCCGGCAGCAGCCAAAGATTTTATTATCTCCAGCTATCAAGGATTTATTTTCCTCAGCAAATCAGCTTACATGCGCATACATTACATTCATATATCATAAACATTGATAAAACACATTTTATTGCATCATACATTTCATGCAACATAATTTTGTATTTCAACTAACATTTTACCCTTCTCAGGATAAGATTAACAAGTTACCAATATACAATCAGAAAATAGCCTAGAGACGCTCCAGACACGGATGCTATTCTATTGCTTATTCAGATGTAAAGCTCAGAAAACAGCCTAGAGACGCTCCAGACACGGATGATATTCTATTGCTTATTCAAATGTAAAGCTCAGAAAAACAGCCTAGAGACGCTCCAGACACGGATGCTATTCTATTTGCTTATTCAGTTTCAAAATTCAGAAAACAACTTAGAGATGCTCCAGACACGGATGTTATTCTATTTGCTTATTCAGTTTCAAAATTCAGAAAACAACTTAGAGATGCTCCGGACACGGATGCTATTCTATTTGCTTATTCAGTTTCAAAATTCAGAAAGCAGCTTAGAGATGCTCCAGACACGGATGCTATTCTATTTGCTTATTCAGTTTCAAAATTCAGAAAACAGCTTAGAGATGCTCCAGACACAGATGTTATTCTATTGCTTATTCAAATTCAAGATTCAGATACGGCCCAGATACGCTCCAGACATGGTAGCCATGCTGTCACTTACTCTGACTTTTCCCCCCAGCCCAGAGATGCTCCAGACACGGATGCTATTCTGTCGCTTATTCAGACTCAAATACGTTCCAGATACGGATACCGTTCTGATGTTCATTCTCCTGATTTTCAACAAACATTCTTGGATGGCATCTTTAAGCCCATCTCCAACAAGATTCAACCATCTCTAAATGGCATCTTTTAAGCCCATTCCCTCAACTACATTTTGACGAGTGCAAATTTACAGACACTCTAGTGTCCAATCATCTTTTCCTTCGAGTCACGAATGACAAACTTACCAATCTAACTCTTCAGGTTCAAGAAGATTGAACAGGGGCAGCTGTTGTACCCCAAAATTTGCCCTCTCATTTTACCAAGATTTTCCTCACAAGACCCTTTGGACTCAAGACAGAATTAGGGTTTGCTCTGCTCAAGCCCTCTCCTTGCACTGTTGACCTGAAATTAGTGTTTGAGTTTGCACAGGGATTTTTGGACTTCCAATGCTCAATGTGACTTTCATACCTCATGTTGGACTTATAAGATTTCTCATACCAAGTTTCAAGCATTGAATCAAATTTTTGCCCAGTCAATTGCATAGTTGACCTAGAAATCAACTGTATTGGGGAAAAAGTCAACTGTGACCAATTTACAGTCAAACCTTATAATTTTTTATCCACATCAACATTATAGACTCATATGAACCATTTTATCAAGTTTGGACCACAACTCCTCAAGAAATTTGATCAGATCATCAAAAGGGCAAAATGGTCATTTTTAGGGTTTTGACTGCACAAGGGCAATTTCTGATTTTTCACCTAGCCAATGGCAAATTGGGTTCAATAATGGATTCAAGGACTCAATGGTATCATCTTGACCAAATCACAAGGTTCAAAAGATCTCAAAAGCATTGGATTGATAGATGAATTTTCCAGTCAACTGATCAAAAATCAACTGTACACTGAAAAGTCAAACTTTGACTTTTTGGTCAAAATCAAGTGCCAAGGGTCATTTTTAATCAATATGTGTCAAAACATGAAACTTGTTCACCAAGAAACCTAATTTTGGAAATTAGGGTTTAAGATTGAAAATTTTCATAACTTAGAAATTTTCTAAGTTATGAAATTTTCTTTTTTTCCCCCAACTTTTCCCAACTTTTTCACCATGATGCAATTGGATTAAAAAAAAACTTCCAACATTAAAGTTGTAGTCCTCCACAAAATATACAAATTTTATTCACAAAGTTTTCCAAAAATATGCTTGGATCTCAAGTTATGATTTTGTGAACAAGGGTCCATGAAACTTTTAACTTAGTGAAATTTTGCCCTAGTTTAGGCAGGATTTTGACCTATCTTCATGGCAATTTTTCACATAGTTCCAATTGGAATATCAAAATACATTTCAAAGATGGATTGTAGAGCATGTTACAAGCTTTCCAAAATGTCCAATAACTTTCCAAGATCATTTATGGTTAGGGATAATCGAAGAAAAGAAAATGGCCATTTCTCACTTTTGTCCATGGCATTTTTCACGTTACTACAAGTTGCAAATTCTGCCCAAACATGTTTGTACTTGTTTACAGGTCCTTAAACCCTCCCACACTCAAAAATTGAATTCAAACACAATGGATTAAGGCTTTGTTCTGAGATTTAGAAGATTGCACATTGAATTAATCCATTTTTGGCAAAAAGGCAACAATGCCATTTTGATAAAGGTTGCTTTATGCAATTTTGTTTCTCTTGAGATGTGAACCCAATCTTTTGCAGCAAACCAACTACACAAACTTAGGCAAAGGTACACCAACTATGTGCATGCTTGGAGCTAGCCTGTACAGGCCATAGCATGGTCACTTCTCACTTTTGCTTCAAAACCAAGAAACCTTGCAAAAGGTCAACAACTTTGCAATCTGATAAAACCAAAGTTTTTAAACATTTCAAACAACTTGAACACATTATACTAAGCTTGAAACACGAGCTAGCAACCTCTAAAACACCCTTGTATACCAAAAATCCCATTTTTTGCCAAAACAGGGCAGGATCTGCAAATCATAAGCCAAATCACAATCCACTCGTGCGTTTTGCTTGCAACCAGTTCCAACACACTCCATACAACATACCTAAGTTATCCCAACCATTCCGAAGTCACTGTAACTCCATTTACACACTTCACCATTTTCAAATTCTGACTTTGCAGGTTGAGTTCTACAAGCATATTTAAGCTATTTCAAAGCAGGCTAAGCATTGGGAAAGCTCAAAGGAACTTCAAGCAAGCTCACAAGTATCTCAGGCCTCACTCACAACCCCTATATTGCCATACTCAAGCTTGACTGAAACAGGTAAAGTTCAAACTTCTATCTCTCTATTTAGGAATCATTAGGCTTAGGTTTTTGAATAAAAAATGTAGTCCTCATTGCCCTTGAGTTGTACATATGCATATAATTCATTTAAGTTAACTGAGCTGGGAGAATTTGAATGATGAACTTTCTGAAAAAACTAGGTTAGAAATTAGAGCCAGAGAAATTCTCTATGTTCTTTGAGAGTTAGATTAAGTTTTTTACATGGTTAGAATCGTGTGATCATGCTCTATAACTTTCATGTTGCAAGTTTTTGTTTTTGAGCACGTATGCAGGATTTCCAGATTTGAACAGGGCGCGCGTTTTTGTTTGATCAGAGGTTAGAGATGAAGTGGAAATGGGCCGGGCCTGACTTGGCTTTGTTTTTGGCACCCCCCATCCTGCTTTCTGCACTCCCTTGGCCCATTTGATTATTTTTTGCATATTTTTCTATTTTCTTTTACATTTCTGATTTTTATTATTTTTTCTAAATATAAAAAATTACCAAAAATATTTTCTTTAATTTTCACATTTTATTTTATTATTTTTATTATTTTTTTGGACATAGAAATAGTTTATTTAAATAATATACTTTTATTTTCTTAAAATAAAAACTTGTAAATAATACAAAAAATATTATATATTTTTAATTTTATTATTTATACACTTAAATAATATTTTCTTACATATTTTATTTTTAACATTTTGTATATATTTTATTTTATTTTCTTGTACATAAATAAATAATTATAATATATATACATATTTTCTTAAAAAAACCAAATTAGGGTTTCTACCCTTCCAAAAATAATCTTATTATTTTCTTTTTTTAAGACATTAAATAATTTATTTTTACATACATAAAAATAATACAAAAACATTTTTGCATATTTATATTTAATTGTCCATTTAAATATTTGCTTATTTATTTATTTGTACAATGAATTCAATTTGGTTGTAATAGTTGAATTATGGTTTTATTTTCTTGCAAATACCCCTCTATTCAAACTTGTATCCCCCTCCCCATAATAATGTTGTAATAGTCGTAGATTTACTTTTACGCACTTTATTGCTTTCAAATATGCATGATTAGTAAAACTAGGGTTTGTATGATAACCAAAAAATCAAAACAAATAGCTTGACCTAATACAAGACAAAAATGCATGAAAAATGACAACACAATGCACACAAGCACCCCTAGGGTTTCATCCACTTGTTGCCTTTAAAATGACCATGGTATGCATGCTAGGTGTCTTGGAAAAACAAAATCAAAACAAAAATATCATAGTCCCTCGATGACGCTATCTTGGTTGCCTATACACAAATGATCTAGTCCCTCAAAAAAACTTGCTAAGGTACTTGGCACAATTGCTATCATGGTCATACGAGACCCACGCCTGTCCCGTTTAACATCTAAACACAAGGTTGTTTACCAAATAAAATGGTAAAACAACAATGTCAAAGGGTTAAAAATGTGTAGGAAAGATCTTTGAGTAGGGTAGACAACTCCTAGTTACTTGATCAAACTTGCAAAACATCCTTGCTATTTTCAAACAAACACACAATTTCAAAACAATTTCCCAAAACAAACTTTCAAACATTGAAACATTTTTCAAAAGACAAACACCTTTGTATATATTCAAACAAGGATCATTACAAAGGTTGTCTAGACAAAGGCCTCTTTTCAAAATATTTTCAAAACCACACACAAAAGCACCATTTCAAACAATTGAAAAGCAAAAGCAAGCGATCTAAACAAGTAACTAAGAGCCCATGGAAAACTATGGATGAAAAGGGTGCTAACACCTTCCCTTTTCATAATCTATCCTCCGAACCCAAGAAAACATCTCAAAGGTCTTTCCCGTTCTTTTTGACCTTTCCTTTGGATAAAATAAAAAGTCGGTGGCGACTCTTGCTAAACCGAAACATTTGCAAACACAAATGCAAAACTTCAAGTCAGTTCTCCCACCGCATCACACCTATGCTTGTTCATTAAATTTTCAGCTTTTCCAAATGGACGTCAAAAGCGCATTCTTGAATGGATATATCACTGAAGAAGTATTCGTTAAGCAACTACCCGATTTCGAAGACTTCAAGAATCCATCTCATGTGTATAAATTAAGAAAATCTCTCTATGGACTGAAACAAGCACCAAGGGCATGGTATGATCGTTTAAGCAACTTCCTATGCGAAAAGGGTTTCGAAAAAGGCAAAGTGGAAAAGACTCTATTTATCAAGAAAATCAAAGGCGACACTTTGATAGCACAAGTCTATGTTGATGACATCATCTTCGGTTCCTCAAATTAAGAAATGTGTGAAGAGTTCTCATCAATGATGCAAGGAGAATTTGAAATGTCCATGATGGAAAAAATGAACTATTTTCTTGGACTTCAAATCAAACAACTTAAAGATGGCATCTTCATCAACCAATCCAAATATTTCAAGGAACTCCTAAAAAGGTTTGACATGGATAGCTACAAAGAAATGTCTACACCTATGGGTTTTGGTTCTTATGTTGATCAAGATGAATCAGGAATTTCCATCGACATCACTAAATATCAAGGTATGATTGGATCCTTATTATATTTGACGGCAAGCTGTCCTGACATAATGTTCAGTGTTTGTCTCTGTGCCCGCTTTCAAGCTAACCCAAAGGAATATCATCTCACGGCGGTAAATAGGATCATGAAGTATCTCAAAGGGACAACAAATGTCGGATTATGGTATCCAAAAGGTAGTATCTGCAACTTAATTGGTTATTCTGACGCGGATTATGCAAGATGTAAAACAGATAGAAAAAGCACAAGTGGTACTTATCACATTCTTGGTAATGCATTAGTAACATGGGAATGCAAGAAACAAGCATGGGTTTCTCTAAGCACGACCGAAGATGAATACATTGCAGCGGGTAGTAGTTGCGCTCAAATTTTGTGGCTAAAACAACAACTTCGTGACTACGGACTCGATCTAGGGTGCATTCCTCTAAGATGCGACAACACAAGTGCAATCAACATCATAAAGAATCCCTTCATGCATTAAAGGATCAAGCATATAGACATTTGACATCATTTTCTCCGTGACCATATTCTTCAAGGAGATGTCAAGGTAACCTTTGTCGATACTCATAATCAACTTGCCGATATCTTTACCAAACCTTTGGCGAAAGAACCTTTCTACAAAATCCGTCGAGAGCTCGGCATACTTGACGAACGCGACTTATAAGGTGCATTCTACACTTGATATTTCTTTTATATATGTCTTTATACATGCCATATATAATTTTATGCTATGTGATACTTATTTTTCAAGAAATTTGATTTTTGGACAATTTGTGTTGGTGCAAATCGATTGCACAAAGAGTGTAATCGATTGCACAAAGAAATTTTTCAGTTATGTCCATTTTGTTTCATGTGCAAATCGATTGCACCTTTACTGCAATCGATTGCACTATGTGATTTTTGCTTTAATTTTTGGTTCTGTTTGTGTGCAAATCGATTGCACAAGGTAATGCAATCGATTGTACGCACTGAAAGTAGCTTTTATGGCAGAAAATTAATATTGGTAAGAATTTACCTCTCATCTTCCCAAGACAAATACACTTCAATACTCATAACTCATTCCATACCTACCAAAATCACAAAAGCTTTCTCTCTCACAAAACCTTTCTCTCTCACAAAAACCCTAAAACCACAAAACCTAAAACACCATATCCATGGCTTCCAGAACAAAGAGAAAGGCATCAGCCTCAGATAAAGGGAAAAAGAAGATTGACTCATCATCCAATCCACTGCTCTCTACTCTCACTGAAGCACAAGAAGTCAGATTTGTCAAAGACTTTCAAAGGAAAATTGTTTCCAACCCTAAGTATGGTATTCTCTCCTCCTTCCCTCAAGAATGTTTTACATTTCAGAATGATCTAGCTGCTTATGGTCTGGAACCTTTGATTTCTTCATATGGCCCATACTACCCGGATTTGGTAAGAATTTTCTTCAGTAACCTAACTCCTTACGAAGAAAAGATTGTCACATATGTGCTGGGCACTCGCATCTCCCTAACTCCTCAGGTTATTGGTGAGATCTTGCATATTCCCTTCACCGGAAGCTCCCTATATGATCCTGAAGATGAAATCTGGGATGGCTATACGAAAAAGGGATTCTTTTACAGCATAGGGCGGTTAAGTGAAGCTGAATTTCGTGCCAAACAGATACGTGGTCTTGGCGGAGTAATTCCTTCCAGAGATTCTTGGAGTGCAGGTAACCTCTATATATATGATAGTTTATTTCACTATTTTTTGGTATATATACTTTTTCCAAGGGCTGGAAACCGTTGCACGGTTACCGACTTCGAGATGCAGCTTATTTATGCGAGGAACAAAGGAGTTAATGTAAACTGGGCAAGAATGATGATAATACATATGCTGAGAGTGGATGAAAAATCTAAATTCCTTCCATATGCTTACTTTGTCACATTGATTATGGAGGAATTTGGTGTAGATTTTCGCGATTTTGAAAAGGTGGATATGGATCCTATTTTAAGCAGAATTTCAATTAAGAATGTTGATTCAAGGATGGACGTACATTTTAATCCGGAGACAAAGACCATCACCTATATTGGTGAAGATGTTGTTGGCAATGAAGATAATTACCAAGAAGTTGAAGGTGGTGAAGCTATGCCTCCTTCTCCTACTGCTCCCTCTGGTCCAAGCAACCAAGAACTCATGGACTACATGGCTCAATAGTTTGCTTCTATGAACACCAACATCAACAATCAATGGAGTGCAATAAATGACTCCACTACAACCCGGATAAATGATTTTCGCTCGGATGTGAACCAATAATTCTCATATCTTTATTCTCACGTGCATATCCCACCATACGACCCAAACAACCCAGCTGCTCCTCCTCCTCATTACACAGAACCTCCACTTCAACAACAATTCCCAAACCAGGGTTCATGGCCTTACAATCATCCAGACATTCATCACCCCTAATGTTCTGGCTGATATTGTTTTTTTTTGTTATGTTATTATCTTACTCTTTCATTGTTCCATTTGTGTAACTCTTAAACAATGTTTGTTAATGTTTTAATTCTATAATTTTTGTCAAATATTGCTCGATTAATATTTGCTTGAAGCATCTTTCCATTCTTTTTGATAATGTCAAAGGGGAAGAAAGATGTATGGTACTTTATGCTTGTATTTCCCTTGTCTTATTTGTTCAAGGTACTCTCCAATCAAGATGAAGAATTGCAATGATTTCAACCCTCTCCTACATAGGGGGAGTTTTACATCTCAGGGGGAGAAGCTCTTCCAGAAAGTACATCGCATAAAGAAAGATTGTTTGTCATCATCAAAAAGGGGGAGAATGTGAAATCAAGCTTCTCAAATAAGCTTTTGTTTTGATTAAGACAAACCATGGCTAACAAAAGAAGGCAAAGACTTTGGTCAAGCATCTAAGCATCTAAGGATAATATCTTCAATCAAAGCTCTCAACATCTTTAAAGGTACAATAATATTATCTACTTTGATCTTAAGATATAGATGCTCAAAAATGAAAAAGAAATGTTTAAAGAATCATTACTCAAGCTTTTCAAAGATAAAATTTCACTTTTCATGTGCATGCAATCGATTTACATCTTAGTGCAATCGATTGCACTCTTCAAAAATTCCAAATCTTTTGCTTCTGTTTCTGCATGCAATCGATTGCATAGTTTGTGCAATCGATTGCACACTTAAAATTTTCAAAACATTTGATTCTGTCTTAGCATGCAATCGATTACATAGTTGGTGCAATCGATTGCACTTAGTTAAATTTTGCTACTGACTTAGCATGCAATCGACTACATTGTTGATGCAATCGATTGCACTCTTAAATTTTTGAAAATATAGCTATTGAAAACCTTGTGCAATCGATTACACTGGAGGTGCAATCGATTACACACTGCACGAATTTGAAAAATTACAGCTTTGTTCATGCCTTTTGATCATGCCTTTTCATTACATTTTTTCACTCAAACTTGGCATTTGTTCATGATACATTTCCAGATCTTCATGATGTTTCAAAAGGGTGTTATGAACATATAAATAATCAATTTCAAATTCATATCAAACACCTTATTTCATAATATTTTTCTGAACTTTCAAAATACAAACTCAAGCATTCTTCATTTTCATACATAAGTTTTCTGCATTTATTTTCATACTTTAAACAGAAAACTTTGAGCAAATATATCTTGAGTCTTTGTACAATATTATTATTGAAAGAAGAAGATTATACATTGTCAAAATCACTCTTAAGTGATCAATATACTCTACTCACTCAAACTCACAAATTGATATTTACTTACTTATTTTCCAGGATTGTTGGAATTAAGTTTAAGTGTTTTTGTTGAAATCTTGTGTTTCCAAGTTGTTGGATACAAGTGTTGTTACATTGAGAGGATTGTTCTCATAGGTAACTTAGTGAAAATCCAAGAGGATTGTTCTTGGTCCAAGAGGATTGTTCTTGGTTTGGTTGGTAGTTCTTATGTAAGTTTTCCACAATAAGGAAATCTCTTTCATGTTGAAAGGGGACTGGAGTACTCTCGGACTGTGAGGGGAACCAGGATATATCGCCCGTGTCTCTTTATTTTTCTGCATCTTTAAGCTTTCCTAAACACACTTATAACCAGAAAAATAAGAACCATCATCACTAAAACCCATAAATTTTAAAAGTACCTAATTCACCCCCCCCCTCTTAGGCGCACTTCGTACTTACACACCAGAAGCAACTGCAGACAATTCTGCACTGTTTCAATCATAACTTGAGAACTGTAACTCCAATTTGTGCCTTGTTCGAAGCGTTGGAAAGCTTATTAAATGCTCTTTTTAAAAATGACAAAATATATACCAAATTGATCATTTATTAATCTTTGATTTTGAGCCTAATTCATTGACAAGTTGCTCAAAATCGCGCGTTTGAAGCCGTGTCTTCGACACATTATTGCTCATGCTCAAAATACGCATAAATACCTATAAGATGAATGGAAAACTATCAAATGATCCACTTTATACATGAAAACACAAATAAACATAAATTAAATGTATTTACACAAAAGTCTGGTTTATTCAATGATATTAACAATAAAAAGTCGATAAGTGCAATAATAAGTATATACAAAAATAACTACAATTTGCACTTATCAATAACTACAGATGAAAATGGTGCTAACATCTTCCCTTTTCATAACTTACCCCCAAAAATCAAGATCTATCAAAGTTCTTTCCTGTTCTTTTCACCTTTCTTAAATATTGGATAAAATAAAAGTCGGTGGCGACTCTAGCTATCCGCATATTTGGATAAAACCAAAAAGTCAGTTCTCCCACCGTATTACAGAATTGGCGACTCTGCTGGGGATTACTACTTAGAAAAGAGGGGTTGCATTAGAGTTTAAGATCACTTTACTTGCTTTTAATTATATGCTTTACTTGCTTTACTTTAAGAGTTTGTTTGGGTTTGTGATACGGTAGGAGAACTGACTTGAGGTTTTGCGTTTGTATTCGCACTTGTTCGGTTTAGCAAGAGTCGCCACCGACTTTTTATTTTAGGGGTACAACAGTTGCCCCTGTTCAATCTTCTTGAACCTGAAGAGTTAGATTGGCAAGCTTGTCGTTTGCGACTCGAAGGTAAAGGGAGATTGGACACTAAAGTGCCCAAAAAAATTTGCACTCGTCGAAGCGTAATTTTGAGGGAATGGGATTAAAGATGCCATTTGGTGATGGGCTTAAAGATGCCATCTGGAGATGTGACAGGGGATGGGCTTTGAGATGCCATTTGGAAATTGCTGGTTGGAGGATGGGCTTAGAGATGCCATCTGGAAATGTTTGTTGAACTGTATTTCATTGGTGAGTGGGTGAGTATCAGAAAGGTATCCATGTTTTGGAACATTTCTGAATTGGGGGTCTGAATAAGCAATAGGTTGACATCCGTATCTGGAAGCATCCGTAAACTGTTTTCAGAAGTCTTGAAGTTGGGATAAGTATCAGAATGTCGCCAGGTCTGGGTCACATTTGAACTATTCTCTAGAAAGAATCTGGAATAAGTATCAGAATGTCGCCATGTCTGGATCACATCTGAACTATTTCTAGAAGGGATCTCGGAAGATGATGATTCTTGTCTGTTGATTGATCTTTCCTGAAAAGGTAAAGAGTTATTTGTATGCAATGTCATGATGTAATGAATTGTACTTCATCAATGTTTATGATATGAATGTAATGAATATGCATGTAAGCGGATGAGCTGTCTTGCTGAGGATAGATGAATCCTGGGTGGCTGGAGATAATAGAGTCCTGATTGCTGTCGGGGAAAGTGAATCTTTGACTGCTGCAGGGGATTGAAAATCCTTTGATTGTTGAAAATGAGAAGTCCCGGGACCATCGTTGGGGAACCAGGAGCTTGAGTTGTATGCCAATCTACTGGGGATTCCTGTCTTGAGGAGATCTTCACTGGAGAATATCTGAATATCCTGTGAGGAACTGAGAATGAGAGTCTTCATTCTGCTTGGGGATTGATAGTTGGAAGTTTTAGCTCCGCTGGGGATTGCAAGAATCTTTTGATTGCTGCAGGTATTGATCTGGGATAAGTATCGGAATGTCGCCAAATCTGGGTCACATCTGAACTATCTCTAGAAGGAAATCTGGAATAAGTATCGGAATGTCGCCAAATCTGGGTCATATCTGAACTATCTCTAGAATGGAATCTGGAATAAGTATCGGAATGTCGCCAAATCTGGGTCACATCTGAACTATCTCTAGAAGGAAGTCTGAAATAAGTATCGGAATGTCGCCAAATCTGGGTCACATCTGAACTATCTCTAGAATGGAATCTAGAATAAGTATCGGAATGTCGCCAAATATGGGTCACATCTGAACTATCTCTAGAATGTAATCTGGAATAAGTATCGGAATGTCGCCAAATCTGGGTCACATCTGAACTATCTCTAGAATGGAATCTGGAATAAGTATCAGAATGTCGCCAAATCTGGGTCACATCTGAACTATCTCTAGAATGGAATCTGGAATAAGTATCGGAATGTCGCCAAATCTGGGTCACATCTGAACTATCTCTAGAATGGAATCTGGAATAAGTATCAGAATATCGCCAAATCCGGGTCACATCTGAACTATCTCTAGAATGGAATCTGGAATAAGTATCGGAATATCGCCAAATCTGGGTCACATCTGAACTATCTCTAGAAGGAAATAATGATTTTGATTTTGGTGTTGGGTCAGAAATTGGGAGTATACCAATCTTCTGAGGTGATGAGAATCTTCATGCTGTTAACGGTCAGAAACTGGGAGTATACCAATCTTCTGAGGTTTTAAGGATGAGAGTCTTCATTCTTGAGGGTCAGATTTTTAGGGGCTTTAATTGTCCGTTATTCTGTTTGGGGTTGTAACTTCCAGCAGGTGATGAAGGAATTTTGAACAACCTTGGTTTTGACATTCGAATGCCCCAAGCGATGATGAAGGAGTCTTGAATTAGGTTACTCTGCAAATTGAGAGATTTCTTGAAATCTTGACTGGACTGCCCCAGGTTAACTGAACTTTGAAAGATCTGTTGAAACCTTGACTGGACTGCCCCAGGTTAACTGAACTTTGAAAGACCTGTTGAAACTTTGACTGGACTGCCCCAGGTTAATTGGGCTTTGAAAGATCTGTTGAAACCTTGACTGGACTGCCCCAGGTTTAGTGGATGGTGACATGTCATGCCCCCTTGTCGATAGGAGATTTGTCAATGGAAGTGTCATCCTTCTTGAAGTGATTTTGTTCACTGAGAGAGTTTTTGTTCCTCCGAACATTTGCTGTATGAATTTCTTCGCTGTCAAACAAATAACCATGTGCAAACAACGATATTCAAATAATGCACAGTTTATGCTTGTCTCGAAGTTTTGAAAAATGCGTTTTTTAGCAGAAAACTTTTTATAAGACAAAATCAACACAAGACTTAGAGCAAAGCCTTACAGGAGTCAGGATACCTTTTGTAACAGTATGCTTTCGAACTAACCCATGCTTAAATTAGGACTTTTGAAGGGTTGTAACGTGGCTTGGTTCACGGTTTAAGAAACAAAGGATAAAGGCTCAAAGTATATTTGTACCCACCCGCTCTTCGTGATGTCCTTCAATCCTAAACTCAGTTAATTATGCGTCGAACTCTGTTCGAGTTTGGAACGAATTTTGGCAATGGTTCACCAATTGAATTTGGAAGGCAGTCATTTTTGCAACATTTTTCATGTTGTCTGAGGATTTGTAATGACCTCTTTCTTCATTTGTTATCCCTAACTTTTGCATGACTGTTCCTGCTTTCGAGATTACAGTCAGCGGGATGCCCCGACTTTCTTAAGCCTCCTTTATAGGTTTTGGCTCAGTGGGATTTTCTCTTTTGAGAGGTAATGACTTCCTATGAGATAAGGAACCATCACTGTCTTTTGATTCCAAAGGAATGTTTTTTTTCTTTTTTTGATGTCGTTCGTTGTATTACGAACTGAGAGTTTGCGACTTCAATGCGCATCTTTTTTGAATTAACTGAGAGACTACCCTTCCCCAGGTTTAAATCAAAGGTTTTGATTTGTTTAGAACAGAAAACTCCTACTTCATTGGCTCGAAGGGGTTGACTAGGGATTATCCTCCTTATAACTCCAGTGTTTGGGAATTGAAAGAAATGCATGTACATCATCAGCAAGGTCTGTTCAAAAGCATACTGTATGAGATTATGGTATTGTTTCGTCATCCTCCCTCTAAAGGCTTGCAGCTTTTTATCAAGAGTTAAATATCATAAAGAAAACATAAGAGTAGTGAAAACGAATGGATGAGTTCAAGACAAACATATGCAATGCATTAATGAAACAAAGTTTGACATTAATAGATAATTGTTTGAACAACAAAAGATTACAACTTTGAAAATTCAAATGGAACAAAGGTCTCTCAGTTTGAGCCTTGTCAATTCAGGTGGAGAAATCCTTAACGGAAGATTTTCATCTCGCCATCGGGCATGAATCTCAGCACTCCAATGTCAATCAGATCTTGAATCTTGTTCTTCAAGGCCCAACAGTCGTCGGTGTCATGTCCCGGACTATAGGAGTGGTTTACACAAAATGCGTCGGGATGATAGCTAGGAGCGGAGGTATTGGGTTTTCGAATAGGATCCCTCAAAGCAGTAAGATTGACCTCCAACAAGCGCTCCAGTATTAGAGATGACGGTATGTCAGTCTTATTGAACTGTCTTCCCGACGTATTTTGCTTACGCCGATTACCCCGTTGACGTTGACGAGGTTGCTGTTGGGCTTGTGAACCTGAAGCAAGTAGAGGAGCCTTCCCTTTGTCTTCTTGTCTCAAAGGGAGTTGAATGGTGACTTGCTCTTCAACCTCAGATGTTTGCTCCACTTGGTTGTCCCGAAGCAGTTGGTTGACGAGAAATCTGATTTCCTCTTGCCTTTGAGCCAAGTCCTAGATGAGAGCCATCTGGGCCACCAGTTGTCCCATCATTTGGATCCTCATTGTTGTCAGCTCAGACTGAAGTTCTTCCAACTGATCACTCCTGGCATTGCTTGAATTCCCCTAGACCAAGCCCCTTGTGAGGAGAGCCTTCACTTCTTCTTGCCCCAAGGACAGGTTCAAGAACATTTCCTGAAGCTGAGCATTTTGATCCTGGATATCCTTGACAGTCCTCTCTAGAGCCATCTCTTACTGAAATAAACAGTAGGAGAATAAGGAAACCTGAAAAGGAAAAAGCTGTCATGATACAATGCATGATATGTGAATGCATGTTTTCAAGGATCTCTTGGGGTAAACACAAGAGAATGTTAGAGGTTGAACTTCGATCTTTGATTGGAGAACTTTGCACCTGTGGATGTCTTTCCACGAGAATCAAGCTCACCATGTCAAGTGGGTCATAGCCCCTGATTCAAGTTGTTGCACTTGATATTTGATGGCCTTTGTTTAGAGGAGAAAACCTCTTGCCTCTTGGTAGACGTCTGGTTCAACGTGACCCTGCATCAAAAGAACCCTCGAGATCCTTGAAATGGTTATTGAAAATGCTATGGTATGATGTCATGATGTTATGTACATGTATGCAGAAGCAAGTAAGTGTATATACAGGTAATCATATTCACACAAAGCAAACAAGTCCTTAGGTTTAGGCTTGCATGGGGTTCGTAGGTAAGTACCCTCTTGAAGTTAGTTGGCTCATCCTGTCCTAAAATAGAAACCGGGTTCTAAGGAGCTCAATATCATTGGATTATTTTATGTGTTCATTGTTTTGGTTTAGCCACTTAACTGCGACCAAAATATTCCAAGAAAACAACCCTCAATGAGTGTAGTATCGAGTATCTACCAACTTCAGACTGCACCAAAGTCGGTCATCTCACTACCCCTAAAAAGGCTAAGATGGTCAAGTAAGGTTCTAAGAGTTCGTTAGTGCTTCACGACATCACTCAGCGGCCCCGTATTCTCCTTGACTACTCAAGGGCTACCGGTACTCATAAATATGTCACACTAACATAGCTTACTGCTTCAACCATGTCGGTATACCCCGCACAGTTCCCTCACAGTTTTATTGTTATTTACCTAAAAAGGTGCCCCCAAATCCGGGTGTAGGATTTACAACAAACCCAAACAAGGACCCAAAAAGTAAATCAATCAAGGCAATCAAAGAAAGTATGTAAAGGTGATCTAAAACCTTAAGGTAACCCCACTTTTAAATTAATCCCCAGCAGAGTCGCCAGTTCTGTGATACAGTGGGAGAACTGACTTGAGGTTTTGCGTTTGTATTCGCACTTGTTCGGTTTAGCAAGAGTCGCCACCGACTTTTTATTTTATCCTAAAGGAAAGGTTAAAAAGCACAGGGAAAACCTTTGAGATGTTTTCTTGGGTTCAGAGGGTAGATTATGAAAAGGGAAGGTATTAACACCCTTTTCATCCATGGTTATCTATGGGCTCTTAGTTACTTGTTTTAGATCACTTGCCTTGATTTTCAATTGTTTGAAATGGTGCTTTGTGTGTGTGGTTTTTAAAATGTTTTAAAAAAGATGTCTTGTCTAGGCAACCCTTGTAACAATTCTTTACTCGAATGTTTTATAAAAGGTATTTGTCTTTTTGAAAAGATGTTTCAAGGTTTTGAAAGTTGTTTTTGGAAATTGTGTTGTGGGGTGTGTTTTGAAAGTAGACAAGTGTGTTTTGCAAGTTCGATCAAGTAACTAAGAGCTGTCTACCCCTAAATTTACTCAAAGATCTTTCCTATGTTTTAACCCTTTTAACAGTATTGTTCCACCATTGTATTTGGTGGACAATCTTGTGTTAGGATGTTAACGAGACGGGCACGGGTCATCGTTTAGACCATGAATGCAATGGTGCCAAGTGTCTTTGGCAATTTGCTTGAGGGACTTGATCATTTTTTAGGCAACTTCGAAAGCGTCATCGAGGGACTATGATCATTTGATTTGTTTTTGTTTTGCCAAAGAAACTCAACATGTAAGCATGGCCCATTTTGGAAGGCAACAAGCGGGATTACCCTAGGGGTGCAAGTGTGATTGGTGTATTGATTTTCATGCATTTATCTTGTGTTAGGTTATCTAGCGGTTGATTTTATTGGCATACAAACCCTAAATCTAAACATGGTATAATTGAAAGCGATAAATTGCGGGAATTTAAAGTCTAAGCTATTACAAATAAGTATCCGGGAATGGGGGTGCAAATATTTACAAATGGGGATGAGTCTTGTCAGGATAGTAGTGTCCGAATAATATTTACAACCAAATTGAATCGCATTCTCAATGTAAAATGTAGCAATGTATAAGAATAAAAGCAATGTATCAAAAGTATTTGTGAAAGTGTATGTGATTATTTACACAGTGATAAAAAATGTTAACCTAATATATATTATTAAGTATTTTATTTATCTTTGGGTTTTTGTTGATTATGTATAAACAAAGGTTTTAATGAAAAGAAAAAAATGTTTAAGTTTGAGTATCCTATTATCTATGTATTTAGTTAATGCTTTTATGTACAAGAAAATATTTATTAAAAAAAGAGTTTTAAGACCAAAAATCTATTAACCTAATTAATCCAATATTTACATATTTTTGGTATAAGAAAAGTATTGTTAAAAAAACTTATTATGAAAAAATAATGTATTATTTATTTAACAAAAAAAAAGTTAAGTTATATAAAAAGAAAATAAAGGGATATAATGAAAAAAGGATATTAGTTTGTAAAAAAGGAAAAAAGGTTAAGTGGGCTCTAGAGGAATATACATGGCCCAAAATAAACTGAAGATGGATTAGGAAAGGGGGGTGTGCACGCCAGTTTTCATATGGGCTTAGGCTTTAGTTTTTTTAGGGAAGCAGGCCCAAGCGCTTGATAATTGTTTAGGGTTTCATTTGCTGGCTTCAGAGTTAGAGATACAGAGACTTAGAGCGGCGCCGTTCCCTTCATCGTCTTCGTCATTCTTCTTCCTTAAGCAAATGCCATTGATGTTCCTGGACGAACTCCGCCTATGGCCACTAGGCGCTACCGTCAACTCTTCCTCCCTCCATGGTTGAGCACAACAGCGACAAGAAAAGGTAACAGTTTCCCTTTTTTATGTCTTAGGGTTTTGGATTTGTCTTACTCGTGTTTTAGCTTTTTCTTGTATTGATCTTTTGTGTTATTATCTGTTTCTTGTGAGGTGTAAAAAGAAAAGGGAAAAGGAAATTTATACCTTTGCTGGCTTTTGGAGACGGAGAAGGAGAGGTGGATAGGAGGTGTCCTCAGGCGGCCAAGGCGGAGGGAGTATGATGCTGTGAGCTTTGCTGGAAATATGGTACTTTGTATCTTACCTTTGGTTTTATGATGATATCCCTGAAAACCCTAGCTCATCCATTTCTGAAACTTCTTCTCCTCTTCAGCTTGCTCGCCTCTGAGTATGATGTTTTTCTGACTCTGAAATGCTTTTGCTTCCTTTTGGCTTTGATTCTGTTCAATGATGATGATGATTCTGAGTATGTTTATGTTGTTCTGATGGCTGTATGCTTGTTTCACTTCTGATTTTTGGTTGGATATTTGTTGTTTAGCCTATGATGAATATACTATGAGGCACTTTGTTGTTGTTGTTTGGATATTTTGAATGGCTTGCTTTGAACACAGGGTATATGTTTGAGTTAAGGCTTGAAGTTACAGGCTTTTAGGCTTGTATCTGTAACAGGTTTTGAGGGTTTTGGCTTGATTTTTGACTGGCTTGCTGTACTGGTTTTGACAGACTTGCTTGAATTTCTGGTTTGAATGTTGAGTTTTGTAACTTACAGGCTTATTGGCTTGTGTTGCTGTAAGTTGAAAGGCAGGAGTTTTATGTTTTGTGTGAACTCGTCTCCTCTGTTTGTAGGCAGGCTGTTTGTTTTTAACAAGTTTTTGAATTTGTTTCCTTTGCTTTTGGCTTCTCCTTCTAGTATTATGCAGGCGGGTCCCTTTGATACAGGCTTTAAGGCTTGTTTTTGAAGTAAGCCTTGGTTTGAATGCCAATGCTTGAGCAGGTTGCAAGGCTTGAGGTTTACAGTTTTTTGTGATATCTTCTGCTGTATGTATTCTGCCCCCCCTCTGACAATATTCTGATTTTGCTATATTTATCTTTAGGCCTGCCTGGAAAACTGTAAGCCTGCTGCTTTTCTCTTTTTCTCTCTCCACAGAAAGCACATCTTTGCTTAGAATATCTCTTTTTTCTGAAAAGACTTTGGCCTGGAAAATGATGGATAAAGTGTATTCTTTCATAAGCTTGCTTGCATTTGCCTTTCTTCTGCATACTTCCAAATTTTCTGCCTTGCTTTTGTGCTTGTTGACCGCTTTTGACAGTTTTGCTTAGTTGGCATTGTTTTGTTGACAACTTTGTATTTGTGACTTAGTTTGCCTCTTTGATAATTTTGGCAGTTTAGTTGGCATTTTGGACGTGGGCAGCTTGCTTTCCAGTTTGAACTTTGTAATTGTTTGGCATGTGCAGTTTGCTTGAATTTGTTGACACTTTGCACTTTTGGATTTATGCAGCTTTATGCATTTTGCAAAATAATTCATATGCTTGTAAAACATTTCTTTCCTCTTTGTGAACCAAGAAGAAACATCTTCTTTGCGATTTGCAGAGAGGACGAATAAACTGATTCCGACCAAAATCTTTAATGATGAGTTTTAATTATCTGTCTGCCTTTTTTAATTAAATTCATCTGCATTTGACTTCTTCCTTTTCTTTTTTGCAGGTAAAAATCAGTTGAGCAAAGGATGCAATTAGAAGATGAAGATTTCAAGACATTTAGGATATAGCTTTATTTCAATTTTAATTATTTGTAATAATATTAATGTAAATAACTGTAAATAAATTTACAGTATTCAAATAATATCTGTAACAAACAATTCAAAATGAATAAACAAATCTTTTTTGTCAGATTTCTCTTTTAATTCCTCTTCAATTGTTTATTTAATTATTTATATTTCTTGAGTTATAATAACTGGAAATTATCCAATAATTTTAACTTAGAAATGATAAATAATCAATAAACGTCCGATGTTCCGAATAATCCAAAGTATTGCACAGTTAATCAAACAAACGTCCATGTGTCCTTTATCTCATTGATTAAATCAAACACTGCAAACTCTCAATCAGAAGCCTCAACCCATATCCCAGATGTTTAGACAGAAATCTTGGACAAACGTCAAAACCAGGTGACAGTCAATTAAGACATTGTGGATTCAAATTCTTCTGAAAATGCGCGTGCAAACCCTAGTGTTGGATTTACTGTCAAAGAAAAAATCTGTCTGATCAAACCCTGAGCCCAAACTCAAACAAATTAACAAAAACCCTGATAATCTGTTTGACTGATTCAAAATCAATGAAAAAACCCTGATTTTGTCTGACTGATGAGAAAAGTCTGTTTGACCGATTCTTAAACCAATCTGAAAAATCAGGAAAAGTCTGAAGCTGTGATTTCTTGTGAAAAAGAGAGAGGGCAAATTTTGGGGTACAACAGTTTCCCCTGTTCAATCTTCTTGAACCTGAAGAGTTAGATTGGCAAACTTGTCGTTCGCGACTCGAAGGTTAAAGGAGATTGGACACTAAAGTGCCCAAAAAATTTTGCACTCGTCGAAGCGTAATTTTGAGGGAATGGGCTTAAAGATGCCATTTGGTGATGGGCTTAAAGATGCCATCTGGAGATGTGACAGGGGGATGGGCTTAGAGATGCCATCTGGGAATTGCTGGTTGGAGGATGGGCTTAGAGATGCCATCTGGAAATGTTTGTTGAACTGTATGTCATTGGTGAGTGGGTGAGTATCAGAAAGGTATCCATGTTTTGGAACATTTCTAAATTGGGGGTCTGAATAAGCAATAGGTTGACATCCATATTTGGAAGCATCCGTAAACTGTTTTCAGAAGTCTTGAAGTTGGGATAAGTATCAGAATGTTGCCAGGTTTGGGTCACATCTGAACTATTCTCTAGAAAGAATCTGGAATAAGTATCAGAATGTTGCCATGTCTGGATCAAATTTTCACTATTTCTAGAAGGGATCTCGGAAGATGATGATTCTTGTCTGTTGATTGATCTTTCCTGAAAAGGTAAAGAGTTAGTTGTATGCAATGTCATGATGTAATGAATTGTACTTCATCAATGTTTATGATATGAATGTAATGAATGTGCATGTAAGCGGATGAGCTGTCTTGCTGAGGATAGATGAATCCTGGGTGGCTGGAGATAATAGAGTCCTGACTGCTGTCGGGGAAAGTGAATCTTTGACAGCTGCAGGGGATTGAAAATCCTTTGATTGTTGAAAATGAGAAGTCCTGGGACCATCGTTGGGGAACCAGGAGCTTGGGTTGTATGCCAATCTACTGGGGATTCCTGTCTTGAGGAGATCTTCACTGGGGAATATCTGAATATCCTGTGAGGAACTGAGAATGAGAGTCTTCATTCTGCTTGGGGATTGATAGTTGGAAGTTTTAGCTCCGCTGGGGATTACAAGAATCTTTTGATTGCTGCAGGTATTGATCTGGGATAAGTATCAGAATGTCGCCAAATCTGAGTCACATCTGAACTATCTCTAGAAGGAAATCTGGAATAAGTATCAGAATGTCGCCAAATCTGGGTCACATCTGAACTATCTCTATAATGGAATCTGGAATAAGTATCGGAATATCGCCAAATCTGGGTCACATCTGAACTATCTCTAGAAGGAAGTCTGAAATAAGTATCGGAATATCGCCAAATCTGGGTCACATCTGAACTATCTCTAGAATGGAATCTGGAATAAGTATCGGAATGTCGCCAAATCTGGGTCACATCTGAACTATCTCTAGAATGGAATCTGGAATAAGTATCGGAATGTCGCCAAATCTGGGTCACATCTGAACTATCTCTAGAATGGAATCTGGAATAAGTATCAGAATGTCGCCAAATCTGGGTCACATCTGAACTATCTCTAGAATGGAATCTGGAATAAGTATCAGAATGTCGCCAAATCTGGGTCACATCTGAACTATCTCTAGAAGCAAATCTGGAATAAGTATCGGAATGTCGCCAAATCTGGGTCACATCTGAACTATCTCTAGAATGGAATCTGGAATAAGTATCGGAATGTCGCCAAATCTGGGTCACATCTGAACTATCTCTAGAATGGAATCTGGAATAAGTATCGGAATGTCGCCAAATCTGGGTCACATATGAACTATCTCTAGAAGGAAATAATGATTTTGATTTTGGTGTTGGGTCAGAAATTGGGAGTATACCAATCTTCTGAGGTGATGAGAATCTTCATGCTGTTAACGGTCAGAAACTGGGAGTATACCAATCTTCTGAGGTTTTAAGGATGAGAGTCTTCATTCTTGAGGGTCAGATTTTTAGGAGCTTTAATTGTCCATTATTCTGTTTGGGGTTGTAATTTCCAGCAGGTGATGAAGGAAATTTTGAACGACCTTGGTTTTGACATTCGAATGCCCCAAGCGATGATGAAGGAGTCTTTAATTAGGTTACTCTGCAAATTGAGAGATTTCTTGAAATCTTGACTGGACTGCCCCAGGTTAACTAAACTTTGAAAGATCTGTTGAAACCTTGACTGGACTGCCCCAGGTTAACTGAACTTTGAAAGACCTGTTGAAACTTTGACTGGACTGCCCCAGGTTAATTGGGCTTTGAAAGATCTGTTGAAACCTTGACTGGACTGCCCCAGGTTTAGTGGATGGTGACATGTCATGCCCCCTTGTCGATAGGAGATTTGTCAATGGAAGTGTCATCCTTCTTGAAGTGATTTTGTTCACTGAGAGAGTTTTTGTTCCTCCGAACATTTGCTGTATGAATTTCTTCGCTGTCAAACAAATAACCATGTGCAAACAACGATATTCAAATAATGCACAGTTTATGCTTGTCTCGAAGTTTTGAAAAATGCGTTTTTTAGCAGAAAACTTTTTATAAGACAAAATCAACACAAGACTTAGAGCAAAGCCTTACAGGAGTCAGGATACCTTTTGTAACAGTATGCTTTCGAACTAACCCATGCTTAAATTAGGACTTTTGAAGGGTTGTAACGTGGCTTGGTTCACGGTTTAAGAAACAAAGGATAAAGGCTCAAAGTATATTTGTACCCACCCGCTCTTCGTGATGTCCTTCAATCCTAAACTCAGTTAATTGCGCGTCGAACTCTGTTCGAGTTTGGAACGACTTTTGGCAATGGTTCACCAGTTGAATTTGGAAGGCAGTCATTTTTGCAACATTTTTCATGTTGTCTGAGGATTTGTAATGACCTCTTTCTTTATTTGTTATCCCTAACTTTTGCCTGACTGTTCCTGCTTTCGAGATTACAGTCAGCGGGATGCCCCGGCTTTCTTAAGCCTCCTTTATAGGTTTTGGCTAAGTGGGCTTTTCTCTTTTGAGAGGTAATGACTGCCTATGAGATAAGGAACCATCACTGTCTTTTGATTCCAAAGGAATGTTTTTTTCTTTTTTTGATGTCGTTCGTTGTATTATGAACTGAGAGTTTGCGACTTTAATGCGCATCTTTTTTGAATTAACTGAGAGACTACCCTACCCCAGGTTTAAATCAAAGGTTTTGATTTGTTTAGAACAGAAAACTCCTACTTCTTTGGCTCGAAGGGGTTGACTAGGGATTATCCTCCTTATAACTTCAGTGTTTGGGAATTGAAAGAAATGCCTGTACATCATCAACAAGGTCTGTTCAAAAGCATACTGTATGAGATTATGGTATTGTTTCGTCATCCTCCCTCTAAAGGCTTGCAGCTTTTTATCAAGAGTTAATTATCATAAAGAAAACATAAGAGTAGTGAAAACGAATGGATGAGTTCAAGACAAACATATGCAATGCATTAATGAAACAAAGTTTGACATTAATAGATAATTATTTGAATAACAAAAGATTACAACTTTGAAAATTCAAATGGAACAAAGGTCTCTCAGTTTGAGCCTTGTCAATTCAGGTGGAGAAATCCTTAACGGAATATTTTCATCTCGCCATCGGGCATGAATCTCAGCACTCCAATGTCAATCAGATCTTGAATCTTGTTCTTCAAGGCCCAATAGTCGTCAGTGTCATGTCCCGGACTATAGGAGTGGTATACACAAAATGCATCGGGATGATAGCTAGGAGCGGAGGTATTGGGTTTCCGAATAGGATCCCTCAAAGCAGTCAGATTGACCTCCAACAAGCGCTCCAGTATTAGAGATGACGGTATGTCAGTCTCAGTGAACTGTCTTCCCGACGTATTTTTCTTACGCCGATTACCCCGTTGACGTTGACGAGGTTGCTATTGGGCTTGTGACCCTGAAGCAAGTAGAGGAGCCTTCCCTTTGTCTTCTTGTCTCAAAGGGGGTTGAATGGTGACTTGCTCTTCAACCTCAGATGTTTGCTCCACTTGGTTGTCCCGAAGCAGTTGGTTGACGAGAACTCTGAGTTCCTCTTGCCTTTGAGCCAAGTACTGGATGAGAGCCATCTGGCCCACCAGTTGTCCCATCATTTGGATCCTCATTGTTGTCAGCTCAGACTAAAGTTCTTCCAACTGATCACTCCTGGCATTGCTTGAATTCCCCTGGACCAAGCCCCTTGTGAGGAGAGCCTTCACTTTTTCTTGCCCCAAGGACAGGTTCAAGAACATATCCTGAAGCTGAGCATTTTGATCCTGGATATCCTTGACAGTCCTCTCTAGAGCCATCTCTTACTGAAATAAACAGTAGGAGAATAAGGAAACCTGAAAAGGAAAAAGCTGTCATGATGCAATGCATGATATGTGAATACATGTTTTCAAGGATCTCTTGGGGTAAACACAAGAGAATGTTAGAGGTTGAACTTCGATCTTTAATTGGAGAACTTTGCACCTGTGGATGTCTTTCCACGAGAATCAAGCTCACCATGTCAAGTGGGTCATAGCCCCTGATTCAAGTTGTTGCACTTGATCTTTGATGGCCTTTGTTTAGAGGAGAAAACCTCTTTCCTCTTGGTAGACGTCTGGTTCAACGTGACCCTGCATCAAAAGAACCCTCGAGATCCTTGAAATGGTTATTGAAAATGCTATGGTATGATGTCATGATGTTATGTACATGTATGCAGAAGCAAGTAAGTGTATATACAAGTAATCATATTCACACAAAGCAAACAAGTACTTAGGTTTAGGCTTGCATGGGGTTCATAGGTAAGTACCCTCTTGAAGTTAGTTGGCTCATCCTGTCCTAAAATAGAAACCGGGTTCTAAGGAGCTCAATATCATTGGATTATTTTCTGTGTTCATTGTTTTGGTTTAGCCACTTAACTGGCGACCAAAATATTCCAAGAAAACAACCCTCAATGAGTGTAGTATCGAGTATCTACCAACTTCGGACTGCACCAAAGTCGGTCATCTCACTACCCCTAAAAAGGCTAAGATGGTCAAGTAAGGTTCTAAGAGTTCGTTAGTGCTTCACGACATCACTCAGCGGCCCCGTATTCTCCTTGACTACTCAAGGGCTACCGGTACTCATAAATATGTCACACTAACATAACTTACTGCTTCAACCATGTCGGTATACCCCGCACAGTTCCCTCACAGTTTTATTGCTATTTACCTAAAAAGGTGCCCCCAAATCCGGGTGTAGGATTTACAACAAACCCAAAAAAGGACCCAAAAAGTAAAGCAATCAAGGCAATCAAAGCAAGTATGTAAAGGTGATATAAAACCTTAAGGTAACCCCACTTTTAAATTAATCCCCAGCAGAGTCGCCAGTTCTGTGATACGGTGGGAGAACTGACTTGAGGTTTTGCGTTTGTATTCACACTTGTTCGGTTTAGCAAGAGTCGCCACCGACTTTTTATTTTATCCTAAAGGAAAGGTTAAAAAGCACAGGAAAAACCTTTGAGATGTTTTCTTGGGTTCGAGGGGTAGATTATGAAAAGGGAAGGTATTAGCACATTTTCATCCATGGTTATCCACGGGCTCTTAGTTACTTGTTTTAGATCACTTGCCTTGATTTTCAATTGTTTGAAATGGTGCTTTGTGTGTGTGGTTTTGAAAATGTTTTAAAAAAGATGCATTGTCTAGGCAACCCTTGTAACAATTCTTTACTCGAATGTTTTACAAAAGGTGTTTGTCTTTTTGAAAAGTTGTTTCAAGGTTTTGAAAGTTGTTTTTGGAAATTGTGTTGTGGGGTGTGTTTTGAAAATAGGCAAGTGTGTTTTGCAAGTTCGATCAAGTAACTAAGAGTTGTCTACCCCTAAATTTACTCAAAGATCTTTCCTATGTTTTAACCCTTTTAACAGTATTGTTCTACCATTGTATTTGGTGGACAATCTTGTGTTAGGATGTTAACGAGACGAGCACGGGTCATCGCTTAGACCATGAATGCAATGGTGCCAAGTGTCTTTAGCAATTTGCTTGAGGGACTTGATCATTTTTTAGGCAACTTCGAAAGCGTCATCGAGGGACTATGATCATTTGATTTGTTTTTGTTTTGCCAAAGAAACTCAACATGCAAGCATGGCCCATTTTGGAAGGCAACAAGCGGGATTACCCTAGGGGTGCAAGTGTGATTGGTGTATTGATTTTCATGCATTTATCTTGTGTTAGGTTATCTAGCGGTTGATTTTATTGGCATACAAACCCTAAGTCTAAACATGGTATAATTGAAAACGATAAATTGCGGGAATTTAAAGTCTAAGCTATTACAAATAAGTATCCGGAAATGGGGATACAAATATTTACAAATGGGGATGAGTCTTGTCAGGATAGTAGTGTCCGAATAATATTTACAACCAAATCGAATCGCATTCTCAATGTAAAATGTAGCAATGTATAAGAATAAAAGCAATGTATCAAAAGTATTTGTGAAAGTGTATGTGATTATTTACACAGTGATAAAAAATGTTAACCTAATATATATTATTAAGTATTTTATTTATCTTTGGGTTTTTGTTGATTATGTATAAACAAAGGTTTTAATGAAAAGAAAAAAATGTTTAAGTTTGAGTATCCTATTATCTATGTATTTAGTTAATGCTTTTATGTACAAGAAAAGATTTATTAAAAAAAGAGTTTTAAGACCAAAAATCTATTAACCTAATTAATCCAATATTTACATATTTTTGGTATAAGAAAAGTATTGTTAAAATAAACTTATTATGAAAAATTAATGTATTATTTATTTAACAAAAAAAAAGTTAAGTTATATAAAAAGAAAATAAAGGGATATAATGAAAAAAGGATATTAGTTTGTAAAAAAGGAAAAAAGGTTAAGTGGGCTCTAGAGGAATATACATGGCCCAAAATAAACTGAAGATGGATTAGGAAAGGGGGGTGTGCATGCCAGTTTTCATATGGGCTTAGGCTTTAGTTTTGTTAGGGAAGTAGGCCCAAGCGCTGGATAATTGTTTAGGGTTTCATTTGCTGGCTTCAGAGTTAGAGATACAGAGACTTAGAGCGGCGCCGTTCCCTTCATCGTCTTCGTCACTCTTCTTCCTTAAGCAAATGCCATTGATGTTCCTGGACGAACTCGGCCTATGGACACTAGGAGCTACCGTCAACTCTTCCTCCCTCCATGGTTGAGCACAGCAGCGACAAGAAAAGGTAATAGTTTCCCTTTTTTATGTCTTAGGGTTTTGGATTTGTCTTACTCGTGTTTTAGCTTTTTCATGTATTGATCTTTTGTGTTATTATCTGTTTCTTGTGAGGTGTAAAAAGAAAAGGGAAAAGGAAATTTATACCTTTGCTGGCTTTTGGAGACGGAGGAGGAGAGGTGGATAGGAGGTGTCCTCATGCGGCCAAGGCGGAGGGAGTATGATGCTGTGAGCTTTGCTGGAAATCTGGTACTTTGTATCTTACCTTTGGTTTTATGATGATATCCCTGAAAACCCTAGCTCATCCATTTCTGAAACTTCTTCTCCTCTTCAGCTTGCTCGCCTCTGAGTATGATGTTTTTCTGACTCTAAAATGCTTTTGCTTCCTTTTGGCTTTGATTATGTTCAATGATGACGATGATTCTGAGTATGTTTATGTTGTTCTGATGGCTGTATGCTTGTTTCACTTCTGATTTTTGGTTGGATATTTGTTGTTTAGCCTATGATTAATATACTCTGAGGCACTTTGTTGTTGTTGTTTGGATATTTTGAATGGCTTGCTTTGAACACAGGGTATATGTTTGAGTTAAGGCTTGAAGTTACAGGCTTTTAGGCTTGTATCTGTAACAGGTTTTGAGGGTTTTGGCTTGGTTTTTGACAGGCTTGCTGTACTGGTTTTGACAGGCTTGCTTGAATTTCTGGTTTGAATGTTGAGTTTTGTAACTTACAGGCTTATTGGCTTGTGTTACTGTAAGTTGAAAGGCAGGAGTTTTACGTTTTGTGTGAACTCGTCTCCTCTGTTTGTAGGCAGGCTGTTTGTTTTTAACAAGTTTTTGAATTTGTTTCCTTTGCTTTTGGCTTCTCCTTCTGGTATTATGCAGGCAGGTCCCTTTGATACAGGCTTCAAGGCTTGTTTTTGAAGTAAGCCTTGGTTTGAATGCCAATGCTTGAGCAGGTTGCAAGGCTTGAGGTTTACAGTTTTTTGTGATATCTTCTGCTGTATGTATTCTGCCCCCCCTCTGACAATATTCTGATTTTGCTATATTTATCTTTAGGCCTGCCTGGAAAACTGTAAGCCTGCTGCTTTTCTCTTTTTCTCTCTCCACAGAAAGCACATCTTTGCTTAGAATATCTCTTTTTTCTGAAAAGACTTTGGCCTGGAAAATGATGGATAAAGTGTATTCTTTCATAAGCTTGCTTGCATTTGCCTTTCTTCTGCATACTTCCAAATTTTCTGCCTTGCTTTTGTGCTTGTTGACCGCTTTTGACAGTTTTGCTTAGTTGGCATTGCTTTGTTAACAACTTTGTATTTGTGACTTAGTTTGCCTCTTTGATAATTTTGGCAGTTTAGTTGGCATTTTGGACGTGGGCAGCTTGCTTTCCAGTTTAAACTTTGTAATTATTTGGCATGTGCAGTTTGCTTGAATTTGTTGACACTTTGCACTTTTGGATTTATGCAGCTTTGTGCATTTTGCAAAATAATTCATATGCTTGTAAAACATTGCTTTCCTCTTTGTGAACCAAGAAGAAACATCTTCTTGCGATTTGCAGAGAGGACGAATAAACTGATTCCGGCCAAAATCTTTAATGATGAGTTTTAATTATCTGTCTGCCTTTTTTAATTAAATTCATCTGCATTTGACTTCTTCCTTTTCTTTTTTGCAGGTAAAAATCAGTTGAGCAAAGGATGCAATTAGAAGATGAAGATTTCAAGACATTTAAGATATAGCTTTATTTCAATTTTAATTATTTGTAATAATATTAATGTAAATAACTGTAAATAAATTTACAGTATTCAAATAATATCTGTAACAAACAATTCAAAATGAATAAACAAATCTTTTTTGTCAGATTTCTCTTTTAATTCCTCTTCAATTGTTTATTTAATTATTTATATTTCTTGAATTATAATAACTGGAAATTATCCAATAATTTTAACTTAGAAATGATAAATAATCAATAAACGTCCGGTGTTTCAAATAATCCAAAGTATTGCACAGTTAATCAAATAAACGTCCATGTGTCCTTTATCTCATTGATTAAATCAAACACTGCAAACTCTCAATCAGAAGCCTCAACCCATATCCCAGATGTTTAGACAGAAATCTTGGACAAACGTCAAAACCAGGTGACAGTCAATTAAGACACTGTTGATTCAAATTCTTCTGAAAATGCGCGTGCAAACCCTAGTGTTGGATTTACTGTCAAAGAAAAAATCTTCCTGATCAAACCCTGAGCCCAAACTCAAACAAATTAACAAAAACCCTGATAATCTGTTTGACTGATTCAAAATCAATGAAAAAACCCTGATTTTGTCTGACTGATGAGAAAAGTCTGTTTGACCGATTCTTAAACCAATCTGAAAAATCAGGAAAAGTCTGAAGCTGTGATTTCTTGTGAAAAAGAGAGAGGACAAATTTTGGGGTACAACAGGGTTTAATTGCTTGTAAGATCCTACACCCGGATCTAGGGATGCCCTAGGTAAGTATCAATAGATCATAAAGGTTGTACGACATATACCGATATGGTTAACATGATGGCTACAGTTAGTGTGACACTTTGGTTTGTACTGATGTTCCTTGAGTCATTCAAGGATAAAATTAGGCTTCCGCGTGGTGTCGTTAACACTAACTTACTTTTAGAACCTTAATTGACCCATCTTAACCATTAGAAGGTAGTGAGATAGCTGGATTTGATGCAGTCCAAGGTTGGTTGATACTCGAAACTACGCTCATTGAGATTTGACTTTCGGGATGTTTTGGTGACAAGCTAGTTGCCGTGCTAAAATAAAGGCTGCGAGAAGGATCAGTTATATGAGATTCCTAGAACTTGGTTACTATTTTAGGACAGGTTAAGCCAATTTAACTTAAATGGGGAAGGTTACTTACCTATGGACTTCATGCAATCCTTTAAACCTAAGGCTCTTGTGTGACTTGTATGTGTTTGCTACTTATCTAACATGAACATGACATCGTAACATCATATCATCATAACATAACATTTTCACTAACCATTTCAAGGACCTAGAGATTTATCTTTGTTCTTTGTTGTAGGTTATGGCCTTCGCTCGCAGAAACACTATTCGGATCAACTTTGTAAGGGTACCTTCCCAGATTAAAGAGTTAGTCTCAAAGGTTCTCGAAAACTCTCAATTCACCAAAAGGCATGGTTATCTACTGAGTTTGGTTATCTCAAGTTTTGAAGAAGATATGATAAGTGTTATGTTCCAGTTCTTTGATCCTGAGCATCACTGTTTTACCTTTCTAGATTATCAGTTGGTACCCACAATGGAAGAGTTTTCTAAACTACTCGGAGTACCTATTCTTGATCAGAAACCCTTCACCGGTTTAGAGAAAGTTCTAAAACCTGAAGATATTTCAGCAGCCTTACATCTGAAATGGCCCGACATTGTATCTAATTGGGAAACAAGAAGTGGAGTCAAGGGACTTCTTGCTAAATTTCTGATAGAGAAGACTCAGTTGTTTCTGGATGCTATGAGTTTTCATGCTTTCGAAGAGATCTTGGCTCTGTTGATATATAGTTTGGTACTATTCTCTAATCCAGACCTACTCATAGATGTGAGCACCATCAAAATATTTCTTACTCATAATCTCGTGCCTACTTTGCTTGGAGATATTTTGCAGTTTCTTCACACTCGTACTATGAGGAAGCGATGGACTCTTATATGTTGCATACCTTTACTATCTAGGTGGTTTATTTCGCACCTTCCCTGATCAGCAATAAAGAAGGAACAAGGTTTGAGGTGGTCTCAAAGGATGATGTCACTCTCTTATTCAAATATCTATTGGTGTTCCCAATCTCAGGAGGATTTATTGACCACTGTGGGGAATTCCCTAATGTGGCACTTGTGATACGGTGGGAGAACTGACTTGGGTGTTTTGTGTTTTATCGCAAATGTTGCGCTTAGCAAGAGTCGCCACCGACTTTTCTTTTATCCAAAAGGAAAGGCTGAAAAGAACAGGAAAGACCTTTGAGATTGTTTCTTGAGTTCGGGGGGTAGATTATGAAAAGGGAAGGTGTTAGAACCCTTTTCATCCATAGTTATCTATGGCCTCTTAGTTGCTTTCTAGATCACTTGCTTTTATTTGAAAATATGCTTTGTGTGGTTTTTGAAAGTATTTTGAAAAGGCGTCATCGTTTAGGCAAACTTTGTAATAGTTCTCATTTGTAAGAACGTATACAAAGTGTTGAGCTTTTGAAGATATTTCATGTTTGGAAAATATTTTGAAAGTGTTTTTGAAAGTGTTGGTGTTTGTTTTGAAAATAAGCAAGGGTGTTTTGATTTGAAATTGAGCAAGAAACTAGGAATAATCTACCTACTCAAAAGTCTTTGTTCATTTCTTCCTTTCCTTTGATATTGCTATCTTACCATTGATTTGGTAAGAAGCCCTATCTTTGGATGTAAAGGGACGGGCGTGAGTCATCGTATAGCCATGATAATAATGTTGTGAAACATCTTAGCAATTTTCTTTAAGGGACTAAGATCATTTTTGAAAGGCAACATTGATAGCGTCATCGAGGGACTATGATCTTGTATTTGATTACTTTTTGCTAAGATATCCCACATGCATAACATGGCCATTTTTGTAAGGCAACAAAGTGAAATTACCCTAAGGGTGCAAGGGTGCAAATGTGTTGGATTTACATGCGTGTTTATCTTGAATTAGGGTTTGCTAGTTGTTGGTTTTATCTTTCCATACAAACCTTAATTTCTAGCATTTATATAAAACGATAAATTGCGGAAAGTAAAAATACTAAGCTATTACATCATTAGGGGAGGGGGTATACAAATTTGCAAATGGGGATTTTACAAGAAAATTAAATCTAATTAACTATTAAAACCATATTGAATAAATGTACAATAATTGAAAAAATATACAAATGCAAAAATGGAAAAAGAAATTATTTTTGTTTGATTTTCATGAAAGGGTTTTAACCTAATTAACTAAAAGAAATAATTAACTAAAATAAGAAAATTAAAATTAAATTAGTAAAAGAAAACAAGTTTTTTAGGGTTTTTGCTTGTGAAGTTTTTTAATTAAATTAAATTAGTATAAAAATTAAGTAACTAAAAGAAAACCTAAGTCCTAAGCTAATTTTTTTAATTAAAAGAAAATAAATTAAACCTAAGTCTAATTACTAATTTATTTAAGAAAAAAAATTAAATTTGTTTAAGAAAATATTTTTGTGTCTTTTTGTTTTATTTCTAAATAGAATAATAAGAATGAAAATAATAATAATAATAATAATAATAATAATAATAATAATAATAATAATAATAATAATAATAATAATAATAATAATAATATTTTTTTGGATTTTTATTAATAAAAATAATAATGATAATAATAATAATAATGATAATAAAAATATTAAAGAAAATAAAAATATAACAAAATAAAATAGAAAATGAAATAAAAATGAAATAATAAAAAATAAAGTTGAGCCAGGTGCAAAAGCAAAACAGGGGGTTAGAGAAAGCAAAAAAAAAGGAAGGCCCAAGGGGGGAGGCCGAGGCGCCTGGCTGCAAGAAAAGAAACAAGAAAAATATGAAAAAAAATAGCCAAAAGGGTACCACTGGGGCTCGAACCCAGGTCCCATAGGTGACAAGCGCGCGCTTTAACCACTGGGGTGGTGATACATCCGTTAACTTAAACAAAACAATAAATATGTAACATAAGTTTTGCCCTGAATGTACTTTATCTTCAACCTCCATCCAAAGGATCTGTAACTTATTCATTTCTCATCCATTCACAAAACTTCCAACATCAAACTTGTTAGAAATTTCCCCACGATTATGAATATGTAAATAACTTAAGCTAATTCTCAAAGATGAGCATGAATTTCTAACAGTACCAAATTTTGACCTAAATATTTTCAGAGGTTCAAACTCAAAATTATCCCTACTCAAGCAACATAAATGAAATCTATGGACATGTATAGTTTCAGGGCAATGATGTCTACAATTCATCTTCACAAATACAAGCCTAACAATGCCTAAATATGAAGATAGAAGTTCAAGAAAAATACCTCAAAACTGGAAATCGTGAAATGAGTTTGAGCTTGATTCAAGGTACTGCAATGATCAGGTTAGCTTCCTCGAGTCTCTAAGAAGCTAATGCAATGCTTAGCTTGAGTTGAGAGTGGCTGAAATGGTCTGGAGAAGTCTAACTGCAATGCTCTGTTTTTGGCTATGGAAGTTGATGAAGATGGAGTTACAGTTTAGGAAAAAGGATTGGGATGAGTTGTATTTGAAGTAAGGAAGCTTTTGAGATGATTTGGAGAAAAAACGCACGAGTGGTTTGAGAGATGGGAGTTTGTGGTCAGGTTCTGCACAACAATGGAGTTTTTTGTGCATCTTAGTTTTCAGGGAGTTTGGGAGTGCTTTCAATCGTGTGTTAGCTTGCAAATAACTTGTATAGTTATATGAGAAAGGTTAAAGGGCTTGAGGTTGATAGAACTGTGAGATATAGAGTTATGACTATGTTACTTGATTTTGAAGAAAAGTGGAAAACATGGTTTCAAGGCATAGTACAAGCATGACCTGAGTTTATGGGAGGCTCTAGACATGTTGCTTTTTCCTTTGACATTGCTTGTGTTCAGATGAAACAAGTTAGGAGCTCTATGCATTGACTTTGTGATTAAAGTCACTTTTCCAAAATGGAAGTGTGAACTTTGTTCCATTAATGGAATAATCACTTGGACAATGACTCAAACACTTGGATCATAGCTTAAATACTTGTGTAATCTTCTGATTATGGCTATATTTAGAGGTTAGAAGCCTATAAAGTAAGATTCATGCAGCATGGGTGTGGATTGGATTAAATGTTCATCATGAAAATGACTTGAAAATCAAGTTTGAAACCCTAACTTCCCGCCTTCGATTCTATTAGATCAAGCATGATCTAAATGAGTTATTGGACATTTTGGGAAGCTTGTAACATCCTCTACAACCTTTATGTTGGACATTTTTGAAAATTCCTCTTAGAACTATGTGAAAAATTGCCATGAAGTTAGGTCAAAATCCTGCGTAAACTAGGGCAAAATTTCACTAAGTTTCCAAGTTTCATGAACATGTATTCACAAAATCATAACTTGAAATACATGCATTTCTAGGAGAAGTTGTGTTATACAATGTTTTATATCTCATTGATATCTACAACTTTCATGTTGGAAGTTTCCTTTGAATCATCTTGCATCATGGTGAAAAATTGGCTCTAAGTTGTGAAAAAAATATGAAGTTTTCAACACTAAGAAAAATTTCTAAGTTTAGAAATTTTGACTTTTCAAAATGAAATCTTAAATTTTTGATTTCTTGATGAAATTTTTTCATATTTTGACATGTTTTGATGAATTGTGATCTTTGACACTTGATTTTGACTAAAAAGGTCAAAGTTTGACTTTTCAGTGTATAGTTGAGTTTTGATCAGTTGACTAAAAATTTATCTATCAATCAATTGATCTTGAGGAATATTTTGAGCCATGTCATTAGTTAAAAATGAAGCATTTGAATCCTTGATATCATGTCTCAAACCAAAAAGTCATTTGCTAGGTCAAAAATCAGAAATTACACTTTCTTAGTCAAAACCCTAATTTGACCATTTTGCCTTTTTGATGATCTGATCAAATTTCTTGAGGAATTGGGATCCAAACTTGATCAAATGACATATATGAGTTCATATTGTTTACATGGACCAAAAATTATGAAGTTTGACTGTAAATTGACCACAATTGACTTTTACCCCAATATAGCTGATTTTAGGTCAACTGATAAATTGACTGAGCAAAAATGTGATCCAAGACTTGAAACTTGACATGAGAAATCTTGAGAGTCCAAAATGATCCATGAAAGGAATATTAGGCATTAAAATCCATTTATCCTTGTGCAATATCAAACCCTAATTTTCAGTCATCAGTGCTTGAGGAGGTGTCTTGAGCTGATCAACCCTTGTGCAGTCTTGAACCAAAGGAGATCCTGTGAGATATTACTTGAGAAATGAGAGGGGAAGTTTTGGGGTACGACACCACTCCTTGCATAATGGGAGGTATCACTTACAACCATTCCTTAGCTCTACGTCAATTTGGTTATGCTCGAAGAGACGGTCCTCATGGTATGTTCATCGAGGGTATTATACTCGATTACGAGAATGATCCTCAAGGTTACCGTTAAAGGTTTATAAGTGCTTGGGGTATGGTGAATAAGATTGATAACAAGACTTTGGGACATAAAAACTCCATCCCTCTGGAGCCCTACCTCAAATGGGTGCGATCTCGTGCTCAAAATCTTATAATGCCATATCCCGCTGTCCTACCATTAATTATGGAGCCTATTGCTAAAGGAGATATTCCTCATATCGTTCTTCATCCAGATATTCCTACTGACCTTGAAGAGCTACATAAGTCTTGGATTCAACTGAAATAAGAAACGGACACCTTTGAGACTCAATTCTATGCTAGTGAGAAGAAAGTATTGGAGCTGACCAAACGACTTCACGAAGAGCATAGCCTTAATGCATATGTCAACACAAAGAGGAAGCATCCATGGAAGACTTGAGTCATAATTTATTCCTTTGTAACCCTTCTTTTTCTTTTCATCGTAAGCCTAAAAGGCGTTTATAATTTGAACTTACTAACAAGAATCTTTGTTGTTGTTTCCTTTTTATTAATAAATTTAAATCCCACGAGGTCCTTGAAAACATTGCATATGCATATACATACCACACATATCATTACATAACAAGTTTCTAAGACAAGTTTTCTCATCTTCTTGCTGTTTATTTCCGCAGAAGGTGTCTCTTGAACAGACAATCAAAGATCTCCAGGCTCAGAATGCCCAGTTCCAACAAATGTTCCTAAACTTAGCCAAGGGGCAAGAAGAACTAAAGGCGCTCATCGCCAATGGGAAGAAGAAGAAGATAAAGAAACCAATCGGCATCCTTAACATTGGGAGGAGATTCAGAGTTTCAGTCAAGCAAGCTTAAGATCTTAATATCCCATCGGACAAAAATGACAACCAGGATGAAGATGGTAAAAGTGTTAAAACTGAAAGAAACAACCTTGGTTCTAACAAGTTTCCTGATGAAGAGGAAGAGAATTATTTGGATGAACAATATCCCCCTACTGACAAGAAATATAAGTTGTTAGAAGAGCGTCTAAAAGCTATGGATATCCAGAAGGTGCCTTGCTTGAACTTTGAAGAATTGGGTTGAGTCTCAGGAGTCATCATTCCTCATAAGTTCAGAACTCATACCTTTGCCAAGTATGATGGTGTTTCTTGCATGAAGCTGCATTTGAGATCATATGTTTGGAAAATTCAACCACACACTACTGATAAGAAATTATGGTTGCATTTCTTTCAAGAAAGTATGTCTGGAACACAACTAGAATGGTATTATCAATTTGAAGGTACCAATATCCATACTTGGGAATATTTGGCTGCAGCTTTCTATAAATAGTATCAATACAATTCTGATTTGGCACCAACCCGCATGCAACTACAGAGTATGTCTATGGGTTCTGAGGAAGGCTTTAAAGAGTACGCATAGAAATGGAGAGATCTTTCAGGCAGAGTTTAACCTCCTTTGGCTGATAGGGAATTGGTTATCATGTTCATGAGCATGCTAACAAGTCCTTTCTATAATCACCTACTTGGAAGTTCTTTATTCGGTTTCACTGAACTGATATTAACAGGAGAACATGTTGAGAATGGAATCAAAAGCGGTAAAATTCAGGTGGCTACATCTTTGAATACTGTGAAGAAGTCTTATAATGGTAAGAAAGAATCCAATGTTGTGTATAACCAGAAGGGTCATAGTAAGAGTAACTATAACCAATCTGTGGGGGCAATTCTGATCTCTAATCCCGCGCCAGTACCACCACAACAACAACAGAGTAATCAGTGTAGGAAGGATGCACCCAGGAGATAGTTCACAAGAATCAACATGCCGTTGTCTCAATCATTGTAACACATGTTGAAGGCGAAACTGATCACATTGAAGGACCCTCCTCAGAATCCTAATACTTCCTCTCCCCGTTATAATCCCAATGCAAGGTGTGCATATCATTCCAACAGTCCCAGATATGACACTAACAACTGATGGGCTCCGAAGAATAATATCCAAGACATGATTGACGCTAAGGAGATTGAATTTGATCCTCTTGAGACTCCTAATGTGATCACTGCACCTATGCCTAATCACGACAAGGGCATTAATGCTATTGATGATGTTTCTTATGTTTCTGTTGTGAATGACTTGACTACTCCTCTGATGATTGTTAAGAAGAAGCTGCTGCAAGCGGTTTATTTTCGGGTTGCATTGAAAGGTGCTACTATTGTGCGTCCAAATCCAATGGTTATACACTGCTGACAAAAGGTGTTTAGTGTTTGATGGATGACCATGTAATTCTATTTGAGAATACTCCTCCAGTGGAAAGTATGTCTCAAGACCTGAAGCTTGAAGACGTTTCTGTAATTTTTGGTATTCCTGTAAGGATCACTTCTAAGGGTCCTATAAAGATTATTGTCGAACCTAAGGTTGATCCTCTAATCATTACCGCGCCTGGGCTAATTCCATATTCCTCTGACAAGTCTATCCCTTGGAATTATTGAGTTGATGTCTACTACTATGGCGTCAAGCAATAACCGTTGAATGTCAAAGATAAAAATACTGGAATTATTGATATCAATGTTGGAAATATTGTCGGGACTAGTAAAGTTACCAGAAGTGGAAGGGTTTTCTCTCTAGAGATCTCTCCAAAAGCCATTACTACACTAGTTCATATCACTACCACTGAATTAACTATTGAAACTCGAGGCAAAGAACATATGATTGAGTCTTCCCAGACTCAGGCACCGAAAGAGGTTACTGTTGAAGATACCTCCAAGCAAGAGATGGAATAAGTACTGAAAATTATTCGAAAGAGTGACTATAAGATCGTTGAACAGTTGGGGCAGACCCCCTCCAAAATATATATGTTATCTCTGTTATTGTTCTCTGAAGCCCATGCTCAGACTCTGGTAAAGTTCCCGAAATATGCTCATGTACCGTAGGAAATCTCTATTGATTAGTTTGGAAATTGTGTTACTAGCCTGACAACCGATAATGGGCTAGGCTTTTCTGATGTAGACTTAACTCCCGCAGGAAGGAACCATAATAAGGCCTTACATGTCTCTATTGAGTGTAGGGACACTACCTTATCCCATGTATTGGTGGACACAAGTTCCTCATTGAATGTATTGCCAAAAGTTACTTTAGATAAACTTGACTGTGAAGGGATTGTGCTAAAACCCAATGACATTGTGGTAAGAGCTTTTGATGATTCAAAGAGAATGGTGCATGGAGAGGTTGATCTTCCAATCAAAGTGGGTTCCCAGGTCTTCAACTATACTTTCTATGTGATGGACATTCATCCAGCCTATTCCATTTTTCTTGGATGCCCTTGGATTCATGGGACAGGCGTTGTGCTTCTACTTTACACCAAAAGTTGAAGTATCCTGTAAAAGGAAAAATCATTACAGTTTGCGGCAAAGAAGAATACATGGTGAGCCATTTGAATTCCTTCAAGTATGTTGAGATGGATGGTTAATTCTTCGATACTCCTTGCCAGACCTTTGAAGTTATTCCTCAGATAACCCATGTTGACAAAGCTACTCTTACCGTTCCTAAGGTTACCGGGATTACACCAAGAACGACTTCTCTGAAAGATGCCAAGGCTGTGGTAGAAGAAGGTGGTGGCACTGTTTGGGGTCAGCTTCCCAACATCCCTTACAAGTATAATAAATTTGGTTTGGGTTTCACCTCTGAGGCTCAGAGGGTTGTCCATCGTGCCCATGCTAATTCTGGGAGACCTCCATTCCGCATCAACAACAATGGAGTTCACAAAAAATCAAGCAACACTATGGAAGACGCTGATAGCGACTGTAACATAGACAATTGGATTTTCCATGCTACCGGCAATGGGCTCAACAATTAGAAGGTTGAAGACTTTATACCAATCTCCTTTAGTCAGGAGTAAATTCTATTTTCTATTTTCTTGCTTTCAAGTTTTTGGTTATGTAATTTAAACAATAAATTTAAACCTTGTGCCTTACCCGGGGCACAACGGTCCATTTGTTAGGGTTGTCATTTTTCATCCGCATATTTTCATTCAATAAATCCTTGGATGTTTGCATTAAATTTTTTCACTCTTTGTATTTCTTTTACTTTATTGCTTTCAAAATAGCTACGTGTTCTTACACACATCCATATAACAAATTGCAGATCCATATCCACCCTGGATCCCATTGATAACAATTCTGCTATTGCCAATTATGACTTTGAAAATCCGATCTACCAAACCTAGGACGAAGGCAAGGAAGATTTTGAAGTACCTGGAGAGCTTTCTAGGTTGTTAATGCAGGAAGAAAGAGCCATACAACCGCATGAAGAGCCAATCGAGGTTGTGAACTTGGGTACTGAAGAGGACAAAAAAGAAGTCAAGATAGGTGCCAACCTAGAAGACAATGTCAAAAAGAGATTAATCCATATGTTGTGCGACTATGTTGAGATCTTTTCTTGGTCGTACAAAGACATGCCAAGTGTGATACGATGGGAGAACTGACTTTTGGGTTTTGCGTTTTATGTCAAATGTTGCGGATAGCAAGAGTCGCCACCGACTTTTATTTTATCCAATAAAGGAAAGGGTGAAAAGAACAAGAAAAACCTTTTGATAATTTTCTGAGTTCAGGGGGTAGGTTGGAAGGTGTTAGAACCCTTTTCATACGTAGTTATCTACGAGCTCTTAATTGCTAGTTCACTTTGAAAATACTTTGTATTTGTGTATGTTTGCAAATATTTTGAAAATGCCTAAGTGCAGCAATTTTGTAATGATTCTTGTATCGTTGAGAATGTATATAAAATATTTGTTTTGAAAATATTTATTGGATGAAAGTGTTTGTTTTGGAAAGATATTTTGAAAATGCCAATGCAAGGCAATTTGATTTATAATAACCCTTGTATCAGTCCTCAAGAGTGTTTATAAAGCATTTTGAAAGTAGTTTTTTTGAATGTGTGAAGTGTGGAAGTTGTTTTAGTTTGTGAGCAAGTGATTACAAGCAATCTAACTACTCAAAAAGTCTTTATTATTTTCCTCCTCCTTTAGATAGTGTTATCCTACCATTGGTTAGTAGGAAGCCCTTTCATTGGATGTGAGGGACATGCGTGGGTCATCGTACAATCATAGAAGGAAACTTGTAGGGCGCTTTAGCAATTATCTAAGGGGCTAAGATCGTTTATCGAAGGCATCATCAAAGGGTCATCGCGGGACTACGATCTTTTAACTGAGGGTCTTTGCTAAAGCATCCCACGTTCGAGGGATATGACTGTGTTTTCCGAAGGCAACACGTGAGATTACCCTAGAGGTGCAAGTGTCTAAAGTGTTTTGATTTCAATTATTTTGGTTTTGAAATTATGGTTTTTCTATGATTGATTTTAAATCTTGCCATACAAACCCTAATTACTAACAGTAATAAGGAAAGTCGTAAATTGCAGAAATTAAATGTTCTACGCTATTACAACACTCCGGGAATGGGGGTACAAATTTATGAATGGGGATGAAAAGCAGTAAACCCTAATTAAAGATATTATAGACCATTGAGCATTTACAATATTTGGAAAATATTAATGCGAAAGTAAAGTGCGCGAAGATGGTGAAAAGGAGAAAATGTTTTAAGAAAACTCTAAAATGTTTCTAAGTATTTAAGAAAAGACTTTATTGTTTTTGTTTAGAAAAAAAATGTGAAATAAAAATTAGACCTAATTCTAATTAATTTAGAATTTAATGATTTAAAATAAAACAAAGTGTAATTAAACTAACTAATTTTATTTATGAAAATTAAATTAATTAATTAAAACCTAAAGAATTCTAAGTATTTAGAAAATATTTTTTGTTTAGAAAAATAAATGAAGTATAAAAACTAATTCTAATTAATTAATAAAATAAAAGTGATTAAATTAAATTAATTTTCATTTAACAAAAATTAAATTAATTAATTAAAAACCTAAATCTAATTTTTTATGATTTTTATGATTTTTTGTTGATTAAAATAAAACTGATTAAAAAAATGTTAATTAAAACAAAAATAAAAAAAGTAAAATGGGCCTGCAATATAAGTGAAATGGGGGGTGAGAAGAAACAAAAATAAAAGGCCCGAACAGAGGAGAGTCCAGGCGCTGTGCTAGATCGTGTGTGGATAATTCCTGGGAGTGCACTGTAGGCTTACGTTTGGGTGCATTGGATCTGCTTTTGATGAAATCTAATGGCCAAGATATGAGGTTGCATCAGTGCACGCTGGATTGCATAGCATGGAATCTGCAAGAGAAATGTTAGAAAATAAATACCAGAGGCAGGGATTGAACCCCTGCCCTGGCACACTAACGCCCTACACACACACACACGCTTGCCACTGGGGTGGTTGTTTCAGCCGGTTATGAAACAACACCTAATAAATATATAATAAACTTGTTTTCAAAAAATGGAAGATGAACTTCATCTTCTTCCTCGCGCCAACAACAACAACAACATTGTTCAAATTTCTAACACCTTCAATTCTCAATCATTTTGAAAAATGTAAACATGAAAGTTGTTCTAAATTTAACCATGAATTCAACCATGTAACTTTTGAAAGCTATAAGTTAAAGGCTGAAACGAATTTTGCTTGGTACCAAACTGAAACCTAATATTTCAGAAACTTCAATTCCAAAATTCTCATCACATAGTCAACATAATGAAAACTAAGGACATGGTTAGTTTCAGGGCAATCATATCTACATTTTATCTTTTGAAATCGAAAGCAAATGATGCGTGTATAAGGATTTCAAAGTTGGAGAAACTACCTCTTGAAGTGAAAACTCAAAATGCGTATGGAGGTTTCCAGATGCAAGTAAATGATTGATTAAGCTTCCTTGGACCTCCCCGAAGCTATTTCAATCCTTACTTCATGCTGAAAGTGTTTGAATCTCTCCAACCAAGTCAATGTGCAAGCTTCGAATATGGAGTTTAGAGGATGATGAAGATGGTGTTACAGAAGTGTAACACGTTTTTAGATGTGTTATATGTTATGTATGTAAGGTGTATGAATGATAAAAAAGACAAACGCACGAGTGGATTTGAAGTTGGGTGTTGGAAGCTTCAAATGTGAAACAATGGTGGTTTCTTGGTGATTATGAGTTTAAGAGTGTTTGAGGGCTTATGAAATCGTGACTTGGGTTGCAAATGAACTCTATATTTATAAAGAAAAGGTTTGAGGGCAAGGGCTGATCAGATTTGAAAGATATCATGTTATGGTTTGGTTGCTTAGTTTTGAAGTAACTTTGAAGAACATGGCTCCAATGCAATGTAGGGTGGTTGGCAGGCTTAGAGATGTTGCTTCTGGTTTTGACATTGTGTGTGTGCAAAAGAAACAATTGGGAGGCTCAAGGAGAGTGGACTTTGTGATTAAAGTCACTTTACAAGAATGAAAGTGTGACCTTTCTCCCTTAAATGGCAAGCAAGCTTGGACAATGCTTGAATCACTTGGATAATGGCTCAAAAGTGGGTGTAATCTTCTGATTATTGATAGATTTGGAGGTTTAGAGGCTTGCAAAGTGAGATTATGCAGCATGGCTTGAAGATTTGGTTATGAACTTGTCACAAAAATGACCTATAACGCAACCTTAGATACCCAACTTCATCTCTTCGAAACTTCTAGCTCAACTATGATAAATATGTGTTATTGGACATTTTGGAAAGCTTGAAACATTGTATACAACTTTTATGTTGACCACTTTGGCTAAATCAACAAGGAAATTGGTGAAAATTGGCCAAGAAGTTGAGATGAAAAACTGACCAAAACTTATTGAAATTTTTTCTAAGTGTTAGATAAAAATATCACAACTTCATGGGCTCATATCTCTTAATCCAAGCACTTTTTGAGGATCATACTGTAACACCCCAAATTCTACCCGGTAGTTATAATGAAAAAACAGAGTATTTAAAAAATTCCAACACATTTGGGATATCACAATTCAACATGTTGCAACACATAAACAGATACATAACACTATAGTTTCGGAGGATCATATAACAACTTGCATCAACTTTTAAAACAAAACCACTTCTTTTACTAATAACGCAGCAGAATCATAATTACAACTTCAAGTAGCATCATATGTTTCATTCAACTAAAACAACTTGAGTGGCAACACATTATTTCATATAATTAAACTTAGGATTCAACAACTAAAACAATTTCAACAAATAAACAACTATTTGTTCATTTCCCCCCGAGTGCTACGTATCAGAGCGACCAACCGACTTTGAACTAATAAGGCTAAGCAAATCTTCATTCTTTAATACCTACACGTTACCAACAGAGGGAAACATTCAAACAGTAAGGGGTGAGATTCTCAAATCGTATAAGTGAGCACATGATAAATCATATATTAGAACCAGGTCATGCAAAAATCACCACTTCACAACAACAATCGCAACAGGATATCATCAAAATGCAACAATTAATTCATCAACACAACAACTCAATTGTACAACTTAGAATGCGACTTGATGTTATACAAATGCATGTGGTACCATTGGAGTAGAACTCCCAACTTAGAAAATCTGCCAATAAATAGAGGCATCAACAAGGCATAAGCCTTCAACTTAATATTTTTCCAATCCAGGCAAACGTGGTGCCAATCCAGGCCAACTTAATAATGCAAATGTATGTGACTTAATGAATGCAATAATCACATACAACACAACAATGTATTCGACAATGTTGGCATAAGCCTACAACTCAATCAACTTATCAATCACAACATATTCAACATTAACAATGTATTCAACAACATTGGCATAAGCCTACAACTTAATCAACTTACCAATCACAACATGTTCAACAACAACAATGTATTCAACAACGTTGGGATAAGCCTATAATTTAGTACGACACAACAACAATATCATATTAACAATTAGTAATGTGACAACCACACAATTTATTCGATAATAACTTATCCGCAACAATAACCAACAACACAATCCCATATACAGGAACCATTCAACTTAATTCGACTTCACCTGCAAATCAACTTGATTCTACATAATTCTAACAAAACAAATCAACTAAAAATACCCACATGTATATATGACTTATTTCGATAATTTTAACTAATTTCGGTTAACCAATTTTACCGTCCAAATCTATAAATTCGGCTAATCGATATTGCTTAATATACTATTATTACTACTTTTTAATTATACTGCTACTAATAAATTTATTCTACTAAATTATGCTACCTCTGCTATTTAGCTCACTGCTATTATTAGTCTCTGCAACTAAAACCATCATTTCTATTTTAATTTCTACATCTACTACTAACATAATTATGCTAATTATTAACTCTGCTACTTTGTCCTACTGTTCATCTAAATTTACTACTTATTATTATCTCTGCTATTATCCTCTATCACATAGAACAACTCTACAAAAATATGTTGCTTCTATTAATGTTCCTTCTACTATAATATGCTACTGATAAGAATAGTTTAAATTTATTCCCTAACTGCTTTTGTATTTAATAAACTTCATACTGATACCATATAAAAATTATATAGCAGTGCCACAGAAACAGAAACTAACGCCCCTGCCTAACACTTAGTGCCAAACGAAACTTTCCTCTTACAAAAGCCCTAGTGTCGAACGACACTCCCCCTTTTCTCTCTCAAGGCTGCCGAACGACAGCCCCCCCCCTCCACACACACACACACAACAAGTCCCGAACGACACTTCCACCCCCAGATACATTTTTATTTCTTCTTCTTATTTTCGATATTGTTTCAATGGATTTTCTGCTACTGTCTACTATTCCAAATCCAATCCAGACAAGTGTATAGCACAGTAATACACCAATTCTTTGACAATTCCTTAATCATATCAATTATTAATAATGTTTATCACAACAACACAAATCAACAGACAATAATAATCCCACAAACTAATTTCCACATACAAAATTTCATATACCCCATTATAGGATAAGAAACCTCACCCTTACCTGATTTGGTTTGATGATAACTCTATGTGTCTCTGATTTGAATCTCCTCTTGGCCTCTTGATTCAACTTCACGTAGCTCTCTTCTTCTCCAAAAACCCTATTTTCCTCTTTCTCTTCTCTTTCCTGATAACACTAACTCTCTCCCTCTTTCTTATTTTCTAATAATAATATATATCATTCTATTGATCCAAATAATTGTGTTTCTCTTAGTGGGTCTACATACACACCCCATTATTACTACTATCACAACAAAAGCCTAATTAAATAAATAGTCACATAATATAATTTAATATTATTTCCAATAATATTCTTCAACTATGATCGATCCATACTTTAAATAAAACTAACTCACAAATAATATTCTAATAATAGTTCTCCGACTAAACCATCTAATTTATCCGACTATCAACTTACCGCTCAACTCAACATATTTATCCAATTATGCTTCTTAGAATAATACTGATAATTCTCAAATTAATTCCACCAAATTAAATCTGATTATTTAATATTCCAACTTAATAAAATAATTCCGACTTGACGATAAAATTCAATTAATATAAAGTATTCAAAAGAATATTCAATTAAATAAATAATTAAATATCGGGGCATTACAACTCTCCCCCACTTAGAATATTTCCGTCCTCGAAAATCTACTCGATACAACCATCCTCAACTTTGCTCCCAACCTTTTCGGCAACACTCTGACATAACAACTCCCACAGTAGAAATGTAACAACCATAACTCACTTATACTGGGATATACCATATCACCTCTTAACAACTTTCCCAACACCAAAGCGCGTATACAACTTTATTCTCATACATATATGTATGTCAACTATCAACAAAATATCAACAACTCTATTCACCATTATAGTGACATCAACATAGTTAGAAAAATTAACTTAGTCATATTATGGAGTATCATTCATCCTTTATGGCAACCAACAAAAACATCACGGCAACAGGAACAAAATCATTACAACATCAACTTAACTGTATAACTCAGCAAGCATACCCATAGCTCACCATCAACCAACAATCCACAACAATCTTCTTATAAAATCTGTAAATATTTACTAGCAAACATAATACTATGGCATATCATCTCTACATCGGCAATCTACCAAATCAAGCATGTAGATTAAGACACACCATTCTTATAGACTTCTGATGTTTTAATCCTTCACTTCTAACGAGTCGTACACGCATAGAAATTTTGCCACACCACGCTTTAGCTGCACAACTCTGATCATCCATCTTAAGTCATTGTCCTCATTAAATTTTCTGTCGATTATATGGTTTACAAGTTTCAAGCTAATTATGGATTTTCCTCAACATCCACCATAAAACCATTGTTCACTTGATATTCTCAATCTTTCATATTTGCAACCTTAGCTCGCATATAACTCGTTACTCCGACTTATTCCACGATGTAGCATCGACCACTTTACACATCATTAAGATAGCACACCAAATGTATATCATCCAACATGGTCTCGTCTACTATCAACAATGGATTAAGGGTGATCAGTTCCTCAATTTGTCAATTAGTATTCGACAATCATAAGGGAGTATAAATCGTCGTACCAAACTATAATATCATTTCCTTAAAACTCGTATTCAAGTTTTCTCTAACACAACATGTCTAATCCTCATTCACCCACCACCCCATGATGATCAATCATTTCTAACTCGAAAGCTGTTGGTATATCAATACATTACAACTCCTTTCACTCTAGTCTGAGTCTTTATCTGTATAAAGGATTCTAACAACATTCTTAAACTCTTAATCCTCTTCCGAATTTCACGACATCAAAATACATGTATCTCCACCTCTCAAACTCATTCCAATCACACCCTCAATATTATCATCTTATCTAACAACATTTCCTATATATTTACACATCAAACAACTACGATAGTAATCATCCAAGCTCAACAAGCTACTAATCTCTATAACGGACTTCATCGTTCTCCAACTTAGAACTGCACCCACCTTTTCTAGATCTACATACACTTTAACTTGGAAATAAAATTACTCAAGATAACTCTTCACCCAAAACTATAACGTACATCCTGACAACTTAGCATAAATCTTTCTCCTTTTCGACACTATAAATTCCACACAACTTTGCACTATCGTCTTTTGTTCTAGTTAATAACACCAAAGCTTCCCAAATGATACCTTTAATTTCATAAATTACTTTAAATGAATCTTCCAATTTGTCCTTTAATTCACCCAACTCGGACGCTGACGTCCCTTACAACACTGAAGAACAAGTCTAGTCCCAAAGACAAGCTTAACAACAAACTGCACTTACTTCCAATATCATCACGTGATAAATGAATCTATTACAGCTAATGGAGCCATTTTTAAAATGAAGCTCATTTCTTTAGCTTTTCAAGCTTCAAACGGAACTTAAATCGGATACCCGGAACTCTAGTTATGAATTTCTGAAGTCCCACAACAACTCTGCAGTTTCCTGCGATCCGCTTACGAAAATTCCACTCCGAAACTCATTTTTCTTCAACTTAGACATATTCCAAACAACTCTTAACATATCTTGTGCTCCCAAACTTCTTATAACTCGAGAGATGAATTCCTTCGCCAAAGTTCAGGTTCTAAAACACCAGGGCAATAATTCTTGCACCGTGGTCGTTGGCAGCACACCAAACCAACACCTTTCAATTGAACATATCCAAGAAGCAAAGCTTCTCCCCTACTTATCTTCAACAAACTCCCTGCATACAACTCGATTAGAAAAACAACAAGCACCGACAGTGTTTCACACACTTGTCGCGCACTAAGGAATAAACGACATTAGACAAGTTGGTCGGAAGGACCGACCTGCTCTGATACCACTAATGTAACACCCAAAATTATACCCAGTAGTTATAATGAAAAATCAGAGTATTTAAAAATTTCCAACACATTTGGGATATCACAATTCAACATGTTGCAACACATAAATAGATACATAGCACTTTAGCTTCGGAGGATCATATAACAACTCGCATCAGCTTTTAAAACATAACCACTTCTTTTATTAATAACGCAGTAGAATCATAATTACAACTTCAAGTAGCATCCTATGTTTCATTCAACTAAAGCAACTTGAGAGGCAACACATTATTTCATATAATTAAACTTAGGATTCAACAACTAAAACAATTTCAACAAGTAAACAATTATTTATTCATTTCCCTCCGAGTGCTACGTATCAGAGCGACCAACCTACTTTGAACTAATAAGGCTAATCAAATCTTCATTCTTTAATACCTGCACGTTACCAACAGAGGGCAACATTCAAACAGTAAGGGGTGAGATTCTCAAATCGTATAAGTGAGTGCATGATAAATCATATATTAGAACCAGAACATGCAAAAATCACCACTTCACAACAACAATCGCAACAGGATATCATCAAAATGCAACAATTAATTCCTCAACACAACAACTCAATTGTACAACTTAGAATGCGACTTGGTGTTATACAAATGCATGTGGTACCATTGGAGCAGAACTCCCAACTTAGAAAATCTACCAATAAATAGAGGCATCAACAAGGCATAAGCCTTCAACTTAATATTTTTCCAATCCAGGCCAACTTAATAATGCAAATGTATGTGACTTAATGAATGCAATAATCACATACAACACAATAATGTATTCGACAACATTGGCATAAGCCTACAACTCAATCAACTTATCAATCACAACTTATTCAACATCAACAATGTATTCAACAACGTTGGCATAAGCCTACAACTTAATCAACTTACCAATCACAACATGTTCAACAACAACAACGTATTCAACAATGTTGGCATAAGCCTACAATTTCGTACGTCACAACAATAATATCATATCAACAATTAGTAATGTGACAACCACACAATTTATTCGATAATAACTTATTCACAACAATAACCAACAACACAATCCCATATACCAGAACCATTCAACTTAATTCGACTTTACTTGCAAATCAACTTGATTATACATAATTCTAACAAAATAAATCAACTAAAAATACCCATATGTATATATGACTTATTCTGACAATTTCAACTAATTCCGGTTAACCAATTTTACCGCCCAAATCTACAAATTCGGCTAATCGATATTGCTTAATATACTGTTATTACTACTTTTTATTTGTACTGCTACTAATCAATTTATTCTACTAAATTACGCTACCTCTGCTATTTAGCTCACTGCTATTATTGGTCTCTACCAAAACTACTCGTTCGCTATCTATAACTTCTACTGATAACTCTCTACTAAATTATTACATCTTCCATTAATATACTACTCTACCAAATTATTTATTACTAACTCTGCAACTAAAACCATCATTGCTATTTTAATTTTTATGTCTACTACTAACATAATTCTGTTAATTATTAACTCTGCTACTTTGTTCTACCGTTCATCTAAATTTACTACTTATTATTATCTCTGCTATTCTCCTCTATCACATAGAACAACTCTATAAAAATATGCTACTTCTATTAATGTTCCTTCTGCTATAACATGCTACTGATGAGAATAGTTTAAATTTGTTCACTAACTGCTTTTGCATTTAATAAACTCCATACTGATACCATATAAAAATTATATAGCAGTGCCACAGAAACAAACCAACGCCCCTGCCTCACACTTAGTGCCAAACGACACTTTCCTCTTACAAAAGCCCTAGTGCCAAACGTCACTCCCCCTTTTCTCTCTCAAGGCTGCCGAACGGAAGTCCCCCTCCCCCCCCCCCCCCCCCCCACACACACAACAAGTGCCGAACGACACTTCCACCCCCAGATAAATTTTTATTTCTTCTTCTTATTTTCGATATTGTTTCAATGGATATTTTGTTACTGTCTACTATTCCAAATCCAATCCAGACAAGTATATAGCACAGTAATACACCAATTCTTTGACAATTCCTTAATCACATCAATTATTAATAATGTTTATCACAACAACACAAACTAACACAAATCAATAGACAATAATAATCCCACAAACTAATTTCCACATACAAAATATCATATATCCCATTATAGGATAAGAAAACCCACCCTTACCTGGTTTGGTTTGATGACAACTCTATGTGTCTCCGATTTGAATATCCTCTTGGCCTCTTGGTTCAACTTCACGTAGCTCTCTTCTTCTCCAAAAACCCTATTTTCCTCTTTCTCTTCTCTTTCCTGATAACACTAACTCTCTCCCTCTTTCTTATTTTCTAATAATAATATATATCATTCTATTGATCCAAATAATTGTGTTTCTCTTAGTGGGCCTACATACACACCCCACTATTACTACTATCACAATATAAGCCCAATTAAATAAATAGTCACATAATATAATTTAATATTATTTCCAATAATATTCTTCAACTATGATCGATCCACACTTTAAATAAAACTAACTCGCAAATAATATTCTAATAATAGTTCTCTGACTAAACCGTCTAATTTATCCAACTATCAACTTACTGATCAACTCAACATATTTATCCAATTATGCTTCTTAGAATAATACTGATAATTCTCAAATTAATTCTACCAAATTAAATCTGATTATTTAATATTCCAACTTAATAAAATAATTCCGACTTGACGATAAAATTCAATTAATATAAAGTATTCAAAACAATATTCAATTAAATAAATAATTAAATATCGGGGCGTTACACATACCATATTAACAAAGTTGTAGAATTCATCAATCCCGACAACTTTCATGTTAGAAGTTTTCCTTGAATCAACTTGTATCTTGAGGAAACTTGTTTGTGAAATTAGGGTTTTTTAGGCATAAAAAACTTTAATTTTTCTAAGTGTTTGAAAATCTTCAATTTTGACTTTTGTTGACTTTCTTGATTCTTGATGATCAAATTTGATAGTTTTGAATGTTTTGATGATTCTTGATTTTTGAATTCCAATGTTGACCAAAAAGTCAAAGTTTGACTTTTGTGTAACTGTTGACTTTTCATTAATTGATTCAAATTTTCAACTATCAATCACTTGTATCTTTGGAAATGTATTGAGCCATGTAGTTAGTTCAAGATGTTATATTTGAGTCCTTGAGATCATGCTTCAAGCCATTAGGTCATGCACTAGGCCAAAAGTCAATGATTAGTCACCTTAAATTAAAACCCTAATTTGGCAATTTCTTGACCTTTGATGATTTGAGGGCTTTCCTTGAGGAATCATGATCAACCCTTGATCAAATGATGAATATCACCTCAAAATATTGATGTTGACAAAAAATCTTGAAGTTTGACTGTATGTTGACTACAGTTTACTTTTTACACAATACAGTTGATTTTCAATCATCTGAGCCATTGACTGAGCAAACATGTGATGCAAGACTTGAAACTTGACATAAGAATTATTAAGGACTTATTATGAACCATGAAAGTCATTTTAGACCCTTGCAAACCAATCCTCCTTGAGAAAAACCAAACCCTAGTTATGGACTCATTGCTTAGGAGAAGAATTTTGGCCAGTCAACTCTTGAGTAGTTTTGAGCAAATGAGAACCTCATGAGAATATCTTGAAGAAAATGGGAGGGAAATTTTTTGGGTACAACACCAGGGCTTGTGTGATATGGTGGGAGAACTAACTTAGTATTTTGCGTTTTATCACAAGTGTTGTGGACAACAAGAGTCGCCACCGACTTTTCTTTTATCTAATAAAGGAAAGGGTGAAAAGAACATGAAAGACCTTTTGAGAATTTTCTTGAGTTCGGGGGGTAGGTTATGAAAATGGAAGGTGTTAGCACCATTTTTATCTATAGTTATCTACGGGCTCTTAGTTGCTAGTTCACTTTTGAAATGCTTTTATGAATGTGTTTGTTTGAAAATATTTTGGAAAGTGTCGTCGTTGGGCAAACTTTATAATGATTCTCGTATCTATAAGAATGCATACAAAGTGTTGACTTTGAAAATATTTCAAGAAAGTCTTGGTGTGTTGAAAGATGTTTGTTTTGAAATGTTTGCGAGCAAGCAACTACAAGCGTTCTACCTACTCAAAATAAAGTCTTTGTTCTTTTCCTCCTCCTCTAGATATTTCTATTCTACCGTTAGTTAGTAGAAAGCCTTATCATTGGATGTGAGGGACAGGCGTGGGTCGTCGTACAGTCATAGAAGGCAACTTGTAAGATATTTTAGCAATTGTCATAAGGGACTAAGATCATTTACCAAAGGCAACATTGAAAGGTCATCGAGGGACTATGATCTCATAATCGAGGGTCTTTACTAAAACATCCCACGTTCGAGGGACATGACTGTTTATATCCGGAGCAACAAGTGTGGTTACCCTAGAGGTGCATGTGTGAAAAGTGTGCTATTTTCAAGTATATTGTCTTTGAATTATGATTGTCTAATGTTTAATTTTAAATCTTGTCATACAAACCCTAATTACTAGCAATGATAAGGAAAGCGATAAATTGCAGAATTTAAATGCCCTACGCTATTACAACGCTTTGGGAATGAGGGGGGGGGGGGGGTACAAGTTTGTAAATGAGGGGAGGAAAGAAATAAAACCCTAATTATTATTACAAACCATTGAACATGAATAAAAATATAATGTACAAAATGTAAAGAGAAAAAGGAAATTTGTTTTTAGGGTTTTTTGATAGAAAAAGGTTTTGGTAGTTAACCTAATTAACTAATTGATTTTAATTACAAAAAAAGTTAATGAACTATCTAATCAAAACCTAAAATTTAAATTAATTAAAATACAACCTAAGTCTAATTTAATTTGTTTAGAATATAATTTTGAATGGTAGTGTCAATTCCCAGCAATGCAAAATGTCCAATGTAACCTTAACGACCCAAAATTATAGCAAAAATCTCAAAATTAGGATTTCTGGAGCCTGGGCTGACACAGGCCGTGTCACCAGACATGGGCACCCATGCCAGAATCTGCCAATTGCCTTCTACATGTTTTTTTTGTTCCAATTGAATTGACACGGGTCGTATCGTGTGACACAGACACCAGTGTCAACTCTTGCCTTGCCCTTTTGCGCGTTTTCAGTCCCGAGTTGTGTTGACACATGCCATGTCGCATGACACAGGCACCCGTGTCAGCATCTGCCTCGCTCTTTTTTTCATATTTTCTCCCTGATATGGCCCGTGTTAGGTGACACGACCACCCGTGTCAGGGCTCCTGAAGCATTTTCTTTGAATTTTAGATATTTGCACTCTTATGCCTTAATTTGTCCTGTTTTATTCTTTTGAAAACGAAAACAAATCATGTATGGATAAAAATATCAAAGTTTGAGGAAACTTACCTCTCCTGGAGAAAAGTCTGAAGCCTCTTTTAGTTGTTCGAGGTGTAATATTATGATTGATTAAGCTCCTTTGTACCTTCTTGAATTTATGCCAATCTTCACTTTGTGCTGAAAGTTGCTGAATCACTTCAACCAAGTCAAGTTGCAAGGTATTGTTTTTGAGTTTGGAAGATGGTGATAATGATGTTATAGAAGTTGTTCTTGTGTTTGAACAACTTCTATATGATGTATGTGAAGTATTTGGATGATTTGTTTTTGCAAGGTTTAAGAGATTCAAAGATTTGGACTTCAAAGCTCAAAAATGGAGGTTTTGTGGACAATTCTGGTTTTTTGAGAACAAATGGATTTTGAGGGATTTTTAATCTCCTTCTCTTTCTTGAAATTGCTATCTCTATTTATAGGCAAGAGGTTTGGGAGTTTGAAGTAATTAGATTTGCAAGATAGCCTCTATGGTTTGGTTGAAAGTGAAAGACCAAGTTGGATGAATTTTCATAGTTTCAATATTTCAAGTACAAGCATGTTCTGAAGTTGTTGGATGCATAAGGTTTTCTAATTGCTTTTGAGCTTGCTTGTAATCAAATATAACCATTACAAAGCTCAACGCATTGACATTTTTGAAAAGCATGCTTTTCAAAAATGGAAGTGTTAACTTTGTGCCATTAATGGAATTATGCTTTAGACAATGCTTAAATCAAACGGATCATAGCTCAAAAGTTTGTGTAAACATTAAATTATGGTGAGATTTACAAGTTAGAAGGCCTGCAAAGCAATATTATGCAGCATATCATGCATATTGGATTATGTGTTCTTCACCAAAATGACTTGTAATTCAAGAATGGATGCCCAACTTCATGCCTTTGAATCTCCTAGCTCAAGTATGATAAATTCATGATCTGGATGTTTTGGAAAGCTTGAAACATTGTCTACAACTTTCATGTTGACCTTGGCTAAATCAAATTGGAACTTGATGAAAATTGGCTAAGAAGTTGGGACAAAAATCTGACCAAACTTGTTGAAAATTTCTCTAAGTGTTTATACAAAAGTGTCATGACTTCATGAGTCGATATCTTCAAATCTAAGCATTATTTGGACATCAACCCTCTAATAAAAGGTTGTAGAGTTCATCAATATCTACAACTTTCATGTTGAAAGTTTTCCTTGAATCATCTTGCATCTTGGTGAAAAATTGTCATGAAGTATTGAAATTATCAAGGTTAAAAAACACTTAGAATTTTTCTAAGTCTTGAAAATCTTGACTTTTTTGTTGACTTTATTGATTCTCTTGATTATTGATGATCAAGTTTGATATTTTTAAATGTCTTGATGAATCTTGATCTTTGAAATTCAATGTTGACAAAAAAGTCAAAGTTTGACTTTTTGTGTATCATTTGACTTTTCATCAGTTGATCAATTTTCAACTATTAATCCATTGATCTTGAGAAATGATTTGAGCCATGAAATTAGGTCAAGATATTATGTTTGAGTTCTTTGGTGAGGAATGTCTTGAGAAAAGAAGAGGGCAAATTTTTGGGTACAATAACTGCCCCTGTTCAATATTCTTAAACCTGAAGAGTTAGATTGGCTCGTTTGCCATTCATGACTTGAAGGTAGAAGAGGATTGAACACCTAAGTGCCTAGAAATTTGCACTCGTCTGTGCATGAAGTAAAAAATGTTTGTTGATTACATCGGGAATTGGCTTAGAGATGTCATTTGGAGGAATGATGGAGAGTCGTCAAAGATGGGCTTAAAGATGCCATCCAAAGTAACTGTTGATAGAAATATCAGAACGAGTCTACACTTGACTGTATCTGAAGAATACTTTCCAGAGTGGACTTCTGGAAAAGATGATTGAGTAGCTGCTTGTCATGTAGATAGTCGCCCCGTCCTGTTTCGAGAATTGATCTACAATCAGTTTGTTGGTAAATCCATCTTGTTTCGGGAGTTAATCTCCAATGAACTCATGTAGATAGTCACTCTGTCCTGTTTCGAGAATTGATCTAGAATCAGTTTTGTTCTTCACAAATAGTTTCCCTGTCTTGTTTCAGAAATTAATTCGTGACTGGTTATCCAGATAGTTGCCCTGTCTTGTTTCGGGAGTTAATTTGGAACCTTCTTTTTGTCGACCATTGAGATAGTTGTCCTGTCTTGTTTCAGGAATTAATCTATGACCTGGTCTCGTAGATAGTTACCCCGTCTTGTTTCGCAAATTAATCTTGGACCTGTTGTTCACAGATAGTTGCCATGTCTTGTTTCAGGAATTAATTTGTGACTGGTTATCCAGATAGTTGCCCTGTCTTGTTTCAGGAGTTAATCTAGAACCTTCTTTTTATCGGCCGTTGAGATAGTTACCCTGTCTTGTTTCAGGAATTAATCTCTAACCTGGTATCGTAGATAGTTGCCCCGTCTTGTTTCGGGAATTAATCCTGGACCTGTTGTTCATAAATAGTTTCCCTGTCTTGTTTCAGGAATTAATCTAGAACTGTTGAAAATTGTTGGTGATATTTATCTGTTGATTGATCTTTCCTGAAAAGGTAAAGAGTTAGCTATATGCAATGTCATGATGTATGAAATGCATTACATAATGATGTTCTCAAAATAAATGAGATTGTGCCATATGCATTTCGTGTGCATATGCTATGATGTATAAATGTGAAATGTTGTTAAAGTATGTCTTTGTCTGGGAAAATAAATCCCTGACTATTGTTGGGGATGAAGAGTATGTGTATCTTCAATATTGTCTATAATGCTTTCGTTGGGGATTCCTGGTTACTTGTTTGAGGAAGATCTGTAGGGGATATATTGATTTTTTTTTGGGGAGTAGAGTTTAGAAACCTCGATGGTACATTGCTTAACTAGGGAGTTTATTTCTCATTTACCCTAACTGAGGATAAAAGAGATGGTTTAACTTCCGACTCATCTGGGGAGAATAGAATTTACTGGTATCTGGTCGGGTTCTAGGTTTTACAACAACTTTCTAGGGATAATGGCTACTTCACTAGGGAGAAGAAATTTTGTCAGTGATTTATAGTAGTCTGAGGAATATACTCGAGTTTGGGAATTTGTAGTTTGTTGGGAAATAAACCCTGTTGGGGAGTAGTGCTCTGTTGAGAAAACTAACTCTCTTGGGGAAATTGAATTCGCTAAAGAGAAGAAACTCTGCAGGGTCTCTTTCTTCATTTTTGGAAGAACAAACTCAGTTGGGGAAGAGAATTTCCCTGAATTATACTGATTGGGACTCCGTGGGGAGATTTAACGGGGAGGAGATTATACTCCTTTATTTGTTGGAGTGATCTGCTAGGGAGATTGCAGGGAATGTACCCTTATTTGTGAGGACTATTTTATGGGGATAATCTTATAGAGGCGGCTTTGGAGACTTCATGGGGATAACCTTATGAAAGGGATTCTGTAGGGATTTATGGACAACTTAAGTGTCATCCCAACTCCTAGAATTTTGAGTAAATGTTTATTCATGTTCTTATGCATTTATTTGTTAACATTTAATCATGTTCATATGCATATGTTCTTTTAATTTTAGTCATTGGACGTTTTCACAAGCAAAACAGAAAAAACAAAAAGTTTGGACTTTAAAGTATATTTGTATTGATAGTTTTCCTATAAACATGCGAGTTTATACAAAGAGACAAAAATCCTAGTAATAGGAAGTCATCGTGAAATGGAAAGAGTACAAAGTGAAAACAAATATGTATAGCCATGTGGAAGTGATCTCATTGGGTTCCAAACTCCGTTATTGCCCCTATGTCTTCGAGCATCTCGTCCCTTTCCATTGGAAGAAGTTGATTGAACCATTTGAACTTTTGAATTTGGTAATAAAGCTGGTTGTAGTGATCCAACGGGACATAGTCATATGCTTTAATCCCTAATTTTTGCCTGGACCATCCTTTCAGGTTTTCAGCCCACCAGAATACCCTTTTTGCTCAAGCCACCTTTTCAGGTTTTCGACTTGCCAGATGTACAAAATTTTGTATATATCCCTAACTTTTGCCCGAACCCTTTTGGTTCGCCGGGATGCCCTTATTTTAGCCTAGGTATGTCAACCTAGCGGGTCTCTTTTAGGCGTAGTATTTTTTTACTATGTCCGTGTTCATAGGGTGCGAGAAATCTTCACCATCCATAGTGGTTAACATCATAACACCGCTCGAGAAAACTTTTTTAACAACAAATAACCCTTTGTAAGTGGGAGTCCATTTACCCCTGGGATCTCCTTGTGGTAGAATGATGCACTTTATTACCAACTCACCAGCCTGATATACCCGATGCTTGATCTTTTTTTTGAATGCTTTGATCATGCGCTTCTGGTACATCAGACCGTGACATACAACTGTCAACCTATTCTCGTAAATCAAGCTCAACTAATCCAACCTAGTCTGAATCCATTAGTCTTCGTCTAAGTTTGCTTCTTTCATAATCCTTAGAGAAGGAATCTGAACTTCGACAGGAAAGACAACTTCCATGCCATAAACCAAAGGGAAAGGGGTTTCCCTAGTTGATGTTCGCGCCGAGGTATGATAGCCATGAAGAGCAAACAGTAACATCTCATGCCAGTCTTTGTAGGTCACCAGCATATTTTGCACAATCTTCTTTATATTTTTGTTGGCGGCTTCCACGGCGCCATTCATTTTAGGTCTTTATGGAGAAGAGTTGTGATGCTTGATCTTGAACTGTATGCAGAGTTCAGTGATCATGGCGATATTAAGGTTGGTACCATTGTAAGTGATAATCCTCTCAGGGATACCATACCAGTAGATGAGATTATGCTTGATGAACCGGGCCACGACGTTCTTGGTAACTGAGGCAAATGAAGTTGCTTCAACCCACTTGGTAAAGTAGTCAATGGCGACAAGAATGAAATGATGTCCATTAGAGGCAATAGGCTTGATTTCCCCAATCAAGTCAATTCCCCACATTGCGAATGGACAAGGAGAAGTCATAACATTCAAAGGAACTGGAGGCACGTGAACCTTATCAGCATAAATTTGGCACTTATGGCAAGTCCTCAAGTGGAGATGACAATCGATTTCCATGGTCGACCAATAGTAACCAGCTCTCAGAATCTTCTTGGCCATAGTATGTCTGCTAGAATGAGTACCAAAGACACCTTCATACATATCCTCCATGATCTTCTCTGCTTCCTTCTTGTCCATACAATGGAGCAGAATTGAATCATGGTTGCGCTTGTATAAGATCCCATTTCTCAGGAAGAACTTTGCTGAGAACCTCCACAGGAATTTCTTGTTGTTGACTGACCCCCCTTCAGGATACTCTTGAGCTTAGAGATATATTTTTACCTCATGAAACCAAGGGTTCTCCTCTACACCATCAGTGTCAATCTCAAAGTAATGCGTTGGTTAATCAAATCTTTCGACAATAATTTGGGGAAATTCGTTGTCCCATCTGACCTTGAACATAGAAGACATGGTATCTAAAGCATCTGCCAACTAATTTTCTTACCTCGGAATATGCTCGAAGGTAACCTCTTCGAAGTATGGAATCGGGGCTAGCACAAGTTCTTTGTATGGGATAAGATTTGGATGTTTTGTATCCCACTCCCCTTTAACTTGACTGACCATAAAAGATGAGTCTCCATATACACTTAAGAATTTGATTCGTAGGTCAATAGAAGCCTTAAGACCCAAGATGCATGCTTCATACTCGACCATATTGTTCGCACAATCGAAGCAGAGCATGGAAGTGAAAGGTGTATGGAAACCTTCAGGGGAAATGATCACAACCTCAATTTTGTTACCCAGTGCGTTGGAAGCTCCATCAAAAACCATAGTCCATCGAGATCCTTGTTCAGGTCCTTCATATGGTCCAGGATTTTCATAATCCGTAATCAGCATGATATTCTCGTCCGGGAACTCAAAGTTCATAGATTGGTAGTCATCAACAACTTGATGTGCCAAATGATTTACCAACACAATTCCTTTGATTGCTTTTTGTGCAGTATACTGGATATCGTATTCAGTTAAGATCATTTGCCATCGGGCTATTCTTCTGGAGAGAGCTGGCTTCTCGAAGATATACTTAATGGGATCCATCTTAGCGATTGATAGAGTGGTATGAGTCAACATATACTGTCTTAGTCGGAGAGCATCCCATGCCAAAGCGCAACAAGTTTTCTCGAGCAGTGAATATCTTGTTTCACAGTCAGTAAACTTTTTGTTAAGGTAGTATATTGCATGCTCTTTTCGACCAGACTTGTCATGTTGCCCCAGCACACACCCTATTGAATTCTCTAACATGGTTAAGTACATGACCAAAGGTCTTCCTTCGACTAGTGGCATCAAAATTGGAGGTTCTTAAATATACTCTTTGATCTTGTCAAAAGCAATTTGGAAGTTGTCGTTCCATCTAACTACTTAATTTTTCTTTAACAACTTGAATATTTGCTCACAAGTAGCAGTCAAGTGAGAGATGAATAGGGCAATGTATTTTAGCCGTCCTAGAAAACCTCTGATGTCCTTCTCAATATTGGGAGCTGTCATTTCTTAGATAGCTTTGACCTTTACGAGGTCGACTTTAATACCTTTTCTACTGACGACAAAGCCTAGGAGCTTACCGGGCCTTACCCCGAAGGTGCACTTGTTGGGATTCAACCTCAGCTTGTATTTCTCCAGCCTTTTAAACAACTAATGTAGATGATCAAGGTGCTCTTCCTCAGTTTGGGATCTTGCTATCATGCCATCAACATAGACTTCTATCTCATGATGAATCATGTCATGAAATAAAGCCACCATAGCCCATTGATAAGTTGTGTCTGTGTTCTTCATCCTAAAAGGCATGACCTTATAACAGAAGGTGCCCCACTGTGTGACAAAAGTAGTCTTCTCTATGTCTTCAGGTGCCATTTTAATTTGGTTGTACCCGAAGAAACCATCCATGAAGGAGAAAACCTTGTGTTGATCAATGTTGTCAACTAAGACATCAATATGCGGTAGAGGGAAGTCGTCTTTGGGGCCCGCTCTATTTAAATCCCTGTAGTCTACACACATACTGACCTTACAGTCTTTCTTTGGTACTGGAACAACATTTGCAACCCATTGGGGATACGATGTTACTGCCAAGAAAACTTGTTGTACCCAAAAATTTTCCCTCTCTTTTCTCAAGACATTTCTCACAAAGATCTTTAAAAGCTCAAGCTTGCACAAGGGTCGACTAGGTCAAGTCATCTCCTCAACACTGATACCTCAAATTAGGGTTTAAGTTTGCACAAGGACAATTGGACTTCTAATACTTAAAATGAATTCCATGGATCATTATGGACCCTCAAGATTGTTCATGTCAAGTTTCAAGTCTTGGATCACAAAAATTGCCCAGTCAATTGATCAAATGACCTAAAATCAGTTGTATTGGGTAAAAAGTCAATTGTGGTCAACGTACAGGCAAACTTCAAGATTTTGGACCAACATCAACATTTTGAGGTTATATGTATCAATTTATCAAGTTTGGATCATAATTCCCCAAGAAAATTGTTCAAATCACCAAAAGGGCAAAATGGTCAAAATTAAGGTTTTGACTGAGAATGACTAATCTTTGACTTTTGACCTAATACATGACTTATTGGTTTGAAACATGACCTCAAGGATTCAAATGCATCATTTTGACCTAATTTCATATCTCAATTCATTTCTCAAGATCAATTGATTGATAGTTCAAATTTAGTCAACTGATGAAAAGTCAACTGATACAGCAAAAGTCAAACTTTGACTTTTTGATCAAAATTGAGTTTTAAAGATCACATTTCATCAAGACATTCGAAAATTTGAAACTCGATCATCAAGAAATCAAGAAAGTCAAAATTCATCTTTAAAAGTCAAGCTTTTCAAGACTTAGAATTTTTCTAAGTGTTTTTAAGTCTTATTTTTTTATGACTTCATGCCAACTTTTCACCAAGATGCAAGATAATTCAAAGAAAATTTTAAACATGAACGTTGTAGATCTTGATGATATCTACAACTTTTATTTACTTATCAAATCCTATAAATTCTTGTATCTTGAGTTATAAATTCACAAAGTCATGCACTTTTTATAAAAACACAGTGTGAAAACTTGACCTAGTTTAGGCAGATTTTTGACCTAACTTCATGGCCATTTTTCACATAGTTCCAAATTGATTCTTCAAAACTGAAAAACATGAAGGTTGTAGAGGATGTTACAAGCTTTTCAAAATGTCCAAGAAATCATTAAGATCATTCTTGATCTAGGAGAATCAAAGATATGAAGTTAGGGTTTCAAACTTGAATTACAAGTCAATTTTGTGATGAACACTTGACCAAATCCATAGCCATGCTGCATAATCTTTGCTTTGCAGGCCTTAAACTTGTGTTTCACTCCATAATTAATGGTTTACAAAACTGATTGAGCCATTATCCAATTGATTCAAGCATTATCCAAACCAAATTTCCATTTTGGGAAGAAAGTAACCATTCCATTCTTGTAAAGATTACTTTAATCACAAAGTCAATTTCTTGAGCCTCTAACTTGTTTCTCCTGCACACTCTTAATCTACTAGGCTAGAAGAAACATGTTTAAAGTGTTCAACCACTCTAGAGAGTCTGGTACAAGCATTAGAACCATGTTCATCAATGTTGTTTCAAAAACAAGGCAAATCCACAAACATGTGATTCTTGATTTCTGACTTCTCCAAGCATCCAAACTTCTTGCTTATAAATAGAGACACTATTTGTGAGCTAAAACACGAATTGACAAGCCCTCAAGCACCCTAACTCTCCCTCAAACCAGAAATTGCAACACAAGCATAAAAACTTGTCATTTCTGACTTTGAAACTCAATATTCAAATCCACTCGTGCGTTTTCACTTCTAATCCATCACAAAGCTTCTAATATACATATAGAGGCTATCCCAATCCCTGTTTTCCAAATGAAACACCATCTTCTTCATCTTCCATAACTAAAAACAGAGCATTGCAGTTGGACTTCTCCAGACCATTTCAGCCACTCTCTGTTCAAGCTAAGCATTGCATTAGCTTCCTATGGACTCAAGGAAGCTAACCCGATCATTGCAGCACCTTGAAACAAGCTCATACTCAAAACACATAATCCATTTTTGAGGTAAGTTTTCTGATTTTTGAAATCTTCATATAGTCATTATTAGCTTTCCATTTTCAAAGATAAAATATAGACATCATAGCCCTGAAGCTAACCACACCCTTAGATTTCATTTATATTGCCTGAGTAGTGTGAATTTAAAGTTTGAACTTCCTAAAAAAGTTAGGTCAAATTTGGTACCATTAGAAATTCTCATTCATCTTTGATCTATAGCTTTAGTTATTTGCATTTCTGGATTTGTGATGAAATTTTACGCAGCTTTCATGTTTAGATTTTCCATTTTGTTTGAGAGATAAAGAAGTTACAGGTTTTGAAAATCTTGTGGAATTTTCTGGCGCAAGGTTGAAGATGATACAGGCCTAGGATTGGTTTTGTAATATATATTTATGGTTTTGTTTATAACACCAGATGTATATCCACCCCAGTGGTAGAGAGCGCGCGCCTATGACCCTTGTGACCTGGGTTCGAGCCCCAGCGCCACATTGTGCTATTTTCCTTACATTTTCTAACTTATTTTGTTTGCTAACATGCCTAGGCTTCCCCCTTTTGAGTCTGAATTACTTCCTCTCACCCCCCTGTATGCTAACAGCCACGCAACCCACATAACCTTTTTTTATTTTATTTTCTGATTATACAAAAATACATTTGGGCCTATAATCAAACAAAAACTGCTTTCTTCACTCAACCCACCCTATTTTACTTTTACACCCTCTTGACTTTAATTTTATATTTTTATTTTATTTTATTTTTCTTTATCATCATCATTATTATTATTATTATTATTATTATTATTATTATTATTATTATTATTATTATTATTATTATTATTATTATTATTATTATTATTATTATTATTATTATTATTATTATTTATTAATCATGAAAATGCCAAAAAGTATTTTATATTTATTAATTAGACATTTAGTATATTTTTATTTTATTTCTTTTAGACAAAAAGACCAAAAATATTCCTTTAACAAATTTCTTTTCTTAATTAAATTAATACTAGACTTAATTTATTTTAATAAAATTAATTTAGAACTTAGGAGTTTAATTAATTAATTTCTTTCCGTCCATTTTAGTTTTAATTAAATAGGTTAAAATCTTTTCATAAAAATCCTAAAAATATGTTTCTTAGTTAATTTCATTTCTTTTCTTAAGATTAACTTAGGTTTAGATTTCATTAAATCAATTTAAATTAACTTAGTTTCAATTAACTATTTTCTTTTTAGTTTAATTAAAATAAATCCTTTTATACAAAGAATTTAAACAAAAACAATTCTCCTTCCCTTGTATATTATCTCACATTCTTGTATATTTATCATTCATATTCAATATGGTTGTTATAGTAATTAGGTTTAATTTCTTTTATTCCCCATTTGTAAATTTGTATCCCCATCCTCAAATGATGTAATAGCGTAGAACTTTACATTTCTGTAATTTATCGCTTTCAAATATAAATGCTAGTAACTAGAGTTTGTATGGCAAGACATAAAATCAACCAATAGAAAACCCTAATTCAAAGACCAAAGAGCATGAAAACAAACACTTTGCACACTTACACCTCTAGGGTTAACCCACACTTGTTGCCTTAGAATAAAACATTCATGTCCCTCGAACGTGGGATACTTTAACAATGACCCTCGAATACAAGATCATAGTCCCACGATGACCATTCGATGTTGCCTTTGATAAACGATCTTAGACCCTTACGATAAATTGCTAAGGTATCCTACAATGTTGCCTTCTATGACTGTACGACGGCCTACGCCTGTCCCTTCACATCCAATATAGGGCTTCTTATCAATCAACGGTAAGATAACAATATCTAAAGGAGGAGGAAAATAACAAAGACTTTATGAGTAGGTAGAACGTTCATAGTTACTTGCTCACAACCATTTTCCAAAACATCTCTCAAAACACGCCAGCACTTTCAAATGAAATATTTTCAAAAGTCAACACTTTGTATGCGTTCTTATAGAGACGATAATCATTACAAAGTTCTCCTAAATGAAGGCACTTTTCAAAAATACTTTCAAAACTTTCACAAACACATTTCAAACAAATCATTTCAAAGTAAGCTAGCAACTAAGATCCCGTAGATAACTACAGATGAAAAGGGTGCTAACACCTTCCCTTTTCATAACCTACCCCCCGAACTCAAGAAAATTCTCAAAAGATCTTTCCTGTTCTTTTCACCATTTCCTTTATTGGATAAAAGAAAAGTCGGTGGCGACTCTTGCTATCCACAATAATTATGATCAAACACAAAACACCCAAGTCAGTTATCCCTCCATATTATAGAACTGTTGACTCTGCTAGGGAGAAATTAAAAGTGGGGTTATCTTAGAGACTAGATCACATTCAAAATGCTTTCATTTGTTTGACTTGTTTGCTTTACATTTTTGGGCCTATGTTTGGGTTTCTTATATAGATCCTCTACCCGGATCTGAGAATATCATTAGGTAAGTAGCAATAGATTATGGAAACTGTACGACGTAGAACGATATGGTTGAAACAATGGCTACGTTAGTGTGACACATTTGTTGGTGCCAGTATCTCTTGTGTTGAATGGAGGAGAATACGAGGCCACTGTGCAGTGTCATAAAGCACTAATTGACCGTAGAACCTTTAGTTGAACAACTTGGCTGTTGTACCCCAAAATTTTCCCTCCCATATTCTTCAAGGTTTGCTAAGATCATGCTTCAAAATCTCCCAAGGGTTGCACAGTCCAATTGCCTCCCAACAGTCAAAAATTAGGGTTTTGGTTCTGGAAAAGAAATTGAAGTTTCCAAGGGTCCAATCAAGTCCCACATTCCTACATACATTGTCAAGCATCCATATGCCAAGTTTCAAGACTCACAACATCAAATTGCACAGTCAAAAACCCTAAATGCTTCACAGTCAACTGCAGGGGCAAAATGGTCATTTGATAGTCAAAAGTCAAAATTTTTGGTCAACATCTTATTTTGAAGCCACAAACATCATTTGATCAATTCTTGATCATGATTCTCAAGGCATGGCTCAAAAAGTCTCAAGATGCAAAAGTTTCTATTTTTGGACAATTGAAAAAGTCAACTGCAAATTGACCAAGGCATAACTTCCACATGGTTTATCAGAAAAATTCCATCCAAATCTAATTTTGAAGAGAATGACATTTCCTACAACTCATCTTCACACTTCAAATCTAAGAAATGCTCTCACAAAAAGTTATCAATTTCAACATTATAGGTCATTTTCAAAAGTCAACAAAAAGGCACTTTACGTCAAAGACCATAACTTGAGATTGGTAAATCAAAATTACATGGGACTAAAGGCATTGGTTAGAGGACTTCAAGACCTTTCCAAAATGTCCAAGAACATGATCAAAGCTTTAAAATTGAGCAAGATATGCCTTGTGGAAGTTGGGAAATTTTTGGGAATTTTGAAAAGTCAACTTTGCTTCAAATGCCTCAAAATTGCTAATGGGCCTCAATTTCTTCCATGAATCATCACCCAAAGGCTATGCACGACCCATTGACCTCAAAGGGAGTTATTTTTATTATTTTTGATTAATTATTTGAATTTTTATTATTATTAATTCACTTAAATAAAATTAAATATGAAAAAATAGCAAATAATACCTTTCCAATATTTTTGTGCAGAGATTTCACTCATTATGAATCAAATATTTCGTGCATCATTCAAAAGGGAAAGATTCTATGCAATTGGCAATAGTTTCATGGCAAAAAGATTGAAATTGATCTCATGGAAAATCAAATCTCCAAATCATCAATGCATGGATTATAGGCTGGTTTTCTTGACCTAATTCACTTACATACATAAGCATAAGTGAAACCTAATGCCTTAGACACAAGAAGCTGCGCAGGAATCAAAGAACAATATTGCACTTTTTCACAAAAATATTGAAAACTGTTTTCATACATAGAGGACGATTCAAGGCTTGAAAGGCATTCCAAAAGCTTGCCAAGGCATCCAGGAAACGATTCCAATCAAAACCGGACCTCCATACTCAAGGAATTGGTAGAACGACATCACCCTGTTCATAAAATTTTTCATATTCGTGTTTGCACTTTCATGCATTATTAATGTCTTTTAATGGTTGATTTACACTAATATGAACATTCTGAAGCTAATGGTATCCTTGAATTGAACTAACCATGCCTGTATGAGAATTCACCATGAACGTTTCTTAGGGTTTTAGAGCTCCAGATTTGGGGCTTTACACATATGGTAAAATCAGGCCTTGAAACCTGTGCCAATGGAACCAGGACATCCAGACGAAACAACTGGACTATTCGCGCTCAATTTATGATAATCATGGGCGTATTCGCTATTATTTACAGGTTCTATTTAGTGGGGGTTTAAAACCCCCGATATCTATTTTTTATTTTCAGGCAAACGAAGAAGATGCTGGCGTGGCTTGATGTGGTTGGATGATTCAAATTTGGCGCGATTTTGTTAACGTCCAGCATAATGGCTTTCTTTTCATATGTATTGTTTATGTCCCATTATACTAACAAACATGCGCGTTGGCTCAGATGGTTGATTAGCTGGCTTGCAGGTACTGGGACCTGGGTTCGATTCCCAGGTCCCCTTATATATTTCATAATTTTTACATTAACATGTTCCAGCGCAGCGCTTCATCTAAAGACCATCATGCATCCTCATATGCTTGCTTGCCACGCGCCCAGGGAATCTCATCCAAAGGTCAGAATGTGGAGGTCCACCATGCACGCTGGTCAATCATTCCACACACGCGCTAGAAAGTCAAAAGGGGCCTCAGGCTGTTGGGCCAAACTGCTTCCAAAAACCTCCAAAAAGGGCCTGATACCCCCCCTCCCCCATGGTTTGCATTATTCTTGATTTTTATTTGACTTCTTTTAAATTCTTTTTAATGTTTAATTATTTCTTTTAATTCCCTAAAATAATTTTTTATAATATAAAAATCAGAAATCAAAAAATAAAATATGTGGATTTAATATTTAATTTATTAATATTTTTGTAAATAAAGTTTTAATAATCAACTTAGTAAAATTAGGTTAAAATTTTAATGTTTTTCTTAAATAAACTAAAATATGTAGAAATTAGGTCTTTAGCATTTTTTCTTTTTCTTACTAAAATAATTTCTTCTTATTCTTATTATTATTAATTATTAATTATTTTGTAAATAAACATGTAATTAATTAATTAGTGTAAATTAGGTTAAAACTTGAATATTTTTCTTTAACAATTAAAAATAACTTAGAACTAGGGTTTTATTTAACTTCTAATTTTAATTAATTTTCTTTATTTCATAAAATACCAAAAAACCATAAAAATAACCTCTTTTCTTTATTAAATAATTAATTAATTTTTAATTTCATTTAATCTTTAAAGGGTCCAACACCCTCGAACACTCGATTCTAATTTCTTTTCGCACGTTTATTCTTTTTTCTTTTAAATATTATGTAATTGCCCAAGCCTTGCAATAGTAATTAGGGAATTTATTTGCTTTCCGCGTTTTTGATTAAAAAACGGGTCTTTGTTAATTTGGCGATGTATAGACCCGCGCCTTGTAATAGCGTAGGACTTTATTTTCCGCACTTTAATTTCCGCACCCCTTAACTGCTAAATTTTGCATGAAAGAATGAATGGCCCAAACAAAATCAAAGCGTAGATCACCATAATGCATGACAAGATAAAACATAACTGAAAATAATACACAAATTCACACATCACTCTTAGGGTACGCCTCACTGTTGCCTTGCCCCTCGAAACGTGGTCGTCGAGTATAGGACGTTTTAGTAAGTCCTTATGTCCATGACCCATGGCATAAGGGTAGCTTCTAAGGTATCCTACTGTTGCTCTAGTGACCACACTGTCCCTAACAAACGAATTGACCCGAACACCTCCAACGGTGGTGCTACTTACCTCTCAATGGTGGGATGACACTACCTTAAGGACATTTACACAACCTAATTCCTTAGAGTAGGTAGATGACTCGTAGATACTTGCTCTATTAAAAAACAAATCAAAACTCTTTTCACACCGACACTTTCAAAAAAGCTTTCAAAACAATTTTTCAAACACTCTTGAGGACTGATACAAGAGTCGATCTGAAATCTTTAAAACGAAACTTTTTCAAACTCACTCACAATTGAAAAGCAAACACTTTTGAAAACATAATGAGCAAGTATCTAAGAGCCCATTGATAACCATGGATAGAAAGGGTGCTAACACCTTCCCTTTCTATAAATCTACCTCCCGAACCGAGAAACTATCTCATAAGGAATTTTGCTGTGCTTTTGTCCTGTCCATGTTGGAGAAAATAAAAGATGGTGGCGACTCTTGCTTCCGCGACATTTCGCGAAACCAGCGTTAAACAGTCAGTTCCAGATCCACCGATCACAGAACTGGCGACTCTGCTGGGGATCTTATAAAGTGAGGTGTACCTTAGGACTAAGATCACTTGTGTTTTCAATTGTTGTGCTTTGTTTGCTTTATTATTGTGGGTTGCATGGGAGTTACATAGATCCTAACCCAGATCTGGGGATACCCTGTTAGGTAGCATAAGCTGTGAGGGACCTGTCTGGCATAGACCGACATGGGTGAAGCAGTGGCTACGTTGGTGTGGCGCCTTGGTCTATACCGATATCCCTTGTGTTGCAACGAGGAGAATATGGGTCTTCTAAGGAGTCATTAAGCACCAACCGACCTTAGAACCTTAAATGACCCAACTTGGCCAATAGAAAAGTAGCAGTATGCTACGCCCATTGAGGCTAAACTCTCGTGATGGTTCCGGCCGCAAGAAAAGATTGCGATGATGGAGTTATGACTGATTGAGGGTAGTCAGTGATATTGGGATCCTCTAGAACCCGGTTACTTCTGATAGGATAGGTCTTAACCAACAAACTGAAAGAGGGTAATACCTAGACCCCATGCTGGCCTAAACTCTAAGGGCTTCTCTTGTGTGACTTGTGTGCCTTCCAACTTGACTATTTGCATGCTTGTTATCTGACACTTGAATTTCTTGCAGGCTTTGTTTACAGTCCTTAATTAGGACTCATAACAGGGTTTACCTATATTACCCCATGCATAACATACCATCATACCATTGCATACATCCTACATAAGGACTAATCCATTTCAAGGATCTCAAGGGTCTGTGATACAGGTCATAATGAGCCAAATGTCTAGCAAGGGGCAAAGAGGATTTATTTTCCTCTAGCCAAGGTTGTCAGGGGCTATGACCCACTAGATATGGTGAGCCTTGACCCTTGAAGAAGGACTCTCAACAACATGAAGCTCCTTCAATCAAGCTACCCGATTCTAACAATTTTCTTGTTTACCCCGCGAGATCCTTGAAAACATTGCATGCATACATACACATCATTGCATAACAGGTATCCTTGTTACATGCCACTTACCTTCTTCGCTGTTTATTTCAGCAATGGCTTCCCAACTATACAACCAGGACCTTCATGCTCAAGAGACTCGGTTCAGGGAAATCCTCCTGAATCTATCCAAGGGGCAGGAAGAGCTGAGGACACTTCTCATGGGGACTTTGGTCAGGAACAGTGCTGAGGATGATAAGGACGAACGGTTGAAACGTCTGCAAGATGAGGTGGATACAATGAGAGCCCAGATGCTGGGGCAAGTGACTATCATTCAAGACTTAGCTCAAAGACAAGAAGAGCTCGTGGTTCTCGTCAACCAACTGCTTCGGGGTAACCAACTGGGGAAAACATCTAAGGTTGAAGAGCCAGTCACCATTCAACCACTTTTGAGACAAGGAGATAAGGGAAGAGCTCCTCAAATGGCTCCAGTGTCACAAATTCAAATTCAACCTCACCAGCTTCAGCCAGACAAGCCCAAAAGGCAATTCACCAAGCTCAACGTGTCGCTGCCTCAAGCTTTACAACAATTGTTGAGGTTGAATTTGGTAACTCTAAGGGACCCTCCTAGGAATCCCAACAGGACACCTTCAAGGTATAACCCCAACGCCCGCTATGCTTATCATTCTGACAGCCCGGGGCATGCCACAGATGATTGTTGGACCTTGAAGAATAATATCCAGGACCTGATTGATGAAGGAGCTGTGGAATTCACCCAAGATGGCCAGGCTGAGTGCTTCTACCATTCCTACAGGATTCACCATTTGAAGTAACAAGCCCTGAGATGAGAAGACTTTTGTTTATTAGAAACTTCGAGTTGTAATTTTCTTTTGATTGTTCAAACATTTATTCATGTTAACGTTGTTATTTCATTAATGCATCGCATATGTCTGTTTTGAACCAATATATTCGCATTCTCTATATTCAAACTGTTCTCATATTTTTGTGATGATCAACGCTCGATTAATAATTCTAAGCCTCTTGAGGGAGGATGACGAAAACGATACCACGATCTTTACAGTATGCTTTTGAACAGACCCCACTGATGAGGTACAGGCATTGTTTCAATTCCTAAACACTGGAGTTATAAGGAAGATAATCCCTCGTCAACCCCTCCGAGCCAAAGAAGTAGGAGTTTTTCTTTTCGAAAATTAAAACCCTTAATTATAACCTGGGGCAGGGTAGTTCTCTCAGTTGATCCAAGTGCATAACAAATAGCACCAAAAGAGTCCTCCAAAAAAAATACAGTGAGGGTTCCGGACAATCATAAAGACAGGCAGTCATTACCAAAAAAAAAAGAAGATAAAAGCCCAATAAGTCAAAACCTATGAAGGAGACTTACAAAACTGGGGCATCCCGCTGACTGTAATTCCAAAAGAAACAGTTAGGCAAAAACAGGGATAATAATAATAAAAAAGAAAGAGGTCCAACAAATCCTCAACAAAAGGAATTGACTGCCTATTCAAAATAAAATGTCAACATCCGAACCATCATGGGAATATTAGGACAAAGACTCGAACAAGGTCTAACGCACGATCAACTGAGTTTAGGTTTGAAGAACATCACGAAGAATGGGTGGGTACAAATAATTTGAGCCTTTATCCTTTGTTTCTCAAACCGTGAACCAGGCTACGTTATAACCCTCAAAAGTCCTAGCTGAAGCATGGGTTAGTTCGAAAGCATACTGTTACGAAAGGTATCCTGACTCCTTAAGGCTTACGGTAAAACAACGAGTTGACATTACATTTTGAAAAAAAAATTCACTTGTTTTATGAAAAAAATGCATTTTCAAAAACTTCAAGACAGACATAAGCTTTGCATTTTTAAATAACACTGTTTGCATGTGACTATTTGTTTGAACAACATAGAAGCTTGCACGACGAATATCGGATGAACAAAAGCACTCCCAAACAAGGGGCATGACATGATCATTGTCCGTCATCTGGGGCAGTTAAGTCAAGATTCAGAGAATCTCTCAAATGCCAAATAGCCTGGGGCAAATCTCCGTCTAAGTCACTTGGGGCATTGGACGATCAAACGAAGATCTTCTGGTGGCATGGCAACACAACAACAGGGGCACCTCCCTACATTCTGAGAACGTGGACATAGTCGAAAAAATACTACGCAAAATCAAAGACCCGCTAGGTTGATACACCTAGGAAAAAATAAGGGCTTCCCGGCGAACCAAAAGGGTTCGGGCAAAAATAAGGGATGAAATGAAAAAAATCTGTACACCCGGCAAGTCGAAAACCTGAAAAGGCGGCTTGGGCAAAAATGGGTATCCCGGTGGACTGAAAACCCGAAAGGGCGGTCCAGGCAAAAATTAGGGATCAAAGCGTACGACTATGTCCCGGTATCTCGTCACTTGCCTACCAGAAGAAGATTTGTCAAACGGCAGTCATCAAACACCTTCACGGGTATCTTCTCCCACATCAGAAACAGGGGCAATAATGAGATGTCTAAGCAATCTAATGGCTCTGTCCACCAAGGTACCAAGGTAAGTTCAGCTGAAGAACGTAACCAAGATATCTTAAAATCCCAGAGAGTGAGCCAGCAAGTCAGCGTACTCTCCCCAAGCAAAGTCTACAGTCAGTCTTAAAGAAATTGGGTATTCCTAGCAGATCTCAACATCCCTCAGCGGAGTACACAGACATTCTTAACAAGCATCCCCGGCAATCTGGATCTAAGATTGTTCCCCGGCGGAATACCGGACATTCAGTGGAGTCGTTTCCCCAATATATCTCAAAAATTTCCCCAGGAGAGTCCAGTCTGAAGATTTCCCCAGGAAAGTTAAATCAATCTCCCCAGCAGGAAGCTTATCCCCAGTAGATTCTGGAAGCTTATCCTCTGCAGAGCACGAACGCGTCCCCCGGCTTTATTCAAAGGTTATTTCCCTACCAGGATATAACTGGGTTATCCTCAGCCAAAAGCCATGGAAAGATCGTCCTCGGCGAAGTCTTCTCATCCCCAGCGAAGTCTATTAAAACTTCCAACATAACAACGGTATCCCCAGCGGAGTTATCATCAACATCCTAACAAAGTACCTCTCTTCCCACAGAGTTTTGTTCCCCAGCAAGATCGCTAGAATAATTTCCCCCGCAGAGTAATCTCCAAGTTTATTCCCCAACAGAGTCATCTTCTCCTACCGGTATTCTTGCAACTATCATCCCCAGCGGAAACAGCGAAATGCTATTCACATCAGCCCAGGATTTAACTTCCCGGCATCCGTCAAGGATTTATTTTCCTAAGACGAAAACATACATTCATAAACATCGCATCTTCATACACTATAGCATGCATATACGCATCATAAACATACAATCTCACTTATTTTGAGAATATCACGCATGTCATACATCATGACATCGCATACAACTAACGTTTTGTCTTTTCAGGACAAAGGTTAATACAAAGATAATTATCAACGGTCGCAACTAAAGATCCGATTCCTGTATCTCGCCAGGGTGTATCTGTTGACGACTGATTCCAGACCCAATTCCTGTATCTTGCCAGGGTGCGTCTGAAGAGTTTGAGGATCTGATTCCTGTATCTTGCCAGGGTGTATCCGTTGATGACTAACAGTTCCAGACCCGATTCTTGTATCTTGCCAGGGTGCGTCTGAAGAGTTTGAGGATCCGATTCCTGTATCTTGCCAGGGTGTATCCGTTGACGACTAACAGTACCAGATCCGATTCCTGTATCTTGCCAGGGTGCGTCTGAAGGGTTCGAAGATCCGATTCCTGTATCTCGCCAGGGTGTATCTGTTGATGACTAGCATTACCAGATCCAATTCCTGTATCTTGCCAGGGTGCGTCTGAAGGGTTCGAAGATCCGATTCCTGTATCTCGCCAGGGTGTATCTGTTGACGACTAGCATTACCAGACCCGATTCCTGTATCTTGCCAGGGTGCGTCTGAAGAGTTTGAGGATCCGATTCCTGTATCTTGCCAGGGTGTATCTGTTGACGACTAACATTACCAGACTCGATTCCTGTATCTCGCCAGGGCACGTCTGAAGAGTTTGAGGATCCGATTCCTGTATCTTGCCAGGGTGTATCTGTTGACGACCAACATTACCAGACTCGATTCCTGTATCTCGCCAGGGCACGTCTGAAGAGTTCGAAGATCCGATTCCTGTATCTCGCCAGGGTGTATCTGTTGACGACTGTATTCTCCGGACTCGATTCCTGTATCTCGCCAGGGCACAAAGAGTTTGAAGACCAACTCCTGTAACAGGCCAGGTAATCATTTTTCTTTCTCAGGTACGCAAGTTCTCGCTAAGGAATCTCTTACGCGATCGACAATCTCCCGATGGAATCTATAAGCCCATCTTCCTATCCATCAGTCTCCAAATGGCATCTGTAAGCCCGTTCCCACCATCACATTGCTAACATGTGAGCGCAAATTTCTGGGCACTCTAGTGTTCAATCATCTTCCACCTTCGGATTACGAAAGGCACGACAGCCAATCTACATCCTCAGGTTTAAGAAGATTGAACAGGGGAAACTGTTGCACCCCAAAATTTTCCCTCCCATATTCTTCAAGGTTTGCTAAGATCATGCTTCAAAATCTCCCAAGGGTTGCACAGTCCAATTGCCTCCCAACAGTCAAAAATTAGGGTTTTGGTTCTGGCAAATAAATTGAAGTTTCCAAGGGTCCAATCAAGTCCCACATGCCTACATACATTGTCAAGCATCCATATGCCAAGTTTCAAGACTCACAACATCAAATTGCACAGTCAAAAACCCTAAATGCTTCACAGTCAACTGCAGGGGCAAAATGGTCATTTGACAGTCAAAAGTCAAAAAATTTGGTCAACATCTTATTTTGAAGCCACAAACATCATTTGATCAATTCTTGATCATGATTCTCAAGGCATGGCTCAAAAAGTTTCAAGATGCAAAAGTTTCTATTTTTGGACAACTGAAAAAGTCAACTGCAAATTGACCAAGGCATAACTTCCACATGGTTTATCAGAAAAATTCCATCCAAAGCTAATTTTGAAGAGAATGACATTTCCTACAACTCATCTTCACACTTAAAATCCAAGAAATGCTCTCACAAAAAGTTATCAATTTCAACATTATAGGTCATTTTCAAAAGTCAACAAAAAGGCACTTTAAGTCAAAGACCATAACTTGAGATTGGTAAATCAAAATTACATGGGGCCAAAGGCATTGGTGAGAGGACTTCAAGACCTTTCCAAAATGTCCAAGAACATGATCAAAGCTTTAAAATTGAGCAAGATATGCCTTGTGGAAGCTGGGAAATTTTTGGGAATTTTGAAAAGTCAACTTTGCTTCAAATGCCTCAAAATTGCTAATGGGCCTCAATTTCTTCCATGAATCATCACCCAAAGGCTATGCACGACCCATTGACCTCCAAGGGAGTTATTTTTATCATTTTTGATTAATTATTTGAATTATTATTATTATTAATTCACTTAATTAAAATTAAATATGAAAAAATAGCAAATAATACCTTTCCAATCTTTTTGTGCAGAGATTTCACTCATTATGAATCAAATATTTCGTGCATCATTCAAAATGGAAAGATTCTATGCAATTGGAAATAGTTTCATGGCAAAAAGATTGAAATTGATCTCATGGAAAATCAAATCTCCAAATCATCAATGCATGGATTATAGGCTGGTTTTCATGACCTAATTCACTTACATACATAAGCATAAGTGAAACCTAATGCCTTAGACACAAGAAGCTGCGCAGGAATCAAAGAACAATATTGCACTTTTTCACAAAAATATTGAAAACTGTTTTCATACATAGAGGACGAGTCAAGGCTTGAAAGGCATTCCAAAAGCTTGCCAAGACATCCAGGAAACGATTCCAATCAAAACCGACCCTCCATACTCAAGGAATTGGTAGAACGACATCACCCTGTTCATAAAATTTTTCATATTCGTGTTTGCACTTTCATGCATTATTAATGTCTTTTAATGGTTGATTTACACTAATATGAACATTCTAAAGCTAATGGTATCCTTGAATTGAACTAACCATGCCTGTATGAGAATTCACCATGAAGGTTTCTTAGGGTTTCAGAGCTCCAGATTTGGGGCTTTACACATATGGTAAAATCAGGCCTTGAAACCTGTGCCAATGGAACCAGGACATCCAGACGAAACAACTGGACTATTCGCGCTCAATTTATGATAATCATGGGCGTATTCACTATTATTTGCAGGTTCTATTTAGTGGGGGTTTAAAACCCCCGCTATCTATTTTTTATTTTCAGGCAAACGAAGAAGATGCTGGCGTGGCTTGATATGGTTGGATGATTCAAATTTGGCGCGATTTTGTTAACGTCCAGCATAATGGCTTTCTTTTCATATGTATTGTTTATGTCCCATTATACTAACAAACACGCGCGTTGGCTCATATGGTTGATTAGCTGGCTTGCAGGTACTGGGACCTGGGTTCGATTCCCAGGTCCCCTTATATATTTCATAATTTTTACATTAACATGTTCCAGCGCAGCGCTTCATCTAAAGACCATCATGCATCCTCATATGCTTGCTTGCCACGTGCCCAGGGAATCTCATCCAAAGGTCAGAATGTGGAGGTCCACCATGCACGCTGGTCAATTATTCCACACACGCGCTAGAAAGTCAAAAGGGGCCTCATGCTGTTGGGCCAAACTGCTTCCAAAAACCTCCAAAAAGGGCCTGATACCCCCCCCCCCCATGGTTTGCATTATTCTTGATTTTTATTTGACTTCTTTTAAATTCTTTTTAATGTTTAATTATTTCTTTTAATTCCCTAAAATAATTTTTTATAATATAAAAATCAGAAATCAAAAAATAAAATATGTGGATTTAATATTTAATTTATTAATATTTTTGTAAATAAAGTTTTAATAATCAACTTAGTAAAATTAGGTTAAAATTTTAATGTTTTTCTTAAATAAACTAAAATATGTAGAAATTAGGTCTTTAGCATTTTTTCTTTTTCTTAACAAAATAATTTCTTCTTATTCTTATTATTATTAATTATTAATTATTTTGTAAATAAACATGTAATTAATTAATTAGTGTAAATTAGGTTAAAATTTGAATATTTTTCTTTAACAATTAAAAATAACTTAGAACTAGGGTTTTATTTAACTTCTAATTTTAATTAATTTTATTTATTTCATAAAATACCAAAAACCATAAAAATAACCTCTTTTCTTTATTAAATAATTAATTAATTTTTAATTTCATCTAATCTTTAAAGGGTCCAACGCCCTCGAACACTCGATTCTAATTTCTTTTCGCACGTTTATTCTTTTTTCTTTTAAATATTATGTAATTGCCCAAGCCTTGCAATAGTAATTAGGGAATTTATTTGCTTTCCGCGTTTTTTATTAAAAAACGGGTCTTTGTTAATTTGGCGATGTATAGACCCGCGCCTTGTAATAGCGTAGGACTTTATTTTCCGCACTTTAATTTCCGCACCCCTTAACTGCTAAATTTTGCATGAAAGAATGAATGGCCCAAACAAAATCAAAGCGTAGATCACCATAATGCATGACAAGATAAAACATAACTGAAAACAATACACAAATTCACACATCACTCTTAGGGTACGCCTCACTGTTGCCTTGCCCCTCGAAACGTGGTCGTCGAGTATAGGACGTTTTAGTAAGTCCTTATGTCCATGACCCATGGCATAAGGGTAGCTTCTAAGGTGTCCTACTGTTGCTCTGGTGACCACACTGTCCCTAACAAACGAATTGACCCGAACACCTCCAACGGTGGTGCTACTTACCTCTCAATGGTGGGATGACACTACCTTAAGGACATTTACACAGCCTAATTCCTTAGGGTAGGTAGATGACTCGTAGATACTTGCTCTATTCAAAAACAAATCAAAACTCTTTTCACACCGACACTTTCAAAAAAGCTTTCAAAACAATTTTTCAAACACTCTTGAGGACTGATACAAGAGTCGATCTGAAATCTTTAAAACGAAACTTTTTCAAACTCACTCACAATTGAAAAGCAAACACTTTTGAAAACATAATGAGCAAGTATCTAAGAGCCTGTGGATAACCATGGATAGAAAGGGTGCTAACACCTTCCCTTTCTATAAATCTACCTCCCGAACCGAGAAACTATCTCATAAGGAATTTTGCTGTGCTTTTGTCCTGTCCATGTTGGAGAAAATAAAAGACGGTGGCGACTCTTGCTTCCGCGACATTTCGCGAAACCAACGTTAAACAGTCAGTTCCAGATCCACCGATCACATTGGCCATTAGGAAGTAGTGAGATAGCCGACTTTAGTGCAAAGCTGAAGATTGGTTGATACCCGATACTACACTCATTGAGATCGGACCTTTGGGATATTTTGGCTGTAAGAAAAGATTGATTGTGCTAAAATAATTCCCAATGAAGAAAGATCAGTGATATTGAGATTCCCTAGAACCCGGTTACTTTCTAGAACAGGTTGAACCAGCTAAACTTCAAGAGGGTACTTACCTATGAAACCCATACAAGCCTAAACCTAAGGTCTTTGTGTGCTTTATTTGTGATTATTATTCATGACATCATAAACATCATAACATCATAAGCATTCTCACTAACCATTTCAAGGATTTAGGAATTTATCTTTGCTCTTTTTTGTAGGACATGGCTTCCACTCGTAGGAATACCATCTGAGTCAACTTCTTGAAAGTGCATCCTTAACTTCAAGACTTAGCATCAAGAGTGCCTGGAGATTCTCCCTTCACCAATAAATATGGTCGACTTCTTAACTTGGCTACCTTAAACTTCCAAGAAGAAATGATGTGTGTGCTTTTCCAATTCTTTGATCCTATGCATCATTGCTTCATATTTCCTGACTACCAATTGGTGCCTACATTAGAAGAATTCTCTCAATTGCTAGGAGTGCACGTGCTTGATCAAATACCATCCACCGGTTTAGAGGAAAATCCAAAACCTGAAGTTATTGCCAAAGCCTTGCATTTAAAGAGATTTGACATTGTGAAAAATTGGGAGACAAGAAGCGGAGTTAAGGGTTTCTTAGCCAAGTTTCTGTTGGAAAAGGCTAGTTTGTTTTGGGAAGATATGGATTTTTAAGCTTAAGGATGTCTTGGCCCTTCTAATCTATGGTTTGGTTCTATTTCCCAAATTGGACCAACTCATAGATGTGAATGCCGTCAAGGTTTTTCTCTCTCGTAATCTCATACCTACTTTGCTTGGAGACATTCTACATTGTTTCCGCACTCACACCATGAAGAAAAGGGGTACTCTTTTGTGTTGCATTCCATTGCTGTCTAGGTGGTTTATTTCGCACCTACCTCGATCAATGTTGAAGAATGAGCAAGGCTTGACATGGTCGCAAAGGATGATGTCACTCTCGCACTCAGATATTCATTGGTGTTCTCGATATTTGGAGGATATTACCATCATTGACCGTTATGGGGAATTCCCTAATGTCCCACTCTTGGGTATGCACTAAGAGATGGTCCCCATGATATGCTCATCCAAGATTTGGCATTAGATTACGAGGGCGAAGTCTAAGGCTATCATCAAAGGTTCATACGAGCTTGGAGAATGGTAAACAAAGTGGATCGTAAGACTTTGGGGCATAAAAATTCCATCCCTCTTGAGCCTTACCTCAAGTGGGTACGAACTCGTGCTCAAAGTCTCATGATGCCTTACCCTGCCATCCTACCTGTGATAATTGAGCCCATTGCTGAGGGAGACACCCCTTACACTCTTCTTCATCCTGACATGCTTACCAACTTCGAGGAGTTTCAAAGATTGTGGATTCAACTCAAAGGGGAATGAGACACCTTTGAAGCACAATTCTACGCAAGTGAGAAGAAGGTTTTGGAGCTCACGAGGCAACTTCATGAAGAGCGAAACTTGAATTCCTACATCGCACCAAAGAGGATGCGCCCATGGGAAACTTGAGTCCTTTTGTTTTAGGAGTTTATTTTGTTTTGTTTCTTCCATTGTAAGCCCAAGAGGCATTTGTAATTCTTATTTCTATTAATGTAATTAATGTTTGTTGCTTTCTCTTTGTCTAAGAAAATTTAAATTTCTTTAAATCCTTGAAAACATTGCATTTGCATAACATGCATCATATCATAAGAAGGTTTTCCGACACAGGTTTCCTCATCCTTTTACTGTTTATTTCAGTATAAAGATTGATCTCGAGAAAACTGTTAAGGAATTTCAGACTCAACACTTTCAATTTCAAGAGACTCTGCTCAACTTAGCAAAGGGGCAGTAAGAAATGGTGGCTCTTCTGGTTACGAAGAAGAAGACAGAGAAGAAAGTTGTAATCAACATGGGGAAGAGATTTAAAGACCCCGTCAAACAAGTTCAAGTTGAAGAGGATTCCTCTGAGGAGGATGAAAATCAAGATGAAGACGCTAGGAGCACCCATGCCGGGGGTGGAAACAATTAAATCTCTGAAGACGAGGATTATTCTGATGAGCAATATCCGATTAATGATAAGCATAAGTAACTAGAAGACTGACTGAAAGCTATGGAAATCCAAGTTGTGCCTGGCTTAGACATTGAAGACTTGGGTTTGGTACCTGGGGTAGTCATTCCCTACAAATTCAAGATACCAGTCTTTGCAAAAAATGACAGAGTTTCATGTCCAAAGCTTCATTTAAGATCTCATGTCCACAAAATTCAACCTCATACCGCTGATAGAAAATTATGGGTGCACTTTTTCCAAGAGAGTCTATCTGGGACATAGTTAGAGTGGTTTTACCAATTGGAAGGGACAAACATTTGTACTTGGGAGGATTTGGCCGCCGCATTTTATCACAAATATCAATATAATGCTGATCTTGCGCCAACTAGGGTGCAATTGCAAGACATGACCATGGGTTCAAACGAGGGCTTCAAAGAATACGCCCAAAAATGGAGAGACTTGGCTGGAAGGGTGCAGCCATGTCTAACTGATAGAGAATTGGTAGATATGTTTATGGGGACATTGACTAGACCATTCTTTAACTTGCTGATTGGGAGTTCGTCATCCAGATTTACTGAATTGATCTTAACTGGTGAGAGGGTTGAAAGCGGGATTAAAAGCGGCAAGATACCTATGGCCTCCACCTCAAATGCCGTGAAAAAACCATTTACTGGTAAAAAAGAGACTAATGTTATGTATGGATCAAGAAGTCGTGCTAAGACTGACTGCCACCACTCAGTGGGGGAAGTTTTAATTTCCAATCCTACATCTACTCAATCACAACAAGAGGGTAGGCATATGATGAAGTTTCAAGAAAGAAAATACACCAAGATTGGTATGTCCTTACCACAAGCCCTACAACACTTATTGAAAGCTGAGCTCATTTCACTAAGAGACCCTCCACAAAATCCTAATACATCTTCACCTAAATACAACCCCAATGCCAAATGTGCTTACCATTCAAACGGTCCCGGACATGATACCAATGATTGTTGGTCTTTAAAGAATCAAATCCAAGACCTAATTAACAACAAGAAAATTGAATTTGATCCCTCGTTAATTCCCAATGTAATCACCACACCTATGACAAATCATGGTAAGGGTGTCAATGCTATTGAAGATGTCTCTTTTGTTTCCTCTGTCAATGATTTAACTACTCCTTTGAAGACTATCAAAAAGAATTTGTTGAAAGCAGGAGTATCCCCTGGCTACCTTGAAGACTGTTGTTGTTGTGATGTACAAACTACTGGTTGTGAATGGCATAAGAAAGGTGTCCAACACCCGATGGATCGCCATGAGATTCTATTTGAAAGAACTCCATCTACGAAAGGTTTGACCCAAAGTGTATCTCAAGAATTTAAAGACGTGTCCATCATTACTATCTCAAACAAACCTATTAGGATCACCTCCAAAGGTCCTATTAGGATTCCCAGTGAACCAATAATAGCTCCATTAATCATCACTACACCGGGTCCAATCCCTTACTCTTCTGATAAGGTGGTGCCCTGGAATTATGGGGCGGAAGTATACTACTATGGTATCAAACAAGATTCCTGGTATGATAAAGATGAAATTGCTGACATTAGAAATATTGTTGGATTGAGTAAAGTTACTAGGACGGGGAGGATCTTCTCTAAAAAAATTTCACCTCCGACAACCACCACCACACTCGTTCGTATTACTGCTGTTAAACCTGTTGCTGACACTAGAGGAAAAGAAAAAATGACTGAGCCTGCCAGGATGGAGGCGCCCACGAAAGACATTACTATTGAGGATCCATCTACCCAAGAGATGGAGGAGATCCTAAAAATCATCAGAAAAAGTAATTACAAGATAGTGGAACAGTTGGGGTAAACACCCTCGAAGATTTCTATGTTGTCTTTATTGTTGTGCTCTGAGGCACATGCTTAAGCACTGATAAAATTCTTGAAGAATTCCAATGTTACTCAAGAAACTACGGCCGATCAATTTGAAAACTATGTAGCAAGCTTGACTGTCGACAACGGTTTAGGGTTCTCTGATGCAAATTTGACCCCGATGGGGAAGAATCACAACAAAGCTCTCCACATCTCCCTAGAATACAAGGACACTACCCTGGCACATGTACTAGTGGATACTGGATCTTCTCTCAATGTCTTACCTAAAGGAGATTTGGACAGGCTAGACTGTGATGAACTGTTGTTGAAACCAAGCGACATTGTAGTGAGGGCTTTCAATGGTTCTAAGAGGATGGTTCATGGAGAAGTTGATCTCCCCATCAAAGTTGGGTCTCAAGTTTTCAACTTAATATTTTATGTGATGGATATCCGTCCCGCTTATTCATGCCTGCTTGGACGCTCGTGGATCCATGGGGAAGGTGTAGTAACTTCCACACTACATCAGAAGTTGAAATATCCGGTCAAGGGGAAAATTGTTATCGTCTGTGGTGAAGAAGAGTTTATGATTAGCCATCTAAATTCATTCAAATATGTTGAAATGGTTGGCGAGTTCATTGAAACTCCTTGTCAAGCCTTCGAAGTGGTCTCTCCCATGGTTATTGTTGCCAAGGCCACTCCCGACACTCCCAAATCTACTAAAGATACACCAAGGATGGCCTCTCTCAAAGATGCTTGTGCTGTTATTGAAGAAGGAGGTTGCACCATTTAGGGACAACTCCCTGATTTCCCTTTCAAGCCAGACAAATTTGGGTTAGACTTCACTTCCAAAGCTCAAAAGGAGGTTCGACGTGCTCGTGCAAGGAAACCACCTCTCCGCATTACTAACCATGAAGTTGATGCTCTTGAAAACTCTAATGGTGATTATGATTTTGATGATTGTGATTTTGATGATTGGATCTACCCGACTGCTGATGGAGGGCTCAATAACTAGCATGACAAGGATTTCATTCCCATCTCCTTCAACAAGGAGTAATTATCGTTTAGTGTTTTATTTGCTTTGAGATATTTGTCTGTAATTTCTATTTAAATAATGACTTTTAAACCATGTGCCTTGCCCGGGGCATAATGGTTCATCTGTTAAGGGTTTGTCATTTTCATATGCCATATGCTCATTTTAATGAAACATTGGACTATTTTGCATTCAAATTTTGTGCTCTTTGCCTTTCTTTTACTTTTATTACATTTTCAAATAGCCATATGATCTTATACACACACATATGCAGATCTACATCCACTCCGGATCTAGTTGACAACAACTCTGCTATTGCCATCTATGATTTCGAACATCCAATCTATCAAGCCAAAGACGAAGGCGAGGAAGATTATGAAATACTTGGGGAACTCGCCAGACTTCTAATGCAAGAGAAAAAAGCCATTCAACCACACGAGGAACCATTTGAAGTGATAAACCTAGGTACTGAGGCAAACAAAAAAGAGGTCAAGATCGGTGCTAACCTAGAAGAAAGTGTCAAAGGGAGTTTGGTCTAGATGCTGCATGGTTATGTTGAGGTGTTTGCTTGGTCATATAAAGATATGCCGAGGCTTGATACTAATATTTTAGTTCATCGCCTACTAATGAAGGAAGATTGTCCTCCAGTCAAGTAAAAGGTTCGTCGCATGAGACCAAATATGTCTGAGAAGATAAAGGCTGAGGTAATGAAACAAATTGATGCAGGTTTCCTAGAAGTGACGTCGTACCCTCAATGGGTGGAAAATGTGGTCCCTATGCCTAAGAAAAACGGTAAAGCCCGTATGTGCATAGACTATAGAGATCTGAATAGGGAAAGCCCCAAGGATGATTTCACACTACCACATATCGATGTCTTGGTCGATAACACTACTCAACACAAAGTTTTATCCTTCATGGATGGCTTCTCCGAATATAACCAGATCAAAATGGCGCCCGAAGACGTGGAAAAGACCACTTTTGTTACATAATGGGACACCTTATATTACAAGGTCTTTCCTTTCGGTTTGAAGAATGTAGGGGCAACCTATCAATGAGATATGGTAGCCCTATTTCATGACATGATTCATCATGAGATAAAAGTATATGTTGACGACATGATTGTAAGATCGCAAACTGAGGAACAACACCTTGATCATCTTCATAAGCTATTTTAGAGGTTGAAGAAATCCAAGCTGAGGCTGAATCCCAACAAGTGCACCTTTGGGGTGAGATCTGGAAAGCTCATAGGGTTTTTCGTCAGTGGAAAAGGTATTGAGGTAGACCCTACAAAAGTCAAAGCCATACAAGAAATGCCAGCACCCTGTACTGAGAAGGAGGTCAGAGGTTTCTTAGGTCGACTCAACTATATTTCCCAATTCATATCTCACTTGACTGCTACTTGTGATCCAATCTTTAAATTATTGAAGAAAGATCAAGTAGTCAGATGGAATGACGATTTCCAAGCAGCTTTTTACAAAATCAAGGAGTATTTGCAAGAACCTCCAATCCTGACGCCTCTAGTTGAAGGAAGACCTCTGATTATGTACTTGACTGTATTAGAGAATTCAATGGGGTGTGTGCTGGGTCAACATGATAAGTCTGGCCGAAAAGAGAATACAATATACTACCTTAGCAAAAAGTTTACCGACTGTGAAACCAGATATTCACCGCTTGAGAAAACTTGCTGCGCTTTGGCATGGGCTGCTCGCCGGCTAAGATAGTATATGTTAACTCATACTACCTTATTGATTTCTAAGATGGATTCCATCAAGTATATCTCCGAGAAGCCAACTCTCTCCGGACGAATAGCTAGATAGCAGATGATCTTGACTGAATATGACATCCAATACACTATGCAAAAAGCAATCAAAGGAAATGTGTTGGCGAATCATTTGGCCCATCAAGTTGTTGATGACTAACAATCCATGAACTTTGAATTCCCAGATGAGAATATCATGCTAGTGACCGACTATAAAATTCCTAGACCATATGAAGGATCTGAACTAGGATCCCAATGGACTATGGTTTTTGATGAAGCTTCCAACTCTTTGGGTAACGGAATTAGTGCTATGATCATTTCTCCCGAAGGCTGTCATACACCCTTCACTGCCAGATTATGCTTCGACTATACAAACAACATGGCAGAGTATGAAGCATGCATCTTAGGTATAAAGGCTTTCATTGATTTAAGAATCAAATTCTTAAGCGTATACGAGGATTCGACATTGGTAATTAGTCAAGTTAAAGGAGAGTGGGATACCAAACATCCTAATTTGATCCCCTACAAAGAGCTTGTGTTGACCTTAGCCCCTTAATTTGAAGAGGTCACCTTTGAACACTTTCCAAGGGAAGAAAACTAGTTGGCAGATGCCTTAACAACTATGTCGTCTATGTTCAAGGTCAATCGGGACAATAAAGCTCCCCGAATTACTATCGAAACATTTGACGAACCTGCATACTGTTATGAGATTGATGCTGATGAGGAAAAGCCTTGGTATCATGAAGTGAGGAGGTATCTTGAAGCACAATAATATCCCGAGGGAGCTTCAGTCAATGATAAGAAATTCCTGCAAAGATTCTCAGCAAAATTCTTCCTAAGCAAGGGGATTCTATACAAGCGCAACCATGATTCTACCTTGCTCCGTTGTATGGACAAGAAAGAAGCAGAAAAGGTCATGGAAGGCATGCATGATGGTATCTTTGGAACTCATTCTAGCGGACATACTATGGCCAAGAATATTATGAGGGTTGGTTACTATTGGTCAACTAAGGAAACTGATTGTCACCATCACTCGAGGACTTGCCATAAGTGTCAAATCTATGTCGACAAGGTTCATGTGCCTCCAATTCCTTTGAAGGTCATGACTGCTCCGTGGCCATTTGCAATGTGGGGCATTGACATGATTGGAGAAATAAAGCCCACTTCCTCTAATGGACATCGTTTCATCCTCGTCGCCATTGATTACTTCACCAAATGGGTCGAAGCTGCTTCATTCGCCTCAGTCACTAAAAATGTTATATCCCGGTTTATCAAGCATAATCTCATTTGCCGGTATGGTATCCCTGAAAGGATCATCACTGACAACGGCATCGACCTCAACAATGCCATGATTATTGAACTTTGCACATAGTTCAAGATCAAGCATCACAATTCTTCTCCATAAAACCAAAAATGAATGGCACAGTGGAAGCTGCCAACAAAAACATAAATAAGATTGTACAAAAGATGGTAGTGACTTATAAATATTGGCATGAGATGCTACCATTTTCTCTTCATGGCTACCGTACCTCGGCTCGAACATCAACTGGGGCAATCCCTTTCTCTTTAGTCTATGTCATAGAAGCCGTCTTTCCTGTTGAAGTGCATATTCCTTCTCTGAGGATTATGAAAGAAGCGAGTTTAGGCAAAGACGAACGAATTCAGACAAGATTGGATCAGTTGAATTTGATTGATGAGAAGAGACTGACTGCTGTCTGTCATGGTCAAATGTATCAAAAGCATATGATCAAGGCATTCAACAAGAAGATCAAACCTCGAGTATACCAGGATGGCAACTTGGTAATAAAGCACATCATTTTACCACAAGGAGATCCTAGGGAAAAATGGACTCCCACTTACGAAGGGCCATTTGTTGTCAAGAAAATTTTCTCTGGCGGTGCAACGATGCTAACCACTATGGACGGCAAAGATTTCCCGCATCCTGTGAATGCAGACATAGTAAAAAAATACTATGCATAAATAATGACCTTCTAGGTTGATATACCTAGGCAAAAATAAGGGTATCCCAACGAACCAATAGGTTCGGGCAAAATTTAGGGATATAAACAAAAGATTATATACCTGATAAGTCGAAAACCTAAAAGGGAGGCTTGGGTAAAAAAGGGTATCTGATGGACTGAAAACCCGAAAGGGCGGTCCAGGCAAAAGTTAAGGATTAAAAGAGTGTGACTATGTCTCGTCGAATCATTACAACCAACTTTATTACCAGGGTCAAAAGTTTAAATGGTACAAGATCAATCCAATCAACTTCTTTCGATGGCGGGGGATGGTGTTCGAAGACAAAAGGGAAATATCGGAGTTGGAACCCAATGAGATCACTTCCACATGGCTATAACTTTTTGTTTTTACCTTGTATTCTTTTTGTTTTTTCGATGACTTATTCTTACTAGGATTTCTGTCTCCCTGTACAAAAAAGCATGTTTTTAGGCAAATTATCAATACAAATATACTTTGAAGTGTAAACTTTTTGCTTTTTCTATTTTGAGTGCAAAAACGTCCAATGACTAAAATTGAATGAGCATATGCATATGAATACGATTAACTGTTAATAAATGAACACACGAATAGTAATAAGCATTTATCCGAGGATTTGGGATGTCCCCACAAAGTTATTACAATAACATTATCCCCACAGGGTTACTTCATCCAGATTTCCAATAGACACGTTCCCTGGAAATTCGCTTCCCCAATCAAGTTTTCCAGAACTAAAAAAGAAACTTTGCAAAAAGTCTTTCCCCAGATAAGTATATTTCCCCAGTAAGGTCTTCAAGATTTATTTTCCCAACTCCTCAGCAATGGTCACAAATCTATTTTCCCAGACAGAAGATACATTTTAACAACATTCATGCATCATAACCTATGCATACAAAATGCATAAAACACGATCTCATTTACTTTGAGAACATAATTATGCAATACATGCATCATGACATTGCATAACAACTAATTCTTTACCTTTGCAGGAAAAATCAATTAACAGATGAATGTCATCAGCTATCTACATAATTAGACAATTCTCTACATAGACTAAAAATTGACAATTATTCCCATTGAAGACTTGTCCCAGGGAATCGTTCTGAAGAACATACCTGTTGAAGTAGTAGTCATCACAAATTCCTTCATAACTTGTTGAAGTAGTAGTCGTCATAGATTCCTTCATAACCTGTTGAAGTAATAGTCATCATAGATTCCTTCATAACTTGTTGAAGTAGTAGTCGTCATAAATTCCTTCATAACCTGTTGAAGTAGTAGTCGTCATAGATTCCTTCATAACCTATTGAAGTAGTAGTCGTCATAAATTACTTCATAACCTGTTGAAGTAGTAGTCTCCATAGATTCCTTCATAACCTGTTGAAGTAGTAGTCTTCATAGATTCCTTCATAACCTGTTGAAGTAGTAGTCGTCACAAATTCCTTCATAACATGTTGAAGTAATAGTCGTCACAGATTCCTTCATAACCTGTTGAAGTAGTAGTCGTCATGGATCCCTTCATAACATGTTAAAGTAGTAGTTGTCATGGATTCCTTCATAACATGTTGAAGTAGTAATCGTCATTAGATTCCTTCATAACCTGTTGAAGTAGTCGTCGTCGCAAATTCCTTCATTACCCGTCAAAATAGTAGTTGCATGTAGACTCTCTTCTGGATGCATCTCTTAAAAGAACAAGTCAAACACTAGGCTTATCAACAGTCACTCAGGATGGCATCTTCAAGACCATCTCTGACATTACCTCTCCAAATGGCATCTTTAATCCCATTGCCGACATAATTAACCAACAACATAATTATTTACACTAACAAGTGCAAATTTCTAGGCACTTTGGTGTTCAGTCCTCTTCCACTTCAAGTCACAAATGGAAAAGCTCGCCAATCTAACTCTTCAGGTTTAAGAATATTGAACAGGGGCAGCTGTTGTACCCAAAAATTTTCCCTCTCTTTTCTCCATACATTTCTCATAAAGATCTTCAAAAGCTCAAGCTTGCACAAGGGTTGGCTAGGTCAAGCCATCTCCTCAACACTGACACCTCAAATTAGGGTTTGAGTTTGCACAAGGACAATTGGACTTCTAATACTTCAAATTACTTTCATGGATCATTATGGACCCTCAATATTGTTCATGTCAAGTTTCAAGTCTTGGATCACAAAAATTGCTCAGTCAATTGATCAGATGACCTAAAATCAGTTGTATTGGGTAAAAAGTCAATTGTGGTCAACCTACAGTCAAAATTCAAGATTTTGGACCAATATCAACATTTTGAAGTCATATGTATCAATTGATCAAGTTTGGATCACAATTCCCCAAGAAAATTGTTCAAATCACCAAAAGGGCAAAATGGTCAAAATTAGGGTTTTGACTGAGAATGACTAATCTTTGACTTTTGACCTAATACATGAATTATTGGTTTGAAACATGAACTCAAGGATTCAAATTTATCATTTTGACCTAATTGCGTATATCAATTCATTTCTCAAGATCAATTGATTGATAGTTGAAATTCAGTCAACTAATGAAAAGTCAACTGATACACTAAAAGTTAAACTTTGACTTTTTGATCAAAATTGAGTTTCAAAGATCACATTTCATTAATACATTCAAAAATTTGTAACTTGAATCATCAAGAAATCAAGAAAGTCAAAATTCATCTTAAAAAGTCAAACTTTTCAAGACTTAGAATTTTTCTAAGTGTTTTGAAGTCTTATTTTTTATGACTTCATGCCAACTTTTCACCAAGATGCAAGATGATTCAAAGAAAACTTTCAAAATGAAAGTTGTATATATTGATGACATCTATAACTTTGCTTCACTGATCAAATCCTAAAAATGCTTGGATATTGAGTTATAAATTCACAAAGTCATGCACTTTTTATAAAAACACTTGGTGAAAATTTGACCTAGTTTAGGCAGATTTTTGACCTAACTTCATGGTCATTTTTCACATAGTTCCAAATTGATTCTTTAAAAATTAAAATCACGAAGGATGTAGAGGATGTTCCAGGATTTTCAAAATATCCAAGAACTCATTAAGATCATTCTTGAGCTAGGTGAATCAAAGAGATGAAGTTAGGGTTTCAAACTTGAATTACAAGTCAATTTTGTGATGAACACTTGACCAAATCCATAGCCATGCTGCATAATATTTGCTTTACAGGCCTCATACTTGTGTTTCACTCCATATTTAATGTTTTACACAACTAATTGAGCCATTATCCAATTGATTCAAGCATTATCCAAACCAAATTGCCATTTTGGGAAGAAAGTAACCATTTCATTCTTGTAAAGATCACCTTAATCATAAAGTCAATTTCTTGAGCCTCCAACTTGTTTCTTCTGCACACTATAAACCTACTAGGCCAGAAGAAACATGTTTAAAGTGTTCAACCACTCTATAGGGCCTGGTACAAGCATTAGAACCATGTTCAACAATGTTGCTTCAAAAACAAGGCAAATCCACAAACATGTGATTTTTGATTTTTGACTTCTCCAAGCATTCAAACTTATTGCTTATAAATAGAGACACTATTTGTAAGATAAAACACGAATTGACAAGCCCTCAAGCACCCCCACTCTTCCTCAAACCAGAAATTGCAACACAAGCACAAAAACTTGTCATTTTTGACTTTGAAACTCAATCTTCAAATCCACTCGTGCGTTTTCACTTCTAATCCATCACAAAGCTTCTAATACACATATAGAGGCTATTCCAATCCCATTTTTCCAAATGTAACACCATCTTCTTCATCTTCCATAACCAAAAACAGAGCATTGCAGTTGAACTTCTCCAGACCTTTTCAGCCACTCTCCATTCAAGCTAATAATTGCATTAGCTTCCTAGGGACTCAAGGAAGTTAACCTGATCATTGCAGCACCTTGAACCAAGCTCAAACTCAAAACAAGAAATCCATTTTTGAGGTAAGTTTTCTGATTTTTGAAATCTTCATATATGCATTATTAGCTTTCCATTTTCAAAGATAAAATGTAGACATCATAGCCCTGGAGCTAACCATACCCTTATATTTCATTTATATTGCCTGAGTAGTGTGAATTTCAAGTTTGAGCTTCCTGAAAAAGTTAGGTCAAAATTTGGTATCATTAGAAATTCTCATTCATCTTTGATCTATAGCTTTAGTTATTTGCATTTCTGGATTCGTGATGAAATTTTACGCAACTTTCATGTTTACATTTCCCATTTTGGTTGAGAGATGAAGAAGTTACAGGTATTGAAAATCTTGTGGAATTTTCTGGCGCGAGGTTGAAGATGATACAAGCCTAGGATTGGTTTTGTAATATATATTTATGGTTTTATTTATAACATCGGATGTATAACCACCCCAGTAGTAGAGAGCGCGCGCCTATGAGCCTTGTGACCTAGGTTTGAGCCCAAGTGCCATATTTTGCTATTTTTCCTTACATTTTCTGACTTTTTTTGTTTGCTAACATGCCTGGGCTTTCCCCTTTTGGGCCTGAATTACTTCCTCTCACCCCCCATTGTATGCTAACAGCCACACAACCCACATAACCTTTTTTTTAATTTTATTTTCTGATTCTACAAAAATACATTTAGGCCTACAATCAAACAAAAACTGTTTTCTTCACTCAAACCACCCTATTTTACTTTTACACCCTCGTGACTTTAATTTTATATTTTTATTTTATTTTATTTTTCTTTATCATTATTATTATTATTATTATTATTTCTTATTAATCATAAAAAATGCCAAAAAGTATTTTATATTTATTAATTAGACATTTAGTATATTTTTATTTTATTTCTTTTAGACAAAAAGACCAAAAATATTCCTTTAACAAATTTCTTTTCTTAATTAAATTAATACTAGACTTAATTTATTTTAATAAAATTAATTTAGAACTTAGGAGTTTAATTAATTAATTTCTTTCCATCCACTTTAGTTTTAATTAAATAGGTTAAAATCTTTTCATAAAAACCCTAAAAATATATTTCTTAGTTAATTTCATTTATTTTCTTAAGATTAACTTAGGTTTAGCTTTCATTAAATCAATTTAAATTAACTTAGTTTCAATTAACTATTTTCTTTTTAGTTTAATTAAGATAAACCCTTTTATACAAAGAATCCAAACAAAAACGATTCTCCTTCTCTTGTATATTATCTCACATTCTTGTATATTTATCATTCATATTCAATATGGTTGTAATAGTAATTAGGTTTAATTTCTTTTATTCCCCATTTGTAAATTTGTATCCCCATCCCCAAATGATGTAATAGCGTAGAACTTTACATTTCCGTAATTTATCGCTTTCAAATATAAATGTTAGTAATTAGGGTTTGTATGGCAAGACATAAAATAAGCCAATAGAAAACCCTAATTCAAAGATCAAAGAGCATGAAAACAAACACTTTGCACACTTGTACCTATAGGGTTAACCCACACTTGTTTCCTTAGAATAAAATTGTCATATCCCTTGAACATGGGATACTTTAGCAATGACCCTCGAATACAAGATCGTATTCCCTCGATGACCCTTCGATGTTACCTTCGGTAAACGATCTTAGACCCTTACGAAAAATTGCTACGGTATCCTACAATGTTGCCTTCTATGACTGTACGATGACCCGCGCCCGTCCCTTCACATCCAATGACATGGATTCTTATCAATCAATAGTAAGATAGAAATATCTGAAGGAGGAGGAAAAGAACAAAGACTTTATGAGTAGGTAGAACGTTCGTAGTTGCTTGCTCACAACCATTTTTCAAAACATCTCTTAAAACACACCAACACTTTGTAATGAAATATTTTCAAAAGTCAACACTTTGTATGCATTCTTATAGAGACGAGAATCATTACAAAGTTCGCCTAAACGAAGGCACTTTTCAAAAATACTTTCAAAACTTTCACAAACACATTTCAAACAAAGAATTTCAAAGTGAGCTAGCAACTAAGAGCCCGTAGATAACTACGGATGAAAAGGGTGCTAACAAATTCCCTTTTCATAACCTACCCCCCGAACTCAAGAAAATTCTCAAAAGGTCTTTCCTATTCTTTTCACACTTTCCTTTATTGGATAAAAGAAAATTCGATGGCGACTCTTGCTATCCGCAATAATTGTGATCAAGCGCAAAATATCCAAGTCAGTTCTCCCACCGTATTATAAACCTGCATTGAAATATTTCATTACCTCAACCTTGATATTTTTAGACATGTCAGGACGCTTGCGATGAACCTTTTGTTTTATCGGAGAACAACCTTTTTTCATTGGTAGATGATGAACCACGATATCCATATCGAGCTCCGACATGTCTTCGTATGACCAAGCAAAGACTTCAACATATTCGTGCAACATCTGGACCAATCTGCTCTTGACACTGTCTTCCAGGTTAGCGCCAATCTTGATTTCTTTCTTATCTTCCTCAATACCCAAGTGTATCACTTCAACTGGTTCTTCGTGCGGTTGGATAGCCTTTTCTTCTTGGCTTAGAATTTTGGCGAGTTCTCCAGGTATCTCGCAATTTTCTTCACCTTTGTCTTCGGCTTGATAGATTGGATTTTCAAAGTCATAGGTGGCAATAACAGAGTTGTTGTCAATGAGATCCAGAGTGGATGTGGATCTGCAAATGTGTGTGTGTGCATGTAAGGTCACATAGCTATTATTTTGAAAATGCAGTAAAATAAAAGAAAGACAAAGAGCATAAAATTTAGATGCAAAATCGTCCAATGTTTTCATTAAATGAGTATATGATATATGAAATACCCTTAACAAATGGACTATTGTGCCCCGGGTAAGGCACATGGTTTAAAGTCATTGTTTTGAAGGAATATACATACAAATTTCTTAAAATAAAAAACAGGAAATATCAATTACTCCCGGTTGAAGGAGATTAAGATGAAGTCTTTAGGCTTCCAGTTGCTGAGTCCACCGTAAGCAATTAGGAAGATCCAACTGTCTAGGTCACCATCACTACCAGTGTCTTCCAGTGCATTGACTTCATTATCTAAGCCTTTGAAGTAAAACCCAATCCAAATTTTTCAGCTTTATAGGGGATGTCAGGAAGTTGTCCCCAAATAGTGCAACCTCCATCTTCTACCACAACCCTAACATCCTTCAAGGAAGCCATCCTTGGTGTGTCCTTAGAGACCTCAGGAATAATAGCTTTAGCAACATCAATCTTTGGAGGGATTACCTAAAATGCTTGACAGGGGGTTTCAATGAATTCTCCATCCATTTCAACGTATTTGAAAGAATTCAAATGACTGACCATATATTCTTCCTCTCCACAGACTATGACAACTTTCCCTTTCACTGGGTATTTCAGCATTTGATGTAATGTAGAGGTAACCGCACCTGCCCTATGAATCCATGGGCGTCCGAGTAAGCATGAATAAGCGGGGAGAATATCCATTACATAGAAAGTAAAATTGAAGACTTGAGATCCCACCTTGATTGGTAGATAAACCTCTCTGTGGACCATTCTTTTCGAACCATTGAAGGCTCTCACCATAATATCGCTGGGTTTCAGCACCAACCTTTCACAGTCTAATATATCCAAAGCACCTTTGGGTAAAACATTGAGGGAGGACCCATTATCTACTAACACATGTTCCAGAGTGGTGCCTTTTCATTCAATAGAGATATGGAGAGCTTTATTGTGATTCTTCCCCGTCGGGGTTAAATCTTCATCAGAAAATCCCAAGCCATTGTCAACAGTTAGGCTTGCCACACAATTCTCAAATTGATTAGCAATGGTCTCTTGTGGTACATGGGCATTTTTCAAGAATTTCAGCAGAGCTTGGGCATGTGCGCCAGAGCATAATAATAAGGACAACATAGATATCTTTGAGGGTGTCTACCCTAGTTGTTACACTATTTTGTAATCACTTTTTCAGATGATTTTCATAATTTCTTCCATCTCTTGTCTAGATGGGTATTCAATTATCACTTCTTTTGAGGGTACCTCCGTCAGGGCAGGCTCAACAACTTTATCTTTACCTCGGGTATCAGTAGTTGGTCTAGTAGCAGGAATATGAACATCTGTTGTTGTAGTTTTTGGAGGAGAGATCTCCGAAGATAAGACCTTCCTGTCCTAGTGACCTTACTAGTTCCAACAATGTTTGTAATTTCAGGCTCTTCATTTTAATAATCGATGGCTCCTTCTTGACGCCATGATAGTAAACTTCTGCCCCATAGTTCCAAGCAGCTGCTTTGTCAGATGAATTGGGGATTGGCCCCGATGTAGTGATAATTACGGGTGCCACTCTTGGCTCAGCAGGAATCCTTATAGGGACTTTAGAGGTGATCCTAATAGGAGTATTAAAAATGGTGATTATGGAAACATCTTGAGGTAAACATTTTATAGATGGAGTTTTTTCGAACATAATTTCATGGCTATTAATCAGACGTTGGATACCTTTCTTCAGCCACATACAACCATTGGTTTCGGAAGCACAATGGCAACAATTTTCAAGGCAGCCAGGAAATAAACTGACTCTCAGCAGATTCTTCTTAATGGTCAACAATGGAGTAGTCAAATCATTGATGGTGGAGACAAAAAAGGCACCGTCAATAGCATTGACACCTTTACCATGATAGGGCATGGGAGCAGTAATGACATTAGGGGTTTGAGGAGGGTCAAAATCAATCACTTTGTTATCAATCAAATCTTGGATCTTGTTCTTCAATGCCTAACAATTGTTTGTGTCATGTCCAGGACTATTTGAATGATAGGAGCATTTCACGTTTGAATTATATTTGGGAGAGGAAGTATTGGGATTAGGGTGAGGATCTCACAACTTTACCAAATCCGCCTTCAATAGATGTTGTAAAGCTTGAGACAATGGCATGTTGATTCTAGTAAACTACCTCCTCGGGGCATCTGGCCTTTGCTGATTGTTTGATTGTTGTGGTCGTTGAACTGGGGTTGGGTTTGAAATCAATACAGCCCCTACTGATTGATGACAATCATTCTTTATAAGGATCCTTTATCCATAAACATCATTAGTTTCTTTCTTACCAATGAATGATTTTTCATAGCACTAGAGGTTGAGGTCATTGGGATCTTCCCACTTTTGATTCCACTTTCAACTCGTTCACCAGTCAAAATCAACTCAGTAAACCCTGACGAAGAACTCCCAATCAGCAAATTAAAGAATGGACCAGTCAAGGTGCCCATGAACATGTACACTAATTCTCTATCAGTCAAAGGGGGTTGCACCCTTCCAGCCAGGTCCCTCCATTTTTGAGCATACTCCTTAAAGCCTTCATTTGAACCCATAATCATATTTTGTAATTGCACGCAAGTTGGTGCGAGATCAACATTGTATTGGTATTATCGGTAGAAGGCAGCAACCAGATCCTCCCATGTGTGGATATTAGTCTCGTCAAGTTTATAGAACCACTCTAACTGTGTTCCAAATAAGCTTTCTTGGAAAAGTGCACCCATAACTTCCTATCGGCGGTGTGTGGTTGAATCTTATGGACATAAGACCTCAAATGCATCTTTGGACATGATACCCTATCATACTTGGAGAAGACAAGGACTTTGAATTTATGGGGAATGACCACCCCAGGTACCAAACCTAAATCTCCAAAGTCCAAACCAGCTATTGTTTGGATCTCTACAACCTTAAGTCAGTTTTCCAACTGTTTGTATTTCTCATCCATCGGTGGGTACTGCTCTTAGGAATTGTCTTCGTCCTTAGTAATCTGGTTATTTCCACCCCTAGCTCTGGTGATTCTAACTTCCTCTTCTTGATGGTCTTCTTCCTCAGAAGATGCCTCTTCTATTTGAGCCAGTTGGGCGGGCCCCTTGAAACTTCTTTCCATGTTGAGGATAACAACCCTCTTCTTGGCCTCCTATTGGTGGCAAGGAGTTCCATAATTTCTTTCTGACCTTTGGCTAGGTTGAGGAGAGTCTCTTGGAATTGTGCGTGTTAAGTTTGTAGATCTTTGACAGTTTTCTCTAGAGCCATCTTATACTGAAATAAACAGTAAAAGATGAGGAAACCTGTATCGAAAACCTGCTTATGATATGACGCATTCTACGTGGATGCAATGTTTTCAAGGATCTCAAGAGATTTAAATTTTCCAGCCAAAAAGGAAACAAACACAACAATTGCATTAATAAGTCCAAAGGTTACAATTGGCCCTTGGGCTTACAATGAAAAGAGCAAAAGGGTTACAAAAGACAACAAAATGAATTTCTAAAACAAAATACTCAAGTCTCCCACGGGCGCTTCCTCTTTGGTGCAATATAGGCATTCAAGCTTTGCTCCTAGTGAAGTTGCCTTGTGAGCTCCAACACTTTCTTCTCGCTTGCATATAATCGAGCTTCAAAGGTGTATCGTTCCCCCTTGAGTTGAATCCACGATCTTTGCAATTCTTTGAGGTTGGTAGGCATGTCAGGATGGATAATGGTATAAGGAATATCCCCCTCAACAATAGGCTCCACAACTATTGGTAGGATGGCAGGATATGACATCATGAGGCTTTGAGCGTGATCTCGCACCCATTTGAGATAAGGCTCCAAAGGAATGGAGTTATTATTCCCAAAAGTCTTGCTATCAACCTTGTTCACCATGCCATAAGCTCGTACAAACCTTTGACAATAACCTTTGACATTGTTCTCATAGTCGAATACAATACCATGGATAAGTGCATCCCGAGGACCATATCTTCAAGCATATCCAAATTGTCATAGAGATAGTGAAGGGTTATGAGTAATACCTCCCCTAATGCCCAAGAGTGTAACATTAGGGAACTCCCCACAACGGTCAATGATAGTAATGTCTTCCAGAGATCGGGAACACTAATAAATATTCGAATGAGAGAGTGACATCAACCTTTGAGACCACGTCAAACCTTGTTCATTCTTCAATACTGATCGAGGAAGGTGCAAAATAAAACACCTAGACAGTAGCGAAATGCAACACATAAGTCACTCTCTTCCTCACGGTGCGAGTGTGAAGACAATATAGAATGTCCCCAAGCAAAGTAGGCACGAGTTTATGAGAAAGAAAAACCTTGACAGCATTCACGTCTATGAGTTGGTCTGGATTAGGGAATAAAACCAAACCATAGATTATAAGAGCCAAGACATCTTCAAAATCTTGAAAATCCCTATCTTCCTAAAATAGTCGAGCCTTCTCTAACATAAACTTGGCTAGAAAACCCTCGACTCCACTCCTTGTTTTCTAATTAGCTACAATGTCAGATCTCTTCAAATGCAAAGCCTTGGAAATAACTTCAAGATTTGGAGCTTCCTCTAGACCGGTGAATGGTATTTGATCAAGTACAGACACTCCTAATAGTTGAGATAATTCTTCCAATGTGGGCACTAATTGGTAATCAGGAAAGGTGAAGCAATGATGCATAGGATCAAAGAACTGAAAGAGCACACACATAATTTCTTTTTGAAAGCTTGAGGTAGTCAAACTGAGAAGTCAACCATATCTTTTGGTGAATGGATAATCTTCAGGAACCCTTGATTCTAACTCTTTGAGTTGAGGAGGAACTTTTACAAAGCTGACTCAGATGGTATTTCTACGAGCGAAAGCCATATCCTACAAAACAGAACAAAGATAAATCCCTAGATCCTTGAAATAGTTAGTGAGAATGTTATGGCATGATGTCATGATGTCATGATGTTTATGATGTCATGAATAATTACTCACAAACAAAGCATACAATGACCTTAGGTTTAGGCTTGTATGGGGTTTATAGGTAAGTACCCTCTTGAAGTTTAGTTGGTTCAACCTGTCCTAAAAGAAGTAAACGGGTTAAGGAATCTCAATATCATTGATCTTTCTTCATCGGGCATTGTTTTAGCATAATCAATCTTTTCTTGCAGCCAAAATATCCCAAAAGTCTGATCTCAATGAGTGTAGTATCGAGTATCAACCAATCTTCGGTTTTGCACCAAAGTCGGCTATCTCACTACTTTCTAATGGCCAAGTTGTTCAACTAAGGTTCTACGGTCAGTTAGTGCGTCACGACACCACTCAGTGGCCCCGTATTCTCCTTGATTCAACACAAGGGACACCTGTACTAACACATGTGTCGCACTAATGTAGCCATCTCTTTAACCATATCGGTCTATGCCGTACAGTTTCCAAGATCTATTTCTACTTACCTAAAATACCCTAGATCCGGGTATAGGATCTATACAAGAAATAAACCCAAGCATAAACCATAAATGTAAAGAAAACAAGGCAAACATGTAAAGTAAATAAAGGTGATCTAGCTCTTAAGGTAACCCCACTTTAAAGTAATCCCCACCAGAGTCGCCAGTTCTGTGATACGGTGGATGAACTGACTTGGTATTTTATGTTTTATTGCAAGTGTTGCGGATAGCAAGAGTCAGCACTGACTTTTATTTTATCCAATAAAGGAAAGGGTGAAAAGAATAGGACATACCTTTTGAGAATTTTCTTGAGTTCGGGGGGTAGGTTATGAAAAGGGAAGGTGTTAGCACCCTTTTCATCCATAGTTATCTACGGGCTCTTAGTTGCTAGCTCACTTTTGAAATGCTTTTGTGAATATGTTTGTTTGAAAATATTTTGAAAAGTGCCATCGTTGGGCAAACTCTGTAATGATTCTCGTCTCTATAAGAATGCATACAAAGTGTTGCCTTTGAAAATATTTCAAGAAAGTGTTGGTGTGTTGAAAGATGTTTGTTTTTAAATGTTTGTGAGCAAGTAACTACGAGCGTTCTACCTACTCAAAATAAAGTCTTTGTTCTTTTCTTCCTCCTCTAGATAGTGCTATTCTACCATTAGTTAGTAGAAAGCCTTATGATTGGATGTGAGGGATAGGCATGGGTCATCGTACAGTCATAAAAGGCAACTTGTAAGATATTTTAGAAATTGTCGTAAGGGACTAAGATCATTTACCGAAGGCAACATTGAAGGGTAATCGAGGGACTATGATCTCATAATCGAGGGTCTTTGCTAAAACATCCCACGTTCGAGGGATATGACTATTTATATCCGAGGCAACAGGTGTGGTTACCCTAGAGGTGCATGTGTGAAAAGTGTGTTGTTTTCAAGTATATTGTCTTTGAATTAGGGTTGTCTAATGTTTTATTTTAAATCTTGTCATACAAACCCTAATTACTAGCAATGATAAGGAACGCGATAAATTGTGGAATTTAAATGTCCTACGCTATTACAACGCTTTGTGAATGGAGGGTACAAGTTTGTAAATGAGGGGAAGAAAGTAATAAAACCCTAATTACTATTACAAACCATTAAACATGAATAAAAATAGAATGTACAAAATGTAAAGAGAAAAAGGAAATTTGTTTTTAGGGTTTTTTGATAGAAAAAGGTTTTGGTGGTTAACCTAATTAACTAACTAATTTTAATTACAAAAAAAATTAATGAACTATCTAATCAAAACCTAAAATTTAAATTAATTAAAATACAACCTAAGTCTAATTTAATTTGTCTAGAAAATAATTTTGAATGTTAGTGTTAATTCCCAACAATGCAAAATATCCAATGTAACCTTAACGACCCAAAATTATAGAAAAAAAAATCTCAAAATTAGGATTTCTGGAGCCTGGGCTGACACGACCCATGTCACTGGACACGGGCACCCGTGCCAGAATCTGCCAATTGCCTTCTGCACATTTTTCTGTCCCAACTGAATTAACACGGGCTGTGTCGTGTGACACAAGCACCCGTGTCAGGTCATGCCTTACCCTTTTGCGTATTTTCCTTGAATCATCTTGCATCTTGGTGAAAAATTATCATGAAGTATTTAAATTATCAAGGTTAAAAAACACTTAGAATTTTTCCAGGTCTTGAAAATCTTGACTTTTTGTTGACTTTCTTGATTCTTGATGATCAAGTTTGATATTTTTGAAGGTCTTGATGAATCTTGATCTTTGAAATTTAATGTTGACCAAAAAGTCAAAGTTTGACTTTTTGTGTATCAATTGACTTTTCATCAGTTGATCAATTTTCAACTATTAATCTATTGATCTTGAGAAATGATTTGAGCCATAAAATTAGGTCAAGATATTGTGTTTGAGTTCTTTGGTGAGAAATGTCTTGAGAAAATAAGAGGGCAAATTTTGGGGTACAACAGCTTGATACTGACATTGTGGTTCACCATCTACCGATGAAGGAAGGTTGTCCTTGTATAAAACAAAAGGTCCATCGTATGCGTCCCAAGATGTCTGAAAAGATCAAAGCTGAGGTTATGAAGCAGTTCAATGCATGTTTCTTAGCTATTACGTCCTATCCTCAGTGGGTTGCAAATATGGTGACAGTACCTAAGAAGGATGACAAGGTGCATATGTGTATAGACTACACGAATTTGAACAAGGCAAACCCCAAAGACGACTTTCCGCTTCTGCATATTGATGTTCTGGTTGACAACACCGCTTAGCATAAAGTATTTTTATTCATGGATGGTTTCTCTGGTTATAATCAAATCAAGATGACACCTAAATACATGGAGAAGACTACCTTTGTCACACAGTGGGGCACTTTCTATTATAAAGTTATGCCTTTTGGTTTGAAGAACGCCAGTGCAACATATATGTGTGCTATGGTAGCTTTGTTCCATGACATGATCCATCATGAGATAGAGGTTTACATTGATGACATGATAGCCATGTCTCAGACTGAAGAAGAACATCTCGACCACTTGCACAAGCTGTTTGAGAGGTTGAAGAAATACAAGTTGAGGTTGAACCCAAACAAGTGCACCTTTGGGGTAAGATCTGGTAAACTCCTAGGTTTCGTCGTCAATGGTAAAGGTATTGAAGTTGATCATTCCAAGGTTAAAGCCATTCAAGAAATGCCAGCTCCCCATACTGAGAAGGAAGTCAAAGGTTTCCTGGGACGATTGAACTACATTGCCAAATTTATTTTCCCATTTGACTGCTACTTGTGAGCCAAACTTCAAGTTGCTGAAGAAAGATCAAGTAGTGAAGTGGAAAGACGATTTTCAGATAGCCTTCAACAAAATCAAGGAGTACCTCCAGGAACCTCCAATTCTGATGCCACCGGTTGAAGGAAAACCTCTGATCATGTACCTGACAATATTAGAGAACTCAATGGGTGTGTATTGGGGAAACATGACGAGTTTGGTCAAAAAGAGCATGCAATATACTACCTTAGCAAAAAGTTTACCAACTGTGAAATAAGATACTCATTTCTCAAGAAAACTTGCTGCACTTTGGCATGGGTTGCTCTCCTACTAAGACAATATATGTTGACTCATACTACTTTGTTAATCTCTAAGATGGATCCAATCAAATACATATTCGAGAAACCCGCTCTCTCCAGAAGAATAAAATATGGAAAGTGGTCTTGACAAAATATGACATTCAGTATACTACTCAGAAGGCAATCAAAGGAATTTTACTTGCAGATCATTTGGCTCATCAAGCTGTAGATGACTATCAGTCTATGAATTTTAAGTTCCCAGATGAGAATATTATGCTAGTTACTAATTATGAAGAACCTGGACCGTATGAAGGACCTGAATCGGGATCTCGATGGACTATGGTTTTTGATGGAGCTTCTAACGCGCTTGGTAATGGAATTGATATTGTGATTATCTCTCCTAGGGGTTTCCATACGCCCTTCACCGCCAGGTTGTGTTTTGACTGTACCAATAACATGGCCGAGTATGAAGCATGTATCATAGGTATTAAAGATGCCATCAATATAAGAATTAAATTCTTGAATGTATATGGGGACTCAGCCCTAGTGATCAGTCAGATTAAGGGAGAATGAGATAAGAAGCATCCAAATCTCATTCCTTATCGAGAGCATGTGTTGACATTAATTTTGTACTTCGAGGAAATCACTTTTGAACATATTCCACGAGAAGAGAATTAATTAGAAAACGCATTAGCTACCATGTCATCTATGTTCAAAGTCAGATGGGATAATAAAGCTCCTCAAATTACTATTGAGAGACTAGACCATTCGGCACATTGCTACGAAGTTGATACTGATGGAGTAGAGGAAAAGCCTTGGTACCACAAAGTAAAAAGATATCTCAAAAATCGAGAATATCTGAAAGGAGCATATATAAATGATAATAAATTTCTGAGGAGGTTCTCTTCCAAGTTCTTTATGAGTAACGAAATCCTGTACAAGTGCAACCACAACTCGAATTTGCGTTGTTGTATAGACAAGAAGGAAGCTGAGAAAATTATGGAAGATATGCATGAAAGAGTCTTTGGTACTCACTCTAGTGGGCATACAATGGCTAAGAAGATTCTGAGAGCGGGTTATTATTGGTCTACTATGGAAACTGATTGCCATCATCATTCCAGAACTTGCCATAAATGCCAGATTTATGATGACAAAGTACACGTGCCTCTGGTTCCTTTGAATGCCTTGACTTCTCCTTGGCCGTTTGCAATATAGGGCATTGATATGATTGGAGAGATTAAGCCTACTGCTTCCAATGGGCATCATTTCATCCTGGTCGGTATTGATTACTTCACAAAGTGGGTTGAAGCAACCTCGTTTGCTTCTGTTACCAAGAATGTTGTGGCTCGGATCATTAAATACAACCTTATCTGTTGGTATGACATCCCTGAAAGGATCATCACGAAAAATGGTACCAATCTTAACAATATTATGATCACGGAGCTCTGCACGTAGTTCAAGATTAAGCATCACAATTCTTCTCCGTACCGACCAAAGATGAATGACACAGTGGAAGCCGCCAACAAGAATATCAAGAAGATCTTGCAGAAGATGACAGTGACATATAAAAATTGGCATGAGATGTTACCATTTTCTCTTCATGGCTATATCACTTCAGTGTGTACATCAACTAGAGCAACCCCGTTCTCTCTAGTCTATGGTATATAGGTTGTCTTACCTATTGAAGTCTAGATTCCTTCCCTAAGGATTATAAAAGACGCATGTTTAGATGAAGATGAATGCACTCAGACTCGAATGGACCTGATCGATGGAAAAAGGCTTACGACTGTTTGTCATGGTCAGATGTATCAGAAACACATGATCAAAGCCTTTAACAGGAAAGTCAAACATCAAGTATACCAGGCTAGTGATTTGGTAATAAAGCGCATTATCCTACCACAAGGTAATCTCAGGGGCAAATGGACTCCCACATACGAAGGGCCATTTTTGATCAAAAAGATATTTTCTGGTGGTGCTGTGATACTTACTACCATGGACGGTGATGATTTTCCACACCCTATGAACACAGACATAGTCAAAAAATACTATGCATAAAAGAGACCTGCTAGGTTGACAGGCCTAAGAAAAAGTAAGGGCATCCCGACAACCCAAAAGGGTTTGGGAAAAAATTAGGGATATATATATATATATATATATATATATATATATATATATATATATATATATATATATATATATATATATATATATATATATATATATATATATATTAAGTTGTACATTCGGCAAGTTAAAAACTTGAAAAGGCGGCTTGGGCAAAAAAGGATATCCCGATGGACTGAAAACCCAAAAGGGCGGTCCAGGCAAAAGTTAGGGATTAAAGCGTACGACTATGTCCCATTGTATCACCCATCTACTTACAACCATCTTCATTACTAGCGTCAAGTTCAAACGATACAGAATAATTCAACCATCTTCTTCCAACAGCAAGTGATGAGATACTTGACGACATATGGGCAATAGCAGAGTTGAAACTTGATGGGATCGTTCCCACATAGCTGTTTTTACTTGTTTTTCTTTGTACCCTTTCTTAATTCTTATGACGATTTCCTCTTACTAGGATTTCTATCTCTTTGCATAAAACCTCCTGCTTATAGGCAAACTTCCAGAAGCAATGCAATTAGATTTGAAAATTCAAAATTGTTTTACTTTCTCTGTTTTGTTTGCAAAAACGTCTAATGATTATATTGAATGAACATATGCATTTGAACATGATTACTGTTAACAAAATATATGCTAAAAACAGGATTAACATTTACTAAAGACTCTAGGAGTTGGGATAATTTTTAAGTCATCCTAAAATCTCCACAGAGCAATCTCCATGAAACTATCTCTACAGAGCTATCTTCACAAGCTCATCCACAACAGAGATATATTCCCCAGAAAATCTAATATGCCATCAGACAAAAATTGGGGCATCTTCCAGCGGTTCACCTCTATATCCATGATGGATAGCTGTACATGATCATCCTCCCTAATAGGACCCCTAGCGTATAAATAAGTTTGATCATTTCCCCAACATATGGTGGAAACTTCCTCATTGCAGCCTATGAAATCCCGATCCCCATCAGAGATTATTTCCTCAACACATTCTACAAGATTTATTTCCCCAATAAAGTTTATTTCTTTGATATTACAATACCACGACATGATTCTCTTCCCCAGCCAGATGTCATTCAACTTTGTCCTCCCCAGAAGAGTTGACATCCATATATGAAACTTGGTCAGACAACACATTAGAGGATTATCCGTCTCTTTTGTCCCCAGTCAGGGTACATAAGAATCAAATCCTTCAAAAGAACGATGAACGACCAATTTTCCTGGAACTCTTCTATCCCTAAGCAAAAGTCGCACATCCCCGGAGGAGTGTCCTCAAATAGAAAGAGGGAATCCCCAACAAATACGTTCTAAACAAAATTGAGAAACTACTGTCTTCATCCTAACAACAGCCAGGGATTTATTTTCCCCGGCCAAAGATGTAATACAAAGCTATCGATACATTCCAGCGACATATTGCACCCATATATCATTTACAGAATATCATAGCATATGCATACGAAATGCATATAGTATTTTCATTTATTTTGAGAGCATCATTGCGCAATGCATTTCATGCATCATTATATTGAATAAAACTAACTTTGTCTTTTCAGGTTAAGTTCCCGAACAGACAAATATTATCAGCCATCTATAGACAAGTTGTAGGGCAATCCCCGAAATAGGACGGGGCAAATATCTACATGACCATATGTTTTCCTTCAAAGATTCATTCTGAAAAGAAATCCCCTCAGGGACTAAATGTGACGAGCATTTCCTTCAGAGATTCATTATGAAAAGTACTTCCTTCAGAGATTTTTCTGAAAAGCACTTCCTTCAAAGATTTAATCTGAAAAGCACCTCCCTCAGAGATTTATTCTGACAAGCATTTCCTTCAGAGATTTATTATGAAAAGCACCTCCCTCAGAGAATTATTCTGACGAGCATTTCCCTCAGAGACTAAATATGACGAGCAGTTCCTTCAGAGCATCATTCTGAAAAGCATTTTCTCTAGAGATTCATTCTAAAAAGCATTTCCCTCAGATAGGATCAGATAGATTCATTCTGAAAAGCATTTTTCAGATAAAGTCAAGCGTAAACTCATTCTGATACTCCTACCAACAGTTACTTTGGATGACATATATAAGCCCATCTCCTACGATACTCTACCACCTCTCTGAATGGCATATTTAAGCCCATTTAAGCAATATAATTAACCAACAATGTTACTTCATGCACACGTGAGTGCAAATTTCCAGGCACTTAAAAGTCAACAAAAAGACACTTTTTGTCAAAGCAATTTACATTAAGATAAAGGCTTCAAATGAAAAAATGACCAACATGAAGATTGTAAGAGATATTTGAGCTTTCCAAAGAGTCAAAGATCACCTTCATATGATAAAAATTGAGTTAGATATGATTTGTGCAAGTTGGGAAATTTTGAGAAAGTGCATGAAATCCATATTAAGCAAATTTGAATTTTTGGGCTAATGGGTCTATCTTTTAAGGTCCAAACGTGTTCTTGACCTTATAATAGACTCCTAAATCCATTCATTTATTTTTGTGGTTTTTATTTCTTTTATTTTTGATTTTATTCAATTAAAAGCAAAATAAATCAAATAAAATACCAAGTGAATGAATCAAGGCATGAAGATCAATTTTTGAATCAAATCATAATTCTAAAAAGCTGGTGACAACTTGCAAAAAACGTGCAAAGATTGATTAGTACATGATTGGCCTAACAAAGAAAGATTTCATGTAAAACTTCAATCAAAGATTTGACCACGAAATACAAAAGATTGATTCCACTTTTGTTAACCTAAATCTTCCATTATAAATATAGTACACATTCATACCAAGGGACACACGGAAATTTCCTCAATAACACCCTCTCAAAAAATCTCAATTTTTGTCAAAACTAGGGCAAAGTCAAAACCAAAGATCTAGCCACTTTCAGTCCAAGCCATCAATTGAAAATTATTCCTGAGGTATCTAAGGGTAAGAATATGTCAAAAGTCATGGCCATTGATGCTTGAAACAAGCATATTCATCTTCTCCGATTTGATTTTCTTTCAAACATTCATATAATTAATTTCATGCATTGCTAATGTTTATTAACTGCCCAAATGAGTTCATGTTGTTACTTAGAACACGTTTGAATCATAAAACAGAAGCTCTAACGTGAGAATCATGTTTTGCCATGGCTAGGGCAGTTTGAGATGTCTTCTTTGAAACTCATGATACAAGTGTTTTTAGGCCAAACAAACACCACCATTGGATTCACAAGGGTCGAATTAGGGGGATAAGGTCCTTTTCTGGTCTAACACATGTTATTTTGTAGGTTTGAAAATCCTCTCACCAGAGAAGACGACCGGAGCTAGGGCTCTGGCGCTTTCCTGACTCACTTGCTTTATTATATATTTGTTTGCTTATATTTTAATAATAAGAATGAAGCATGACACAGTTGGTTGAGACGAAGGCATGTAACGTGAATGGCGTTGGTTTGATCGCTGCATCTTATAGTTACTTTTTGTTATTTTTCAAACTAACACGCATATTTTATATATATTAATCAATGTCTATTTCTCAAACACCAATAGGCGCTTGGCCTAGTGGCAAGCAATGCAGTTTGTGAAGCCAGGGGGCGTGGGTTTAACACCCACCCCATGCCGTTTTTTTTTTATCCTATTTTTCTAACCTAATTTTTCTATTTTCTTTCTTAATTATTCCTTAATTATTTTTTAATTAACAATTAACTAACATAATATTTTTTATTAATAACTAACAAATTAGGATTAGGATTTTAGTTTATAATTAATTTTTTCTTATATTTTTTATTTACTAATTAATTAAATTGGCTTTTTTCTTAATATTAAAATAAATTAGGATTTAGGTTTTAATTACTATTATTAACTTAAATTATTTTCTACAAAAAAAATCATAAAACATTTTAACATTCTTTTTCTATTTTATTTCATCTTGCTATTTAATTTTCATAGAAAATTGTATAGGTTGCATTCTTTAGTTGTAATAGCGTAGATTTCTTTTCTCGCATTTTTTCCTAATTATGTAACTGCTCACAGGATGTAATAACATAGTGTAATACAATGGGAGAACTGACTTGTTTTGTGTTTTATCACAAATGTTACGGATAACAAGAGTCACCACCGACTTTTCTTTTATCCAATAAGGAAATGGTGAAAAGAACAGGAAAAACCTTGAAGATTTTGAGTTTGAGGGGTAGATTATGAAAAGGGAAGGTGTTAGCATCCTTTTCATTCATAGTTATCTACGGGCTCTTAATCGCTAGCTCACTTTTGAAAATTTGCTTTTTTATGTAAGTATTTTGAAAAATATTTTGAAAACGCCAATGTAAGGCGAACTTTGTAATGACTCTTGTATCAGTCCTCAAGAACGCGTACAAAGTGTTTTAGAAATATTTCGAAAGTGTCTGTGTGAAATGTTTTTGTTTTGAAGAGATTTGTGAGCAAGCGATTAACAACAGTCTACCTACTCAAGGTCTTTATTGTACTTTTCCTCCTCCTTCTTTAGATAGTGCTATCCTACCATTAGTTAGTAGGAAGCCCTATCGTTGGATGTGAAGGGACAGGCGAGGGTCATCGTACAGTCATCGAACGAAACTCGTAAGGATGCTTTAGCAATTATCGTTTTAGGGACTAGATCATTTACCGAAGGCAACATCGAAAGGGTCATCGAGGGACTATGATCTTTTGTATCAGAGAGACTTTGCTAAAGCATCCCCACTTTCGAGGGACATGATTGTTTAATCGAAAGGCAACAAGAGAGGTTACCCTAGAGGTGTGAGTGTGCGAGGTGTGTTGTTTTCAGTTACTTTATCTTTAAGAATATGGTTTTCTATCGTCAGGTTTTATCTTGCAATACACCCTAATTACTAACAACAATATAGTAAAATAATAGCAGGAAAAGTAAAGTGCGGAAAATAAAATTCCTATGCTATTACATGGCCTTGGGGCAGTTATATAATAGAAAAGCAGAAAATAGAAATCCTAAGCTATTACATACTAGAGCAGTTACATAATAATGGAAAAGCGAAAGATAAGGCTATTTACAAATTGCGAACCCCATACACTTTATCTATGAAAATAAAATAAAATAAAAATAGAGAAAAAAATAAATGTTTTTGATGATTTTTTATGGAAAAGGTTTTTTTTAATGATGATTAAAATAAATCTAAAAACTAATTAATTTTAATTAACAAAAGTAGTTAATTAATTAAATTAATAAAAAGATTAATGATGAATAAACCTAAAAGTTAATTAATTTTAATTAACAAAATAATTGATTAATTAAATTAATAAAAAAGGTTAGCGATGAAAAACCTAAAAATTAATTTATTTTAATTAACAAAATAATTTATTAATTAAATTAATAAAAAAAGTTAATGATAAAAAACCTAAAACCTAATTATTTTTAAGGTTTACAAAAAAAAATATTTTAGGTTTGTAAAAAAAAAGGTTTGTGGTTTTATGGTTAGGTGAATTTAGGGTTAAGTTTGCCAAAAGAATTAGGGTTAATGGGAAGAGAATTAAGGAAAAAACCACAAGTTGAAAGCAAAACCAAACAAATGTCAGGGGTGAGTGTTGAACTCACGCCCTTAGCCTTCCACACTGCATTAAGGGAAAAAATAGGGGAAAAGAACAAGTTAGAAGCAAAACCACACAAAAATGCCAGGGGTGGATGTTGAACCCACGCCGTTAGCCTTCCACGCTGCATTAAGGGGAAAAATAGGGAAAAAGAACAAGTTATAAGAAAAATCAAGTAAAATGTCAAGGGTGGGTGTTGAACCCATGCCCTTAGCCTTTATCACTGTCTGTCTTGCCACTGCGCCAAAGCTCACATATTATGCATCAAACCTGATCTAATGATGTATATGAACACATGCTTATATATCAAATTAGTTAACAATGCATAAATCAAAGGTTTGAATTTAAAAACAAAACTACCAAAACCGGTGAGGATGAACGTGATGTTCTGGGCACGATCTTGACTGCTTGAGGATTGGGATGGATTCCTGGGCACTTCAAGATGATAATGCAATGATTGGTTTTGATTGAGAAGGGTTGGAAGCAAGGGTTTTTGTGTTGCCCTAGTTTCTTGAATTTTGGGAAGTTTTGGAATAATTTTCTCTGTAAGGGTTTTCGTATGATGTTATGTCTGAATGAAGAGAAATATATAGAGAAGAATTAGGTTAAACCATTGTGGGCTTGGACCTTGTAATAAAAGCCTTGATTTAATTTAATTTAATTTTGAATTTAAATAAATAAAATCAAAATTAAATGGAATAAAAATCAAAGGGGTGTATGAATAGGTTCAAAGGTTCACTCTGAATCCTAATACACATTTGGACCTTGAAACACAAGCCCATTATCCCAAAAATTAGTGTTTGATCAATTTGGGTTTCATGCATTTTCTCGAAATTTCCCAACTTGTGCCAATCATAACTCTCTAAATTTTTATCATTTGAAGGTGATCTTTGACTTTTTGGAAAGATGAAGATGTCCTCTATAATCTGTATTTTGATTATTTTTGTATTTGAAGACTTTATCTTGATGTAAGTTTCCTTGACAAAAAGTATCTTTTATGGACTTTTGAAATAACCTATAATGTATTGGTCCATATCTCTGAAATGAAGCATTTTTTTTACTTGAGCTTAGAGAAAAAAAAGTTGCAGAGAAATGAATTTCCTTCACAATAAGCATTGGTTGAGGAAAATTTGATGAAGCATGTGAAAGTTATGCTTGGTCAAAGTTCAGTTGACTTCTCCTTAAGAAAACTATAATTTGACAACTTTTGACTTTTGATGATTTGAGAGTTTCCTTGATGAATCATGATCAACCCTTGATCAAATGATGAATATGACTTCAAAATCTTGATATTGACCAAATTTTTTGAAGTTTGACTGTATGTTGACCATAATTGACTTTTTGTTCAATACAGTTGATTTTCAGTCATCTGAGCAATTGATTGAGCAAACTTGTGATGCAAGTCTTGAAACTTAGTATGAGCATTCTTAGAGACATATAAGGAACCATAGAAACCACTTGAGGCCTTAAAAACCCAAACTTCCTTGAGAAAAAGTGAAACCCTAATTGTAAGGCCATTGCTTAGAAGGAGAATTTGTCTGATCAATTCTTGAGCAACCTTGGGCATTTGAGAACCCTAGGAGAATGTCTTGAAGAAAAAGGGATGGAAAATTTTAGGGTACAACATCTGCCCCTGTTCAATCTTCTTAAACCTGAGGAGTTAGATTGGCATGCCCCCCATTCGTGATCTGAAGGTGGAAGAGGATTGAACACTTAAGTGCCTAGAAATTTGCACTTCCATGTGCAGGAGGTAACTCTGTTGGTTGATAATATTGCTTGAATATGCTTAAAGATGCCATTCAGAGAGGTGACAAAGTGTCGTCAGAGATGGGCTCATATATTCCATCCAAGGTAACTATTGATAGAAGTATCAGACGAGTCTATGCTTTGACTGTATCTGAAGAATGCTTTCCAGAATGAACCTCTGGGGAAGGTGCTTCAAGTAGCTACTTGTCAGATTTAGTCTTTATGGGAAATTCTTGTCAGAATTCAGTTTTTGAGGTAAATGCTTATCATATAGATATTTGCCCCATCCTGTTTCGGGAATTGATCTACAATCTGTTTTTTGTTGGTAAACCCGTCCTATTTTGGGAATTCATACCACCTAGTCATGTTGATAGTTTCTCCGTCTTGTTTCGGGAGTTAATCTTTGCATGGCTATAAAGATAGTTTCCCCATCCTGTTTCGGGAGTTAATCTTTGCATAGTGTAATAAATATTTTTTCCCCATCCTGTTTCGGGAGTTAATCTTCGCTCGGTCATATAGATAGTTGCCCCGTCTTGTTTCAGGAATTAATCTCTGACCTATTTATACATATAGTTTCCCCGTCTTATTTCGGGAATTAATCTGTGCCTGGTCATCCAGATAGTTGCCCCGTCTTGTTTCGGGAATTAATCTGGGACCCGCTTTTTATCGGCCATATAGATAGTTGACCCATCTTGTTTCGGGAATTAATCTCTGACCTGGTCACATAGATAGCTACCCCATCTTGTTTTGGGAATTAATCTTGGACATATTATACAGATAGTTACCCCGTCCTGTTTCAGGAATTAATTTATGCCTGGTCATCCAGATAGTTGCCCTGTCCTGTTTCGAGAATTAATATGGGACTCACTTTTTATTGGCCATATGAATAGTTGCCCCGTCTTGTTTCGGGAATTAATCTCTGACCTATTTGAAAATTGCTGATGATATTCATCTGTTTGTGAATTTTAACTGAAAAGATAAAATTAGCCTTTATGTAATGTCATGATGTATGTAATGCATTACGTAATGATATTCTCAAAGTAAATGAGAGTGTTCTATATGCATTTCGTATGCATATGCTATGATATTTGTAAATGATGTATGGATGTAAGATGTCGTTGAAGCGTATTGGCAGCTTTGCATAATGTCTTTGACTGGAAAAATAAATCCATGACTGTTGCTGGGGATGAAGAATATGGATCTTCAATCTTGTTTAGAATGTCTCCGCTGGGGACTCCTGCTTTCTGTTTTCTAGGATACTCCGCTGGGAATTTTTGACTTCTGCTGGGGGAATAGAGTTCAGGAACATTGGTCGTTCGTCGCTCCATTGGGGATTTAGTTCTTATATACCCTGACTGGGGAAATAAGAGATGGATAAACTTCTGAGGTGCTGTCTGACCAAGTTTCTGATATGGATTCTAACTCTTCTAGGGAGGACGAAGTTAAATGATATCTGGCCCGGTTTCAGATTATGTAGTAACTCTCTAGGGATAACAACCTGGACTACCCTTTGATGGAGAGGGGAATTTTTCCAGGGATTTGCAGTAGTCAGAGAAAGGAACTCAGCTGGGGAAAATGAATTTCGTTGGGGAAATAAACCCTGTTGGGGAAATAAACTCTGCTGGATAAGTAAACCTTGTTGGAGAAGAGAATTCTGCAGGGAATTTTGCAGTGTTGGAGAAAGAAACTCAGTTGGAGAATTAAATTCCTGTGAAGTGTGTTAAGGACGTAATCTCTGATGAGGATTAGAATTATGTAGGCTGTGCGAAGGAAGTTTCCACTACATGGTGGAGAAATGATCAAACTACTTTATCTGCTAGGGGGATCTTCCGAGGAGTATGATTATGTAAACTGCTGGAGGATGCCCTAATTTCTGTCTTGAAGGCATATCGTACTTGCGGGGGAATGTATCTTCGTCGGGGATGAGCTTGTGAAGATAGCTCTGTGGGGATTTCTCTATGGAGATTTTTATATGGGAATTTGTGGATGACTTGAACATTATCCCAACTCTTTAGTGAATGCTGATCAAAGTGATAAACAAGTGATGAGATAACGGGACATAGTCGTACGCCTTAATCCCTAAATTTTGCCTAGACTATCTTTTCAGATTTTTAGTCCACCGAGATACCCTTTTTTCCCCAAACCGCCTTCTCAGGTTTTCGACTTGTCGGGTGTACAATTATAATTTTTTCCCGAACCCTTTAGGTTTGCCTGGATGCTCTTACTTTTGCCTAGGCATGTCAACCTATCGAGTCTCTTTTACACATAATATTTTTGACTATGTCCGCGCTTATAGGGCGCGGGGAATTTTCAATGTCCATGGTAGTAAGTGTTTTAGAACTTCCAGAAAACATTTTCTTGATCATACGTGGCCCTTCGTATGCAGGAGTCCATTTTGCCCCTAGGATTCGTCTAGTGTACCCGATGTTTGAAGTTATTGATCAACCATAGACGAGCAATTCCGTGATACCTAAGATTCAATTTTCATAGTGGCTTTTGCTGAAACTCATGATCAATGTAACATGCCCCAAGTGATTCAGATGGAGATATGCCCCTAGTTATTCAGTGCTTTTAAGAGATTCTTTGAACCTTGACTTGACTGCCACAGATGAATTGGACAATAACATGTCATACTCCTTGATTTTTAACCAATTGTGTCCATGAAAGGCCTATTACTGGAAGTTTATTTCTCTTTGACTCATCCTCTAAAGTAATTCTATCCATTGGGAGGATTTTCGTTCATTGAATATTCATCATGCAAATTTCTTCACCGTCAAACACTTAGTCATATGCAAACAGTGGTATTAAAATGCAAAGCTTATGTCTGTCTTGAAGTTTTAAAAATGTATTTTTTAGTAAAACAAAATCTGAGAAGAATGTGATATCAACTCAGGATTTATAGTAGACCTTATAGGAGTCAGGATACCTTTTTATAATAGTATGCTTTCTAACTAACCCATGCTTTAGTTAGGACTTTGAAGGGTTGTAATGTGGCCTGGTTCATGGTTTAAGAAACAAAGGACAAAGGCTCAAAGTTTATTTGTGCCCAACCCGTTCTCCATGATGTCCTTCTGTCCTATACCCAGTTAATTATGCATTTAGGTTCCAATAGGGTTTGGAATTATAGCACTGATACTTGGTGATGGTTCAGAAATCGAAAGTTTATTTGAGAAGGTGTGATACGGTGGGAAAACTGACTTGAGGTTTTGCGTTTGTGTTCGTAAATGTTGCGGTTTAGCAAGAGTCGCCACCGACTTTTCTTTTATCCAAAAAGGAAAGGTGAACAAGCATAGGAAAGACCTTTAGATATATTTTTGAGTTCGGGGGGTAGATTATGAAAAGGGAAGGTATTAGCATCCTTTTCATCCATGGCTTTCCATGGGCTCTTAGTTACTCGCTAGATCACTTGCTTTTGTTTGAATGTGCTTGTGGTGTGTGTTTTTGAAAGTATTTTGAAAACGTCTTTGTAATAGTTCTCGTCTCTATAAGAACGCGTACAAAGTGTTTGTTTGGAAAATAGTTCAAAGGAGTGTTTGTGAAATGTGTTTTTGAAAGTGATTTTGAAAATGGTTTTCTTTGTAATGGCTCTCATTTCTATAAGAACGCGTACAAAGTGTTATCTTTTGAAAATGTTTCAAATGGAAGTGTGAGTGTATAAAATATTTTTGTTGTGAGCAAGCGAGTAACTAAGAATGAACCTACCTAATCAAAAGGTTTTAGATGTGCTTTTCCTTCTCCTTTAGACGTGGCTATCTTACCATTGATTTGGTAAGAAGCCCCATTGTTGGATGTGAAGGGACGGGCATTGGGACGTTTGTATATTCATAGAAGGCAACCCATGGGGCGTTTTAGCAATGTCGTTTTAGGGACTAGATCGTTTACCGAAGGCAACATCTAGGGTCATCGAGGGACTACGATCTTTTATCGAGGGTCTTTGCTAAAACTCCCATGTTCAAGAGACATGCCTATTTTCTGATAGGCAACAAGTGAGATTACCCTAGGGGTGCATGTGTGAATATTGTGTTTGATTGCATGCATTTAGTATTGATTAGGGTTGTCTATTTTGTTGTTTTTCATGTCTTGCCATACACACCTTAATTACTAACAATATATGAAAGCAATAAAAGTGCAGAAAAGTAAACATCATACGCTATTACAATCATTAGGGGGATGGAGGTACATATTTACGAATGGGGATTGCAAATAAAATTAAATCCTATGTTACTATTACAACCATATTGAATGGATAAGAATGTACAAAAGATGTAAAATAGACTTGTTTTATTTTAAGAAAATATTTTTGATCTTTTGTTTTTTTAAGAAATAAAATAAAGCATGTAAAAAAAATGTTTTTGGTGTTTGTTGATTAATGAAATAGAAAGTGATAGCAAAAATAGTGAGAAAAAGGAAAAATAGAATCAGCATATTGCTGATTAAAAGAGGTCAAAAGTTCTGACTCTGACGTGCTGCAAAACAGAAATCCTGTTAGTGAAAAAAATAAGTAAAGTCAGAAGTTATGAGTCCACTAGGAACACATTAGTTTTCAGAAGTTCTGATACCACCGGCAACAAAGTAGATTTCAGAAGTTCAGATACCACTGGCAACAAAGTGGATTTCAGAAGTTCTGATACCATGGGCAGAACTTGGTCTCTCTCTCTCCATGCTAGTCAGAACATCTGCAACTTGGTCATTTCTCCACAAAACAGAAGATGTGCATATGACAGTTATGGAAGGTGTCATAGTATTTCAGAAATAAGAAATATCAGAACTATAAATCAGAGGCAAATACGAATTTGCTAATCCTAATTCTGAGTTCTAATTTCTTCAAGAAGTTCTGAACTGATTTATTCCCTACTTAGGCAAGCAGATGCGTGAAATCTCAGAATATGTACAACATCAGAAACATGATATCTACATTGTATTTTTGAACATGCAAATCTGGTAATGCTTAAGAAATATGGTGAGAGTCAGCAGAAGCTTACCTTGCAGCTGGAGGAGATTCTGTGAACCAGAGTTAGCTTCTACTCTGATGATGTTCTGAGCAGCTTCTTCATATACTCAGTAGGCAGGAAGTTTTAAACTTCTGGAACAGCAAAGGGGTGATGTTCTGAATTCTTTGAGTAGATGGACGGAGAGTGTATGGCAGTATGAATATAGAAGTTAGAATAGCTTCTAATATGTGAATCAGCAACAGTGGGGACGGTTTTATTCAAGGACCAATGGAGTTTTGATGCTAGAATCAAATGCTAAGGTTTTTGTATTTTGGTGTTTACAGTTTTTCGGATTCTTGGTATTTTTGCAGGGATTCAAGGTTTTTTTCTCTTTCTTTTGGTGATTCTCTCTCTCTCTCTCTCTCTCTCTCTCTCTCTCTCTCTCTCTCTCTCTCTCTCTCTCTCTCTCTCTCTCTCTCTCTCTCCAAAAACCAACCTCTTGAAAGTGTGATGGAGCAACTTATTTATAGGTGAATTTTGCTGTTCTTTTTGGGGGAAAAACAAATGGTATTTAAACTTTTTTGGCACACTGTTCAATTGCTTTTTGATCATAGCTTTTTGTATTTGATACAAATGCAGGCGTCGACTGGATTAACGGCTGGTTAGAGTAATATGCTGCCTTGTTCTTGAAGCAAGCATGGTGGCTGTCAGCTGGAAATAAGGAAAAGCAACAAACAAAGCATGGGCCTAGTACCAAAGTTTGTTATCCCAAAACAATAGAGGTGCTTCTATGCCACACGTGGAGAAATCCTTTGAACAAAGACCCATAAGTAGTTGTGAGCATTAAATGAGCATTAAATGATGATGAGATTGATCAACCCGGAACTCCTGCAACGTGAGATTCTACATCATTGCTTAATTTTGGATCAGAGGTTCAGTCTCAGCATAATTCAGAATGAACATCCAATTTCTGATCTTTGTATCTTTTTGCTCCAGCATGTTCTGAAGGAGCGTTGAACCTAGCCTTCATATGCTGAAGAATCAATGTTCTGACCAAAGAGCATCGCTTCCACATGTTCTGATCGAAGCATCATGTTCTGAACCATGTTTGCAACTTCTGACTGCACTTGTGTGGAGGCTGGTTCAGAAGTTCTGAAGTATCATATTCTCTTAACACTTAGAAATTTTTCTAAATGCTTAGAAATTACATTTTTTCAAAGTAACTTCTGACTTCTGATTTTTTTGATGAACCAATTTCATGCTTTGAAGAAATATAATTGTTGAAACTTGATTTGGATCTAAAAGTAAAAGTTTGACTTTTAGTGTGTTTTTGACCATTTTGCCCTTGTGAGTGACTTTCTTGAAAAGTTGTAATTCAAGACTTGGAACTTGATAGAAGCAAACCCGAGAGTACATGATGATCCTTTGAGAAATGGGAGGGCAAATTTTGGGGTACAACAGTTGTCCCTGTTCAATCTTCTTAAACCTGAGGATGTAGATTGGCTGGCCCGCGTTTCGTGATCTGAAGGTGGAAGATGATTGAACACTAGAGTGCCCAGAAATTTGCATTCGCATGCAGGATTGCTGATTAGTGAAGTAGGAAATGAGCTTACAGATGCCATTTGGAAGGCGACGGGAAATCATAGGTAATGGGCTTAAAGATGCCATCCAAAAAAGATTGGTTGCATAAGAGATTCATGGGTGAAAATTCTTGTACCTGCTGTCAAGGGGGACTTTGCCGGGGAATGTTGATTTATGCACTGGGAAGTAAAGTCTAGGAGCTTTTGGTTGTCCATTACTCTACTGGGGAATTAATTCTTGATTGAAGAGGTGACTGTATACTTGGTCAGGGTCCAGGCTATATAGCAACTTGCTGGGAAATATGAAATCGACCGTATTTTATCGGGTCCAGGCTTTACAGTGTTGTAACCTGTTGTCGGGAGATAAGGGAGAAGGAACTTGGATAGTAGGGTTACTTCGGAATGAAAGCCTGGATAGTACGGCTGTGAGAAGGAACCTGGATAGTAGGGTTACTTCAGAATGAAAGCTTAGATAGTAGGGCTGTGAGAAGGAACCTGGGTAGTAGGGTTACTTCGGAATGAAAGCCTGGATAGTAGGGCTGTGAGAAGGAACCTGGATAGTAGGGTTACTTCGGAATGAAAGCCTGGATAGTAGGGCTGTGAGAAGGAACCTGGATAGTAGGGTTACTTCAGAATGAAAGCCTGGATAGTAGGGCTGTGAGAAGGAACCTAGATAGTATGGTTACTTCGGAATGAAAGCCTGGATAGTAGGGCTGTGAGAAGGAACCTGAATAGTAGGGTTACTTCGGAATGAAAGCCTGGATAGTAGGGCTGTGAGAAGGAACCTGGATAGTAGGGTTACTTCAGAATGAAAGCCTGGATATTAGGGATGTGAGAAGGAACCTGGATAGTAGGGTGTGATACAGTGGGAGAACTGACTTGATTGTTTTGCGTTTGTGTTTGCAAATGTTGCAGATAACAAGAGTCGCCACCGAATTTTCTTTTATCCAATAAGGAAAGGTGAAAAAGCACATGAAAGACCTTTGAGATTGTTTCTTGAGTTCGGGGGGTAGATTATGAAAAGGAAAGGTATTAACACCCTTTTCATCCATGGTTTTTCCATGGGCTCTTAGTTACTCGCTAGATCACTTGCTTTTGTTTGAAATTGTGTTTTTTGTGGTTTTGAAAGTATTTTGTAAAAGAGGCCATTGTTTTAGGCAATCTTTGTAATGATTCTCGTTCGTAAGAATGTATACAAAGATGTTTGTCTTTTTGAAAATGTTTTCAACGTTTGTAGGATGTTTGAAAATGTGTGTGTTTATTTTGAAAATAGCAAGGATATTTGTTTGAAATGGAGCAAGTAACTGGAAGCAAACTACCTACTTAAATGTCTTTCTTGTTCATTCTCTTTTCCTTTGACATTGTTGTCTTACCATTGATTGGGTAAGCAACCCTATCTTTGGATGTAAACGGGACGGGCGTGGGTCATTGTATAGCCATGATTAGTAATGTTGCAAGGTATCTTAGCATTTTTGAGGGACTAAGACCATTTTGTAAGGCAACTTTGAATAGCGTCATCGAGGGACTATGATCTTGTTTTTGTTTGTTTTTCTAAGATACCTTACATGCGTAATAAGGCCATTTTTTTGTATAAGGAAACCAAGTGGAGTAACCCTAAGGGTGCTTGTGTGCAAGTGTGTCATTTTCATGCTTGATTTTGTCTTGAATTAGGGTTTTCTATTTGATTGGTTTTATCTTGCCATACAAACCCTAATTACTAACATGTTATGTAAAAGCGATAAATTGCAAAGTTTGAAGATTACTACGCTATTACAACACTTTGTGGGAGGGGGTATACAATTTATGAATGGGGATTGGCAAGAAAGTAAAAACCCTAATTATCTATTACAACCATATCGAATTTATCAACTATACAAAGAAACGAATGTGAATACAATGTGTAAGAAGTGAAATGAATATAATGTACAAGTATGAATGAACAAGGCCATGGATGTTGTTTTGACTTTAATTAACTTAGGAGAAAAAAGAAATAATTAATTAAACAGAATATTAGAATTAAAATAACAAAAGAAACTAGTTTAGAGAAACAAATTTCTAAATGAATAATAATCACAAACCTAAATTGAATATTTGATTAAATAAAAAAAGAATTTTAACAAGAAAATATTTTAGTCTATTAAACAAACAGGAATATATTTAATATATATATATGCATAAATAATATTTTTGAGATTTTTTTTATTTATAAAAATAAATATTGTTGTAATATTAATAATAGTAATTAAAAAAGTAAATAAATAAAAATAAAATATATAAAATAGGTTAAGGGGGTTAATGATTAAAAGGGGTGTTTGAAGAAAGAATTAAAAAAAAACTATTTGCCTTTCAGCCCACAAAAATCATGGTCAAACAAAAAATCAGATTTGTTAGGGGGATGGGTGGTGTAGCGAATCAGAGGGGGTTGGGCTGAAGCATTTTTGATCTTGGGCCTGAATGAGCAGGCCTGGTTGTTTTAGACAAAACAACCAGGGTCCAAAGGCATAGTTCATTTTGTTGTTTTGCTTCTCTCTCTCACTTCTGATTCTCTCTCTGGTTCTCTGAAGTCCCTCCACCGGAGAAGAAAAATAGGCCGCGCTGGAAATCGCCTTGCGGCGGTGACGGCGGATGCTGGGTTCAAAATCTCAACTTTTTTTACATTAATCTCTTCCTCTCTTCTTCCTCATTATTAATTCATCGTTTAATTGTGCAGAAAACAAGAGATTCAACCTAGATCTAAAAGGAAATAACCAGAATCCTAGTGGTTTCGATTTGCATCTTCTACACGACTTGGTGAGATCTTTCCTTTCTTCGCTAGTTCTGAGGGGTTAGGCTCTTTGAAAATGATGATAAAAAAATTATGGTTTATGTTTTGCATGCATTACTGTATCTATCTTGTATACTTATGAAATTGAAAGAATGATTTTTTGAGGGTTTTGACAGTTTGGGTTGCTATGATTTTGTATAATACTTTTTGTTGGATAGAAATGAAAGGATTTGTTGGCTTGCTATGACTTTGGTTCCGGATATTTCTATATTTCTGATGATGAGGAGAAAATGGGAAATGGTTTGGTTGTTTTTTATTTCTGAGTAATTCGTATGTTTTGGATAAATGGTTTTTCTGAAAGTTTTGGTTCTGTTTGTTTGTAAGGCTTTGTATATTTTGTAGGAAAAGAACTTGAAATGATTTTGAGGTTTTTGACAGTTTGTATTGGAATCTCTGTATATTTTTTTCTGTAAAAGGAAAATGATGCTTGTTGCTGATTCTTTCTTGAGGTAAATGAAAGATGGCTTGGTGTTAATTTCTGTTACAAGTTTTTCTGTCCCTTTGGCTTTTTAATTGAAACTAAACTATATGTTTTGCAAAAAGAATGCTAAGAAAAAGTTTCACAAAGTTTGTATATTTCTATGAAAAGAATTTGGAAATAGTTTGAGAAATTACCTTTGTTGCTGTGTTTGGGATATCTTGTGGCTTGTTGACTGTGATCTTTGATGGTCTTGTGATGAAAGTAGTGGCCTGACTTTTATCTCTTTTGTATGTTCTTCTTGCTTGCCCCAAAACAAAAACCTGCTTTTTTGTGCATAGTATAGCTGCCTTTTATATAGGTTGGTTTATGCTGGTTGACTTTGCTTGTTTGCAGTTGGTACAATGCCTGCTGTACTGAATTTGCTTTTTCTGTACTTGCTGTATATTTTCTGACTTTGGCTTCTCTTGTGATCCAAGACTTAAATGCTTGATATTTTGTACAGCCAGCCACCTTCTTTTGAGTTTTCTCCCTTACTTTGTGATTTTCTGAATTGCTTCCTTTCAAACTTGTATTTGCTGATAGTTTTTATATTTAGTCACTTGTGGATTTTTGCTATGAACCAAACTCTGCTTTGAGATTTGTGGTAAAGTACTCTCGGCCTATGACATTACTTTTCAAATTTTGAGGCTCTTTGATTGTTGATTGTATTGGTTTTCTTGTTGAGACCATTTTCTGATTTGAAACAACATGAGACTTTTGCTTGTTGATTTGATATTTTCTGATTTGAAGCAACATGAGGCTTTTGCTTGTTGATTTGGTATTTTCTGATTTTCTCTTTATCTTTTGTGAACCAAGATTTGAGATTTGCAAGAGATTAACCCTAGCTAATGATGTATGATCCTGATTTTCGGTTGCTTGTTGTACTGGTTTTCTTCTGAATTAAACTTGCACCTGTTGCTTGATGAATTCTGGTTTGCACCTTTTAGTTTGTTGTGAACCAAATTTTTGAGATTTGCAATATAACTTTAGCCTATGATGAAACTGAAATTGTATGAGGGTTTTTTTTGAATTGTTTTAAATCATGTTGGGCTGAAATCTGTTGGGCTTGTACTTGTGTTGGGATTGAAACTCCATTTGCACTATTGTGAACCAATTCTTTTGAGATTTGCAATGTAATTTTGGCCTATGATAGAACTGAAATTGTATGAGGCTTTTGAACACAAGACCTTATTTTTCTGAACTTCTGGTATTTTGCTGCCTATTGTGCAGCTTGCCCTGTTGTTGGTTACATTTTGCTTGCATTGTTATCTTGCTGCCTGTTATGCTTGCCCTGCTGTTTGTTGCAGTTTGCTTGCATTGTCATCTTGCTGCCCGTTATGTTTGCTCTGCTGTTTGCTGCAGTTTTCTTGCATTGTTTGTGAACCAAGTTTCCCCCTTGTGATTTGCAAACTATGAACCCTTAGGCCAATGATTAAGCAAAGAATGCACGAGGCCTTAGCATACAAACCCTTCTTTTATGATTCAGCAGAAGACCACCCCAATGATGAATTTAGGATTACCTTTGTATGTTTTGCTCATTTTTCTGAATATTTGAACTACTAACAAACTTTTCCTTTTCTCTTTTTATGAACATGAAGCATGGATGGCAAGAAAAGGCTGGAGAGATTGCTTGAGGATGAAGACTTAGGATTTCTCTTTTAAACAATTTTATTTTGTAACTTATTACATTGGTAGATATTTCTTTTGTAAAATTCAAAATTTGTAATGTAATGAATACAATACTTTTGAATAATATTGAAAATATTGTACCAAATTCAATCTTTGAATCTTGTAATTCTTATGTTTTTTTAGTAAGAAACCTCATTCTAGGTAACTTGTATTTCAAGCAATCACCAAATATGATCAAATAAAACAAAACTCTTTGCACTCCAATCAAACCTTTAAAACAAAAAATGAAATTTTGGGAATTCCATTTGATTAACTTAACCTCAAAGGCCTATGATCAAAAAAGTCTTAATCTTCAATTCTTGTTCAAAGCTAAACTGGTAACCAAAATGAGTTTGCATGTCATTCTTGATTCAAACGGGATTTCATCATCTACCAAACATGTTTTAAGAAAAATCGCCAGTCTTATAGAATGAACAAACTTCAGCGAATTGTGTTTAAGAACATTTGAAATTTTGAAGACTCAATTATCCCTGAGAAATCCCAAACCCTAATCATTGATTTGCCATCTAGGAAGAGAATCTGTATGATCGACCCTCGAGCTAATTGTATGCACCAGAAACCCTAGGATAACATCTTGTATAAAAATCTAGAGGGCAAATTTTGGGGTACAACAACTGCCCCTGTTCAATTTTCTTGCACTTGAAAGGCAAAATTGGCGTGCTTGCCATTTGTAGCTTGAAAGTGGAAGATGATTGAACACTAGAGTGCCTGAAAATTTGCTCTTGTTGGTGTACGAAGTAATGCCTTGAATCTATTGTATCGGGAATGGGCTTAAAGATGCCATTGAATGAACTGAGGGATAACTGTCGGAGACGGGCTTACAGATGCCATCCAAGGGTGACTGTTGACAGGAAATGGACTAAGTCCGACCTTGACTTCAACTAAAAGAGTGCCAGGATGGTATACATGTATGGAGCGTGTCTGAACTATATCTGTAAGATGCTCTGAATGAGTATCAGAATGGCGTCCAAGTATGAAGCATATCTGAACTGTATCAAAAGATTAAATCTGAATGAGTATCAGAATGGTGTCCGTGTCTGGAGCGTATCTCAACTGTATCTGTAAGATGCTCTAAATGAGTATTAGCATGGCGTCCGAGTCTGGAGCATATCTGAACTGTATCAAAAGATTGAATCTGAATGAGTATCAGAATGGCATCCGTGTCTGGAGCGTATCTGAACTATATCTGTAAGATGCTCTGAATGAGTATCAGAATAGCGTCCGAGTCTGGAGCATATCTGAACTGCATCAAAAGATTGAATCTGAATGAGTATTAGAATGGAGTCCGTGTCTGAAGCGTATCTGAACTGTATCTGTAAGATGCTCTTAATGAGTATCAGAATGGCGTCCGAGTCTGGAGCATATCTGAACTGTATCAAAAGATTGAATCTGAATGAGTATCAGAATAGCGTCCGAGTCTGGAGCGTATCTGAACTGTATCAAAAGATTGAATCTGAATGAGTATTAGAATGGCGTCTGCGTCTGGAGTGTATCTGAACTGTATCTGTAAGATGCTCTGAATGAGTATCAAAATGGTGTCTGAGTCTGGAGCATATCTGAACTGTATCAAGAGATTGAATCTGAATGGTAGCTGTTAATCTTATCCTTAAAAGAGTAAAATGTTAGCTAAAATGCCAAGTCATGATGTATGAAATGTATGCATAATGGGATTATGTTGTATGCGTTCGTGTTATCAATGATTATGATATATGGATGCAATGTATGTGTATGCGAGCTAATCTGCTGCATTGTTGTTGGATTGAAGGAAATAAATCCTTGGATGCTGCTAAGGATATGTGAGCCTTCATGTCTTGAAGTCGAAGTATTGATGGATTTTTGCCGAGAGAAATAAACTCTGCTGTAAGGGCAATGCCAAGTACTGCTTGTAAAACCTGTTGGAGGGTTTTGAGGAATTTTGATAATTTCTACTGGGGAACAATAGTTTTAAACTTTTGTTCCGCTGAGGATTTAAATGGTGTACTGTAGGGGATTACTTATGGAATAGCCTTGAGACATTTCCCTATTCTTTTAACCTATCAGTAATTGTCTTTCCCATTTTGTTTATTTGTAAACAATAATTATGTTCAAATGCATATGTTCAAAAATAAATCATTGGACATTTTTGCAAACAAAAACACAAGCGTAAAGAAAATAAAGACCAATAGTTTTTGTGCTTTCAAAGGGATATCTTTGTATTGACTTTGAGTAAAAATTTTGTACAAAGGGGACAGACATTCTAGTAAGAGAATGTTGTCATAAAAAAGAAAAATTTGATACAAAGAAGGATAGCTACGTGTAAAAAATCCATGGGGTTCCCAATCTGCTATAGCCATTGTATCTCTGAGCGTCTTGTCTATCTGTCGCCTTGTCTGAAGATGACTGAATGGATCAGAACCTCTGAATTTTCCAGTGGAAGCCAAAGATTGTTTGTAAAGTGATCCGATGGGACATAGCCATACGTTTTAATTCCCTAACTTTTTCCTGGACCGCCCTTTCAGGTTTTCAGTCCAACGGGAAACCCCTTTTTTCCCAAGTCGCCCTTTCGGGTTTTCAACTTGCCGGGTGTACAGATTTTTTTTATTTTATCCCTAACTTTTTCCCGAACCCTTTTGGTTCGCCGGAATGCCCTTGTTTTGCCTAGGTATGTCAACCTAGCGGGATTTTTACACGTAGTATCTTTTGACTATGTCCGCGTTCGTAGGGTGTGGCAGGTCGTCGCCATCCATGGTGGTCAAGATCATTGCCCCACCGGAGAATATGTTTTTAATTACAAATGGTCCTTCATAGGTAGGGGTCTATTTGCCACTGGGATCACTTTGTGGCAAGATGATACGTTTGATAACTAGATCCCCAACTTGATATACTTGGCGTCTGACTTTTTTGTTGAAAGCCTTGATCATCCGTTTTTGATATGTTTGACCATGGCAAACAACAGTAAGTCTCTTCTCATCAATTAAGTTTAGTTGATCAAGTCGAGTCTGGATCCAATTGTCTTTGTTCAAGCCTGCATCTTTCATAATCCTCAGAGAGGGGATCTGAACCTTAATAGGCAAGACAACCTCCATGCTGTAAACCAAAGAATATGGTGTTTCCCCGGTTGATTTGTGAGGCGTGGTACGGTACCCATGGAGAGCGAATGGTAGCATTTCATGCCAGTCTTTGTATGTGACTGTCATTTTCTATATGATCTTTTTAATGTTTTTATTTGCAGCTTCGACAACACCATTCATCTTTGGCCGATAGGGAGAAGAATTGTGATGCTGAATCTTGAATTGCTCGCACAATGCGGTGATCATAGTGTTGTTGAGATTTGTACCATTGTCAGTGATGATCCTTTCCGGGATACCGTACCGGCAAATAAGGTTTTTCTTGATGAAGCGGGAAACAACATTCTTGGTAATGGAAGCGAAGAAGGCTGCTTCAACCCACTTTGTAAAATAGTCAATGGCCACTAGGATGAAGCGATGTCCATTGGAGGCTGTCGGCTTAATTTCTCCAATCATATCAATTCTCCACATAGCAAAGGGCCAAGGAGCTGTCAAGACATTCAGAGGAACCAGAGGTACATGCACTTTGTCAGCATAAATTTGACACTTATGGTAGGTTCGAGAGTGTTGATAACAATCTGCTTCCATGGTAGACTAGTAATAGCCTGGCCGTAGGATTTTCTTTGCCATTGTATACCCACTGGAATGGGTACCAAAAGTTCCTTCGTGCAATTCAGCCATGATCTTTTCAGCTTCAAATTTATCTACGCACCGAAGCAACACAGAGTCATGATTTCGTTTGTATAGGATGCCATTACTAAGGAAGAACTTAGCAGAGAATCTCCTTAAGAACTTTTTGTCATTGACTGAAGCTCCTTCTGGATATTCTTGAGCCTCGAGATACCTCTTGACTTCGTGAAACCAAGGCTGGTCCACTACTTCTACAGTATTAATCTCGTGACAATGTGCTGGTTCATCCATTCGTTCAATGGTGATTTGGGGAGCCTCGTTATCCCAATTAAGTTTAAACATAGATGACATTGTGGCTAGAGCGTCTGCTAGCTGATTTTCTTCTCGCGGGAAATGCTCAAAGTTAATCTTCTCGAAATGTGGTAGCAATGTCAAAACATGTTCTTTATAAGGGATAAGGTTAGGGTGTTTGGTGTCCCATTCCCCTTTGATCTGACTGATGACCAAGGTTGAGTCTCCGAATACATCTAATGATTTGATTCCTAAGTCTATGGCAGCCTTGAGACCAAAGATGCACGCTTCGTATTCCGCCATGTTGTTTGTGCAATTGAAGCAAAATCTGGCGGTAAAGGGAGTATGAAACCCTTCCGGAGATATGAGTACAACACCGATACCATTACCAAGTGTATTGGAGGCTTCATCAAAGAACAGGGTCCATCAGAATTCTTGTTCAGGTCCGTCATATGGCCTGATTTCTTCACAGTTGTCTAATGTCATGATGTCTTCGTCCGAGAATTCAAACTTCATGGACTGATAGTCTTTTACAACTTGATGAGCAAGATGATCAGCTAGCACACTTCCCTTTATAGATTTCTGGGTAGTATATTGTATGTCGTATTCTGTTAGGATCATCTGCCATCTAGCTATTCTCCCAGAAAGAGCAGGCTTCTCGAAGATATATTTTATCGAATCCATTTTAGATATCAACAAAGTAGTATGAGTCAGCATATACTGTCTTAGCCGGCGAGCAGCCCATGCCAGAGCGCAACAAGTTTTCTCGAGCAGTGAATATCTGGTTTCACAGTCGGTAAACTTTTTGCTCAGGTAGTAAATAGCGTGCTCTTTTCAGCCAGACTCATCATGCTGCCCCAATACACACCCCATTTAATTTTCTAAAACAGTCAGATACATGATCAACGGTATTCCCTCGACTAGTGGCATCAATACAGGAGGTTCTTGTAAGTATTCTTTGATTTTGTCAAAAGCAAATTGACACTCATCATTCCACTTGACTACTTGATCTTTCTTCAATAGCTTGAAGATTGGCTCACAAGTAGCTGTTCGATGAGAAATGAATCTGGCAATATAGTTCAAACGTCCCAAGAATCCTTTGACTTCCTTCTCAGTACGGGGAGCAGGCATCTCTTATATCGCTTTAACTTTGGCAGGATCGACCTCAATACCATTGTTACTGACGACAAAGCCTAGGAGTTTACCAGACCGTACCCCAAATGTACACTTGTTTGGATTCAACCTCAGCTTATACTTCTTCAATCTCTCAAACAGTTTTTATAAGTGGTCAAGATGCTCTTCTTCTGTTTGCAATCTGGCTATCATATAGTCTATGTAGACCTCTATTTCATTATGTATCATGTCATGGAATAAAGCTACCATGGCGCACTGGTAGGTTGCCCCAGCATTCTTCAGTCCGAATGGCATCACCTTGTAGCAGAATGTGCCCCACTGTGTGACAAATTTTCTTTTCTCCATGTCCTCAGGTGCCATTTTGATTTGGTTGTAACCTGAGAATCTGTCCATGAAGGAAAACACTTTGTGTTGTGCCGTATTGTCAACTAGGATATCAATGTGGGGGAGTGGAAAATCATCTTTAGGGCTCGCCCTATTCAAATCTCTGTAGTCCACACACATTTGTACTTTGCCATCTTTTTTAGGTACGGGAACAATGTTGGCAACCCATTGAGGGTAGGAATTGACAGCCAAGAATCTAGCGTTGAATTGTTTCATAACCTCTGCTTTAATCTTTTCTGACATATCAGGTCTCATGCGGAAAACCTTATGTTTTACTGGTGGACAATCTTCTCTCGTAGGCAAACAATATACCACAATGTCCGTATCAAGTCCTGGCATGTCTTCATATGACCAGGCGAAGATTTCAACATAGTCGTGTAACAACTGAATCAGACGCTCCTTGACACGGGGTTCCAGATTGGCACCCACCTTGACCTCTTTTTTATCTTCTTCGGTACCCAAGTTGATTGTATCCACAGGTTCCTCGTGAGGCTGAATGGTTCTTTCCTCTTGTTGTAGCAGTCTGGCAAGCTCCCCTGGTACTTCACAATCTTCCTCACCTTCGTCTTCGGCTTGGTAGATCAGATTCTCAGAGTCACAAAAGGCCATAGCAGTATCGTTACCCATGGGATCCAGAATGGATGAATACCTGCATTGTGAGTGTGGGTGTGTGTAAGGGTATAGCTGTCTTTTAAAAGAAAATAAAATGTAAAATAAAAAAAACAATGAGCATAAAAGTTTGTATGCGAAAAACGTCCATGATTCATTGATGTCATATGAAGATGAAATGATAACCCTTACAAATGGACCATTGTGCCTCGGGCAAGACACAAGGTTTTAAGAGTACGAATTGTTTTTGAATATTACAGATCCAACAAAATGTAAAGATAAATTACTGCAGGATAAAGGTTATTGGGATGAAGTCTCTAGCCTCCCAATTGCTGAGCCCTCCATTGACAGTCGGAAATATCCAATCCTCCAAGTTGTAATCATCTTCACCATCTTCTACCGTGTTCACCTCACGGTTGCTAATCTTCAAGGGTGGCCCTCCAGTTCGGGCACGACGTACAACCTTTTGAGCACTTGAAGTGAAACCTAAGCCAAACTTGTCATACTTATACGGGATATCCGGAAGTTTCCCCCAGATGGTGTATCCACCTTCCTCTACCACTGCTTTGGCGTCCTTCAGAGATGACATCCGGAGCGGAGGTCTTGTAATCTTGGGAATCTGGGACACGGTCTTGGTCACTGCTACCTCTTGGGGGACCTCTTCGAAGTGTTGAAATGGAGTTTCAATGAATTCGCCGTCCAATTCCACATATCTGAAGGAATTGATATGGCTGATCATGTATTTTTCCTCTCCATGGACATTAATAATCTTTCCTTGAACCGGATACTTCAGCATCTGGTGCAATGTAGAGGTGACAGCGCCAACACTGTGGATCAATTTCCGACCTAGCAGGAAAGAGTACGTAGGGTGGATGTACATTACATAAAAGGTTGAATTGAAAGTTTGAGTCCCAACCTTTATGGGGATATCCATTTCCCCGTGCACCATTCTCTTCGAGCCATCAAATTCCCTTACTACTATGTTGCTTGGCTTTAACTTCAGTCCTTCGCAGTCAAGTCTGTCAAGAGCTTTTTTCAGTAATACATTCAAGGATGAGCCTGTGTCCACCAAAACATGGGCCAAAGTTGTGCCCCTACATTCCACTGAGACATGTAACGCATCATTGTGCTTTCTTCCCCTCGGTGTCAGATCAGCATTCGAGAAGCCTAGGCCGTTATCCGCTGTCAAGCTGGCCATACAGTCTTGAAATTGATCAGCAGACGTCTCTTGAGGCACATGGGCTATTTTTAGGAACTTCACCAAGGCTTTCGCATGTGCCTCAGAACACAGTAGTAATGCCAGCATGGAGATCTTGGAGGGATTTTGCCCCAATTGTTCAACTACATCATAGTCGCTCCTCTTTATAATTTTTAGGATCTCCTCCATTTCTTTCTTAGATGTCTCGGGGACAGTCAATGGCTGAGCCTTCTTCTGGACAGACTTGACCAAAATACATTTTCCTCGAGTTTCAGCAGCATGAGTGTTAGTAGGAATGACAACAGGGGTTGTGATGTCTTCGTCAATAGGAGAACTTACAGAGATGATTATGGGTACGGAAGTAACCTTTGGAGCAGCCACATGGATGATCACGGGTTAAGAAACTGCTTGTGGGGGAGCAATTTCTGGAGAAAAGATCCTACCGCTTCGGGTAATTTTACTAGTTCTGGCAATATTGCTCATGTCAGCATCTTCTTCTTAGGAGTTTATCACTTCGGCAGCCGGCCATTCTTGTTTGATGCCATGGTAGTAAATGTCCCCTCCGTAATTCCACGACACGGTTTTGTCTGATTCATATGGGACTGGCCCAGGCATTGTGATTATTAGAGGAGTTGCTTTCAGAGCCGTTGTAATTCTAATGGGTCTTTTGGTGGAGACCCTGGAAGAATTGGCGGAGATGGTAATGATTGAAACATCTTCAACATGAATAGGTGAAACAGGAGTACTTTCAAACAAAATCTGTTTGTTATCTATCAGGCGCTGAATGCCTTCTTTCAACAAAGGGCAATCAGTTGGTGAGGACAAGCAGAGATGGCAAACTTCATTACAGCCCGGGAACACACCGACTTTCAGTAAGTTTATCTTAATGGTCGGAAGTGGAGTCATGAGTTCATTAACTGTGGTAACAAACAAATCTTCTTCAATAGCATTGGTATTGTGACCATGTCTAGGCATGGGAGCAGAAATGACATTTGGCTTCTCGGGCGCATCAAACTCAATTTCCTTTGCTTCAATGAGGTCTTGTATTTTGTTCTTCAAAGCCCAACAATTATTGGTATCGTTGCCAGGACTTTCAAAGTGATATGCGCAACATGCATTGGGGTGATAATGAGGGGATGTTGTATTGGGATTTTTCAGAGCCTCTTTCAAGGTTGCCAAGTTGGATCTCAGAAGGTGCGGTAATACTTGAGACAAAGTCATGTTAATCCTGGTGAATTGCCTAACTGGCCTTTCCACCCTTGGTTGATTACTTCTTTGTTGCTCAAACGTAGGCTTTGGAATCATAACAGCCCCCACCATTGGTCGGCGTTCGACCCTCTCTTGGTTTCTTTGTGGATATACAGCAGCTACCTCTTTCTTCCTAATAAAAGGCTTCCTCACAGTTGTAGAAGAAGATGAATCCTTCTGAATCTTTCCACTTTTTATGCCAGCTTCCACCCTCTCTCCGGTCAGTATTAGTTCAGTAAAGCCTGCAGACGAACTTCCAATGAGATGGTTGAAAAAGGGACCAGACAAAGTGCCTAGGAACATGTCTACCAATTCCCTTTCAGACAGAGGGGGTTGAACTCTTCCAGCCAAATCTATCCATTTTTATGCGTAATCCTTGAAACCTTCATTGGAAACCATGGCCATACTCTGGAGTTGAGTACGGGTAGGCGCCAAATCGGCATTGTATTGATACTGCTTGTAGAAAGCTACGGCAAGATCTTCCCAATTGTGGATGTTGTCTCTTTCTAGTTGGTAAAACCAGTCGAGTTATGTTCCAGACAGATTGTCTTGGAAAAAATGCAACCATAAGTCTTTATCAGAGGTGTGGGGTTGGATTTTTCTCACATATGATCGTAGATGCATTTTAGGGCATGACACTCCATCATATTTTGCAAATGTAGGCACTTTGAATTTTGGAGGAATCATAATCCCCGACACTAGTCCCAATTCTTTAAAGTCTAAGCCTGGAACCTTTTGTATTTCCATTGCGCTCAAACGCTCTTCGAGATGTCTGTACTTGTCATCAACTGGAGGATACTGTTCCTTAGAGTAGTCTTCCTCTTCTTCCTCCTCTTCTTCTAATTCTGACGGGACAACTGCTTCCTTGCCTTTCCCTTCTCCTTCACTGGAAGTTGTTGCAAAGTTCAAAGTCCTTCTTGTCTGCCCCTAAAATCTTCTCCCCATGTTTAAGACTCCAGTTACCTTCTTTGTTTTCTTTTTCCTCTCCTCAGCTAGCAGAGTCTTCAATTCTTCTTGCCCCTTGGCTAGGGTCATGAGCAATTTTTGAAACTGCATGTTCTGAGCTTGGAGATCTTTCACTGTTTGTTCGATATCCATCTTACTGAAATAAATAGTAGAGAGATGAGGATACTTGTTGCAAAAGACATGTTTATGTTATAATGAATGATATGTGCATATGCAATGTTTTCAAGGATTTCGAAGATTCAAGTTTGTTTTAGACAAAAATAAAACACACATTATATTAATAAGATAAACTTTGAGTACACCAATGCCCATTGGGCAAAATAATACAAAACTATAAGATAAAAAGGTCATGTGCATTCTCTTTGGTGCAATGTAGGCATTTAGAGTTCGCTCCTCATGAAGTAGCCTAGTGAGTTCCAAAAACTTCTTCTCGCTTGCGTAGAATTGGGATTCGAAAGTATCTCGCTCTCCTTTGAGCTGTATCCAATCCCTTTGTAGGTCTTCAAGAGATGTGGGCATGTCAGGATGTAGGATAGTGTATGGAACATCTCCTTCCTTAACAGGCTCAATGATTACCAGGAGAGTGGAGGGGTAAGGCATCATAAGACTCTGAGCACGAGTTCGTACCCATTTGAGGTAAGGCTCAAGAGGGATGGAATTCTTGTGCCCCAAAGTCTTGCTATCCACCTTGTTTAACATTCTCCAAGCTCGGATAAATCTCTGGCGAAGACCTTGATCGTCGTTGTCGTAGTCGAATACCAAACCTTGAATCAACATCTCGTGCGGGCTGTCCCTTCGGGCGTAACCAAACCGTCTTAAGGCTAAGCATGGGTTGTAGGTGATACCTCATCTAATGCCAAGTAAAGGGACATTAAGGAATTATCCACAATGATCGACGATGATAACATTCTCTTTGGATCGGGAGCACCAATGAATGTCTGAATGTTTGAGCGTCATTAACCTTTGTGACCACCTTGAACCTTGCTCATTCTTTAAGACTGATTGGGGAAGATGAGAAATAAACCATCTCGCTAGGAGAGGGGTGCAACACATAAGGATACCTCTTTTCCTCATTGTGCGAGTGTGAAAAGAGTGTAGGATATCCCCTAGCAATGTAGGCATCGGGTTGCGTGACATGAAGATTTTGACGGTGTTCACATCTATGAGTTGGTCAGGGTTTGGAAAAAAAACCATCCCATAGATGAGGAGAGCCACAATTTCCTCAAAGGCTTGCAAGTCTAGGGAATTCCAACAGCTCTGGGCTTTCTCAAACAGGAACTTTCCTAAGAAGCCTTTGACACCACTCCTAGTTTCCCAATGAGTTGTGACATCAAATGAGTGCAAGTATAGAGCTTGAGCAATATCTTATGGCTTTGGGTCTCTTTCCGTACCGTTGAAAGGTAGTTGATTGAGAATTGGAATTCTCAAGAGTTGGGAGAATTCTTCCAAAGTAGGCACAAGTTGATAGTCGGGAAATGTGAATCAATGGTGCAAAGGATCAAAGAACTGAAAGAGCACCTTCATCATATCCTCATATGTGTTGGAGGTGACCAAGTTGAGTAGACGACCATGTCTCTCGGTGAATGGAGAGTTCTCAGGAATCCTTGAAGCTAGCTCCTTAAGTTGTGTAGGAATTCTTACAAGGTTAACTTGAATAGTTTTCCTGCGAAGTGAATCCATATCCTACAAAACAAGAACAAAGATGAATCCCAAAAATCCTTGAAATGGTTAGTAGACGTATATGATGTTCATGATTTCCATGATGTTATGTACAAGTATTCATATACAAGCAAATCAATCAAGTTCGTAGTTTAGGCTTGCATGGAGTTTTATAGGTAAGTACCCTCTTGAAGCTAGTTGGCTTAAACTTGTCCTAGTAATAGTAACCGGGTTCTAAGGAGCTCAATATCACTGGATTGTTTCCTTGGTCATTGTTTCAGCTTAAGCCTCTTTAATGGCGACCGAAATATCCCAAGAAACCAAACCTCAATGAGTGTAGTATCGAGTATCTACCAACTTCGGACTGCACCAAAGTCGGTCATCTCACTACATCCTAAAGGCCAAGTTGGTCAAGTAAAGTTCTAGAAGTTCATTAGTGCTTCATGACATCACTCAACGGCCTCGTATTCTCTTTGATTAACTCAAAGTCTACCGGTACTCACAAATATGTCACACTAACATAGCTATTGCTTAGACCATGTCGGTATACCCCGCACAGTTTCCACAATGTATTGCCATTTACCTATAATGTATCCCAAATCCGGGTAGAGGATTCAAACCCAAACAAAGAACCATAATGTAAAGCATACAAATCAAACAATGTAAGCAAGTAAATGTGATCTATCCCTAAGGTAACCCCACCTTTATAATTATCCCCAGCAGAGTCTCCAGTTCTGTGATACGGTGGGAGAACTGACTTGATTGTTTTGCGTTTGTGTTCACAAATGTTACGGATAGAAAGAGTCGCCACCAACTTTTCTTTTATCCAATAAGGAAAGGTGAAAAAGCACAAGAAATACCTTTGAGATTGTTTCTTGAGTTCGGGGGGTAGATTATGAAAAGGGACGGTATTAACACCCTTTTCATCCATGGTTTTTCCATGGGCTCTTAGTTACTCGCTAGATCACTTGCTTTTGTTTGAAAATGTGTTTTGTGTGGTTTTGAAAGTATTTTGTAAAAGAGGCCATTGTTTTAGGCAATCTTTGTAATGATTCTCGTTCATAAGAATGTATACAAAGATGTTTGTCTTTTTAAAAATGTTTTCAACGTTTGTAGGATGTTTGAAAATGTGTGTGTTTGTTTTGAAAATAGCAAGGATATTTGTTTGAAATGGAGCAAGTAACTAGAAGCAAACTACCTACTCAAATGTCTTTCTTGTTCATTCTCTTTTCCTTTGACATTATTGTCTTACCATTGATTGGGTAAGCAACCCTATCTTTGGATGTAAACGGGACGGGCGTGGGTCATCGTATAGCCAGGATTAGTAATGTTGCAAGGTATCTTAGCATTTTTGAGGGACTAAGACCATTTTGTAAGGAAACTTTGAATAGCGTGATCGAGGGACTATGATCTTTTTTTTGTTTGTTTTGCTAAGATACCTTACATGCGTAATAAGGCCATTTTTTGTATAAGGAAACCAAGTGGAGTAACCCTAAGGGTGCTTGTGTGCAAGTGTGTCATTTTCATGCTTGATTTTGTCTTGAATTAGGGTTTTCTATTTGATTGGTTTTATCTTTCCATACAAACCCTAATTACTAACATATTATGTAAAAGCGATAAATTGCAAAATTTAAAGATTACTACGCTATTACAACAATTTGTGGGAGGGGGTATACAATTTATGAATGGGGATTTGCAAGAAAGTAAAAACCCTAATTATCTATTACAACCATATCGAATTTATCAACTGTACAAAGAAACGAATGTGAATACAATGTGTAAGAAGTGAAATGAATATAATGTACAAGTATGAATGAACAAGGCCATGGATGTTGTTTTGACTTTAATTAACTTAGGAGAAAAAAGAAATAATTAATTAAACAGAATATTAGAATTAAAATAACAAAAGAAACTAGTTTAGAGAAACAAATTTCTAAATGAATAATAAGCACAAACCTAATTTGAATATGTGATTAAATAAAAAAAAGAATTTTAACAAGAAAATATTTTAGTCTATTAAACAAACAGGAATATATTTAATATATATATATATATGCATAAATAATTATTTTGATATTTTTTTATTTACAAAAATAAATATTGTTGTGATATTAATAATAGTAATTAAAAAAGTAAGTAAATAAAAATAAAATATATAAAATAGGTTAAGGGGTTAATGATTAAAAGGGATGTGTGAAGAAAGAATTAAAAAAAAAACTATTGGGCTTTCAGCCCACCAAAATGATGGTCAAACAAAAAATCAGATTTGTTAAGGAGATGGGGGGTGTAGCGAATCAGAGGGGGTTAGGCTGAAGCATTTTTGGTTTTGGGCCTGAATGAGCAGGCCTAGTTGTTTTAGACAAAACAACCAGGGTCCAAGGGCGTGGCTCATTTTTTTTGTTTTGCTTCTCTCTCTCACTTCTGATTCTCTCTCTGCTTCTTTGAAGTCCCTCCACCGGAGAATAAAAATAGTCCGCGCCGGAAATCGCCTTGTGGCGGTGACGATGACTGATGGGTTCAAAATCTCAACTTTTTTACATTAATCACTTCCTCTCTTCTTCCTCATTATTAATTCATCATTTAATTATACAGAAAATAAGAGATTCAGCCTATATCTAAAAGGGGATAACCGGAACCCTAGGGGTTCCGATTTGCATCTTCTACACGACTTGGTAAGATCTTTCCTTTCTTCGCTATTTCTTAGGGGTTAGGCTCTTTGAAAATCATGATAAAAAATTAGGGTTTATGTCTTGCATGCATTACTACATCTATCTTGTACACTTATGAAATTGAAAGAATGATTTTTTGAGGGTTTTGACAGTTTGGGTTGCTATGATTCTGTATATTACTTTTTGTTGGATAGAAATGAAAGGATTTGTTGGCTTTCCGTGACTTTGGTTCTGGATATTTCTATATTTTTGATGATGAGGAGAAAATGGGAAATGGTTTGGTTGTTTTTTATTTCTGAGTAATTCGTATGTTTTGGATAAATGGTTTTTCTGAAAGTTTTGGTTCTGATTGTTTGTAAGGCTTTGTATATTTTGTAGGAAAAGAACTTGAAATGATTTTGAGGTTTTTGACTGTTTGTATTAGAATCTCTGTATATTTTTTCTGTAAAAGGAAAATGATGCTTGTTGCTGATTCTTTCTTGAGGTAAATGAAAGATGACTTGGTGTTAATTTCTGTTACAAGTTTTTCTGTCCCTTTAGATTTTTAATTGAAACTAAACTATATGTTTTGCAAAAAGAATGCTAATAAAAGGTTTCACAAAGTTTGTATATTTCTATGAAAAGAATTTGGAAATAGTTTGAGAAATTACCTTTGTTGCTGTGTTTGAGATATCCTGTGGCTTGTTTACTGTGATCTTTGACGATCTTGTGATGAAAGTAGTGGCCTGACTTTTATCTCTTCTGTATGTTCTTCTTGCTTTCCCCAAAACAAAAACCTGCTTTTTGTGCACAGTATGGCTGCCTTTTATATTGGTTGGTTTATGTTGGTTGACTTTGCTTATTTGCAGTTGGTATAATGCCTGCTGTACTGACTTTGCTTTTTCTGTACTTGCTGCATATTTTCTGACTTTGGCTTTTTTTGTGATCCAAGACTTAAATGCTTGAGATTTTGTACAGCCGGCCCCCTCTTCTTTTGAGTTTGCTTCCTTTGTGATTTTCTGCATTGCTTCCTTTCAAACTTGTATTTGCTGATAGTTTTTATATTTAGTCACTTGTGGATTTTTGCTATGAACCAAACTTTGCTTTGAGATTTGTGGTAAAGTACTCTAGGCCTATGACATGACTTTACAAATTTTGAGGCTCTTTGATTGTTGATTGTACTGGTTTTCTTGTTGAGACCATTTTCTGATTTGAAACAACATGAGACTTTTGCTTGTTGATTTGATATTTTCTGATTTGAAGCAACATGAGGCTTTTGCTTGTTAATTTGGTATTTTCTGATTTTCTCTTTATCTCTTATGAACCAAGATTTGAGATTTGCAAGAGATTAACCCTAGATAATGATGTATGATCCTGATTTTCTATTGCTTGTTGTACTGGTTTTCTTCTGAATTAAACCTGCACATGTTGCTTGATGAATTCTGGTTTGCACCTTTTTGTTTGTTGTGAACCAAATTTTTGAAATTTGCAATATAACTTTAGCCTATGATGAAACTGAAATTGTATGAGGCTTTTTTTTGAATTGTTTTAAATCATGTTGGGCTGAAATATGTTGGGCTTGTACTCGTGTTGGGCTTGAAACTCCATTTGCACTATTGTGAACCAATTCTTTTGAGATTTGCAATGTAATTTTGGCCTATGATAGAACTTAAATTGTATGACGCTTTTGAACACAAGACCTTCTTTTTCTGAACTTCTGGTATTTTACTGCCTATTATGCAGCTTTCCCTGTTGTTGGTTACAGTTTGCTTGCATTGTTATCTTGCTGCCTGTTATGCTTGCCCTGCTGTTTGTTGCAGTTTGCTTGCATTGTCATCTTGCTGCCTGTTATGCTTGCCCTGCTGTTTGTTGCAGTTTGCTTGCATTGTTTGTGAACTATGAATCCTTAGGCCAATGATTAAGCAAAGAATGCATGAGGCCTTAGCATACAAATCCTTCTTTTTTGATTCAGCAGAAGACCACCCCAATGATGAATTTAGGATTACCTTTATATGTTTTGCTCATTTTTCTAAATATTTGAACTACTAACAAACTTTTCCTTTTCTCTTTTCATTAACATGAAGCATGGATGGCAAGAAAAGGCTGGAGAGATTGCTTGAGGATGAAGACTTAGGATTTCTCTTTTAAACAAATTTTTTGTAACTTATTGCATTGGTAGATATTTCTTTTGTAAAATTCAAAATTTGTAATGTAATGAATACAATACTTTTGAATAATATTGAATATATTGTACCAAATTCAATCTTTGAATCTTGTAATTCTTATGTTTTTTTAGTAAGAAACCTCATTCTAGGTAACTTGTATTTCAAGCAATCACCAAAGATGATCAAATAAAACAAAACTCTTTGCACTCCAATCAAACCTTTAAAACAAAAAATGAAATTTTGAGAATTCCATTTGATTAACTTAACCTCAAAGGCCTATGATCAAAAAAGTATTAATCTTCAATTCTTATTCAAAGGTAAACTGGTAACCAAAATGAGTTCGCATGTCATTCTTGATTCAAACGGGATTTCATCATCTACCAAACATGTTTTAAGAACAATCGTCAGTCTTGTAGAATGCACAATCTTCAGCGAATTATGTTTAAGAACATTTGAAATTTTGAAGACTCAATTATCCCTGAGAAATCCCAAATCCTAATCATTGATTTTCCATCTAGGAAGAGAATCTGTCTGATCGACCCTCGAGCTAATTATATGCACCAGAAACCCTAAGATAGTATCTTGTATGAAAATCTAGAGGGCATATTTTGGGGTACAACATAGGGTTACTTCAGAATGAAATCCTGGATAGTAGGGATGTGGGAAGGAACCTGGATAGTAGGGTTACTTCGGAATGAAAGCCTGGATAGTAGGGCTGTGAGAAGGAACCTGGATAGTAGGGTTACTTCAGAATGAAAGCCTGGATAGTAGGGCTGTGAGAAGGAACCTGGATAGTAGGATTACTTCAGAATGAAAGCCTGGATAGTAGGGCTATGAGAAGGAACCTGGATAGTAGGGTTACTTTGGAATGAAAGCCTGGATAGTAGGACTGTGAGAAGGAACCTGGGTAGTAGGGTTACTTCGGAATGAAATCCTGGATAGTAGGGCTGTGAGAAGGAACCTGGATAGTATGGTTACTTCGAAATGAAAGCCTGGATAATAGGGTTTGTAGGAAGGAACCTGTATAGTAAGGTCACTTCGTTTGATCTTGTGGATTAGTTGACTCGTTTGGTTTCGGGAACTGATTTTCTCTTGGTTGCCTACAGATATGACATGTGTAACTGCTGGAATTGTTGGTGATAACTGTCTTTCCTGAAAAGATAATAGGGTTAGTTATATGTGATGCATGAAATGCATTGTGAGATGATGTTCTAAAAATAAACGAGATTATGTTGTATGTGATATGTATGTGTATGTCATGATGTATGAACATGAGATGCTATTGTGACATATCCTAGTCTGGGAAAATAAATCCCTGACTGCTGCTGGGGAGTACAGGAAAGTGAATTCCTGACCATTGTAGAAAAAGTGGTTCTTCTATTTCCGTTGGGGATGATGAATGGAAGTGACTATGCTGGTGGTTTGTTCCTTATTTACGAATGTTCTGTCGGGGAGAGACTCTGCTTGAGAATAACTCTGCGGGGAACAACTTGAAAGGTGAATTTCCAATAACTGAAGAAATGGGCTTTGTCGGGGATTGAGCTCCTGTATCCAGAGAAATAAACTCTGCTTGGGGAGTCAGAAATTTATGATGATCCACTCGTGATTATGGAATTTGGCCGGGGAATATGGACGTCAGGTTTCTGGGCGACCCTGGCTAGAGAGAATACTTCCCATTTTGAGAGAACTGATATCAATGCTTTGATTACCTCTACTCCGTGGGGGGAATATAAATGTTGCAAGGTCACATGTACTGATGACTGTGCTCCAAAGTTGTGCCTCCCGGTACCTGCTTGGACAGAGTAACTGTCGGGTTTGACATTTCCTATTTTTGCCCCCTATTTATGGAGTTACGAGTAATTGTCTTTGGTTTCTTTATGCAAATATTTGTGAACAACAATCATATTCAAATGCATATGTCAAGAATAAATCATTGGACATTCTTGCAAAAACAAAACAGAAAAAGAAAAACAAATAGTTTTGTAAAAATAACTTGTATTAATTTTGAAGTTGGCCTATAACAGGCGCTTTTGTACAAGGAAGCTGACGCTCTAGTAAGAGAGCGCCGCCATAAAAATGAAGGATATGTAATATTGTGTACAACGAAAAGAAAACAGCTATGTGCAACAATCCCATTGGGTTTCAAATCTGCTATTGCCACTATGCCTTTGAGCGTCTCCTTACTTTGCTGCTTGTCCGAAGCTGATTAGATTTGATTGATGCCGTTTGAGCTTGATAGTTGACACTGAGGTCAGATCGCAGGGTGATCCAATGGGACCTAGTGATACGCTTTTCATCCCAAACTTTTGCCTGGACAACCCTTTCGGGTTTTCAGTCCATCGGGATACCCTTTTTTGCCCAAGTCGCCTTTTCAGGTTTTCGACTTGCCGGGTGTACATTTTTTTTCCATTTTCATCCCTTATTTTTGTCCGATCCCTTTTGGTTCTCCGGGAAGCCCTTATTTTTTCCCAAGTCTCCTTTTTAAGTTTTCGACTTGCCGGGTGTACAGTTTTTTCCATTTTCATCCCTTATTTTTGCCCGAACCCTTTTGGTTCGCCGGGAAGCCCTTATTTTTGCCTAGGCCAGTCAACCTAGCGGGTCTTTTATCATGCGTAGTATCTTTTCACTATGTCTGCATTGACAGGGTGAGGAAGGTCGTCACCGTCCATGGTGGTCAGAATCATGGCTCCACCCGAGAAAATATTCTTAACCACAAATGGCACTTCGTAAGTGGGAGTCCATTTTCCCCTAGGGTCACCTTGCGGCAGTATGATGCGTTTGATTACTAGGTCCCCGACTTGATATTCTTGTCACCTGACTTTCTTGTTAAAAGCCTTGATCATCCGCTTTTGATATGTCTGACCATGGCAAATAGCAGTAAGTCTCTTTTCATCGATTAGATTTAACTGATCAAGCCGAGTTTGGATCCAGTCGTCTTTGTTCAAACCTGCATCTTTCATAATCCCGAGAGAAGGTATCTAGACCTCAATGGGTAGGACTTCTTCCACGCCATATACCAGAGAGTAAGGTGTTGCCCCTGTCGACGTCCGTGCTGAGGTACGGTACCCATGTAGAGCAAATGGTAACATCTCATGCCAGTCTTTGTATGTCAACTTCATCTTCTGTACAATCTTCTTGATGTTCTTGTTAGCTACTTTGACAGCTTCATTCATCTTCGGCCGGTAGGGAGAATAGTTGTGATGCTGTATCTTGAACTGTTTATAGAGCTCGATGATCATTGTGTTGTTGAGATTTGTACCATTGTCAGTAATGATCCTCTCTGGCACACCATATCGACAGATCAGATTATGTCGGATAAACTGCGCCACCATGTTCTTGGTTACTGCGGCAAAAGAGGCTGCTTCAACCCACTTTGTGAAGTAATCAATGGCTACTAGGATGAAGCAATGCCCATTAGAGGCGGTGGGCCTGAATTCTCCGATCATGTCGATGCACCACATTACAAAGGGCCACGGAGCTGTCAAGACATTCAAGGGGACTAGAGGCACATGCACCTTATCAACGTAGATTTGACACTTATGGAAAGTTCGAGAGTCCTGATAACAACCGGCTTCCATAGTGGACCAGTAATATCCTGCCCGTAGGATCTTCTTAGCCATGGTGTGTCCACTGGAATGGGTTCCGAAGGTGCCTTCATGTAGATATGTCATGATCCTCTCTGCTTCGCTCTTGTTTACACAACGCAGTAAGGCAGAGTCATGATTGCGCTTGTAGAGGATTCAATTATTGAGGAAGAATTTCGCAACGAATCTTCTCAGAAACTTCTTATCATTGACAGATGCCCCTTCGGGATACTCCCGAGCCTCGAGATACCTTTTGACTTCGTGAAACCAAGGTTTGTTTGTTATTTCCTCAGTGTCGATCTCGCAGCAGTGTGACGGTTCATCCATCCTCTCAATGGTAATTTGGGGAGCTTCGTTGTCCCACTTGACTTTGAACATAAAGGACATGGTGGCTAGCGCATCTGCTAACTGATTCTCCTCTCGTGGGAAATGTTCAAAGGTTACCTCCTCAAAGTGTGGGAGCAATTTCAGTACATATTCTATGTAAGGGATGAGATTCGGGTGCTTCGTATCCCACTCTCCTTTGATATGACTTATCACCAAAGCGGAATCCCTGAATACACTCAATAACTTAATCCTTAGGTCGATAGCAACTCGAAAACCGATAATACATGCTTCATACTCCGCCATATTGTTGGTGCAGTTGAAACACAATCGGGCGGTGAACAGAGTATGACAGCCCTCGGGAGATATGATTACAGCGCCATGCCGTTACCCAATGCGTTTTAGGCTCCATCAAAATACATAGATCATCGGTATCCTTCTTCAGGTCCTTCATCCGGTCCAAGTTCTTCGTAGTCAGTCACCAGCATAATATTCTCATCCGGGAACTCAAAATTCATGGACTGGTAGTCATCCACGGCCTGATGAGCCAAATGATCACCCAATACACTCCCCTTTATTTCTTTATGGGTTGTATATTATATGTCTTATTCAGTTAAGATCATTTGCCATCTTGCTATCCTTCCGGAGAGAGCTGGCTTCTCGAAAATGTACTTGACCGGATCCATCTTTGATATCAACAAGGTAGTGTAAGTCAGCATATACTGTCTCAGTCGGCGAGCAGCCCATGCCAAAGCTTATCAAGTTTTCTCGATCAGTGAGTATCTTGTCTCACAGTCGGTAAACTTTTTGCTAAGGTAGTATATTGCATGCTCTTTTCGACCAGACTCGTCATGCTGCCCAGCACACACCCCATCGAATTGTCTAGCACTGTTAGGTATAATATCAAAGGTCTCCCTTCAACTGGAGGCATCAGAATTGGTGGTTCTTGTAGGTATTCCTTGATTCTTTCGAAAGAGGTTTGGCATTCATCATTCCATTTTACCACTTGATCTTTCTTCAGAAGCTTGAAGATTGGCTCACAAGTAGCAATCAAATGTGAAATGAACCTGGAGATATAATTCAGGCGTCCCAAGAAACCTCTAACTTCCTTATCTGTACGAGGATCTGGCATTTCTTGTATAGCTTTTACCTTTGCAGGATCTACTTGAATACCTTTGTCACTGACGATGAAACCTAAAAGCTTACCGGATCTTACTCCGAAAATGCACTTGTTCGGATTAAATCTCAATTTATATACCTTCAATCTGTCGAACAACTTTTGGAGAAGATCAAGGTGCTCTTCCTCAATCTGAGACCTGGCTATCATGTCGTCGACATAAAATTCGATTTCACGGTGAATCATATCATGGAATAAAGCAATCATGGCCCGCTGATAGGTTGCCCCAACATTCTTTAACCCAAAAGGCATTACCTTGTAGCAGAAAGTACCCCACTGTGTAACGAAAGTTGTCTTTTCCATGTCTTCGGAGGCCCTTTTGACCTGGTTGTAGCCAGAGAAACCATCCATGAAGGAAAAGATTTTGTGTTGCACGGTGTTGTCGACCAGAACGTCAATGTGAGGAAGCGAGAAGTCATCCTTAGGGCTTGCCCTGTTCAGATCTCTGTAATCCACACACATCCGTACCTTACCATCCTTCTTAGGCACCAGAACGACGTTAGAAACCCACTGCGGATAAGAGGTGACAACTAAGAATCCCACGTCAAACTGTCTCATGACCTCTGCCTTAATTTTCCCTGACATTTAAGGGCGCATACGGCAAACCTTTTGTTTAACTGGCGGGCAGTCTTCCTTAGTCGGCAGGCGATGTACCACAATATCAGTGTCCAAACTAGGCATGTCTTCATAGGACCAGGAGAATATCTCAATGTAGTCGTGCAACATTTGTATCAACCTCTATTTGACGCTAAGCTCTAGATTTGCACCTATTCTAACCTCTTTTCTGTCTATTTCTGTGCCCAAGTTTATTGTCTCAACTGGCTCTTCATGAGGCTGTATAGCCCTCTCTTCCCGCTGTAGTAGTCTAGCAAGTTCTCCAGGTACCTCACAATCATCCTCATCTTCGTCCTCGGCTTGGTTGATCGGATTTTCGAAGTCATAACTGGCAATAGCAGGATTGTTATCAATGGGATCCAGAGTGGATATGGATCTGCAGTTTGATATGTGAGTGTGTGTAAGAGCATAGCTGTATTGATAAAGCAAAGGAAAAAAAAGAAAAATAGAGAGTGAGAAATTTGTATGCAAAGAAAGTCCAACATTTCATTGATGATATATGAGATGACATATAATAACCCTCACAGACAGAGCCATCGTGCCTCGGGTAAGACACAAGGCTATAAAGTTTAAATTGTTTATTACAAATTCAGAAACAAATAAGACAATTACTGCGGAATAAAAGAAACTGGTATGAAATCTCTGGTCGTCCAATTACTCGATCCACCGTTGGTAGTCGGGTAAATCCAGCTGTCAAAATCAAAGTCTTCTTCACTGTGTTCAATAGCATTGACCTCTCGATTGCTGATGCATAGGGGAGGTCCTCCAACTCGAGCGCGTCGAACAACGCTCTGAGCTCCTGAAGTAAAGCCCAAACCAAACTTGTCAGTTTTGTGAATAATTTCAGGGAGTTGTCCCCAATCGGTATTCCTGCCCTCTTCAACTACTGCTCTTGCGTCTTTGAGAGAAGCCATCTTTAGAGGAGGTTTGGTAGTGGTCTCAGTTGACGCCAAAATCCGGGGAACCTCTTCAAAGTTTTGACAAGGAGTCTCTATAAATTCTCCGCCCATCTCTACGTAGCGGAAGGAATTGAGGTGGCTCACCATGTATTCTTCTTCACCCCGTACTGTGACAATCTTTCCTTTCACCTGATACTTCAGAATTTGGTGAAGTATGGAAGTAACATCCCCAACTTCGTGGATCCAAGGACGACCCAACAAACAGGAGTATGACGGCCTGATGTCCATCACATAGAAGGTGGACTCGAACGTCTGAGAGCCTACTTTGACAGGGATGTTCACCTCCCCATGCACCATTCTCTTCGATCCGTCAAAAGCCCTTACCACAATGTTACTAGGCTTTAAAGTCAAACCCTTGCAATACAACTAGTCCAACGCTTTCTTCGGTAGAACATTCAGTGAAGAACCAGTATCTATCAGCACATGAGCCATAGTGGTGCCTCTGCATTCAATCGAGACATGCAGAGCATCATTATGCTTTCTTCCCTTCGGTGTCAAGTCGGCATCTGAGAAACCCAGCCCATTGTCGGCAGTTAGGCTAGCCACGTAATCTTTGAATTGATCAGCTGAAGTCTCTTGCGGCACATGTGCAGTTTTGAGGAATACAATCAAAGCCTTCACATGGGCCTCTGAGCACAACAGCAGGGATAACATGGATATCTTTGAGGGGGTCTGCCCCAACTGTTCGACCACATTGTAGTCACTCTTTTTGATTATTTTCAAAATTTCCTCTATCTCTTGCTTAGAGGCTTCCACAACAATCTTTCTAGGTGCCTCCGTCCTGGCAGACTCGCCTATAACTTCTTTGCCGCGAGTCCCAGATGACTTATCGGCAGGGGCGACAGTTGGAGTGAGAACATGAAAAGTAGTTGATGTGCTAGCAAGAACAACAGCTGGAACGATAATAGGCTTGTTGACATTCTTAGGGGAAATCTCAGGAGAGAAAACCCTTTCACTTCTAGTAATCTTGCTGGTCCCGACAATGTTACCGACATCAGGATCAACTTCTTCGGCCTTCAAGTTTTGTTTGATGCCATGGTAGTACACATCAGCACCATAATGCCATGAGACAACTTTATCCGAGACATACAAGACAGGACCAGGAACAATAATTATTAGTGGAGCAATTTTTGGAGCGGATGTAATCCTAACAGGTCTTCTCGAGGAAACCTTGGAAGGATTGGCGGAAATGGTTATAATGGCGACGTATTCAATTGGAACAACATGAATCATAGTTTTCTCAAACAGAATCTCTTTACTGTCCATCAGGCGTTGAACACCTGACCTCAACAAATGGCAACCAGAAGGTAGGAATGAACACATGTGGAAACCTTCACTACAACCCAGAAATAAACCGGCCAACATCAAATTCTTCTTAACAGTCATAAGAGGAGTGGAAACTTCGTCCACCGAGGTTACAAATAGATTAGTATCAATGGTGTTAACTCCATGGTTGTGCTTAGGCATGGGAGCAGTTATGACATTGGGCTTCTCCGGAGCATCGAACTCAATCTCCTTAGCTTCAATCAGGTCTTGTACCTTATTTCTTAGAGTCTAACTATCATCTGTGTCATGACCAGAACTCCCAGAATGACAGGCCCACCTAGCATTCAGATTGTATCGAGGAGAAGAGGTATTAGGACTCTTGGGAGACTCTTTTAAAGTTGCCAAGTTAGATCTCAATAGACAGGGTAGAACCTCTATCAATGTCATGTTGATCCAAGTGAACTTCCTTTGTGGTCTTTCCCCCCTTTGCTGATTGTTGTGTTACGGGGCAGCCGCAGACCTAGGTATTATTACAGCACTTACCGTTGGACGATATCCTGCTCTGCTCTGATCTCTCGGGTTATAAATGGAACTGGCCTCCTTCTTACCAGTGAAGGGTTTCTTCGTTATGCTCGAAGATGCATCTTTTTGAATTTTGCCATTTTTTATACCGGCTTCGACTTGCTCACCAGTCATGATTAGTTCAGTAAATCCAGCTGAGGAACTTCCAATCAGGTGGTTGAAGAATGAACCTGATAAGGTGCCTAGGAACATATCCACTAATTCTCTGTCAGATAGAGGGGGCTGGACTCTGCCTACAAGATCCCTCCATTTTTGAGCATAGGTTTTGAAACCTTCATCTGTTCCCATAGACATGCCTTGCAATTGTGTCAGAGTTGGAGCTAAATCAATGTTGTACTGATATTGTTTGTAGAAGGCGGCAGCCAAATCTTCCCAATTGCGAACATTGGTCCCTTCCAATTGATAGAACCAATCCAACTGCGTCCCTGACAAGCTCTCTTGGAAGAAATGCACCCACAGATTCTTATCATCCATATGGGGTTGAATATTTCTGACGTATGACCTTAGATGTAGCTTTGGGCAAGAGACACCGTTGTATTTGGAGAAAGTGTGGACCTTGAATTTCTGTGGGATGACGACCCCTGAGATAAGTCCTAGTTCTTCAAAATCCAATCCGGGTACCCTCTGAATCTCCATAGCATTCAACCGATCCTCTAGCTGTTTGTATTTATCATCAGCAGGAGGATATTGTTCCTCAGAGTAATTAGGTTCTTCCTCTTCCTCGGATGCTGGGTCGTTGTTCACTTCCTGAGTCCCGTCTCCTTGATTATCTCCTTCACCCAATGATGTTGCAAAGTCCAAATTCCGTCTGGCCTGTCCTTTGAACCTTCTTCCCATGATCACAACACCGGTTGGTTTCTTCGCTTTCTTCTTCTTCTCTTTGGCCAGTAGAGTCTTCAACTCCTTTTGTCCTTTTGTCAGGGTCAAGAGCATTTGTTGAAACTGGGCGTTATGCGCCTGAAGATCTTTCACTGTCTGTTCAACATCCATCTCACTGAAATAAACAGTAGAAGGATAAGGATACCTGTTATGAGTAACCTGTATGATGTTATGATAAATGAAGATGCAATATGCAAATGATTTCAAGGAAATTAGAGATTTAAATTTGTTCAAACCAAAAAGAACACACGTTATATTAAATCCAAGTTTGAATACATCATGCCTCTTTGGGCTTTCAATGAAAGAAACATAATACAATAAAAACTCCTAAGACAAGAAGGTTGAACGCATCCTCTTTGGAGCAATGTAGGCATTCAGGTTTTTCTCTTCATGAAGCAGCTTGGTGAGCTCTAGAACCTTCTTCTCACTGGCGTAAAACTGGGCTTCAAAGGTGTCTCGCTCTTCCTTCAACTGAACCCAAGCTTTCTGCAAGTCTTCGAGAGAGGTAGGCATGTTAGGATAAAGGACGGTGTATGAAACGTCTCCTTCAACAACAGGCTCTATTATAACAGGGTGGATGGAAGGGTAAGGCATCACGAAACTCTGAGCACGAGCTCACACCCACCTAAGGTAAGGCTCGAGAGGGATAGAGTTTTTGTGTCCCAAAGTTCTACTGTCCACCTTGTTCACCATTCTCCAAGCTCGTGTAAACCTCTGGCGGTAACCTTGATCTTCTTTGTCGTAGTCGAACACCAGACCTTGAATGAGCATCTCGTGGGGACCGTCTCTTTGGGCATACCCAAACTATCGAAGAGATAAGCAGGGATTGTAGGTGATACCTCCCCTAATACCAAGCAGGGGTACGTTAGGGAATTCCCCACACCGGTCAATGATAGAGACATCTTCCAAGGCTCTTGAACACCAACGGACGTCAGAATGGGTGAGGGACATCATCCTTTGGGACTATGTCAGTCTTTGCTCATTTTTCAATGCTGATTGAGGTAGGTGTGAATTGAACCACTTAGCGAGTAGGGGAATACAACACAAAAGAGTACCTCTTTTCTTCATGGTGCAAGTATGAAGGCAATGCAAGATGTCTCCCAGTAAAGTAGGTACGAGATTGCGAGAGAGAAAGACTTTGATGGCGTTAACATCTATGAATTGGTCCAAGTTGGGGAACAGAACCAAACCATAAATGAGAGGAGCCAGGATGTCTTCAAAAGCTTGGAAATCCATGTCGTCCCAGAATGAACGAGCCTTCTCCAATAGAAACTTGGCTAGGAAACCTTTGACCCCGCTTCTTGTCTCCCAATTGGCTATGATGTCGGCTCTCTTCAGATGCAAAGCTTCGGCAATGACTTCAGGTTTCAGAATCTCTTCTAGACCGGTGAACGGTATCTGATCAAGCATGGGCACCCTTAAAAGTAGAGAGAACTCTTCCAGTGTAGGTACCAACTGATAGTCCGAGAAAGTGAAACAATGATGCACAGGATCAAAGAATTGGAACAATACACACATCATCTCTTCTTGGAAACTGGATGTAGCCAAACTGAGGAGTCGACCGTATTTCTTGGTAAAAGGAGAATCCCCGGGAACTCTTGAGGCTAACTCTTGAAGTTGAGGGTGTGCTTTTACAAAGCTGATTCAGATGGTGTTTCTTCAGACAGAATTCATGACCTACAAAACAAAAACAAAGATAAACTTCTAAATCCTTGAAATTGTTAGTGAGAATGCTCATGATGCTTATGATGTATATGATGTTATGTACAAGTATATACACACAAAGCAAACAAATCCCTATGTTTTAGGCTTGCATGAGGTTTTATAGGTAAGTACCCTCTTGAAGTTTAGTTGGCTCAAACCTGTCCTAGTAATAGTGATCGAATTCTAAAGGATCTCAATATCACCGATATTTCTCTTGGGCGTTGTCTTAGCATAATCAATCTTTTCTTACGGCTGAGATATCCCAAAAGTCTAGCCTCAATGAGTGTAGTATCGAGTATCAACCAATTTTCAGCTCTACACTGAAACCGATTATCTCACTACGTCCTAATGGCCAAGCTTGTTCAATTAGGGTTCTAAAGTCCGTTAGTGCTTCATGACGCCACTCAGCGGCCCCGTATTCTCCTCGATTCACCACGAGAGATACCGGTACTCACAAATGCGTCACACTAACATAGCCATTGTTTCAACCATATCGGTCTACGCCGTACAGTTTCCACAATCTATTTCTATTTACCTAAAAAGGTGTCCCAGATCTGGGTGGAGGATCAAAGCAAGCCCAAACAAAGAACAAAATGTAAAGCAAACAAATAAAACAATGAAAGAAAGTAAAGGTGATCTAACCCTAATGTAACCCCACTTTAAGTATAACATCCCCAGCAGAGTCGCCAGTTTTGTGATACGGTGGGAGAACTGACTTGAGGTTTTGCGTTTGTGTTCATAAATGTTGCGGTTTAGCAAGAGTCGCCACCGACTTTTCTTTTATCCAAAAAGGAAAGGTGAAAAAGCACGGGAAAGACCTTTAGAGATGTTTTTGAGTTCGAGGGGTAGATTATGAAAAGGGAAGGTATTAACATCCTTTTCATCCATGGTTTTCCACGGGCTCTTAGTTACTCGCTAGATCACATGCTTTTGTTTGAATGTGCTTGTGGTGTGTGTTTTTGAAAGTATTTTGAAAACGTCTTTGTAACGGTTCTCGTCTCTATAAGAACGCGTACAAAGTGTTTTTTTGGAAAATAGTTCAAAGGAGTGTTTGTGAAATATGTTTTTGAAAGTGATTTTGAAAAGGGTTTTCTTTGTAATGGCTCTCGTTTCTATAAGAACGCGTACAAAATGTTATCTTTTGAAAATGTTTCAAATGGAAGTGTGAGTGTATAAAATATTTTTGTTGTGAGAAAGCGAGTAACTAAGAGCGAACCTACCTACTCAAAAGGTTTTAGATATGCTTTTCCTTCTCCTTTAGACGTGGCTATCTTACCATTGATTTGGTAAGAAACCCCATCGTTGGATGTGAAGGGACGGGCATTGGGACGTTTGTATAGTCATAGAAGGCGACCCATGGGGCGTTTTAGAAATGTCGTTTTAGGGACTAGATCGTTTACCGAAGGAAACATCGAGGGTCATTGAGGGACTACGATCTTTTATCGAGGGTCTTTGCTAAAATGCCCATGTTCGAGAGACATGACTATTTTTCGATAGGCAACAAGTGAGATTACCCTAGGGGTGCATGAGTGAATAGTGTGTTTGATTGCATGCATTTAGTCTTGATTAGGGTTGTCTATTTTGTTGTTTTTCATGTCTTGCCATACACACCTTAATTACTAACAATATATGAAAGCAATAAAACTGCGGAAAAGTAAACATCCTACGCTATTACAATCATTAGGGGGATGGGGGTACATATTTACGAATGGGGATTGCAAATAAAATTAAATACTATGTTACTATTACAACCATATTGAATGGATAAGAATGTACAAAAGATGTAAAATAGACTTGTTTTATTTTAAGAAAATATTTTTGATCTTTTGTTTTTTTAAGAAATAAAATAAAGCATGTAAAAAAATGTTTTTGGTGTTTGTTGATTAATGAAATAGAAAGTGATAGCAAAAATAGTGAGAAAAAGGAAAAATAGAATCAGCGTATTGCTGATTAAAGGAGGTCATAAGTTCTGACTCTGGCATGCTGCAAAACAGAAATCCTGTTAGTGAAAAAAAAGTAAAGTCAGAAGTTCTGAGTCCACTAGGAACACATTAGTTTTCAGAAGTTCTGATACCACCGGCAACAAAGTAGATTTTAGAAGTTCAGATACCACTGGAAACAAAGTTGATTTCAGAAGTTCTGATACCATGGGCATAACTTGGTATCTCTCTCCATGCTAGTCTGAACATCTGCAACTTGGTCATTTCTCCACAAAACAGAAGATGTGCATATGACAGTTATGGCAGGTGTCATAGTATTTCAGAAATAAGAAATATCATAACTATAAATCAGAGGCAAATATGAATTTGCTAATCCTAATTCTGAGTTATAATTTCTTCAAGAAGTTCAGAACTGATTTATTCCCTACTTAGGCAGGCAGATGCAAGAAATCTCAGAATATGTACAACATCAGAAACATGATATCTACATTGTATTTTTGAACATGCAAATCTGGTAATGCTTAAGTAATGTGGTGAGAGTCAGCAGAAGCTTACCTTGCAGCTGGAAGAGATTCTGTGAACCGGAGTTAGCTTCTACTCTGATGATATTCTGAGCAGCTTCTTCACGTACTCAGTAGGCAGGAAGTTTTCAACTTCTGGAACAACAAATGGGTGATGTTCTGACTTCTTTGAGTAGATGGATGGAGAGTGTATGGAAGTATGAATACAGAAGTTAGAATAGCTTCTAATATGAGAATCACAACTGTGGGGATGGTTTTAGTCAAGGAACAATGGAGTTTTGATGCTAGAATCAAATGCTAAGGTTTTTGTATTTTGGTGTTTACAACTTTTCGGATTCTTGGAATTTTTGCAGGGATTCAAGGTTTTTTTTCTCTTTCTTTTGGTGATTCTTTCTCTCCAAAAACCAACCTCTTGAAAGTGTGATGGAGCAACTTATTTATAGGTGAATTTTGCTGTGCTTTTGGGGGGAAAAACAAATGGTATTTAAACTTTTTTGGCACACTTTTCCATTGCTTTTTGATCACAGCTTTTTGTATTTGATACAAATGCAGGCGTGGACTGGATTAACTGCTGGTTAGAGTAATGTGCTGCCTTGTTCTTGAAGCAAGCATGGTGGCTGTCAGCAGGAATTAAGGAAAAGCAACAAACAAAGCATGGGCCTAGTACCAAAGTTTGTTATCCCAAAACAATAGAGGTGCTTCTATGCCACACGTGGAGAAATCATTTGAACAAAGACCCATAAGTGGTTGTGAGCATTAAATGAGCATTAAATGATGATGAGATTGATCAACCTAGAACTCCTGCAACGTGAGATTCTACATTATTGCTTAATTCTGGATAAGAGGTTCAGTCTCAACATAATTCAGAATGAACATCCAATTTCTGATCTTTGTATCTTTTTGCTCCAGTATGTTCTGAAGGAGCATTGAACCTAGCCTTCATATGCTGAAGAATCAATGTTCTGACCAAAGAGCATCACTTCTACATGTTCTGATCGAAGCATCATGTTCTGAACCGTGTTTGCAACTTCTAACTGCACTTGCGTGGAGGCTGGTTCAGAAGTTCTGAAGTATCATATTCTCTTAACACTTAGAAATTTCTCTAAATGCTTAGAAATTTCATTTTTTCAAAGTAACTTCTGATTTTTTTGATGAACCAATTTCATGCTTTGATGAAATATAATTGTTGAAACTTGATTTGGATCTAAAAGTCAAAGTTTGACTTTTAGTGTGTTTTTGACCATTTTGCCCTTGTGAGTGACTTTCTTGAAAAGTTGTAATTCAAGACTTGGAACTTGATAGAAGCAAACCTGAGAGTCCAAGATGATCCTTTGAGAAATGGGAGGGAAAATTTTGGGGTACAACATAAGGCAATCATTTTTCTTGTAAAAACTTTCTTTTGTTGAGGATTTGTAGCAACCTCTTTTTGACTTTATTATCCCTGATTTATGTCTGAACCGTTTTGTTTGGGATTACAGTTAGCGGGATACCCCCGTTTTTCCTAAGTCTCCTTCATAGGTTTTGACTTAGCGGACTTTTCTTTTGAAACATAATAATTGCCTGATTTAATGATTATGCGGAACCATCACCAACTTTTGATTTAGAAGGATGTTTTCGATACCATCTACTATGTACAAAGGGAAAGCTTGCCATTGAATGCATAATTAAATTAACTGAGAAACTACCCCTGCCCCATGTTATGATGAAGGGTTTCAATTTGCGTGAAAAATAAAACTCCTACTTCTTAGGCTCAAAGGGGGTTGACTAGGGATTAACTTCCTTATATCTCCATTGTTTAGGATTTGAAGAAACACCTGTACATCGTCAACAAGGTCTATTCAAAAGCATATTGTATGATATTATGGTGTCGTTTTCGTCATCCTCCCTCTAAAGGCTTATAGCTTTTAACGAGAGTTGAATATCACAAAAAGGAAGTAAAGCATAGTTTTAATATAGTGAAAACGAATGGATAATTTAAGATAAACATATGCAATGCATTAATGAGAAGAACCAAAGTTTGACATAACAGTAATTGTTTGAACCAAGCAAAGAAATTACAAATATAAATTCAAATTATCTTAAAGCTCCTACACCTAAACTTGTCACTTCAGATGGTGTGACTTGTTGTTTCGATATTTGAGGATGATAGAAAAACTAAATCTAACCATCTTGTGTGAACTCGAAAATTCCTTCGTCAATTAGATCCTGAATCTTATGTTTCAAAGCCCAACATCTGTTAGTGTCATGTCCAAGACTGTTGAAGTGGTATGCACACCTTACATTAGGATTGTGACGGGGAGAGTAAGTTTTGGGGTTCTTAGGAGGATCCTTCAATGTAACTAGCCTGGCCTTCAACATGTGTTGCAATGCTTGAGCCAATGACGTGTTAATTTTGGTAAATTGTCTTTTGGTTGTATCCTGCTTATGCTGATTTCCCTATTGTTGTTGTTGCACAGGCGCATGATTAGAAATTAGCACTGCCTCCACAGGTTGGTTGAGGTCACTCTTATTACGACCCTTCTGGCTGTGCACATTATTGGATTCTTTCTTCCTGTTGTATGACCTCTTCTGAGTACTTGCAGCCACCTGAATTTTACCGCTTCTGATTCCATTTTCAACATGTTCCCTCACGAACATGTCAACCAATTCCTGCCAGCCAAGAGAGGTTGATTAGTGATTAGACCCCCAATTCTAGCAGTTTGTCCAATACAGTCGTATCTGTCTTGATGAAGCTTGCTGATGAGGATTCTCAACTCTTCTTGCCCCCAAGCTAAATTTTAGATAAGATCCACCTGACTAATCATTTGGACTCTCATCTTTGCCATCTCAGCTTGCAGTTGTTCCAACTGGTCATCCTTGTTGTCTTCAAGATTCTTCTTTGTCATGTTCTCAGTGACGAGTGCTTTCAATTCCTCTTGCCCCTTTGATAGGTTCAGGAACAGTTCCTGGAGCTGAGCATTCTGAGTCTGGAGATCTTTCACTATTTGATCGAGAGTCATCTTTTACTGAAATAAATAGTTAGAAGATTAGAAAACCTGTCTTGGGAAATACTTGTTATGACATGATGTGTATGATATGTGGATGCAATTTTTTCAAGGATCTCGTGGGATAAACGAAAGTAAAATGTTAAAAATGAGTCTGGCTACAACTTTGACTGAATAACTTTGCGTCTTTGAACATCCTTCTATGAGTCTCAAGCTCACCATGTCGAGTGGGTCCTAACCTTTGACTCAAGGTAACATACTTCTGTCTTTGACGACATTGGGTTAGAGGAAAATAAATCCCCTTGCCCCTTGCTAGACGTCTGGTTCATGATACTTTGACGACATTTGGTTAGAGGAAAATAAATCCCCTTTCCCCTTGCTAGACGCCTGGTTCATGATAACTTGCATCACAGGCCCTTGAGATCCTTGAAATGATTAGTGAAAATGATATGATATGATGTCATGATGTTATGATGTCATGTTTGAACAGATAATATACACAAACAAAGCACACAAGACCCTTAGGTTTAAGGCTTGCATGGGGTTCATAGGCAAGTACCCTCTTGAAGCTCAGTTGGCTTAACCTATCCTGAGAATAGTAACCGGGTTCTAGGAATCTCATATCACCGATCTTTCTCTCAGGAATTGTTTTAGCAGCGCAACTGACTTAGCACCGAAATATCCCGAGAGTCGAATCTCAATGAGTGTAGCATCGAGTATCAACCAACTTCAGACTGCACCAAAGCCGGCTATCTAACTACATTCTAATGGCTAAGTTGGGTCAATTAAGGTTCTAAAGGTCAGTTAGTGCTTATGACACCATGCGGCAGCCTAGTATTCTCCCCGGCTGACTCGAGGGACACCAGTACCAACTAATGTGTCGCACTAACGTAGCCATCACTTTAACCATACCAGTATACGCCGTATAGTTTCCATGATCTATTGCTACTTACCTAAGAGTACCCCAAATCCGGGTATAGGATCTTTCCAAGAAAGTAAACCCAAGTAAGCCCCAAATGTAAAGCATATAAAGAAAATAAGGAAATTATTTAAAAATGATCTAACTCTAAGGTAACCCCACTTTTTATTTTCCCTAGCAGAGTCGCCAGTTCTGTAATACGGTGGGAGAACTGACTTGTTTTGCATTTTATCGCAAATATTGCAGATAACAAGAGTCACCACCGACTTTTCTTTTATCCAATAAGGAAAGGGTGAAAATAATAGGAAAGACCTTGAAGATTTTGAGTTTGGGGGGTAGGTTATGAAAAGGGAAGGTGTTATCACCCTTTTCATCCGTAGTTATCTGCGAGCTCTTAATCGCTAGCTCACTTTTGAAAATTTTCTTTTTGTGTAAGTGTTTTGAAAAATATTTAGAAAACGCCAATGTAAGAAAAACTTTGTAATGACTCTTGTATCGGTCCTCAAGAATGTGTACAAAGTGTTTTGAAAATATTTTGAAAGTGTCTGTGTGAAATGTTTTTGTTTTGAAGAGATTTGTGAGAAAGAGATTAGCAACGGTCTACCTACTCAAGGTCTTTATTGTACTTTTCCTCCTCCTTTAAATAGTTGATGTACCCTAAAATTTTCCCTCCCATTTTCTTCAAAACATTCTCATGAGGTTCCCATTTGCTCAAAACTACTCAAGAGTTGACTGGTCAAAATTCTTTTCCTAAGCAATGAGTCCACAACTAGGGTTTGGTTTTTCTCAAGGAGGATTAGTTTGAAAGGCTCTCAAATGACTTTGACGGTTCATCATAAGTCCTCAATAATGCTCATGTCAAGTTTCAAGCCTTGCATCCCAAGTTTGCTCAGTCAATTGCTCAGATGACTGAAAATCAACTATATTGGACAAAAAGTTAACTATGGTCAACATATAGTTAAACTTCGAGATTTTTGGTCAACATCAATATTTTGAGGTGTTATTCATCATTTGATCAAGGGCTGATCATGATTCCTTAAGGAGAGCCCTCAAATCCTCAAAGGTAAAAAATTATCAAATTAGGGCTTTGATTGAAAATGACTGATCATTAAATTTTGACCTAGTGCATGACTTAATGACTTGAAGCATGATCTCAAGGACTCAAATACAACATCTTGACCTAATTACATGGCTCAATACATTTTCAAAGATGCAAGTGATTGACAGTTGAAAAATTGAATTAATTGATAAAAGTCAACTATTACAAAAGTCAAACTTTGACTTTTTGATCAACATTGGAATTCAAAAATCAAGAATCATCAAACATTCAAAATTATCAAGTTGGATCATCAAGAATCAAGAAAGTCAACAAAACTAAAAGTTGAAGATTTTAAAATACTTAGAAAAAATTCAAGTGTTTTGTACCTAAAAAACCATAACTTCACAAGCAAGTTTCCTCAAGATACAATCTGATTCAAGGAAAACTTTTAACATGAAAGTTGTAGGGATTGATGATTTCTACAACTTTATTAATGTGGTATGATCATCAAAAAGTGCTAAATTTAAGAGATATAAGCCCATGAAGTTATGATGTTTTTTATCCAACACTTAGAAATTTTTTTACAAGTTTTAATCTGTTTTTTATCCCAACTTCTTGGCCAATTTCCACCAAGTTACAATTTTATTTAGCCAAAATGGTCAACATGAAAGTTGTAGACAATGTTTAAAGCTTTCCAAAATGTCCAAGAACACCAATTTATCATACTTGAGCTAAGAGATTCAAAGAGATGAAGATGACATGACAAACTTGAACTATAGGTCATTTTTGTGACAAGTTCATAACCAAATCTTCAAGCCATGCTGCACAATCTTACTTTACAGGCCTCTAACCTCCAAATCAATCCATAATCAGAACATTACACACACTCTTGAGCCATGATCCAAGTTTTTAAAGCTTTATCCAATCCATTTTGCCATTAAGGGAAGAAAACTAACACTTCTATTTTAGAAAAGCATGCTTTATGCAAAGTCCACTCTCCTTGAGCCTCTCAACCATTTCTTTTGCACACACACAATGTCAAATCAAGAAGCAACCATCTACAACCTACAAAGCACCCCTAAAATCAGGCCATGCTCACATTGAAACTATATTATGGCCATGTACCTTCACTTATAATCCAACCAAGCCATAACTCCATAAGTTGCAAATCTAATCAGCCCTTGCCCTAAAACCTTTTCTCTATAAATAAAGAGGTCGTTATAAATCCATAACACGATTACACAAGACCTAAAAACCCCTCATACTCTCAAAAACCAGAATTGTACACAAAACCTCCATTTTTTAGCTTTGAAGTCCAAATCTTCGAATCTCTCAAACCTTATAACTTTTGTCAAAACCAATCATCCAAACACTTCATATACATCATATGTAAGTGATCCAAACACCTATTTTGCCACTTTAACTCCATTATCAACATCCACCGTTTTCAAAATCCAAATTTGCAACTTGACTTGGTTGGAGTGATTCAGCCACTTTCAGCATAAAGTAAGGATTGGAATAGCTTCAGGGAGGTCCAAGGAAGCTTAATCAATCATCACATTGCACCTGGAACAACTAGAAGAAGCTTTGGACTTTTCTCCAAAGAGGTAAAAAACTCAAACTGTGATATCCTTATCCATACATCATTTGCTTTTGATTTCAAAAGATAAAATGTAGATATCATGTCTATAAAGCTAACCACGTTCTTAAATCTCATTTTAATTGACTGTGTGATGAGAATTTTGGAACTGAGTTTTATGAAGTTTTAGGGTTTCAGTTTGGTACCAAACAAAATTCATCATAACCATTGATCTATAGCTTTTGAAAATTATATGGTTGAGTTCTTTGTCAAAAATTACGCAAGTTTGCTGTTTACATTTTTTGATTTGGTTGAGAAATGAGCATGTTCGAGAATCAACAATGGAGTTGTTGTCACCTGCGCGCGCGAGGAAGAAGAAGCTGGCAAATTCAATTTTTCAGGATTGAGTTTATAATATATTTACTAGGGGGCGTTTCATAACCGGATGAAATAGCCACCCCAATGGTAAAGCAAACGCGCGCTAATGCAAGGGACCTGGGTTCGAGGCCCAGTGGTACCCTTTTATTTTTTCACATTTTATTCTTGGAGATTCAACACACCAAGCCCATGCAAGTCCATCATGTGCCCTCACCTCATCACCATTAGATCTCATCCAAGGTAGATCCAATGCTCCAAGCGCAAGCCCCATGGTGCATCTCCTGAAGGTAACCCCTACTGAATCATACAGGCGCCTGGGCCTCCCTGATTTGGGCCTTTTATTTTTGCTTTCTAACACCCCCAATTGCTTTTATTCACTAAGGCCCATTTTATTTCCTTTTTTATTTTAATTAATTTTTTCTTTTTCTAAATCATTTTTTATTTAATCAGAAAAATCATTAAAAAATTAGATTTAGGTTTTCAATTAATCAATTTAATTTTTTATAAATAAAAGTTAATTTAATTTAATCACCTTGATTTTATTTTATTAATTAATTAGAATTAGGTTGCATACTTCATATATTTTTCTAAATAAAACATCAAATTTATTTTCTAACAATTAATTTCTTTTTAAATTAATTTAGACTCCTTTTTTAATTAAGTTAGCTTTCTTTTTAATTAATTAAAATTAATTGGCCTTTTTTCATTTATTATTAAATTTATTTTATTTTATTTAGTTTTTTTTACTAAACTTTTGTTAATGAAAAATTAGGATAATCATCAAACTTTTTTCCATAAAAAAATCACAAAAACAATTTCCTTTCTCATTTTCTCTATTTCGCAAATCTTCGCATACTTTATTTCTGAATTATGTAATTTCTCAAAGCTTGTAATAGATAAATTAGGGTTTACTTCTTTTTCATCCCCATTCACAAATTTGTACTCCACTTCTGAAGCGTTGTAATAGCATAGGATATTTAATTTCCGCAATTTACTGTTTTCCTTATTACTGTTAGTAATTAGGGTTTGTATGGCAAACTTAAAACCAATTGTTAGATAACCTAATATCAAAGAAAAATACTTGAAATCAAAACACTTCGCGCGCGCACACACACACACACACACACACCTCTAGGGTTACCCTCACTTGTTGCCTCAGATTTAAACAGTCATGTCCCTCGAACGTGAGATGCTTTAGCAAAGACCCTCGATTAAAAGATCGTAGTACCTCGATGACCCTTCGATGCTACCTTCGGTAAACGATCTTAGTCCCTTATGAAAATTTCTAAAACATCCTACAAGTTGCCTTCTATGACTACAATGACCCACGTATGTCCATCACATCCAATAATAGGGCTTCCTATTAATTAATGGTTGGATAGCACTATCTAAAGGAGAAGGGAGATAACAAAGACATTTTTAGTAGGTAGATCACTCGTAATCACTTGCTCACAAACTAAAACAATTTCCACACTTCACACTTTTAAAACAACTACTTTCAAAATGCTTCATAAATACTCTTAAGGACTGATACAATGGTTAGTATAAAGCAAATTTCCTTACATTAGAATTTTCAAAACATCTTTCCATAAAACAACACCTTTTTTCAATAAATATTTTCAAAACAAACATTTTGTATACATTCTCAATGATACGAGAATCATTACAAAATTGCCGTACTTAAACATTTTCAAAATATTTTCAAACATACACAAACACAAAGCATTTCAAAAAGTGATCAAGCGATTAAGAGCCCGTAGATAACTACGGATGAAAAGGATGCTAACACCTTCCCTTTTCATAACCTACCCCCCTTACTCAGAAAATTCTCAAAGGTCTTTCTTGTTCTTTTCACCCTTTCCTTTATTGGATAAAAGAAAAGTCGGTGGCGGCTCTTGCTATCTGCAACGTTTGCGATAAAACACAAAACCCAAAAGTCAGTTCTCCCACCGTATTACAGAACTGGCAACTCTGTTGTGGATGACTAACTAAAAGTGGGGTTACCTTAAGAGTTAAATCACCTTTATTTCTTTACTTGTTTGCCTTGTATGCTTTATATTTCAGGATATGCTTGGGTTTATTTCTTGTATAGATCCTATACCCGGATCTGGGGGCATTTTAGGTAAGTAGCAATAGATCTTGAAAACTGTATTGCATAGACTGATATGGTTGAAGCAATGGCTATGTTAGTGCGACACATTGGTCTGTGATGGTGTCCCTTAAGTAAATCAAGGAGAATTTTGGGCTGCCTCGTGGTGTCATAAGCACTAACTGGCCGTAGAACCTTAGTTGATATAACTTAGCCATTAGAAAGTAGTGAGATGGCCGACTTTCGTGCAGACTAAAGTTGGTTGATACTTGACGCTACACTCATTGAGATTGGACTCTCGGGATATTTCGGTCGCAATTTGGATGCTTATGCTGAAACAATGCCAGAGAGAAAGATCGGTGATATTGAGGCCCCTAGAACCCGATTACTTCTTTTAGGATAGGTTGAGCCAACTAAGACTTCAAGAGGGTATTTACCTATAAACTCCATGCAATCTTAAACCTAAGGTCTTGTGTGTTTTTTTTGTGTATGATTAATTATTCGAACATGACATCATAACATTATGACCTCATACCATATCATTTTCACTAACCATTTTAAGGACCTAGGTATTTATCTTTGTTCTGTTTTGTAGGTTATGGCCTCCGCTTGCAGAAACACTATCCAGATCAGTTTTGTGAGGATACCTTCTAAACTTAATGAGCTAGTCTCAAGGGTTCCAGAAAGTTCTCTGTTCATCAAAAGGCATGTTCAACTACTCATTTTGGTTACCTAAGGTTTTAAATAATACATGATGAGTGTTCTATTCTAGTTCTTTGACCCTGCACATCACTGCTTCACTTTTCCCGATTATCAGTTGGTACCCGCAATGGAGGAGTTCTCTCAATTACTGGGGGTGCCTGTTCCCAATCTAATACCTTTCACCAGTTTAGAGAAAGATCCACAACCTGAATAAATTGCAGCAACCTTACATCTAAAGCGATCCAACATTGTATCTAATTGGGAAACAAGAAGTGGAGTCAAGGGTTTTCTTGCTAAATTTCTGTTAGAGAAGACTCGATTGTTTTTGGATGTTATGAGTTTTCAAGCTTTCAAAGAAATCTTGTCTTTGTTAATCTATGGTTTGGTGCTATTCCATAATCCAGACAAACTCATAGATGTGAATGCCATCAAAATATTTCTTTCTCGTAACCCTGTGCCTACCTTGCTCGAAGACATTTTGCATTCTCTTCACACTCGTACTATGAGGAAGCGAGGGACTCTTATGTGTTTCATACCTTTTCTATCTAGGTGGTTTATTTCTCACCTTCCCCGATCAGTATTGAAGAATGAACAAGGCTTGAGGTTGTCTCAAAGGATGATGTTGCTTTCTCATTCAAATATCTATTAGTGTTCCCGATCTTTGGAAGATGTTACTATCATTAACTATTGTGGGGAATTACCTAATGTTCCACTCCTTGGCATTAGGGTAGGTATTACTTATAAACCTTCTCAGTCTCTTCTACAATTTGGTTATTCTCGAAGAAATGGTCCTCATGACACACTTATCCAGGGTTTTGTGTTCGACTATGAAAATGATCCTCAAGGTTATCGTCAAAGGTTTATACGTGCTTGGGGTATGGTAAATAATGTTGATAGAAAAACTTTAGGACAAAAGAATTCTATCCCTTTGGAGCCCTACCTCAAATGGGTGCGAGCTCGTGCTCAAAACCATATGATGCCATATCCGGCTGTTCTACCAATGATCATAGAGCCTGCTGTTGAAGGAGACGTTTCTTGCACTATACTTCATCCAGATATGCCTACTAACCTTGAAGAATTGTAGAAGTCCTGGATTCAACTCAAGGAAGAATGGGAAACCTTTGAATCTCAATTCTATGCAAGTGAAAATAAAGTGTTGGAGCTCACAAAGCAACTTAACGAGGAGCAAAGCCTTAATGCATACATCGACACAAAGAGGAAGCGTCCATGGGAGACATGAGTCTTAGGTTTTATATGTTCATATTATTGTCTCTTTGAGACCCTTTTGCTTTTCATTGTAAGCCTAAGAGGCAATTATAATTTTGAACTTATTAGTGCAATCTCTATTTCAGTTTCCTTTTGGCTAGAAAATTTAAATCTCCTAAGGTCCTTGAAAACATTGTATCCATATATCATGAATCATTTCATAAGCAGGTTTTCCAATACAGGTTTCCTCATCTATTTACTATTTATTTCAATATAAGATGGCCCTCGAACAAACTATCAAGGATCTCCAAACTCAGCATGCACAATTTCAAGAAACTCTTCTGAATCTGGCCAAAGGGCAACAAGAGATGATGGCGCTCCTCACCATGAAAAAGAAGACTAAGAAGCAGGCTGCTATCCTCAACATGGGAAGAAGATTCAAAGGTCTTGCTCAACTAGTTCAAGATGTTTCCTCTGAGGAAGACGACAACCAAGAGGAGGATGGCAGAAGTGTCATGGGTAAAGATAGAAACAATCAGGGTTCTGAAGATGAAGACTACTCCGACGAATAGTACCCTCCTGCAGATGACAAGTACAAGCAATTAAAAGATCGTCTCAAAGATGTGGAAATCTAGAAAGTGTATGGATTGGATTTTGGAGAGCTAGGTCTGATCCCAGGGGTGGTCATCCCTCACAAATTCAAGGTCCCTATCTTTGCTAAATATGATGGGGTCTCTTGTCCCAAACTTCATCTGAGGTCGTATGTTCGAAAAATCCAACCTCATACTGCTGATCAAAAATTATGGGTCCATTTATTCTAAGAAAGCTTGTCCGATACTCAACTTGAATGGTTTTATCACCTGGAAGGAACCAACATTCACACATGGGAAGACTTGGCTATTGCTTTCTACAAGCAGTATCAATATAATGCGGACCTGGCGCCGACTCATGTACAATTGCAAAACATGTCCATGGGCTCGAATGAAGGGTTTAAGGAGTATGCCAAAACGTCGAGAGACTTATATGGAAGGGTGCAACCTCCTTTGACTGACCCGGAATTGGTGGATATGTTCATGGGCACTCTGACAGGTCCATTCTTTAATCTACTAATTGGGAGTTCTTCACTAGGGTTTACTGAGCTAATTCTAACCAGCGAAAGAGTTGAAAGTGGTATCAAGAGCGGGAAGATTATGATGGCTACAACTTCTAATACTGTGAAGAAGATGTTCAGTGGTAAGAAAGAAACCAATGATGTCTATGGCCAGAAAATCCGTAGTAAGAATGACCTCCAGCAGTCTGTGGGAGCAGTGTCGATCTCTAATCCGACACCTGTTCAACAAAAATAACAACAGGGCAACCAACGTAGGTCAGATGCTCCAAGGAGGCAGTTCACTAGTGTTGTACCCTAAAATTTACCATCTCACTTATCAAGAATTCTCTCACAAGATCTCATTGGGCCCAAGACTGCACTAGGGTTTGATCAGCTCAAGACACCTCCCTATGCACTGATGACCAAAATTAGGGTTTGAGTTTGCACAAGAATTTTTGGACTATCAATGCTTCATATGACTTTCATGGATCATTATGGACCCCTAAGATTACTCATGTCAAGTTTCAAGCCTTGGATCACACTTTTGATCAGTCAATTGAACAGTTGACCTAAAAATCAGCTGTATTGGGGAAAAAGTCAACCATAGCAATTTACAGTCAAAATTCATAATTTTTTATCCACGTCAACATTTTAGACCCATATGTATCATTTTATCAAGTTTGGACCATAATTCCTCAAGAAATTTGATCAAATCTCCAAAAGGGCAAAATGGTCAAAATTAAGGTTTTGACTGGGAAAGGGCAATTTCTTATTTTTTGACCTAGAAAATGGTCAATTGGTTTAAGGCATGATATCAAGAGTCCATTTTCATAATTTTTACCTAATGACATAGTTCAAAACATTGTAAGAACATTGGATTGACAGATGAATTTTGTAGTCAACTGATCAAAAGTCAATTGTATACTGAAAAGTCAAACTTTGACTTTTTGGTCAAATTCAAGTGCCAAAGATCATAATTCATCAAAACATGTCAAAATATGAAACTTATTCAACAAGAAATCAAAAAGTCAAGATTTCATTTTGAAAAGTCAAAAATTCTAAACTTAGAAATTTTTCCAAGTGTGGAAAATTCATATTTTTTCATAACTTTGAGCCAAATTTTCATCATGATGCAAGATGATTCAAGAGAAACCTCCAACATGAAAGTTGTAGATCTCCATGAAATCTACAACTTTGCTTTACACAATTTCTCCTAAAAGTGCTTGGATCTCAAGTTATAATTTTGTGAATACATGCTCATGAACTAAAAAAGACTTAGTGAAATTTTGCCCTAGTTAGGCAGAATTTTTGACCTAACTTCATGGAAATGTTTCACATAGTTACAAGGGGAATATTCAAAAGCAATTCAAATATGAGTTTAAGAGTACATTGCAAGCTTTCCAAAATGTCATAGAACTCCTTGAGATCATTCTTGAGCAAGGAGAATCGAAGGCAAGAAGTTAGGGTTTTCAAACTTGAATTACAAGCCATTTTGTGAAGAACACTTGATCCAATCTTCAAGCATGCTGTACAAATCTTGCTTTGCAGGTTTCAAACTTTCTAATAACTCAACAATTTAATGTTTACATAACTGATAGAGCCATTTTCCAAGAATTTGAACCATTATCCAAGTTGCATTTCCATTTTGGGAAGAAAGTCACCACTTCCATTTTGGAAAAGTGACTTTAATCACAATGTCAACTCTTCTTGAGCCCATACATTGTTGTTTCTGACTCAAAAATATTTAAAATCAAGAAGCAAAATATCTACATCCTGCTAACCACCCTGCAAATCTTTGTGCTTCACATTGAAACCATGTTTGTCAACTTTGCTTCAAAAACAAGTAACCAAGCCATAACATGTGATTTCAATTTCTGAGTTGTTTCAAGCCTCAAAAACTCTTGCCTATAAGTACATACACTATTTGCAAGATGACACACGAAGGCTAGTGCCTGAAACTATCTCAAACACTCAAAAACCATAAATCTGCTCAAAAGCACCATTGATACACAACTTTGAACCAAAACTCATCATCTTCATTTCCACTCGTGTGTTTTGAAAACTAATCATTCAAACACCTTCTATACATCATACCAAAGTAATCCAGGCCCCTGTTTCAAGACTGTAACTCTTCCATCACTATACACCATTTTCAAACATCAAGCTTGCAGGTTGACTTGAGTAGAGAGGTTCAGGAACTTTCAAGGCAAAGTAGGAGTTGGAATACACTCAAGGAGGTCCAGGCAAGCTAAACAGATCATCAGGCCATCTCAAAAGTTGCTCAAACTCCATTCACGACTCCAGCTGCAAGGGGTAAGTTTTCAAACTTCTATCTCTTCATACAAACATCTTTTGATCCTGATTTGTGAAAACAAAATATAGATATCTTTGCTCTAAAGCTGACCCTGTTCATATTTCCCATTTATATTTACTGTGTATAGAGAATTTTGGATTTGAAATTTCTGAGAAAATTAGGTTTCAATTTAGGGCCAGCAAAATTAGTTTTCATCTTTGACTTTTAGCTTACATAAGTTATATAGTTGAATTCGTGGGAAGAAACACCACAACTTTCATGTTTAAACTTTCCATTTTTGTAGAGAGATGAAGAAGATACAGGTGGTCTGGCTAGGCGCGAGGAAGAAGATGAAGTAAGCCTCAGGGTTCATTTTATTTTATATATTTATGGTTTGGTTGTATGACCGGATGAAACAGCCACCCCAGTGGCAAGCGCGCGCGTACTAAGTCACTTCTTACCTAAAGGGCGAGGGTTCGAACCAATGTGAACCCCCCTTTTGTATTTTTTTTATATTTTCTGATCCCCAACATTTTTTTGCAGGCGCTGGGCCCTTTGGGCCTGGCATTGTTTTTTTTATTTGCTAGCTCACCTCCTTGCTTACTTTTGGCTCCCCCTGGCCCATTTATTTTTATTTACTTATTTATTTCATTTTTCCTTTTAAATATATTTTTTAAAATACTAAAAAATCATTAAAAAAATATAAAAAATAGTAGATTTATGTTTTGACATAATTTAAATATTTTTCCCACACAAAAAAATTATTTTTATTCATTATACTTTATTTATCTTTACTCATTACCTTGTAAATTAAATTAAAACTAGGTTATTATTTATTTTCTTTTATACTTATTTAAATATATTTATTTTAATATAAAAAAGGCCAAAAATATTTTACAATACCATATATTATTTTCAAGGCAAAAATACAAAAATACTCTTTTCTTTAAACTTATTTTCTTTTAATCAACTAAATAGAATTAAGGTTTTATTCAAAAAATATTTTTCTTAATTAATTTCTTTTCTTAATTAATTTAAGTTAATTTAATTTAATTATCTTTCTCTAATTAGGTTTAGGTTAAAACCTCTTTCATATAAAAATCCAAACAAAAAAATCATTTCTTTCCATTTGCATTTGTACTTTACATATTTCTTCAATTATTTGTACATATTCAATTTGGTTGTAATAGATTAATTAGGTTGATATTATTGAAATCCCCATTCACAAATTGTATACCCTCCTCCCCACAAATGTTGTAATAGCGTAGTAACTTTAAATTTCGCAGTTTATCGCTTTTACATAACATGCTAGTAATTAGGGTTTGTATGGAAAGAATAAAATCAATCAAGTAGAAAACCCTAATTCAAGACAAAATCAAGCATGAAAATAATACACTCGCACACAAGCACCCCTAGGTTTATCCCACTTGGTTTCCTTATACAAAATGGCCATATTACGCATGTAAAGTATCTTAGAAAAAACAAACAAATACAAGATCATAGTCCCTCAATGACGCTATCTAAGTTACCTTACAAATGATCTTAGTCCCTAAAAAATAATGCTAAGATATCTTGCAACATTTCTAATTATAGTTATACGATGACTCACGCCCGTCCCGTTAACATTCAAAGATAGGGTTGCTTACCAAATCAATGGTAAGACAACAATGTCAAAGGAAAAGAAAATGAACAAGAAAGACATTTGAGTAGGTAGATTGCTCCTAATTACTTGCTCCATTTCAAACAAAACATCCTTGCTATTTTAAAAAACAAACACTTACACTTTCAAAACATCTTACAAAACTTGAAAATATTTTCAAAAGATCAAACATCTTTGTATACATTCTTACGAACAAGAATCATTACAAAGATTGCCTAAACAATGGTCTCTTTACAAAATACCGCACAAAGCATAATTTCAAACAAAAGCAAGTGATCTAGCAAGTAACTAACATCCCATGGAAAACCATGGATAAAAAGGGTGCTAATAGCTTCCCTTTTTATAATCTACCCCCCAAACCCAAGAAACAATCTCAAAGGTCTTTCCTGTGATTTTTCCCCTTTCGTTTTGGATAAAAAAGTTGGTGGCGACTCTTGCTAACCGCAAATTTGCGATAAAACGCAAAACCTTCAAGTAAGTTCTCCCATCGTATCGACAACTAGGATTAATATGCGATTGGATCAAGCATTGCAACATTTGTTAAAGGTTGATCTCATAATACTCCAGGATCCTCCCCCTAATCCCAACACATCCTCTCCAAAGTACAATCCAAGTGCGAGGTGTGCCTATCATTCGAACAATCCTGGGCACGACACCGATCACTGCTGGGCCCTGGAAATCAAAATTCAAGACATGATTTATAACAAGGTGATTGAGTTCGACCCTCTAGAGACTCCGAACGTGATTACTGCTCCTATACCGAAGCATGACAAATGCATAAGTGCTATTGAAGATGTTTTGTATGTTACCTCCGTAAGTGATACGATTACTCCTCTCTCAACAATCAAGAAGAATTTGCTACAAGCTGGTTTATTTTTGGGTTGTGTTAAAGAATGTTATTGCTGTCCAGTTCAACCCAATGAATGCGGTTTACTGAAGGAAGGCATTCAACGCCTAATGGATGAACATGTAATTTTGATTGAGAAAGTTCCGTATGCTAAGAATTTGTGCCAAGATTTGTCTGTCATAACTGGTGCTCCTTTCAAGATCACTTCCAAGGGTCCTGTAAGGATTACTGCTAATTCAAAAGTTGCTTCCTTAATCATTACAAAACCTGGGCCAATCCCATATTCTTCGGAAAAATCTATTCCATGGAATTATGGGTCTGACGTCTATTACCACGACATTAAACAAGAGTTGTCTGATGAAGATGATGAAGAGGTTGATCCTAACATTGACAATATTGTAGGGACTAGTAAAATCACTAGAAGCGAAAGGATTTTCTCCCCAGAAATATCTCCACTTGTTCAAGTCATAGTTACCAAGACAAATGTTGAGGCTCGGGGTAAAGAGCCAATGATAGAACCTGCCCGGATGGAGGCACCAAAAGAAGCCACAATCAAGGATACCTCTGGACAAGAAATGGAAGAGGTTTTGAAAATAATTTGTAGAAGCAATTACAAAATTGTCGAACAGCTGGGGCAGTCCCCGTCCAAAATCTCCATGCTATCTTTACTACTGTGTTCTAAATCCCGTGCGTAAGCTCTGATGAAGTTTTTGAATACTTCTCATGTACCACAAGAGATTTCTGCCGATCAATTTGGAAGTTATGTTGCTAGCTTAACGACTGACAATGGATTAGGTTTCTTTGATGCTAACCTGACTCCGGAGGGGAGAAATCATAATAGAGCCCTATATGTCTCCGTTAAATGTAGGAGCACTATATTGGCTCATGTGTTAGTTGATACTATATCTTTTCTGAATGTTCTGCCAAAGGGCGCTCTTGACAGACTGGATTGTGAAGGGGTTGTGCTGAAACCCAGTGACATTATAGTTCGAGCCTTCGACGGGTCTAAAATAATGGTACATGGAGAAGTGGATATTCCTATCTGTGATCGGTGGGAATGAGAACTGACTGTTTTAGGATGCTGGTTCGCGTCTTGCGTTTGTGTTTGCAAAATGTCGCGGTAAGCAAGAGTCGCCACCGTCTTTTATTTTATCCAACAAGGAAAGGACAAAAGCACATAAAAATTCCTTTTTGAGATATTTCTCGGGTTAGGGAGGTAGATTATAGAAAGGGAAGGTGTTAGTACCCTTTCTATCCGTGGTTATCCACGGGCTCTTAGGTACTTGCTCATTGTGTTTTCAAAAGTTTGCTTTTCTTTGTGTTTGTGGGTTTGAAAAGAGTTTTTGTTTTGAAAGAAGTGTAAGTGCGAAAAGTTTTGTTTTGTTTTAAAAAGAGCAAGTACTTAAGAACCATCTACCTACTCAAAAAGGAATTAATCTGTACAAGTGTCCTTTAGACAATGATGTCCCACTATTGAGGAGCAGGTAGCACCGTCGTTGGAGTTTTCAGGTCAATTCGATTAAGGGACGTGTGGTCACTAAAGCAATGTTAGGACGCCTTAGCGGTAACCCTAATATCCTAGATCATTTTTCCGAGGCAACTGTTTCGAGGCAACTATGATCTTTGGACAAGAGGGCGACCTCTAAAACTTCCTATACTCAATGACCACGTTCGAGGCAACCAAGTAAGGTGTACCCTAAGAGTGGCATGTGCAAGTGTGTTATTTCGGTTAATTTTATCTGTACATGTCATGGGTGAGCTATATTGATTTTAGGATAAAGATTGATCTTGTCATGCATTGACTATTTATCAAACATCTAATAGTTAATAGTTGCGGAAATTAAATTTGCGGGAAGTAAATCTAAACTATTACAAGGCGTCGGGTATTTACATCGCCAAAAACAAACCATTTAAAATTAAATTGCGGAAAGTAAATAAAAGCGATAAATTAAAGTCCTATTAAAACTATTACATACTGGAAGCAATTACAATATTGGATAAAAATAAGACGCGTGCGAGAAAATTAGATCGGCGCATTTTTTAGGGTTTTGACCCCTTTTTATTTAAAGAAAAGATTTTTGTTATTTTTGAATTAAATGGAAATTAGATCTAGGTTAATAATTAACTTAATTAATTAATGAAAATATTTTTAGATTTTTTTATATTTAAGGAAATAAAATAAAATGATTAAAATTATTAAAAACCTAATATTCTAAATTGATTTTAATTTATTGCAAAAAATGTTAAATGTTACACCTATTTAAAACTAAATAAATTATGTTAATATTTATTTACAAAAAATAAAATAATGAAATTAGTTTTAATAAATAAAAATATTATATTTTTTTATTTTTTTATTTTATTAGGCAAAATAAATTAGTTAGTATAATAATAATAAATAAATAACAATAAATAAAAAATAAGAAAAATAATGGAAGAAAATAAAAAAAGAAGCAAACTCAGGGGGGTTTGGGCCCAAACTGGGTGTTTGTTCAGCAATTCAGAGGCCCATTCACGTTCAAGCCTGGTTGACCTTTTCAATCCAATGCATGCTTGTTGACTTGAGTATACGGTGCACCTCCAATCTGGGCCTTTAGATTTGGCCTGGGGGCCATCTGGCATGTGGATCTTTGAAGCGTATGGTGTTCTACACTTTGGGCGTTGCATGAGAATATCTGAAGAAAAATTAAGCAAATGTTTTGGGGGACCTGGGATTCGAACCCAGGTCCCATGGGACAATCCACTAGCACCTCCACCAACTGAGCTGTGTGTTCTTTTGGTTAATAGAATAAGCAAGGAGTATTATATGTATAACAAACAATTATGCCTGAATAAAAATAAAACAAGCGCGAATTTTCAAAACAGGCCAATCAGGAGAGGATACCTAATCGTATTCTCCAATGGTCCTGATATATTTTCCTGCGGATTTGAATCCGCAACAAAATTCGTGGCATCATCCTATAATGGATTCTAGGTCACAAAAATGCAAACTAAAACCATCATCTTGCTTGCCTCATTCTCCTGAATCCATCCATGGCCATGGCTTGTTTCAATTTTCCCTGAAATCAAAACACCTAAAAACAAGAAACCCAAACCCTAGTTCCGGGTAGGGCCTTACATGCTATGAAAATCAAATTGAATAATGTAGAAATGTTGGAATTTAAACGTTAAGCATGATGGTACAAGAAAATTGGCAAAAAGATGCAAGGAAAACGATTCAAGATTCCATGTACAGGGCCATGTTTGTGAGCACTTACAAGGTGTTTCAGATGGTTTCAAGACTTGATTTTGGACGCTTTAGCTCCACTGGATACCAAGCAAGAAGGCTATGTGGAGATTTTGGATTGAATCGTCCCTTAACCAAGATTTTGATCTCCCACTTTTTCACACTTTTTTTCAATTCTGGCTTGGCCGTTTCTGCAGTGCTTTTCTCGTGTTCTTGATGTCTATGGCTTGTGTGGGTATAAGGGAATGAATTGGGTCAGGAGTTGGGCTTTCAATCCATGTGCATTCAAGGTTTGGGATTTGATATGATCACCATTGATAAAGTTTCCATAATTGTACCAAATCTGATTTTTTGTGCATAACAAAGCTTGATACGAATTTGATTTGGTTCATGATGATAATTTAAGTCTATACCAATCACAAAGATATCATTCTATCAATTTTTGGATTTTATTTGAATTAATATTGATTTAAAATGAATTAATTCAATAAAAATTAAATAAAATAGAAAAATAAATTAATGGCCATGAAATTGAAGATGGGACACCTGTGTGGTGTGACAAGACCAAATCAAGTGGAAAAAAAGTGGGGCCTTTTGTCAAAAATTGGAGTTTTGAGGATAGTTGACTTTTGGCAATTTTGGAAAAATGCCCAACTTCAACAATGCATAACTTCTTAAATTTTGAACTTTTGGAAGTGTTATTGGACATTTTAGAAACCTTGAGATGTCCTCTAACCAACCTTTTTAGTCTCATCTTCTTTTGATGTTCCATGCTCAAGTTATAAGCTTTGGCAAAAAAGGTGTTTTTGTTGACTTTCAAAAATGACCTATAATGTCCAAATTTGTAACTTTTTGTGAGTGCATTTATTGATCTTGAGGTGTGAATATGGATTGTAGGAAATTGCACCCTCTTCAAAATGAGATTTTGATGGGTCATTTCTCATAAAGTATGAGAAAGTTATGCTTGGTCAAAGCTGGGTTGACTTTTCCTACAAAACCCTAATTTAGCAACTTTTGAATCTTGATGAATCTTGAGCAATCCTTGATGAATCATGATCAACCCTTGATAAAATGATGAATTATCCTTCAAAATGAGAATGTTGGCAAAAAATATTGAAGTTTTACTGTATTTAGGTCATAGTTGACTTTTGCCCTAGCACAGTCGATTTTTGGACCTCTTGAGCAATTGACTGACCAAACTTCCTCTGCAAGGCTTAAAATTTGACATGGATGAACTTGAGAACATATTAGGACATTGGGTAGCATTTGAGACCATTTGGATGTGAGGACCTTGATGCAACACAAAACCCTAATTTTGAATTGACTGCCTTAAGAGGTGATTTGGCTGTCCAACTCTTGAGCCATCTTGAACAACTTGGAGATGATTCTTGACATGTCTTGAGAAATATGGGAGGGAAAATTTTGGGGTACAACACTATCAAAGTAGGTTCATATATCTTTGAATTCACCTTCTACGTAATGGACATCCGACCAACTTATTCTTGTCTATTGGGACGCCCTTGGATCCATGGGGCAGGCGCTGTTACCTCCACCTTGCACCAAAAATTAAAGTATCATGTGAAAGGGAAGATTGTTACTGTCTTCGGAGAGGAGGAGTACATGGTCAGCCACCTGAATTCATTCAGGTATATAAAAATGGACGGTGAATTCATTGAGACTCCCTGCCAAGCTTTTGAAGTAATTTCCCCCGCCGCTGTTGAAGATGTTTCTGTCATTACAAAGACTACCAATATTCCACACAAGATGAATTTATTGAAAGATGCCAAAGCAACTATAGAAGAAGGTGGTTGTATAATTTTGGGTCAGCTTCCTGATATCCCCTACAAATTTGATAAGTTTGGTTTGGGCGTTACCATAGAGGGTCAAAGGGTTTTTCGTCACGCTCGAGTTGGAAGACCTTCGTTCCATATCAGTAACAACAAAATCAATGATATAGAGGATGCTGACAGTGATGGTGACTTCGACAACTGAATCTTTCCTACCATCGACAACAGGCTTAGCAACTAGAAGGCGGAAGACATTATCTCAATCTCCTTCAGTCAGGAGTAATAACTATTTCTGTTTTATTGCTTTAAGAAGTTTGGTTATGTAATTTCTTTTTAAAAAAATTACTTTAAACCTTGTGTCTTGCCCGGGGCACAATGGTTCATTTGTTAAGGGTTGTCATTTCATATGTCATATTTTCATTTAATGAAAACATTGGACGTTTTGCATTCAAATTTTGCGCTCTTTGTCTTTCTTTTACTTTATTGTACTTTCAAATAGCTATGTGTTCTTACACACACCCACACACTACATTACAGATCCCCATCCACTCCAGATCTCATTGATAACTATTCCATTATTGCCGCTTATGACTTTCAAAATCCAATCTACCAAGCCGAGGACGAAGGTGAGGAAGATTTTGAAATACTTGGAGAACTTTCCAGACTCTTCATACAAGAAGAAAAGGATATCCAATCGCATGAAGAGCCGATCGAAGTGGTAAACTTGGGTTTTGAGACAAACAGAAAAGAGATCAAGATAGGTGCCGACTTAGAGGGTAATATCAAGAACATATTGATTTAGATGTTGCACGACTATGTTGAAGTATTGGCTTGGTCATATGAAGACATGCCAGGAATCAATACTGATATTGTGGTTCACCGTCTGCCAATGAAAGAGGGTTGTTCTCCGATTAAGAAGAAGGTTCGTCGCATGCGTCCCGAGATGTCAGAAAAGATCAAGGTCGGGGTTATGAAATAATTCAATAAAGGTTTCTTAGTAGTGACGTCATATGCTCAATGGGTTGCTAATGTTGTTCCGGTACCAAAGAAAGACGGAAAAGCACATATGTGTGTAGATTACAGGGATCTGAACAGGGCGAGCCCCAAAGACGACTTCCCGCTGCCACATATTGATGTCTTGGTCGACAACACCGCTCAGCACAAGGTATTCTCCTTCATGGATGGTTTCTCGAGTTATAATCAGATCAAGATAGCACCTGAAGACATGGAGAAAACTACCTTCGTCACACAGTGGGGCACTTTATGTTACAAGGTCATGCCTTTTGGGTTGAAGAACACCGGGGAAACTTATCAGCGTGCCATGGTAGCTTTATTTCACGACATGATTCATCATGAAATAGAAGTCTACATCGACGACATGATAACACGATCACAGACTGAAGAAGAACATCTTGGTCATCTACACAAGTTATTTGAAAGGCTGAAGAAGTACAAGCTGAGGCTAAATCCAAACAAATGCACTTTTGGGGTGAGATCTGGTAAACTCTTAGGTTTCATCGTTAGTGGTAAAGATATTGAATTTGATCCCGCAAAAGTTAAAGTTATTCAAGAAATGTCGGCTCCCTGTACTAAGAAGGAGGTCAGAGGTTTCTTAGGACGACTGGATTACATTGCCCGATTCATTTCTCATTTGACTGCTACTTGTGATTCAATCTTCAAGTTGCTGAAGAAAGATCAAGTAGTAAGATGGAATGATGACTGTCAAATAGCCTTTGATAAAATCAAGGAGTACTTATGAGAACCTTCAATTTTGATGCCACCAGTCTAAGGAAGACCTCTAATCATGTTCCTAACAGTGCTAGAGAACTTAATGGGGTGTGTACTGGGGCAACATGATGAGTCTGGTCAAAAATAGCATGCAAAATACCACCTTAGCAAAAAGTTTACCGACTATGAAATAAGATATTCACTTTTCGAGAAAACTTGTTGCACTTTGGCATGGGCTGCTCGCCTACTAAGACAATATAAAATGGATCCCATCAAGTACATATTCGAGAAACGAGCTCTCTCTGAAAGAATAGCCTGATGGAAAATGATCTTAACAGAATACGACGTTCAGTACACCACTCAAAAGGCAATAAAAGGAAGTGTATTGGCAGATCATTTGGCACATCAAGCTGTAGACGACTACCAATCTATGAGCTTTAAATTCCCGGATGAGAACACCATGCTAATTATAGATTTTGAAGAACCCGGACCGTAAGAAGGACCTGAGCTAGGATCCCGATGGACTATGGTTTTTGGTGGAGCTTCTAACGCACTTGGAAAAAGGGTTCAGTGCTGTAATTATCTCTCCTCAAGGTTGCTAAACACCCTTCACTTCCAGACTTTTCTTTGACTACATTAATAATATGTCTGAATATGATGCGTGCATCATGGGTATAAAAGCTGTTATTGACCTGAGAATCAAATTCATGGGCATATACGAGGATTCAGCCTTGGTAATCAGTCAGGTTAAGGGAGAATGGGATACGAAGCATATGAATCTTATCCTTTACCGAGAACATGTGCTAACCTTGATTCCGTACTTCTAAGAGATTACTTTTGAGCATATCCCAAGAGAAGAGAATTAGTTGGCGGACGCATTACTTATCATGTCATCCATGTTCAAGTTCAGACGGGACAAAGAGGCTCCCAGAATTACCATTGAAAGATTCAATGTGTTGTACCCAAAAATTTCCCCTCCCATATTTCTCAATACATTTCAAGTGAGGTCCTCAAATTGCTCAAGGAAGTCCAAGGGTTGATCATACAAACTCTCTCCTAAGGCAGTCTACCTCAAATTAGGGTTTCATTTTGCATCAAGATGTTTGAGTCCAAAGGATCCCAAATGCTCACCATTGTCCTAATATTTTCTCAAGATCATCCATGTTAAGTTTCAAGCCTTGCAGAGGAAGTTTGCTCAGTCAATTGCTCAAAGGCCTGAAAATCGCCTGTGCTAGGGCAAAAGTCAACTGTGGCCCACATACAGTCAAACTTCAATATTTTTGGTCAAAATCCTCATTTTGAAGTATTATTCATCATTTGATCAAGGTTTGATCATGGTTCCTCAAGTATTGCTCACAATTCATCAAAACCCAAAAGTTGCTAAATTAGGGTTTTGCAGGAAAAGTCAACTCAACTTTGACCAAGCATAACTTTCTCATACGTTATCAAAAAAGACTCATCCAAATCTCATTTTGAATAGGATGTAATTCCCTACAATTCATCTTCAGCTCCCAAGTTCAAAATATGCACTCACAAGAAGATATAAATTTGGACATTATAGGTCATTTTGAAAAGTCAACAAAAACACCTTTTGGGTCAAAGCTTCATACATGAACATGGAAGAATCAATTGAGATGATACCAAAAGGGTTGCTTATAGGACATATTAAGCTTTCTAAAAAGTCCAAGAACACCTATCTAGGATCAAAATTGAGGGAGTTATGCATTGGCAAAATTGACCCTTTTTGCAAAATTGCCAAAAGTCAAAAGTGGCCAAAATTGACCCTTTTTGCAAAATTGCCAAAAGTCAAAAGTGGCCAAAATTGCATTTTTTGCCAAATGGGCCCAACTTTTTATGCTTGCACTGAGTTTGTAATGTGACCCACGACCTATGATCCCTTCCATTTGTAATTCTTTTATTTTTGTTATTTATTTTGATTTTATTTCAATTAAATCAAATAAAATCAAAATAAAATAATGAAAATATCAAAAACTAATCAAATCTTAAGATTTTGTGCATGTTTAGGTTCATTACATAGCTGGAAGTAAGATCAAATCGTGCAAGGCTCATATGGATACAAAAAGATTGCATTTTTCTTGATTTGGAAAGATTTGCACAAAGGATCAAATCATGAATCAATAATCATAATCGAGGGAGATTTGATACAAGTTTGCAACCCTAATTCATTCTAGGGTTCATAAGGAACATTTGTAGACCAAAACAAGGAGGTTAGAGGCGTGCAAAATAGAAAACAAAGTTGCAAAAATTCAAGAAAAGTTGTAAATCAATTTCCAGGTTTTAGGCCTTCTCAAGCCATTCTAACCATCCCAATCGTTTACTGGACATTCCTGGACCGTGCTGCAATCATTAACAAGCTTTCTCACACTCAGAATCGCGCTGTAAGTCTCACACGATTTCCATATTTTCTTAAAATCGAATACAATCATTCTGACATTTTTAACATGATTTATTAGCATATTCTTAATCCATGAGTTATTTGCAAGCTAATGGTTGTACTTAATTGCATTTTTATTGACTAAGCAGTAAGTTGCCATGGCTATGGTTCTAGTTTCATTTTTAGGAGTTTTGTGTACAGGAACAATTAGGCGTGGATAGTGGTACCATGATACTCGTGAGGTTGCAACGAGTTGATTGGTACCACTGGTTGTGATTTATCATACAGGGACAAGATTTTGGAGTGGACAAGGGTTGTTCCTACACCCAGTGTCTATAGGTAAAGGTTTTTGTCTAAAACGATAGAGGCAACGAGGAAGATGATGGCGTGGCGTGCTGTGAATGAGCCATTTGAATTTCACGCGTTTTAGAATTTGCTTTTTTGTTTTTATCATATTATATTTCTTTGTTATCATTCATACAACTAATCAAGCCAGCTCAGTTGGCTAGCATGCAACGTGAGAATGCCTAAGGGCCTGGGTTCGATCCCCAGGTCCCAACTTTGCTTCCTATTATTTTTTCTTGCATAATCAGGTACACCTGTATACAATAAGCCCACCATACATCATCAGCACCCAGCCAGCAGATCTTCAACAAGCCAGATCTAAGGCCTTCCCAATGAAGGTCCACCATAGGCATGAGTCAAGCGCATGCATGAGATTGGAAAAGCCAAAAGGGCCAAGGAGTTTGTTGGGCTCAGATTTGCTAACCATACCCCCTTATTGCTATAATACAACCAGGCCCATTCTTTCCTTTCTTTAAATTTTCTTTTTTTTCAAATTGATTTGTTTAATTAATTTCTAACCAAAATTAATTTCTTTTTTCACAAAAAAATCATAAAATCAAATTTCACAAATTTAGAATTAGTTTTTTTTTATTTGATCAAATTTAATTTAATGTTAGTTTAATTTAATTTAGGTTAATTCTAACTTTTCTATATATTTAAAATCGATTATAAAAAAATAGGGTTAGCATGTGACTTAATTTTTATTTCTTTCCCAAATAAAACAAAAAAAAATACAAAAATAGGTTGATTTAATTATTTTTCTTAAATTTAAATTAATTAGTAATTATTTTTTTTATTTGTTCAATTAAACTTTGTTTTCTTAAAATAATCAAAAAATAACACAAGAAATGATTTTTCTTTTAATTTGCAATTAGGTAGTTGGGGTCAAAACCCTAAAATCTCGTTTTCGATTCATCGCGCGCGTTTATTAATTTTTGCAATATTAATGTAACTGCTCACGGTATGTAATAGTTTAATTAGGATTTTCTTTATTTATCGTTCTTACGGGTTTTTTGGCTATGTAATTAATCCCCCTCCCCGAAGCCTTGTAATAGCGTAGGTTTTATTTCTTGCATTTTTTATTCTTGCAAATATTAAATGTTAGATGTATGTTAATAGGATTGTATGATAATATTGCATGATAATTTAAAATGGCTAGAAAACCCTAATGTGCAAAGATAATAACTGAAATCAAATCACTCGCACATGCGCACTCTTAGGGTATACTCTCACTTCGGTTGCCTTCGGTAAACGATCATTAAGTATAGGGTGTCTTAGTGGTTGCCCTCCTGTCTAAACAAAGATCAAAAGTCCCATTCGGAAATGTTGCCTCGGAAATGTTGCCTCGAGTATGATCTTAAGACATTAGGGTTATTACTAAGACGTCATAACATTACTTTAGTGATTGTACGTCCCTTTCGAATTGACCCTTACAAACTCCAACGACAGTACTTGCTATTTCTCAATAGTAGGATAACACTGTCTAAAGGAAACAAGAACCGAAACAATCCTTTCTCGAGTAGGTAGATGCTAGTAGGTACTTGCTCAAAACAACAAACCTTTTTCACACTTATACCTTTTTCAAACAAAGTTTTCAAAAACAACTTCGTAACACTCTTGAAGACAGAAGCAAGGGTTAAAACGAAGTAAAACAAAAACTTTTCAAAACAAACATACACAAGCAATTTTAAAAAGATGAGCAAGTACCTAAGAGCCCATGGAAAACAATGGATAGAAAGGGTGCTAATACCTTCCCTTTCTATAATCTACCCTCCGTACTCAAAATCTCGAAAAAGGAATTCTTCTGTGCTTTTTTCCTTTCCAGTTGGATAAAATAAAAGTCGGTGGCGACAATTGCTTACTGCGACATTTTGCAAACTCAAACGCAAAATGCAAACCAGCATTTTCAAAACAGTCGGTTCTGCCACCGTATCACAGAACTGGAGACTCTGCTGGGGATTTAATAAGTGGGGTATACCTTAGGATATAGTTCATCATAAAATTGCTTCTCTTGTTTGTTTTGGTTGCTTTTCTTTTAAGGGTTTTGTCTGGGAGTTACTATAGATCCTAACCCGGATCTGGGGACATCTTTTAGGTAAGTAGCAATAAATTGTGAGGGAACTATACGGCATAGACCGATACGGTTGAAGCAGTAGCTATGTTGATATGGCACATTGGTTGGTACCGGTATCCCTTGTGGAGAAACGAGGAGAATACGGGGCCGCTATGTGTGTCGTTAAGCATCAACTGACCTTAGAACCTTTAATCGACCAACTTAGCCATTTAGAAAGTAGTGAGATAGTCGGCCTCAGTGTAAATCTGAGAACTGGTTGATACTCGATGCTACACTCATTGAGACCATACTCTCGAGATAGTTCCGGCTGCAAGAAAAGATTGCGTGAGCTGAAACCATGACCGATGGAGGATGGTCAGTGATATTGAGATCCTCTAGAACCCGGTTACTTTTTCTAGGACAGGTTGAAACCAACTAAACTTCAAGAGGGTAGTACCTTTGACCTCATGCAAGCCTTAAACTTAAGGGCTTTGGTGTGACTTGTTTGCCTTTGCCATGCCTGTTATCTGTTATACCTGTTGTTTGTTTTATCATGACATCATGCATCATAACATAGCCTGTATACTTCATTATACTAACCATTTCAAAGACCAAGGAAATTTATCTTTGTTCTGTTTTGCAGATTATGGCTTCCGTGCGCAGAAATACCATCCGAGTTAACTTTGTGCAAATACCTGCTAAACTTAAAGAGTTAGCCTCAAGAGTTTCCGAGACTTCTATGTTCATCAAGAGACATGGTCAGCTTCTTAGCCTGGTTACCTCAAAGTTTGACGAGCAGATGATGAGTTTACTTTTCCAGTTCTTCGATCCTGTGCATCATTGCTTTACCTTTCCAGATTATCAGCTGGTTCCCACTTTGGAAGAGTTTTATCACTTATTGGGCATATCCATCCTTGAGCAGATGCCCTTCACAGGTATGGAAGAGAATCCTAGACCAGTAGACATTTCCTCAGCTCTGCATATGAAATGGGTTGATGTAGTATCCAATTGGGAAACACGAAGCAGGGTTGAAGGTTTCTTAGCCAAATTTATGATGGATCACGCTCAGCTATTCTGGGATAATTTGGATTTTCAGGCTTTTGAAGACATCTTGGCTCTCCTTATCTATGGGTTGGTCCTCTTCCCGAATCCATATTCCTTTATAGATGTGAATGCGGTTAAGATCTTCCTGTCTTACAATCCAGTGCCTACTCTACTGGGTGATATCTTGCATGCCCTCTACACTCATACTGTGCGAAGAAGAGGGACTCTTATGTGTTTCATGCCATTATTGTCGAGGTGGTTTATTTCGAACCTCTCTAAGTCCGTGCTAAAGAATGAAGAAGGTTTGGGTTGGTCCTACAGAATAATGTCACTTTCCTATACAAACATTCTTTGGAGTTCCAAGGCTATGGAAGACACTGTTGTCATTGATCGTTATGGGGGATACCCTAATGTCCCGTTGCTTGGAATCAGAGGGGGTATAACCTACAATCTTTGTCTAGCTTTGCGACAATTTGGTTGTGCTCGGAGGGATGGTCCCCATGAGCTACTTCTTGAGAATATTGCATTTGACTACAAGGAAGACGTTGACGAGCACCGCCAGAGGTTTATACGAGCTTGGGGCATGGTGAACAGATCTGGCCCCCAAGAGCTGGGACCAAGGACTTCCCTTCCTATGCAGCCTTATCTCCAATGGGTCCGAGCTCGTGCCCAAAAGCTTGGGATGCCTTATGAAGCCGTATTGCCAGTAATTATGGAGCCCACCAATGAAGAAGGCATTCCTTACACAGTTCTTTATCCTTACATGCCCACTGATACTGGGGCATTGCAAAGGTCTTGGATTCACCTGAAAGAGGAGAGAGATACTTACCGGGAAAAGTACCATGAGCAAGAAAGGAAGATCTTGAAGCTCACCAGGCAGCTCGAGGAAGAAAGAGTGATCAATGACTACGTCAGCACAAAGAGGAAGCGTCCATGGGACTTTTGACTTTTCTTTTTCTAGTTTAGATTTGTTTTCCATTTACTTCTTTGTAACGCCTTAAAGGAATTGTTGAACCTTTTTACAAATTAACCTAATAAAGTTTGTTTATTTTTGGTTTCCAAATTTAAATCCCCCAAAGTCTTTGAAATCATTACATATGCATCCCATTATCATGCACACCATTATAGGTACCATTACAGGTTTCTCATCTTCTTCGCTGTTTATTTCAGCAGAAATGTCTTCTGATCAAGCCATCAAAGATCTTCAAGAACAGAACGCCCAATTCCAGCAGATGTTCTTAAGTCTGGCCAAAGGGCAAGAGGATCTAAAAGCTCTCATTCTGAAAGATAAGAAGAAGAAAAAGAAGAAGAAGGTCGTTCTTCTGAATATGGGCAAAAGGTTTGGGGACAGGTTGAAACAACAAGTTGATCTGACCTCTTCATCCAAGGAAGGGGAGAACTAAGAAGAAGAAAAAGGCCCCAGTCCTGCAAACTCTGATAATGATACAGATTACGATGATGAGCAATATCCTCCTGCTGAGGATAGAAACAAGCAACTTGAAGACTACGGTGGGAGAACTGACTTGATTTTTGCGATTGTATTCGCACTTATTCGGTTTAGCAAGAGTCGCCACCGACTTTTTATTTTATCCTAAAGGAAAGGTTAAAAAGCACAGGAAAAACCTTTTGATATGTTTCGTGGGTTCGGGGGGTAGATTATGAAAAGGGAAGGTATTAGCACCCTTTTCATCCATGGTTATCCATGGGCTCTTAGTTACTTGGTTTTTAGATCACTTGCCTTGATTTTTGATTGCTTGAAATTGTGGTGTGTGTGTGTTTTGAAAATGTTTTTGAAATAGACGCCTTTGTTTCGGCAACCATTATAATGACTCGTGTTTGAGTATATACAACGGTGTGTATCTTTTCGAAAAGATGTTTCAAAATGTTTTTGGAAGTTTGTTTTGAAAATGTTTGTGAAGTGTGGTTTTTGAAAAGGAGGCAAGTGTTTTTGCAAGTTGATCTCAAGTAACTAAGAGTTTTGTCTACCCCTATTGTACTCAAAGGTTTTCTCTATGTTTTCAACCCCTTTTTAACAATTTTGTTCCACCATTGAATTTGGTGGACAATCTTGCGTTTAGGATGTGATTGGGACAGACGCGGGTCATCGTATGGACCATGAATGCAATGGTGCCAAGTGTCTTTGGCAATTTGCTTGAAGGGACTTGATCATTTTGATAGGCGACTTTCGAAAGCGTCATCGAGGGACTTATGATCATTTTGAAATGTTTTTGCCAAAGGAACTCGACGTACAAGCATGGCCCATTTTGGAAGGCAACATGTGGGATTACCCTAGGGGGTGCAAGTGTGATTGTGTATTGATTTCATGTATTTGTCTTGTATTAGGTTATCTAGCGTTTGATTTTATGTACATACAAACCCTAGGTCTAACCATGGTATAATTTGAAAGCGGTAAATTACGGGAATTTTAAAGTCTACGCTATTACAAATGGGATCCGGGAGTGGGGGTACAAATTCACAAAGGGGATGAGACTTAAATAATTACAACCCAATCGAATCGCGATCAAATGTAATCAATGTATAGCAAAGTGTAAGAAAAGCAATTGTATATGTGTAAAGCAAAGTAAATGTATGGTGTAAGTGTAATGAAAATTATTTACAAGTTAAGAAATGTGAACTTAAAGATATTTATTAAGTATGTTTGATTTAATAAGTATTATTATCCACATTTGATTTAAATTGTATTTTTATATTATTTGTTTAATATATACAAAGTATTTTAATAAAGAGAAAGGAAAATGTTTTATATTCTATTTTTTTAGATATTAAAAAATAATGCATTTTAATTAATCATGTACAAATCAAAAGTTCTAATTTTAAGGAGAAAAATATTAACTTTAAAGGAAAAATTATGTATTTATGTACAAAGTATTTTTAAAAAAAGAAAATGTATCTATTTTAAGAATTATTTTTATGTATTAGTGTTTATTTACAAATAAAATTATTTTAATTAGAGAAAAATAAAATGTTTATGGTGTATTTTAAATAATGTATTATATACAAAATTATAATTATATTATATACAAAAAGTTATTGTTAATGTAAAAAAAAATTAGAATTAGTATTAAGCATGGTTTAATTAGTGTAAAATAAAGTTAGTATATTTTTTAACAAAACATAAATTAATGTAAAATTAAATAAAACAAAGGTTTTTTTTATGTTAAAAATAGATGAGGGATGGGCTTCCGGATCTTAGGCCCAAACAGAAGGGGGGTGTGTTCAGGAACGCGTTTTGGGCTTCAGCATAGAAAGGGCAAGGCCCACTGATTTCTGAGACAAATGTTTAGGGTTAATTGATTTTGTGTTTAGTTGGGAAAGCTTAGGGTTTGCGCCGTTCTTCTTCGTTTCGCCTTCGTCTTCATCTTCATTTTCCTCAGCATAAAGAATACTGAACCAGGACCCTCCGCCTAGAGCCACCGCGCCATCATTCCTCTCTTTCTCTGTCTCACTCAAACGACGGTACAAAAGGGTATGATTTCTCGTTTGTGTGTTAAGATTTTCGTTAATTCTCTCTTTGCATGTTCAGCTTTTTTTTCGTTTATGGATTCTGATTGAGTGTGTTTCTTTTGTTTGAGGTGTGAAGAGAGGGAAAAAATTATATTACCTTTCGGAGACGGAGGAGGAGGGAAATAGGAGGCGCGTGGAGGCTTTGACGGCGAGGGCGGTTACGATGATGACGCTAGCTTTGAATCCTTGTATTTTGCTTTGCCTCTTCAGGTTTGGTGATGATAAGCTGAAAACCTCTTTATCTTCTTATTCTATCTTTTTGCCTCGCTTTGCTTGCTTGATGCTTGAGATGCCTGATTTTTCTCTTCCTCTTTGTTGCCTTCTGTATGCTTCAGTATGATTGGTATGTTAGCCCAATGATGAACCCTAGGTTCTGAGGGCTTTGGGTTGTTTGCTTGAACGCGTAAATTTCTGTCAATTTGGAGCTCCTACTGTGAACTTCAGGCTTCAGGCTTGATGGCTGATACAGGTTTAAGCTTGTTGGTTGGTACGGGTTTAAGCTTGTTGGTTGATGGATTTACTGGTTTAAGCTTGCAGGTTTTGATTGAGGCTAACCATGGTTTGAGTTTGGTTTTACTGGTTTTAGGTTTATGCTGTAGTTGTTTGAAACTTGCAAGGTCTTTTGGTTTTTGCTTCAGGCTTCAGGCTTATGCTGGTTTTAGGCTTTAGTTGGACAGTAGGTTGTAGGTTTAATGTTTTGCTTCAGCAGGTTTCTTGATGGTTAAGTTTGACAGGTTTATGGCCTTGGGAGTTTTGTTTGGATTCTGCTTATGGTTTCATGGACTTGGTTTTAGGCAGGGCAAGAAGTTTTGTGAGTTTTTTGACATGTTTTTTGTTTTAAGTCTGAACTTACAGGTTTGCTGGTTGTTGAGACTTGGACAATTTTTTTTGGTTATTCTTCTTGGACTGGTTTCAGGCTTGTTGAATGCAGGGTCTTTATGGTTAAGGCTTCTAGGCTTTTAGGCTTGGACAAATGGTGGTGTGAACTCGTTTCAGGCCTGCTCTGAGTTATCTTCTTTTTTTTCGATATCTTTTGATCTCTTCTGCTTTTGATATCTTCTGCTGCCCTCTCCTTTTCTGTTTTATTGCAGTTTTTGTGTTTATATCTTTTCTTTGCCTAAAGCCAAAAACCAGTAAGCCTAAACTTCTCCTCTCTTCTTCTCTCTCCTGACAAATTTTAAACATTCAATATGGTTTACATTTGTCTTTTTCTGAAAAAGCAAATGGCTGAAAATGATGAAATGGAAATAGGTTGCTTGCATAAGTAGCTTAGTCCTGCATATTTTATCTCTTTTCCATATTGCCTGCTTCTTTGTGACAGTTTTGGCATTTTGATATCTTGAGATATCTTTTGGCAGCTTGTTGACTTTGGACTTAGTTTTGAAATTGTGACTTTGTATTTGCACATGCTGTCTTGCTTTGAACTATGCAGTTGGTTGACCAATTTGAAATGTGCAATTTTTAACTTTGTGCATTCATTTTTAATTGCAAGCATTCCATCCTTCTTTGTGAACCGGGAGAAATCCCGTGATTTCCAAAGAGGGTAAAACTGATTCCGGCCGTTTGCTTTTAATGATGACCTTTTTTATCTGTCTGTCTCTTTAATTATTTATCTGCTTCATTTGACTTTTTCTTCTTTCTTTCGCAGATAAAAATTAAATGGAGAGGAAAAGCAACAGATGGAGGATGAAGAATTGAAGATTTAGAAAAATATTAGGATAGTTTTATTTAAATTTAAATAAATGTAATATTATTATTGTAAATACTTTGTAAACGAATACTTGTATTTAAATAACAATTGTAACAAATATTTAAGATGAAATAAAAATTCCTTTTATCCAATTAATTCTTTTCTTCTTTTCAATTGCTTACTTTATTATTTATAATTCTTTAAATTAACATAATTGAAAATAAATTCCAACTATTTTAATCTCAGAATAATAAATAATTAAATAAACATTGTTTCAGCATTGATCAATTAATAAACTTGGCGCTTCCAACATCCAAATCACTGCACAGTCAATTACAACAACTGCCCAGACGTTTCTCCTTTTACTGATTTTATCCAAACAATGCAAATTCAATCCAAATGCATCTTTTCAATGATTAAGTCAAACAATGCGAATTCAATCCAAATGTCTCAGCCCATATCTCGGAACAACTTGAAAAGCACTGTGGGGATTTAATTCTTTCTGAGAATGCGCGCGTAAAAAACCCTAATTCTTGATCAAATGTCAAAGAAACGTTCGCCTGATCAAAGTCGAGCCAAAATCAACCAAACCCTACGCAAACTGTTTGAATTGTTCTAGAGCCATGAAAACCAATGAAAACCCTAATTCTGTCTGACTGACGAGAAAAGTCTGTTTGACCGATTCTTGAGCCAGTTTGAAAAATCAGGAAACGTCTGAAACTGTGATTTCTTATGGAAAAATATGAGGGCAAATTTTGGGGTACAACAGTTGCCCCTGTTCAATCTTCTTGGACCTGAAGAGTTAGATTGGCAAGTTTGCCTTTCGCGACTCGAGGGTAAAAGGAGATTGGACACTAAAGTGCCCAAAAAATTTGCACTCGGTGATGTGATGGTAGAGGAAATGGGCTTAAAGATGCCATTTGGTGATGGGCTTAAAGATGCCATCTGGAGATGTCTGGAGGGGGATGGGCTTATAGATGCCATCTGCAGGTGATTGTTGAACTGTACATTACTGGTGAATGGACGAGTATCAGAAAGGTATCCATGTTTTGGAACCTCTCTGAACCGGGGGTCTGAACAAGCAATAGATTGACATCCGTGTTTGGAGAATCTATAAACTGTTTTCAGGAGCTGGAGTTGAATAAGCAATAGAGCAGCATCCGTTGTCGGGAAGCGTCCGTAAACTGTTTTCAAAAGTTGAGAAGAAACTGAACAATTGATAGATTAACATCCGGTGTTGGGAAGAATCTGTAAACTGTTTTCAGAAGTCTGAAGAAGGAACTGGTGTAGGGTTTCCTGATGATGAGTCCGTGTAAAACTGCATCTGGATGAATCTGGAACAAGTATCAGAATGTCGTCGTGTCTGGGTCACATCTGAACTGTCTTGGAAAGAATCTCGGAAGATGATTGTCTTTGTCTGTTGACTGCTTTTTCCTGAAAAGGTAAAGAGTTAGTTGTATGCAATGTCATGATGCATGATGCAATGTATGTTATATCAATGTTCATGATATGAATGTAATGAATGCGCATGCAAGCTAATGAGCTATCTTGCTGAGGATAGATGAATCCTGGATGGCTGAAGATAAAGGAATCTTGGCTACTGCCGGGGAAAATAAATCCTTGGCTGCTGGGTAGGGCAAGAATCTTTTGATTGTTGAAGATGAGGAGTTCCGGGATCACTGCTGGGGGATCAGGAGCTCGGGTTGTATGCCAATTTACTGGGGAATTCCCGTCTTGAGGAGGTCCTCACTGGAGAATATTCGAATATTCTGTGAAGAACCGAGAATGGGTCTTCATTCTGCCGATGCTTAACTGTTATCTGGTCGATCTCCAGGCTTTCACAAAAGCTTATATTGTCAACTGGTCGTAATCCATGCTTCAACAATAACTTAATAAGCTGCTATCCGGTCAAATCCGAGCTTCACGACTTGTCTTAAAGATATACAACTATCTGGTCGATTCCAGGCTTATGAGTATTCTTGACTGTTGTCTGGTCGTAATCCAGGCTTCACAGAAATTTGTATTGTCAACTGGTCGTAATCCAGGCTTCACAGAAATTTGTATTGTCAACTGGTTGTAATCCAGGCTTCACAATAATTTGATGAACTGCTATCCGGTCGAATCCGGGCTTCGCGGTTTGAATAATGAAGAACTCGCTATCTGGTCGTAATCCAGGCTTGGCGATTATCTGATACTGTTATCCGGTCGCAGTCCGGTCTTCACAATATGCTGTAGAGATTAAGATGTTATCCGGTCGAGTCTGGGCTTCATAACTTGAATTCAGGAGATCCCACTATCTGGTCGTAATCCAGGCCTTGCGGTAGTCTGACACTGTTATCTGGTCGTAGTCCGGTCTTCACAATGACTTGTAGGGGATTAAAATATTATCCGGTCGAATTCGGGTTTCATAGCTTGCTCTGAGGGGATACCACTATCTGGTCGCAATCCAGGCTTTGCGGTAGTCTGACACTGTTATCCGGTCGTAGTCCGGTCTTCACAATGTGCTGTAGAGATTAAGATGTTATCCGGTCGAGTCTGGGCTTCATAACTTGAATTCTGTGAGAATTTGATCTCCGATGACTGTAGCTTCCAACAGATGATGAAGGAGTTGTTGAACGACCGATCAATCTGGAATGTAACTTGTTCTGGAGAATAAATCCTGGACAAATGTTGGGGAAATAAACCCATAATGGAAGAACTCTGGGGTTACTGAGGATGAGAAATCCCTACTGTCTGCTAACCTGCTTGGGGAACAAGATCTTCACTTGTTGGGGGATCTTAGGACCACTGCTGGGGATTGGAACTCCTTGGTGACTTGTGGGGTGAGAGAATTATGATTATCTCTGCTGGGGAGTTCAGGACCTGGTAGACTTAAGCTGGAGAGGTAAGATTTGAGAATCTTCAGTCCGGTGGGAAGTATCTCTGTGGGGAGGATGCTCACTGGTCTGGTTCCAATGGGGATTGACAGTTGGAAGTTTTAGCTCCGCCGGGGATATTGAAACTTGAGTCTAATGGGAGTTAGCTTCTGGAAGGTTCTCAGGCTGGGGAGATCAGTTTTGAGAAAGCTCTTGTTCTGCTGGGGATCCTAGAGTTAAACTCTGTTTGGGGACTCCTTCTGAAAGGGCATCGAGACATCTATCTGTACCTTTCACCTATCAGTAATCGTTTTTTTTTCTTCTGATTTGAGAGGAAATGACTATGTTCAAATGCATATGCCTACTTAACAAAACATTGGACGTTTCTCGAGTAAACATAAGTGTGAAAGAACAACAAAGCAAATTTGCGTATTTGGAAAAACATTTGTATTAACTTTCTATGAGTGTCTTTGTACAAAGGAGACAGGCATCCTAGTAAGAGGATGTCGCCGTAGGAATTGAAAGTTTTATATAAAAGCAAGATGGCTATGTGAAATAATTCCATGGGATTCTATTCTGCTATAGCCTTCACAACTTTGAATATTTGTCCATTCAATGCTTCGTCTGCCGATGACTGGATTGATCAGAAGCTTGGAGTTCGTTGATGAAGAGATTGTCCTTAAAGTGATCCGACGAGACATAGTCATACGCTTTAATTCCCTAACTTTTGCCTGAACCGCCCTTTCGGGTTTTCGGTTCACCGGGAAACCCCTTTTTGCCCAAGCCGCCCTTTCGGGTTTTCGACTTGCCGGGTGTACAAATTTTTTGTTTTATCCCTAATTTTTGCCTGAACCGACCTTTCGGGTTTTCGGTTCACCGGGATGCCCATTTGTGCCCAAGTCGCCCTTTCGGGTTTTCGACTTGTCGGGTTATTTCATGCGTAGTATCTTTTGACTATGTCTACATTCGCGGGGTGCAGCAAATCATCGCCATCCATGGTGGTCAGAATCATCGCACCACCAGAAAATATGTTCTTGATCACAAATGGTCCTTCGTAAGTAGGAGTCCATTTTCCCCTGGGATCACTTTGCGGCAAGATAATGCGCTTGATTACCAGATCCCCAACTCGATACTCCTGTCATCTGACTTTCTTGTTAAATGCCTTGATCATCCGTTTTTGGTATGCCTGACCATGACAGATAGCAGTAAGTCTTTTTTCGTCAATTAGGTTTAATTGATCAAACCGAGTTTGGATCCAGTCGTCTTCGTTCAAACCTGCATCCTTCATTATTCGGAGAGAGGGTATCTGGACTTCAATAGGCAAGACCGCTTCCATGCCATAGACCAAAGCAAAGGGAGTTGCTCCTGTTGACGTTTGTGCTGAGGTACGGTACCCATGAAGAGCAAACGGAAACATTTCATGCCAATCTTTGTAGATCACTGTCATCTTCTGCACAATCTTTTTGATATTCTTATTAGCTGCTTCTACATCCCCATTCATCTTCGGTCGGTAGGGAGAAGAGTTGTGGTGCTGTATCTTGAATTGCTCGCAGAGCTCAGTGATCATCTTATTGTTAAGATTGGTACCATTATCCGTAATGATCCTCTCAGGTACACCATAGCGGCAGATCAGGTTATGCCAAATGAACCGTGCCACGACATTCTTGGTTACCGTAGCATAGGAAGCCTCTTCAACCCATTTTGTGAAGTAATCAATTGCTACTAGGATAAAGCGGTGCCCGTTAGATGCTGTAGGTCTGATTTCACCGATCATATCAATGCCCCACATCGCAAAAGGCCAAGGTGCTGTCAAAACATTCAGAGGAACCGGAGGAATATGCACTTTATCAGCATAGATTTGGCATTTATGACAGGTCCGGGAATGCTGATAACAGTCGGCTTCCATTGTGGACCAGAAATATCCCGCCCGAAGGATTCTCTTTGCCATGGTATGCCCACTGGAATATGTTCCAAAGGTACCTTCATGCAGCTCCGCCATGATCTTTTCTGCTTCAGTCTTATCTACACAACGTAGTAAGGTTGAATCATGGTTTCGCTTGTAGAGAATGCCATTGCTGAGGAAGAATTTTGCTGCAAACCTTCTCAGGAACTTCTTTTCATTAACAGATGCGCCTTCGGGATACTCTTGAGCTTCAAGGTACCTCTTCACTTCATGATACCAAGGTTTCTCTGTTACTTCTTCGATCTCGAGATCGCAGCAATGTGCGGGTTCATCTTTCTTCCAAATAATGATCAGGGGCGCCTCATTGTCCCATTTGACTTTGAACATAGAAGACATCGTAGCTAACGCGTCTGCTAACTGATTCTCCTCTCTTGGGAAGTGTTCAAATGTTATCTCTTCGAAATGGGGAATCAATGTCAGCACATATTCCTTGTAAGGAATAAGATTTGGGTGTTTCGTATCCCACTCGCCTTTGATCTGATTGATCACGAGAGCGGAATCTCCGAAGACACTCAGAAACTTGATCCTTAAGTCAATTGCAGCTTGAAGACCCATAATACATGCTTCATACTCTGCCATATTGTTGGTGCAGTCGAAACATAGTCGGGCAGTGAGTGGAGTATGAGTGCCTTTAGGAGATATGATCACAGCGCCGATACCATTATCCAAAGCGTTCGAGGCTCCGTCAAAGTGCATAGACCATCGAGATCCTTCTTCAGGTCCTTCATCCGGTCCAGGTAATTCACAATCAGTCACTACCATGATATCCTCGTCTGGAAATTCAAAGTTCATTAGTTGGTAATCGTCCACTGCCTGGTGTGCCAAGTGGTCTGCCAATACACTTCCCTTGATTGCTTTTTGAGTCGTGTACTGGATGTCGTATTCCGTCAAGATCATTTGCCATCTTGCTATTCTTCCAGACAAGGCGGGCTTTTTGAATATGTACTTGATTGGATCCATTTTTGAAATCAACAAAGTAGTGTGAGTCAACATATACTGTCTCAGCCGGCGAGCAGCCCATACCAAAGCGCAACAAGTTTTCTCGAGCAGTGAATATCGGGTCTCACATTCGGTAAACTTTTTGCTATGGTAATAAATAGCGTGCTCTTTTCGGCCAGACTCGTCATGCTGCCCCAGCACACACCCCATTGAGTTGTCAAGCACTGTCAAGTATAAGATTAAAGGTCTTCCTTCAACCGGTGGCATAAGAATGGGCGGTTCTTTGAGATACTCTTTGATTCTTTCGAAAGCAGCCTGACATTCGTCGTTCCAACGTACTACTTGATCTTTCTTCAGCAGCTTGAAGATTGGTTTGAGGTAGCGGTTAGATGCGAGATGAATCGGGCAATGTAGTTCAACCGTCCTAGAAAGCCTCTGACTTCTTTCTCTGTCTTGGGAGCCGGCATCTCTTGTATGGCTTTCACTTTGGCAGGATCTACTTGAATACCTTTGTCGCTTACGATGAAACCTAGCAATTTTCCAGATCTCACCCCAAAGGTGCACTTGTTTGGGTTCAGTCTCAGCTTGTACAACTTCAAACGGTCAAACAGCTTTTGTAGGTGGTCAAGGTGTTCCTCCTCAGTTTGGGACCCTGCAATCATATCATCGACGTATACTTCAATTTCGTGATGGATCATGTCATGAAATAAAGCAACCATGGCACGTTGGTAGGTTGCCCCAACATTTTTCAACCCAAAAGGCATGACCTTGTAGCAAAAGGTGCCCCACTGAGTAACAAAAGTGGTCTTCTCCATGTCTTCAGAAGCCATCTTGATCTGATTATAACCGGAGAAACCGTCCATGAAGGAGAAAACTTTATGCTGGGCGGTGTTATCAACCAGAACGTCGATATGAGGTAGAGGGAAATCATCCTTAGGGCTCACCCTATTCAAATCCCTGTAATCAACACACATTCGGACCTTACCATCCTTCTTCGGTACTGGCACCACATTGGCAATCCACTGAGGGTAAGACGTCACCGCTAGAAATCCGGCATTAAATTGTTTCATAACCTCGGCTTTGATTTTCTCGGACATTTCTGGACGCATCCGGCGGACCTTTTGTTTCACTGGAGGGCAATCTTCCTTGGTAGGCAGATGATGAACTACTATATCGGTATCCAACCCAGGCATGTCTTCGTAAGACCAGGCAAAGATTTCGACGTATTCATTCAACAACTGTATCAGGCGCTCCTTGACACTTGGTTCCAGATTGGCCCCCACTTGTACTTCCTTCCGATCTTCCTCCGTCCCTAAGTTGACAGTTTCCAACAACTCTTCGTGAGGCAACATGGCCTTTTCTTCTTGCTGTAAAAGTCTGGCCAGCTCTTCCGGTACTTCACAACCTTCACCATCTTCATACTCAGCTTGATTGACCAAATCTTCAGAGTTATTGAAAGACGTAGCAGAATAGTTACCCATAGAACCCAGAGTGGAGGGGTACCTGCATTTGTGAGTGTGGGTGTGTGTAAGGGATAGCCATCCTTAAACAAACAAAATGCAAAAAGGAAAGAAAATGAACACAGCAGTTTATCAATGAAAAACGTCCAATGAATCATTAAACATGGAATATGGATATGAAAATAGTTAAAACCCTTACAAATGGACCTACATGCCCCGGGCAAGACATGAGGTGAAAAAGTAGTGTACGGATTGTTCAAGAGTAAATATTACAAACCAACAAGAAATGTTTGACAGATAATTACTGGTTAATAAAAGTAATGGGGACAAAATCCTTTGCCTCCCAATTGCGTAGTCCTCCTTCGATGGTTGGGTAGATCCAATCTTCAATGTCGGCCTCTTCGTCTTCACCCTCCAAAGCGTTGATTCCATAAGGGGAAATCTTGACAGGCGTTCTTTCAATTTTTGAGCGGCGCATAGCTTTCTGCCCCGCAGCAGTGAATACTAAACCAAACTTGTCTATTTTGTGAGGAATATCGGGCAACTGACCGCATGTTGAGCTCTTCCCTTCCTTCAATGCAGCCTTTGCGTCTTTCAGAGATGCCATCCTGGCCACCTGCTTCGGAACCTCGGCCACCACTCTTGCTACTGCCCCTTCAGGAGAGACTTCCTTGAAGTGCTGGAATGGTGTTTCAATGAATTCCCCTTCCACCTCTACATACCGAAAAGAGTTCAAGTGGATGATCATGTACTCCTCTTCACCATGTACAGTGATGATCTTTCCTTTGATAGGGTACTTCAACATCTGATGCAAGGAGGAGGTGACAGCCCCCGCATGATGGATCCAAGGCCTACCTAGCAAGCAAGAGTATGACAGACAGATGTCCATCACATAGAAAGTAGATTTAAACACCTCAGTGCCCACCTTAATGGGAATATCAACTTCCCCATGGACCATTCTTTTTGAACCATCAAAAGCTCTGACAATAATATCACTCGGCTTCAGCTCTAAACCTTCACAATCCAGTCGGTCCAAAGCTTTCTTAGGCAGTACATTCAGCGAAGAACCAGTGTCGACCAAGACATGTGCGAGAGTGGTTCCTCGGCACTCGACTGAAATGTGCAAAGCATCATTGTGGTTTCTACCTTTAGGAGTTTGGTCGGCATCAGAGAAACCTAATCCATTGTCTGCAGTAAGGCTGGCCACGCAATTTTGGAATTGGTCTGCAGAGGTCTCCTGGGGCACATGGGCTGCCTTTAGGAATTTTATCAATGCTTTAGCGTGTGCCTCGGAGCAAAGCAGTAACGCTAACATGGAGATCTTCGAGGGGGTTTGCCCCAGTTGCTCTACCACGTCATAATCACTATTTTTAATTATCTTCAAGATCTCCTCCATCTCTTTCTTAGAGGTCTCCGGGATGACCAAAGGTTGAGCCCTCGTCCTGACGAGCTCATCTTGGATCCCTTTTCCCTTATCAGCTGGAGAAGGAGGGACAACAACAGGAATAACAGTTTGTTCAATCAATGGAGTTTCGGCGGAAAGTTTTATTGGCGCAGGATTATCTCTGGTAGCAGCTGAGGGTCCAAAAATTGCCTTTGGGGGGGCAATCTCTGGAGAAAATATTCTCCCGCTTCGGGTGATCTTGCTTGTACCAGCAACGTTTCCAATGTTGGCATCCTCTTCATCAGAGCTTTCTTCGGTCACTTCAACTTGCTTAACACCATGGTAGTAGATGTCTCCACCATAATTCCATGGTATTGACTTGTCAGAACTGTAGGGGACAGGCCCAGGCATAGTTATTTTCAAGGGAACAATCTTTGTAGCTGATGTAATCTTAACAGGCTTTCTGACGGCCTTGGAAATATTGGCGTGAATGGTGATAATTGAGACATCTTCAGTAGGGGTCGGAATAGCAGGAATCTTCTCAAACAGAATTTGTCGACTGTCCATCAGGCTTTGGATGCCTTTCTTCAGGGATGGGCAGTCAAATGGCAGAGAGTAACAACAGTAGCAGTCTTCTTTGCAACCCGGGAAAATCCCGACTCTTAGCGGGTTTAACTTGATTGTTAACAGTGGAGTCATCAGGTCATTGACATCAGAAACATACAAATTTTCCTCAATAGCGTTGACATTTCGACCATGTTTCGGCATCGGAGCAGATATCACGTTCGGCTTCTCTGGAGCGTCGAACTCCACCTCTTTCGCATCTATCAAGTCTTGGATTTTATTTTTGAGCGCCCAACAATCATTTGTGTCATGTCCGACGCTATCGGAATGGTAGGCGCACTTAGCATGAGGATGATAGTGCGGTGAAGCAGTATTCACAACTTTGGGCGCTTCCCTAATCTTGGTGAGATTCAACTTCAACAGGTGTGGAAGAACTTGCGCAGGTGTCATATTGATACGGGTAAACTGCCGTGGTGGCCGTTCTGCCCATTGCTGTTTAGGTCTGGACTGGTTATTGCGAGGCTGATCGTTTGATGGATTTTGGATCATTACGGCCCCCACAGTCGACCGACGCTCACTTCTTCCTGCTCCTCTCTGAGAGTACACAACATCTGTTTCCTTCTTCTTCGGAAATGATTTCTTAACAGTTGTAGATGCAGAGGCCTCCTTCTGAATCTTCCCATTCTTGATACCGGCCTCTACCCGCTCGCCAGTCAGAATTAATTCAGTAAACCCTGCGAAGGAGCTACCGATCAGGTGGTTAAAGAATGGACCAGACAGGGTCCCTAGGAACATATCAACAAGCTCTCTATCAGAAAGGGGTGGCTGCACCCTTCCAGCCAAATCACGCCATTTTTGGGCATACTCCTTGAATCCCTCACCCGAGGCCATCCCCATACTCTGAAGCTGAGTACGGGTTGGTGCCAGGTCAGAGTTATATTGATATTGGCGATAAAAAGCAGCCGCCAGATCCTCCCAACTACGTATCTCTGATCTTTCCAGCTTGTAAAACCAATCTAACTGTGTGCCAGACAGGCTAAATTGAAAGAAGTGTACCCAAAGGTTTCTGTCAGAAGTGTGAGGTTGGATTCTTCGGACGTACGACCTTAGGTGCATTTTTGGGCAAGACAACCCATCATATCTGGCAAAAATTGGTACCTTGAACTTCGGAGGGATCACAATTCCAACGATTAATCCCAAATCTTCGAAATCCAAGCCTGGAACTCTCTGCAGCTCCATAGTTGCCAACCTCTCTTCCAAACCTTTATACTTATCATCGGCGGGCGGGTATTGTTGATCCGATTAGTCTTCGTCCTCTTCAGCCTCCTCTTCTTTCATATCAGACTCGGAAGGTACTGCAGCCGCATTCCCTTTACTGGTTCCCTCCTCAGAAGTAGGGGAAATTCAAGCACTCTTCTGGCTTCACCTGCAAACCTTCTCCACAAGGTAGCCACCCCGACTCTCTTCTTCTTTTTCTTTACTTGGTCTGTGTTCCCAAGCAGGGTTTTCAGATCCTCCTGACCCTTAGCCAAGGTCATCAGGAGTTGTTGAAACTGTGCGTTTTGAGACTGCAAGTCCTTGACCGTTTGCTCGAGATCCATCTTACTGAAATAAACAGCAGAAAGATAAGGAAACCTGGTGTGGAGACCTGCTTATGCACATGATGAATGGTATGCTTTTGTATGCAATGCATTCAAGGATTTAGAATATTCAAAATTGTTGTAAACAAAAGAGAACGCACGTCATATTAATAAGAAGAAATTTGTTAGTACATAAATGCCCCATGGGCCAAATATTACAAAAACTTCTCAAGGTAAAAAGACATTGCGCATCCTCTTTGGTGCGATGTAGGTGTTGAGAGTCTCTTCCTCATGGAGTCGGCGGGTGAGCTCTAAAACCTTCTTCTCGCTGGCGTAGAAGCTGGCTTCAAAAGTATCTCTCTCTTCCCTGAGTTGGATCCAACTCTTCTGCATCTCCTCCCATGATGTTGGCATGTCGGGGTACCGGACGGTGTAGGGAACCTCTCCTTCCTTGACGGGCTCTCTAATCACAGGGAGAACATGAGGGTAAGGCATCATTAGACTTTGGGCTCGGGTTCGTACCCACTTGAGATAAGGCTCAAGAGGGATGGATTTCTTGTGTCCCAGCATCTTAGTATCTACCTTGTTAGGCATCCTCCAGGCTCTGATGAATCTTTGGCGAAGTCCTTGCGCATCGTTGTCGAAGTCAAAAACTAGGTCGGGAATCAACATGTCGTGGGGGCCATCCCTCCGTGCATATCCAAACTGTCTCAAAGCTAGACAAGGGTTATAGGTAATTCCTCCCCTAATTCCAAGTAATGGAACATTAGGGAACTCTCCGCAGCGATCGACGATGATGATATTCTCTCTGGACCGAGAGCACCAATGTACATCAAAGTGAGTGAGGGTCATCAACCGTTGTGACCACTTTAGGCCTTGGTCATTCTTCAAAACAGACTGTGGAAGGTGCGAAATAAACCACCTTGCAAGGAGAGGAGTACATCACATGAGAACACCCCTCCTTCTCATTGTTCGAGTGTAAAATGAGTGAAGAATGTCCCCAAGCAATGTTGGTATTGGATTTCTGGATAAGAAGATTTTGACGGCGTTGGTATCTACAAGCTGGTCAGGATTTGGGAACAAGACCAACCCATAGATAAGAAGGGCCACAATTTCTTCAAAGGCTTGTAGGTCCAATGAATTCCAACATTCTTGTGCCTTCTCAAACAAGAATTTTGCTAAGAAGCCTTTGACACCGCTTCTAGTTTCCCAATGCCCCTTGATGTCGGATGGTTGCAAGTGTAGTGCTCGAGCAACATCTTCGGGTTTTGGTTCCTTTTCCGTACCGTTGAAAGGTAGTTGATTAAGGATAGGAATTCTCAGGAGTTGAGAAAATTCCTCCAAAGTGGGCACCAATTGGTAGTCGGGGAATGTGAAACAGTGGTGAAGGGGGTCAAAGAACTGTAACAAAACTTTCATCATGTCTTCTTCAATGCTGGTGTTGACTAGGCTGAGTAGTCTACCATGTCTTTCACTGAAGGGAGAGTTTTCAGGAATTCTTGATGTGAGCTCCTTGAGTTGAGGAGGGATCCTCACAAGGTTGACTTGGATGGTTTTCCTGCGAGGAACTTCCATGACCTACAAAACAAGAACAAAGATGAAGATCTAAACCCTTGAAATGGTTAGCATATGCATATGATGCTTCATGATGTTTATGATGTATGCACAAACATATGTACAGGCAAATCACACAAAACCCTAGTTTCAGGCTTGCAGGGGTTTCATAGGTAAGTATCCTCTTGAGTGTAGTTGGCTTAAAAAACCTGTCCTATAAATAGTAACCGGGTTCTAAGGAGCTCAATATCATTGGATTGTTTTCTGTGTTCATCGTTTTGATTTAGCCACTTAACTGGCGACCAAAATATTCCAAGAAAACAACCCTCAATGAGTGTAGTATCGAGTATCTACCAACTTCGGACTGCACCAAAGCCGGTCATCTCACTACCCCTAATGAAAGGCCAAGATGGTCAAGTAAGGTTCTAGGTCATTAGTGTTTAGTGACATCGCTCAGCGGCCCCGTACTCTCCTTGATTGAACTCAAGGGTTACCGGTACTCACAAATATGTCGCACTAATATAGCTATTGCTTCAACCGTGTCGGTATACCCCGCACAGTTTCCACAATGTATTTCTATCTATGAATGTTTCCCAAATCCGGGTGTAGGATTTCAAGCCCAAACAAGAGAACCATAAAGGTAAAGCAAATAAAGCAAACAATTAATCATGCAAGAGGGTGATCTAAAAACCCTAAGGTAACCCCACTTTTAAATGAAATCCCCAGCAGAGTCGCCAGTTCTGTGATACGGTGGGAGAACTGACTTGATTTTTGCGATTGTATTCTCACTTGTTCGGTTTAGCAAGAGTCGCCACCGACTTTTTACTTTATCCTAAAGGAAAGGTTAAAAAGCATAGGAAAAACCTTTTGAGAAGTTTCGTGGGTTCGGGGGGTAGATTATGAAAAGGGAAGGTATTAGCACCCTTTTCATCCATGGTTATCCATGGGCTCTTAGTTACTTGGTTTTTAGATCACTTGCCTTGATTTTTGATTGCTTGAAATTGTGGTGTGTGTGTGTGTGTTTTGAAAATGTTTTTGAAATAGACGCCTTTGTTTCGGCAACCATTGTAATGACTCGTGTTTGAGTATATACAACGGTGTGTATCTTTTCGAAAAGATGTTTCAAAATGTTTTTGGAAGTTTGTTTTGAAAATGTTTGTGAAGTGTGGTTTTTGAAAAGGAGGCAAGTATTTTTGCAAGTTGATCTCAAGTAACTAAGAGTTTTGTCTACCCCTATTGTACTCAAAGGTTTTCTCTATGTTTTCAACCCCTTTTTAACAATTTTGTTCCACCATTGAATTTGGTGAACAATCTTGCGTTTAGGATGTGATTGGGACAGGCGCGGATCATCGTATGAACCATGAATGCAATGGTGCCAAGTGTCTTTGGCAATTTGTTTGAAGGGACTTGATCATTTTGATAGGCGACTTTCGAAAGCGTCATCGAGGAACTTATGATCATTTTGAAATGTTTTTGCCAAAGGAACTCGACGTGCAAGCATGGTCCATTTTGGAAGGCAACATGTGGGATTACCCTAGGGGGTGCAAGTGTGATTGTGTATTGATTTCATGTATTTGTCTTGTATTAGGTTATCTAGCGTTTGATTTTATGTACATACAAACCCTAGGTCTAACCATGGTATAATTTGAAAGCGCTAAATTACGGGAATTTTAAAGTCTACGCTATTACAAATGGGATCCGGGAGTGGGGGTACAAATTCACAAAGGGGATGAGACTTAAATAATTACAACCCAATCGAATCGCGATCAAATGTAATCAATGTATAGCAAAGTGTAAGAAAAGCAATTGTATATGTGTAAAGCAAAGTAAATGTATGGTGTAAGTGTAATGAGAATTATTTACAAGTTAAGAAATGTGAACTTAAAGGTATTTATTAAGTATGTTTGATTTAATAAGTATTATTATCCACATTTGATTTAAATTGTATTTTTATATTTTTTGTTTAATATATACAAAGTATTTTAATAAAGAGAAAGGAAAATGTTTTATATTCTATTTTTTTAGATATTAAAAAATAATGCATTTTAATTAATCATGTACAAATCAAAAGTTCTAATTTTAAGGAGAAAAATATTAACTTTAAAGGAAAAATTATGTATTTATGTACAAAGTATTTTTAAAAAAAGAAAATGTATCTATTTTAAGAATTATTTTTATGTATTAGTGTTTATTTACAAATAAAATTATTTTAATTAGAGAAAAATAAAATGTTTATGGTGTATTTTAAATAATGTATTATATACAAAATTATAATTATATTATATACAAAAAGTTATTGTTAATGTAAAAAAAAATTAGAATTAGTATTAAGCATGGTTTAATTAGTGTAAAATAAAGTTAGTATATTTTTTAACAAAACATAAATTAATGTAAAATTAAATAAAACAAAGGTTTTTTTTTATGTTAAAAATAGATGAGGGATGGGCTTCCGGATCTTAGGCCCAAACAGAAGGGGGGGTGTGTTCAGGAACGCGTTTTGGGCTTCAGCATAGAAAGGGCAAGGCCCATTGATTTCGGAGACAAATGTTTAGGGTTAATTGATTTTGTGTTTAGTTGGGAAAGCTTAGGGTTTACACCGTTCTTCTTCGTTTCGCCTTCGTCTTCATTTTCCTCAGCATAAAGAATACTGAACCAGGACCATCCACCTAGAGCCACCGCGCCATCATTCCTCTCTTTCTCCGTCTCACTCAAACGACAATACAAAAGGGTATGATTTCTCGTTTGTGTGTTAAGATTTTCGTTAATTCTCTCTTTGCATTTCAGCTTTTTTTCCGTTTATGGATTCTGATTGAGTGCGTTTCTTTTGTTTGAGGTGTGAAGAGAGGGAAAACATTATATTACCTTTCGGAGACGGAGGAGGAGGGAAATAGGAGGCGCGTGGAGGCTTTGACGGCGAGGGAGGTTACGATGATGACGCTAGCTTTGAATCCCGGTATTTTGCTTTGCCTCTTCAGGTTTGGTGATGATAAGCTGAAAACCTCTTTATCTTCTTCTTTTGTCTTTTTGCCTCGCTTTGCTTGCTTGATGCTTGAGATGCCTGATTTTTCTCTTCCTCTTTGTTGCCTTCTGTATGCTTCAGTATGATTGGTATGTTAGCCCAATGATGAACCCTAGGTTCTGAGGGCTTTGGGTTGTTTGCTTGAACGCGTAAATTTCTGTCAATTTGGAGCTCCTACTGTGAACTTCAGGCTTCAGGCTTGATGGCTGATACAAGTTTAAGCTTGTTGGTTGGTACGGGTTTAAGCTTGTTGGTTGATGGATTTACTGGTTTAAGCTTGCAGGTTTTGATTGAGGCTAACCATGGTTTGAGTTTGGTTTTACTGGTTTTAGGTTTATGCTGCAGTTGTTTGAAACTTGCAAGGTCTTTTGGTTTTTGCTTCAGGCTTCAGGCTTATGTTGGTTTTAGGCTTTAGTTGGACAGCAGGTTGTAGGTTTAATGTTTTGCTTCAGCAGGTTTCTTGATGGTTAAGTTTGACAGGTTTATGGCCTTGAGAGTTTTGTTTGGATTCTGCTTATGGTTTCATGGACTTGGTTTTAGGCAGGGCAAGAAGTTTTGTGAGTTTTTTGACATGTTTTTTGTTTTAAGTCTGAACTTACAGGTTTGCTGGTTGTTGAGACTTGGACAATTTTTTTTGCTTATTCTTCTTGGACTGGTTTCAGGCTTGTTGAATGCAGTGTCTTTATGGTTAAGGCTTCTAGGCTTTTAGGCTTGGACAAATGGTGGTGTGAACTCGTTTCAGGCCTGCTCTGAGTTATCTTCTTTTTTTTCGATATCTTTTGATCTCTTCTGCTTTTGATATCTTCTGCTGCCCTCTCCTTTTCTGTTTTATTGCAGTTTTTGTGTTTATATCTTTTCTTTGCCTAAAGCCAAAAACCAGTAAGCCTAAACTTCTCCTCTCTTCTTCTCTCTCCTGACAAATTTTAAACATTCAATATGGTTTACATTTGTCTTTTTATGAAAAAGCAAATGGCTGAAAATGATGAAATGGAAATAGGTTGCTTGCATAAGTAGCTTAGTCCTGCATATTTTATCTCTTTTCCATATTGCCTGCTTCTTTGTGACAGTTTTGGCATTTTGATATCTTGAGATATCTTTTGGCAGCTTGTTGACTTTGGACTTAGTTTTGAAATTGTGACTTTGTATTTGCACATGCTATCTTGCTTTGAACTATGCAGTTGGTTGACCAATTTGAAATGTGCAATTTTTAACTTTGTGCATTCATTTTTAATTGCAAGCATTCCATCCTTCTTTGTGAACCGGGAGAAATCCCGTGATTTGCAAAGAGGGTAAAACTGATTCCGGCCGTTTGCTTTTAATGATGACCTTTTTTATCTGTCTGTCTCTTTAATTATTTATCTGCTTCATTTGACTTTTTCTTCTTTCTTTCGCAGATAAAAATTAAATGGAGAGGAAAAGCAACAGATGGAGGATGAAGAATTGAAGATTTAGAAAAATATTAGGATAGTTTTATTTAAATTTAAATAAATGTAATATTATTATTGTAAATACTTTGTAAATGAATACTTGTATTTAAATAACAATTGTAACAAATATTTAAGATGAAATAAAAATTCCTTTTATCCAATTAATTCTTTTCTTCTTTTCAATTGTTTACTTTATTATTTATAATTCTTTAAATTAACATAATTGAAAATAAATTCCAACTATTTTAATCTCAGAATAATAAATAATTAAATAAACATTGTTTCAGCATTGATCAATTAATAAACTTGGCGCTTCCAACATCCAAATCACTGCACAGTCAATTACAACAACTGCCCAGACGTTTCTCCTTTTACTGATTTTAACCAAACAATGCAAATTCAATCCAAATGCATCTTTTCAATGATTAAGTCAAACAATGCGAATTCAATCCAAATGTCTCAGCCCATATCTCGGAACAACTTGAAAAGCACTGTGGGGATTTAATTCTTTCTGAGAATGCGTGCGTAAAAAACCCTAATTCTTGATCAAATGTCAAAGAAACGTTCGCCTGATCAAAGTCGAGCCAAAATCAACCAAACCCTACGCAAACTGTTTGAATTGTTCTAGAGCCATGAAAACCAATGAAAACCCTAATTCTGTATGACTGACGAGAAAAGTCTGTTTGACCGATTCTTGAGCCAGTTTGAAAAATCAGGAAACGTCTGAAACTGTGATTTCTTATGGAAAAATATGAGGGCAAATTTTGGGGTACAACAAAGACCGTTTGAGTGCTATGGAGATTCAGAAGATCCCTGGTTTGGATTTCGGAGAACTAGGACTGGTATCTGGAGTGGTGATCCCTCAAAAGTTCAAAGCTCCTGTTTTTGCCAAGTATGATGGAGTATCCTGTCCCAAACTTCATCTCCGCTCGTATGTCAGGAAAATCCAACCCCACACTACTGATAGAAATTTGTGGGTACACTTCTTTCAAGATAGTCTGTCAGGGACTCAACTTGAATGGTTTTATCAGTTGGAAGGAGCCAATGTCCGTAACTGGGAAGACCTTGCTGCTTCTTTTTACAGGCAGTATCAGTATAACGCCGACCTTGCTCCCACTCGTACTCAGCTTTAGGGTATGTCAATAGGTGCAAGCGAAGGTTTTAAGGACTATGCTCAGAAGTGGAGAGACTTGGTTGGAAGAGTCCAACCCCTTTTGTCTGATAGGGAGTTAGTTGACATGTTTCTAGGGACGGTATCTAGTCCATTCTTTAATCATCTAATCGGCAGTTCGTCATCTGGGTTTACTGAGTTGATTTTGACTGGAGAGAGAGTAGAAGCTGGTATCCGAAGCGGTAAAATATAGAAGGATACTTCATCTAGTGCAGTAAAGAAGCCTTTCACCGGTAAGAAGGAAGCTAGTGCAGTCTATGGCTCTAGGAGCTAAAGCAGACCTGAACACCGTCAAGCAGTAAGTGCAGTAGTGATATCAACACCCACAGTTGCTCCACAATGCAACAATCAACAAAGGGTGGAAAGACCACAAAGGCAGTACACTCGGCTCAATATGACCTTGTCTCAAATTCTACCACAATTATTGAAGAACAATCTGGTAACTCTGAGGGAAGCCCCGAAGAACCCCAACACCACATCTCCTCACTATAAACCGAATGCCCGTTGCGCCTATCACTCCGAAGCTCCAGGTCATGATACAAACAACTGTTGGGCCTTGAAAAACAAGGTACAAGACTTGATCTAAGCCAAAGATATTGAGTTTGACGCTCCGGAGAACCCCAACGTCATAACTGCTCCCATGCCCAAACATGGTCATAGAGTAAATACTGTGGACGATGATTTATTTGTGACTTATGTGGAAAAAATTTCTACTCCTTTGATGACAGTTAAGAAGAATTTTTTGTTAGACGGTTTATTTCCGGGATGTGGTGAAGGTTGCCACACGTGCTCAAGTCTGCCTGCTGGTTGCCACTTATTGAAGTCAGGTGTTAAGCGCCTGATGGATAACAAAGAGATCCTGTTCGAAAAGACTATGATTCCGTTGGTTCCAATTAAAGACGTTGCCATCATAACCATTTCCTCCAATCCTTCCAAGGTTTCCTCGAGAAAACTTGTTAGGATTACACCCGTTCCAAGAATCGCTCCGTTAATAATTACTGTCCCTGGTCCTATCCCATAAACTTCAGATAAGGCTGTCCCTTGGCACTATGGTGCTGATGTGTATTACCATGGAATTAAACAAGACTTAAAGAGTGAGGAGGTTGATGTTGACATCATCAATATTGTCGGGGCTAGCAAGGTCACTAGAAGTGGAAGACTCTTTTCTCTCGAGATTTCCCCTCCGACTGTCCACAAACCTGTTGTCATTCCATCTACTAGTACATCAGCTACTATCCCAGTGCCTATTCCAGTTATCACCCCTGTCCCCAAGCCATCTGGGACTCGAGGCAAAGAAATCATAGGTGAGCCTTCCCGGACAGAGGCACCTAAGAAGATCATTGTAGAAACCTGGAAACAAGAGATAGAAGAAATTCTGAAGATTATCAAGAAAAGAGACTACAACATAGTCGAGCAGCTGGGGAAGACCCCGTCAAAAATCTACATGTTGTCCTTGTTATTGTGTTCTGAAGCCCACACAAAGGCTTTAATTGCTTTCCTCAAGACTGCGCATGTGCCGCAGGAAACTTCAGTCGATCAATTCAAAGATTGCGTAGCCAGTTTGACTGCCGATAATGGGTTGGGTTTCTCATATGCAAATCTGACTGCTAAAGGAAGAAATCACAATGATGCTCTGCACGTCTCGATCGAGTGCAGAGGAACTACTATGGCCCATGTACTGGTGGATACCGGGTCCTCATTAAATGTGCTTCCAAAGAAAGCGTTAGACCGTCTGGACTGTGAAGGTTTGATTCTGAAGCTGAGCAATATTGTGGTCAGGGCTTTCGACGGGTCAAAAAGGATGGTGCATGGGGAGGTGGACGTCCCTGTCAAAGTTATCTCTCAGACTTTTGCATCCACTTTCTACGTGATGGATATTAGACCATCATATTCTTGCTTGCTGGGTCGCCATTGGATTCATAAGGCTGGGGCAGTGACTTCCACGCTCCACCAAATGTTGAAATATCCGGTAAAGGGGAAGATTGTCACGGTACGAGGTGAAGAGGAGTACATGGTAAGTCATCTCAATTCCTTTCTCTACGTGGAGATGGATGGGGAATTCATCGAAACCCCTTGTCAGAACTTTGAAGAGGTCCCCCAGACTTTGGCGTTAACTGAAGTTGCTACCGACAAACCTCCGATGAAGATGGATTCCCTCAAGGATGCCAGGGCTGTAATTGAAGAAGGTGGGTGTACAAATTGGGGTCAGCTCCCTGATTTCACGCACAAAACTGACAAATTTGGTTTGGGCTTTACTACAGGGGCTCAAAGGGCTGTTAGACACGCACGTATTGGAAGACCTCCTCTGCACATCAGTAATCAAGGAGTTAATGCAATTGAAGATGGTGAAGAAGATTTGGATATCGACAGCTGGATCTACCCTACAACCAATGGCGGATGGAACAACTGGACGACGAAGGACTTCATACCTGTTTCTTTTATTCCACAGTAATTGACTTTTATTTTAAGAGTTGTAATAAATAATTTGAAACATTACGGCCCGGTGCCTTGCCCAGGGCACCTTGGCTTTGCTTGTGAGGGTTTATTATTTGTCATTTTCATATATCATCAATAAAGCATTGGACATTTCTTGCATTACAAATTTTGCGCTCCTTGTTTTTCTTTTTTCTGTCTCTCGCTTTATCAAAAAACAGTTATTCTCTTACACACACTCATGTATCATAATGCAAATCCATATCCACTCTGGATCCCATTGATAACAACTCTGCTACTGCCAGTTATGACTTTGAAAATTCGATCAACCAAGCCGAGGACGAAGGTGAGGATGATTGTGAAGTGCCTGGAGAACTTGCTAGACTGTTACTGCAGGAAGAAAGGGCCATACAGCCTCATGAAGAGCCAGTTGAATCAGTGAATTTGGGTATAGAGGAAGACAAGAAAGAGGTCAAGATAGGTGCGAATCTGGAGCTTAGTGTCAAACAACGGTTGATACAGATGCTACGCGACTATGTTGAGATCTTCGCCTGGTCCTATGAAGATATGCCTGGTTTGGACACTGATATTGTGGTACACCGCCTGCCAACCAAAGAAGACTGTCCTCCGGTAAAGCAGAAGGTTCGTCGTATGCACCCTGAGATGTCTGAGAAAATCAAAGCTGAGGTCATGAAACAGTTCGATGCAGGATTCTTAGCTATCACTTCTTATCCGCAGTGGGTTACCAATGTTGTTCCGGTGCCCAAGAAGGATGGTAAGGTGCGGATGTGTGTGGACTACAGAGACCTGAACAGGGCGAGCCCCAAGGATGATTTCCCACTTCCTCACATCGATGTTCTGGTCGACAACACCGTGCATCATAAGATCTTCTCCTTCATGGATGGTTTTTCTGGTTATAATTAAATCAAGATGGCTCCCGAGGACATGGAGAAGACAACCTTCGTTACATAGTGGGGCACCTTCTGTTACAAGGTAATGCCTTTAGGGTTGAAGAATGCTGGGGCAACTTATCAGCGCGCCATGTTCGCTTTGTTCCACGACATGATTCACCATGAGATTAAGGTTTATGTTGATGACATGATCGTAAGGTCCCAGATTGAGGAAGAGCACCTAGATCATCTCCAAAAACTGTTCGACAGGTTGAAGACGTACAAGCTGAAGTTGAACCCGAACAAGTGCACCTTCGGGGTAAGGTCTGGTAAGCTGTTGGGTTTCGTCGTCAATGATAAGGGTATTCAGGGGGATCCTGCAAAGGTAAAGGCTATACAGGAGATTCCGGCTCCCCACACAGAAAAGGAAGTTAGAGGCTTTTTGGGACGTCTGAACTACATCGCCCGATTCATTTCACATATGACTGCCACTTGTAAGCCAATCTTCAAGCTGTTGAAGAAAGATCAAGTGGTAAAATGGAATGATGAATGTCAGGACGCTTTCGAAAGGATCAAGGAATACCTCCAAGAGTTACCAATTCTGATGCCTCTAGTTGAAGGAAGACCATTGATTTTATACTTGATAGTACTGTATAATTCAATGGGGTGCGTGTTGGGGCAACATGACGAGTCTGGCCGAAAAGAGCACGCTATTTACTACCTTAGAAAAAAGTTTACCGACTGTGAGACCCGATACTCATTGCTCGAGAAAACTTGTTGCGCTTTGGCATGGGCTGCTCGCCGGCTGAGACAGTATATACTGACTCACACCACCTTATTGATCTCAAAGATGGATCCAATCAAGTATATCTTCGAAAAGCCTGCCTTGTCCGGAAGAATAGCAAGATGGCAGATGATCTTAACTGAGTATGAAATCCAATACACAACCCAAAAAGCAATCAAGGGGAGTGTATTGCTGGATCATTTGGCGCATCAGGCCGTGGATGACTACCAGTCCATGAATTTCCAGTTCCCGGATGAGAACATCGTGTTGGTGACCGACTGTGAAGAACCTAGACCGGATGAAGGACCTGAGGAAGGATCCCAATGGTCTATGTATTTTGATGGAGCATCAAACACGTTGGGTAATGGAATTGGAACTGTGATCATATCGCCTGAGGGTTGTCATACTCCATTCACCGCCCGATTATATTTCAACTGCACCAACAATATGGCAGAGTATGAAGCATGCATCCTAGGCCTTCAAGATGCTATTGACCTGAGGATTAAGTTCTTGAGTGTATTCAAAGATTCTGCTCTAGTGATCAGTCAGATCAAAGGCGAGTGGAATACGAAGCACCCAAATCTTATTCCTTACAAGGAATATGTATTGACATTGCTCCCGCACTTTGAGGAGATAACCTTTGAACACTTCCTGAGAGAAGAGAACCAGTTGGCGGACGTGCTAGCTACCATGTCTTCTATGTTCAAAGTCAGGTGGGACAATGAAGCTCCCCAGATTACCATTGATAGGTTGGACGAACCCACACGTTGCTGTGACATTGAGACTAAAGAGGTAGCAGATAAACCTTGGTTCCATGAGGTAAAGAGGTATCTTGAGGCTCAAGAGTGCCCCGAGGGTACATCTGTTAATGATAAGAAGTTTCTGAGAAGGTTCGCTGCGAAGTTCTTCATCAGTAATGGGATTCTTTATAAGTGTAACCATGATTCAACCTTACTGCGAAGTATGGACAAGAGCGAGGCAGAAAGGATTATGGCAGAGTTGCATGAAGGTACCTTCGGAACTCATTTCAGTGGACATACCATGGAAAAGAAGATCCTACGGGAAGGATATTATTGGTCCACTATGGAAGCCGATTGTTATCAGCATTCTCGAACCTGTCATAAGTGTTAAGTCTATGCTGATAAGATGCATGTACCCTCCAGTTCCTTTGAATGTTTTGACAGCTCCTTGGCCTTTCGCAATGTGGGGCATCGACATGATCGGCGAGATCAGACCTACTGCGTCGAACGGGAATCGTTTCATTCTGGTAGCCATTGATTATTTTACGAAGTGGGTTGAGGCAGCTTCCTTTGCTACAGTAACCAAGAACGTTATGGCGCAGTTTATCCGACATAATATGATCTGTCGATACGGTGTACCAGAGAGGATCATCATGGACAATGGTACAAATCAGAACAATACAATGATCATCGAGCTCTGCAAATAGTTCAAGATACAACATCATAACTCTTCTCCCTACCAGCCGAAGATGAATGGGGCCGTTGAAGCAGCTAACAAGAATATCAAGAAGATTGTGCAGAAGATAACGGTGACATACAAAGACTGGCACGAGATGTTACCATTCGCTCTTCATGGGTACCGCACCTCAGCACAGACATCAACAGGGGCAACACCCTACTCTCTGGTGTATGGCATGGAGGCAGTCCTACCCATCGAAGTCCAGATACCCTCTCTCCGGATTATGAAGGATGCAGAATTGAGCAAAGACGACTGGATCCAAACTCGGCTTGATCAACTGAATCTAATTGATGAAAAGAGGCTTACTGCTATTTGTCATGGTCAGACGTATCAAAAGCGAATGATCAAGGCTTTTAACAAGAAAGTCAGACGTCAAGAATATCAAGTCGGGGATCTGGTGATCAAACGCATCATACTGCCACAAGATGATCCCAGGGGAAAATGGACCCCCACATACGAAGGGCCATTTGTGTTTAAGAACATTTTCTCGGGAGGAGCTATGATTCTAACCACCATGGATGGTGACGACCTTCCTCACCCTGTCAATGCAAACATAGTGAAAAAATACTACGCATAATCAAAGACCCGCTAGGTCGACTGGCCTAGGCAAAAATAAGGGCTTCCCGGCAAACCAAAAGGGTTCGGACAAAAGTAAGGGACGAAAATTAAAAAAAAACTGTACACCCGGCAATTCAAAAACCTGAAAAGGCGACTTGGGAAAAAAAGGGTATCCCGGTGGACTGAAAACCCGAAAGGGCGGTCCAGGAAAAAATTAGGGATTAAAGCGTAACACTATGTCTTATTGGATCATCTTGCAACCAAACTTCGGTATCGACTATCAAGCTCGGACGGTGCCAATTAATCTGATCTACCTTCGATCAAGTAGCAAAGTGATGAGACGCTCGAAGATATAAAGGCAATAACAGAGTTGGAACCCAGCGGAATGGTTTCATATAGCTGTTTTTCTTTCCTTTTCACAAATTATGTAAATTCTACCCTTCGGCGGCGTTCTCTTACTAGGACGTCAGCCTCTTTGTACAAAACGCCTATTACAGACCAACTTCAAAAATCAATACAATACATTTTCACAAGAAATTTCAACTTGTTTTTTCTTTTTCTGTTTTGTTTTGCAAGAACGTCCAATGATTCATTTTTTATATATGCATTTGAAAATAATTGTTGCTCATAAATATTTACACAAGAAACAAAAGACAATTACTCGTAATTCCAGGAACATGGGAAAACAAGAAATGTCCAAACCTTACAGTTGCTCTATCTACCAGGTACAGGGATAGAACCAGCTTGAGAATATGACTAAAGGTACATACATTCCCCGCAGAGTAGGAAGTGTCTAAAGACAATGGTGTTAGCTCCACCCAGCCGAGGTTCATAATCGCGAATAAGTCAGCAAATTCCCCCAAGCAGAGTTTATTTATCACCAGCAACGGTAATTCATCCCCAGCAGAGTTGTTTCTCTAAGTCAGTAGATCGTCCAACAAAGTATTTCTCTTCAGGCAGAATATTCTCGAGCAGAACGGACTCAAGTCTCCAGCTAATCATCTTCTGTCGCTATCCCTAGCGAGAACGAAGAACTCAACTCTTTGTACTCTCCAACAGCAGTCCAGGATTTATTCTCCCCAGCCGGAGAATATCACAAGAATATTGCATATCCATACATCATGGCATACGCATATGCATCATACAACACAATCTCATTTATTTTGAGAACATCATTACTCAATACATGTCATGCATCATGACATTACATATGACTAACTCTTTACCTTTCAGGGAAAGATACAATCAAGTTCTCACAAGTTTTCTCTGGTTCAGTCAAATCGATACTAAGATTTCTATTCCAGTTCAAGTTATGAAGCCCGGAAATCGACCGAATAATATCTTGACTTCTCCAGAATACTATGAAGCCTAGAATCGACCAGATAGTGGTATGTCTTAAATACAAGCTTTGAAGCCCGAAAATCAACCAGAAAACAGCTTAATCCTCAACAAGTTATTGTGAAGCCTAGAAATCGACCAGATAGAAATACAAGATACCATGAAGCCTGGAATCGACCAGATAATGGTATAAGACACTATAAATACTGGACCACGACCAGATAACGGAAAAGGATACTGAAGCCTGGGACACGACCAGATAATAGTATAAGATATTGCGAAGCTTGGAATTCGACTAAATAGCAGTTTACTCGGCCAAATACTATGAAGCCTAGAAGTCGAACGGATATTAATATGCCTTAAATTCAAGTTGAAGCCCGGATGCGACCGGATAACGACTTGATTCCTTCTGAAGCCTGGAGCACGACCAGATAAGAATTGAGAAATTGCAAAGCCTGGAGAACGACCAGATAGAAAGCCTAATCTCATCCCCCCAGTAAGTCGCTGTAAAAACCTGGAGCACGACCAGATAACAGTCGGTCTTATTTTCCTCAGCAAACCACTGTAAAGCCTAGAGCACGACCAGATAGCAGTTCATTTTCACCTCCTCGACTAAGAGATGATTCCCCAGTAGAATAACAGACAACTGAAGCTCCTAAAATTCTATTTCTCTCAAGACAGAGAACAACATTCCCCAGTGAAGTCCTCCTCAACAACAGGTATACGGGCTCTCGCAAAGGAATCTCTTATGCGATCGATAATTCCTCTGATGGCATCTTTAAGCCCATCTTCCAAAATCAACCTCCAAATGGCATCTATAAGACCGTTCCCGATATCGCAAGATAAGTACCACTTCATGCGAGGGCAAATTTCTGGGCACTCTAGTGTTCAATCATCTTCCACCTTCGGATCACGAAAGGAAGACAAGCCAATCTACATCCTCAGGTTTAAGAAGATTGAACAAGGGCAGCTGTTGTACCCCAAAATTTTCCCTCCCATATTTCTCAATACATTTCAAGTGAGGTCCTCAAATTGCTCAAGGAAGTCCAAGGGTTGACCAGACAAACTCTCTCCTAAGGCAGTCTACCTCAAATTAGGGTTTCATTTTGCATCAAGATGTTTGAGTACAAAGGATCCCAAATGCTCACCATTGTCCTAATATGTTCTCAAGATCATCCATTTCAAGTTTCAAGCCTTTCAGAGGAAGTTTGCTCAGTCAAATGCTCAAAAGCTTAAAAATCGATTGTGTTAGGGCAAAAGTCAACTGTGGCCCACATACAGTCAAACTTCAAGATTTTTGGTCAACATACTCATTTTGAAGTATTATTCATCATTTGATCAAGGTTTAATCATGATTCCTCAAGCATTGCTCACAATTCATCAAAACCCAAAAGTTGCTAAATTAGGGTTTTGTAGGAAAAGTCAACTCAACTTTGACCAAGCATAAATTTCTCATACTTTATCAAAAAAGACCCATCCAAAGCGCATTTTGAAGAGGATGTAATTCCCTACAATTCATCTTCAGCTCCCAAGTTCAAAATATGCACTCACAAGAAGATATAAATTTGGACATTATAGGTCATTTTGAAAAGTCAACAAAAACACCTTTTGGGTTAAAGCTTCATACATGAAAATGGAAGACTCAATTGAGATGAGACCAAAATGGTTGCTTAGAGGACATCTTAAGCTTTCTAAAAAGTCAAAGAACACCTCTCTAGGGTCAAAATTGGTGGAGTTATGCATTGGCAAAATTGACCCTTTTTGCAAAATTGCCAAAAGTCAAAAGTGGCCAAAATTGCATTTTTTGCCAAATGGGCCCAACTTTTTATGCTTGCAATGAGTTTGTAATGTGACCCACGACCTATGATCCCTTCCATTTGTCATTCTTTTATTTTTGTCATTTATTTTGATTTTATTTCAATTAAATCAAATAAAATTAAAATAAAATAATGAAAATATTTAAAACTAATCAAATCTTGAGATTTTGTGCATGTTTAGGTTCATTACGCAGCTGGAAGTAAGATAAAATCGTGCAAGGCTCATATGGATACAAAAATATTGCATTTTGCTTGATTTGGAAAGATTTGCACAAATGATCAAATCATGAATCAATAATCATAATTGAGGGTGATTTGATACAAGTTTGCAACCCTAATTCATTCTAGGGTACATAAGGAACATTTGTAGACCAAAACAAGGAGGTTGGAGGCGTGCAAAACAGAAAACAAAGTTGCAAAAATTCAAGAAAAGTTGTAAATCAATTTCCAGGTTTCAGGCCTTCTCAAGCCATTCTAACCATCCCAATCGTTTACTGGACATTCCTGGACCGTGCTGCAATCATTAACAAGCTTTCTCACACTCAGAATCATGTTGTAAGTCTCACACGATTTCCATATTTTCTTAAAATCGAATACAGTCATTCTGGCATTTTTAACATGATTTATTAGAATATTCTTAATCCATGAGTTATTTGCAAGCTAATGGTTGTACTTAATTGCATTTTTATTGACTAAGCAGTAAGTTGCCATGGCTAGGGTTCTAGTTTCGTTTGTAGGGGTTTTGTGTACAGGAACAATTATGCATGGATAGTGGAACCATGATGCTCGTGAGGTTGCAACAAGTTGATTGGTACCACTGGTTGTGATTTATCATGCAGGGACAAGATTTTGGAGTGGACAAGGGTTGTACTACGCCCAGTGTCCGTAGGTAAACATTTTTGTCTAAAACGACAGAAGCAACGAGGAAGATGATGGGGGTGGCGTGCTGTGAATGGGCCATTTGAATTTCGCGCATTTCAGAATTTGCTTTTTTGTTTTTATCATATTATATTTCTTTGTTATCATTCATACAACTAATCAAGCCAGCTCAGTTGGCTAGCATGCAACGTGAGAATGCCTAAGGGCCTGGGTTCGATCTCCAGGTCCCAACTTTGCTTCCTATTATTTTTTCTTGCATAATCAGGTACACCTGTATACAATAAGCCCACCATACATCATCAACACCCAGCCAACAGATCTTCAACACGCCAGATCTAAGGCCTTCCCAATGAAGGTCCACCATAGGCATGAGTCAAGAGCATGCATGAGATTGGAAAAGTCAAAAGGGCCAAGGAGTTTGTTGGGCTCAGATTTGCCAACCATACCCCCTTATTGCTATAATAGAACCAGGCCCATTCTTTCCTTTCTTTAAATTTTCTTTTTTTTTTCAAATTGATTTGTTTAATTATTTTCTAACCAAAATTAATTTCTTATTTCACAAAGAAACCATAAAATCAAATTTCACAAATTTAGAATTAGGTTTTTATTTTATTTTATCTAATTTAATTTAATGTTAGTTTAATTTAATTTAGGTTAATTCTAACTTTTCTATATATTCAAAATCGATTAGAAAAAATTAGGGTTAGCATGTGACTTAATTTTTATTTCTTTCCCAAATAAAACAAAAAAATTCAAAAATAGGTTGATTTAATTATTTTTCTTAAATTAAAATTAATTAGTAATTAGTTTTTTTTATTTGTTCAATTAAACTTTGTTTTCTTAAAATAATCAAAAAATAACACAAGAAATGATTTTTCTTTTAATTTGCAATTAGGTAGTTAGGGTCAAAACCCTAAAATCTCGTTTTCGATTCATCGCGCGCGTTTATTAATTTTTGCAATATTAATGTAACTGCTCACGGTATGTAATAGTTTAATTAGGATTTTCTTTATTTATCGTTCTTACGGGTTTTTTGGCTATGTAATTAATCCCCCTCCCCGAAGCCTTGTAATAGCGTAGGTTTTATTTCTCGCATTTTTTATTCTTGCAAATATTAACTGTTAGATGTATGTTAATAGGATTGTATGACAAGATTGTATGATAATTTAAAATGGCTAGAAAACCCTAATATGCAAAGATAATAATTGAAATCAAATCACTCGCACATGCGCACTCCTAGGGTATACTCTCACTTCGGTTGCTTTCGGTAAACGATCATTAAGTATAGGGTGTCTTAGTGGTTGCCCTCCTGTCTAAATAAAGATCAAAAGTCCCATTCAGAAATGTTGCCTCGGAAATGTTGCCTCGAGTATGATCTTAAGACATTAGGGTTATTACTAAGATGTCCTAACATTGCTTTAGTGATCGTACGTCCCTTTCGAATTGACCCTTGCAAACTCCAACGACGGTACTTCCTATTTCTCAATAGTAGGATAACACTGTCTAAAGGAAACAAGAACAGAAACAATCCTTTCTCGAGTAGGTAGATGATAGTAGGTACTTGCTAAAAAAAACAAACCTTTTTCACACTTATACCTTTTTCAAACAAATTTTCAAAAACAACTTCGTAACACTCTTGAAGACAAAAGCAAGGGTTAAAACGAAGTAAAACAAAAACTTTTCAAAACAAACATACACAAGCAATTTTAAAAAGAGGAGCAAGTACCTAAGAGCCCATGGAAAACCATGGATAGAAAGGGTGCTAATACCTTCCCTTTCTATAATCTACCCCCCGTACTCAAAATCTCGAAAAAGGAATTTTTCTGTGCTTTTTTCCTTTCCAGTTGGATAAAATAAAATTCGGTGGAGACTCTTGCTTACCGCGACATTTTGCAAACACAAACGCAAAATGTAAACCAGCATTTTCAAAACAGTCGATTATGCCACCGTATCACACGATGAACTGACACACTACTATGAAATTGACACTGCTAGAGTAGAAGAAAAACCTTAGTTTCATGAAGTGAAAAGATACCTTGAAGCTCAAGAATACCCTAAAGGGGCATCAATCAATGACAAGAAATTCCTATGGAGGTTCTCAGCTAAGTTCTTCTTGAGCAATGGGATTTTGTACAAGCGAAATCATGATTCAACTCTGCTTCACTGTGTAGACAAGAAGGAAGCAGAGAAAATTATAAGATATGCACGAAGGCATATTTGGTACTCACTCCAGTGGGCATAATATGGCCAAGAAGATTTTGAGAGCAGGTTACTATTGGTCGACTATGGAAACCGACTGTCACCACAACTCGAGAACTTGTTATAAGTGCCAGATTTATGCTGATAAAGTTCATGTGCCTCCAGTACCTTTGAATGTCATGATTTCTCCCTGGCCATTAACAATGTGGGGTATTGACATGATTGGAGAAATCAAGCCTAATGCTTCTAATGGACATCGCTTCATTCTCGTCGCCATTGACTACTTTATAATATGGGTTAAAGCATCCTCGTTCGCCTCTGTTACCAATTATGTGGTAGTTCGATTCATTAAGTATAACCTCATCTGTCAGTATGGCATCCCCGAGAGAATCATCACGGATAATGGTACCAACCTCAACAACACTTTAATCACTAAACTCTGCACACAATTCAAGATCAAGCACCATAACTCTTCTTTGTATTGACCAAAGATGAATGGCGCAGTGGAAGCCGCCAACAAGAATATTAAGAAGATCATACAGAAGATGGTTGTGACTTACAAAGACTGGCATGAGATGTTACCATTTTCTCTTCATGGATATTGCACTTCAGCGTGAACGTCAATTGGGGAAACTCCATTCTCTTTGGTCTATGGCATGGAAGTTGTCCTACCTGTTGAAGTTCAAATTACTTCTCAGAGGATTATGAGAGATGTAGACTTAGACGAAGACGAGTTGATTCAGACCAGGTTGGACCAGTTGAATTTAATTGACGAGAAGAGGCTTGCAATTGTATGTCATGGTCAGATGTATCAGAAACGTATGATCAAGGCATTCAACAAGAAAATCAAGCATCAGGTATAGCAGGCTGGTGACTTGGTAATAAAGCGCATCATTATACCGCAAGGTGATCCCAGGGGAAAATGGACTCCTACCTATGAAGGGCCATTTGTTGTCAAGAAATTATTTTCGGGCGGTGCTATGATACTAACCACCATGGACAGTGAAGATTTCCCGCACCCTATGAACGTGGACATAGTTAAAAGATACTACACATGAAAATGAACTGCTAGGTTGACTGGCCTAGGAAAAAATAAAGGCATCCCGACAAACCAAAAGGGTTCGGGAAAAAATTAGGGATATATATAAAAGATTGTACACCCAGCAAGTCGAAAACCTGAAAAGGCGGCTTGGGCAAAAAAGGGTATCCTGGTGGACTAAAAACTCGAAAGGGCGGTCCAGGAAAAATTAGGGATTAAAAGCGTACAACTATGTCCCAATGGATCACTTACTGCAAGCTTTATTACCAAAGTCAAAAATTCAAATGGTACAGATCAGTTCAATCAACTTCTTCCGGCAACAAGGGATGAGATGTTCGAAGACATAAGGGCAATAGAAGAGTTGGAACCCAACAAGATCATTTTCACATAGATATATATTTTGTACTCTTTTCATGTCATGACAATTTCCTCTTACTAGGATTTATGTCTCTTTGTACAAAATCGCCTGTTTATAGGAAAACTATTAATACAAATATACCCTAAAATTCAAACTTTTTGTCTTTTAATTTTTTTGTTTTGTTTGTAAAAACCTCCAATGACTAAAATTGAATGAACATATGCATGTGAACATGATTAATTATTAAAAAATATATGAATAAAAACAGGAATAAGCATTTACTCAAGACTCTAGGAGTTGGGATGACATTCAAGCTGTCCACAAATCCCCACAGGGCCACTTCCATGGGATTATCCTCACAGAGTAATCTTCATAAGTTTATCTTCAATGAAGATACATCCCTTGCAATTTCCTCGACAGATCGCTCTAGCGGATAAAAGAATATGATATCCTTCTCGATAATATCACTAACCTACGAAGTTCCAATCAGTATAGTTCATGGAAGTTTCTCTTCCCCAGCTGAGTTTATTCCTCCAAAACTGTAAAACCTCCTGTAGATTTTTTCTCTCCAGCAGAGCTTTTTTCTCAGCAAAGTATTTCTCCATCAACAAGGTTTATTTCCCCAACAGGGTTTATTTCCCCAACAGATTACCGTCTCCCCAGCTTGAGTATGTTCCTCAAATGGCTATGAATCACCGACGAAACTCCTCTCCCTAGTGAAGTCGTTACTATCCCCATAGAGTTACTATAAAACCTGGAACCAGACCAGATATCAATCAACTTTATCCTCCCCAAATGATTCAGAAGGTTATCTATCTCTTTTATCCCCAGTCAGCGTATATAAGAATTAAACTCCCTAGACGAGTCAGAAGGTTATCCATCTCTTTATCCCCAGTCAGGGTATATGAGAACTAAACTCCCAGTAGAGCGATGAACGACTAATGTTCCTAAACTCTTCTCCCCAAACAGAAGTCAACACTCCCCAACGGAGTTTCCTCAAACAACAAGCATGAATCCCCAACAGAAGAATTCTAGATAAGGTTGAAGATTACATATGTTTTTTATCCCCAACACTAGTCAGGAATTCATCTTCCTCAACAAAATGTCATACGGAACTATTGATACACTTCCAACAACATTTCACATTCATATATCATTTACCAATATCATAGCGTATGCATATGAAACACATATAGAGAAATCTCATTTTATTTTGAGAACATCATTACACAATGCATTTCATACATCATGACATTGCATACAACTAACTCTTTACATTTTCAGGAAAGATCAATCAACAGACAAACATAATAAACTACTTATATGACCCGACAGTCTTCTCCAAGGCTACATCTGACAAAGAGCTATTTCAGAAATTTCCTCAGAGAGTCATTCTCAAACAGACATCTTCTGGCTCATACTAAATCGACCATAGATTTATTCTGATACTTCCAATAGACTTTTTCTGGCTCAGACTAAATCGACCATAGATTTGTTATGATACTTATTCTAGTAGACTTTTTCTGGATTAGATTAAATCGACCACATATTTATTCTGATACTTCTCCCATTTAAAGATAAACAAACATCTTCTAGCTCAGATTAAATCGACCATAGATTTATTCTGATAATTCTTCCAGTAGACTCTTTCTGGCTCAGATTAAATCAACCATAGATTTATTCTGATACTTCTCCCAGTTAAAGACAAGCAGGCATCTTCTGGCTCAGATTAAATCGACCATAGATTTATTCTGATACTTCTTCCAGTAGACCTTTTTTGGCTCAGATTAAACTGACCATAGATTTATTCTGATACTTCTTCCAGTAGACATCTTCTGGCTCAGATTAAATTGAGCGTAGATTTATTCTGATACTTCTTCCAATAGACTTTTTCTGGCACATATTAAATCAACCATAGATTTATTCTGACACTTCTTCCAATTAAAGAAAAAAAAGACCTCTTCTGGCTCATATTAAATCAAGTGTAGATTTATTCTGATACTTCTTCCAGTTAAAGAAATGCGTCAACATCTTCTGGATCAGATTAAATCGACCATAGATTTATTATGATACTTCTTCCAGTAGACACTTTCTAGCTCATATTAAATCAACCATAGATTTATTCTGATACTTCTTCCAGTTAAAGACAGGCAAAGACATCTTCTGGCTCAGATTAAATCGACCATAAATTTATTCTAATACTTCTTCCAGTATACATTTTCTGGCTCATATTAAATCGACCATAGATTTATTCTGATACTTCTCCCATTTAAAGACGGACGTAGACATCTTCTGGCTCAGATTAAATCAAGCGTAAATTTATTTTGATACTTTTTCTAGTCGAATCCGAGCGTAGACGTAGTCTAAGTTTTATCAACAGTTACTTTGGATGGCATCCATAAGCCCATCTTCGACAATTCTCCATCACCCCAACAAATGGAATCTTTAAGCTCGTTCCCAGTATTACATCAACCAACAACATTACTTCGGGCACATGCGAGTGCAGATTTCTAGGCACTTAATTATTCAATCATCTTCTGCCTTCAAGTCTCGAATGGCGAGCATGGAAATATAAATCTCCATGTTTAAGAAGATTGAACAAGGGCAGATGTTGTACCCCAAAATTTTCCATCCCATTTTCTTCAAGACATTCTCATGAGGTTCCCATTTGCTCAAAACTACTCAAGAGTTGACTGGTCAAAATCTTCTCCTAAGCAATGAGTCCATAACTAGGGTTTGGTTTTTATCAAGGAGGATTGGTTTGCAAGGATTTCAAATGAATTTAATGGTTCATCATAAGTCCTCAATAATGCTTATGTCAGGTTTCAAGCCTTGCATCACAAGTTTTCTCAATCAATTGCTCAGATGACCGAAAATTAACTGTATTTGACAAAAAGTCAACTATGGTCAACATACAGTCAAACTTCAAGATTTTTTGTCAACGTCAATATTTTGAGGTGATATTCATCATTTGATCAATGTTTGATCATGATTCCTCAAGGAGAGCCCTCAAATCCTCAAAGGTAAAAAATTATCAAATTAGGGTTTTGATTGAAAATGACTGATCATTGACTTTTGACCTAGTGCATGACTTAATGGCTTGAAGCTTGATCTCAAAGACTCAAATACAACATCTTTACCTAATTACATGGCTCAATACATTTTCAAAGATGCAGGTGATTGACAGTTGAATAATTGAATTAATTGATAAAAGTCAACAATTACAAAAGTAAAACTTTGACTTTTTGATCAACATTGGAATTCAAAAATCAAGAATCATCAAACATTCAAAATTATCAAGTTGGATCATCAAGAATCAAGAAAGTCAACAAAAGTAAAAATTGAATATTTTCAAACACTTAGAAAAAAACTCAAGTGTTTTGTACCTAAAAAACCCTAACTTCACAAGCAAGTTTCCTCAAGATACAAGCTGATTCAAGGAAAACTTTTAACATGAAAGTTTTAGGCATTGATGAATTCTAAAACTTTGTTAATGTGGGATGATCCTCAAAAAGTGATTAATTTAAGAAATATAAGCCCATGAAGTTATGATGTTTTTTATCCAACACTTAGAAATTTGTTTTGCAAGTTTGGATCAGTTTTTTATCCTAACTTCTTGGCCAAATTCCACAAAGTTCCCATTTGATTTATACAAAATGGTCAACATGAAAGTTGTAGAAAATGTTTCAAGCTTTCCAAAATGTCCAAGAACACCAATTTATCATACTTGAGCTAAGATATTCGAAGAGATGAAGATGGTGTGACAAACTTGAATTATAGGTCATTTTTGTGACAAGTTCATAACCAAATCTTCAAGACATGTTGCACAATCTTACTTTATAGGCCTATAACCTCCAAATCAATCCATAATCAGAATATTACACACACTCTTGAGCCATGATCCATGTGTTTAAAGCTTTATCCAATCCATTTTTCCATTAAGGGAAGAAAGCTAACACTTCTATTTTAGAAAATCATGCTTTATGCAAAGTACACTCTCCTTGAGCCTCTCAACTGTTTCTTTTGCACACACACAATGCCAAAGTAAAAAGCAACCATCTACAACCTGTAAAGCATCCCTAAAATCAGGCCATGCTCACATTGGAACTATGGAATAGCCATGTACCTTCACTTACAATCCAACCAAGCCATAACTCCATAAGTTGCAAATCTGATTAGCCCTTGCCCTCAAACCTTTTCTCTATAAATAAAGAGGTCATTAGCAAGCCATAGCACGATTACACAAACCCTAAAAACCCCTCATACTCTCAAAAACCAGAATTGTATACAAAACCTCAATTTTTGAGCTTTAAAGTCCAAATCTTCGAATCTCTCAAACCTTACAACTTTTATCCAAACCAATTATTCAAACACTTCATATATATCATATATAAGTGATCCAAACACATATTTTACCACTAACTCCATTATCAACATCCACCATTTTCAAAATCCAACTTTGCAACTTGACTTGGTTGGAGTGATTCAACCACTTTCAGCATAAAGTAAGGATTGGAATAACTTCAGGGAGATCCAAGAAAGCTTAATTAATCATCACATTGCACGTGGAACAACTAGAAGAAGCTTTGGACTTTTCTCCAAAGAGGTAAAAAACTCAAACTGTGATATCCTTATCCATACATCATTTGCTTTCAATTTCAAAAGATAAAATGTAGATATCATGTCTATGAAGCTAACCATGTCCTTAAATCTCATTTTAATTGACTGTATGATGAGAATTTTGGAACTGAGTTTTCTGAAGTTTCAGGGTTTCAGTTTGGTACCAAACAAAATTCATCCTAACCATTAATCTATAGCTTTTGAAAATTATATGGTTGAATTCTTTTTCAAAAATTACGCAAGTTTGCTGTTTACATTTTTTTATTTGGTTTAGAAATGAGCATGTTCAAGAATCAACAATGGAGTTGTAATCACCTGCGCGCGCGAGGAAGAAGATGCTGTCAAATTCAAATTTTCAGGATTGAGTTTATAATATATTTACTAGGGGTCGTTTCATAACCGAATGAAAGAGCCATCCCAGTGGTAAAGCTAATGCGCGCTAATTCAAGAGACCTGGGTTCGAGCCTCAGTGGTACTTTAATACGGTAGGAGAACTGACTTGGGTGTTTTGAGTTTTATCGCAATTGTTGCGGATAATAATAGTCACCACCGACTTTTCCTTTACCTAATAAAGGAAAGGGTGAAAAGAACAGGAAAAACCTTTTGAGAATTTTCTTGAGTTCGGGGGGTAGGTTATGAAAAGGGAAGGTGTTAGCACCCTTTTCATATGTAGTTATCTATGGGCTCTTAGTTTCTAGCTCACTTTGAAATGCTTTGTAAAATGTGTTTGTGATTTGTTTTGAAAGGTTTTTTGAAAAGTGCCTTTGTTTAGGCGAACTTTGTAATGATTCTCGTCTCTATAAGAATGTATACAAAGTGTTGACTTTTGAAAATATTTCATGAAAAGTGTTGGTGTGTTTAAAAGATGTTTGTTTTGAAATGTTTGCGAGCAAGCAACTACGAGCATTCTACCTACTCAACATGAAGTCTTAGTTCTTTTCCTCCTCCTTTAGATAGTGTTATCTTACCATTATTTAGTAAAAACCTTATCATTGGATGTGAAGGGATAGGCTTGAGTCGTCGTACAGTCATAGAAGGTAAAATTGCAGGATACCTTAGCAATTTGTTGTAAGGTTCTAAGATCGTCTACCGAAGGTAACATCGAAGGGTCATCGAGGGGCTATGATCTTGTAATCGAGGGCATCCCACATTCGAGGGACATGACTGTTTTAATCTGAGACAACAAGTGTGGGTTAACCCTAGAGGTGCAAGTGTGTGAAGTGTATTGTATTCATGCATTTATCTTGAATTATGGTTGTCTACTTGTTTGTTTTAAGTTTTTCCATACAAACCCTAATTACTAGCAATAATATGGAAAGCGATAAATTGCGAAAATTAAAAGGCCTATGCTATTACATCACTTTTAGGGGATGGGGATTATAAATTATAAATGGGGATGACAAATGAAAATAAACCCTAACTATTACAAGGTTTTGACAATTACATTTATAATATAAAATGTGGAAAGAAATATAGAGAAAAGAAATTGGAAAGAGAGTTATTTTTATGGTTTTTTGTATGGAAATGTTTTAATTAAACTAATTAATTGGAAAATAAGTTAATTAATTAATTCCTAAAATCTAAGTTAATTTAATTAAAAAGAGAAAATTAAAATTAAACCTAAGTCTAAATCTATTTTAATTAATTTAAGAAAAGAAAATGCTTTTAGGGTTTTATGTTTAAAGGAAATAAAATAAAATAGAGATAAAAAATAAAAATTTAGTCTAAGTATTTAATAAAATATATTTTTGTATTTTTTAATTAAAATAAAAAATGATAATAATAATAATAATATTAAAAGAAAAGGAAAGAAAATAAGATAAAAATATAAATTAGAAGTTAGGGGGTTTGAAAATGAATTAGGAGGTTAATAAGTAAAAACAGTTTTTTGTGTTTAAGGCCCAAACAATTTTTATAATCAGAAAATAAAAATAAAGTATAATGGGCTGCGTGGCATGGAGAAAAAAGGGGGTTAGGGTGAGAAAAATGACCAGGCCCATGGTGAAAGAGGCCCAGCGCGCTAGCAAACAAAAAACGAAACAGGGAAAATGTTAGAAAAAATAAGCAAAAGGTCTCGCTGGGGCTCTAACCCAGGACCTTCTATACTAATGCCTTACGCGCGCGCTTGCTGCCACTGGGGTGGCTGTTTCATTTGGTATAAAGACAACTTGCAATAAGTATAAGATAAAACAAGTCCATGAATGTACTTCATCTTATTCCTCGCGCCAGTCATAACTCTGTAACTTTCTCAACTCTCAACCATTTGAGCAATTATAAACATCAAACTTGTTAGAAATTTCACCACGATTTCAAATATGTGAATAACTTAAGAAATAGATCAAAGATGAGCACGAATTTCAAATGGTACCAAATTTAACCTAATTTTTTCAGAAATTTCAGGCTCAAAATTCTCACTACTCAAGCAACATAAATGAATTCTAAGGACATGGTTAGTTTTAGGGCTATGATGTCTACATTTTATATTTTAAAATGGAAACCAAATGATGCTTGTATGAAGAGTTATAATTTCAGAAAACTCACCTTGCAGATGGAGATCGTGTTTTGAGTTAGAGCTTACTTCAAGGTGCTGCAATGATCTGGTTAGCTTCCTTGAACTTCCAAGAAGCTATTCTAATAGTTGCTTTGAGCTGAGAGTGTCTGAAATGTTCTAGAGAAGTCAAGGTGCAAGCTTTTGTTTTTGAAAATGGAGGATGGTGAATATGGAGTTACAAAAGTGTAACAGGTATTGGGATGGCTTCTATATGTGTTATAGAAGCTTGTTGAATGAAAAGAATGGAAAACGCATGAGTGGTTAGTGAGATGGCTACCAAAAATCAGAAATGGCACAAAAGTGAGGCTTGAGAGCAATTCTGAGTTTGAGGGAGTTTTCAGGCTTGTAGTTTCGTGTACTAAGTTGCATAATAGTGTCTCAATTTATAGGAGAAGGTTTGGAGGCTTGAGGTGGTCAGAATCACAAGATCACATGTTTATGGATTTTGACTTGTTTTTGAAGTAACCTTGACAAACATTGTTCCAATGCATAGTACAAGGCTTGTAGGGTGGCTAGGAGCTTTAAACATGTTTCTTCTGAACTTTTGTGTTGAGTGTGTGCATAGTGAACAAGTTAGAGGCTCCATACAAGTTGACTTTATGATTAAAGTCACTTTTCCAAAATGGAAATATGAACTTTTTTTTCTTAAATGGCAAGATGTATTGGACAATGCTTAAATCAAGTGGTTCATAGCTCAAAAGCTTGTGTAATATTATGATTAGAGATAGATACACAAGATATAAGGCCTTCAAAGTAAGATTATGCAGCAATGGTTAGAGATTTAGTCAAGTGTTCATAACCAAAAATGCCTTGTAATTCAAGAATGGATACCAACTTCCTCTCTTCGATTCTCTTAGCTAAAAAATGATTTCTTCAAGTTCTTGGACATTTTGGAAATATTGAAATATCATTTAAAACTCTAATGTTTTCCATTTTTTCTAAATCAAATTGGATCTATGTGAAAAATGGCCAAGAAGTTGGGACAAAAAATCGGCCTAAACTAGGTCAAAATTTCACTAAGTTTTTTAAGAAAAAGTCCATGACTTCATGGGCCTGTAGCTCAAAATCTAATTTTTTTTGGATATGATCCATCTAATACAAAGTTGTATATTTCATCAAGATCTATAACTTTCATTTTGAAAGTTTTCTTTGAATAATCTTGGATCTTGGTGAAAAATTGGCATGAAGTAGTGAAATTATCATGTACAAAAACACGGAAAAATGTTTAAGTCTTGAAAAGTTTGAATTTTCAAATTGACTTTTGACTTTCTTGATTTCTTGATGATCAAGCTTCATATTTTTGAATATCTTGATGAACTTTTATCTTTGAGACTCAAATTTGACCAAAAAGTCAAAGTTTGACTTTTAGTGTATCAGTTGACTTTTTAGCAGTTGACCAAATTTCATCTATCAATTGTTTGATCTTGAGGGATGAATTGAATCATGAAATTAGGTCAAAATAATGTAATTGAATCCTTAAAACCATGTTTCAAACCAATAAGTCATGTATTAGGTCAAAAGTCAAAAATCAGTCATTCTAATCAAAAACCCTAATTTTGACCATTTTACCCTTTTGATGAATTGAACACTTTTCTTGAGGAATTGTGATCCGAAATTGATCAATTGATGAATATGACTTCAAATTGTTGATATTGGTCAAAAATATTGAAGTTTGACTGTAAGTTGACCATATTTGACTTTTTAACCAATGCGGGTGATTTTTCAGTCATCTGATCAATTGATTGAGCAAAATTGTGATTCAAGACTTGAAACTTGACATGAGTATTATTAGAGGTATATAATGATCCAATAAAGTCACTTGATGAATTATAAGTCCATTTGTCCTTGTGAAAACTAAAACCCTAATCTGGGGCATCAGTGTTTAGGAGGTGGTTTGACCTAGTCAACACTTGTGCAAACTTGAGCTATTTGAAGATCTTGTGAGAAATGTATTGAGAAAAGTGAAGGAAAATTTTGGGGTACAACATATACCCCTGTTCAATATTCTTAAACCTGAAGATTTATATTGGTGTGTCTGCCATTCGTGACTTGAAGGTGGAAGATGATTGTACACTAGAGTGCCCAAAAATTTGCACTCGCTGATGCATGAGTGATGTGTTGGTTGATTGTATCGGGAATGGGCTTGAACATTCCATTTGGAGAGGTAATAAAGAGTTATCGGAGGTGGGCGTATAGATGCCATCCATGGGTGATAGAAAATTGTCGGAGATGGGCTTATAGATGCCATCCAGAGCGACTGTTGGTAGATATTGGAAGAAGTACCAAAATAAATCTTTGGTAAATTTATACTAAAACAACAGATGTCCTTCGCCTGTTTTTAACTGGAAGAAATAAGTCTAACCAAGAAGAGGTCTTTCGTTTGCCTGTCTTTAAATGGAAGAAATAAATCTGCATCAGAAGAAGTCTTTTGTTCGCCTATCTTTAACCGGAAGAAATAAATCTACACCAGAAGAGGTCTTTCGTTTGCCTCTCTTTAACTGGAAGAAATAAATCTAAACCAGAAGAGTTCTTTTTTTCTCCTGTATTTAACTGGAAGAAGTAAATCTAAACTAGAAGAGGTCTTTCGTTTTCCCGTCTTTAACTGGAAGAAATAAATCTACACCAGAAGAGGTCTTTCGTTCGCCTGTCTTTAACTGGAATAAATAAATCTACACCAGAAGAGGTCTTTCGTTCGCCTGTCTTTAACTTGAAGAAATAAATCTAAACCAGAAGATGTCTTTCGTTCACCTGTCTTTAACTGGAAGAAATACATCTAAACCAGAAGAGGTCTTTTGTTCGTTTGTCTTTAACTGGAATAAGTAAATTTAAACTAGAAGAGGTCTTTTGTTTGTTGATTGATTCTTTCCTAAAAAGGAAAAGGGTTAATTGTATGCGATATCATGATGTATAAAGTGAATTACATAGTGACACTCTCAATATAAATGAGATTTTGCTATATGCGCTTTGCATGTGTTGTACCCCAAAATTTTCCCTCCCATTTTCACTCAAGACATGCCTCTAGAGGTCCTCAATTGCTCAAGGATGACCAAGAATTGACCAGACAAATTCTCCTCCTAAGGCAATGAATCTCAAACTAGGGTTTCAATTTTAAGCAAGATGTATGAGTCCAAAGGATCCCAAAGGTTCTCCATTGTCCTAATATGTCCTCAATATCATCCATGCCAAATTTCATGCCTTGAACAACAAGTTTGCTCAGTCAACTGCTTAAATGCCTGGAAATCAACTGTACTAGGTCAAAAGTCAATTGTGGCCCAAATATAGTCAAACTTCAAGATTTTTGGTCAACATCAACATTTTTAAGTAATATCCATCATTTGATCAAGGGTTGATCATGATTCCTCAAGAAATACTCCTAACTCATCAAAAGTCAAAAATGGCAAATTAGGGTTTCTATAGGAAAAGTCAACCAAACTTTGACCAGGAATAACTTTCTCATACTTTATCAGAAATTTTTCCTCAAAGGATCATTTTTAAGAGAATACAATTTCCTACAACTTCTGTTCAGCCCTCAAGTTCAAGAAATTCCTCAATCAAAAGATACAAGCCCATACATTATAGGTCCTTTCAAAAAGTCAACAAAAACACCTTTTGGGTCAAAGCTCCTTACATGAACATGGAAGATCCAATTGATATGAAACCAAAAAGGTTGTTTAGAGGACATCCTAAGATTTCTAAAAAAATCCAATAACCCCCTCTTATGGTTAAAATTGAGAGAGATAAGGATTGCACAAGTTGGGCAATTTTCAAGAAATGCATGAAATATTAATTGGGCAAAATTGTATTTTTGAGTTATTGGGCCCAATTTTTAGAGTCCAAATGTGTTCGTGATGCATCTAGGGACCACTAAACATATCCATGCATTATTTTGTTTTTTTCCTTTTATTTATCTTGATTTTATTCAAATAAATTCAAAATAAATCAAATAAATAATAAATAAATGCAAGAATGTGCAAGATATAGAAGATGCAAATCTTTTTTAAACCAAAAAGATCTTGGCCAACTATCAAAAACCGTGTGGACTAAATAAGGGAGTGAATCTCTTCTTTTGGGAAGTTTTGAACCAAAATCTTTATCTTTTAAATGGGAATCAAGGCATGGATATTGTGCTACAATTACAACCCTAATGAGATTCACTAAAAAGGCACAAAAGCCCTGGGTCAAAAGGACACGAAAAAAGTTGCCTCCAAACCTAGAACAAATTTGAAAAAACATTCAAGTGTGGTGCAATCCAAAAACTTGCATTCCAGCCAACCTCAATCGAAACCAGGCGTGCCATCATCCTTCTGAGGATCCCAGGGGTAGAACCAACCTTTCTTTGAAGGCCAAAACATCCAGAATCACTCCCTACAAAACTCATGGTTTGCAAAAATTCTTAAACTCAAAACTTCCAGTTCAGGGTATATAAATAACATATTTGCATCAATTTGAATTTAATATCATATTTGCACTTGTTTTGAACCATTACATGCAAGCTTGCACGCCAGAATAAGGAAGTGCCATTATTAGGGCACGAGATCTCATTTTCTTCGCATCTCCATTTACAGATCGTTTCAGCCAAAAAGAAGGCCACGAGCGTGATCGCAACCCTCAAAATAGGGGGGGTAGGCAAAATCTCAGGATTCAACTTGCCCTATTTTGCAAGATAGGTTTTTTTGGCCGGTCGGAGAAGACGACCAGAACCACCATCCTGGGTGGTTTGACCGGCCAAAGACCTTGCATGGCGTGTTGACGCATTTTGATTGGTTTGTTTAAAAATCAGTGGGACCACTTGCTGGCGCGTGTTTGACAACTCAACTATAGAATTATTTTTCCTTTATAATACTACTTTGTTGTTGTATGTATGAATGAATAGGTTGGTGTGATGGTAGAGGAAGCGCTTGGCAAAGGGAGAGACTTGGGTTCGACTCCAAGGTCCAACATTTTATATTTTCTAACTTGTTTCTTGCAGATCCAATAGGTCTCACCCGCAGGAGCGCATCATGCACCCTCAGATCCAGCCATCCAATCTGCATGGTTCTGGATCTAGCGCCTCCAACATATAGCACACCATGGACCTCCATACCACAACAACATGGGATCAGGTGCTAACAGTGGGCCAACCAAACTTGGGCTTATACAAATTCAAACAACACACTCCAATTTGGGTTTCACACCCCCCTTCAGGCCCATTCTTCTTTTCTTTTTATCATTCTTATTTAATTTCTTTGTTATTTTTAATTATTTCAAAAAATCATTTTTTACTATAAAATCATAAAAAATCAGAAAATCATAAATTAGGATTTAGAATTTTTTTAGTAAAATTAATTTTTTGCAAATTAATTAAGTTAATTAAATTTTAACCTTATTTCATTAATTAAAATTAATTAGAGAATTAGGTTAAAATTCAAATATTTTTTCATAAAATACAAAAAAATATTTTTAAATGAGCAATTAGATTTTTTTAGGGTTTAAAACTTTTTCCCGTTTTAATTTTGCGCGCTATTATTCTTTTCATACTGTTGTACCCCAAAATTTTCCCTCCCATATTCCTCAAGACATGTCATGAATAATCTTCAAGTTGCCTAAAGTTGGCTCAAGAGTTGGACAGTCAAATCACCTCCTAAGGCAGTCAATTCAAAATTAGGGTTATGTGTTGCATTAAGGTCCTTACATACAAATGGCCTCAAGTGCTTCCCAATGTCTTAATATGTTCTTAAGTTCATCCATGACAAATTTCAAGCCTTGCAGAGGAAGTTTGGTCAGTCAATTGCTCAAGAGGCCCAAAAATTGACTACGATAGGGCAAAAGTCAAATGTGTCCCAAATACAGTCAAACCTCAAGATTTTTTGTCAAAATTATCATTTTGAAGGTTAATTCATCATTTGATCAAGGGTTGATCATGATTCATCAAGGATTGCTCAAGATTCATCAAGATTCAAAAGTTGCTAAATTAGGGTTTTGCAAGAAAAGTCAACTCAACTTTGACCAAGCATACCTTTCTCATACTTTATGAGATATGACCCATCCAAAGATCATTTTGAATAGGATGCAATTTCCTACAATCCATATTCACACCCCAAGATCAAGAAATACTCTCACAAAAAGTTATAAATTTGGACATTATAGGTCATTTTTGAAAGTCAACAAAAAGACCTTTTTTGCCAAAGCTTATAACTTGAGCATGGAATATCAAAATGAAGTGAGACCAAAAGGGTTGGTTATAGAACATCTCAAGGTTTCTAAAAAGTCCAAGAACACCTCCAAAAGTTCAAAATTGAAGAAGTTATGCATTGTTGAAGTTGGGCATTTTTCCAAAATTGCCAAAAGTCAACTATCCTCAAAACTACCATTTTTGACAAAAGGGCCCACTTTTTTCCACTTGATTTGGTCTTGTCATGCCACACACGTGTCCCATATTTAATTTCATAACCAAACACTTATTTTTCTATTTTATTTAATTTTTACTGATTTAATTCATTTTAAATCTATATTAATTCAAATAAAATCCAAAAATTATTGAAATGGTATCTTTGTGATTTGTACAGCTTGCAAATATCATGTGACAACCAACCAACTCGTGCCAAGGCTCATTCAAGCACAAAATCTCAGATTTGGCTTATTTTTGGAAAGCTTTTCAATGGTGATCAAATCCAATCTTCAATCTTGAATGCACTTGATTTCAGATCAAAAAACCACCCCTAATTCACTCTATAACATTCACATAAGCCTCACAAATCAAAGAGATGCATAGAACTTTGCAGAAACGGCCATACCACTTTGCAAAAAACCTTGAAAAAGTGTGAGATCAAGAACCACATTGGAGGCAGATTCAGACCAAAAGAAAGACGCAACTCTCTTCCTTGATACCTAGTGGAGCTATACCTATCAAAAGGGAGTCTTTCCATCGCCCATAACACATTGTAAGTCTCCATGAACTTTGCTCTGCACATGGAATCGTAACTCGATTATCTTGCATCTTTGTGCCAAATTTCTTGCATATCTGTACTGACCATTAAATTCCTAAGCAAACTGCATTATTTGATTTTATTTTCGTGACCTCTAACCCCATATCCAGAACCTAGGGTTTTTGTGTATGTTTTTAGGCGTTTTGTGTGCAGGTTAAATCAAGGCCCACAATGGCCATGGATGAGTTCAGGGGAGTGAGATGAGTACAGTGGTACTCTTGGATTCCATTTTTGTGGCCTAGGCAATATTTTAGAACCATCCCACGAAACTTCCTGCGGATAAAAATCCGCAGGTAAATAACCAGTCTTTTGATGAAGAAGACGATAGCGTGTCTCCATGTGATTGGTCCATTTGAATATTAGTGCGTTTTTCAGGGAATAGTTGTTAGTTTGTTTTATAATATTTAATTGCTAATCCATTAACAGGTTAACATCTTGGTTCAGTTGGTAGCGCGCTAATTGATTTGTCCCTTGGGACCTGGGTTCGAATCCCAGGTCCCCCAAAACCTTGTTTATTTTTCTTCTTCAGGTATTCCCATGTGACGTTCAAAGAGTGGACTACTATGCGCTTGCATATCTGGAAGGCTACGTGGCTTGCAAATCAGATCCAATGGCCAGGCTAGAGTCATCATCATGTCCTCAAGTCAATGCACGCCTAGCAAATCCAAAAAGTCCAACGAGGCTGCTTGTGTTTAGGCCTGGAAATTGCAACTCAAACACCTTCTTCAGGCCCAACACCCCCTAAAGTTTGCTTACTTTTTTATTTCTTTTCATTTATTTTTTATTGCTTTTTATTGTTATTATTAAAAACTAATTAATTAACAAACTAACCCTTTTTCATAAAAAAAATCAGAAATCATAAAAAATATTTTATTTAATATCATTAATTTTATTATCTATTTTTGTAAATAAAAATTAACCAATTAATTTAGTTTTAAATTAGGTTTAATGATAATATATTTTGCATTAAATTAAAATCAACATAGAATTAGGTTTTTTAACATTTGCTAACCATTTTTTATTTCCTTAATTAAAATAAAACTCATAAATACTTTCTTTTAATTAATTAATTCCATTTTTTATTTAGACTTAATTTTTAATTCAAAAAATAACAAAAAAATATGTTTTATTTGATAAAAAGGGTCAAAACCCTAGGACTTTCCGATTCAATTTTTCTCGCGCGCATATTATTTTTGATCCACATGTTGTAATTGCTCCAAGGATGTAATAGCTTTAACTTAGGACTTTTATTTATCGCTTTTATTTACTTTTCGCAAGTTAATTTTCAAGGGTTCATTTTTGGCGATGTAAATACCCGACGCCTTGTAATAGCTTAAACTTATTTTCCGCAATTTAATTTTCGCAACCATTAACTGTTAGATGTATGAAAAATAGGCTATGCATGACAAGATCTATCTTAACTTAAAATCAACAGTAGCTCACCACGACATGTACAAAGATAATATAACTGAAAAACAATACACTCACACATGCGCACTCTTAGGGTACACCTCACTTGGTTGCCTCGAACGTGGTCATTGAGTATAGGAAGTTTTAGAGGTCGCCCTCTTGTCCAAAGATCATAGTTGCCTCGAAACGGTTGCCTCGGAAAAATGATCTAGGATATTAGGGTTACCGCTAATGCGTCCTAACATTGCTTTAGTGACCACACGTCCCTTAATCAAATTGACCCGAAAACTCCAACGACGATGCTACCTACTCCTCAATAGTGGGATGACATTGTCTAAAGGACACTTGTACAGTTTAATTCCTTTTTGAGTAGGTAGATGTTCTTAAGTACTTGCTCCTTTTAAAAACAAAACAAACTTTTCGCACTTACACCCCTTTCAAAACAAAAACTCTTTTCAAACCCACAAACACAAAGAAAAGCAAACTTTTGAAAACATAGCGAGCAAGTACCTAAGAGCCCGTGGATAACCACAGATAGAAAGGGTGCTAACACCTTCCCTTTCTATAATCTACCTCCCGAACCCGAGAAACATCTCAAAAAGGAATTTTTCTGTGCTTTTGTCCTTTCCTTGTTGGATAAAATAAAAGACGGTGGCGACTCTTGCTTACCGCGACATTTTGCGAAAGCAAACGCAAAATGCGAACCGGCATTCCAAAACAGTCAGTTCTATTCCCACCGATCACAGAACTGGAGACTCTGCTGGGGAACATTATAAGTGAGGTGTACCTTAGGATTATATCATTATGTTTTCAATTATATGCTTTGTATGCTTTAATTTTGTGGGCTTGTATCGGAGTTCTATAGATCCTAACTCGGATCTGGAGATACCCTTTAGGTAAGTAGCAATTAACTGTGAGGGATTTGTACGGCGTAGACCGATACGGATGAAGCAGTAGCTACATTGGTGTGGCACTTTAGTCTGTACCGATATCCCTTGTGTTGGAACGAGGAGAATATGGGTCTTCTAAGGGGTCATTAAGCACCAACTGACCTTAGAACCTTAAATTGACCAACTTGGCCATAGAACAGTAGCAGTATGCTACACTCATTGAGACTAAACTCTCGCGATGATTCTGGCCGCAAGAAAAGGTTGCTAAACTGGAATTATGACCGATCGAGGGTAGTCAGTGATATTGAGATCCTCTAGAACCCGGTTACTATTTTTAGGACAGGTCTTAACCAACTGAAACTGAAAGAGGGTAGTACATAAGCTTCATGCCAGCCTGAAATCTAAGGGCTCTCAGTGTGACTTGTATGCCTTTACCATGTTTGCCTTTTGTGAATATTTGTGGTGTGCCTTTATCATGACATCATGACATCATAACATTGCATACATTTTGCATAAGGACTAACCTATTTCAAAGACAAGAGGGTTTCATCTTTGCTCTATTTTGTAGGTCATCATGATGACCATGCATAGGAATACTATCTGGATTAACTTTGTCCAAGTACCTACCCTGCTGAAAGAGTTGGTTGTCAGGATACCAGACACTACTTCCTTCATCAGAAGGCATGGCTCTCTTCTCAGTTTGGTCACCTCGAAGTTGGACGAACAAATGATGAGCGTCCTAGTCCAGTTTTATGATCCACTATACCATTGCTTCACCTTTCAAGACTTCCAGCTGGTTCCTACCCTGGAAGAGTTCTCTGAGCTGCTTGGTATCTCCGTCCTGGAACAGATTCCGTTTACTGGTTGGGAAAAGACTCTGAAGCCCGAAGAGATTGCTGCAGCCCTTCACTTGACCAAGGAGGAAGTAATGGCCAACTGGGAGACTAGAAGTGGAGTTAAGGGTTTTCTGACTAAGTTTTTGGTTGACAAAGCTAATTACTTCTGGGACAACTTAGACTTCAAAGCATACGAGGACATTCTGGCTCTTTTGATTTATGGTCTGGTATTGTTTCCGAATCCTGACACTTTTGTTGGTATTAATGCTATAAAGATCTTCATCTCTTAGAATCCGGTACCCACTCTCTTGGGTGATATGCTTCATCAGCTCTATGCTTGTACTGCCCGAAAGCGGGGAACTTTAATGTGATGTGTTCCTTTATTGTCGAGGTGGTTTATTTTGCACCTCCCTAAGTCAGTGCTGAAAAACAAAGAAGGAATGGGCTGGGCTTATAGGATGATGTCTCTTTCTAGTGATGACATTGTCTGGATTCTCAAAGGTATGGACGAGGTGACTGTCATTGATCGCTGTGGAGAGTATCCTAATGTTCCATTGATCGGACTCCATGGAGGAGCCAGGAGAGAGGGGCCTCATGAGATGTTGATGCCTCATATCATCTTTGATTTTCAGGGAGATAGTGACGAGCTGCGTCGTAGAGTCATAAGGGCTTGGGACAGAGTTCACAAATCTGATCCACATGAGTTGGGCCCGAAGACTTCTCTGCCAATGGAGCCATACCTCAGATGGGTCCGCATCCGGGCCCAGAAGCTAGGAATGCCATATGAAGCTGTCAGGCCTGTTACTCTTGAAGTTGCTGATGAAGAGGGGGTTCCTCCAGCTATCCTCCAACCTTATATGCCCACTGATATTGGGACACTGAAAAGGTCTTGGATGCCATTGAGGAATGAACGGGATTCTTATCGGGAGAGGTTCAATGAACAGGAGCAAAAGATCCAGAAGCTGACCAGACAACTGGAGAACGAGCGGATCCTGAATGATTATGTCCGCACTGAAAAGAAGAGACTATGGGAGCATTGATGGACCTTTAATGATTTCTTTACAGTTTTCATTTACTTTTCAGTATTTCCATTTCTTGTAACGCCTAAAGGCAGTTTGTCGAACAATTTAAATTTTGAAGTTTAAATCTAATAAAGTGTGTTTCCTTTCTTGTTTACAAATTTGAATCTCGATTGTCTTTGAAATCATAAATCATGCGCATTTCATCCCATGCACTTCATAAGCAGGTACCCATTACAAGTCTCTTATCTTCTTCGCTGTTTATTTCAGCGCTCAATCATCATGTCTGCTGAACCTTCCACTGAGCAAGCTATCAAGGCCCTCCAGGCCCAGAATGCCCAGTTTCAAGAGTTGTTTATGAATCTAGCTAAGGGTCAGCAGGACTTGAAGACTTTGATTCTGAAGGAGAAAAAGAAGAAGAAGAAGAGGACCATCCTGTTTGTTAGAACAAAGTTTGAATCTACTACCCTATATTTAAGTTTTGATGATAACAAAGTGAAAAGATATATTATTTATGTGATTCATGTATGAACTATCTGCTGCCTAAATTATTATGTTCTGATTTGCAGATACTCTGATTGATATAAGCAAGATCACACCTAATCAGCATCAGAATTTTGGTTCCTGACATCAGCATCAGAAGTTGCCATATCAGAATGTCAGAATCAGAAGATCAATTCACGTATATGCTGAAGTCTGATGAACAGAACTGCGCTCAACACTCTGATAAAGAAACACAACAGTTCATCAGCAGCTAAGCAGAGTCAGAATGAGCCAAGCCAGAACTTGCATTAAGTAAGCAACAGTACTGTGCATTGAAAGCAAATTAATACCAACGGCCTCATTCCAGACAAGATCTGCTCGATAAGGAAAGTTTGTTAATAGCATTGAATCAAGAATATTGCTCCAACGTTCAACATCTCAGTGCTATATAAACAAGACTTTGAAGATTGAATTGGCTAATGCTCTCCAAATCTTTACACGCATAAAAAGCTGATCAAAATCTTCCTTCTCTCAGTTTGCTAAACACTACACATTCTCATATTCAATCATTGTTTAGCAATCTAGTTTCTAAGCTTTAAGTTGTGTATACATCATAGTTGTGATACAGTTTTGTAGAAAACATTCACACACTTAGATTTATCTTATTTGTAAGAAAGTGTTTCCTTGACAAACCGGGTTGTGGTTTGCATCAAGAAGGCTTTAGCAGTTGTTAAAGCAGTCTGTAATATTCAGTTGAATATAGTGGATTAAGACCTCGTTGGAGAGAGGCGAAATCACCTTGACGGGTGGACTGGAGTAGTTTGAGATCAAACGAACCAGGATAAAAATATCTTGTTCATTGCATTGATTTTCAGTTTTACAATTCAACCCCCCCTTCCTGTGTTTTTCACTACTTCAATTGGCATCAGAGCGCCTGGTTCTGAGCTAAAACACTTAATCGTGTCAGTACAAGATCCAGCGTCAGAAAAACACAATGGCAGGAAACGTTTCTCACACCAGCAATGACAACAATGAGGACAGAGACAGATTCAGCGGCAAACCTCCAGTCTTTGATGGAGAAAACTTTGATTACTGGAAAGACAGAATTGAAAGCTTCTTTCTGGCACATGATGCTGATCTGTGGGATATGGTGACAGGCGGATACACGCACCCTGTGAATGCAAGCGGTCAGAAGATTGATAGAAAAACAATGTCTGACCAACAAAAGCGTGACTTCAAGAATCACCACAAGGCCAGAACCATCCTCCTCAGCGCCATCTCCTATACTGAATATGAAAAGATCTCCAACAGAGACACAACAAAGAATATTTTTGACTCACTCAGAATGACGCATGAGGGCAACGTTCAGGTCAAAGAGACTAAAGCTCTGGCGCTCATTCAGAAGTATGAGGCGTTCAAAATGGAAGAATCTGAATCCATTGAAACAATGTTCTCAAGATTCCAGATTCTGGTAGCTGGTCTCAAGGTTCTGGACAAAGGATACTCTACTACTGACCATGTCAAGAAAATCATCAGAAGTTTACCCAAGCAGTGGAGACCAATGGTTACAGCTCTGAAGCTAGCTAAAGATCTCAACAAAATCACTCTGGAGGAACTTATCAGCTCCCTCAGAAGTCATGAGATAGAGCTAGAAGCTGACGAGCCTCAGAAGCAAGGTAAGCCTTTAGCATTAAAATCTAACAAAAATTTGAGTCTAAAGTTTTGCAGGCAGTTGAAGAAACATCTGATGGATCCTCATCAGAAGAAGACGAACTCTCCCTCCTCTCCAGAAGAGTAAATCAACTATGGAAGCAAAGACAAAGGAAGTTCAGGAATCCCAGAAGATCTGATCAGAACGAGTCTTCCTCCAGATACAGAAGAACAGATTCTTCCTCTGGATACAGAAGATCTGAAGGCTCCTCCAGTAGCAAAAAGCCAAACACCAAGGACATCATCTGCTATGAGTGCAATGAGCAAGGACACTATAAGAGTGATTGCCCAAAGCTTCAGAGGGAAAAGCCCAAAAAGAAGTTTGGAAGAGAGAAGAAGAAAAGTCTCATGGCTACATGGGATGACTCTGACTCGTCTGAAGCTGACTCAGAATCAGATGATGAGAGGGCAAACATAGCTCTCATGGCTAACATCTCAGAAGATAGTGAAGCTTCTGAATCAGACTCAGAATCAGATACTGAAGAGGTATTTCCTAACTTTGCTGTTAACTTTACAAAGGCTGAACTTGCTGAAAGCCTTAATGAGATTCTGGAACGGTATCAGCAAATTAGAGTTAAATTCAGAGACCTGAAAAGGAATCTTGAATCTGACTCTAATAAGACTGAGAGTCTCAAATTGGAGAATTCTGAGCTGAGAAATAAGATTTCAAAATTAGAAAACACTTTACAAAACCCTCAGAAGGAACCAATTTCTGAAACTCCCAGCAACACTGATGAGATCATCAAGGAGTATGATCACAGTTTCCAGAAGTTCCTCGCTAAAAGCATAGATAGAAGCAAAATGGCTTCAATGATCTATGGAGTTAGCAGAAACGGCAGGAAAGGAATAGGATACCAAGGTAAGGTTCCTACACCAAAGAATGTCATGGACTTAACCATTAAACACACACCTCTGAATTCACATTTTGTGTATGGTCACACACATGATATTAAATACACTAGCAGTAAGCACTCTGAAACCAAAATTCAACCAGAGTTTTGGTAAAACTAACAAATCAGGACCCAAGAAAATCTGGGTACCTAAGGATAAAATAATACATGTTGCAGATATCTTTAGCAGCAAGTCAGAAACACCAGTCATGGTACCTGGACTCTGGCTGCTCGCGACACATGACGGGAAGAAGGCATATGTTGCAAAGCCTGGAACTTAAGCCTGGAACTTAAGCCTGGAGGCCACGTTGGTTTTGGAGGCAATCAGAGGGGAACGATAATTGGCTCTGGAACTGTAGGTAATGGAAATCTTCCCTCTATTAATAATGTTCTGCTAGTAGATGGATTGATGCATAATCTGTTATCCATAAGTCAATTAAGTGATAACGGTTATGATATAATCTTTAATCAAAAATCATGTAAAGTTGTTAGTCAGAAAGATGGGACTATCCTGTTTAATGGTAAGAGGAAAAACAACATCTACAAAATCAAACTTTCTGAACTAAAGAGTCAGAATGTAAAATGTCTTCTGTCTGTTAACAACGAGCAGTGGATCTGGCACAGAAGATTGGGGCATGTTAGTATGAGAAGAATATCTCAGATTAACAAACTCAATCTGGTCAGAGGACTTCCTAATTTGAAGTTCAATTCAGATGCTCTGTGTGAAGCATGTCAGAAAGGCAAGTTTGCAAAACCTTCTTTTAAATCCAAAAATGTTGTTTCTACCTCTAAGCCATTAGAACTTCTGCACATTGACTTATTTGGACCAGTTAAAACTGCTTCAGTCAGTGGTAAGAAGTATGGGTTAGTAATCGTAGATGACTATAGCAGATGGACATGGGTAAAGTTCTTAAGACACAAGGACGAGTCACACTCTGTGTTTGTTACCTTCTGTAACCAAGTTCAGAATGAAAAGGATCTTAGAATCGTTAAAGTCAGAAGTGATCATGGTGGAGAATTTGAAAACAAAGATTTTGAGTCATTCTTTAATGACAGAGGCATTCTGCATGATTTCTCTTGTCCTAGAACTCCCCAACAAAATGGAGTTGTAGAACGAAAGAACAGAACATTGCAAGAAATGGCCAGAACCATGATCAATGAGACAAACGTTGCTAAGACCTTCTGGGCAGAGGCAATAAACAAAGCGTGCTACATTCAGAATAGAATCTCAATAAGACCTATTCTGGAAAAGACTCCATATGAATTGTGGAAGAACAGAAAGCCCAACATTTCATATTTTCATCCATTTGGATGTACTTGCTTTATATTAAATACATAGAATTATTTGAACAAGTTTGACTCTAAAGCACAGAAGTGTATTATGTTAGGATACTCTGAACGCTCAAGAGGGTACAGAGTATACAATACAGAAACACAGATTGTGGAAGAATCAATTAGTGTTCGTTTTGATGATAAGCTTGACTCTGAAAACTCAAAGCAGAATGAAGTTTTTGCAGGTATAGAAATTGAATTTACAGGTTCTGAAGACAAGTCATCAGAAGCTCTCAACACAGACACTCCTTCAACATCTGAAAGGAGAACTGCTAGCAATCCTACAACAGCTGCTGATCAACCTCAGAAGAGATTACCCAGAAGCAGCTTGGATCACCCAGAAGAGACTATCTTAGGAAGAAAGGAAGATCCAATCAGAATAAGAGCAAGCTTCAGAAACTCTGAAGAAACTCTCATGGTACTTGTGTCTCTGATTGAACCTTCTTCTATTGATGAAGCACTTCTAGATAATGACTGGATTCTGGCAATGCAAGAAGAGCTGAATCAATTCACCAGAAACGACGTATGGGATCTCGTTCCCAGACCAAAAGGATTCAACGTCATTGGAACAAGATGGGTGTTCAGAAACAAGCTAAATGAACAAGGTGAAGTCATCAGAAACAAGGCACGACTGGTTGCACAAGGTTATAGTCAGCAAGAGGGGATAGACTATACAGAAACCTTTACCCCAGTCGCCAGGTTAGAATCTATCATACTTTTAATTTCATTTGCTGTTAATAGAGGCATCACTCTGTATCAGATGGATGTCAAAAGTGCATTCTTAAATGGTTATATAGAAGAAGAAGTCTATGTACACCAACCCCCTGGTTTTGAAAATACAAAACATCCAGAACATGTTTTAAAACTAAAGAAGTCACTATATGGTCTGAAACAAGCTCCCAGAGCTTGGTATGAAAGGCTGAGTAACTTTCTACTAGAAAATGAATTCACCAGAGGGAAAGTGGACACTACTCTATTCTGTAAATCAGTTAAGAATGACATCTTAGTTTGTCAAATTTATGTTGATGATATTATTTTTGGTTCTACTAATCCTTCTCTTGGAAGAAAATTTGCTAAGTGTATGCAGGCAGAATTTGAGATGAGCCTCATGGGGGAACTGAAATTCTTTCTAGGAATTCAGATCAATCAAACTCCAGAGGGAACTTACATTCATCAGAGCAAATACATCAGAGATCTTCTGAAGAAATTTGACCTCTCAGAATGTAAGCCATCAAAGATTCCAATGCATCCCACGTGCATTCTGGAAAGAGAAGAGGTAAGCAAAAATGTAGAACATAAAGTCTACAGAGGTATGATTGGTTCTCTCCTCTATCTGACTGCTTCAAGACCTGACATATTATTCAGTGTTTGTATCTGTGCTAGATTCCAATCAGATCCTAGAGAATCTCACTTAACAGCTGTTAAGCGAATCTTCAAGTATCTGAAAGGTACTACTAATCTGGGTTTGTTTTATAGAAAATCTAGTGATTACAACTTAGTAGGCTACTGCGATGCTGATTTTGCTGGAGACAGAGTGGAACGTAAAAGTACTTCTGGAAGCTGCCAGTTTCTGGGAGAAAATCTGATCTCTTGGTCCAGCAAAAGGCAATCAACAATTGCGCTATCAACAGCAGAAGCTGAGTACATAGCAGCAGCAGGATGTAGCACACAAATGCTCTGGATGAAAAGTCAGCTTGAAGACTTCCAGATTTTTGAGAGTAACATTCCTATACTCTGTGATAATACTTCTGCTATTTGCTTAAGTAAGAATCCCATTTTACATTCTAGAGCTAAGCATATAGAAATAAAACATCACTTCATTAGGGACTATATTTAGAAAGGAATTTTGAACTTAAAATTTATAGATACAGACCATCAATGGGCTGATATCTTTACTAAACCCCTTTCAGAAGATAGGTTTAATTTCATTCTGAAACATCTCAGCATGAAAGTCTGCCCAGAGTGAAAATGTTTTAATTCCATATATTTACCTTCAGAATGTAATTGCTTTACTGTGAACTTATGATCAATCTTCTTTCAGAAAGATAGAACATGCAGATTGTATCAGATGCAAGTCTAAAGATCTGAGAGTCTAAGCTCAAAGATAGACATGCTGATCACTACATCAAACAAGTGTCATCCAATCATCAGCAAATCTCTGAAGCAGAACGCGTGCACGCTTTTGAGAAGGCAAAGCGCTGATTGGGTGCATTGAGACACATGTCTGGTAACCGTTTTTAAGTATCTTTCTCAAATCCCCCAAAATCAGCAAGCATTTAATAAAAGTAATCATGCTTTTAAAACGCAATCATGATTTTTCTCTTTCTTAAAAACGTTTATTTTTTCAAAATATTCTGAAACTCTATTTAAACACATTAACCTCTCATTCCAATTCTTTACAGTTTCTCACTAATACTCAAGCATTCTCTGCATATTTCTGTGTTCATCTCTTGCAAAACCTCTTTTTCTCAGTTTCTTCTCAAAATCTTTTAGTGTGAACATGGCAACCTCCAGCAGTGCTTCTGCAGGTCCTCAGAAGAAAGCATCATCTGAACAGTATCAAGTGCCATTCAGAACACTCCTCACTCCTGTGAAGAATCTTGAAGTGTTATCTGAATTGATCATTGATTTTGGAAGCTTGAAGGAGAACGGTTTTGACCTAACAGAAGAAGTTAGGGCACAGAAATGGGAAAGGTATTTTGACAGATTGGTTGGACCAACATTCCCTATGTTAGTCAAGGAATTCTGGATTCATGCGAAGGCTTCAACGCATCTAGTCACCTCCTTCGTTATGGGGAAGAAGATTGTGATCACTGAGGATCACATAGCAAGGTTAATCGGTTACAGTGGCGGTGGCGTCCGCTGTGTTGATATGGCTGAGAGATGTGCTGATGTGGGCGTGATAGCTGCAAGGATTTTCACCCATGGGGTGCCCAGCAGCAAGATCAAAGATCTGAAGGATCATCACAGAGTTTGGGCTAAGATAATTCTGGGGTGCTTCAACCATAGGAAGCCAACTAGTTCACCTGATTACATAAATGTGGATCAGCAGTTTCTGATCTACTTTATTGATCAGAAGGTAAAAATCAACTTGGCTCATCTTCTGTTCAACCACCTCAGAACATGTGTGAAGGAAACTAGGGAAGAAGAAAGAACAAAGAGGGATTGGATACCCTTTGGAAGGTTGATATCAGATATTCTGACAGAGAATAGGCTGATAGAGCATCTGATAGAAGCTCAAGAGTTAAGCACCATTGAACCAACAGTTGGGAAGCCTCTGAACGCAAAGAACTTGAAGAAAATGAAGTTGATAGAGAATATCAAAAAGGAACCCAGAGCTACTCCTATTGCTGATATCACCAGCAGAAGAGTTCCACTGAGTGACTTTCCTTTATTTTCTGAGATAGAATCCAAACCAGAGGTGGTTCTCAGATACTTAGATGCGTGCAAGGCAGATGGTACAGATCCAAATCTGATTATTAAAGCTCTGCATCAACCTCAACAAGAAGTGACTCTGAAGAAGACAAAGAAGAGGAAGGCACCTTCAGAAGGATCATCCCAGCAGACACCCAAGAAAAGAGGTAATTTATCTGCTGCTTCTGTTTTAAATTCTTCTACTATTCCAGCATCTATTCCTCTCCAAACCTCTCATAGAATCTCAATCCCCATCCCTACAATAGATGAAACTGAACCAGAAGATGACCCTTCTGAGGCATTAAAACTCAGAAGACCCAGAACCAAACATCCCAAAACAATCTCAACAACATCAGCAATTGACAAAGTGCTGTCTGACATTGATCAACACACTTCTGATCACTCCGCCAATCCAAACTCTGAACCACAGATTGTCCCTTCTCCACAACCAGAACAACAACAATCTGCTGAAGAACCTGAACAACAACAACCTCTCTCATCAATTCCAGAAGAACCCCTTATCCCTGAACAACCAGAAATTCCAACAACTTCTCCTCAACCAGCAATTCCGTCTCCCTCTCCTCAACCAGAAATTCATCCACCATCACCTCAACCTGAGTTTCATCACTCTGAAACTCCTTCTCCTCAACCATCTGAACCTCATTCACCACAACCATCACCTCTGGCAATCCAGCTGCCAGGTGGAACAACAACCACCTTGGCACAGTTTCCATCCTCACCAGAATCTACACCACCAAATACTCCCAAAACACCAAGCAGTCCAATCATAATCTCTGATTCTCCCACTCCTTCTCCAAAACAAACAGCTGCCAAGCAAACCACCGAAAACCCCAGCAGGACCTTCATAGACTTAACCAGTCTTGACCGTCTTGCTGATATGAAACATAAAATAGCCATCCCTAAACCAAAACAACCAGATGTTGGCTCTGGTATTATGAATTTTGAAACAGGTGTGCAGCAATGGATTGCTTCTTTGAAGCAAGTCTGTCCTGGAATGATTGACCCAGCTGCTTCTGATCAGCTCTGGTCACAATTCAGACTTTGGGTACGTGCTGAAGCCCTCAAGTTGCAGGATATCAACTATGAGCAGGCACAACAGAATTTCAGCAAGCTTCTGAATGAAGTTGGAAGTCAGCTTCTGAAAGAAGACGTGCTCCCTCTGGACAGTGAACCTTGGTTTGTGAAACAGCTAGCTTCAAAGGTGCAACCAGAAGAAGACAAGACCATTCAAGCTGAAGCAAGTCAAGCAGAAGATGTTGCAGAAAGCTCTCAGAAGCTTCCTGCTTCTGATGCTTCTCAAGCTGCCTTGGACAGGCAGACTCTGGAAGAACTGAAGCTGAATGACATGCGTCTACAGCAGAGGATGGATGAAAACGACCAGAATGAAAGAAAGAATGGATGTGCAGGATAGCAAGATTGACACTGTTGTCAGCATGGTGCACAAGCAGAATGAGACTGCTGATCAGATCAAAGCCATGCTGGAGAACCTGTTCACACGCTTTCCTCCCCAACCTTAGTTTTTTCATTCATGTCTTTTTCATGTTTTCTTTGATTCTCTGATGTACTATTTGAATATGTTTTGTCTAATTCTGAACCTTTTAATATGACAAGTTTTTCTGATCTTAATTGTTTTAGCACTCACCTACACTTTTTGATTGCTGGCAAAAAGGGGGAGAACAAGAATGATATTTTAAACAATAACGGTTTACTAAGACAAAAATTCTCAAACATTCTAACTCCATTATACTTGAAATTTTTTTTTGTTTTGCTTAAAGTCTACAGGTACAAGGAAGCTCCTGGACACTCTGAAGACTAAAAGCTATGAAGCTCTGATCCGCTCTGATACTCTGATCCAAAGCAAAGCTCTGACAAGAAAAGCTCTGATACGCTGATCTGAAGCTCTGCTCTGATATGCTGATCCAAAGCTTCTGATAGTCAAAGACTCTTATACTCTGATGTTCAAAGAAAGGCAAAAAGATCTGATCCTGAAGAACACTTGTAATCAAAAAGGGAAGTAATAAACTCAGGGGGGGGTATCTCTCAACTCTGATATCTTTTTACTCCTTATCTTTGATAACCTCTTACTCTGATGCATCTCTCTGATACCTTTTCACGTTATTTTCATTTAAAAATATCTAGTTTTTGTCATCATCAAAAAGGGGGAGATTGTTAGAACAAAGTTTGAATCTACTACCCTATATTTAAGTTTTGATGATAACAAAGTGAAAAGATATATTATTTATGTGATTCATGTATGAACTATCTGCTGCCTAAATTATTATGTTCTGATTTGCAGATACTCTGATTGATATAAGCAAGATCACACCTAATCAGCATCAGAATTTTGGTTCCTGACATCAGCATCAGAAGTTGCCATATCAGAATGTCAAAATCAGAAGATCAATTCACGTATATGCTGAAGTCTGATGAACAGAACTGCGCTCAACACTCTGATAAAGAAACACAACAGTTCATCAGCAGCTAAGCAGAGTCAGAATGAGCCAAGCCAGAACTTGCATTAAGTAAGCAACAGTACTGTGCATTGAAAGCAAATTAATACCAACGGCCTCATTCCAGACAAGATCTGCTCGATAAGGAAAGTTTGTTAATAGCATTGAATCAAGAATATTGCTCCAACGTTCAACATCTCAGTGCTATATAAACAAGACTTTGAAGATTGAATTGGCTAATGCTCTCCAAATCTTTACACGCATAAAAAGCTGATCAAAATCTTCCTTCTCTCAGTTTGCTAAACACTACACATTCTCATATTCAATCATTGTTTAGCAATCTAGTTTCTAAGCTTTAAGTTGTGTATACATCACAGTTGTGATACAGTTTTGTAGAAAACATTCACACACTTAGATTTATCTTATTTGTAAGAAAGTGTTTCCTTGACAAACCGGGTTGTGGTTTGCATCAAGAAGGCTTTAGCAGTTGTTAAAGCAGTCTGTAATATTCAGTTGAATATAGTGGATTAAGACCTCGTTGGAGAGAGGCGAAATCACCTTGACGGGTGGACTGGAGTAGTTTGAGATCAAACGAACCAGGATAAAAATATCTTGTTCATTGCATTGATTTTCAGTTTTACAATTCAACCCCCCTTCTTGTGTTTTTCACTACTTCAAGTTCAACACTGGACGCAGGTTTGGGAACGGGCTGCAGAATGAAGTTGATCTGACCACCACATCTGGAGGGAAAGATAGTCCACAAGAAAGGAGGGCTCCTAGCCCTATGGTATCCGACAACGAGACAGACTATGATGAAGAACAATATCCTCCTGCTGAGGATAAGTACAAACAGCTGGAAGACCGCTTGAGCGCTATGGAAATACAGAAGGTGCCCGGTCTGGACTTCGGAGATCTGGGTCTATCATCTAGGGTGGTGATTCCCCATAAATTCAAGGCACCTGCCTTTGCCAAGTATGACGGAGCTTCCTGTCCAAAGCTGCACCTCCGGTCATATGTGAGGAAGATCCAACCTTACACTGCTGATAAGAACTTGTGGATCCATTTCTTTCAAGACAATCTCTCAGGGACTAAACTTGAGTGGTTCTATCAGTTGGACGGAGCCAGTATCCAAAGCTGGGAAGATTTGGCTACTGCATTCTATAGGCAGTATCAATACAACTCCGACCTCGCTCCTACGCGTACCCAACTCCAGGGTATGTCAATAGGAACGGGTGAAGGATTTAAAGAGTATGCTCAGAAATGGAGAGACCTTGCCGGAAGGGTGCAACCACCTTTGGCTGATCGTGAACTTGTTGATATGTTTCTGGGGACCCTGTCTGGTCCATTCTTTAACCATCTAATTGGAAGCTCTTCAGCCGGGTTCACAGATCTTATTTTGACTGGTGAGAGGATTGAAACTGGTATTAAGGACGGGAAGATACAGAAGGGTGCCTCATCGAGCACCGAGAAGAAACCGTTTAAGAAAGAGTCCAGTGCTGTCTACAACGCAAGAAGACAGAATAGACCTGAACACCGCCAAGCTGTCAATGCGGTTGTTATTTTAAAACCTGCTGGTGCTCCTCAGCATCACAACCAACAAAAGGACGAGAGACCTCGAAGGCAATTCACCCGTCTCAGCATGACTTTGTCTCAGATTCTGCCACAGTTGCTGAAGACCAATCTGGTGATTATAAAAGAAGCTCCAAAGAATTCAAATACAACGTCACCAAGGTATAACCCTAACGCCCGCTGCGCTTATCACTCTGAGAGCCCGGGGCATAATATGGATGATTGTTGGGGTTTGAAGAACAAGGTCCAAGACTTGATTGATGCAAAGGAAATTGAGTTTGAGGCGCCCGAGAGGCCTAACTTGTGACTGCTCCCATGCCCAAACATAGAGTAAATGCTGTAGAGGAAGACTTTTTTGTAGTTTTCGTTGATGATATTGTTACCCCTCTGATGACCGTCAAGAAGAACCTGTTGCTAGCCGGTTTATTTCCGGGTTGTGGTGAAGGTTGCCATATGTGTTTTGTTTTACCTACTGGTTGCCCATTGCTGAAGTCAGGTATCCAAAACCTGATGGATAGTAAAGAGATCCTGTTTGAAAAGGCTGTTGTTCCCTCCACCCCTACTGAAAAAGTTGCCATTATTACCATTTTCGACAATTCTTCCAAGGCTCCCTCGAGGAAGCCTGTTAGAATTACATCTGTTCCGAAGATCGCGCCTGTAATCATCACTGTTCCGGGGCCCATCCCTTACACCTCTTACAAAGCTGTCCCTTGGCACTATGGGGCAGATGTTTATGTTCTTGGAGTTAAGCAAGAGTTGGATGCTAATAACGGCATCAGCAACATTACTGGGCCTGCTAAAGTCACCCGCAGCGGTAGACTTTTCTCACCTGATATTGCTCCACCAACTGTCCGAAGACCTGTTGTCATTACACCTGCAAATGTACCTACTGCCATCCCTGATCAAGTTCTTAGTCCTACCCCTGTCGCCGAGTCATCTAACGCTCGGGGCAAAGGGATCACCACTGATGTGCCTGCCCAGACGGAGGCACTGAAAACCATTACTGTTGAAGCTTCCAAACAGGAGATGGAAGAAATTTTGAAGATTATTAAGAAGAGTGATTATAACGTAGTTGAGCAGCTGGGGCAAACCCCATCCAAGATTTCTATGTTGTCATTGCTGTTGTGTTCAGAGGCCCATTCCAAGGCCCTGATTACCTTCCTGAAAACTTCCCACGTGCCACAAGAAACATCAGCTGATCAGTTTACCAATTGTGTGGCCAATTTAACTGCTGATAATGGTTTGGGTTTCTCCGACGCTGATCTGACTGTTAAAGGGAAGAACCACAACGACGCCCTGCATGTCTCCATTGAATGCAGGGGCACTACTCTTGCACATGTGTTGGTTGACACTGGTTCCTCATTGAACGTCTTGCCCAAGAAAGCTCTAGACTGGTTGGATTGCGAAGGGTTGGAGCTAAAGCCAAGTAACATCGTTGTTAGGCCCTTTGACGGGTCTAAAAGGATGGTGCATGGTGAAGTTGATATTCCAATTAAAGTTGGTTCTCAGGTCTTCAATTCTATGTTCTATGTGATGGACATTCGACCATCCTACTCTTGTTTGCTGGGTCGTCCATGGATCCACAAAGCTGGAGCTGTAACCTCAACACTACATCAGAAGCTGAAGTACCCGGTCAGAGGGAAGATTGTGACAGTACAGGGAGAGGAAGAGTACATGGTCAGCCACCTCAACTCGTTCAGATACGTAGAGATGGATGGGGAGTTCATTGAGACCCCATTTCAACACTTTGAAGAGGTTCCTCAGACACTGGCATCAGCTGAGACTGTGGTTGAAGATTCTCCTATGAAGATGGCTTCCTTAAAGGATGCCCGGGCTGTTATTGAGAAGGGTGAGTATGCAAACTGGGGCCGACTTCCTGATTTCACTCAGAAGACTAACAAGTTTGGTTTGGGTTTCACTGCAGAAGCTCAAAGGGTTGTTCGTAGTGCAAGGATTGGAAGACCCCCTGTGTTCATCAGCAACTCGGGAGTAAACGCCATTGAAGATGATGTGGAAGAGTCTGAATTCGACAGCTGGATCTATCCTACGACCAACGGTGGACCAAGCAACTGGACAGCCAAGGATTTCATCCCTATTACTTTTGTTACCCAGTAATGAACTCTTTGTTTTAAACTTGTAACAGACAATGTTGTGAAACCTTATGGCCCGGTGTCTTACCCGGGGCACCGCGGCTTTATTTGTGAGGGCTTTTGTGTGTCATTTTCATATATCATTAATAAAAGCATTGGACGTCTTTTGCATTTCAAATTTTGCGCTCCTTGTCTTTCTTCATTATATATTGCAAAACAGCTATTTTACACACACTCACATATACAGGTCTCAATCCACTCTGGATCTCACTGGTAACGACTCTGCTACTGCCAGTTATGACTTCGAAAATCCGATCAACTTAGCCGAAGACGAAGGTGAAAATGATTGCGAAGTGCCGGGTGAACTTGGAAGACTGCTACTCCAGGAAGAAAGGGCCATTCAGCCACATGAAGAGCTAGTGGAAACAGTGAATCTGGGTACTGAAACAGACAAGAAGGAAGTCAATATCGGTGCAAATCTGGAGCTTAGTGTGAAACAGCGGTTGATTCAGATGTTGCATGACTACATTGAGATCTTTGCCTGGTCTTACGAAGATATTCCTGGGTTGGATACTGACATTGTGGTTCATCGCCTGCCTACCAAGGAAGACTGCCCTCCCGTAAAACAAAAGGTTCTCCGTATGCGCCCAGAGATGTCTGAGAAAATCAAGGCCGAGGTTATGAAACAGTTTGACGCCGGTTTTCTAGCAGTGACTTCTTACCCTTAGTGGGTTGCCAATGTGGTTCTGGTACCGAAGAAAGATGGTAAGGTCCGAATGTGTGTTGACTACAGGGACTTGAACAGGGCGAGCCCTAAGGATGACTTCCCTCTACCTCACATAGACGTTCTGGTTGACAATACTGCTCAGCACAAGGTATTCTCCTTTATGGATGGTTTCTCCGGATATAATCAAATTAAGATGGCTCCCGAAGACATGGAGAAGACGACCTTTGTTACTCAGTGGGGCACCTTTTGTTACAAGGTCATACCTTTTGGATTAAAAAATGCTAGGGCAACATATCAGCGTGCCATGGTTGCTTTGTTTCATGACATGATCCACCATGAAATTGAAGTTTACGTTGATGATATGATTGCGAGGTCCCAGACTGAGGAGGAACACCTTGGCCATATACAGAAGTTGTTTGACAGGTTGAAGTTGTATAAGCTGAGATTGAACCCGAACAAGTGTACCTTCGGGGTGAGGTCTGGTAAGCTACTGGGTTTCGTCGTAAGTGACAAAGGTATTCAAGTGGACCCTGCCAAAGTGAAAGCCATACAAGAGATGCCAGCTCCCAAGACAGAGAAAGAGGTCAGAGGCTTCCTGGGACGACTGAACTATATTGCCCGATTCATCTCGCACCTAACTGCTACTTGTGAGCCAATCTTCAAGCTGCTGAAGAAAGATCAAGTGGTACGTTGGAATGATGAATGTCAGGCCGCTTTCGAAAGAATCAAAGAGTATCTCCAAGAGCCATCCATTCTGATTCCACCAGTTGAAGGGAGACCTCTGATCTTATACTTAACAGTGCTTGAGAACTCAATGGGGTGTGTGCTGGGGCAGCATGACGAGTCTGGCCGAAAAGAGCATGTTATTTATTACCTTAGCGAAACGTTTACCGACTGTGAGACCCGATACTCACTGCTTGAGAAAACTTGCTGCGCTTTGGCATGGGCTGCTCGCCGGCTGAGACAGTATATGCTGACTCACACTACTCTGTTGATTTCAAAGATGGATCCAATCAAGTATATCTTCGAAAAGCATGCCTTGTCCGGAAGAATAGCAAGATGGCAGATGATCTTGACTGAGTATGACATTCAGTACACAACTCAAAAAGCAATCAAGGGAAGTGTATTGGCAGACCATTTGGCACATCAAGCAGTGGATGATTACCAGTCTATGAACTTTGAATTCCCATATGAGAATATCATGGTAGTAACTGATTGTGAGACACCTGGACCGGATGAAGGACCTGAAGAGGGATCCCGATGGTCTATACACTTTGATGGAGCTTCAAACGCTTTGGGTAATGGCATTGGCGCTGTGATCATATCTCCTAAGGGCTCTCATACTCCGTTTACCGCCCGACTCTGTTTCAACTGCACCAACAATATGGCGGAGTATGAAGCGTGCATCATGGGTCTTCGAGCTGCAATTGACTTAAGGGTTAAGTTTCTGAGTGTCTTCGGAGATTCCGCTCTCGTAATCAGTCAAATCAAAGGAGAGTGGGATACGAAACCCCCAAATCTTATTCCTTACAAGGAGTATGTGTTGACATTGCTTCCCTATTTCGAGGAGATAACCTTTGAACACTTCCCTAGAGAGGAGAACCAGTTGGCGGACGCGTTAGCTATAATGTCTTCTATGTTCAAAGTCAAATGGGACAACGAGGCCCCCCGAATAATTATTTGGAAATTGGATGAACCTGCACATTGTTGTGATCTTGAGACTGAAGAGGTAACAGAAAAGCCTTGGTATCATGAGGTGAAAAGATACCTTGAAGCTCAGGAGTACCCCGAGGGTGCATCTGTTAATGATAAGAAATTTCTGAGGAGGTTTGCAGCCAAGTTCTTCATCAGCAATGGCATTCTCTACAAACGTAACCATGATTCAAACTTACTGTGTTGTGTGGATAATATTGAAGCAAAAAGGATCATGGCAGAGCTGCATGAAGGTACTTTCGGAACTCATTCCAGTGGACATACCATGGCAAAGAAAATCCTTCGGGCAGGATTTTACTGGTCCACAATGAAAGGTGACTGTTATCATCATTCTCGGACATGTCACAAGTGTCAAGTCTATGCTGATAAAGTGCACATACCTCCTGTTCCTCTGAATGTTTTGACAGCACCTTGGCCTTTTGCAATGTGGGGCATTGATATGATCGGCGAGATCAGACCTACGGCATCTAACAGGCATCGTTTCATCCTGGTAGCGATCGATTACTTTACGAAGTGGGTTGAAGCAGCTTCCTTTGCTACGGTAACCAAGAACGTCATGGCACGGTTCATTCGGCATAACCTGATTTGTCGATACGGTGTACCAGAAAGGATCATTACGGACAATGGTACCAACCTCAACAACAAGATGATCACTGAGCTCTGCGAGCAATTCAAGATACAACACCATAACTCTTCTCCCTACCGACCAAAGATGAATGGGGTTATCGAAGCTGCAAATAAGAACATTAAGAAGATCGTGCAGAAGATGACAGTGACTTACAAAGATTGGCACGAGATGTTACCATTTGCTCTTCACGGATACCGTACCTCAGCACGGACGTCAACAGGGGAAACACCCTATTCCTTGGTTTATGGCATGGAGGCAGTCTTGCCCATCGAAGTTCAAATACCCTCTCTTAGAATCATGAAGGATGCAGGTTTGAGTGAAGATGACTGGATCCAGACCCGACTTGATCAACTGAACCTAATCGATGAAAAAAGACTTACTGCTATTTGTCATGGTCAGACGTACCAAAAATGGATGATCAAGGCATTTAACAAGAAAGTTAGACGACAAGAGTATCAAGTTGGGGACCTGGTAATCAAGCGCATTATCTTACCTCAAGGTGATCCCAGGGGCAAATGGCCCCTACTCACGAAGGGCCATTTGTGGTTAAGAACATCTTCTCAGGAGGAGCTATGATTCTAACCACCATGGATGGTGACGACCTTCCTCACCCCGTCAATGCAGACATAGTAAAAAGATACTACGCGTGATCAAAGACCCGCTAGGTTGACTGGACTAGGCAAAAATAAGGGCTTCCTGGCGAACCAAAAGGGTTCGGGCAAAAATAAGGGATGAAAATAAAAAATCTGTACTTCCAGCAAGTCGAAAACCTGAAAAGGCGGCTTGGGCAAAAATGGGTATCCCGTTGGACTGAAAACCCGAAAGGGCGGTCCAGCCAAAAGTTAGGGATAAGCGTAACACTATGTCTCATTGGATCACCCTGCATCCAGACTTCGGTATCAACTATCAGGCTCGGACGGCACCAATCAATCAGATTCATCTTCAACTAAGCAGCAAAGTGATGAGACGCTTGAAGATATAAAGGCAATAGCAGAGTTGGAACCCAGTGGGATTATTCACATAGATGTTTTGTTTTCTTTTCATAAGTTGTATAAATTCTATTTGTTCGGCGGTGTTTTCTTACTAAGACGTCAGCCTCTTGTACAAAAATGCCTATTTACAGGCCAAACTTCAAAATCAATGCAAATTCATTTTCAGACAAATTTCAAATTGTTTTTCCTTTATCCGTTTTGTTTTGCAAAGAACGTCCAATGTTCATTTTTTATATATGCATTTGACATTAATTGTTGCTCATAAAAATTTACATGCGAAACAAAGGACGAATTACGGGTAATATCAGAAACAGGGGCATAAGAAACATCCAAACTGTGTAGTTACTCTGCCCACCAGGGTACCAAGGGAGGTTCAGCTGAAGAATATGACCAAGATACCGTCACTCCCCATAGAGTAAAACAGTAATGGTAGCTCTCCCCACTGAGACTTGCAACTATGAACGAATCAGCAATATCTTCCCCAAGCAGAGTTAATCTACCATCAACCCTGAAAAGGTTGGGTATCCCCAAAAGGTCTTAATATTCCTCAGCGGAGTATAAAGACATTCCCCAGCAAGTGTAAGAGCATCCCCGGCAGTCTTAATATTCCTTAACAGAATATAAGAATGTTCCTCGGTGGAATACAAGATACCCCAGTGGAGCCATTTCCTCAGCGCAGTCTAAAAAGGCTTCCCCACCAGAGTTAAATCATCTTCTCCAGTAGATTCTGGAAGCTTATCCCCTGCAGAGTGCAGATAAGTCTCCCCAGCCAAATTCAGAAAGGTTATCCTCACAAGAGTCTAACTGGTTTATCCTCAGCAAGTTGCAACTGAAGGATCATCCCCAGCAAAATTCTTTCTATCCCCAGCGGAGTTCATCATTAAAATCCCCAACAGAGCTTATCAACAGAATCCCCAGCAGAGCTATCGTTAAAATCATCAGCAGAACATCCCTCCCCCACAGAGTAATTCCCCGCAGAGTAATCTCTTCATCAACTTATGCCCCAACGGAGTTCTCTTCTCCTGCAGGCTTCTTCTCACAATCATCTTCGTCCATCATCCCCAGCGGAAACGAAGAACTCAACTCTATTCTCCAGCAGCTCCGGGATTTATTTTCCCCAGCTAAAACATCACATTTCCATACATCATGATACATACATGTACACATCATACCATACAATCTCATTTATGTTGAGAACATCATTGCTTGATTCATCTCATGCATTGCATGTGACTGACCTTTACCTTTCAGGAAAAATGCAGTTAAGTTCTCCGCTTAGTCGAAGATCTGACCAGTTCTTAAGTCTCAATTGAATTATCCTCGGTTGAATTTCAGATAAGGTTCTCAATCTCGACCGTTTCTCTACATCACAGTGTGGACAAGTACTATAACTTCAACAGTATACTCTCGGTGAGTACGAGTCAGTTCCTAGATCTTGATGTTTTCCTCCGTCATAGTGTGGACGAGTTCTATAACCTCAACGGTATACTCCCGGTGAGCACGAGACAGTTCCTAGATCTTGATGAAGATGCTTCCCTATGTCATAGTGTGGACGAGTACTATAACCTCAACGGTATACTCCCGGTGAGCATGAGTCAGTTCCTAGATCTTGATGTTTTCCTCCGTCATAGTATGGATGAGTTCTATAACCTCAACGGTATACTCCCGGTGAGCACGAGACAGTTCCTAGATCTTGATGAAGATGCTTCCCTACGTCATAGTGTGGACGAGTACTATAACCTCAACGGTATACTCCCGGTGAGCACGAGTCAGTTCCTAGATCTTGATGTTTTTCCTCCGTCATAGTGTGGACGAGTTCTATAACCTCCACGGTATACTCCCGGTGAGCACGAGACAATTCCTAGATCTTAATGAAGATGCTTCCCTACGTCATAGTGTGGACGAGTACTATAACCTCAATGGTATACTCCCGGTGAGCACGAGTCAGTTCCTAGATCTTCATGTTTTCCTCCGTCATAGTGTGGACAAGTTCTATAACCTCAACGGTATACTCCATTGAGCACGAGACAGTTCCTAGATCTTGATGAAGATGTTTCCCCCTAGTTGAATTATGGACAGGTTATTAAGACTCAGCCGAGGCATTCTCTCAGTTGAAGTACAGGTGAGTTCCTAAATCTCAACAGAAGTTAGGCTTCCCCAGCAGAATCTTCTACAACAACAGGTATGCAAGTTCTCGCTAAGGAATCTCTTATGCGATCGACACTTCTGCAGATGGCATCTGTAAGCCCATCCTCCTACCAGTAATCTCCAAATGGCATCTGTAAGCCCATTCCTGACATCACAATGCTGATACTACACCATGCGAGTGCAAATTTCTGGGCACTCTAGTGTTCAATTATCTTCCGCCTTCGGATCACGAAAGGCTCGAAAGCCAATCTATATCCTCAGGTTTAAGAAAATTGAACAGGGGCAACTGTTGTACTCCAAAATGTGTCCTCCCATATTCCTCAAGACATGTCAAGAATAATCTTCAAGTTGCCCAAAGTTGGCTCAAGAGTTGGACAGTCAAATCACCTTTTAAGGCAGTCAATTCAAAATTAGGGTTTTGCGTTGCATTAAGGTCCTTACATCCAAATGGCCTCAAGTTCTTCCCAATGTCTTAATATGTTCTTAAGTTTATCCATGACAAATTTCAAGCCTTGCAGAGGAAGTTTGGTCAATCAATTGCTCAAGAGGCCCAAAAATCGACTGTGCTAGGGCAAAAGTCAAATGTGTCCCAAATACAGTCAAACCTCAAGATTTTTTTGTCAACATTCTCATTTTGAAGGTTAATTCATCATTTGATCAAGGTTTGATCATGATTCATCAAGGATTGCTCAAGATTCATCAAGATTCAAAAGTTGCTAAATTAGGGTTTTGTAGGAAAAGTCAACTCAACTTTGACCAAGCATAACTTTCTCATACTTTATGAGAAATGACCCATCCAAAGATCATTTTGAAGAGGATGAAATTTCCTAAAATACATATTCACACCCCAAGATCAAGACATTCTCTCACAAAAAGTTATAAATTTGGACATTATAGGTCATTTTTGAAAGTCAACAAAAACACCTTTTTTCCAAAGCTTATAACTTGAGCATGGAATATCAAAATGAAGTGAGATAAAAAGATTTGGTTAGAGGACATCTCAAGGTTTCTAAAAAGTCAAAGAACACCTCCAAAAGTTCCAAATTGAAGAAGTTATGCATTGTTGAAGTTGGGTATTTTTCCAAAATTGCCAAAAGTCAACTATCCTCAAAACTCCCATTTTTGACAAAAGGGTCCACTTTTTTCCACTTGATTTGGTCTTGTCATTCCACACACGTGTCCCATCTTTAATTTCATAACCAAACACTTATTTTTCTATTTTATTTAATTTTTATTAATTTAATTCAAATCTATATTAATTCAAATAAAATCCAAAAATTATTGAAATGGTATCTTTGTGATTTGTACAACTTGCAAATATCATGTGACAACCAACCAACTCGTGCCAAGGCTCATTCAAGCACAAAATCTCAGATTTGGCTTATTTTTGGAAAGCTTTTCAATGGTGATCAAATCCAATCTTCAATCTTGAATGCACTTGATTTCAGATCAAAAAACCAACCCTAATTCACTCTATAACATTCACATAAGCCTCACAAATCAAAGAGACGCATAGAACTCTGCAGAAACGGCCATACCACTTTGCAAAAAACCTTGAAAAAGTGTGAGATCAAGAACCACATTGGAGGCAGATTCAGACCAAAAGAAAGACACAACTCTCTTCCTTGATACCTAGTGGAGCTATACCTATCAAAAGGGAGTCTTTCCATCGCCCATAACACACTGTAAGTCTCCATGAACTTTGCTCTGCACATGGAATCGTAACTCGATTTTCTTGCATCTTTGTGCCAAATTTCTTGCATATTTGTACTGACCATTAAATTCCTAAGCAAACTGCATTATTTGATTTTATTTTCGTGACCTCTAACCCCATATCCAGAACCTAGGGTTTTTGTGTATGTTTTTAGGCGTTTTGTGTGCAGGTTAAATCAAGGCCCACAATGGCCATGGATGAGTTCAGGTGAGTGAGATGAGTACAGTGGTACTCTTGGATTCCATTTTTGCGGCCTAGGGAGTATTTTAGAACCATCTCACGAAACTTCCCGCGGATAAAAATCCGCAGGTAAATAACCAGTCTTTTGATGAAGAAGACGATAGCGTGTCTCCATGTGATTGGTCCATTTGAATATTAGCGCGTTTTTCAGGGAATATTTGTTAGTTTGTTTTATAATATTTAATTGCTAATCCATTAACAGGTTAACATCTTGGTTCAGTTGGTAGCACGCTAATTGATTTGTCCCTTGGGACCTGGGTTCGAATCCCAGGTCCCCCAAAACCTTGTTTATTTTTCTTCTTCAGGTATTCCCATGTGACGTTCAAAGAGTGGACTATTATGCGCTTGCAGATCTGGAAGGCTACGTGGCTTGCAAATCAGATCCAATGGCCAGGCTAGAGTCATCACCATGTCCTCAAGTCAATGCACGCCTAGCAAATCCAAAAAGTCCAACGAGGCTGCTTGTGTTTGGGCCTGGAAATTGCAACTCAAACACCTTCTTCAGGCCCAACACCCCCCAAAGTTTGCTTACTTTTTTATTTCTTTTCATTTATTTTTTATTGCTTTTTATTGTTATTATTAAAAACTAATTAATTAACAAACTAACCCTTTTTCATAAAAAAAATCAGAAATCATAAAAAATATTTTATTTAATATCATTAATTTTATTATCTATTTTTGTAAATAAAAATTAACCAATTAATTTAGTTTTAAATTAGGTTTAATGATAATATATTTTGCATTAAATTAAAATCAACATAGAATTAGGTTTTTTAACATTTGCTAACCATTTTTTATTTCCTTAATTAAAATAAAACTCATAAATACTTTCTTTTAATTAATTAATTCCATTTTTTATTTAGACTTAATTTTTAATTCAAAAAATAACAAAAAAAATATGTTTTATTTGATAAAAAGGGTCAAAACCCTAGGACTTTTCGATTCAATTTTTCTCGCGCGCATATTATTTTTGATCCACATGTTGTAATTGCTCCAATGATGTAATAGCTTTAACTTAGGACTTTTATTTATCACTTTTATTTACTTTTCGCAAGTTAATTTTCAAGGGTTCGTTTTTGGCGATGTAAATACCCGACGCCTTGTAATAGCTTAGACTTATTTTCCGCAATTTAATTTCCGCAACCATTAACTGTTAGATGTATGAATAATAGGCTATGCATGACAAGATCTATCTTAACTTAAAATCAACAGTAGCTCACCATGACATGTACAAAGATAATATAACTTAAAAACAATACACTCGTACATGCGCACTCTTAGGGTACACCTCACTTGGTTGCCTCGAACGTGGTCATCGAGTATAGGAAGTTTTAGAGGTCGCCCTCTTGTCCAAAGATCATAGTTGCCTCGAAACGGTTGCTTCGGAAAAATGATCTAGGATATTAGGGTTACCGCTAATGCGTCCTAACATTGCTTTAGTGACCACATGTCCCTTAATCGAATTGACCCGAAAACTCCAACGACGATGCTACCTACTCCTCAATAGTGGGATGGCATTGTCTAAAGGACACTTGTACAGTTTAATTCCTTTTTGAGTAGGTAGATGTTCTTAAGTACTTGCTCCTTTTAAAAACAAAACAAACTTTTCGCACTTACACCCCTTTCAAAACAAAAACTCTTTTCAAACCCACAAACACAAAGAAAAGCAAACTTTTGAAAACATAGCGAGCAAGTACCTAAGAGCCCGTGGATAACCACAGATAGAAAGGGTGCTAACACCTTCCATTTCTATAATCTACCTCCCGAACCCGAGAAATATCTCAAAAAGGAATTTTTCTGTGCTTTTGTCCTTTCCTTGTTGTATAAAATAAAAGACGGTGGCGACTCTTGCTTACCGCGACATTTTGCGAAAGCAAACGCAAAACGCGAACCGACATTCCAAAACAGTCAGTTCTATTCCCACCGAGCACACATACAATTTATTTTGTTACCATTTATGTAATTGCGCCCGGTTTGTAATAGTTAACTAGGTTTTTATCTTCGCATTTTACTTTTCGTTCATTAATTATGTATCTACACCAAAGTCCTGTAATAGCGTAGGACTTTATTTCTCGCTTTTTCTTTACATGCTTGTATATAATTATTAGTAACTTAGGCGTACATGACAAGAATCAATTAATCAGTAGATCACTAATTGCAAGATAAACATAACTAAAAAAACACATTGTTGCACACTTACACCCTTAGAGTATACCTCACTTGGTTGCCTCGGAAAATAATAGTCATGCCCCTCGAACATAGGGATATCTTAGCAAAGACCCTCAATTCTAAAGTCATCAAAAAGATCATGGTCCCTTAACGTACCTCAATTTTCCTACGAGAAATGATCTTGTCCCTCGATGTTGCCTATATGATGACAGTCCCTTCGAATGCTAAGATATCCTTACATGTTGCCTTCAATGTCCATAACGTCCCTTTCGATAGTCCCTCAATATTCGAAGATAGGGCTACCTACTCACTAATAGTAGGATAGCACTATCTAAAGGGTAGAAGGAAAAGAACACCCTTTTTCGAGTAGGTAGATGACTCTTAAGTATTTGCTTAAACCTGGAATTTTCACACTTACACACTTTCAAAAAATCTTTTCAAAAACACATTAACACACTCTTGAGGACTGACACAAGAGTTATCATAAAGAAAACAAAATCTTTAAAAACACACAAACATGAAAACAATTTTCAAAATGAGCAAGTACCTAAGAGCTCGTGGAAAACCACGGATGAAAAGGGTGCTAACACCTTCCCTTTCCATAATCTACCCCCCTTACTCAGAAAATCTCGAAAAAGGTATTTTTTCTGTTCTTTTCACGCTTTCCTTTGTTGGATAAAAGAAATGTCGGTGGCGACTCTTGCTTACCGCGACATTTGCAAACAAAAAAACGCAAACCAGTATTAACAGTCGATTCTGTCACCGTATCACAGAAATGGAGACTCTGCTGGGGAATATTATAAAGTGGGGTTTACCTTAGGGTCTAGATCATTTTGCTTCTTTGTATGTTTGTTTGCTTTACTTTTAAGGGTATTTTTTGGGTTGTTACTATAGATCCTACACCCGGATCTGGGGAAACCTTTTAGATAAGTAGCAATAGATCGTGGAAACTGTGTGGGGTATACCAACACGGTTTAAGCGATGGCTACGTTGATGCGACACTTTGGTTGGTACCGGTAGTTCTTGAGTTAATCAAGGAGAATACATGGCCTCTACATGGTGTCATGAAGCACCAACTGACCTTAGAACCTTTAAATGAACAACTTGGCCATTAGGACGTAGTGAGATGGACGTCTTTGGTGTATTCCCAAAGTCGGCATATACTCGGTGCTACACTCATTGAGACTTAACTCCTGAGTTTTGTTTGGTTGCGAGTCTGTCGCCTATCGAACGAAGCTTGTGGGAAAGGTCAGCGATATTGAGATCCCTTAGAACCCGGTTACTATTTATAGGACAGGTTGAACCAATCCAACTTCAAGAGGGTATGACCTTAAAAACCCATGCAAGCCATAAACCTAAGGTTTTGGTGTGATTTGCTTGTGCTTGCTGTGTGTTGTACCCCAAAATTTGCCCTCCCATATTTCTCAAAATATTCCAAGAAAAATTCACAAGTCCAACCCGGCGCGTCATATTCAGGTATTCTTTCGCCAAGATATCTCTGATAACATATTCTCAAATTCAGGTTCGGCTCAAGAGATAATTCTTTAAAGAAGGTATCCGAATGTGCGAGTTTTCTTGAAGAAATATGGTGAAAAAATGTGCTGAAAGTGCAGTTTTTACGCGCTAAAAAATTCATAACTTGAAGATCGTGACTCATTTTGAACCCGTTCCGGTGGCCAAAATTCCGTCTTGACATTATCTACGTTTTCATCTCTCACGGCTGGAAGCCAATTTTGATCAGAAGGTCTTCAAAAATGTGGATTTATCAAGTATTTTCGTGCAGAAAATTTGTGACAGAAGTTTATTTGCGTCATGTTCAAAAAATCATAACTTGGTCGATTTTCATCGTATCGAGCTGGTTCCGGTGCCAAAATTTCACAAATTGAGTTGACTACATTTTCACAGAAGGAATTGAGTTCAAACGGTATTCAAAAGGCCTTCGTTTTTTGCTCAGAGTGCGTGACACGCTGAAAATCCTGAATGCTGAATATTATTTCATCTGGGCCGAAACTTCGAAAATTCATAACTCGGTCAATTTTTATCGGATTGGACTCATATTTTTACACAAGGTCACTGACTCATAGATCTACAACTTTGCTTCAAAAGTCGAGACCAAATTATGCACCGATCAATACCAGTTTTTTATTGAAGAACGTGTCAGAGCCGACACTGGAGCCCAAAATAAGTTTGTCTGAGCTGAAACTTCAAAAATTCATAACTAATTCACCGTTTATCCGATTGAGTCGATCTTCGGACAGGAGTTATTTCTCGATGTCGGCTACATTTTGTTTTCACATTTCAACTTCAAAAAATGCACTTAAGTCTCTGCGATTTAGCCTGGAAAGTGACGAATTCAAGTGAATATTGGAGGCCCAATTGCACATTCAAAACCCATTTTCTTTACCCTAATTTCCACTATATAATCACCTTCTTGTCACACAAACCAAAGGGGAGAAAAAAAGAAAAAAGAGGGAAGAAAAAAAGAGAAAAAAAACCTTGCCACAACACTGTTGGAATATCAAACTCTTTCAAGAACCCTAAAACCTTGAAATTCTTATTACAAATCCCTCTCTCACTACAAACAAAACCATCTCAGCTACAAACCAACATCTTATTACTTCTTCAGTAAGGGTAAGGCTGGCTTGATCTCCATGATCCAAAGGGCATTAAAGCATTCATGTCACTACTTTTCCAGTAAGGGTAAGGTTGATTTGATCTCCATGATGAAAAGGGTATAATCATTCATACATGCCATATTGTGTCTAAACATTAAATTTCTTCATATGTTGGTTTTATTTGAATTTTTATGATTTTATTTAATGTGTTCGTGAGATTCAACTGCAGATTTAGACAGGATCCCAGGTTTATTTAGGAACGTTGAGGCCAAAAGCCAAAAAGTCAAAAGGCCAAAAGGCCAAAAGCCAAAAGTCAAATACATGGCGAGGCAGACATTAAGCCAGAGATTAAGGGAACGTTGAAGCCAGAACACAAATGGCCAAAAGCCAAAAGCCAATTGGCCAAAGTAGAACAACTTATGCATGAAACTCAATCCAATGGCCAAAGAATGCAGACCACGGTACTCAGGAGTCAATACTTCAAAAAACCTCCCCTTGGGCCAGACACCCCCTATGGTTTGCTCAATTTTTAATTTTTATTTGTTTTTCCTTTTTATTCTTTTAATTGTTTTTTTTAATTGTTTTCTTTTAATTCCATAAAATAATTTTCATAATAAATATAAAATACAGAAAAATCAAAAAATGTTTATTTTATTAATATTAATTTTACTATTATTATTTTTGTAAATAAACTTTAAACAATTAATTAGATTAATTTAGGTTTCAAAACTTTAATATTTTTTTTAATAAATTAACTATGTAGAAATTAGGTTTTTTTAAATTTTTCATCATTTTTTTAATAAATAATTTTCTCATCATTATTATTATTATTAATTACTAATTTATTTTGTAAATAAACATGTACATAAATTCTTTAGTAAATTAAGTTAAACTTTAACATTTTTCTCAAATAATTAAAAATAACTTAGAATTAGGGTTTCTTTTAATTTTAATTTTAATTTTCTTATTTCATAAATGCAAAAAAAACTAAAAAAACATTTCTTTCCTTTTATTAAATAATTAATTAGCTTTTTAATTTCATTTAATTTCTTTAAAGGGTCCAACGCCCTCGAACGTTCTATTTTTATTTCTTTCGCACATTTATTTTCTTTCAAATATTATGTAATTGCTCAAGCCATGTAACTCGGACATTTTATATTTCCCGCATTTTATTTCTTTATTTTATGTCAAATCGGGTCCTGGATATAATTTGGCGATGTGGACCCGCGCCTTTGTAATAGTTTAGGAATTTTATCTTTCCGCGCTTTTTAACTGTTAAATAAATGCATGCAAGAATGAATGACAAAAATAAAAACAAACGCATAGATCACTTTGACATGACAAGATAAAATAAATGAATCTGACACACAAATCACACACCACCCCTAGGGTACGCCTCACTGTTGCCTTGCCTCGAAAGGTGATCGTCGAGTAGAGGATGTCTTAGTAAGTCCTCATGATCCGGGAACCTGGCATGAGGGTAGCTTCTAAGGTGTCTTCCTATTGCTCTGGTGATCACCATGTCCCAAACCTCGAATTGACCCGAACACCTCCAACGGTGGTGCTACCTACCTCTCAATGGTGGGATGGCACTACTTTAAAGGACATCTACACAGACGAATTCCTTAGGGTAGGTAGACGACTCTAGATACTTGCTCTAAATTTCAAAACAAATTCAAAAACACTTTTCACACCGATACCTTTTCAAAAAGCTTTCGAAAGCAATTTTTCAAACACTCTTGAGGACCGATACAAGAGTCGAACTGGAATTTTCAAAGAAACTTTTTAAAACCCACAGTTGAAAAGCAAACAAACAATTTTTGAAAACACATTGAGCAAGTATCTAAGAGCCCATGGATAACCATGGATAGAAAGGGTGCTAACACCTTCCCTTTCTATAACCTACCTCCCGAACCGAGAGCAATCTCTTTAAAGGAATTTTTCTGTGCTTTTGTCCTTTCCATTTGGAGAAAATAAAAGACGGTGGCGACTCTTGCTTCCGCGACATTTCGCGAACCAGCGTTAAACAGTCAGTTCCAGATCCACCGATCACAGAACTGGCGACTCTGCTGGGGACCCTTTATAAAGTGAGGTGTACCTTAGGGCTAAGTCATAACTGTGTTTTCACTTGTATTGTTTTGCTTGCTTTACTATTGTGGGTTGTATCGGAGTTACATAGATCCTAACCCGGATCTAGGGGATACCCTGTTTAGGTAGCATAAGCTGTGAGGGACCTGTCCGGCGTATACCGACATGGGTGAAGCAGTGGCTACGTTGGTGTGGCGCCTTGGTCTGTACCGATATCCCTCGTGTTGAAACGGGGAGAATATGGGTCTTCCAAGGAGTCATTAAGCACCAACAGACCTTAGAACCTTAAATGACCCAACTTGGCCATTAGAACAGTAGCAGTATGCTACGCCCATTGAGGCTAAATTCTCGTGATGGTTCTGGCCGCAAGAAAAGATTGCGATGCTGGAGTTATGACCGATTGAGGGTAGTCAATGATATTGGGATCCTCTAAGAACCCGGTTACTTTTGATAGGACAGGTATGAACCCACCAACTTCAAGAGGGTAATACCCAGACCCCATGCTGGCCTTAAACTCTAAGGGTTTCTCTTGTGTGACTTGTGTGCCTTCGTACTTGACTATCTGCGTGCTTGTTACCTGACACTTGTTTCTCGCAGGTTTTGTTTATAGTCCTTAATTGGGACTCATAACATGGTACTAAATTTCTTGCAGGTTTTGTTCATAGTCCTTAACTGGGACTTATAACAGGGTTTACCAAATTTCTTGTAGGTGTTGTTTATAGTCCTTAACAAGGACTCATAACAGGGTACTAAGTTTCTTGCAGGTTTTGTTTATAGTCCTTAATTGGGACTCATAACAAAGTATACTGAATTTCTTGCAGGGTCTGTTTATAGTCCTTAATTGGGACTCATAACATGGTTTACCTACATCACCCCATGCATAGCATGACATCATACCATTGCATACCATTGCATACATCCTAACCCATTTCAAGGATCTCAAGGGCTTGTGATGCAGGTCAGGATGAACCAATTGTCTAGCCAGGGGCAAAGAGGATTTATTTTCCTCTAGCCAAGGTTGTCAGGGGCTATGACCCACTTGATATGGTGAGCCTTTGACCCTTGGAAGAAAGACTCTCAACAAATATGAAGTTCTTTCAATCAAGCTACCGGATCCAAATGCTAACAAATTTTCTTGTTTATCCCGCGAGGTCCTTGAAAACATTGCATGCATATCATACACATCATCGCATTACAGGTATCCCTTCTGCAGGTCACTTACCTTTCTCGCTGTTTATTTCAGCAATGGCCTCACAACAAGATAACCAGGACCTTCACGTTCAAGAGTCTCAGTTCAGAGAAATCTTCCTAGGTCTATCCAAGGGGCAAGAAGAGCTGAGGACCCTCCTCATGGGGAATCTGATCAGAAAAAGTCCCGAAGATGACAAGGACGAGCAGCTGAAACGTCTACAAGCTGAGGTAGACACACTGAAAACCCAGATGCTGGGGCAAAGGGCACTCATTCAAGGTTTAGCTCAGGAGCAAGGAGAGCTGAGAGCCATGATCAGTCAACTCCACCTAGGCAAATCCAACATGAAGCTACCAGTCCAAGTCAAGGACCAAGTCTTTGATCAGCTACCAAGAGGACAACAGTCTGGTATGGTGAAGAATGGACCTCCCCAAGTTGTTACTACTTCACAAACCCAGCATCAACGGGGCAATCGGCGTAAGCGATATACGCCTGGAAGACATTTCACTGAGACTGGCATACCACCATCTCTAATGCTGGAACACTTGTTGGAGGTCAATCTGATTACTTTAAAGGGTCCTCCCCAGAATCCTGACATCTCTGCTCCTACTTACAACCCTGATAAAAGATGTGCCTACCATTCTGACAGTCCTGGACATGACACCAATGACTGTTGAAGCTTGAAGAACAAGATCCAGGACTTGATCGACGGAAGGGTGCTGGAGTTCATGCCGGGTGGCCAAATGAAATGCTTCTGCTGAGAATCTCCCATCTGAAGTGACTAATTCAAACTAGAAAACTTTTGTTCATTCGAATGTTCAAGTTGCATTTTTCTTTGATTGTCTAAACATTTATTCATGTCAAACGTTGTTATTTCATTAATGCATCGCTTATGTCTGTTTTGAATCAATATATTCGCATTCACTATATGCAAATTGTTTTCATATTTTTTCTGATGTCGACTCTTGATCTTTAATCCTAAGCCTCTTGAGGGAGGATGACGAAAACGATACCATGATCTACAGTATGCTTTTGAACAGACCCCGCTGATGAGGTACAGGCATTGTTTCAACCCCTAAACACTGGAGTTATAAGGATGATAATCCCTCGTCAACCCATCAGAGCCAAAGAAGTAGGAGTCTTTATTTTCGAAAATCAAAACCCTTAATCATAACCTGGGGCAGGGTAGTCTCTCAGTTGATCCAAGTGCATAACGAATGGCACCGAAGAGATCTTTACAAAACGAACAAAGACAATGATGGTTCAGAACAATCAAAAGGACAGGCAGTCATCATCAAAATTCATAAATGAAAAAGCCCAAAAAAGTCTAAACCTACAAAGGGGACTTATGAAACTGGGGCATCCCGCTGACTGTAATTCCAAAAAAGGAAACAGTTCAGGCAAAAAAAAGAAAGGGATAGCAAAATCAAGAAAGAGGTCCTACAAACCCTCAGCAGAAAAAGGAAATGACTGCCTATTCAAAATAAGTCATCAACATCTGAACCATTATTGGAATATCAAAGCAAGGACTCAAAACAAGGTCTAACGCACGATCAACTGAGTTTAGGTTTGAAGAACATCACGAAGAGCGGGTGGGTACAAATAAATTTGAGCCTTTATCCTTTGTTTCTTAAACCGTGAACCAGGCCACGATATAACCCTTAAAAGTCCTAGCTGAAGCACGGGTTAGTTCGAAAGCATACTGTACGAAAGGTATCCTGACTCTTTAAGGCCTACGGTAAATACGGAGTTGACATCACGTTTTACAAACAATCACTTGTTTTATGAAAAAAAGAATGCATTTTCAAAATCTTCAAGACAGACATAAGCCTTGCACTTTTGACATAACTTTGTTTGCATATGACTTTTTGTTTGAACAGCAGGGAAATTCGCACGATGAACACCTAGTGAACAGAAGCACTTCCAATCAAGGGGCATGGCATGACTATTGTCCAATCATCTGGGGCAGTCCAATCAAGATTCGGAGAATCTCTCAAAGGCCAAATAGCCTGGGGCAAATCTCCGCCTGAGTCACTTGGGGCATTTCAACAACGAATCTGGGCTGATCAAACACCTTCTGACGGCATGACAAAACACTTCTAACAGGGGCAACTCCCTACATTCTGAGAGCATGGACATAGTCGGAAAAATACTACGCAAAATCAAAGACCCGCTAGGTTGACATACCTAGGCAAAAATAAGGGTTTCCCGGCGAACCAAAAGGGTTCGGGCAAAATGAATGGATGAAATGAAAAACCTGTACACCCGGCAAGTCGAAAACCTAAAAAGGCGGCTTGGGCAAAAAAGGGTATCCCGGTGGACTGAAAACCCGAAAGGGCGGTCCAGGCAAAAGTTAGGGATTAGTACGACTATGTCCTGACATCTTGTCATCTGCCTACCAGAAGAAGGTTTGTCCATCAACAACTATCAGCACCTCACAGGTCTTCCTCTCCCACCTCAGAAACAGGGGGCAATGATGAGTCGTCTAAACAATCTAGTTGGTCGGTCCTCCAAGGTACCAAGATAGGTTCAGCTAAAAAACATGACCGGTACATCCTAATTCCCCAGAGAGTGAGTCAGCAGTCAGTGCATTCTCCTCCAAGCAGAGTTATCAAATCTCAAGGAAGTTAGGTGTCCTCCAGCAGATCTCAACATCCCCCAGCACATCACTCTTAAACAAGCATCCCCGGTAGTCTTGCTCTAAATATTGTTCCCCGGCGGCGTATCAACATTCAAAGGAATCACTTCCCCGCAGTCAAAACTTTCCCAGGAAAGTCCAATCCAGTTTCCCCGGGAAAATTGGAGTTCATACCCCCAAGCAGTAAGCTTATCCCCAGTAGATTCTGGAAGCTTATCCCTCGCAGAGCACGAACGCGTCGTCCCGGCTTGATTTAAAGAGTTATTTCCGTAACAGGATATAACTGGGTTATCCTCAGCCAAAAGCCACGGAAAGAGCGTCCTCGGCAAAATATCTTTCCTACCCCCAGCAAAGTCTATCAACACTTCCAGCATAACAAGGATATCCCCCAGCATGACTCATCAACGGTATCCCCAGCGGAGTTATCTTCATCAACGCAGCAAAGCATCGCTATCCCCACAGAGTAGCACTCCCCAGCATGATCGCTAGAATATCTTTTCTCCCGCAGAATTATTCCATTTGCCAAGTTTATTCCTCAACGGAGTTATCTTCTCCTACCGGTATTCTTGCAACAATCATCCACAGCGGAAGCAAAATCTCTTCCTCAACATCAGCCCAGGATGTGACTTCCCGGCACCCGTCAAGGATTTATTTTCCTAGACAAAAAACATACATGAATCATCACATACATCATTACAGCATGCATGTACGCATCATATCATATAAATCGCATCCATATTGAGAACATCATCGCTTGATCCATATCATGCATTGCATATAACTGACCTTTACCTTTCAGGAAAGATGCAGTTGAAATTCTCAAACATATTTCAAGGACTTCTCTAGTCCAGTTAAATCGACTCCAAGCAGATTTTTCTGATAAAGACTCAGTAGAAGTTCTCTTATGGTCCCCTCTCCAACGGCGTGTGAGGTGGTAATTCCTTCTTCAGATGTTTCCCTCTCCGGCATGAGCGTGAGGTGATATTCTCTTATGGTCCCCTCTCCAACGGCGTGTGAGGTGGTAATTCCTTCTTCAGATGTTTCCCTCTCCGGCATGAGCGTGAGGTGATAGTCTCTTATGGTCCCCTCTCCAACGGCGTGTGAGGTGGTAATTCCTTCTTCAGATGTTTCCCTCTCCGGCATGAGCGTGAGGTGATATTCTCTTATGGTCCCCTCTCCAACGGCGTGTGAGGTGGTAATTCCTTCTTCAGATGTTTCCCTCTCCGGCATGAGTGTGAGGTGATATTCTCTTATGGTCCCCTCTCCAACGGCGTGTGAGGTGGTAATTCCTTCTTCAGATGTTTCCCTCTCCGGCATGAGCGTGAGGTGATAGTCTCTTATGGTCCCCTCTCCAACGGCGTGTGAGGTGGTAATTCCTTCTTCAGATGTTTCCCTCTCCGGCATGAGCGTGAGGTGATAGTCTCTTATGGTCCCCTCTCCAACGGCGTGTGAGGTGGTAATTCCTTCTTCAGATGTTTCCCTCTCCGGCATGAGCGTGAGGTGATATTCTCTTATGGTCCCCTCTCCAACGGCGTGTGAGGTGGTAATTCCTTCTTCAGATGTTTCCCTCTCCGGCATGAGCGTGAGGTGATAGTCTCTTATGGTCCCCTCTCCAACGGCGTGTGAGGTGGTAATTCCTTCTTCAGATGTTTCCCTCTCCGGCATGAGCGTGAGGTGATATTCTCTTATGGTCCCCTCTCCAACGGCGTGTGAGGTGGTAATTCCTTCTTCAGATGTTCCCCTCTCCGGCATGAGCGTGAGGTGATATTCTCTTATGGTCCCCTCTCCAACGGCGAGTGGGGTGGTAATTCCTTTTACAGATGTTCCCCTCTCCGGCATGAGCGTGAGGTGATATTCTTTTATGGTCCCCTCTCCAACAGCGAGAGAGGTGATATTTCCTTTCAGATTATAATTTCCTATAGTTCCCTCTCCAACGGTGAGTGAGGTGACTCCCTTTGAGATTATAATGTCCTTTGGTTCTCTTCCTGACACTACGAAGATGGTAATTCTCACCAAGATTTTCTCAACGAGCATTGTTGAGGTTGAAATCATTCAGGATTCTCTTACCATTCATGCTAAGGCAGTAACCATCCCTGGTTCATTCATCAGCGTTTGAAGCTCCAGACCCAGCTCCTGTAACCAGTCAGGACATATCTATATCAGGCATCTAAAATCAGCTCCTGCGGCGTGTCAGGTACTCATTTTTCTGTTTTGCAGGTATGCAGGTTCTCGCTAAGGAATCTCCTACGCGATCAACGTCCAGATGGCATCTATAAGCCCATCATCCTATCCAAGCAACATCCAAATGGCATCTATAAGCCCATTCCCTCATCATCATTGCTACTATGTGAGCGCAAATTTCTGGGCACTCTAGTGTCCAATCATCTTCTACCCTCGGATTACGAAAGGCACGTCAGCCAATCTGCATCCTCAGGTCTAAGAAGATTGAACAGGGGCAACTGTTGTACCCCAAAATTTGCCCTCCCATATTTCTCAAAATATTCCAAGAAAAATTCACAAGTCCAACCCGGCGCGTCATATTCAGGTATTCTTTCGCCAAGATATCTCTGATAACATATTCTCAAATTCAGGTTCGGCTCAAGAGATAATTCTTTAAAGAAGGTATCCGAATGTGCGAGTTTTCTTGAAGAAATATGGTGAAAAAATGTGCTGAAAGTGCAGTTTTTACGCGCTAAAAAATTCATAACTTGAAGATCGTGACTCATTTTGAACCCGTTCCGGTGGCCAAAATTCCGTCTTGACATTATCTACGTTTTCATCTCTCACGGCTGGAAGCCAATTTTGATCAGAAGGTCTTCAAAAATGTGGATTTATCAAGTATTTTCGTGCAGAAAATTTGTGACAGAAGTTTATTTGCGTCATGTTCAAAAAATCATAACTTGGTCGATTTTCATCGTATCGAGCTGGTTCCGGTGCCAAAATTTCACAAATTGAGTTGACTACATTTTCACAGAAGGAATTGAGTTCAAACGGTATTCAAAAGGCCTTCGTTTTTTGCTCAGAGTGCGTGACACGCTGAAAATCCTGAATGCTGAATATTATTTCATCTGGGCCGAAACTTCGAAAATTCATAACTCGGTCAATTTTTATCGGATTGGACTCATATTTTTACACAAGGTCACTGACTCATAGATCTACAACTTTGCTTCAAAAGTCGAGACCAAATTATGCACCGATCAATACCAGTTTTTTATTGAAGAACGTGTCAGAGCCGACACTGGAGCCCAAAATAAGTTTGTCTGAGCTGAAACTTCAAAAATTCATAACTAATTCACCGTTTATCCGATTGAGTCGATCTTCGGACAGGAGTTAGTTCTCGATGTCGGCTACATTTTGTTTTCACATTTCAACTTCAAAAAATGCACTTAAGTCTCTGCGATTTAGCCTGGAAAGTGACGAATTCAAGTGAATATTGGAGGCCCAATTGCACATTCAAAACCCATTTTCTTTACCCTAATTTCCACTATATAATCACCTTCTTGTCACACAAACCAAAGGGGAGAAAAAAAGAAAAAAGAGGGAAGAAAAAAAGAGAAAAAAAACCTTGCCACAACACTGTTGGAATATCAAACTCTTTCAAGAACCCTAAAACCTTGAAATTCTTATTACAAATCCCTCTCTCACTACAAACAAAACCATCTCAGCTACAAACCAACATCTTATTACTTCTTCAGTAAGGGTAAGGCTGGCTTGATCTCCATGATCCAAAGGGCATTAAAGCATTCATGTCACTACTTTTCCAGTAAGGGTAAGGTTGATTTGATCTCCATGATCAAAAGGGTATAATCATTCATACATGCCATATTGTGTCTAAACATTAAATTTCTTCATATGTTGGTTTTATTTGAATTTTTATGATTTTATTTAATGTGTTCGTGAGATTCAACTGCAGATTTAGACAGGATCCCAGGTTTATTTAGGAACGTTGAGGCCAAAAGCCAAAAAGTCAAAAGGCCAAAAGGCCAAAAGCCAAAAGTCAAATACATGGCGAGGCAGACATTAAGCCAGAGATTAAGGGAACGTTGAAGCCAGAACACAAATGGCCAAAAGCCAAAAGCCAATTGGCCAAAGTAGAACAACTTATGCATGAAACTCAATCCAATGGCCAAAGAATGCAGACCACGGTACTCAGGAGTCAATACTTCAAAAAACCTCCCCTTGGGCCAGACACCCCCTATGGTTTGCTCAATTTTTAATTTTTATTTGTTTTTCCTTTTTATTCTTTTAATTGTTTTTTTTAATTGTTTTCTTTTAATTCCATAAAATAATTTTCATAATAAATATAAAATACAGAAAAATCAAAAAATGTTTATTTTATTAATATTAATTTTACTATTATTATTTTTGTAAATAAACTTTAAACAATTAATTAGATTAATTTAGGTTTCAAAACTTTAATATTTTTTTTAATAAATTAACTATGTAGAAATTAGGTTTTTTTAAATTTTTCATCATTTTTTTAATAAATAATTTTCTCATCATTATTATTATTATTAATTACTAATTTATTTTGTAAATAAACATGTACATAAATTCTTTAGTAAATTAAGTTAAACTTTAACATTTTTCTCAAATAATTAAAAATAACTTAGAATTAGGGTTTCTTTTAATTTTAATTTTAATTTTCTTATTTCATAAATGCAAAAAAAACTAAAAAAACATTTCTTTCCTTTTATTAAATAATTAATTAGCTTTTTAATTTCATTTAATTTCTTTAAAGGGTCCAACGCCCTCGAACGTTCTATTTTTATTTCTTTCGCACATTTATTTTCTTTCAAATATTATGTAATTGCTCAAGCCATGTAACTCGGACATTTTATATTTCCCGCATTTTATTTCTTTATTTTATGTCAAATCGGGTCCTGGATATAATTTGGCGATGTGGACCCGCGCCTTTGTAATAGTTTAGGAATTTTATCTTTCCGCGCTTTTTAACTGTTAAATAAATGCATGCAAGAATGAATGACAAAAATAAAAACAAACGCATAGATCACTTTGACATGACAAGATAAAATAAATGAATCTGACACACAAATCACACACCACCCCTAGGGTACGCCTCACTGTTGCCTTGCCTCGAAAGGTGATCGTCGAGTAGAGGATGTCTTAGTAAGTCCTCATGATCCGGGAACCTGGCATGAGGGTAGCTTCTAAGGTGTCTTCCTATTGCTCTGGTGATCACCATGTCCCAAACCTCGAATTGACCCGAACACCTCCAACGGTGGTGCTACCTACCTCTCAATGGTGGGATGGCACTACTTTAAAGGACATCTACACAGACGAATTCCTTAGGGTAGGTAGACGACTCTAGATACTTGCTCTAAATTTCAAAACAAATTCAAAAACACTTTTCACACCGATACCTTTTCAAAAAGCTTTCGAAAGCAATTTTTCAAACACTCTTGAGGACCGATACAAGAGTCGAACTGGAATTTTCAAAGAAACTTTTTAAAACCCACAGTTGAAAAGCAAACAAACAATTTTTGAAAACACATTGAGCAAGTATCTAAGAGCCCATGGATAACCATGGATAGAAAGGGTGCTAACACCTTCCCTTTCTATAACCTACCTCCCGAACCGAGAGCAATCTCTTTAAAGGAATTTTTCTGTGCTTTTGTCCTTTCCATTTGGAGAAAATAAAAGACGGTGGCGACTCTTGCTTCCGCGACATTTCGCGAACCAGCGTTAAACAGTCAGTTCCAGATCCACCGATCACACTGTGTATGTGATTTCTTAGCATAATCATGACATCATAACCTGGCATATCATACTAACTATTTCAAGGATTTTCTAGGGCTTATCTTTGTTTTGTTTTGTAGGACATGACATCCGCTCGCAGGAACACTATCCAAATCATCCTTGTGAAAGTACCTCCTCAGCTCAAGGAGTTGGCATCAAGGATTCCTGAAAGCTCTCCCTTCACTGAAAAACATGGTCAACTTCTCAACTTGGTCACTGTGACCCTGAACGAAGAAATGTTAAAAGTGCTCTTTCATTTCTTTGACCCGTTACACCACTGCTTCACTTTTCCTGATTACCAGTTAGTGCCCACTATGGAGGAGTTTTCTCAGTTATTGGGGGTACCTATCCTTAATCAGCTACGGTTCAATGGTACAGAAAGAGACCCAAAGCCTGAAGAGGTGGCTCAAGCTCTATCTTTATAACGGTCTGATGTAGTAGCAAATTGGGAGACCAAAGGAGGTGTCCAAGGATTTCTAGCTAAGTTCCTATTTGAGAAAGCTCACTATTTTTGGGATAATATGGATTTACAAGCTTTTGAAGAAGTGCTGGCCCTTCTCATCTATGGGATGGTTCTATTTCCCAACACAGACCAACTCATAGATGTGAATGCAGTTAAGGTTTTCCTGTCGCATAATCCGGTGCCTACTTTGCTTGGGGATATTCTACACTCTCTGCATACTCGTATTCTAAAGAGAAGAGGGACCCTTTTGTGTTGCACTCCTCTATTGGTTAGGTGGTTTATTTTGCACCTACCCCGGTCTGTCATGAAGAATGAGCAGGGTATGAGATGGTCTCGTAGGTTGATGTCTCTTACACATTCAGATATTCATTGGTGTTCGCGATCCTCGGAGAATGTTACCATTATTGATCACTGTGGGGAATTCCCTAATGTCCCTCTCTTAGGCATTAGGGGAGGAATCACTTATAACCCTTGTTTGGTGTTACGACAGTTTGGTTATGCTAGAAGGGATGGTCCTCACAACACACTCATCCAAGGAATCATATTTGACTATGAGAATGATATTCATGGTTATCGCAAGAGGTTCATTCGAGCTTGGGGCATGATAAACAGAGTTGATAACAAGACATTGGGGCACAAGAATTCTATCCCTCTTGAGCCTTACTTCAAATGGGTGCGAGTGCATGCTCAATATCTTATGATGCCTTACCCCACCATCTTACCTGTGATTATGGAGCCAATTGCTGAGGGAGACACTCCTTACATTGTCCTTCATCCTGACATACCAACGAATCTTGAGGAGTTATGGAGGTCCTGGATCCAACTCAAAGAAGAACGGGACACTTTCAAAACCCAAGTCTACGCCAGCGAGAAGAAAGTTTTAAAGCTCACCAGGTTACTTCACGAGGAGAGGAGCATAAATGCCTACATTGCACCAAAGAGGATGCGTCTGTGGGAAGCTTGAGTTTTCCTTTGCTTGGAGAGTCTTATTTTGCTTTGTTCCCTTGTAAGCCCAAAACACATTATTGTGATTAATGAAACATTTTAATACAATTAACGTTTGTTCTCTTTATGTTTAAGCAAATTTGAGTATTATAAATCCTTGAAAACATTGCATACATATATCATACATATCATTGTATAAGAAGGTTCATAGTAGGTTTCTCATCCGCTTCGCTGTTTATTTCAACAATGGCTCTAGAACAAACAGTGAAGATCTACAGACTCAGAATGCACAATTTCAACAGATGATCATGGCTCTGGCCAAGGGGCAAGAGGAATTGAAAGCCTTGATTTTGAAAAAGAAGACTAAGAAGCCAAGGAGGACAACTGGTGTGATAAATTTGGGAAGGATATTCAAAGAACCTCTAAGGCAAGTGGTTGAGCTGACATCTTCCTCCAAAGAAGGAGATAATCAAGAGGGGGAGACAAGAGAGAAAGATCCTAGTCCAAAGGAATCTGACAATGAGACTGATTACAATGAAGATCAGTATCCTCCGGCCGACGAAAAGTATAAACAACTGGAAGAGCGTCTGAGTGTAACGGAAATCCAGAAAGTGCCTGGGATTGACTTTGAAGAGCTGGGTTTGGTGTCTAGGTTTGTCATCCCACAAAAGTTCAAGGTGCCAGTGTTTGCCAAATATGATGGGGTTTCATGTCCCAAAATTCACCTCTGATCTTATGTGAGGAAGATCCAGCCTCACACGGCTGACAATGACTTATGGGTCCACTTCTTTTAGGATAGTCTGTCCAGAACTCAACTAGAATGGTTCTACCAGCTGGAAAGGGCCAACGTTCGTAATTGGGAAGACCTGGCTGCTGCTTTTTACAAGCAGTATCAGTATAATGCAGACCTTTCTCCCACCCATACCTAACTCCAAAGTATGGCTATGGGTTTGAGCGAGGGCTTTAAAGACTATGCTCAAAAGTGGAGGGAATTAGCAGGAAGAGTCCAGCCTCCCCCTATCTGATAGGGAGCTAGTGGATATGTTTCTGGGTACCCTGTCTGGTCCATTTTTCAATCACCTGATTGAAAGCTCCTCAGCCGACTTTACTGAATTGATCTTGACAGGGGAAAGAGTGGAAGCTAGAATTAGGAGTGGTAAGATCCAAAAGGATGCATCCTCCAGTACAGTAAGGAAGCCATTTGCTGGGAAGAAAGAGGTTAGTGCTGTGTACAATCAAAGGAATCAAGACATAACTGAACATTGTCCGACGGTAGGGGCTGTTATAATCTCTAAACCTGCACCTATTCAGCAAAGGAACAATAAACCTAGAACAGAAAGGCCGACAAGACAATTTACCCGGATAAATATGACAATGTCTCAAGTCTTTCCACATTTACTAAAGTCTAATCTGGTAACTTTGAAGGAAGCTCAGAAGAATCCCAACACTGCCTCTCCCCGCTACAATCCAAATTCCTGTTGTGCTTATCATTCAGAAAGTCCATGTCATGATACAAACAACAGTTAGGCTTTGAAAAACAAGGTGCAAGACCTTCTTGAGGCGAAGGAAATTGAATTTGACGCCCCTGAGATTCCAAATGTTATCACTGCTCCTATGCCCAAGCACAACCATGGTGTTAACTCTATTGAAGATGATATGTTTGTTACTGTCATTGATGAACTTATTACTCCTCTCCTGACTGTTAAATGGAACTTACTGAAAGTCGATTTATTTCCGGGATGTGGTGAAGGTTGCCACTTCTGTTTATCTCTACCGAATGGTTGTCATTTATTGAAGGCAGGTGTTCAGCGCCTGATGGATGATAGAGAGATTTTGTTTGAGAAGACTCCCGTTCCAACCATTTCTTGCAAGGATATTTCAATAATAACCATTTCCACCAATCCTCCCAGGGTCTCCACCAAAAGACCCGTCAGGATTACATCTGTTCCGAAGGTGACTCCACTGATAATTACTATTCCAGGTCCAATCCCATACTCCTCAGACAAAACTATTCCCTGGAACTACGGGGGTGACGTCTACTACAACGACGTCAAGCAAGACATGCTGGCCGTTGAATACAATGTTTCTGAGAATATTGATCCCGACATTAACAACATTTTTGGAACCAGCAAAATAACAAGAAGTGGAAGAGTGTTCTCCCCTGAGATTTCTCCTCCAAGAGCTGTTGTTGGTCCAGTGATCATTCCTACTTTTGTTCCTGCTGATACTGCTACTGCAATTCTTGTGATTACCCCTGTTGATACCCGTATCACCGAGTCGACCGAGACTCGGGGCAAGGACATATTGGTTGTGCTTGTCTAGACGAAGACGCAGTCAATATCTATCCCAGAGGCTTCCAAGAAGGAGATGGAAGAAATTTTGAAAATTATAAAGAAGAGCGACTACAATGTAGTTGAGCAACTGGGGCAGACCCCTTCCAAGATTTCTATGCTAGCCTTATTGTTGTGTTCTGAAGCTCATGCGAAGGCTTTGGTGAAATTTCTTAAAACTGCCTGTGTGCCACAGGAAACCTCTACTGACAAATTCGAAGATTGTGTGGCTAGTTTGACAGCTGATAACAGTTTGGGTTTTTCTGATGCTGATCTGACACCTAGATGGAGGAAACACAATGATGCGTTGCATATCTCTGTCGAATGCATGGGCACTACTTTGGCCCATGTCCTGGTAGATACTGGTTCATCTTTGAACGTGCTGCCTAAGAAAGCTCTGGATAGACTAGACTGTGAAGGTTTGACCTTGAATCCCAACAACATTATAGTGAGGGCTTTTGACGGTTCGAAGAGAATGGTGCACGAGGAGGTGGACATCCCCATCAAAGTTGGTTCTCAGAATTTCGACTCTACCTTCTACGTGATGGATATCATACCATCCTATTCTTGTTTATTGGGTCGCCCTTAGATTCATGGGGCGGGAGCTGTTACGTCTACTCTGCATCAGATGATGAAATACCCGGTCAAAGGAAGGATTGTCACTGTACACAGTGAAGAAGAGTACATGGTCAGTAACCTGAATTCCTTCAGATATGTAGAAATGGATGGTGAGTTCATCGAGACTCCGTGCCAGAATTTCGAAGAGGTACCTCAAACTATGGCTGTAATTGAAAATGTCACTAATATGCCAAAGATCACCAGACCTCCCTTAAGATGGCTTCTCTCAAGGATGCAAAAGCAGTTATTGAAGAAGGTGGGTCTACTATTTGGGGCCAACTCCCTGATATTCCATACAAGTCTGATAAATTTGGTTTGGGTTTCTCTTCAGGGTCTCAAAGGGTTGTTCGACACGCTCGTGTTAGAAGACCTCCACTACGCATCAACAATCATGGGGTCAACGCTCTAAAGGATAGTGAGGGTGATGACGACATGGATAGTTGGATCTTCCATACTACCAATGGTGGACCTAGTAACTGGACAACAAAGGACTTTGTACCAATTACTTTCATTCAGAAGTAATTGTCTTTCTTGTTTTTTGGATATGTAATAAACAATATAAACTCTTTTGACATGTGTCTTACTCGGGGCACAATGGTTTATTTGTGAGGGTTATCATATTTCAATTACATACGACATTAATAAAGCATTGGATGTTTATGCATACAAATTTTGCGCTCTTTGTTTTTCTTTTCTGCTTTTACTTTGTCTATACAGCTATGCTCTTACACACACTCACATATTAAACTGCAGATCCATATCCACTCAGGATCCCATTGATAACAGTTTTGCTATTGCTAGTTATGAGTTTGAAAATCCGATCAACCAAGCCGAGGACGAAGGTGAGGAAGATTGTGAGGTACCTGGAGAACTTGCTAGGATGTTACAACAGGAAGAAAGGGCTATACAACCTCGTGAAGAGCCAGTTGAGACAATAAACTTGGGCACAGAGGAAGACAAAAAAGAAGTCATGATCAGTGCAAATCTGGAGCTTAGTGTCAAACAGCGGTTGATACAGATATTGCATGATTATGTCTAGATATTCTCTTGGTCATATGAAGACATGCCGGGACTAGACACAAATATTATGGTTCATCGTATGCCAGCTAAAGAAGATTGCCCTCCGGTAAAACAGAAGGTCCTTCGTATGCACCCTGAAATGTCAGAGAATATCAAAGCAGAGGTTATGAAACAGTTCAATGTTGGGTTCCTAGCTGTCACCTCTTATCCCCAATGGGTTGCCAACGTGGTTCCGGTGCCTAAAAAGGAAGGCAAGGTACGAATGTATGTGGACTATAGATATTTGAACAGGGCAAGCCCCAAAGATGACTTTCCGCTCCCCCACATCGACGTTATGGTTGACAACACCGCGTAACACAAGATATTTTCCTTCATGGATGGTTTCTCTGGTTACAATCAGTTCAAGATGGCATCTGAAGACATGGAGAAGACAACCTTCGTTACGCAATGAGGAACCTTCTGCTACAAAGTGATGTCGTTTGGATTGAAGAATGTTGGGGCAACCTATCAGCGAGCCATGGTAGCTTTGTTTCACGACATGATTCACCATGAGATAAAGGTTTATGTTGATGACATGATAGCCAGGTCTCAAACTGAGGAAGAGCACCTCGAACCCTAATTCTAATTTGCAAACAGAATCAATCAAATCTTTGATTTCAATCAATATAAACCTAATTGATTCAATCAAACCTATAACTGTAAATCAACACTAATCTAATTTCCTAATTCATATTTCTTAAAAAACTATATAAACCTAATTCTGAACCTAAGAGGGGGACAGAGAACTGAGAATTGGAGATAGGAGATTGAAGAAGCCTTATTCGTTGTTGCGAATCCATCATCATCACTCTTCATACCTGCATAAGAAACAGAGAAATAGAAATGGGATTAGAACGAGAGCGAAGAAAGGATCAAAGGAAAACTATACGAGAAGTATCACTACAAGGAGAGGTAACCCAGAACACTTAGCTTAGGTTTTTAATTTTATGATTGATGATTTGATTGTGTTTAAGTTAGGGTTTGATTGAGGTAATTCTTGAAATTTAGGGTTAGGGTTCCTCTTACTAGGGTTAGGGTTCATTCATAATTATGGTTAGGGTTCTTATTCTGGGTTATGGTTTGTGGGGTTAGGGTAAACATTGTTGGGGTTCATGTGAAATACCTAAGGTTCTAAGGAATTGGATGAGGTTCTGTGTAGATAATGATGATCCGGGCGATCATTCGTCATCAATGGCGGCCTTCACGCCTCCCACAGTGGTTGCTGGCCTAGGGTTCATGTGTGGTTGAAGATCTGGGTTAAAGAGGATAAAGGTATGAACATTCCGGTTGAAGTTCAACCAGAATCTGGATTTGGTGGTGGTTTTAGGGGTGGTGCAGGGAAGTCACCAGGGCGGTGACGATTTATGATGGAGGAAATCTTAGAGAGAAGCTAGAGGTAGCTTCTCTCTTTAAGGTTTGTATAGTGAGGGAGGGAGTTCATATAGATAGAGATGGAGAACAAAAAAATGAAACAATGTAAAAGGAATTTTTTTTAAAATACTCTTTTTCTCTGTTCCGTGCGCACACGTTACCATATTACTTAGTCAATGCTAGATCTCTTCCGTCTGTTTTCTATACTTCAGATCAACGCCCTAGAGTCAACCTCTGGTGGTCCTTTGATCTGAATCAAATGCCCTGATCACTGAGGTGCACTATAACCTCACAGGACCTGCCTTATAGAGTCCATGCAGACTTCAAACATTATCTAGGCCAAGCCCAATGTTATTCACGCCCCCATGATCACTTCTTCAACATAAAAACACACTCCCTCTGCGCTAATGGACTCAAATCTAAAATCTTGGGCTAATCCTATTCTACTAACCCCCCCCCCCCCCCCCATTAATTACTACGAAGAATAAATTACCCCCTATTTTTTAATAAATTTTAATTAATTTGTATTTATTTTGTTTTTATTTTTATTGTTTTTTCTTCTATATCATTTTCCCCTCTTTGCATTAAAAAAAATTAATATTTTTAATAAATATTTAATTCATTTTTATAATATCAAACATTTTTTTAATATCATTAACTAATTATTTTCTAAAATTACAAACCTTTCAATTAATTCATTCAATTTTTTTACTAACTTCAATATCATTCAAATATTTTCAAAATTAAATCATGCATTTAATATAGCTAACCAACTTCAATTTTTTTTACTAACTTAATTCAAAATTCAATATTATTTTCAAAAAGAGGATTATGAACTTGCTTTCAAATTAAACTTCGAACTATGTCTACAACTATGCTACTTTCAAACCCGGACGAATTTCAAAGAATCGTTCGAAAGTAATTACACAATCCTATAAAAAAACTAAACAAACACATAACAAACTACGAAATGGACTCTAATTTCTTTGCAAGAGGAGTGGTTAAAACCAAGAAAGTCCCATAACTAAAAAAATTAAACATTTTTTAAACAAATGGAAATAATGCAGTTAAATAGGAAATTCCCGATTTACCCCAAATGAAGAGGAGCCCCTTGAGAACAAGGGAGTAAAAGAGCTCCCAACACATTCCCTTTATCTAACCGAATCACGAATTTAGAATCTCTGACAAAGTTAGGTTTATCCGTTATTTCTCGTCCTTAGGACAAAAAGTAGTGGAGGCGACTCGTGATTTTTTTCGGTTACGACAACTCCTTCATAAGACATCATATGAACTTGTACAACATACATTTTGATCATCTTTGATTGGAATTTTAAGAATAAGTGTATAAATATCTACTTCATTGTTGGATAAATGTTTGACAATCTATGATAGTTGCTTCAACACTTTGACATTGATATGGCTCTTTCAAAACTTTATGCTTTTAACCCTTGAGTGTTGGTTGACAAATAGTGAACATTGCTAATATTCAAAAAATGTATCCATCTTTTTTCACAATGACCTTGGAATAGTAGGTCAATACATATGCTTTTTCTTTCATTTACCTATTGTTGTACCCCAAAATTTTCCCTCTCTTTTCTTAAGACATTTCTCAGAAAGATTTCCAAAAGCTCAAGTTTGCACAAGTATAATTGGACTTTTTAATGCCCCATATAGTTTCCACGGATCATATTGGACTTTCAAGCATCAGGTCGAAGATGTAACATCTGAATCTTCGAAAGGAGGAAGAGGAAACTGTCGAAAGGGAAAAGCAGATAAAAGAAAAAGTATGCAATTACAGATAACTATGTCGAATTTAAAATCTAGTTCAGGCTGTTCGAACTACATGACTGATCGAGAGGAGTGGTTGGTAGATTTTGACAAGTTGAATAAGAGAAATATTTCTTTGATCCACAATCTTCAACTGGGAAACAGATTCCTTCGAGCAACCTGCTTCAATCCACCTTTAAACCTTTCGACACACATAGTTTCGACACTATGAATTATAATTTGATACACCACTTAATTCATTGTGTCTGAACAATCTATATCCATCATGGTTCTTAGTCTTCTGAATACTTTGACCTGCACTCCCTTTGTCATGATTTCTGCAATTTGATTCTCAGTTATGCAGTGTTCTAAATTCATCTTCCCATCTGCTACCTGCTCTCGGAGATAATGGAACCTCATTTCGATGTGCTTGCTTCGACCATGTGCTATTGGGTTCTTTGCCAGATTGATAGCTGACATGTTGTCTATCTTCATGCTTTCTTAGATCCAAAAGCTTCAACTGGGCAATAGCTTACTTCAAGCAACCTGCTTTGATCCACCTCTAAACCCTTTGACACACATAGTTTTGACACTATGAATTACAATTTAACAAAAAAACTTGCTGATAATAGTTCATTGCAAGAAGAAGGTATTGGCAACATAGTCTTTCAAATGAGTAATGGAGGAAAAGTTATGATTAAAGATGTGCTCTATGTACTTGGAATAAAGTGCAACTTGATAAGTGTTAGACAACTAGTCAAAAAATCTCCTCAGTTGTCATGAAAGATGGAGTTTTGAGATTGTTCAACACCAAGAACAATTTGATCTTAAAATCTCCGTTGTCAAAAAACAGGACATTTGAGATAACGATCAATTCGACAGAAGTTAAATGTTTGAAAAAAAACTGTTCGACCACAAGGATTGTTGGTTGTGGCATTTGAGGTTTGGACATTTGAACTTTCGACCACTTAATCAACTGATTACTCAAGATATAGTTACTGGTAGGAAAGCAATCCAGAAATTCGTTCATTTCGACTATGCCAATGAGATCATATTGTATACTCAAAGTGGTACATTCAGATGAATGTGGTCCATTTGCAGAACATACAATTGGTGGAAACAAATATTGTTTTGTCTATTGATGAGTTTGGTTGAAGGTTGTGGATCTATGTGATTAAAATAAAAGGACGAAGTAAGTGGTACGTTCAGATGAATGTGGTCCATTCGAAGAATATACAATTGGTGGAAACAAATATTGTTTTTTCAGTTGATGAGTTTGGTCGAAGGTTGTGGATCTATGTGATCAAAACGAAAGGACGAAGTAAGTGGTGCATTCAGATGAATGTAGTAGTCCATTCGAAGAACATACATTTGGTGGAAACAAATATTGTTTTGTCTATTGATGAGTTTGGTCGAAGGTTGTGGATCTATGTGATCAAAACGAAAGGGCGAAGTATTCGAAATCTTTAAGAGATTCAAGATGCTTGTCGAAAACCAGAGCAAGAAAAAGATCAAAGTTCTACATAGATTCAAGATCTTTGTAGAAGGAATCAAGTTGAAGGTGGAATTTTGAAGAACATTGATTAAAACCAAACTAGTGCCATGCTACAAACAATGTTGTCCAGACTGCTGCTGCCAAGCCCAAGCTTGTTGTACTGTCCACATAACAGCCTAAAACCATGTCAAAAAAGGGTCTGCTTTACTGCTATGAAATAGCCCTGCACCAAGCCTGCGTTATCTCAGTCCCATATTTGCACCAAATTAGCATATAAGAGTTGCACCTCAAAAGCTATGAAAAGATCATACCCAAACAGTTCAAATTTTAATTGTTTTCCCCCTAAAACCCCAGCAAGACTCTTCTACAAATAGGCTATTTCACAACACATAAAGGGCGGGCTTTTGGCAAGGAAAAAAGGAGAAGAAGAAAAAAAGGGAGAGGAGAGAACATGAATGCTGAAGCCTTAAAACACTCTTAAACCCAGAATAAAAAAAATAACACCTCTATTTTTTTTCCAAACTCAAGAACATTCAAGGCAACAACTCAAGTTCGAAACACAAATTCCAGCTTCAAGGTAAGTCTTCTTGACTTTAAACCCTTCATTTCAAGCATCATTGATGATTCATCTTCGAATATAACATGTAAATAAATATTACCTTCAAAACTAACCTTTTGTTTGTTTTCCTTTCTTGTCAATTATATGTTAAGAACTAACATGTACAGACCATAAAACAATGTTGGAGTGAAAAAATTACAGCATGATTCGACACAAAGCCTTAGGCTTCGACACATACTACTTTACAAGCCCAAACAGAAGGAAAAAAGAGTGTGTGATTCGACACATAACATTATGCTTCGACTCATACAGAGTTGATTTGGAATTACAGGGTCGAAAGAAGGATATGTGTCGATGCATATAAGCATTCTTCGACACATGATGTCGAAAGATTTGTTTTTTCTCTCTCTTTTGCGATGTTTTTTTATACATATTTAATATATTTGCTTCATAGCTATTCAATATGGTTTTTAATAGATAGTTAGGTTTAATTTCTTGCAATCCCCAATTGTACATTTGTATCCCCCATCCCCTAAATAATGTAATAGCGTAGAACATTTATTTTCTGCAATTTTATCGCTTTCATAAGTGTTAGTAATTAGGGTGTGTATGGCAAGATAAAAAATCAACCTTATAAAATCCTAATACAAGACAAGACAAGGCATTAAAAATAAACACTTGCACACTTGCACCTCTAGGGTTAACTCCACTTGTTGCCTTGAGAAAAATAGTCATGATGTGCATGTGAGCCATCTTAGCAAAAATAATCAAAATACAAGATCATAGTCCCTCGATGATGCTACGAATGCTTCCTTACAAATGATCTTAGTCCCTTAAGAGAAATGCTAAGATATATCACAATATTTCCATTCATGACTATACGATGACCCACGCATGTCCCTTCACATCCAATGATGGGGCTTCTCACAAACTAAAACCATTTCCACACTTACATTTTCAAAACATCTTCGAAAACAAACATCTCTTTGAACTATTTGCAAAACCAACACTTTGTATAAACTCTTATAGAGACGAGAATCATTACAAAGTTTTCCAAAACAAAGGCATTTTAAAAATATTTTCAAACTTGCAAAACACAAACACATTTCAAACAAAGCAAAAGTTGATTTAGCGAGCAACTAAGAGCCCGTAGATAACTACGAATGAAAAGGGTGATAACACCTTACCTTTTCATAACCTACCCCCCAAACTCAAGAAAATATCCCAAAAGGTCTTTCCTGTTCTTTTCACCCTTTCCTTTATTGGATAAAAGAAAAGACAGTGGAGAATCTTGCTATCCGCAACAATTGCGATAAAACGCAAAACACCCAAGTCAATTCTCCCACCGTATCACAGAACTGGCGACTCTGCTGGGGAAAGAAACTTAAAAGTGGGGTTACCTTAGAGCTAGATAACATTTATTTGCTTTCATTATTTGATTTGTTTGCTTTACATTTATGGGTCCTTATTTGAGTTTGTTTTGATCCTCTACCCAGATCGGAGAACATCATTAGGTAAGTAGCAATAGATTATGGAAACTGTATGACATAGACCGATATGGTTGAAACAATGGCTACGCTAGTGTGACGCATTTGTTGGTACTAGTATCCCTTGTGTTGAATCGAGTAGAATACGGGGCCGTTGAGCGGTGTCATGGAGCACTGACTGACCTTAGAACCTTTAATTGAACAACTTGGCCATTAGGAAGTAGTGAGATAGCCGACTTGGGTGCGAAGACGAAGATTTGTTGATACTTGATACTACACTCATTGAGATCAGACTTTTGGGATATTTTGGCTGCAAGAAAAGATTGATATGTGCTGAGATAATGCCCAATGAAGAAAGATCAATGATATTGAGATTCCCTAGAACCCGTTTATTTTCTAGGACAAGTTAAACCAACTAAACTTCAAGAGGGTACTTACCTATAAACTCCATGCAAGCCTAAACCTAAGGATTTGTTTTTCTTTGTTTGTATATGTTTACTTGTACATAACATCATAAATATCATAACATCATAAGCATTCTTACTAACCATTTCAAGGACTTAGGGATTCATCTTTGTTCTGTTTTGTAGGCCATGATTCCCATTCATAGGAATACCATCTATGATACGGTGGTAGAACCGACTATTATACTGGTTTTGCATTTGTGTTTACAAATGTTACGATAAGCAAGAGTCACCGTCGACTTTTCTTTTATCCAACAAAGGAAAGGGTGAAACGAACAGAAAAAGACCTTTTCGAGAATTTTCTGAGTAAGGGGGGGGGGGGGGGGGGGGTAAATTATGGAAAGGGAAGGTGTTAGCACCCTTTCCATCCGTAGTTATCTACGGGCTCTTAGATGCTTAGCTCATTTTGAAATACCTTGTGCTTTTGTGTGTTTTTGAAGAAAACTATTTTTGAAATTGCCTTAGCGCGGCGATTCGCTTTATGATAACTCTTGTATCAGTCCTCAAGAGTGTTGATAAAACGTTTTTTGAAAGTGTTTTTGAAATGTTTTGTGTATGTGTAAAAGTTTGTTTTGAGCAAGCATCTAGGAACTCTCTACTTATACTCGAAAAGGTTCGTTCTTTTCCTCCTATCCTTTAGACAGTGTTATCCTACTATTAGTGAGTAGGTAGCCCTATCGTTGGATGTTTGAGGGACATTCGAAGGGACGTTTTTAGCGAGGCAACGTTAAGAGGGTCATCGAGGGACTTATGATCTTTTTGAAATAGAGGATAGTCACTAAAACCTCTCACGTTTCGAGAGTTGTGACTATTTTCCAAAGGCAGCCAAAGTGGGAGTACCCTAGAGGTGTATATGTGCAAGTTATTCAATTCGGTTCATTTATCTTTGTTATTAGGTTTGCTAGCGCTTTGTTTTCAATCTTTCCATACAAGCCTAGTTACTAACAGTTAATATTTTGCAGAAATTTAAAGTGCGGGAATCGTAAATCCTACGCTATTACAAGGCTTTTGGGGGAGGGGGTATTTACATGTTCAAAAAATGGGGGAAAATAAAGAAAGCAGTAAAGTAACGTCCTAGTTAATTCTATTACAACCCATGAACAATTACAATAATATGAAAAGTGCGAAAATAAATGTGTGCGAATTGAAAATAACGTATAAGAATCCTAAGGAAAAGATAATATTTTGGTTGTTTTTGTTTATGAAAGAAAAAAAAAGCCTAAGTCTACTTAATTTTAATATAAAGAAAATGTTAAATAATTAATTTATTTATTTAATTAACTTAATTAGAAAAAATACTAACCTAATTTTTTTTGTGATTCTATTTGATTTTTTATTTAAAATAAGTGAGTAAAAATAAAAACAAAAATAAATGCCAGAAGAAGAATCCTTCGATCAAGGAAAAATGATGGCCTTCGATCCTAATGAAGGATGGCCTTTGATCCTGTGAAGACATGTGGTCTTCGATCCATGTGAAGGATAGCCTTCGATCTTGTGAAGGATGGCCTTCTGTCCCGTGAATATATACGGCCTTCGATCCAGCAAAGAATGTTGGTGGTGTCTGATGAATTGCCTGTGGAGGAAGGCACTGAAATCTGCAAGAAAAAGTGTCAACAAAACAAAAGCATGACCTGGGTGTGAACCCAGGTCTTTTTCCTAATTTGACCTCCCCTTAATTTGACTCCTTTGAGTTTGAATCTGGGTTTGTTTGCCTTAAAACCCATGGTTTCTTGATATTCAATCAAGAGCACAGATCGTGCCCTCTATCTTTGTATGTTCCATGTGAATGTTGTGCTATATGACACCCTGAGCATAAATCAAACACTGGAAAACATTAATACATCATGAAAACATGAATATGAATTTGAAAGTTTACCAAGGATGAGATGCTTCGATTTGGTGCGGACTGGCTTGGAGTATACTCTAGGGAGTCTCAGGAGCACACATATAGTATATGATTGGGCTGAGGGTGCCTGCAAAACTGGTTAGAATTTTGATATGTTTTCTGAGGCAGCGTGTGCATATTCTCTTGATAGGAAATCTGTGTGTGAATGAGGCAGTATGTAGGCGTAGGTCTATCGTCTCCTTGTGTGTATGTACATGTATTTATAGAAGGTGGAGGGTGCATGGAAATGGCAAGGGGCAGCCATTAACCAGGCTTTGAAGGAAAAATCAGACACATTAAAAGACTTCCATTTTTGAAATATTCATGCCTCTTTGAGCTTTGGGATGAACCTGGACATACTTCATTCTTTTGAATACCTTCAAGCCATGCCCTTCGATTGGCCTTGAGTTACCTCCTTCGGCTCTGGTTTCATTCTTATAGCTCCTTCGATTGAGCCTATTTACATCAATTAGAATTGCCCAAATCTTTGATGACCCTGAATTCCAATTGTTCAGAGTTTCTTCAATTAAGTCACCATCTGCATCAATTTAAATTGCTCAGAATTATCTTTGTCAGAGCATTGTTCTTTTTGATGACTCTGAATTCTAATTCGAATTTGTTTAGATTTTCCCTTATCAGGGCTTCTTCGAAATCCCCTCAGATATTTGCTCTTCGATTGGCTCTGAATTTCTCCTCATGGTTCTAAGTTGCCTTGTCCTTCGATTGGCTCTGACACTACCCAAATAGCCCAATCGAAAAACCTCATTCTGTCCAGTTGAAGCTTCTTTTGGCGTGAATGTGCTTGTGCATGAGGCTTGGGCCTGGCAGTATGCAAGACTTTGGCCAGCAAGCAAAAATTGTCTCCAACCATTGTATGTCTTTCGACTAGACCAAGTGCATGTCCTTCGAAGGCATCACTTGTGCATCCTTCGAATAGGCTTCACTAGGTGTCAAAATATTAAGAACTGTGTGTTTAGATGTGGAATCGAAAATGTTTCAAAGGGGACCATTTCCCATTCGAAGCTGGCACAAAGGAAGCCAATGCCTTTTGGATGCTAGAATGAGGGAGGCCAAAGCAAGCGTAAAAGAGGCCTTTGCCTAGTGAATCAAATCAGGCGTGAAGGAGGTATTTACCTTCTAGGTCGAAGGAAGCTTTTTTCCTAGTGGATTGAAGGAAAGTCTGAAGAAGTCTTGGCCTTGTATGCTGAAGGCACGCACAGGGAAAGCCATTTCCTTGTCAATCGAATCAGGCATGAAACAACCCATGCTCAATCAAAGTCTTGTGAACCAAGCTTGTGTCGAAGGATTTTGGACATCCGATCGAAGCTCCTTGTCCATACGCCAATCGAAGGACAACCTACTCAGATGTCAATTGAAGACACCTTATCCCAAAACTAATCGAAGGAACCTTATCCCAATGCCAATCAAAGACACCTTGTTTCAATGCCAATTGAAAACACCTTATTTATCTTCAAAATTCTTATTTTCTTTAAGCAAGTGTTTGTAATCACCCATATAAGAGAAAACCTTGGAAAACATGAGAGGGAAAATTTTGGGGTACAACACCATCCGAGTCAGCTTTGTGAAAGTGCATCCTCAACTTCAAGAATTAGTATCAAGGGTTTCTGGAGATTATTCCTTCACCAAGAAATATGGTCGACTTCTCAACTTGGCTACCTCAAACTTCCAAGAAGAAATGATGTGTGTGCTCTTCCAATTATTTGATCCCATGCATCATTGCTTCACCTTTCCTGACTACCAATTTGTGACTACATTATAAGAATTCTCTCAACTGTTAGGAGTTCTTGTGCTTGATCAAATACCATTCACCGGTTTTGAGGAGACTCCAAAGCCTGAAGTTATTGCCAAAGCCTTGCATTTGAAGAGATCTGACATTGTGGAAAACTGGGAGACAAGAAGTGGAGTTAAGGGTTTCTTAGCCAAGTTTCTGTTGGAGGAGGCTCGTTTATTCTGGGAAGATATGTGTAATACGGGGGGAGAACTGACTTGGGATGTTTTGAGTTTTATCGCAATTGTTGCGGTTAGCAAGAGTCGCCATCGACTTTTCTTTTATCCAAAAGGAAAGGCTGAAAAGAACAGGAAAAACCTTTGAGATTGTTTCTTGAGTTCGGGGGGTAGATTATGAAAAGGGAAGGTGTTAGCACCCTTTTTATCCATAGTTATCTATGGGCTCTTAGTTGCTTGCTAGATCACTTGCTTTTGTTTGAAAATGTGCTTTGTGTGGTTTCTGAAAGTATTTTGAAAAGGCGCCATCGTTTAGGCAAACTTTGTAATAGTTCTCGTTCGTAAGAACGTATAAAAAGTGTTGATCTTTTGAAAATGTTTCAAGTTTGAAAGACGTTTTGAAAGTGTTTTTGAAAGTGTTGGTGTTTGTTTTGAAAATTACAAGGATGTTTGATTTGAAAATGAGCAAGCAACTAGGAACAATCTACCTACTCAAAATTCTTTGTTCATTTCATCATTTCCTTTGATATTGCTATCTTTTTGGTAAGAAGCCCTATCTTTGGATGTAAAGGGACGGGCGTGGGTCATCGTATAGCCATGATAGCAATGTTGTGAGGTATCTTAGCATTTCTTTTTTAGGGACTAAGATCATTTTTGAAAGGCAACTCTGATAGCATCATCGAGGGACTATGATCTTGTATTTTTTTTTAATTGTTTTTTGCTAAGATACCTCGCATGCATAACATGGCCATTTTTATAAGGCAACAAAGTGGATTTACCCTAAGTGTGTAAGTGTGCAAGTGTGTTGATTTACATGCATTGTTTTGTCTTGAGTTAAAGGTTTGCTAACTTGTTGATTTTAATCTTTCCATACAAACCCTAACTTACTAGCATTTATATATAGAGCATTAAATTGCGGAAAATAAAAATACTAAACTATTACATCATTAGGGGAGGGGGTATATAAATTTACAAATGGGGATTTTGCAATAAAATTAAATCTAATTAACTATTACAACCATATTGAATAAATATACAAAATTTAAGATAAAATGCAAGAATACAAAATGGAAAAAGAAATGATTTTTTATTTGATTTTTTTATGAAGGGTTTTAATCTTGACCTAATTAAGAAAATGGTTAATTGAAATTAGCTAAAACTAAAACCTAAATTAATTAACAAAGAATAATAAGTCAAAAATGATTTTTTAGGGTTTTTCATGAAAATGTTTTAAATAATAAAAATAATAGGAAAATTAATTAATTAAAAAAAACTTAAGTTCTAAATTAATTTTAATTAAGAAAATAAAATAATGTAGTAAATAATCCTAAGCCTAAATATTAATTCATAAAAAAGAAATTAATTTGTTAAAAGAAAATGTTTTTGTTCTTTTTAGTTTTTTTTATAAAGAAAAATAAAATATGAGTGTAAAAAATAATAAAATAAATATTTTTGGATTTTTTTCCATTAATAAAAAAAAAAATATAAGTAATAAAAATAATAACAAGAAAATAAGAAAGTAAAATAAACTAAAATGAAAATGAAAATGAAATAAAGAAATAAATGGGTCAGGGGGTATGAAACATAATCAAGGGGTATGAAATGAGTAAAAATACCAAACCCAACAAGGGGAGCCCAGCGCCTGCAAACAAGGGAAAAAAAGAGAGAAAATATGAAAAAGAACCAAAAGGGTACCACTAGGGCTCGAGCCCAGGTCCCTCTGGTTACAGGCGCGCGCTTTAACCACTGGGGTGGTGATACATCCGTTAACTTGTGCACAATAATAAATGCATAACACAAATTTTGCCCTGACTGTACGTCATCTTCAACCTCCAACCAAAGGATTTCAAACTTGCTCATTCCTCAACTATTTTCAAAAATGTAAACATGAAACTTGTACATTTTCCCACCACGAATCCAACCATGTAACTAATTTAAGCTAGCATTCAAAGATAAGGATGAATTTATGAAAGTACCAAATTCTGACCTAAACGTTACAGCAAGTTCAAACTCAAAATTCTCTATGCTTACGCAACATAAATGAAATCTATGGACATGTATAGCTTCAGGGCAATGATACCTACATTCTATCTTTACAAATGCAAGCATAACAATGCCTAAATGATGAGATAGAAGTTCAAGAAAAATACTTCAAAAACTGAAATCATGAAATGAGTTTGGGCTTGTTTCAAGTGATGGTGATGATCAGGTTAGCTTCCTTGGACCTCTAGGAAGCTAATGCAATGGCTGGCTTGAACTAGAGGTGGCTGGAATGGTCTGGAGAAGTCCAACTGTGATGCTCTGTTTTTGAACTTGGAAGTGGGTGAAGATGGTGTTACAGTCGTGTAACATGGAAAGGGATGGCTTATGTGCGATATTTGGAAGCTTTTTGAAGCAAAAGGCCAAGAAACGCACGAGTAGTTTTTGATTTTGGGATTTCTGGCCAGAATATGCAACAATGGAGGTCTGAGATACAGTTCTGAGTTTTGGTGAGTTTTAGAGCTTGTGTATTCGTGTGTTAGCTTGCAAATAACTTGTGCCTATGTATGGAAAAGATTGTAGCACTTGATAGGGTCAGAAGCACAAGATATAGACTTATGGCTATGTTACTTGATTTTGAAGAAAAGTGGAAATATGGTTTCAAGACAAAGTACAAGCATGGCCTGAGTTGTTTTGAGGCTTTAGACAAGTTTCTTCTGGCTTTTAGTTTGTGTGTGATCAGAAGAAAACAAGTGCAAATCTCAAGAATTGAATTTGTGCAAAAAATCCACTTTTCCAAAATGGCAATGTTGCCTTTCTTCCTAAAATGGTATTAAGAATGCGCAATGTATTGAATGCTTGGATTAAAGCTTCTAACAGCTGTGCAAACATTTAATTATGGAGTGCAAAACAAGTTTGAGGCCTGCAAAGCAAAGATTATGCAGCCTAGGCTCGGATTTGAATTCTTGTTCATCATGGAAATGACTTCTAAATCAAGAATGAAACCCTAACTTCATCTCTTCGATTCTCTTTGCTCAAACATGATATCAATGAGTTCTTGGACATTTTGGAAAGCTTGTAACATCCTATACAACCCCTATGTTGGTTACTTTTGAAAATTTTCCTTGGAACTATGTGAAAAATTGCCATGAAGTTAGGTCAAAATCCTGCCTAAACTAGGGCAAAATTTTACTAAGTTTCCAAGTTTCATCAACATGTATTCACAAAATCATAACTTGAAATACATACATTTCTAGGAGGAGTTGTGTTCAGAAATGTTTTAGATCTCATTGAGATCTACAACTTTCATGTTGATATTTTCCTTTGAATCATCTTGCATCATGGTGAAAAATTGGCTCAAAGTTGTGAAAAATATGAAGTTTTCAACACTTAGAAAAATTTCTTTTGGAAATTTTGACTTTTCAAAATGAAATATTGACTTTTTGATTTCTTGATGAAAAATTTTCATATTTTGACATGTTTTGATGAATTGTGATCTTTGACACTTGATTTTGACCAAAAAGTTAACGTTTGACTTTTCATTGTGCAATTGACTTTTGATCAGTTGACTGAAAATCAACTATCAATCAATTGATCTTGAGGGAAGTTTTGAGTCATGTAATTGGTTCAAAATGATGCAATTGAATCCTTAAGATCATGTCTCTAACCAATCAAACATTTTCTAGGTCAAAAATCAGAAATTGCCCTTTCTCAATCAAAACCCTAATTTTGACCATTTTGCCCTTTTGATGATCTGATCAAATTTCTTGAGGAATTGTGGTCCAAAATTGATCAAATGACATATATAGGTTCATCGTGTTGATATGGATAAAAAATTATGAAGTTTGACTGTAAATTGGCCACATTTGACTTTTTCCCAAATACAATTGATTTTAGGTCAACTGATCAATTGACTGGGCAAAAATGTGATCCAGGACTTGAAAATTGACATGAGCAATCTTGAGAGCCCAAAATGATCCATGAAAGTCATATGAGGCATTAAAAGTTCAATTATCCTTGTTCAATATCAAACCCTAATTTCCAGTCATCAGTGCTTAAGGAGGTATCTTGAGCTGATCAACCCTAGTGCAGTCTTGAACCAAAGAAGATCTTGTGAGAAATTACTTGATAAATGAGAGGGAGAATTTTGGGGTAAAACAATATGGATTTTCAAGATTTTGAGGATGTCTTGGCCCTTCTAATATATGGGTTGGTTCTATTTCCCAATCCGGACCAACTCATAGATGTGAATGCCATCAAGGTTTTCCTCTCGCTAATCCCATGCCTACTTTGCTTGGAGACATTCTATATTGTTTCCACACTCGCACCATGAAGAAAAGGGGTACCCTTTTGTGTTGCATTCCATTACTATCTAGGTGGTTTTATTTCACACCTACCTCGATCAACGTTGAAGAATGAGCAAGGCTTGATATGGTCTCAAAGGATGATGTCACTCACACATTCTGATATACATTAGTGTTCTCGATCCTTGGAGTACATTACTATCATTAACCGTTATGGGGATTTCCATAATGTCCCACTCCTAGGAATTAGGGGAGGTATTACCTATAACCTTTGTTTGACTTTACGATAGTTTGGGTATGCATGAAGAGATGGTCCCCATGATGCACTCGTCCAAGGTTTGGTATTAGATTATGAGGGTAACGACCAAGGCTATCGTCAAATGTTCGTACGAGCTTGGAGAATGGTCAACAAAGTGGAAAGTAAGGCATTGGGGCATAAAAATTCCATCCCGCTTAAGCCTTATCTCAAGTGGGTACGAACTCGTGCTCAAAGTCTCGTGATACCTTACCCTGCCATCCTACCTGTGATTTTGGAGCCTGTTACTAAGGGAGATGCTCCTTACACTCTTCTTCATCCTAACGTGCCGACTACTCTCGATGAGCTGCAAAGGTCTTAAATTCAGCTAAAAGGGGAGCGAGACACCTTTGAAACCCAGTTTTATGCAAGCAAGAAGAAGGTTCTGAAGCTCACGAGATAACTCCATGAAGAGCATAGTTTGAATACCTACATTGCACCGAAGAGGATGCACTCGTGGGAAGCTTGATTTATTTTTGTTTTAGAAAGTTTATTTTGTATTATTTTTGTTTCTTCCAATGTAAGCCCAAGAGGCATGTTGTAAGCAATTTAAACTTATTAATACAAATAATGTTTGTTCCCTTTTGTCTAAACAAATTTAAATCTTCTAAGTCCGTGAAATCATTTCCATACGCATGTTCATGCATCATAACATAAACAGGTTTTCCACAACAGGTTTTCTTATCTTTCTACTGTTTACTTCAATAAGATGGATATCGAGCAAACAGTGAAAGATCTTCAAGCACAAAATGCTCGATTCCAATAGATGTTCCTGGCTCTAGCTAAAGGACAAGAGGACCTGAAGTCTCTCATGATCAAAGACAAGAAGAAAAAGACAAAGAAACCAGTGGGTGTCCTGAATATGGGAAGGAGATTCAGAGAACCAGCAAAGCGAGCTCTAGAATTCGTAACTCCGTCAAATAAGGGGGATAATCAGGAAAATAACACAAAAGACGGGGACCATAGTCTAGGGTCTGACAAAGAAGAGGTTGACTATGCTGAAGAATAATATCCTTCCACTGATGACAAATATAAACAGTTGGAGGATCGTCTCAATGCCATGGAAATTCAGAGAGTACATGGTCTAGATTTTGAAGAATTAGGGTTGCTTTCTGGAGTGGTCATTCCACCGAAGTTCAAGGTTCCCGCATTTGCTAAATATGACAGATTTTCATGTCCTAAGGTGCATCTGAGGTCTTATGTCAGGAAGATCCAACCTCACACCGCTGATAGGAATTTGTGGGTGCATTTCTTCCAAGAAAGTTTATCAAGGACTCAATTGGAATGGTTATATCAGCTGGAGGGAACCAACATCCGCAACTGGGAGGATCTGGCTGCTGATTTCTACAGGGCAGTACCAATACAATGCTGACCTCGCTCCAACCCGTACACAACTTCAAAGCATGTCTATGGGTTCCAGTGAGGGCTTCAAAGATTATGCCCAGAAATGGAGATATCTTGCAAGAAGATTCCAGCCTCCTCTGTCTGATAGAGAGCTGGTAGATATATTCTTAGGTACTTTTTCAGGCCCATTCTTCAAACATCTGATTGGGAGATCTTCAGCTGGGTTCATCAAGCTGATATTGACAGGTGAAAAAGTAGAAGCTGGTATCAAGAGCGGTAAGATTAAGAGAGATGCGTCTTCAAGTACAGTAAAGAAACCATTCTCTAGGAAGAAAGAAGTAAGTGTTGCCTACAGTTAAAAGAATCAAAGCAAAGCTTAACACCGTCCAACGGTGGGAGCTGTAATGATCTCCAACCCTATATCAACTCAACGACAAAACAACTAGCGCAGGCAGGATGCGCCTAGAAGATAGTTCACCCGGCTTAACATGTCCTTATCTCAGGTTTTGCCACACTTGTTGAAGTCTAATCTGGTCACTCTGAAGGAGCCTCCTCAAAATACAAACACTACATCTCCCTGTTATAATCCAAATGCTCGGTGTGCGTACCACTCCAACAATCCAGGGCATGATACAAATGATTGTTGGGCTCTAAAGAATAAAGTTCAGGATCTTATTGAGGAAAAAGAGATTGAATATGACCCTCCCGAGACCCCTAATGTGATAACTGTACCAATGCCCAAGCATGGTCAGAGTGTTAATGCCGTTGATGATGACCTGTTTATTTCTTCTGTTGATGAACTAACTAATCCTCTCCTGATTGTTAAGAAGAACCTCTTACGAGTCGGTTTATTTCCGAGCTATGGTGAAGGTTTCCACCTGTGTACGTCTCTACCCAATGGTTGCTTGTTGTTGACGATAGGTGTCCAACGCTTGATGGACAACAAGAAATTTATGTTCGAGAAGACTCCCTCTATGAGAAGTCTGTGTGAAGATATATCAATTATTACCATTTCCGACAATCCTCCTAGAGTCTCCTCCAAAAGACCTGTCAAGATTACATCCACTCGTAAGGTTGCTCCTTTAATTATCACCTTTCCCGGGCCAATACCATATTCCTCCGACAACGCTGTTCCTTGGAATTATGGAGCTGATGTCTACTACCATGGTGTCAAACAAAACCTCTTGGCCATTAAGAATGAAGTTACTAAAGATACTAATCCTAACATCGACAACATTGTTGGGACCAGTAAAATTACCAAAAGCGGAAGGGTTTTCTCTCCTGAAATCTCCTTAAAGACTGTTTCCACTCCTTTGGTTATTCCTGCTAAAACACATGTTGCTCCTATTGTTATTCCTGCCACTGAGTCAGCTGAGACTCAGGGCAAAGAAGTATTGGTTGAGCCTACCCGGAGGGAGACACCCAAAGAAGCCATTCCTGAAGCCTCCAAACGAGAAATGGAGGAAATTTTGAAAATCATACGGAAGAGTGACTGTAATGCTGTGGAACAATTGGGGCAGACGCCCTCAAAAATTTCAATGTTGGCCTTGTTATTATGCTCGGAAGCCCATGCTAAGGCTTTGGTGAAATTCCTCAAATATGCTCATGTTCCGCAAGAGACTTCTACCGACCAATTCGAGAACTGTGTTGCTAGTCTGATTGCTAACAATGGACTTGGTTTCTCCGATTTCAATTTGGCGTCTAAAGGAAGAAAGCATAATGATGCCCTGAATGTATCTATTGAGTGCATGGGCACTACCCTGGCTCATGTTCTAGTTGATACGGGTTCGTCACTAAATGTTCTACCCAAGGGTGCTTTAGACAGATTGGACTGTGAAGGACTAACTTTGAAGCCCAGTAATATTGTGGTAATAGCTTTTGATGGTTCTAAGAGAATGGTACATGGGGAGGTGGACATTCCTATTAAAGTCGGTTCCCAAACTTTTGGCTCCACTTTCTATGTGATGGACATTCGTCCGTCTTACTCTTGTTTGTTAGGACGCCCTTGGATTCATGAGGTCGGCGTTGTCACTTCCACCTTGCATCAGATGTTAAAGTATCTGATTAATGAAAAGATTGTTATAGTACATGGCGAAAAATAATAGATGGTGAGTCATCTGAACTCTTTCTGATATGTCGAGATGGACGACGAGTTCATCGAGACCCCCTGCCAAAATTTTGAAGAGGTTCCTCAGACAATTGTTGTTACCAAAGCTTCTACCGCAGTTCCAGAGATTACCAGACCTCCGCTGAAGATGGCTTCTCTAAAAGATGCTAGGGCTGTAATTGAAGAAGGTGGGTGCACTATTTGGGACCAATTGCCTGATATCCCCTATAAGTATGAAAACTTTGGTTTGGGTTTCACTTTAGGAGCTCAAAAATCCGTTCGTCGTGCTCACTCCGGAGGACCACCATTATGCATCAGCAACCATGGAGTCAACACTGTAGAGGATGCTAACAGTGATTGTGACCTGGACAATCGGATCTTCCCTACTATCGATGGTGAACTCAACAATTGGACGGCTAGAGACTTTGTTCCCATTACTTTTATCCAGGAGTAATTGTCTTTTTATTTTATTTTTTTTGCGATATGTAAAATTTGAACAATTTAAACTCTAAAAGCCTTGTGTCTTACCCGAGACACAATGGTTTATTTGTGAGGGTTATCATGGCACTTTCATATGTCATAAATAAATCATTGGACGTTTTTGCATAAAAATTTTGCACTCTTTGTCTTTCTTTTCTGCTTTTACTTTATCAAAATAGCTATGCTCTCTTACACACACCCACATATCAAATTGCAGATCCACATCCACTCTGGATCGCATTGATAACGGTTCTGTTATTGCCAACTATGACTTTGAAAATATGATCTACCAAGCTGAGAATGAAGGTGATGACGATTGTGAAGTACTAGGAGAACTTGAAAGACTATTACAACAGGAGGAAAGATCAACACAACCTCATAAAGAGCCAGTCGAGACGGTAAACTTGGGTACTGAAGAGGATAAAAAGGAAGTCAAGATAGGTGCCAACTTAGAGCATAGTTCCAAAAAGCGGCTAATCCAGATGTTACATGACTACATTGAGATCTTCGCCTGGTTGTACAAAGACATGCCAGGGTTGGACACTGATATTGTGGTTCATCGTCTACCAACAAAAGAAGACTGTCCTCCAGTGAAGTAAAAGGTTTGTCGTATGTGGCCTGAAATGTTAGAAAAGGTCAAGGCTGAAGTTATGAAACAGTTTAATGTTGGGTTCTTAGCTGTTACTTCTTATCCACAATGGATTGAAAACGTGGTATCGGTACCTAAAAATGATGGCAAGGTGCATATGTGTGTGGATTACAAAGATTTGAATAGGGCGAGCCCCAAGGATGACTTTCTGCTTCCCCATATTGATGTTTTGGTTGACAACACTGCACAACATAAGATCTTCTCCTTCATGGACTGTTTCTCAGGGTATAATAAGATTAAAATGGCACCTGAAGATATGGAGAAAACAACTTTCGTCACGCAGTGGGGAACCTTCTGTTACAAAGTTATTCCATTTGGGTTGAAGAACACTGCGACAACCTATCATCGTGCTATGGTAGCCTTATTTCATGATATGATCCATCACGAGATAGAGGTCTACGTCGATGATATGATAGATAGGTCTCAGACTGAAGAAGAGCACCTTGACCACCTGAAAAAGCTTTTTGAAAGACTGGGGAAGTACAAGTTAAGACTAAATCCGAACAAGTGCACCTTTGGAGTAAGATCTGGTAAGCTCTTAGGTTTCGTTGTCAGAGGTAAAGGTATTAAAGTAGATCCTGTGAAGGTTAAAGCTATTCAAGAAATACAAACTCCATGCATTGAGAAGGAGGTTAGGGGACTCTTGGGACGTCTAAACTATATTTCCAAATTCATTTCCCACCTAACCGCTACTTGTGAGCCAATCTTCAAATTACTAATGAAAGATCAAGTAGTGAAGTGGAATGATGACTGCCAGGCTGCCTTTGACAGAATCATGGAGTATATTCAAGAACCTCCAATTTTGACACCGCCGGTTGAAGGAATACCTTTAATCATGTACTTAACAATATTAGAAAACTCAATGGGGCATGTGCTGGGGCAGCATGACGAGTCTGGTCGAAAAGAGCATGCAATATACTACCTTAGCCAAAAGTTTACCGACTGAGAAACAAGATACTCACTACTCGAGAAAACTTGTTGCGCTTTAGCATGGACTGCTCACCGACTAAGATAGTATATATTGACCCACACCACTTTATTGATATCTAAAATGGATCCTATCAAATACATATTCGAGAAGCCCGCTCTCTCTAGAAGAATAGCAAGATGGAAAATGGTCCTGACCGAATATGACATTCAGTACACTACCCAAAAAGAAATAAAAGGAAGTGTACTAGCTGATCATTTGGCTCATCAGGCTGTGGACGACTATCATTCCATGAATTTTGAGTTTCCGAGCGAGGACATCATGTTAGTGACTGATTGTGAAGAACTTAGACCGAATGAAGGACCTGAAAAATGTTCCCGATGGAATATGGTTTTTTACAGAGCTTCCAATGCACTTGGCAATGGCATCGATGTTATGATCATATCTCTCGAAGACTGTCATACGCCTTTCACTTCCAGGCTATGTTTCAACTATACCAACAATATGGCTAAATATGAAGCATGCATTATGGGTCTCAAAGATGCTATCGACTTGAGAATCAAATTCTTGAATGTATTTGGAGACTGGCCTTGGTAATCAGTCAAATCAAAGGAGAATGGGACACTAAGCATCCTAATCCCATCCCTTATTGAGAGCATGTGTTGACACTGATTCCACACTTTGAAGAAGTTACCTTTGAGCATTTTCCACGAGAAGAAAATCAATTAGCAGACGCGCTAGCTACTATGTCATCCATGTTTAAAGTCAGGTGGAATAATGAAGCTTCTCAGATCACTATTGAGAGATTAGAAGAACCAGTATACTGTTATAAGGTGGATACTGAAGAAGTAGTGGACAAACCTTGGTTCCACGAAGTGAAAAGATACCTCGAGGCCCAAGAGTATCCTGAGGGAGCTTCCGTTAAAGATAAGAAGTTCCTAAGAAGGTTCTCTGCCAAGTTTTTCCTCAGTAACAGAATCCTCTACAAGCGCAACCACGATTCTACTTTGCTTTGGTGTGTAGACAAGAGTGAAGTAGAGAAGATTATGGAAGATATGCATGAAGGTACCTTTGGAACACATTCTAGTGGGAACACAATGGCTAAGAAGATTCTGAGGGCATGGTACTACTGGTCCACTATGGAAGCAGACTGTTATCAGCATTCCCGAACTTGTCACAAGTGTCGGATCTATGCTAATATAGTACATGTGCCTCCGGTTCCCTTGAACGTCCTGACAGCCCCCTGGCCTTTTGCAATGTGGGGTATTGATATGATCAGGATTAGATCTACCACTTCTAATGGGCACTGCTTCATCCTGGTTTCCATTGATTACTTTACAAAGTGGGTCGAGGCAGCCTCATTTGCTTCTGTTACCAAGAATGTCATGGCCCGGTTCATCAGACATAACCTTATCTGTCGGTATGGTACTCCAGAAAGAATCATCACAGATAATGGTACCAATATCAATAATACTATGATCACCGAGCTCTGCATACAATTCAAGATTTAACATCATAGTTCTTCTCCTTACCGACCGAATATGAATGGCATTGTGGAGGCCGCCAGTAAAAACATCAAGAAGATCATACAGAAGATGACGGTGACATACAAAGACTGGTACAAGATGTTACCATTCGCTCTTCATGGTTACCGTACCTCAGTGTGCACGTCAACAAGAGCAACTCCTTTCTCTCTGATATACGGTATGGAAGACATCCTACCCATCGAAGTCCAGATCCCTTCCTTAAGAATCATGAAGGATGTGGGTTTGAATGAAGACAATTGGATTCAAACTCGACTTGACCAATTGAACCTGATTGACGAGAAAAGGCTCGCGGCTGAATGTCATGGTCAAATGTACCAAAAACATAAGATCAAAGCTTTTAACAAAAATGTCAGACGTCATGAATATCAAGTTGGAGACCTAGTAATCAAGCACATTATCCTGCCACAAAGTGATCCCAGGGGCAAATAGACTCCCACATACGAAGGACCATTTGTGATCAAGAACATATTTTATGGTGGAGCCATGACATTAACCACTATGGATGGTGACGACCTTCCACATCCTGTAAACACGGATATAGTTAAAAGATACTACGCATAAACAAAGACCTGTTAGGTTAACTGTCCTAGGCAAAAATAAGGGCATCCCGGCGAACCAAAAGGGTTCGGGAAAAAGTGAGGGATATATATATATATATATATATATATATATATATATATATATATATATATATATATATATATATATATATATATATATATATATATATATATATATATATATATATATATATATATATATATATGAAAAAAAAATTGTACACCCGACAAGTCGAAAACCTGAAAAGGGCATCTTGGGCAAAAAGGGGTATCCCGATGGACTGAAAACCCGAAAGGGCGGTCTAGGCAAAAGTTAGGGATTCAAAGCATACAACTATGTCCCATTGGATCACCTCACAGACAAACTTCAGTATCAAATTCAAATGGTACTAATCAATCCAGTCAGCTTCAGTCAAGCAGCAAAGTGATGAGATGCTCAAAGATAAAAAGGCAATAGTAGAATGGGAATCCAATGGGATCATTTCGCATAGTTGTTTTTATATTTCTTTGTATAGTTTTCATTCTTACGATGGTATTCTCTTACTAGGATGTTTGCCTCCTTGTACAAAAACGCCTGTTATAGGCAGACTTCTTCATATTAATACAAAAACTATCTCTTTGAAAGTGCATAAACTATTTGTTTTATTTTTCTGTTTTATTTTGCAAAAAACGTCTAGTGATTATTTTTAACATATGTGTGATACGGTGAGAGAACTGACTTGAAGGTTTTGTGTTTGATCGCAAATGTTGTGGTTAGCAGGAGTCGCCACCGACTATTCTTTTATCCAAAAGGAAAGGTGAAAAAGCACAGGAAAGACCTTTGAGATTGTTTCTTGAGTTCGGGGGGGTAGATTATGAAAAGGGAAGGTATTAGCACCCTTTTCATCCATGGTTTTCCGTGGGCTCTTAGTTACTTGCTAGATCAGTTGCTTTTGTTTAAATTGTGCTTTTGTGTGGTTTTTGAAAGTATTTTGTAAAAAGGTCATTGTTTAGGCAATCTTTATAATGATTCTCGTTCGTAAAAATGTATACAAAGATGTTTGATCTTTTGAAAATGTTTTCAAGTTTGTAAGATGTTTGAAAGTGTAGGTGTTTATTTTGAAAATAGCAAGGATGTTTGTTTTGAAATGGAGCAAGTAATTAGGAGCAATCTACCTACTAAAATGTCTTTCTTGTTCATTTTCTTTTCCTTTGACATTTTTGTCTTACCATTGATTTGGTAAGCAACCCTATCTTTGGATGTAAACGGGACGGGCGTGGGTCATCGTATAACCATGATTAGCAATGTTGCAAGGTATCTTAGCATTCTTTTTTAGGGACTAAGATCATTTGAAAGACAACTTAAATAGCGTCATCGAGGGACTATGATCTTGTATTTGCTTGTTTTTGCTAAGATACCTCGCATGCGTAATATGGCCATTTAGTATAAGGCAACCAAGTGAAATAACCCTAGGGGTGCTTGTGTGTAAATGTATCATTTTCATGCTTGTTTTTGTCTTGAATTAGGGTTTTCTAGGTATTGGTTTTAGTCTTTCCATACAAATCCTAATTACTAGCATGTTATATATAAAAGCGAAAAATTGCGGAATTTTAAAGTTACTATGCTATTACAACATTTGTGGGAAGGGGGTGTACAATTTGTAAATGGGGATTGCAAGAATATAAACCTAGTTAATCTATTACAACCAAATTGAATGGGTATTAATGTACACGGAATTAAAATAAGTAATGTACAAAATAAATATGCATTAATGTAAAGGTGAAAAAATGAATATTTTGTTTGGTTTTTATAAGAAAAAGGGATTTTTTTAAACCTAGTTAATTAAAGAAGATAATTAATTAAATTTGAATTTTATTAAGAAAAGATTTTTAATAAAACCCTAATTCTATTTAATTGATTAAAAGAAAATAAGTTTAAGAAAAAAAAATGTATTTTATGGTATTTTTGTCTTAAAAATATTTATAGCATTATAAAATATTTTAGTGTTTTTTTTATATCAAAATAATATATTTAAATTAGTATGAAAGAAAATAATTAATAATCTAGTTTTAATTATATTTACAAAGTAATAAGTAAAAAATAAATGAAGTACAGTTAAATAAAAATATTTTGTGAGAAAAAATAAAATAAACTAAGTCAAAATAGAAATCTATCATTTTTTTTGTATTTTATGATTTTTTTAGTATTTAGAAAATATATTTAAGAAAATAAATGAAATAATAATAAAAAGAAAAAGGAAAATAAAATAAAATTGGGCCAGGGGCGTATAAAGGAAACAAGGGGTTAGCTAGCTGTTGTACCACAAAATTTTCCCTCTCATCTATCAAGATTTTCCTCACAAGACTTCTTGGACTCAAGACAAGATTAGGTTTGATCAGCTCAAGACACCGCACCTTACACTGATGGCCTAAAATTAGGGTTTGAGTTTGCACAAGGACTTTTGGACCACCAATGCTTCATGTGACCTTCATACACCATCTTGAACCGCTAAGATTGCTCATGCTAAGTTTCAAGCCTTGAATCACATTTTTGATCAGTCAATTGGACAGTTAACCTAAAAATCAAATGTATTGGGAAAAAAGTCAACTATGGCCAATTTACAGTAAAACCTCATAATTTTTTATCCACAAAAACATTTTAGACTCATATGTATCATTTGATCAAGTTTAGATCACAACTCCTCAAGAAATTTGATCAAATCATCAAAAGGACAAAATGGTCAAAATTAGGGTTTTGATTGAGAAAGGGTAATTTCTGATTTTTAACCTAGCCAATGACCAATTGGGTTCGAGCATGATTTCAAGGACTCAATAGCATCATCTTGACCTAATTACATGGTTCAAAATATCTCAAGTTCATAGGATTGACAGATGAATTTTCCAGTCAACTCATCAAAAGTCAACTGTATACTGAAAAGTCAAACTTTGACTTTTTGGTCAAAATCAAGTGCCAAGGGTCATAATTCATCAAGATATGTCAAAACATGAAACTTGTTTACCAAGAAAACCAATTTTGAAAATTAGGGTTTTGAATTTGAAAATTTTCATAACAGAATTTTTCTAAGTATGGAAATTTTCTTATTTTTTCCCAACTTTCCACCACTTTTTCACCATGATGCAATTTGATTCAAAGAAAACTTCCAACATTAAAGTTGTAGTCCTCCATGAAATATACAAATTTTTTTCACAAAGTTTTCCCAAAAGATGCTTGGATATCAAGTTATGAATTTGTGAATGGGGGTCCATGAACTTCTTAACTTAGTGAAAATTTGCCCTAATTTAGGCAGGTTTTTGACCCAACTTCATGGACATTTTTCACCTAGTTCCAAGAGGTATCTCAAAATGAATTTCAAAGATGGATTGTATAGCACATTGCAAGATTTCTAAAATGTCCAAGAACTCTCCAAGATCATTTTTGGTTAGGGAGAATCGAAGAAGAGAAATTGGCATTTTATCACTTTTGTTCATGCCATTTTCACCAAGTGGCAAGTTGCAAATATGATCTTGGATGCTTGTACCTTGCATTACAGGTCCTAAAATCATTCTACACTCCATAATTAAATGCAAACACGGAGGATAAGGGCTTTATCTTTGCTTTTGGAACATTGTACAATAGATAATTCCATTAATGGCATAAAGGGCACATTGCCATTTTCATAAAGGTAAGCTTTTACAACTTTATCATTCTTGAGCCTTGGAGTTGTCCCTTTGGTGCAGGAAATTTCCACAGGAATTAAGCAAAGAATACCAACTCTTGTCAGCCCTCGAGGTAGCTAGTACAAGCATGGTGCATTTGTCTTGTCACTTTTCTTCAAATGCAAGAAAAGTTGCAAAAGAAGTCAGAACTTGTACAGCAAGGGAAAAGTGGACTTTGTATCATTCTATACATATCCACAAACTTGTCACAACTCAGGACACAAATTGATAGCATCCAAAACACTCTCAAGCTCAAAAAACACAAAATTCTGCCCAAACATCCAGTTTTTGCAAAATCATAGCAAGCTCATTATTTGCTCGTGCGTTTTGCCTTTTAACATTTCAAACACCTTCCATATATCCTACAAAAGCTATCCAAGCCCTTGTCCTGGTTTTGTGAGCTCTGTTTCAGCCATTGCCATTTTCAAATTTGGAGGTTGCAGCTTGACTTCTACAGAGAGTTTTGGCCATCCACAAAGCAAGCTAGGTATTGGAATAGGTTGAAGGAACTTCAAGGAAGCTCACACGATCCTCAGGCCTCACTCAAAGTCCCCACATTGCCATATCCAAATCCAGCTGAAGGAGGTATTTTTCAAAACTCTATCTCTCTATTTAGACATCCTCAAGCCACGATTTGTGAAGCAAAAATGTAGTCCTTAACATGGTGAAGTTGTACATATGCATACTTTCCATTTATATTAACTGAGCTAGGAGAATTTGAAGCTTGAAGTTCATGAAATAATTAGGTCACGAATTAGGGATGATTAAATTCTCCTTGATCTTTGAGAGTTAGGTTACAAATTTTATACCATTGGAATCGTGAGATAAAATGCTACATGTTTTGTGTTACAAGTTTTCATTTTTATGCAAGCATCTGAGAGTTACAGATTTTGAAGAAAAACACGCGAAAGGAGAAGAAGCTGGAGGACAGGGATGATGTTCTGGGCCTTGGTGCCTTGGGCCTGTTTGCTTTTGTTATTCACACCCCCCTGACCACTATTTGCACCCCCTGGCTTATTTGTTTTATTTTTCATATTTCTTGCATATTTTTTATGTTTATTGCTTTATTTTATTTTTCTGATTCATAAAAAATCATGAAAAATAATTTCTTTATTTTTTGCATTTTATTTTATTTTTTCTATTATTTTTTGCATAAAAAAATAGTTTATTAGGATAATATACTTTATTTTATTAAACAAATTGTAAATACATTTAAAAATACTATACATTTTTATTTTATTATTTTCCATATAAAATATTTATTTTTTATACATATTTTAATTTTTAATATTTGTACATAATATTATTTATTATTTTTCTTGTACAAAAAATGGACAAAATAAATAATAGGAAACATATATTTCTTTTAATCAAAAATTAGGGTTTCCCCCTTTCAAAAATAATAATAATATTTTTTCTTATTTTCTAGGGTTAATTAATTTTATTTTCTCATACCTTAAACAAATACCAAACATTTTTCCATAAATACCTTGCATTGCATATTTAAATATTTGTATATTTATTTATTTCGCACAATATTCAATTGGGTTGTAATAGTATTTTTAGGGTTTATTTTGTGCAATATCCCCATTTAAAAACTTGTATCCCCCCTCCCATAATAATTGTTGTAATAGCTTAGTTTACATTTACGCAATTTATCGCATTTATACCATGTTTAGTAAACTAGAGTTTGCATGACAAGAACCAAAAACAAACAAATAGAAAAGACCTAATCCAAGACAAATCAAAAGCATGTAAAATGACACACATTGCACACAAGCACCCTTAGAGTTTCACCCACTTGGTTGCCTAAATAAAAATTGCCATGTTACGCATGCGAAGTATCTTGGCAAAATAAAACAAAAATAAGATCATAGTCCCTCGATGACGCTATCAAAAGGTTGCCTAAACAAATGATATTGGTCCCTCAAACATGCTAAGATACTTTGCAACATTGCTATCATGGTCATACGATGACCCACACCCGTCCCGTTTAACATCCAAAGATAGGGTTGCTTACCAAATCAATGGTAAGTCAACAATGTCAAAGGAATGAAAATGTACAAGAAAGACATTTGAGTAGGTAGATAGCTTCTAGTTACTTGATCAATTTTAAAACAATCCTTGCTATTTTCAAAAAAACAAACACACACATATTTCAAAACATTTCCAAACATCTTTCAAAATATTGAAACATTTTTCAAAAGACAAACATCTTTGTATACATTCTTACGAACGAGAATCATTACAAAGATTGCCTAAATGAATGGCCTCTTTTCAAAATACTTTCAAAACCACACAAAGCACCATTTCAAACAATTTCAAAGAAAAGCAAGTGATCTAAACAAGTAACTAAGAGCCCATGGAAAACCATGGATAAAAAGGGTGCTAGCACCTTCCCTTTTCATAATCTACCCCCCGAACTCAAGAAAACATCTTAAAGGTCTTTCCTGTGCTTTTTTTACCTTTCCTTTTGGATAAAATAAAATTCGGTGGCGACTCTTGCTTACCACGAAATTTGTGACAAAACGCAAAACCTCAAGTCAGTTCTCCTACCGTATCACAGAACTGGCGACTCTGCTGGGGACAAATAAAAAAAAGTGGGGTTACCTTAGGGTTTAGATCACCTTTATTTGCTTACAATTGTTTGACTTGTTTTCTTTACATTTTGGTTCTATTGTTTGGGTTTGAATCCTCCACCCGGATTTGGGAAACATTATAGGTAAATAGCAATACATTGTGGAAACTGTGCGGGGTATACCGACACGGTCTAAGCAATAGCTATGTTAGTGTGAAATATTTATGGGTACGGGTAGCCTTTGAGTCAATCAAAGAGAATACGGGTCCGCTGAGTGATGTCATGAAGAACTAACGAACTTCTAAAACCTTTACTTGACCAACTTGGACTTTTAGGATGTAGTGAGATGACCGGCTTTGGTGCAGTCCGAAGTTGGTAGATACTCGATACTACACTCATTGAGGGTTGGTTCCTTGGAATATTTCGGTCGCCAGTTAAGAGGCTTGAATTGAAACAATGAACAAGGAAACAATCCAGTGATATTGAGCTCCTTAGAACCCGGTTACTATTTACTAGGACAGGTTGAGCCAACTAAACTTCAAGAGGGTACTTACCTATGAAACCCCATGCAAGCCTAAACTAGGAACTTGTGTGATTTGCTTGTACATATATACTTGTGCATAACATCATGGACATAATGAAGCATCATTTTCATCAACTAACCATTTCAAGGATTTTGGAAATTCATCTTTGTTCCTGTTTTGTAGGTTACAGATTCACTTCGCAGGAAAACTATCCAAGTCAACCTTGTAAGAATTCCTCCACAACTCAAGGAGCTAGCTTCAAGGATTCCTGAAAACTCTCCATTCACCGAGAGGCATGGTCGTCTACTCAACCTAGTCACTTCCAACACAGAGGAAGACATGATGAAGGTTCTCTTCCAGTTCTTTGACCCTTTGCATCACTGCTTCACATTTCCTGACTACCAGCTTGTGCCCACTTTGGAAGAATTCTCTCAACTCTTAAGGATTCCTATTCTCAATCAACTACCTCTCAATGGTACAGAAAGAGATCCAAAGCCAGAAGAGATTTCTCAAGCCCTGCACTTGCACTCATCTGGTGTCACAGCACATTAGGAAACTAGAAGTGGTGTCAAACGCTTCTTGTCAAAGTTTCTGTTTGAGAAGGCCCAAAGCTACTGGAACTCCTTGGAATTGCAAGCTTTTGAGGAGATTGTAGCTCTTCTCATCTATGGTATGGTCTTGTTCCCTAACCCTGACCAACTCGTAGATGTGATTGCTGTCAAAATCTTCATGTCTCGCAACCCGGTGCCTACATTAATTGGGAATATCTTACACTATTTTCACACTCGTACAATGAGGAAAAGAGGTGTTCTCATGTGTTGCACTCCTCTCTTGGCAAGATGGTTTATTTCTCATCTTCCCCAATCAGTCTTAAAGAATGAGCAAGGTTTGAGGTGGTCACAACGGTTGATGACTCTTACACATTCAGATATTCATTGGTGTTCTCGATCTAAAGAAAATGTTATCATCGTCGACCGTTGTGGGGAATTCCATAATGTGCCTCTACTTGGCATTAGGGGAGGCATCACCTACAACCCTTTCTTGGCTCTGAGACAGTTTGGTTATACCCGAAGGGATGGACCACATGATATGTTGATTCAAGGTTTGGTTTTTGACTTCGACAACGACAATCAAGGACTTCGTCAAAGATTCATCCGAGCTTGGAGGATGTCAAACAAGGTAGATAGTAAGACTCTGGGATACAAGAATTCCATCCCTCTTGAGCCTTACCTCAAGTGGGTACGAACCGGCGCCCAAAGTCTTATGATGCCTTACCCCTCCATTCTCCCAGTGATTGTAGAGCCTGTTAAAGAAGGAGAGGTTCCATACACCATCCTGACATGCCAACATCACTCGAAGATCTACAAAGGAGTTGGATACAGCTCAAGGGAGAATGCGATACTTTTGAAGCCCAATTCTACGCCAGCGAGAAGAAGGTTTTGGAACTCACCCGGTTACTTCATGAAGAGCAGACTCTCAACACCTACATTGCTCCAAAGAGGATGCGCAACGTCTTTTTACCTTAGAATTTTGTATTATTTTTCCCAAGGGCCATTGATGTACTAACAATTCTATCTTATTAATATGACGTGTGTTCCCTTTTTGTTTAAAACAAATTTGAATTTTTGAATCCTTGAATGCATTGCAAGAATATGTGAAATCAAGTTTTCCAAATGTTTTGATGAAGACAAGCTAGCATGCAAAAATGAATGGATCAAGATAGAAGATTTATCTCAAGCAAAGATTCATTGATCAAGATCAACAATTCAAGACTTATGGCTTAAGGTATATGAAAATTTTAATCTTATGCTATTAGTGCTCAAAACTATTTTTAATCATGCATTTACTTTATTAAAATAATATTTTGAGTATATACTATGTATGATTGAAGAAGGATGTTTTAAATTGCTTAAAATCTTTGAAAATAATGATTTTTCAATTTTTGTACACAAGCAATCGATTGTCATGCTAGGACAATCGGTTGCAGTCAAAAAAACAAAAGTTTCTGTTTGACAACAATCGATTGTCATCTAGCAGCAATCGATTGTCATGTGTTCTGTTTTCAAATTTTTGAACGTTGGCCTATGAGCAACCGATTGCTCCTCAATGACAATCGGTTGTCATAGTTATAATTTTCAAATTTTTAAACGTTGCTTTTACAGCAATCAGTTGTTACTTTAGTGCAACCGGTTGTTGTGCTTCAAATTTTGAAAAATTTCATTTTTCCAGCAACTTTTTGTAACCTTTTCATGGAAATCTTTGTATCTTTTCAAATACATTCTTTTAGTAAAAATGGTTTAAAATATTGCTATGATTCATTGAAGAGGTATTACTACACTATAAATTATTTTTATTTAGAATTTTGAAAATACAACAACAATCACTAACAACTATTACTTTCTATTCTTTTGATCATACTCTCTATACTCAAGATTTATGTTCATCATTTTCATATGCATACTGAAAATTGTTCTTGAGCACTTAGAAGAGTATTCCATATTAAATTTCATATTGAATAGAAAAGATTAATCAAGTGATTGACATTCCTCTTTCATTATTCAAACTCTTATACAAATCAATCAAACTATTGTATCCTTGTTTTCAGGATTGTTGGAAACAAGAAAGACACTTAGGGAGGATTGTTCTCTTTGTGGTCTTAGTGAAAATCCAAGAGGATTGTTCTTAGTCCAAGAGGATTGTTCTTGGTTGTTAGGTAGTCTTTGTACAAATTACCAACTATAAGGAAATCTCTTTCATTTTGAAAGGGGACTGGAGTACTCTCGGACTGTGAGGGGAACCAGGATACATCTCTGTGTTATTTACTTTTCGCATTTACTGCTTTCATCACTTATCAGAAAAAGGAAGAAAAGAAACTCGTGCAAAAATATTCATACAATTCAGAAAAAGTTTTAAAGAACCTAATTCACCCCCTCTTAGGCGCATATGAACTTACAATTGACATCAGAGCATGTTATAGGTAACCTGTTCCTACTAGATCCAAAATGGCTTCCGCAAACAACAATTATGTGTTCAGAGACGGTGGCAGTAGCAACAAGCCTCCTCTATTCTGTGGTGAATATTTTGATTTCTGGAAGATCCGTATGAAGGCTCATCAAGAAGCACAAGGAGAAGAAATATGGGATGTTGTCCAAAATGGTCCTTTTGTTCCGGTAACTGTAGTAAACGGCGTTGGCTCATCAAAGCCTAAAACTGCATGGGATGATGATGATAAGAAAAAGGTCTTGTATGACAAAAAGGCAATAAACCTCCTTCAAAGCGCACTTAGTATGGATGAATTATTTCGTGTCTCAGCATGCACAACGGCAAAAGAAATTTGGGATACACTGGTTGAAACACACGAAGGAACAACTGAAGTAAAGAGATCGAGACTTAATACGTTAAGTCAAGAATATGAATTGTTCTGTATGCAACCCGGAGAATCCATTCTTGATTTACAAAAGAGATTTGTGCATCTAACAAATCATCTAAGGGCACTTGGCAAAACATTGACTAATGATGTATTGAACCTAAAAGTGCTCAGATCCTTGGCTAGAGAATGGCAACCAAAAGTAACGGCAATCTCAGAAAAGAAGAGTCTCGCTACTATGACATCCACAACTTTGTTCGAGAAACTTCAAGAATACGAGACAGAACATGGTAGATTGGAAAAGCGTGAAAATCAAGAAAAGAAGTCTAAGAACATTGCCTTGAAGATTGACTCTAAGGAAGACGAAAAGAAAGATAATCCCGATGAAGATGAAAACTTCATGCTTCTCGTTAGAAGACGGAAAATTATTTGGTAAAAATGACAAAGCCTTCTCGCACTCAAAGAAGAAGAAACACTTCAAGAAGAAGGAAGGATCCTCATCAACACAAGAAGTTACTTGTTATGAATGTGGTAAACAAGGTCACATCAAACCGGACTGTCTAAAACTTTCAAAGAAAAGTGGCTACAAAGGAAAGAAGGAATCAAAATATAAGAAATTATATGTTGCATGGGAAGATGTTGAACTAAGTTCGTCATCCGACTCCAATAGCGATGAAAGTGCCAATCTCGCGTTAATGGCATCACACCACTCCGAAAGCGAAGATGATGAGGTTAGTAACATATTCTCTCTTTTTGATAGTGATGCACAAGGTGCTATAAATGAACTGTTAAATGAATGCAAAATTCTGTACAAAACTATCTCATCACAAAAGAAACAAATTTCATCGTTGGAAGAAAAATGTGGATCTATTGAAAAAGATCTTAAAGATGAAAAGAAAAAAGTTAGTGATGAAAAACAGAATTTTGTATGCACAAAGTGTGAATCTCTCTCTTTCCAAATTGTCCAATTGAAAAGGGTTCTTGAAAGGTATGAAAAGGGACAAATTGGATTGGAAGGTGTTCTTAGCCAACAAAGATACTCAAATGACAAAAGTGGTCTTGGATACTCAAAATTTTCAAAACCAAGTACCAACAAAACCATCTTTGTCAAGGCTAGCGATCAACCAACCAAAGAGAAAGAAATCACTCCCAAAATAGTTCATCACTATCCTAAAAAGAAAATACACTCTAAGAAGAAATCTTATCCTTCTAGATATAGAAGTAAATTTGAACCTACTTGTTTTTATTGTGGTATTCAAGGACACACACCTAATGCTTGTTATGTTAGAAACTTTGGCATGGAAAATGGGCATTATGTGTGGGTTAAGAAAGGAACTAATTATGAAGGACCCAAAGCAACTTGGGTACCTAACAAAACCTAATCTTGTTTTGTAGGTAAGCTTGACGACCACTTCAAATCTATGGTATCTCGATAGTGGTTGTTCCAAGCATATGACGGGAGATATCGACAAATTTTCACATCTAACGCTTAAGGCCAAGGGTTATGTGACGTATGGAGATAACAACAAAGGAAAGATTCTTGGCATAGGCAAAGTTGGTGGTCCACCTTTCACATCAATTGAAGATGTTCTTTATGTCGAAGGACTAAAGCACAATCTTCTAAGTATTAGCCAACTATGTGACAAAGGCTTCAAGATCAAGTTCACTAAAGATGAATGTTTGATAGAAGATGAAGTCACACATGAGGCTAAACTTAAAGGTAAAAGAGTAAATAACATTTTTATGATTTCCCTTAACGACTTGTCTTTGAAGGTTAAATGTATCATGGAAAACAACAACGACTCATGGCTATGGCACAAAAGAATCGCTCATATTCATATGGAGCATTTAAACAAATTGATTAAGCATGACCTTGTTGTTGGACTGCCTAAGATAAAGTTCATCAAAGATAGATTTTGCGATGCATGTCAAAAGGGAAAGCAAACAAAATCAACTTTCAAATCCAAGAATGTGGTGTCCACTACTAGGCCACTACAATTGCTTCATATGGACTTGTTTGGCCCTTCTAGAACGTGGAGCTTCGGAGGTAATGTATATGCTCTAGTTATTATTGATGACTTTTCTAGATATACTTGGACACTCTTTTTAGTGCAGAAAAATGATGCATTCAAGGCGTTCAAGAAATATGCAAAGCAAATTTAAAATGAGAAGTCACTATCTATTGCCTCCATAAGAAGCGACCATGGTGGAGAATTCCAGAATTCCTCCTTTGAAGATTTCTATGAAGAACATGGAATATCACATAATTTCTCAGCACCAAGGACTCCTCAACAGAATGGAGTTGTAGAAAGGAAGAATAGGTCTCTTATTGAACTTGCAAGGAGAATGCTTAGTGATTCAAACCTTCCAAAATATTTTTGGGCGAATGCTGTAAGCACGACATGCTTTGTAAGCAATAGAGTTAATATTCGACCTATCTTGAAGAAGACTCCATATGAACTCTTTCGAGGAAGGAAACCAAACATTTCATTCTTTCATGTCTTTGGCTGCAAATGTTTTGTCCTTAACAACGACAAAGACAACCTTGGTAAGTTTGATGAAAAATCAGATGAAGGTATTTTTCTTGGATACTCCTTATCTAGTAAAGCTTATCGTATTTACAATAAAAGAACTTTAACTATTGAGGAATCTATGCACGTATCATTTGATGAATCTAACCCCTCCGAGGAGGATACTATTGTTTTAAATGATGATGATGAGATTTTAGATATTCCTCAAGAAGATGGCTCCAAGACCAACAATGAGAATCAATTGGAACAACAAGAAGAACAAATTCCGGAAGAATCAAATGTCAATGATCTACCTAAGGAATGGAGAACCCATAGAGATCACCCTATTGATAAAATCATCGGTGACATCAGTCAAGGCGTTTCAACAAGATTGAATCACAAAGATGCTTGCTTGAACATGGCATTCGTTTCTCAAATCGAACCTTCCAAAGTCGATGACGCATTAGGATACGACCAATGGATGATTGCTATGCAAGAAGAATTAAATCAGTTCGAGAGAAATCAAGTTTGGGAACTTGTTCCTAGACCAAGTGAGAAACACATCATAGGTACCAAATGGGTATTCAAAAACAAACTTGATGAGAACGGTATAATTGTTCGAAACAAAGCAAGATTGGTAGCCCAAGGGTATAACCAAGAAGAGGGAATTGACTTTGAAGAAAATTTCGCTCCGATTGCAAGGTTAGAAGCTATCCATGTTTTACTTGCTTACGCTTGTTCATTGAATTTTCAGCTTTACCAAATGGATGTCAAAAGCGCATTCTTAAATGGCTACATCAATGAAGAAGTCTATGTCAAACAACCCCCGGGCTTTGAAGACTTCAAGAATCCTTCACATGTCTTTAAGTTGAGAAAAGCTCTTTATGGCTTAAAACAACCACCTAGAGCATGGTATGACAGACTCAATACATTCTTATGCGAAAAAGGTTTCGAGAAAGGTAAGGTGGATAAGACCTTGTTCATAAAGAAGATCAAAGGTAACACTTTATTAGTACAAGTCTATGTCGATGATATTATATTTGGTTCAACTAACCAAGATTTGTGTGAAGAATTCTCGTTGATGATGCAAGGAGAATTTGAGATGTCTATGATGGGAAAGATGAACTATTTCCTTGGATTGCAAATTAAGCAACTGAAAGATAGTATCTTCATCAATCAATCAAAATATTGCAAGGAACTTTTGAAAAAGTTTGATATGGATAATTGCAAATCAATGCACACGCCAATGGGCTCCGGTACTTATGTTGATCAAGATGAATCCGGTATTTCCATTGATAGTACTAAATATCGAGGCATGATTGGCTCACTGTTATACTTGATGGCAAGTCATCCTGACATCATGTTCAGTGTATGTCTGTGTGCACGATTTCAAGCAAACCCGAAGGAATCTCACCTTATGACGGTAAAAAGAATCATGAAATATCTCAAAGGAACAACCAATGTTCACCTATGGTACCCAAAAGGTAATATATGCAATTTAATTGGTTATTCTGACGCTGATTATGCAGGGTGTAAAACAGATAGAAAAAGCACAAGTGGCACTTCTCACATTTTTGGAAATGCATTAGTCTCTTGGGCATGCAAGAAACAAGCTTGTGTGGCTCTTAGTACGGCCGAGGCGGAATACATTGCAGCGGGTAGTTGCTGTGCGCAAATTCTATGGCTCAAGCAACAACTTCGTGACTACGGAGTCGACCTTGGATGCATTCCACTCCAATGTGACAACACAAGTGCAATCAACATTACAAAGAATCCTGTGATGCATTCTAGAACAAAGCATATCGACATTCGACATCACTTTCTTCGTGATCATGTACTTCAAGGAGATGTCGAAGTCACCTTCGGGGATACGCATAATCAACTAGCAGATATTTTCACTAAACCGTTGGCAAGAGAACCATTCTTCAAGATCCGAAGAGAGCTAGGTATCTTGGACGAAAATGACATTATCTAATTAAGGTACATGGCTATGATCTTAATCTTAACTTTATGGTAATATATCATGATCCATGTTTTTATTACTAAATTTTTGATATATGACCATGAAATCCCCAAAAATTAAGTATTTTTTCACTAATGACAATCAGTTGTCATAGAGTGACAATCAGTTGTTACTAAAAAAATTTAGTTTCTGTTTTCACAACAATCGGTTGTCACTCCACGACAACCGGCTGCTCTCTCAATTTTTTCGCCCCTGTTTAAATTTTCAAATGGTGAAATCGGTTGTCATCAAACAACAATCGATTACACAGTTCAAAATTTTGAATTTTTTTTATTTTTTTCAGTTACACTCTCTTTTATTCTTTCTCTTCCATTGCCATTATATTATTTATTTTATAAAAGATTTTTATTCTCTTTTTGAATGTTTTAAGTGTTTTGGTCAACAACTTTTTAATGCTTAGTCTTTTCCTATGACAATTTTTTGGATAGTCACACACTCAAGAATCTCTATGCTACAAGTCTTTATTGTTTTGTCTAAACCATTGAATGTCTTACCTAACCATTGAATGCCTTACCTATCCATTGAATGCCTATCTATCTATAAAAGCCCAACCAAAACCTAAACTTCATATATCCTCTTTTGTCTCAAGAAACCCTACAAACACCAAATACCATTTTCCCCTTCCAATTCTCTCATCCCTCACCATGTCAACATCAAAGAAAGGCAAGGGAAAAGCTTCTTCCTCATCTCAAGGTGATGATATCTAAAAACTCATTCCATCAAGAATCCAAAGGGAAATATTTGTGTCTCACTTTCAGAAGATGACGGTTCTTCTACCAAGGTTCGGTAATCTTGACAACTTCTATTCCGAATGCTTCCGTTTTCCAGCTTTATTTAGATCTCAAGGGATATACAAGTTAATTGTTGTTAATGGACCCATTTACCCCACTTTGGTTAGGATTTTCTACAACAATCTAACCATTACTAGAGGATGCATGATTTCAAATGTCAAAGGGGTTCCTATAGAACTCACAGTGCAGAATTTTGGTGAAGCTTTGGGTATTCCACATGATGGTGCTTGCATTAAACTTCTCTCAAATGCAAATCTGCCTGGCTACAACAAAAGAGACTTCTACTATGGAATTGCAAGAATTCCCGAGCGTGATTTTATTAAGAAAAGGCAAAGGCTTATTGGTGGAACTCCGGAGAGGAACTCTTGGTCTGCAGGAATTCTCACTATTGATGATTGTCTGATCCACTACTTTTTGGTGTATGTGGTTATGCCAAAGTTCTCAAACATTTCCAATTTCAATGATTGTGAGATGCAGATTCTGTATGCGATGAAGAATGGGATTCAAATCAACTGGTCTTATGTGATTCTACATCATTTGGCACTACATAATGAAAATGCTTATGCTCTTCCTTATGGCTCATGGCTTACCCTTGTGTTTGAGAAGTTCAATGTTCCCTTGTCTGGTGAATACATGGTGCCGATGACTAACCCCAAACATGAAATCACTCCGAAGAAAGTATGTAATACTAAAACCGGCGTCAAATTTGATCCGATTAATAGAACCATCACATACATTCATACTCCTCCATAAAACCAACCTCCACAAGAACAACCACTTCAAAACCAACCTCCACAACCAATGGAAAATTCTTTCAATCAAGTTTTTGACTACCTTCAATACATGAACAACAACATGAACACTCAATTTGCTCATCTCTATGCCCATACAAATGTCCCTCCTTATGAAGTTCAACCCTATCATTACCCTTTCATTCAACCTCAAACCAATGAAGGCAATGATGGTGAAGATCAAGATGATGAAGACTTTGTTGAAAGCATGGATGATTAGTTTTTAAGTTGTTATATTTCTTAGTACTTTATGTTCTTATGTTTTATGTCGTTTTTCTAGTTTCGTTTAAGACACTTCATGTATTGTGATCCCTTTCGTTTTGTGCACTTTGTTTCTATTATATCTATGTATGCAAACTTTATTTATGCTATGTTGTTTCTATGTGCAAAAATTTCATGATCTTCTTTCCCATTCCTTTTTGCTAATGACAAAGGGGGAGAAGACTTTATAGTTTCTTTTGTGTTTCTCTAACCCAAATTGCAGCAAGCAAGCAATCTTCAAAACCCTCATGCAATAGATCAAGGGGGAGTCTTTGACTTAGGGGGAGTATTTAAAAGAACTTGATTAGAGAAAACCAAGATGCACTCCAAACTTCAAGCAATGGTTGTCATCATCAAAAAGGGGGAGACTGTGAAATCAAGCTTTCCAAATGTTTTGATGAAGACAAGCTAGCATGCAAAAATGAATGGATCAAGATAGAATATTTATCTCAAGAAAAGATTCATTGATCAAGATCAACATTTCAAGACTTATGGCTTAAGATATATGAAATTTTTGATCTTATGCTCTTAGTGCTTAAAACTATTTTTAATCATGCATTTACTTTATTAAAATAATATTTTGTGTATATACTATGTATGATTGAAGAAGGATGTTTTAAATTGCTTAAAATCTTTGAAAATAATGATTTTTCAATTTTTGTACACAAGAAATCGATTGTCATGCTAGGACAATCGGTTGCAGTCAAAAAAACAAAAGTTTCTGTTTGACAACAATCGATTGTCATCTAGCAGCAATCGATTGTCATGTGTTCTGTTTTCAAAAATTTTGAACTTTGGCCTATGAGCAACCGATTGCTCCTCAATGAAAATCGGTTGTCATAGTTATATTTTTCAAATTTTTAAACGTTGCTTTTATAGCAATTGGTTATTGCTTTAGTGCAACCGGTTGTTGTGCTTCAAATTTTGAAAAATTTCATTTTTCCAACAACTTTTTGTAACACCTTTTCATGGCAATCTTTGTATCTTTTCAAATACATTCTTTTAGTAAAAATGGTTTAAAACATTGGTATGATTCATTGAAGAGGTATTACTACACTATAAATTATTTTTATTTAGAATTTTGAAAATACAACAACAATCACTAACAACTATTACTTTCTATTCTTTTGATCATACTCTCTATACTCAAGATTTATGTTCATCATTTTCATATGCATACTGAAAAGTATTCTTGAGCACTTAGAAGAGTATTCCATCTTAAATTTCATATTGAATAGAAAAGATTAATCAAGTGATTGACATTGCTCTTTCATTATTCAAACTCTTATACAAATCAATCAAACTATTGTATCCTTGTTTTCAGGATTGTTGGAAACAAGAAAGACACTTAGGGAGGATTGTTCTCTTTGTGGTCTTAGTGAAAATCCAAGAGGATTGTTCTTGGTCAAAGAGGATTGTTCTTGGTTGTTAGGTAGTCTTTGTACAAATTACCAACTATAAGGAAATCTCTTTCATGTTGAAAGGGGACTGGAGTACTCTCGGACTGTGAGGGGAACCAGGATACATCTCTGTGTTCTTTACTTTTTGCATTTACTGCTTTCATCACTTATCAGAAAAAGAAAGAAAAGAAACTCGTGCAAAAATATTCATACAATTCAGAAAAAAGTTTTAAAGAACCTAATTCACCCCCTCTTAGGCGAATCTGAACTTACAGAATACATATCATTCATCATAAGCATAAACATGTCTTCACACCAAGTTTCCTCATCTCTCTGCTGTTTATTTCAGCAAGATGGATCTTGAACAAACGGTCAAAGACTTGCAAGCTCAGAATTCACAATTTCAACAGTTACTCTTGACCTTGGCCAAGGGGCAGGAGGAGCTAAAGACTCTGCTAGAGAAAGAGAAAGAGAAAAAGAAGAAGAAGCCAAATGGTGTGGTTATCATGGGTAGAAGATTTCAGGGACAAGTCAGACGGACCTTAGAATTCCCAACAACATTTGAAGAGGGGGAAATAAAAGGAAAAGAAACGGCAGTACCATCAGATTCTGAAGCAGAAGAAGAGGAAGAAGAGGACTACTCCGAACAACAATACCCTCCGGCCGATGACAAATACAAACACTTGGAAGAGTGTCTAGCTGCTATGGAAGTACAGAGAGTACCGGGTCTGGATTTTGAGGAATTAGGGCTGGTGTCAGGAATTGTAATTCCTACAAAGTTTAAAGTGCCATTATTTGCCAAGTATGATGGGGTGTCTTGTCCCAAAATACACCTCAAATCTTATGTCAGGAAAATTCAGCCACATTCTACAGACAAGGACTTGTGGGTTAACTTTTTCCAGGACAGTTTATCAGGAACGCAGCTTGATTGGTTCTATCGGTTGGAGAAAGCAGATGTCCATAATTGGGAAGACTTGGCAGCAGTCTTCTATAAACAGTATCAATACAACACCGATTTGGCACCAACCCGTACTCAACTCAAGAGTATGGCCAAGGTATCCAATGAAGGCTTCAAAGACTATGCCCAAAAGTGGAGGGATCTAGTCGGAAGGGTGCAACCACCTTTATCTGAAAGGGAGCTAGTGGACATGTTCTTGGGAACCCTATCAGGCCCTTTCTTTAATCATCTGATTGAAAGCTCCTCTGCGGGGTTTACCGAATTGATCTTAACTGGCGAGAGGGTGGAAGTCAGTATAAGAAGTGGGAAAATTCAGAAAGACACGTCTGCCTCAGCAGCTGTAAAAAAACCCTTCACCGGAAAGAAGGAAGTGTCTGATGTCTATACACAGAGGAATCAGGGAAGAACCGAGCGCTGATCAACGGTGGGGGCCATTATGATTCAAAAGCCTGCATCAGACCAACCAATAAATAACCATTCGAGAAACAATCGGCCAAGGGTGGAAAGGCCAGTTCGGAAATTCACCAAGATTAACATGACTCCAGCCCAAGTCCTACCACATCTTTTAAAGTTGAATCTGGCCATGCTAAAAGAGGCCCAAAAAAATCCCAATACTGCTTCTCCCCACTACCATCTGAATGCCAGGTGCGCTTACCATTCTGAAAGTCCAGGGCACGACACCGATAACTGTTGGGCTCTGAAGAACAAAATTCAAGATCTGATAGACGCGAAGGAAGTTGAGTTTGAAGCGTCTGAGAAACCAAATGTTATCTCCGCTCCGATGCCTAGGCATGGACACAATGCCAATGCTGTTAAGGAAGACTTATTTGTTTCTACCGTGGATGAATTGTTGACTCCACTTCCTACCATCAAGTTGAATTTGTTGAAAGCTGGTGTGTTCCCAGGTTGTGACAAAGATTGACATGTCTGCCTATCTTCATCATTTGAATGCCCTCTGTTGAAAAAAGGTATCCAACAATTGATTGATAATCAATAAATTTTGTTTGAGAAAGCTCCTATCTCACCCATTCCAGTTCCAGAAGTTTCAATAATAACCATATACGCCAATCCTTCCAGGGTTCCTAAAAAACCCGTTAGGATTACATCCGCTCCTATGACTACTCCGCTTAAGATAACAATGCCCGGGCTAACCCCATACAAATTAGATAAAACGGTACCATGGAACTATGGTGGAGAAATCTACTACCATGGTTTCAAACAGATTGAACAGACTGTCGAAGAAGAAAGCTCCGAAGAGGAAAATTCCGACATTAGTAACATTGCCAGAACAAGCAAGGTTACCCGCAGTGGGAGAATTTTCTCTCCAGAGATTGCTCCTCCAACAACAGTCTTTGGACCTGTGGCCGTTCTGAAGATTACATCTGCACCAGTGATTATACCTGCCAGCGTACCCACCAACGAAGATAATACAATTCCTAACCCTACTTCCACTGCTGAGAATAAAGGAAAGAATGTTCAAGATGAGCCTTTCTTGACAAAGGCTCAATCACTAGTTATTCCTGAAACATCCAAGAAGGAGATGGAAGAAATCCTGAGGATAATTAAGAAGAGTGATTATGATGTGGTTGAACAACTGGGGCAGACCCCCTCCAAAATCTCTATGTTAGCCCTGTTGTTGTGCTCTGAAGCACATGCCAAAGCTTTGGTAAAATTTTTGAAGACAGCTCACGTGCCGCAAGAGACGTCTGCAGATCAATTCCAAGAGTGTGTGGCCAGTTTGACGGTTGACAATGGCATGGGTTTCTCTGATGCAGACTGGACATCCAAAGGGAGAAAACACAACGACGCACTACATGTCTCGGTGGAGTGTAGGGGAACGACCTTAGCCCATGTCTTGGTTGATATTGGATCATCCTTAAATGTCTTGCAAAAGAAAGCCCTTGATAGGTTGGATTGTGAGGGGTTGACTTTAAAACCCAACAATATAATTGTGAGAGAATTTGACGGCTCTAAAAGGATGGTCCATAGAGAGGTGGACATCCGGATCAAGGTGGGTAATCAGACCTTCAATTCAACATTCTACGTGATGGACATCCGTCCTTCTTATTCCTGTCAGTTGGGATGCCCCTGGATCCACAATGTCGATGTTGTCACCTCCACCTTGCATCAAATGCTAAAATACCCTGTCCAAGGAAAAATCATAACTGTCCATGGGGAGGAGTATATGATTAGTTATCTGAATTCCTTCCGTTATGTGGAGTTAGATGGCGAGTTCATAGAGACCCCTTTCCAACATTTTGAAGAAGTCTCTCCTGAAATAGCAGCGACCAAGGCGGTATCCTCAACTCCTATAATCACAAGACCTCCACCTCGGATGTCATCTCTCAAGGATGCAAGGGCAGTAGTGGAAGAAAGGGGTGTACAATCTGGGGTCAGCTTCCATACATTCCTTACAAATCAGACAAGTTTGGCTTGGGGTTTACTTCGACTGGTCAGAAGGCTGTGCGCCGCGCCCGTGCTAGAGGGCCACCTGTGAAGACCAGCCACCAAGGGGTTAATTTACTAGAGGACAGTTGTGATACGGTGGGAGAACTGACTTGAGGTTTTGCGTTTGTTTTCACAAATGTTTCGGTTGAGCAAGAGTCGCCACCGACTTTTTATTTTATCCTAAGGAAAGGTTTAAAAACAGCACAACAAAAACCTTTTGAGATGTTTTCTTAGGTTCGGGGAGTAGATTATAGAAAGGGAAGGTATTAGCACCCTTTCTATCCATGGTTATCCATGGGCTCTTAGTTACTTGCTTAGATCACTTGCCTTTTGTTTCCAATTGTTTAAAATGGTGCTTGTGTGTGTGTGTGTGGGTTTGAAAATGTTTTGAAAAGAAGCCAATATGGTGGCAACCTTTGTAATGATCCATGTGGGGATGTATACAAAGGTGTATGTCTTTTGAAAAGGTTTTCATTTTTTGAAAGTTGTTTTGAAAGTGTAGTGATGTGTGGTTTAGAAAATGGGCAAGTGTTTTAGTTTGCAAGTTTGATTCAAGTGACTAAGAGGTTATCTACTCCTAAATTTCTCAAAGTTTATTGCTATGTTTTAAACCCTTTTTAAATAAGTTTGTTCCACCATTGCATTTGGTGGACAATCTCATGTTAGGATGTGAAAGGGACGGGCGCGGGTCATCGTTTAGACCATAATTGCAATGGTGCCAAGTATCTTTGGGCATTTTCTTTAAGGGACTTGATCATTTGTTTAAGCAACATTTTGAAAGTGTTATTGAGGGACTATGATCATTTGATTTGTTTGTTTTGCCCAAAGAGACCTAACATGCAATATGGCCCAATTTTGAAAAGGCAACAAATGGAATACCCTAGGGGGTGCAAGTGTGATTTGTGTGTTTATTTTCATGCTTGTTTGTCTTGAGATTAGGTCATAACTATTTTGTCGTTTTTTGCATACAAACCCTAATTCTAACATGGTATAATTAGAAAGCAATAAAGTGCGAAAATAAATTTACTAAGCTATTACAAAACCAAATATGGGAAGGGGGGTACAAATGTTCAAATGGGGATTTTGACAAGGAATTTAAACCTAAAACTATTACATCAATATTGAATCATTTACAAGGTGATCAATTTGCATAAATTAAATAAAATAAAAACAAATATGCAAGAATGCAAAAAGAATTTTTATATGTATGAAAAAAAGTATTATTTATGTAGAATAAAAAGAAAATAAAAAGGTATTATTTTTGGAGTATTTTCATATTTAGGGTAAAACCCTAATTCTATTAAATAAAATACATTATTCATTTATTATGTACAAATGTTTATTTATATATACAAAAATAAAATAAAATGAGGTATTTGTCAAAAATGCATTTCTATATTAAATATTAATAAGAAAAAAACACAAAAGTGTATATATTTTGTATTTACCCTAAATATATTAATAAATATATGTATATATGTATTATTTTAAATATGTATTATATATAAATAATAATAATATTTAATATTTGTAAAAAAAAGTATTTTTTATATAAAGTATTTTCAGAAGGTAAAATAAAATAAAAAATAAAAATAAAAGTATTTTTACATATTTCTCAATATTTTTAATGAAATGTATATATTCATTTATTTGTGTATTAATCAAAAGAAAATCACATAAATACCTAATAAATTAAAAAATGGTGAGAAAAAAGATTTTAATATTTTTAATAACATGAGAAAAAATAAATGAATCAATCAAAAAAAGAAAAAGTCAGAAATCATTAAAAATAAACCAAATGGGCTCAGGGGGTGCAGAAGCAATTGTATGGTGTGAAAAGTAGAACAAAAGATGGCCCAGCCCATGAGACACCTTCTTCAACCTCCAGCCAAAAACGCGCGTTTGTAACAGGGATTCAAACATCCTGATTCTTTGAGCTTTTGCACAAACTTTCAACACAAAACATGTCAAGTATTGAATCACGATTCCAAATATATAAAAAACTCATCCTAACTCTCAGAAATGAGAGAGAATTTTAACAATCCCAAATCCTGACCTAAGTTTTCTGCCATTTTCAAACCTTAAATTCTCACAGCTCAAGCAAAAGAAATGAAAAGTAAAAACATGTACATGTTCAGTGGCATGAGTAGAACATTGTTTATTCACAAACTTAGAGCTAATGATGCCTAATAAGAGAGATACGAATTCAAAAACTTACCTGTTCAGTTGAAGTCCTATCTGGCAATGGAGAAGCTCTCAGTGCAAGGTGATGATTGGGATAGTTTCCTTGAGGTCCAGGGATGCTATTCCAAGCTTTACTTTGTCTTGAAAGCTTTTGATTCGAGCTAGAGCACTTCACCTGCAAATCAGAAATGTGAAAATGGTGGAACCAGTTAAAGGGATTACAGGTTGTGTTTTAGCTTTTGGTTAGCTTGCATGGATGGTAGGGAAGGTGTATGAACTGGTTTGGGCAAGAATGCTTGAAAGGATTGAGAGTTGGAACTCAATCTGCAGAGGTTGCTCTGTTTGAGCAGTTTCAAGGTGATTCTGAGTTTTGGGAGGTATTGGAGGTGAAAGGCTCGTGCTTTTGCTTAGGATCAATGTTTTGATTGTGTTTGATAAGTTTGTCTAAGTGTTTGTAAGCTGATATGAGAGTTGGTACAAGTTATGCTATCTTACTTGAACTTGAAGCAAGCAATGGCCACTTGATGATTCTAGCCTGTACAGGCCCTCACACTATGCTGCATACATTGGCCTTGATCAGTGCAATTTGCTCACAAAATTGTGCCAAGAAGATTTGGACTGTACCACTTGGATTGCAAACTTGACATAAAGTTTCTCCTTTTCAAAAATGGAAATAGTGCTTTTTCTAGTTTAGGGTTAATTCTCCATGTAATGTCCAAATGCTTAGAATAACAACTTGGCACAATGGTTTTGCATTAAATTTATGAGTGTCAAAGGGTTTTAGGACCTGTAATGTAGCTTAAGCATGCTGAGATTAAAATGCATAGTGTTATGAACATGTACATGGCCAAGAACAAAAGTGACTTTTTCCCATTTTGCAAAATTCGATTCTCCCTAACCATGAGGTTGTTTGAGAAGTTCTTGGACATTTTGGAAAGCTTGGAATGTGTACTACAATCCATCTTTGAAATGCAAATTGAAATTCCAAGTGGAAGTGTATGGAAAATGGCCTTGAAGTTAGGTAGAAAACCTTGTCAAAAAGGTCAAATTTTCACTAAGTTATGAATGGTTTAGTGCCCTTATTCAAAAATTTGTAACTTGAGATACAAGCCTCATTTGGGAAAACTTTGTGAATAAAAGTTGTAGATTATGCAACAAGCTACAACTTTCATGTTTTGACTTTTGTTTGAATCCAAATGAATCTTGGTGAGAAAGTGAGGCAAAGTTGGGAAAAAATTAGGGTTTTCCATAACTTAGAAAAATTCTAAGTTATGAAAAATTCCCATTTCAAACCCTAATTTGCATTTCTTGGTTTCTTGGTGAACAAGTTTCATGTTTTGGCATGTTTTGATGAAAAATGAATCTTGACTCTTGATTTTGACCAAAAAGTCAAAGTTTGACTTTTCAGTATACAGTCAAAATTGATCAATTGACTGGGAAATTCAACCATCAATCTTGTGTATTTGGGATCTTTTGAGCTAGTTGATCATGTCAAGATAATTCCATGGGGTCCTTGAGTCCATATGTAAGCTTGGTTTGCCATTGGCTAGGTCAAACAGTCAAAAATTACCCTTGTGCAGTCAAAACCCTAAAAATGACCATTTTGCCCTTTTGATGATCTGATCAAATTTCTTGTGGAATTGTGATCCAAACTTGATCAAATGGTCCATATGAGTTCATAATGTTGATGTGGGTCAATTTTCATGAGATTTGACTGTCAATTGGCCACAGTTGACTTTTTCCCCAATACAGCTGATTTCTAGGTCATCTGCCCAATTGACTGGGCAAAACTTGGAATCAAGACTTGAAACTTGGTATGGATAAACTTGAGAGTCCAACATGAAGCATGAAAGTCATCTTAGGCATTTTAGGTCAAAACATCTTTGTTTAAACACAAACCCTAATTTGGATCCACAGTGCAAGGAGAAGTCTTGAGCAGAGGAATCCCTAACTGGATCTTGATCTTCAAGGTTTTTGTGATGAGAAAATGTTGAGGAAATGGGAGGGAAAATTTTGGGGTACAACAGTTGCCCTTGTTCAATCTTCTTGAACCTGAAGAGTTAGATTGGCAAGTTTGCCTTTCGTGACTCGAGGGTAAAAGGAGATTGGACACTAGAGTGCCCAGAAATTTGCACTCGCATGTTGGAGTACCAGCAATGTGATGTCGGGAATGGGCTTATAGATGCCATTTGGAGAGATGGTGGATAGGGGGATGGGCTTATAGATGCCATCTAGAAATGTGACGGAACTTCGTTGGGAATGGGCTTATAGATGCCATTTGGAAGTGTTGATCGCATAAGAGATTCCTTAGCGAGAACTTGTCTATTTGAGAAAGACAGATGTTTTCCTGGCTTGTTACAGGTGTTTGATCTTCGATCTCCTCATGCAGATATGCCCTGGCTAGATACAGGTATCGAATCTACAATCGGTTGCTCACAGATGTGCCCTGGCTGGATACAGGAGTCGAACATGGAAATAGTCGTCAATAGATATGTCCTGGCTGGATACAGGAATCGAATCTGGAAGTGTGGTCAACAGATATGCCCTGGCTGGATACAGGAATGAATCTGGAAATGTGGTCAACAGATATGCCTTGGCTGGATACAGGAATCGAATCTGGAAATGTTGTTAGCAGATATGCCCTGGCTGGATACAGGAATCGAATCTGGAAATGTTGTAGTTGATAGATGTGCCCTGGCTGGATACAGGAATCGAATCTTCGAACTTCTTCAGACGTGCCCTGGCTAGATACAGGAGTCGAGTCTGGAAACTTGATCACTCTCAGATGTGCCCTGGCTAGATACAGGTATCGAATCTGGAATTGTGACAGTTGAAGGTAGTTGTCTTTGGGATTGTCTTTTTCCCTGAAAAGGCAAAAACATAAGTTATATGCAATGTCATGATGTATGATATGCCGGATGTCATGATGTTCAACATGAGATAGTGTTGTATGCACTTTATCATGTATGTAAACAAAATGTATGAAAATGTGAAATGTTTATGAATGTAATTTCGTCTTAGGAAAATAAATCCTTGACGATCGGCCGGGGAGTTGCTCTGTGACCGAAATACTTTGCTGAAGTTTTGACGAGAGGCCTGCTGAGGACTTTAATGATGGATTCCGCTGGGGATAATGATGATAAACTTCGCTGGGGAATACCAAAGATAGACTCCTGCCGGGGAATGAAAGAACTTTGCCGAGGGCGATCTTCTGTGGCAATTAGCTGAGGATAACCCAGTTATAAGCCCCTGTGAGGAATAACTCTGAATAAAGCTCGGGAGAGACGTCCGTATCCTGTAGGGAACAAGTTTCCAGAATCTACTGGGGATAAACTTTAAGGCCTGCCGGGGAATGTTGTGATGATTTGGTCGCATTCTTCAGTCGAATCTACCTTGGTACCTCGGCGGACAAAGCAACCAGACTGCATCAGACAACTTCATATTGCCCCTGTCTCTGATGTCACCTGTAATTAATCTTTTGTTTCATATGCAAATATTTATGAATCAGCAATTTAATGTCAAATGCATATATCAAAAATGAACATCGGACGTTCTTCGCAAAACAAATGGCAATTTGTATGGACAAGTGAATTTGTATTGATTTGAATTTTGCCCGTGAATAGGCGTTTTTGTACAAGAGGCTGACATCCTAGTAAGAGAATGCCGCCGAATAACATAGTATTTACAATTTTGAAAAGAAAACAAAACAGCTATGTGAACAATCCCACTGGGTTCCAACTCTGCTATCGCCTTTATGTCTCCAAGCGTCTCATCACTTTGCTGCCTGGTTGAAGATGAAGTTGATTGGTCGATGTCGAAATCTGAGCCAGATAGTTGATGCCGAATTCCGGATGCGAAGTGATCCAATGAGACATAGTGTTACACTTTATCCCTAACTTTTGCCTGGACCGCCCTTTCGGGTTTTCAGTCCACCGGGATACCCATTTTTGCCCAAGCCGCCTTTTCAGGTTTTCGACTTGCCGGGTGTACAAATTTTTTATTTCATCCCTTATTTTTTCCCGAACCCTTTTGGTTCGCCGGGAAGCCCTTATTTTTGCCTAGGTATGTCAACCTAGCGGGTCTTTTATTCATGCGTAGTATCTTTTCACTATGTCTGCATTGGCGGGGTGAGGAATGTCGTCACCATCCATGGTGGTTAGGATCATGGCTCCTCCTGAGAACACATGTTTAACCACAAATGGCCCCTCGTATGTAGGGGTCCACTTGCCCCGGGGATCACTTTGAGGAAGGATGATGCGTTTGATTACCAGGTCCCCAACTTGATACTCTTGTGGTTTGACTTTCTTGTTAAACGCCCTGATCATCTGTTTTTGATACGTTTGACCATGACAGATAGCAGTGAGCCTCTTTTCGTCAATCAGATTTAATTGATCAAGTCGAGTCTGGATCCAGTCATCTTCACTCAAGTCTGCATCCTTCATAATCCGGAGAGAGGGTATCTGGACTTCAATTGGCAAGACTGCCTCCATGCCATAGACCAAGGAGAAAGGAGTTTCCCCGGTTGACGTCCTTGCTGAGGTACGGTACCCATGAAGAGCGAACGGTAACATCTCGTGCCAATCTTTATAGGTCACTGTCATCTTCTGCACAATTTTCTTGATATTTTTATTTTCCGCCTCTACAGCCCCATTCATCTTCGGCCGGTAGGGAGAAGAATTGTGGTGCTGTATCTTGAATTGTTCACAGAGTTCAGTGATCATCGTGTTATTGAGATTGGTACCATTGTCCGTAATGATTCTTTCTGGGACGCCGTACCGACAGATCAGATTATGCCGGATGAAACGTGCCACGACGCTCTTGGTTATTGTGGCGTAGGAAGCTGCCTCAACCCACTTCGTGAAGTAATCGATCGCCACTAAGATGAAGCGATGCCCATTGGATGCCGTCGGTCGGATCTTACCAATCATATCAATGCCCCACATTGCAAAAGGCCAAGGTTCCGTTAGGACGTTCAGAGGAACCGGAGGAATATGCACCTTGTCAGCATAGATCTGACATTTGTGACAAGTTCGAGAGTGTTGGTAACAATCGGCTTCCATTGTGGACCAGAAATATCCTGCCCGAAGGATTTTCTTAGCCATGGTGTGTCCACTGGAATGTGTCCCGAATGTACCTTCATGCAGTTCTAACATGATCCTCTCTGCTTCAGCCTTATCCACACAACGTAGTAGAGTTGAATCATGATTCCGTTTGTAAAGAATGTCGTTGCTGAGGAAGAATTTCACCGCAAACCTTCTCATGAACTTCTTGTCATTGACAGATGCACCTTCAGGGTATTCCTGAGCTTCCAAGTACCTCCTCACCTCATGATACCAGGGTTTTTCAGCCACCTTTTCGGCCTCAAGATCGCAGCAGTATGTTGGTTCGTCCAACTTCCAGATAATGATTCGGGGAGCCTCATTGTCCCATTTAACTTTGAACATTGAAGACATCGTAGCTAGTGCGTCCACTAGCTGATTCTCCTCTCTTGGGAAGTGCTCAAAAGTTATTTCTTCAAAGTGGGGAAGCAAGGTCAACACATACTCCTTGTAAGGAATAAGATTTGGGTGTTTCGTATCCCACTCGCCTTTGATCTGATTGATCACGAGAGCGGAATCTCCGAAGACACTCAGAAATTTGATCCTTAAGTCGATTGTAGCTTGTAAACCCATGATACATGCCTCATATTCTGCCATGTTGTTGGTGCAGTTGAAACATAATCGGGCGGTGAGTGGAGTATGAGTTCCTTTGGGAGATATGATTACAGCGCCGACGTCGTTACCCAAAGCATTGGAGGTTCCGTCAAAATGCATAGACCATCGGGATCCTTCCTCAGGTCCTTCATCCGGTCCAGGTACCTCACAGTCGGTTACCACCATGATGTCTTCGTCCGGAAAATCAAAGTTCAATGATTGGTAATCGTCCACAGGTTGGTGTGCCAAATGATCTGCCAGTACACTTCCTTTAATTGCTTTCTGAGTTGTATACTGGATGTCATATTCTGTTAAGATCATTTTCCATCTCGCTATTCTTCCAGACAGAGCAGGCTTTTCAAATATGTACTTTATGGGATCCATCTTTGAAATCAATAGAGTAGTGTGAGTCAGCATATACTGTCTCAGCCGGCGAGCAGCCCATACTAGAGTGCAGCAAGTTTTCTCAAGCAGTGAGTAACGAGACTCACAGTCGGTAAACTTTTTGCTCAAGTAATAAATAGCGTGCTCTTTTCGGCCAGACTCGTCATGCTGCCCCAGCACACACCCCATTGAATTGTCAAGTACTGTCAAATATAGTATCAGAGGTCTTCCTTCCACTGGTGGCATAAGAATGGGTGGCTCTTGGAGATATTCCTTTATCTTTTCAAAGGCGGCCTAACATTCATCATTCCAGCGTACTACTTGATCTTTCTTCAGTAATTTGAAGATTGGCTCACAAGTAGCAGTCAGATGTGAGATGAATCGGGCAATGTAATTCAGTCGTCCCAGGAAGCCTCTAACTTCTTTCTCTGTCTTTGGAGTCGGCATCTCTTGTATGGCTTTTACCTTGGCAGGGTCCACCTGAATACCTTTGTCACTTACAATGAAACCTAGCAATTTTCCGGATCTTACCCCAAAGGTGCATTTGTTGGGATTCAACCTCAGCTTGTATAACTTGAGTCGGTCAAACAGCTTCCTCAAATGATCAAGGTGCTCCTCCTCAGTTTGAGACCTTGCAATCATGTCATCAACGTATACCTCAATCTCATGATGGATCATATCATGAAATAAAGCAACCATGGCACGTTGATAGGTTGCCCCAACATTTTTCAACCCGAATGGCATGACCTTGTAACAGAAGGTGCCCCACTGAGTCACAAAGGTAGTCTTCTCCATATCCTCTGGAGCCATCTTGATTTGATTATATCCTGAAAAACCATCCATGAAGGAGAAAACCTTGTGTTGAGCAGTATTGTCAACAAGAACGTCAATGTGAGGTAAGGGGAAGTCATCCTTAGGGCTTGCCCTGTTCAAGTCCCTGTAGTCGACACACATTCTGACTTTACCGTCCTTCTTTGGCACTGGCACCACATTGGCAACCCACTGAGGGTAAGAAGTTACTGCTAGAAACCCGGCGTCGAATTGCTTCATAACCTCATCCTTGATCTTTTCAGACATCTCTGGGCGCATACGGCGGACCTTTTGCTTTACCGGAGGGCAGTCTTCCTTGGTTGGTAGGTGATGAACTACAATGTCGGCATCCAAAGCAGGCATGTCTTCATAGGACCAAGCAAATATCTCCATGTAATCACGTAGCATCTGGATCAATCGTTGCTTCACGCTGAGCTCTAGATTAGCCCCAATCTTGACCTGTTTCCTATCTGTCTCAGTACCCAGGTTAACTGTTTCCACTGGCTCTTCATGTGGTTGAATAGCCCTCTCTTCCTGGAGTAGCAGTCTTGCGAGTTCACCAGGCACTTCGCAATCATATTCACCTTCGTCTTCGGCCAAGTTGATCGGATTCTCGAAGTCATAACTGGCGGTAGCAGAGCTGTTACCAGTGAGATCCAGAGTGGATTGAAACCTGTATAAGTGAGTGTGTGTAAATATAGTTGTTTTGCAATATATAACACAGAAAGAAAAGAGCACAAGATTTGAAATGCAACAAACGTCCAATGTTTTGATTGATGATATATGGAAATGTCATACAAAAAGCCCTCACAAATGGAGCTACGATGCCCCGGGTAGGACACCGAGCCAACAAAGTTTTAACATATTGTTTGTTACAAATTGAAAATGAAAAGAATTAATTACTGCGTGACAAATGTGATAGGTGTAAAATCCTTTGCCGTCCAGTTGCTTGGTCCGTTGCTGGTAGTTGGGTAGATCCAACTGTCAAACTCTGCTTCCTCTACATCCTCCTCAATAGCATTCACCCTTGGGTTGGAGATAAACACCGGAGCCTTTCTGATCTTTTCCTTGCGCACAACCCTCTGAGCCTCTGCAGTAAAGCCCATCCCAAACTTGTCGTTCTTTTGAGTGAAGTCAGGAAGCTGACCCCAGTTTGCACAATTGCCTTTCTCGATTACAGCCCGGGCATCCTTCAAGGACGCCATCTTCAACGGAAAGTCCTCTTCAACTACTGCCTCAGCTGATGCCAACACTGGAGGTACTTCCTCAAAATGCTGAAAGGGGGTTTCAATAAACTCCCCGTCCATCGCGATATACCGAAATGAATTCAAGTGACTGACCATGTATTCCTCCTCGCCCTGCACAGTAACAATCTTCCCTTTGACAGGGTATTTGAGCTTTTGGTGTAGAGTGGAAGTTACTGCCCCAGCTTTGTGAATCCAGGGTCGACCCAATAAGCAGGAGTAAGACGGACGAATATCCATTACATAGAATGTTGAGTTGAAAACTTGGGAACCCACACGAATAGGGATGTCTACTTCACCGTGCACCATCCTCTTAGAACCGTCGAAGGCTCTAACAATGATGTTACTGGGTTTCAACTCCAGGCCCTCACAATCCAAGCGATCCAATGCTTTCTTGGGCAAAACATTCAAGGAAGAACCGGTATCCACCAACACGTGTGCGAGAGTAGTGCCCCTGCATTATATAGAGACGTGCAGGGCATCATTGTGATTTTTCCCTTTGGCGGTAAGGTCAGCATCCGAGAACCCTAAGCCATTGTCAGCTGTCAAATTAGCCACACAGTCGGTGAATTGATCCGCGGAGGTCTCTTGCGGCACATGGGCCGTTTTCAGAAATGAAATCAGGGCTTTTGCATGGGCCTCTGAGCATAGCAGCAATGATAACATAGAGATCTTGGAGGGAGTATACCCCAACTGTTCAACAACGTTAAAGTCACTCTTTTTGATAATTTTAAGGATTTCCTCCATTTCTTGTTGGGAGGCTTCCACATCAGTCTTCTTTGGTGCCTCCGTCCTGGCAGGCGAATCGGTAGCAACTTCTTTGCCCCGAGTATCAGAGGACTCGGTGGCAGTAGTAGACACAGGAACTTGAACTGGAACATGCACACTTGCGGGTGTGATGGTGAGAGGTTTTCGGATAACTGGCGGTGCAATGTTAGGAGAGAAGAGCCTGCCACTGCGGGTAATCTTGGCGGGACCAGTGATGTTACTGATACTGGTAGTGGTGTTGAATTCCTGCTTCACTCCAAGCACATACACGTCGGCCCCATAATTCCATGGAATGGCTTTATCAGACTCATATGGGAGAGGTCCCGGGACAGTAATAGTGATGGGTGCAACAGACATAATTTGGACTGGTTTCTTCACGGGAGCTTTGGCAGGATTGTAAATTGTGACAACAAATATTTCTTCAACGGAAACAAACGGAACAGCAGTTTTCTTGAACAGAATCTCCTTGCTATCCATCAGACTTTGGATGCCTGATTTCAGCAGTGGACAACCGATAGGGATAACAGCACACAGGAGGCAGCCCTTGCTACAACCCGGAAATAAACCGGCTAGTAGTAAGTTCCTCTTAACAGTCAAAAGAGGGGTAACAACTTCATTCACCGAAACAACATACAACTCTTCCTCAATGGCATTTACTCTATGCTGGGGCATAGGAGCAGTTACAACATTCGGTCTCTCAGGCGCTTCAAACTGAATTTCTTTTGCGTCGATAAGATCTTGAACTTTGTTTCTCAAGGCCCAGCAATCATCAGTAGTGTGCCCGGGACTATCGGAATGATAAGCACACCGGGCATTTGGGTTATACTTAGGAGACGCAGTGTTGACGACCTTAGGAGCTTCTTTGATGGTCACCAAATTGGTTGATAACAGTTGGGGTAAAATTTGAGATAAGGTCATACTCAGCCGAGTATACTGCCTCTTGGGCCTTTCACTTCTTTGTTGATTGTACTGCTGAGGAGCAGCAACAGGTTTTGAAATGACCAAAGCATTGACGGCTTGGCGACTTTCTGGCTTGACTTGTCTTCTAGGACCATAGACGACACTTGCTTCTTTCTTAAACGGCCTCTTCTCGGTACTTGTGGAGGCAGCCTTTTGTATCTTTCCTGACCTGATGCCAGCTTCAATTCTTTCTCCCGTCAGAATCAAATCCGTAAACCCAGCGGAGGAGTTACCAACCAAATGATTGAAAAATGGACCAGACAAAGTCCCTAGGAACATATCAACCAGCTCACGATCAGTCAATGGAGGCTGCACCCTGCCAGCCAAATCTCTCCATTTTTGTGCATATTCTTTGAACCCTTCACCCGTTCCTAGAGACATACCCTGAAGTTGGGTACGCGTAGGAGCGAGATCAGAATTGTATTGATATTGTCTGTAGAATGCGGTTGCCAAATCTTCCCAGTGTCGGATGCTGGTTCCATCTAATTGGTAAAACCATTCAAGCTGCGACCCCGAAAGGCTATCTTGGAAGAAGTGAATCCAAAGGTTCTTATCCGCCGTGTAAGGTTGGATCTTCCTTACGTACGACCTTAGATGCAGCTTTGGTCAGGAGATCCCATCATAATTGGCGAAGGCAGGCGCCTTAAACTTGTGTGGGATTACTACCCCAGAAGATAACCCCAAATCTCCGAAATCCAGTTCCGGCACATTCTGAATTTCCATGGCGCTTAAGCGGTCCTCCAATTGCTTGTATCTGTCAGCAGCGGGTAGGTATTGTTCGTCATTGTAGTTCGTCTCGTTGTCAGAGACTGCGGGACTAGGAGCTCCTCCCCCTTGGGGACTGTTTTTCTCAGCAGAAGAAGTAGTTGGTTCAGCTTCATTATGGAGTGTGTTCCCAAATCAGCGTCCAGTGTTGAACAACACAGTCCTCTTTTTCTTCTTCTTCTTCAGGAGTAGAGTCTTCAACTCTTGCTGACCTTGGGCCAGGCTCAGGACCATTTCTTGAAACTGGGCACTTTGGGCCTGAAGGGCCTTGATTGCTTGCTCACTGGATGAGTCCGGATTCATGATGACTGTTCAAAATAAACAGCGAAGGAGATTAAGCAACCTGTGAAATAGGGTACCTGCTATGCATATGGTGCAATGGAATGCGTATGTTTTATGTTTTCAAAGACAAACAAGATTCAACTTTGTAGACAAAAAGGGAAACACACTTCATTAGATTAAAATTTTCAATTGTTCAACAATTTGCCCTTAGGCATTACATAAATGAAAAATACTGGAAAGGAAATAAAAGCTATAAAAGAAAATATCCAAAGCCCATCAATGCTCCCATGGCCTCCTTTTCTCAGTGTTGATGTAGTTGTTCAGGACCCGCTCTTCCTCCAATTGCTTAGTCAGCCTCTGGATCTTCCGTTCCTGCTCGTTGAACTTCTCCCGATAGAAATCCCGTTCTTCCTTTAGCTGCGCCCAAGATCTCTTCATTGTGTCAAAATCAGTAGGTATCTGAGGAGGGAGGACAGTTGGAGGAACCCCATCTTCATCAGGAGATTCAAGAATGATAGGTCTGACAGCTTCGTACGGCATCCCTAACCTCTGAGCACGGATGCGGACCCACTTGCAATAGGGTTCCATTGGTAGAGAAGTCTTCGGTCCCAACTCATGTGGGTCAGCTTTGTGAATTCTGTCCCAAGCTCTAATGAATCCATGGCGTAGTTTGTCACTGTCTGCCTGAGACTCAAAATGGAAGTGAGGAACCAACATTTCATGAGGCCCAACTCCTCTGGCTCTTCCAAACTGACGGAGAGCTAAGCAGGGATTGTAAGAGATTCCTCCTTGGATGCCAATCAAAGGAACATTAGGGTATTCTCCGCAACGGTCAATAACAGCTACCTCATCCAAACCTCTAAGAGTCCAAGTGATGTCATTATCTGTGAGAGACATTAACCTCCGAGCCCAACCTTTTCCTTCTTCATTCTTCAGCATGAACTTAGAAAGGTGTGAAATAAACCACCTTACTAGCAAAGGAGCACAACACCACGGAGTTCCCCGTTTTCGAGCAGTACGAGCATAAAGTTGTTGCAGAATATCACCCAAAAGAGTGGGTACAGGATTCCGAGACATGAAGATCCTTATGACATGGATACTGATAAAGGTGTCAGGATTGAGAAACAATACCAGACCATAGATCAAAAGAGCCAGAATATCCTCGTACGCCTTGAAGTCCAAGTCATTCCAGAAATCATTAGCCTTGCCAACCAGAAATTTGACCAAAAATCCCTTAACTCCACTTCTAGTTTCCCAGTTAGCCAATACCTCTTCTTTGGTCAAGGGGAGGACTGCAGCAACCTCTTCAGGCCTAGGAGTCTTTTCCAAACCAGTGAAAGGAGTTTGCTCCAAGACAGGGATCCCAAGCAAATAAGAGAATTCTTCCAGGGTAGGAACCAGCTGGAAGTCTTGAAAGGTGAAACAATGATACAAAGGGTCATAAAACTGGATCAGAACACTTATCAGCTGTTGGTCCCATTTTGCAGTGACCAAGCCAAGGAGAGAACCATGCCTGTTGATGAAGGAAGAAGTGTTTGGAATCCTTCCAACCAAATCCTTGAGTAAAACTGGTGGTTGAACAAAGTTGAGCCGGATGGTATTCCTACGCACGCGCATCATGATGTCCTACAAAACAGAGCAAAGATGAAACTTTTTTTGTCTTTGAAATGGGTTAGTCCTTTATTCAGGATGCATGCAATGGTATGATGGCATGATGCTATGATGAAGCACACTACAAGTATTCACACAGGCAAACATGATAAGGCACACAAGTCACACAAGACAATCCTTAAGTTTCAGGCCAGCATGAAGTTTAGGTATTACCCTCTTTTAGTTTCGTTGGTTAAAACCTGTCCTATTAAAAGTAACCAGGTTCTAGAGGATCTCAAATCATTGACTACCCTCAATCGGTCATAACTCCAGCATCGCAATCTTTTCTTGCGGCCAGAACCATCTCGAGAGTTTAGCCTCAATGAGTGTAGCATACTGCTACTGTCCTAATAGCCAAGTTGGTCAATTTAGGGTTCTAAGGTTGGTTGGTGTTTAATGACTCCTTACAAGACCTATATTCTCCTCATTGCAACACAAGGGATATAGGTACAGGCTAAGGTGCCACACCAATGTAGCCACTGCTTCACCCATGTCGGTCTACGCCGGACAGGTCCCTCACAGATTATGCTACCTAAAAAGGGTATTTCCCAGATCCGGGTTAGGATCTATGAAACTCCGATGTAAAGCCCACAAATATAAAAGCAAACAAAGCAAACAATTGAAAACAAAGGTGATATAAGCCCTAAGATTACTCCACTTTATAAGTTATCCCCAACAGAGTCGCCAGTTCTGTGATACGGTGGGAGAACTGACTTGAGGTTTTGCGTTTGTTTTCGCAAATGTTTCGGTTGAGCAAGAGTCGCCACCGACTTTTTATTTTATCCTAAGGAAAGGTTTAAAAAAAGCACAGCAAAAACCTTTTGAGATGTTTTCTTAGGTTCGGGGAGTAGATTATAGAAAGGGAAGGTATTAGCACCCTTTCTATCCATGGTTATCCATGGGCTCTTAGTTACTTGCTTAGATCACTTGCCTTTTGTTTCCAATTGTTTGAAATGGTGCTTGTGTGTGTGTGTGTGGGTTTGAAAATGTTTTGAAAAGAAGCCAATGTGGTGGCAACCTTTGTAATGATCCATGTGGGGATGTATACAAAGGTGTATGTCTTTTGAAAAGGTTTTCATTTTTTGAAAGTTGTTTTGAAAGTGTAGTGATGTGTGGTTTAGAAAATGGGCAAGTGTTTTAGTTTGCAAGTTTGATTCAAGTGACTAAGAGGTTATCTACTCCTAAATTTCTCAAAGTTTATTGCTATATTTTAAACCCTTTTTTAATAAGTTTGTTCCACCATTGCATTTGGTGGACAATCTCATGTTAGGATGTGAAAGGGACGGGCGCGGGTCATCGTTTAGACCATAATTGCAATGGTGCCAAGTATCTTTGGGCATTTTCTTTAAGGGACTTGATCATTTGTTTAAGCAACATTTTGAAAGTGTTATTGAGGGACTATGATCATTTGATTTGTTTGTTTTGCCCAAAGAGACCTAACATGCAATATGGCCCAATTTTGAAAAGGAAACAAATGGAATACCCTAGGGGGTGCAAGTGTGATTTGTGTGTTCATTTTCATGCTTGTTTGTCTTGAGATTAGGTCATAACTATTTTGTCGTTTTTTGCATACAAATCCTAATTCTAACATGGTATAATTAGAAAGCAATAAAGTGCGAAAATAAATTTACTAAGCTATTACAAAACCAAATATGGGAAGGGGGTACAAATGTTCAAATGGGGATTTTGACAAGGAATTTAAACCTAAAACTATTACATCAATATTGAATCATTTACAAGGTGATCAATTTGCATAAATTAAATAAAATAAAAACAAATGTGCAAGAATGCAAAAAGAATTTTTATATGTATGAAAAAAAAGTATTATTTATGTAGAATAAAAAGAAAATAAAAAGGTATTATTTTTGGAGTATTTTCATATTTAGGGTAAAACCCTAATTCTATTAAATAAAATACATTATTCATTTATTATGTACAAATGTTTATTTATATATACAAAAATAAAATAAAATGAGGTATTTGTCAAAAATGCATTTCTATATTAAATATTAATAAGAAAAAAAAACAAAAGTGTATATATTTTGTATTTACCCTAAATATATTAATAAATATATGTATATATGTATTATTTTAAATATGTATTATATATAAATAATAATAATATTTAATATTTGTAAAAAAAGTATTTTTTTATATAAAGTATTTTCAGAAGGTAAAATAAAATAAAAAATGAAAATAAAAGTATTTTTACATATTTCTCAATATTTTTAATGAAATGTATATATTCATTTATTTGTGTATTAATCAAAAGAAAATCACATAAATACCTAATAAATTAAAAAATGGTGAGAAAAAAGATTTTTATATTTTTAATAACATGAGAAAAAATAAATGAATCAATCAAAAAAAGAAAAAGTCAGAAATCATTAAAAATAAACCAAATGGGCTCAGAGGGTGCAGAAGCAATTGTATGGTGTGAAAAGTAGAACAAAAGCTGGCCCAGCCCATGAGACACCTTCTTCAACCTCCAGCCAAAAACGCGCGTTTGTAACAGGGATTCAAACATCCTGATTCTTTGAGCTTTTGCACAAACTTTCAACACAAAACATGTCAAGTATTGAATCACGATTCCAAATATATAAAAAACTCATCCTAACTCTCAGAAATGAGAGAGAATTTTAACAATCCCAAATCCTGACCTAAGTTTTCTGCCATTTTCAAACCTTAAATTCTCACAGCTCAAGCAAAAGAAATGAAAAGTAAAAACATGTACATGTTCAGTGGCATGAGTAGAACATTGTTTATTCACAAACTTAGAGCTAATGATGCCTAATAAGAGAGATACGAATTCAAAAACTTACCTGTTCAGTTGAAGTCCTATCTGGAAATGGAGAAGCTCTCAGTGCAAGGTGATGATTGGGATAGTTTCCTTGAGGTCCAGGGATGCTATTCCAAGCTTTACTTTGTCTTGAAAGCTTTTGAATCGAGCTAGAGCACTTCACCTGCAAATCAGAAATGTGAAAATGGTGGAACCAATTAAAGGGATTACAGGTTGTGTTTTAGCTTTTGGTTAGCTTGCATGGATGGTAGGGAAGGTGTATGAACTGGTTTGGGCAAGAATGCTTGAAAGGATTGAGAGTTGGAACTCAATCTGCAGAGGTTGCTCTGTTTGAGCAGTTTCAAGGTGATTCTGAGTTTTGGGAGGTATTGGAGGTGAAAGGCTCGTGCTTTTTCTTAGGATCAATGTTTTGATTGTGTTTGATAAGTTTGTCTAAGTGTTTGTAAGCTTATATGAGAGTTGGTACAAGTTATGCTATCTTACTTGAACTTGAAGCAAGCAATGGCCACTTGATGATTCTAGCCTGTACAGGCCCTCACACTATGCTGCATACATTGGCCTTGATCAGTGCAATTTGCTCACAAACTTGTGCCAAGAAGATTTGGACTGTACCACTTGGATTGCAAACTTGACATAAAGTTTCTCCTTTTCAAAAATGGAAATAGTGCTTTTTCTAGTTTAGGGTTAATTCTCCATGTAATGTCCAAATGCTTAGAATAACAACTTGGCACAATGGTTTTGCATTAAATTTATGAGTGTCAAAGGGTTTTAGGACCTGTAATGTAGCTTAAGCATGCTGAGATTAAAATGCATAGTGTTATGAACATGTACATGGCCAAGAACAAAAGTGACTTTTTCCCATTTTGCAAAATTCGATTCTCCCTAACCATGAGGTTGTTTGAGAAGTTCTTGGACATTTTGGAAAGCTTGGAATGTGTACTACAATCCATCTTTGAAATGCAAATTGAAATTCCAAGTTGAAGTGTATGGAAAATGGCCTTGAAGTTAGGTAGAAAACCTTGTCAAAAAGGTCAAATTTTCACTAAGTTATGAATGGTTTAGTGCCCTTATTCAAAAATTTGTAACTTGAGATACAAGCCTCATTTGGGAAAACTTTGTGAATAAAAGTTGTAGATTATGCAACAAGCTACAACTTTCATGTTTTGACTTTTGTTTGAATCCAAATGAATCTTGGTGAGAAAGTGAGGCAAAGTTGGGAAAAAATTAGGGTTTTCCATAACTTAGAAAAATTCTAAGTTATGAAAAATTCCCATTTCAAACCCTAATTTGCATTTCTTGGTTTCTTGGTGAACAAGTTTCATGTTTTGGCATGTTTTGATGAAAAATGAATCTTGACTCTTGATTTTGACCAAAAAGTCAAAGTTTGACTTTTCAGTATACAGTCAAAATTGATCAATTGACTGGGAAATTCAACCATCAATCTTGTGTATTTGGGATCTTTTGAGCTAGTTGATCATGTCAAGATAATTCCATGGGGTCCTTGAGTCCATATGTAAGCTTGGTTTTCCATTGGCTAGGTCAAACAGTCAAAAATTACCCTTGTGCAGTCAAAACCCTAAAAATGACCATTTTGCCCTTTTGATGATCTGATCAAATTTCTTGTGAAATTATGATCCAAACTTGATCAAATGGTCCATATGAGTTCATAATGTTGACGTGGGTCAATTTTCATGAGATTTGACTGTCAATTGGCCACATTTGACTTTTTCCCCAATACAGCTGATTTCTAGGTCATCTGCCCAATTGATTGGGCAAAACTTGGAATCAAGACTTGAAACTTGGTATGGATAAACTTGAGAGTCCAACATGAAGCATGAAAGTCATCTTAGGCATTTTAGGTCAAAACATCTTTGTTTAAACACAAACCCTAATTTGGATCCACAGTGCAAGGAGAAGTCTTGAGCAGAGGAATCCCTAACTGGATCTTGATCTTCAAGGTTTTTGTGATGAGAAAATGTTGAGGAAATGGGAGGGCAAATTTTGGGGTACAACAACAGTGAAGAAGATGGCAGCTTAGAAGATTGGATATTTCCTGCTGTCAGCGGAGGACTATGCAACTGGGAAGCCAAAGACTTTGTGCCGGTTACTTTCATACCGCAGTAATTTATCTTTTACATTTCTGTTGGACTGTAATAATTCACAAACAATTCGTACTTTAAAAACCTTGTGTCTTACCCGAGGCACAACGGTCCATTTGTAAGGGTTTTTATTTCATTTTCATATGTCATTCAATGAATCATGGACGCTTTTTCATATATAAACCTTTTATGCTCATTGTCTTTCTTTTACATTTTGTTGTTTTAAGATGGCTATACCCTTACACCCACTCACACTCACAAATACAGGTACCCTTCCATTCCGGATCCCATGGGTAACGATACTGCTATAGCCTTCAGTGACTCTGAAGATCTGATCTACCAAGCCGAATACGAAGGTGAGGCAGATTGTGAGGTGCCAGGGGAATTGGCCAGACTATTACAGCAAGAGGAAAGAGCAATTCAGCCTTATGAGGAGTTGTTAGATACAATCAACTTGGGCACTGAGGAAGACATAAAGGAAATCAGAGTGGGTGTGAATCTAGAGCCAAGTGTCAAGGAGCGCCTAATTCGGCTATTACATGATTATGTTGAGATCTTTGCCTGGTCATACGAAGACATGCCGGGACTTGATACAGACATTGTGGTACACCATCTACCCACAAGAGAAGACTGTCCACCAGTGAAACAAAAAGTCCGCCGCATGAGACCTGACATGTCAGAGAAGATCAAAGCAGAAGTTATGAAGCAGTTCAATGCTGGATTTCTAGCTGTTACTTCCTATCCACAATGGGTTACTAACATTGTTCCCATGCCTAAAAATGATGGCAAAGTAAGAATGTGCGTGGATTATAGAGATTTAAACAGGGTCAGCCCTAAATATGATTTTCCACTTCTGCACATCGACATCCTGGTTGACAACACAGCCCAACACAAAGTATTTTCTTTCATGGACGGATTCTCAGGCTATAACCAGATTAAAATGGCACCTGAGGACATGGAGAAAACTACATTTGTTACACAATGGGGTACGTTCTGCTACGAAGTGATGCCATTCGGTCTAAAGAATGTTGGGGCAACCTATCAACGCGCCATGGTAGTTTTGTTTTATGATATGAGACATCATGAGATAGAGGTCTACGTAGATGACATGATAGCCCGATCACAAACTGAAGAAGAACACCTTGATCACTTGAAAAAGCTGTTTGTCAGCTTGAAGGAGTACAAACTAAGGTTGAATCCAAACAAGTGCACATTCGGAGTCCGGTCCAGTAAACTCATAGGTTTCATTGTTAGCAACAAAGGCATCGAGGTTGATCCTGCCAAAGTCAAAGCGATACAAGAAGTGCCTGCTCCTCGCACTGAGAAGGAGGTCAAAGGTTTTTTGGGATGCCTAAACAACATTGCTAGGTTCATCTCTCACCTAACATCTACTTGTGAACCAATCTTCAAACTACTGAAGAAAGATCAGGTAGTTAGATGGAATGATGACTGTCAAATTGATTTTGATAAAATTAAGGAGTATTTGCTAGAGCCTCCTATCTTGATGCCACCAGTCGAGGGAAGACCGCTAATCATATATCTGACCGTCCTAGAGAACTCAATGGGGTGCGTACTGGGGAAGCATGACGAGTTTGGCCAAAAAGAGCACGCCATTTATTACCTTAGCAAAAATTTTACCGATTGTGAAACCAGATATTCACTGCTCGAGAAAACTTGCTGCGCTTTGGTATGGGTTTCTCTCCGGTTAAGGCAGTATATGTTGACTCATACCACTTTGTTGATATCTAAGATGGATATGATAAAGTACATCTTCGAGAAGCCTGCTTTATCTGGAAGGATAGCCAAATGGAAGATGATCTTAACAGAATACGATATACATTACACTACCCAAAAAGCTATAAAGGGCAGTGTGCTAGCTGATCATCTAGCTCATCAAGCTGTAGAAGATTATTAGTCCATGAAGTTCGACTTCCCTGACGAAGACATCATGACATTGGACAATGTTGAAGGAATCAGACCATATGACGGACCTGAACAAGGATCTCGATGGACCATGTACTTTGATGGGGCATCCAATGCGCTTGGTAACGGTATCAGTGATGTACTTATATCTCTGGAAGGATGCCATACTCCTTTCACCGCTAGACTTTGCTTCAACTGTACGAACAACAGGGCAGAGGAGAATGGGACACTAAGCATCCAAACCTCATCCCTTACAAAGAACACGTCTTGACATTGTTACCACATTTCGAGCAGATTACCTTCGAGCACTTCCCACGTGAAGAAAATCAGCTAGCAGATGCTCTAGCTATAATGTCATCTATGTTTAAACTTAATTGGCATAATGAGGCTCCCCAAATCACCATTGAACAGATGGACGAACTGGCACACTGTCACGAGATTAATACCGAAGAAGTAGTGGACCAGACGTGGTTTCACGAAGTCAAAAGGTATCTCGAGGCTCAGGAATATCTAGAAGGAGCTTCAGTCAATGACAAAAAGTTCTTAAGGAGATTCTCAGCTAAGTTCTTCCTAGGTAATGGCACCTTGTACAAGCGCAATCATGATTATATTCTGCTCCGTTGTGTGGACAAGATTGAAGCTGAAAGGATTATGGCTGAATTGCATGAAGGTACCTTTGGCACTCACTCTAGAGGGCATACGATGGCAAAGAAGATTCTACGGGTAGGCTATTACTGGTCTACCATGGAAGCAGACTGCTATCAACATTCCCGGACCTTCCATAAATGTCAAATCTATGCAGACAAGGTCCACGTGCCTCCGGTTCCCCTAAATGTATTAACAGCTCCTTGGCCCTTCGCTATGTGGGGAATCGATATGATTGGGGAGATCAAGCCTACAGCATCCAATGGACACCGCTTCATTCTGGTGGCCATTGACTATTTCACCAAGTGGGTCGAAGCAGCTTCCTTCGCATCCGTTACTAAGAATGTTGTTGCCCGCTTCATCAAGCAGAATCTTATTTTCCAGTACGGTATCCCCGAAAGGATCATCAATGACAACGGTACAAACCTAAACAATACTATGATCACCGCCCTGTGCGAGCAGTTCAAGATTCAACATCACAATTCATCTCCCTATCGTCCAAAGATGAATGGTGTTGCCGAAGCTGCGAACAAAAATATCAAAAAGATCATACAAAAAATGACAGTCACCTACAAGGACTGGCATGAAATGTTACCGTTTTCTCTCCACGGGTATCGTACCACGGCTCGCACATCAACTGGGGCAACACCCTATTCTTTAGTTTATGGCATGGAGGTTGTCCTGCCTATCGAGGTTCAGATCCCCTCTCTGAGAATCATGAGTGATGCAGGTTTGAGTGAAGATGATTGGATCCAGACCCGGCTTGATCAGTTAAACTTAATTGACGAGAAGAGACTTACTGCTGTTTTCCATGGTCAGACGTATCAAAAACGGATGATCAAGGCTTTCAATAATAAATTTAGATGCCAAGTGTATCAAGTTGGAGATCTAGTGATCAAGCGCATTATCTTGCCACAAAGTGATCCCAGGGGCAAATGGACTCCTACCTATGAAGGACCATTTGTAATCAAGAACATCTTTTCTGGTGGGGCAATGATCTTAACCACCATGGATGGCGACGACCTGCCACACCCTGCGAACGCAGACATAGTCAAAAGATACTACGCATAAGAGACTTGTTAGGTTGACACACCTAGGAAAAACAAGGGCATCCCGACGAACCAAAAAGGTTCGGGCAAAAATTAGGGATAAAATAAAAAAATCTGTACAACCGGCAAGTTGAAAACCCGAAAGGGAGACTTGGGCAAAAAAGGGTTTCCCGGTGGACTGAAAACCCGAAAGGGCGGTTCAGGCAAAAGTTAGGGAATTAAAGCGTATGACTATGTCTCGTCGGATCACTTTAAGGACAATCTCTTCACTAACAAACCTGAAGCTTCTAATCAATCCAATCATCTTCGGACGAAGCAACAGACAGACAGGATATTTGGAGATACGAAGGCTATAGCAAGATGGGAACCCCATGGGATTTTTCACACATAGCTATCTTTGTATAAATTTTTCTCATTTTTTATGACACCATCCTCTTACTAGGATGTCTGTCTCCTTTGTACACAAATACTTATTCAAAGTAAATATAAAGATATATCTTTCAAAGTACAGAAAACTATTTGCCTTTTTCTTTACACTTGTGTTTTTATTTGCAAAAACGTCCAATGATTCATTGATGAACATATGCATTTGAACATAACTACTGTTTACAAATATACAGAAATGGAAAAGAACAATTACTGACAGGTTGAAAGATTAGGAAAACGTCTTCAGGCTATTCCATGAGAAATCCCTACAGTACATCATCTAGATCCCCAGCGGAGCTAAAATTTCAAACCCTTAATCCCCATCAGAGTTAAAACTTCAAACTCCCAATCCCTAACGGAGCCAAAACTTCTAACTATCAATCCCCAGCGAAAACCATCCAGTTTCTCTAAATTCCCCAGCAAGTTATTTTGAAGCCTGAAAGCCAACCAGACAACAACTTTTGATAACTCCCCAGTATAATGGTAGACAACCCAAACTCCTGAACCTACTCCCCAGCAGTAAGCCTGCTTCCCCACAGAGTTTTCATTACTCCCCAACAGAATGAAGATTCTCATTCTTAATTCCCAGTAGAAGTCATCAAAATTCTCTGGATTCCCCAAGCAGACTACTCAGGAAGTGTTGTACCCCAAAATTTACCCTCTCTTTTATCAAGATTTTCCTCACAAGACTTCTTGGACTCTAGACAGATTATGGTTTGGTCAGCTCAAGACACCTCCTCTTGCACTGATGACCTGAAATTAGGGTTTGAGTTTGCACAAGGATTTTTGGACCTTCAATGTTTCATGTGACTTTCATACATCATGTTGGACCTCTAAGATTGCTCATACCAAGTTTCAAGCATTGAACCACATTTTTTACCAATCAATTGGACAGTTGACCTAAAAATCAGTTGTATTGGGGAAAAAGTCAACCATAGCCAATTTATAGTCAAACTTCATAATTTTTTATCCACAACAAAATTTTGGACTCATGTGTACCATTTGATCAAGTTTGGATCACAACTCCTCAAGAAATTTGATCAAATCATCAAAAGGGCAAAATGGTCAAAATTAGGGTTTTGATTGAGAAAGGGAAATTTATGATTTTTAACCTAGCCAATGACCAATTGGATTCAATCATGATTTCAAGTACTCAATGGAATCATCTTGACCTAATAACATGGTTCGAAAGATCTCAAGTACATAGGATTGACAGATGAATTTTGCAGTCAACTGTGCACTGAAAAGTCAAACTTTGATTTTTTGGTCAAAATCAAGTGCCAAGGCTCATAATTCATCAAGATATGTCAAAATATGAAACTTGTTGACCAAGAAACCTAAAATTGAAAATTAGGGTTTTAATTTGAAATTTTTCATAACTTAGAATTTTTCTAAGTATGGAAAATTTCTTATTTTTTCCCAACTTTCCACAACTTTTTCACCATGATGCAATTGGATTCAAAGAAAACTTCCAACATGAAACGTGTAGTCCTCCATGAAATATACAACTTTGATTCACAAAGTTTTCCCAAAATATGCTTGGATCTCAAGTTATGAATTTGTGAATAAGGGTCCATGAACTAAATAACTTAGTGAAATTTTGCCCTAGTTTAGGCAGGTTTTTTACCTAACTTCATGGCAACTTTTCACCTAGTTCCAAGAGGTATCTCAAGTTTAATTTCAAAGATGTATTGTAGAGCATGTTGCAAGCTTTCCAAAATGTCCAAGAACTATCCAAGATCATTTGTGGTTAGGGAGAATCGAAGAAAAGAAAAATGGCATTTTGTCACTTTTGTTCAAGCCATTTTCACAATGCATCAAGTTGCAAATCTGATCAAGCATGCTTGTACCTTGCATTACAGGTACTAAAATCCTTCTACACTCCATAATTAAATTCTAACTCAATGGATAATGGCTTTATTTTGACCTTTAGAGCATTGTACAAGAAATAAATCCATAAATGGCATAAAGGGCACATTGCCATTTTCATAAAGCAAGCTTTTTGCAACTTTGCTATCCTTGAGCCTTGGACATGTTCTTTTGTCACAAGCAATGTCCAAAGATATCAGGCAAAGCATACCAACCCTCTGCAGCTAGCAAGCAAGCAAGTACAGCATTTTGGCTTAAGTCGCTTCAACTTTCTTCAAATACAAGAAAGGTTGCAAAAGAAGTCAGAACTTGCACATCTGTTAAAGAGTGGACTTGGCCTAATTCAAAAAAACTTCACAAACTTATCTCAACATAGAACACGAGTGCATAACTTCTAAAAACTCTCCCAAACACAAAAACACGATTTTTCTGCCCAAACTTGCAGTTTCTGCAAAACTCTTGCAAGCTCAATATTGGCTCGTGCGTTTCTCCCTTTAACACTTGAAACATCTTCCATACATCACATCCAAACTATCCAAGCCTTTGCACTGCAACATTGAGCTCTATTTCAGACATCACCATTTTCAAACTTGAAGGTTGCAGCTTTACTCCTATAGGGAGTTTCAACTATCCACAAGGCTATCTAAGCATTGGAATAGCTTGAGGGAACTTCAAGGAAGCTCACACGATCCTCAGGCCTCACTCAAAGTCCCCACATTTCCATATCCAAATCCAGCTGAAGGAGGTATTTTTCAAAACATTATCTCTCTATTTAGGCATCCTCAAGCCACGATTTGTGAAGCAAAAATATAGTCTCTAGCATGGTGAAGCTGTACATATGCATAGTTGTCATTTATATTAACTGATCTAAGAGTATTTGAATGTTGAACATGCTGGAAAAATTAGGTCAAGAATTAGGGCCACTGAAATTCTCCCTTGTCTTTTAGAGTTAGGTTTCAAATCTTATATCATTGGAATCGTGATAAAAAATGCTACATGTTTTGTGTTATAAGTTTTTGATTTTATGCAAAGAATAGCAAGTTACAGGTTTGAACTCAGAACGCGCGAAGGAGAGGGAACCAAGGACAGGGACGAAGCTGTTGTCTTGGGCTTTTTTGCTTCTGGCCTTTTTTGATTTTGCTATTCACACCCCCTGTATTACTTTTGCACCCCCTTGCATATTTTTTTTATTTTTCATATTTTCTTTTATATTTTTATATTTATTATTTTTATTTATTTTTATGAATCACAAAAATCACAAAAATAATTTTCTTAATTTTTTGCAATCTTATTTTATTTATATTATTTTTTCCACATATAAAAATAGTTTTATTTTAAGAAATAGAATTTATTTTCTTATAAAAAATTGTAAATACATTAAAATATTATACATTTTTATGTTTATTATTTAACACATAAAAATAATTATTTTCTCCTATATTTAATTTTTAATATTGTATATAATATTACTTATATTTTCTTATACAAAAAATAGACAAAATAATATTAGAAAGCATAATTTTTCTTTTAAATCAAAAATTAGGGTTTCACCCTTTCAAAAATAACAATATTATTTTTCTTATTTTTCGGACTTAAATAATTTTATTTTTTCATACATAAAATAAAATACAAGACATTTTTTGCATAAATATATTTTATTTGCATATTTAAATATTTTTATATTTATTTATCTTGTACAATAATTCAATTGGGTTGTAATAGTATTTTAGGGTTTTATTTTGTGCAAATATCCTCATTCAAAAACTTGTATCCCCCCTCCCATAATAATTGTTGTAATAGCTTAGATTTATTTTACGCAATTTATCGCATTATACCATGTTTAGTAAAACTAGGGTTTGCATGATAAGACAAAAATCAAACAAATAACATGACCTCATACAAGACAAACAAAATGCATGTAAAATGACACACATTGCACACAAGCACCCTTAGGGTTTCACCCACTTTGTTGCCTAAAAAATGGGCATGGTATGCATGCAAAGTATCTTGGCAAAACAAAACAAAAGATCATAGTCCCTCGATGACGCTATCAAAAGTTGCCTGAACAAATGATCTTGTTCCATCAAACATGCTAAGATACTTGGCAATATTGCTATCATGGTCATACGATGACCCAACCCGTCCCGTTTAACATCCAAAGATAGGGTTGTTTACCAAAGCAATGGTAAATCAACAATGTCAAAGGAATAAAAATGTATGGGAAAGACATTTGAGTAGGGTAGATAGCTCCTAGTTACTTGCTCTCTTTCAAACAATCCTTGCTATTTTTAAACAAACACACACATTTTTAAAACATTTCCAAACAACTTTCAAAACATTGAAACATTTTTCAAAAGACAAACATCTTTATATACATTCTTACAAATGAGAATCATTACAAAGATTTCCTAAACGATGGCCTCTTTTCAAAATACTTTCAAAAACCACACAAAGCACCATTTCAAACAATTTCAAAAGAAAAGCAAGTGATCTAAACAAGTAACTAACAGCCCATGGAAAACCATGGATGAAAAGGGTGCTAGCACCTTCCCTTTTCATAATCTACCCCCCGAACTCAAGAAAACATCTTAAAGGTCTTTCCTGTGCTTTTTTACCTTTCCTTTTGGATAAAATAAAAGTCGGTGGCGACTCTTGCTAAACCGCGACATTTGCGACGAAACGCAAAACCTCAAGTCAGTTCTCCCACCGTATCACAGAACTGGCGACTCTGATGGGGAATATTTATAAAAAAGTGGGGTTACCTTAGGGTTTAGATCACCTTTAATTGCTTACCTTGTTTGACTTGTTTTCTTTACACTTTGGCTCTATTGTTTGGGTTTGAATCCTCTACCCGGATTTGGGAAACATTCATAGGTAAATAGCAATATGTTGTGGAAACTGTGTGGGGTATACCGACACGGTCTAAGCAATAGCTATGTTAGTGTGACATATTTGTTGGTACCGGTAGCCTTTGAGTCCATCAAAGAGAATATGGGGCCGCTGAGTGATGTCGTGAAGCACTAACAAACTTCTAGAACCTTTACTTGACCAACTTGGCCTTTTAGGATGTAGTGAGATGACCGGCTTTGGTGCAGTCCGAAGTTGGTAGATACTCGATACTACACTCATTAAGGGTTGGTTCTTTGGAATATTTCGGTCTCCAGTAAAGGGGCTGAATTGAAATAATGAACAAGGAAACAATCTGGTGATATTGAGCTCCTTAGAACCCGGTTACTATTTCTAGGACAGGTTGAGCCAACTAAACTTCAAGAGGGTACTTACCTATGAAACCCCATGCAAGCCTAAAATAGGAACTTGTGTGATTTTCTTGTACATATATACTTGTGTCTAACATCATGAACATCATGAAGCATCATATGCATCCACTAACCATTTCAAGGATTTTGGAAATTCATCTTTGTTCCTGTTTTGTAGGTTATGGATTCACTTTGCAGGAAAACTATCCAAATCAACCTTGTAAGAATTCCTCCACAACTCAAGGAGCTAGCTTCAAGGATTCCTGAGAATTCTCCATTCCCCGAGAGGCATGGTCGTCTTCTCAACTTAGTCACTTCCAACACAGAGGAAGACATGATGAAAGTTCTCTTCCAGTTCTTTGACCCTTTGCATCACTGCTTCACATTTCCTGACTACCAGCTTATGCCCACTTTGGAGGAATTTTCTGATCACTTTAAGGACAATCGTTTCACTGACAAACTTGGAACTTCTGATCAATCCAATCATCCTCGGACGAAGCAACAGAAAGACAAGATATTCAAAGTTACGGAGGCTATAGCGGAATGGGAACCCCATGGGATTTTTTTTTTACACATAACTATCTTTCTTTGTATAAAATTTTTTCTCATTTTTATGACACCATCCTCTTACTAGGATGTCTGTTTCCTTTGTACACAAATACTTATTCAAAATAAAAACAAAGATATCTCTTTAAAGTGCAGAAAATTATTTGTCTTTTTCTTTTTTACACTTGTGTTTTATTTTCAAAAAACATCCAATGATTCATTAATGAACATATGCATTTGAACATAATTACTGTTTACAAATAAATAGGATGAAAAAGAACAATTACTGACAGGTTGGAAGGATAGGAAAACGTCTTTAGGCTATTCCATGAGTAGTCCCTAGAGTACATCATCTAGATCCCAAGCGGAACTAAAATATCAAACCCTTGATCCCCATCAGAGTTAAAACTTCAAACTCCTACTCCCCAGCGGAGCCATAACTTCTAACTATCAATCCCCAGCGGAAACCATTCAGTTTTCTCCAAACTCCCCAGCAAGTTGTCTTGAAGCCTGGAAATCAACCAGATAACAGTTAACTTTTATCTCTCCCCAACCTAGGATAACTCCCCAGTAGAGCGGCAGACGACCGAAAACTCCTGAACTTACTCTCCAGCAGTAAGTCTTCTTCCCCACAGAGTTTTTTATTTTTCGACAGAATGAAGATTCTCATTCTTAATTCCCCAGTGAAGTCGTCAAGGTTTCCATTACTCCCCGACAGAATGAAGATTCTCATTCTTAACTCCCCGCAGAAGTCATCAAATCTTTCTTTATTCCCCAGCAGAATAAGGATTCCCATTGTGTAACCCCCAGTAGAAGTCATCAAAGTTCTCTGGATTTCCCAAGAAAATTTCTCAAGCAGTTTGGCATTACTCTCACAACATAATTTTTGTCAATACTCCAACTTCAAGACATGAAGGATCCTTATATCCCCACAGAAGTTGTCAAGGATTTTAATCCCCAACAGTCGCCCAAGATTTCTTATCCTCAGCAGTCAAGGATTTATTTTCCCCGACAGCAGTCAAGGGTTTTTATTATCCCCAGCTGTCAAGGATTTATTTTCCTCAACAAATCAGCTTACATGCACATACATTACATCCATATATCATAAACATTGATAAAAACACATATATTGCATCATACATTTCATGCAACACAACTTTGTGTTTCAGCTAACGTTTTACCCTTTTCAGGATAAGATTAATAAGCTACCGTTAACGGTATACAATCATGATACAGTACAGATACACTCCAGACGCGGAAGTCATTCTGTTGCTCATTCAGATTCAGATTTCAGATACAGTTCAGATACGCTCCAGATACGGATGCCATCCTGAAACTTATTCAGATTTCAACTATCAGATACAATTCAGATACACTCCAGACACGGAAGTCATTCTGTTACATATTCAATTTCTCGTTCAGATGCAGACACGGAAGTCATTATGTCGCTTATTCAGATTCCTCAATTCAAGATACAGTCCAGATACGCTCCAGACACGGTTGCCATTCTGTCACTTATTCTGATTTTCCCCAGCTTAGATACGCTCCAGACACGGATGCCATTCTGGCCCTTATTCAGAATTCAACTATTCAGATATAGTTTAGATACGCTCCAGACACAGAAGCCATTCTATTACTCATTAAGATTCAGTTCAAGATACAGCTCAGCTACGTTCTAGACACGGACACCATTCTGATACTCATCCTTCTGACTTACAACTTACAACTCAGCAAACATTCTTGGATGGCATCTACAAGCCCATCTCTGAAAATATTTTGTCACTTCTCCAAATGGAATCTTTAAGCCCATTCCCTCAACTATACTTTGACGAGTGCAAATTTACGGGCACTCTAGTGTCCAATCATCTTTTACCTTCGAGTCACAAACGGCAAAACTCGCCAATCTAACTCTTCAGGTTTAAGAAGATTGAACAGGGGCAGCTGTTGTACCCCAAAATTTGCCCTATCATTTATCAAGATTTTCCTCACAAGACTTCTTGGACTCTAGACAGATTAGGGTTTGGTCAACTCAAGACACCTCCTCTTGCACTGATGACCTGAAATTAGGGTTTGAGTTTGCACAAGGACTTTTGGACCTTCAATGCTTCATGTGAATTTCATACATCATGTTGGACCTCTAAGATTTCTCATACCAAGTTTCAAGCTGTGAACCACATTTTTGACCAGTCAATTGGACAATTGACCTAAAAATCAGCTGTATTGGAGAAAAAGTCAACCATGGCCAATTTACAGTCAAAATTCATAATTTTTTATCCACAAAAACATTTTGGACTCATATGTACCATTTGATCAAGTTTGGATCACAACTCCTCAAGAAATTTGATCAAATCATCAAAAGGGCAAAATGGTCAAAATTAGGGTTTTAACTTAGAAAGGACAATCTCTGATTTTTAACCTAGCCAATGACCAATTGGGTTCATAGATGATTTCAAGGACTCAATGGCATCATCTTGACCAAATCACATGGTTCAAAAGATCTCAAGTACATAGGATTGACAGATGAATTTTGCAGTCAACTGATCTAAAGTCAACTATACACTGAAAAGTCAAACTTTGACTTTTTGGTCAAAATCAAGTGCCAAGGGTCATAATTCATCAACATATGTCAAAATATGAAACTTGTTGACCAAGAAACCTAAATTTTCAAATTAGGGTTTTAATTTGAAATTTTTCATAACTTAAAATTTTTTCTAAGTATGGAAAATTTCTTATTTTTTCCCAACTTTCCACAACTTTTTCACCATGATACAATTGGATTCAAAGAAAACTTCCAACATTAAAGTTGTAACCCTCCATGAAATCTACAACTTTGATTCACAAAGTTTTCCAAAAAGATGCTTGGATCTCAAGTTATGAATTTGTGAATAAGGGTCCATGAACTAAATAACTTAGTGAAAATTTGCCCTAATTTAGGCAGGTTTTTGACCCAACTTCATGGACATTTTTCACATAGTTCAAAGAGGTATCTCAAAATGAATTTAAAATATGGATTTTAGAGCATGTTTCATGATTTCTAAAATGTCCAAGAACTCTCCAAGATCATTTGTGGTTAGGGAGAATCGAAGAAGAGAAAATGGCATTTTGTCACTTTTGTTCAAGCCATTTTCACAATGCACCAAGTTGCAAATCTGATCAAGTATGCTTGTACCTTGCATTACAGGTCCTAAATCACTTCTACACTCCATAATTAAATGCTAACTCAATGGATAATGGCTTTATTTCGACCTTTGAAGCATTGTACAAGAAATAATTCCATAAATGGCCAAAAGTTTTGTTTTGAAGAGAGTGTAAGTGCGAAAAGTTTTGTTTTGTTTTAAAATGAACAAGTACTTAAGAACCATCTACCTACTCGAAAAAGGAATTAATCTGTACAAATATCCTTTAGACAATGCTATCCCACTATTGAGGAGTAGGTAGCACCGTCGTTGGAGTTTAAGGGTCAATTCGATTAAGGGACGTGTGGTCACTAAAGCAATGTTAGGACGCCTTAGCGGTAACCCTAATGTCTTAGATCAATTTTTCCTAGGAAACCGTTTCGAGGCAACTTATGATCTTTGGACAAGAGGGCGACCTCTAAAACTTCCTATACTCAATGACCACGTTCGAAGGCAACCAAGTGAGGTGTACCCTAAGAGTGCGCATGTGCGAGTGTATTGTTTTTCAGTTATTTTATCTTTGTACATGTCATTGGTGAGCTATGTTGATTTTAAGTTCATACATTTGATCTTGTCATGCATTACCTATTATCAAACATCTAACAATGTATAGTTGCGGAAATTAAATTGCGGAAATTAAACCTAAACTATTACAAGGCGTCGGGTATTTACATCGCCAAAAGCAACCCTTGAAATTAAAATGCGGAAAATAAATAAAGCGGTAAAAATATTTAAAGTCCTAATTATCTATTACAAACCGGAGGCAAGTACATTAATATGATAAAAATAAACAAACGCGTGCGAGAAATTAAATCGAGCACAAAGTTCCAGGGTTTTGACCCTTTTTGTTAAAGAAAAGATTTTTGTTTGTTTTTGAATTTTAAGAAATAAATTATCTAAGTTAATTATTAAACTACATTAAATTAATTAATTAATGAAAATAAATATTTTTGGTTTTTTTGATATTTAGAGAAAGAAAATAAAATTGATCAATGTTAATAATTCCTAATTATGTCTAAATTAATTTTATTATTTACAAAAATATATTAAAGTTATTGTCTAATTAAAGCCTAAATTAATTACTAAATTAAATTAATTAAATTGATGAATAAAAATAAATTATTTTTGGTCTTTTGGTATTTTAAGAAAGAAATCAAAATTAATGTTAGTAATTAAAACCTAGATTAATTCTAATTGAATTTTAATTATTTACAAAAATGTGAAAGTTATTCTAATTAAAATTCTAAATCAATTAATTAATGTTTATTAACAAAAATAAAAGTTAGAATTTAATTTGATAAAGAAAATGTTTTGTGTTTTTTTTATATTTTAAGAAAGAAATAAATCTAAATTAATCACTACATTAAATTAATTAATTAATTAAATGGAAAAAAAAAAGTTATTTTTGGATTTTTGGTTATTTAAAGAAAGAAAATGGAATGGTTAAATTAGTGATTAAACCTATTAAATTCTAATTAGTTTTATTTATTTACAAAAAGAAATTAAAGTTTCCTAGAATTAAAAACCTAATTAATTAATCGGAAGAAAAATAAAGTTCTTAATTTTAATTGGACAAAATGATATTTTTGTGATTTTTTGATAAAAAGAAAGTTTGTTATTGGTTAGTAAATTAATTAAGTAAAAATAAAATAATTAAACCAAATAAATAAAATATGAGAAAGTAGAGAAATTGGGCCTTATTTTGGAGGGTGCAGAAAGCATTCCTGAGCTCGGATCTTCGAAATCTTCATGCTCTAACTATGGTGTTTTTTTATTCTTGCGAGGAACCTATGATTCAACCATCCATAATTGTTCTATATAAACTCAAACAAATGTTAGCATACCATAAAATGTGATTAAAATTAGAGATTCGAAATTTAAAATTTTACCAAACCGGTGGGCGTGCTAGACGTGTGATGGATTACTCTTGGGCCTTGTAAGACTCGTGAGGACTTCAAGAGGATGGTTTGAGGCTTGATATCAATTGCGAGAGGTCGGAACTTCGAGATATGACTTGCACCAATTCTTTGATTTCTGGAGAGCTTTTTGAAGAGCTTTTAGAGAACTTTTTGAAGAGCTTTTTGAGAGCTTTTTAGAGAGGATTTTCGTGTCTTTCAAGCTTGTGTGGCTCTCTATTTATAGAGGAGAATAAGGAGACAAGAAATCATGGAAAGAATCTCCCTCATAATCTTGTGTTTTAAGACCATGATCAAGATTTGAAAAAAATGTCATATTTGATGATTCTCCATTATTAAACCTTCCAAATTTGATTTGATTCAATCTTTTTGCATATGATTAGGATTGATACGAATTTTATGGTGACCATGATGATAATTAAGACCTATAACAACCAAAAAGATCCTAAGTAATCAATATTTGGATTTTATTTGATTTAAATTGATTTAAAATGAATTAATTCAATAAAAAATTAAATAAAATATAAAAATTAATAAATGGACACAAGGCTGAAGCTAGGACACGTGTGTAGTGTGACAAGATCAAATCAAGTGGAAAAGAGTGGGCCCATTTGACAAAATTTGAAGTTTTGGGGATAGTTGACTTTTGGTAATTTTGCAAAAAAGTCCAACTTAAACAATGCATAAATTCTTCAATTTTAAACTTTTGGAAGTGTTTTTGGACTTTTTAGAAACCTTGAGATGTCCTATAACCAACCCTTTTTTTCTCACCTCATTTTGATATTCCATGCTCAAGTTATAAGCTTTGGCAAAAAAGGTGTTTTTGTTGACTTTCAAAAATGACCTATGATGTCCAAATTTGTAACTTTTTGTGAGAGCATTTATTGATCTTGGGGTCTGAATATGGATTGTAGGAAATTGCATCCTCTTCAAAATGAGCTTTGGATGGGTCATTTCTCATAAATCATGAGAAAGTTATGCTTGGTCAAAGTTGAGTTGACTTTTCCTACAAAACCCTAATTTAGCAACTTTTGAATCTTGATGAATCTTGAGCAATCCTTGATGAATCATTATCAAACCTTGATCAAATGATGAATTATCCTTAAAAATGAGAATGTTGACAAAAAATATTGAAGTTTGACTGTTTTTAGGTCACAGTTGACTTTTGCCCTAGCATAGTCGATTTTTGGGCCTCTTGAGCAATTGACTGACCAAACTTTCTCTGCAAGGCTTGAAATTTGACATGGATGAACTTGAGAACATATTAGTACATTGGGGAGAATTTTAATCCATTTGGATGTAAGGACCTTGATGCAACACAAAACCCTAATTTTGACTTGACTGCCTTAGGAGGTGATTTGACTGTCCAACTCTTGAGCCATCTTGAACAACTTAGAGATGATTCTTGACATGTATTGAGAAATATGGGAGGGAAAATTTTGGGGTACAACAGTTGCCCCTGTTCAATCTTCTTAAACCTGAGGATATAGATTGGCGTTCGGGCCTTTCGTTATCCGAAGGTGGAAGATGATTGAACACTAGAATGCCCAGAATTTTGCACTCGCATGGTGTAGTATCAGCATTGTGATGTCGGGAATGGGCTTACAGATGCCATTTGGAGATTGTTGGTAGGTGGTTTAAAGATGCCATCTGAAGGAGTGTCTATCACGTAAGAGATTCCTTAGCGAGAGCTTGTATACCTATTGTTGAGGGAGATTCCACAGGGGGTTTCAAGCATCCTCAAGGTAAGCTAAGCATTGGAATAGCTTGAGGGAACTTCAAGGAAGATCACACGATCCTCAGGCCTCACTCAAAGTCCCCACATTGCCATATCCAAATCCAGCTGAAGGAGGTATTTTTCAAAACTTTATCTCTCTATTTAGGCATCCTCAAGCCACGATTTGTGAAGCAAAAATGTAGTCTCTAGCATGGTGAAGCTGTACATATGCATAGTTGTCATTTATATTAACTGAGCTAAGAGAATTTGATTGTTGAATATGCTGAAAAAACTAGGTCAGAAATTAGGGCCATTAAAATTCTCCCTGATCTTTGAGAGTTAGGTCATGAATTTTATATCATTGGAATCATGATAAAAAATGCTACATGTTTCATGTTGCAAGTTTTTGTTTTTGTGCAAAGAATAGCAAGTTGCAGGTTGAACTATAAACACGCGCGTGAAGTGGACGAAGGACAGGGACGATGGTTGTCTGGGCCTTGGCGCGCATTGGACCTTTTGTTTTGACTTTTTGCACCCCCTTGCATTACTTTTACACCCCCTGCTTCATATTTTATATTTTTGCATATTTTCTTATATTTTTTATGTTTATTGATTTTAATAATTTTTTCTGAACATTAAAAAATCACAAAAATATTTTCTTTATTTTTTTGATTTTATTTTATTTTTTTAATTATTTTTTGGCATAAAAATAGTTTATTAGGTTTATAGAATTTATTTTCTTAAATAAATTTGTAAATACAATTTAAAAATACTATATACTTTTATTTTATTATTTCACACATAAAATATTATTTCTACACACATTTTAATTTTTATTAATAATATTATTTATTATTTCTTGTACAAAAATGGACAAAATAAAATAATATAGAACATATTTTTCTCTTAATCAGAAAAAAAACTAGGGTTTCACCCTTTCAAAAATAACAATATTATTTTTCTTATTTTTAGGACTTAAATAATTTTATTTTTTTTCATACATAAAATTAACACAAGACATTTTTGCATAAATATATTTTATTTGCATATTTAAATATTTGTATATTTATTTATCTTGTACAATAATTCAATTGGATTGTAATAGTATTTTAGGGTTTTATTTTGTGCAAATATCCCCATTCAAAAACTTGTATCCCCCCTCCCATAATAATTGTTGTAATAGCTTAGTTTTATTTTACGCAATTTATCGCATTATACCATGTTTAGTAAAACTAGGGTTTTGTATGATAAGACAAAAATCAAACAAATAGAATGACCTAATACAAGACAAACAAAAGCATGTAAAATGACAACACATTGCACACAAGCACCCCTAGGGTTTCACCCACTTGGTTGCCTAACAAAATGGGCATGGTACACATGCAAAGTATCTTGGCAAAAAAAAACAAAACAAAAGATCATAGTCCCTCGATGACGCTATCAAAAGGTTGCCTAAACAAATGATCTTAGTCCCTCAAAGTGCTAAAGATACTTGGCAACATTGTTATCATGGTCATACGATGACCCACGCCTGTCCCGTTTAACATCCAAAGATAGGGTTGTTTACCAAATTAATGGTAAATCAACAATGTCAAAGGAATAAAAATGCACAAGAAAGACTTTTGAGTAGGTAGATAGCTTCTAGTTACTTGATCAATTTGCAAACAATCCTTGCTATTTTCAAAAACAAACACACACACATTTTCAAAACATTTCCAAATAACTTTCAAAACATTGAAACATTTTTCAAAAGACAAACATCTTTGTATACATTCTTACGAACAAGAATCATTACAAAGGTTGCAAAAACGATGGCCTCTTTTCAAAATACTTTCAAAACCACACAAAGCACCATTTCAAACCATTGAAAAAACAAAGCAAGTGATCTAAACAAGTAACTAAGAGCCCATGGAAAACCATGGATGAAAAGGGTGCTAGCACCTTCCCTTTTCATAATCTACCCCCCGAACTCAAGAAAACATCTCAAAGGTATTTCCTGTACTTTTTTACCTTTACTTTTGGATAAAATAAAAGTCGGTGGCGACTCTTGCTAAACTGTGACATTTGCGACGAAACGTAAAACCTCAAGTCAGTTCTCCCACCGTATCACAGAACTGGCGACTCTGCTGGGGAATATTTATAAAAAAGTGGGGTTACCTTAGGGTTTAGATCACCTTTAATTGCTTACATTGTTTGACTTGTTTGCTTTACACTTTGGTTCTATTGTTTGGGTTTGAATCCTCTACCCGGATTTGGGAAACATTAATAGGTAAATAGCAATACGTTGTGGAACTTGTACAGGGTATACCGACACGGTTTAAGTAATAGCTATATTAGTGTGACATATTTGTGGGTACCGATAGCCTTTGAGTCAATCAAAGAGAATACGGGGCCGCAGAGTGATGTCGTGAAGCACTAACAAACTTCTATAACCTTTACTTGACCAACTTGGCCTTTTAGGATGTAGTGAGATGACCGGCTTTGGTGCAGTCCGAAGTTGGTAGATACTCGATACTGCATTCATTGAGGGTTGGTTCCTTGGAATATTTCGGTCGCCAGTAAAGAGGCTGAATTGAAACAATGAACAAGGAAATAATCCGGTGATATTGAGCTCCTTAGAACCCGGTTACTATTTTTAGGACAGGTTGAGCCAACTAAACTTCAAGAGGGTACTTACCTATGAAACCCAATGCAAGCCTAAACTAGGAACTTGTGTGATTTTCTTGTACATATATACTTTTGAATAACATTATGAACATCATATGCATCCACTAACCATTTCAAGGATTTTGGAAATTCATCTTTGTTCCTGTTTTGTAGGTTATGGATTCACTTCGCAGGAAAACTATCCAAATCAACCTTGTAAGAATTCCTCCACAACTCAAGGAGCTAGCTTCAAGGATTCCTGAGAATTCTCCATTCACCGAGAGGCATGGCCGTCTTCTCAACTTAGTCACTTCCAACACAGAGGAAGACATGATGAAAGTTCTCTTCCAGTTCTTTGACCCTTTGTATCACTGCTTCACATTTCCTGACTACCAGCTTGTGCCCACTTTGGAGGAATTTTCTCAACTCTTGAGGATTCCTATTCTCAATCAACTACCTTTCAACGGTACGGAAAGAGAACCAAAGCCAGAAGAGATTGCTCAAGCCCTGCACTTGCACTCATCTGATGTCACAACCCATTGGGAAACTAGAAGTGGTGTCAAAGGCTTCCTGGAAAAGTTCTTGTTTGAGAAGGCCCATACCTGTTGGAACTCCTTGGACTTGCAAGCTTTTGAGGATATTGTAGCTCTTCTCATCTATGGGATGGTCTTGTTCCCTAATCCTGACCAACTCATAGATGTGAGAGTTGTCAAAATCTTCATGTCTCGCAATCTGGTTCCTACATTGCTTGGAGATATCTTACACTATTTTCACACTCGTACAATGAAGAAAAGAGTTATTCTAATGTGTTACACTCCTCTACTGGCAAGATGGTTTATTTCTCATCTGCCCCAATCAGTCTTGAAGAATGAGCAAGGTTTGAGGTATTCTCATGTGTTGCACACCTCACCTTACATTGATGGCTTAAAATTAGGGTTTGAGTTTGCACAAGGACTTTTGGACCACCAATGCTTCATGTGACCTTCATACACCATCTTGAACCCCTAAGATTTCTCATTCCAAGTTTCAAGCCTTGAATCACATTTTTTATCAATCAATTGGACAGTTGACCTAAAAATCAACTGTATTGGGAGAAAAGTCAACTATGGACAATTTATAGTAAAACCTCATAATTTTTTATCCACAACAACATTTTAGACTCATATGTATCATTTGATCAAGTTTGGATCACAACTCCTCAAGAAATTTGATCAAATCATCAAAAGGACAAAATGGTCAAAATTAGAGTTTTGACTGAGAAAGGGCGATTTCTGATTTTTAACCTAGCCAATGACCAATTGGGTTCAAGCATGATTTCAAGGACTCAATAGCATCATCTTGAGCTAATTACATGGTTCAAAAGATCTCAAGTTCATAGGATTGACAGATGAATTTTCCAGTCAACTGATCAAAAGTCAACTATACACTGAAAAGTCAAACTTTGACTTTTTGGTCAAAATCAAGTGCCAAGGGTCATAATTAATCAATATATGTCAAAACATGAAACTTGTTTACCAAGAAAACCAATTTTGAAAATTAGGGTTTTGAATTTGAAAATTTTCATAACTTAGAATTTTTCTAAGTATGGAAATTTTCTTATTTTTTCCCAACTTTCCACCACTTTTTCACCATGTTGCAATTTGTTTCAAAGAAAACTTCCAACATGAAAGTTGTAGTCCTACATGAAATCTACAACTTTGCTTCACAAAGTTTTCCCAAAATATGCTTGTATATCAAGTTATGAATTTGTGAATAGGGGTCCATGAACTTCTTAACTTAGTGAAAATTTGCCCTAATTTAGGCAGGTTTTTGACCCAACTTCATGGACATTTTTCACCTAGTTCCAAGAGGTATCTCAAAATGAATTTCAAAGATGGATTGTAGAACACATTTTAAGCTTTCTAAAATGTCCAAGAAATCTCCAAGATCATTTGTGGTTAGGGAGAATCGAAGAAGAGAAATTGGCATTTTATCACTTTTGTTCATGCTATTTTCACAAAGTGGCAAGTTGCAAATCTGATCTTGGATGCTTGTACCTTGCATTACAGGTCCTAAACTCATTCTACACTCCATAATTAAATGCAAACTCAAAGGATAAGGGCTTTATCTTTGCTTTTGGAACATTGTACAAGAGATAATTCCATTAATGGCATAAAGGGCACATTTCCATTTTCATAAAGGTAAGCTTTTACAACATTATCATTCTTGAGCCTTGGAGTTGTCCCTTTGGTGCAGGAAATTTCCACAGGAATTAAGCAAAGCATACCAACTCTTATCAGCCCTTGAGGTAGCTAATACAAGCATGGTGCATTTGTCTTGTCACTTTTCTTCAAATGCAAGAAAAGTTGCAAAAGAAGTCAGAACTTGTACAGCAAGGGAAGAGTGGACTTTGTATCATTATATACATATCCACAAACTTGTCACAACTCAAGACACGAATTGATAGAATCCAAAACACTCTCAAGATCAAAAAACACAAAATTCTTCCCAAACATCCAGTTTCTGCAAAATCATAGCAAGCTCATTATTTGCTCATGCGTTTTGCCTTTTAACATTTCAAACACCTTCCATATATCCTACCAAAGGTATCCAAGCCCTTGTCCTTGTTCTGTGAGCTCTGTTTCAGCCATTGCCATTTTCAAATTTGGACGTTGCAGCTTGACTTCTACAGAGATTTTTGGCCATCCACAAAGCAAGCTATGTATTGGAATAGGTTGAAGGAACTTCAAGGAAGCTCACACGATCCTCAGGCCTCACTCAAAATCCCCACATTGCCATATCCAAATCCAGCTGAAGGAGGTATTTTTCAAAACTCTATCTCTCTATTTAGACATCCTCAAGCCACGATTTGTGAAGCAAAAATGTAGTCCTTAACATGGTGAAGCTGTACATATGCATAATTTCCATTTATATTAACTGAGCTAGGAGAATTTGAACTTGAAGTTCATGAAATAATTAGGTCACGAATTGGGGATGATTAAATTCTCCTAGATTTTTGAGAGTTAGGTTACAAATTTTATACCATTGGAATCGTGAGATAAAATGCTACATGTTTTGTGTTACAAGTTTTTGTTTTTATACAAGCATCTGAGAGTTACAGATTTTGAAGAAAAATGCGCGCAAGGAGAAGAAGGTGGAGGACAGGGATGATGTTCTGGGCCTTGGCGCCTTGGGCCTGTTTGCTTTTGTTATTCACACCCTCATGACCACTATTTGCACCCCTTGTCTTATTTGTTTTATTTTTCATATTTCTTGCATATTTTTATGTTTATTGCTTTATTTTATTTTTCTGAATCATAAAAAAATCATGAAAAATAATTTCTTTATTTTTTGCATTTTATTTTATTTTTTCTATTATTTTTTGCATAAAAAAATAGTTTATTAGGATAATATACTTTATTTTATTAAACAAATTGTAAATACATTTAAAAATACTATACATTTTTATTTTATTATTTTCCACATAAAATATTTATTTTTCATACATATTTTAATTTTTAATATTTGTACATACTATTATTTATTATTTTTCTTGTACAAAAAATGGACAAAATAAATAATAGGTGTGATACGGTGGGAAAGAACTAATTGTTTTGGAATGCTGGTTCGCATTTTGCGTTTGTATTTACAAAATGTCGCGGTAAGCAAGAGTCGCCACCGTCTTTTATTTTATCGAACAAGGAAAGGAAAAAAGCAGAGAAAAATTCCTTTTTCGAGATGTTTCTCGGGTTCGGGAGGTAGATTATAGAAAGGGAAGGTGTTAGCACCCTTTCTATCCGTGGTTATCCACGGGCTCTTAGGTACTTGCTCATTGTGTTTTCAAAATTTTCTTTTCTTCGTGTTTGTAGGTTTGAAAGAAGTTTTTATTTTGAAGAGAGTGTAAGTGCGAAAAGTTTTGTTTTGTTTTAAAATGAGCAAGTACTTAAGAACCATCTACTTACTCGAAAAAGGAATTAATCTGTACAAATGTCCTTTAGACAATGCTATCCCACTATTGAGGAGTAGGTAGCGCCGTCGTTGGAGTTTAAGGGTCAATTCGACTAAGGGACGTGTGGTCACTAAAGCAATGTTAGGACGCCTTAGCGGTAACCCTAATGTCTTAGATCAATTTTTCCGAGGTAAATGTTTCGAGGCAACTTATGATCTTTGGACAAGAGGGTGACCTCTAAAACTTTCTATACTCAATTACCATGTCCGAAGGCAACCAAGTGAGGTGTACCCTAAGAGTGCGCATGTGCGAGTGTATTGTTTTTCAGTTATTTTATCTTTGTACATGTCATGGGTGAGCTATGTTGATTTTAAGTTCATACATTTGATCTTGTCATGCATTCCCTATTATCAAACATCTAACAATGTATAATTGCGGAAATTAAATTGCGGAAATTAAATCTAAACTATTACAAGGCGTCGGGTATTTACATCGCCAAAAGCAACCCTTGAAATTAAAATGCGGAAAACAAATAAAGCGGTAAAAATATTTAAAGTCCTAATTATCTATTACAAACCGGAGGCAAGTACATTAATATGATAAAAATAAACAAACGCGTGCGGGAAATTAAATTGAGCGCAAAGTTCCAGGGTTTTGACCCTTTTTGTTAAAGAAAAGATTTTTTGTTTGTTTTTTAATTTTAAGAAATAAATTATCTAAGTTAATTATTAAACTACATTAAATTAATTAATTAATGAGAATAAATATTTTTGGTTTTTTTGATATTTAGAGAAAGAAAATAAAATTGATCAATGTTAATAAATCCTAATTATGTCTAAATTAATTTTATTATTTACAAAAATATATTAAAGTTATTGTCTAATTAAAGCTTAAATTAATTACTAAATTAAATTAATTAAATTGATGAATAAAAATAAATTATTTTTGGTCTTTTGGTATTTTAAGAAAGAAATCAAAATTAATGTTAGTAATTAAAACCTAGATTAATTCTAATTGAATTTTAATTATTTACAAAAATGTGAAAGTTATTCTAATTAAAATTCTAAATCAATTAATTAATGTTTATTAACAAAAATAAAAGTTAGAATTTAATTTGATAAAGAAAATGTTTTGTGGTTTTTTTTATATTTTAAGAAAGAAATAAATCTAAATTAATCACTACATTAAATTAAATTAATTAATTAAATGGAAAAAAAAAGTTATTTTTGGATTTTTGGTTATTTAAAGAAAGAAAATGGAATGGTTAAATTAGTGATTAAACCTATTAAATTTTAATTAGTTTTATTTATTTACAAAAAGAAATTAAAGTTTTCTAGAATTAAAAACCTAATTAATTAATCGGAAGAAAAATAAAGTTCTTAATTTTAATTGGACAAAATGATATTTTTGTGATTTTTTGATAAAAAGAAAGTTTGTTATTGGTTAGTAAATTAATTAAGTAAAAATAAAATAATTAAACCAAATAAATAAAATATGAGAAAGTAGAGAAATTGGGCCTTGTTTTGGAGGGTGCAGAAAGCATTCCTGAGCTCGGATCTTCGAAATCTTCATGCTCTAACTATGGTGTTTTTTTATTCTTGCGTGGAACCTATGATTCAACCATCCATAACTGTTCTATATAAACTCAAACAAATGTTAGCATACCATAAAATGTGATTAAAATTAGAGATTCGAAATTTAAAATTTTACCAAACCGGTGGGCGTGCTAGGCGTGTGATGGATTACTCTTGGGCCTTGTAAGACTCATGAGGACTTCAAGAGGATGGTTTGAGGCTTGATATCAATTGCGAGAGGTCGGAACTTCGAGATATGACTTGCACCAATTCTTTGATTTCTGGAGAGCTTTTTGAATAGCTTTTAGAGAACTTTTTGAAGAGCTTTTTGAGAGCTTTTTAGAGAGGATTTTCGTGTCTTTCAAGCTTGTGTGGCTCTCTATTTATAGAGGAGAATGAGGAGACAAGAAAACATGGAAAGAATCTCCCTCATAATCTTGTGTTATAAGACAATGATCAAGATTTGAAAAAAATGCCATATTTGATGATTCTCCATTATTAAACCTTCCAAATTTGATTTGATTCAATCTTTTTGCACATGATGATAATTAAGACCTATAACAACCAACAAGATCCTAAGTAATCAATATTTGGATTTTATTTGATTTAAATTGATTTAAAATGAATTAATTTAATTAAAAATTAAATAAAAAAGAAAAATTAATAAATGGACACAAGGTTGAATCTAGGACACGTGTGTAGTGTGACAAGATCAAATCAAGTGGAAAAGAGTGGGCCCATTTGACAAAATTTGAAGTTTTGGGGATAGTTGACTTTTGGTAATTTTGCAAAAAAGTCCAACTTCAACAATGCATAAATTCTTCAATTTTAAATTTTGGAAGGCTTTTTGGACTTTTTAGAAACCTTGATATGTTATATAAACAACCCTTTTTGTCTAATCTCATTTTTATATTCCATGCTCAAGTTATAAGCTTTGGCAAAAAAGGTGTTTTTGTTGACTTTCAAAAATGACCTATAATGTCTAAATTTGTAACTTTTTGTGAGAGAATTTCTTGATATTGGGGTGTGAAGTTGTATTGTAGGTAATTGCATCCTCTTCAAAATGAGCTTTGGATGGGTCATTTCTCATAAATTATGAGAAAGTTATGCTTGGTCAAAGTTGAGTTGACTTTTCCTACAAAACCCTAATTTAGCAACTTTTGAATCTTGATGAATCTTGAGCAATACTTGATGAATCATTATAAAACCTTGATCAAATGATGAATTATCCTTCAAAATGAGAATATTGACAAAAAATCTTGAAGTTTGACTGTTTGTAGGTCACAGTTGACTTTTGCCCTAGCACAGTCGATTTTTGGGCCTCTTGAGCAATTGACTGACCAAACTTTCTCTGCAAGGCTTGAAATTTGACAGGGATGAACTTGAGAACATATTAGGACATTGAGGAGCATTTAAAGCCATTTGGATGTAAGGACCTTGATGCAACACAAAACCCTAATTTTGACTTGACTGCCTTAGGAGGTGATTTGACTGTCCAACTCTTGAGCCATCTTGAACAACTTGGAGATGATTCTTGACATGTCTTGAGAAACATGGGAGGGCAAATTTTGGGGTACAACAATAGGAAGCATATATTTCTTTTAATAAAAAATTAGGTTTTCCCCCTTTCAAAAATATTAATATTATTTTTTCTTATTTTCTAGGGTTAATTAATTTTATTTTCTCATACCTTAAACAAGTACCAAACATTTTTCCATAAATACCTTGCATTGCATATTTAAATATTTGTATATTTATTTATTTCGCACAATATTCAATTGGATTGTAATAGTATTTTTAGGGTTTATTTTATGCAATATCCCCATTTAAAAACTTGTATCCCCCCTCCCATAATAATTGTTGTAATAGCTTAGTTTACATTTACACAATTTATCGCATTTATACCATGTTTAGTAAACTAGGGTTTGCATGACAAGAACCAAAAACAAAAAAATAGAAAAGACCTAATCCAAGACAAATCAAAAGCATATAAAATGACACACATTGCACACAAGCACCCTTAGGGTTTCACCCACTTGGTTGCCTAAATAAAATTGGCCATGTTACGCATGCGAAGTATCTTGGCAAAACAAAACAAAAATAAGATCATAGTCCCTCGATGACGCTATCAAAAGGTTTCCTAAACAAATGATCTTTTGTCCCTCAAACATGCTAAGATACTTGGCAACATTGCTATCATGGTCATACGATGACCCACGCCCGTCCCGTTTAACATCCAAAGATAGGGTTGCTTACCAAATCAATGGTAAGTCAACAATGTCAAAGGAATGAAAATGTAATAGAAAGACATTTGAGTAGGTAAATAGCTTCTAGTTACTTGATCAATTTCAAAACAATCCTTGCTATTTTCAAAAAAACAAACACACACACATTTCAAAACATTTCCAAACATCTTTCAAAATATTAAAACATTTTTCAAAAGACAAACATCTTTGTATACATTCTTACGAACAAGAATCATTACAAAGATTTCCTAAACGAATGGCCTCTTTTCAAAATACTTTCAAAACCACACAAAGCACAATTTCAAACAATTTCAAAGCAAAACAATTGATCTAAACAAGTAACTAAGAGCCCATGGAAAACCATGGATGAAAAGGGTGCTAGCACCTTCCCTTTTCATAATCTACCCCCCGAACTCAAGAAAACATCTCAAAGGTCTTTCCTGTGCTTTTTTTACCTTTCCTTTTGGATAAAATAAAAGTCTGTGGCGACTCTTGCTTACCACGACATTTGCGACAAAACGCAAAACCTCAAGTCAGTTCTCCCACCGTATCACACTAGCAAAAAATAAAAAATAAGCCAGGCCCAAAGAGGCCCAGCGCCCTGCAAACAAAAAAAATCAGAATTGTAAAACATGTAAAAAATGCAAAAGGGTACCACTGGGGCTCGAACCCAGGTCCCATAGGTTACAGGCGAGCGCTTCTGCCACTGGGGTGGCCATACATCCGTTAACATAAGCAAAACAATAAATATACAACGCAAAACGTGCCATGATGACTTCATCTTCAACCTCCAGCTAGGCCAATTGTAACTTGCTCATTTCTCATCAATAATGAAAACTGTAAACATAAAACTTGTAGCAAATTTTCTCACGATTCCAGAAATGTAAAGTATTAAAACTATAGATCAAAGATAAGCATGAATTTTAATGACCCTAATCTGAACCCTAAAAATTTCAGAAATTTCAGTTTCAAAATTCTCTAAGCTCAAGCAAAATTAATGAAAACTATGGACATGGTTAGCTTCATGGCAATGATATCTACATGTTTTGTTCACAAATAAACTATTGATGATGCCTGTATGAAGAGTTCCAAGTTGAGAAAACTTACCTCAAAATTGGAAATCGTGGTTTGAGTTTGAGCTTGTTTCAAGTGATGGTGATGATCAGGTTAGCTTCCTTGAGGTCCTAGGAAGCTAATGCAATGGTTTGCTTAAGTTGAGAGTGGCTGAAATAGCCTGGAGAAGTCAAGTTGCAGACTCTGTTTTTTGGTTATGGAAGTTATGGTAAATGGTGTTATAATTCTGGAATAAGGACGGGGATGAGTTGTATTTGATGTAAGGAATCTTTAGGAATGAATTTGAGGGAAACACACAAGGGAAATGGGAGATACAAGTTTAAAGTCAGAACTGTGTATCAATGGAGTTTTTTGTGCAACTTCTAGCTAGAGGGAATTTAGGAGTGTTTCAGGGTGTAAAAACTCATCCCTTAGCTCACAAGGATGAAGCTAGGACACGTGTGTAGTGTGACAAGATCAAATCAAGTGGAAAAGAGTGGGCCCATTTGACAAAATTTGAAGTTTTGGGGATAGTTGACTTTTGGTAATTTTGCAAAAAAGTCCAACTTCAACAATGCATAAATTCTTCAGTTTTAAACTTTTGGAAGTGTTTTTGGACTTTTTAGAAACCTTGAGATGTCATATAACCAACCCTTTTTGTCTAATCTCATTTTGATATTTCATGCTCAAGTTATAAGCTTTGGAAAAAAAGGTATTTTTATTGACTTTCAAAAATGACCTATAATGTCCAATTTGTAACTTTTTGTGAGAGCATTTCTTGATCTTGGGTTGTGAATATGGATTGTAGGGAATTGCATCCTATTCAAAATGAGCTTTGGATGGGTCATTTCTCATAAAGTATGAGAAAGTTATGCTTGGTCAAAGTTGAGTTGACTTTTCCTACAAAACCCTAATTTAGCAACTTTTGAATCTTGATGAATCTTGAGAAATACTTGATGAATCATTATCAACCCTTGATCAAATGATGAATTATCATTCAAAATGATAATGTTGACAAAAAATCTTGAAGTTTGACTGTTTGTAGGTCACAGTTGACTTTTGCCCTAGCACAATCGATTTTGGGCCTCTTGAGCAATTTACTGACCAAACTTTCTCTGCAAGGCTTGAAATTTGACAGGGATGAACTTGAGAACATATTATGACATTAGGGAGAATTTGAAGCCATTTGTATGTAAGGACCTTGATGCAACACAAAACCCTAATTTTGACTTGACTGCCTTAGGAGGTGATTTGACTGTCCAACTCTTGAGCCATCTTGAACAACTTAGAGATGATTCTTGACATGTCTTGAGAAATATGGGAGGGCAAATTTTAGGGTAAAATAGTTTCCCCTGTTCAATCTTCTTAAACCTGAGGATATAGATTGGCGTTCGGGCCTTTCGTGATCCGAAGGTGGAAGATGATTGAACACTAGAGTGCCCAGAAATTTGCACTCGCATGGTGTAGTATCAGCATTGTGATGTCGGGAATGGGCTTACAGATGCCATTTGGAGATTGTTGGTAGGTGGTTTAAAGATGCCATCCGAAGGAGTGTCTATCGCGTAAGAGATTCCTTAGCGAGAGCTTGTATACCTATTGTTGAGGGAGATTCCACTGGGGAATGTTGTCCTTTGTCTTAGGAGAAAATAGAACTTTAGGAGCTTCGGTCGTCCGTTATTCTACTGGGGAATCATCTTTGCTGAAGAGGTGAGAGTGAACTACTATCTGGTCGTAACCCAGGCTTCATAGTGATAAGACCGACTACTATCTGGTCGTAATCCGGGCTTTACAGTGACTTACTAGGGAGATGAGATTAAACTTGTTGTCCGGTCGTAATCTAGGCTTTACAATACCTCACTTCTTATCTGGTCGAAATCCAGGCTTCAGAACAAATCAAGTGGTTATCCTGTCGCATCCAGGCTTCAACTTGAATTTAGGGCACACTAATACCCGGCCGACTTCGGGCTTCTTAGTAACTGTCCATGTAAACTGCTATTTGGTCGGAATCCAAGCTTCACAGTGTCTTGTACCATTATTTGGTCGTAATCCAGGCTTCAGAACAAATCAAGTGGTTATCCGGTCGCATCCGGTCTTCCTTTTGACGGTTGGTTTTACTAATATCCAGTTGAATCCGGGCTTCATAGTAACTGGCTGGATAAACTGTTATTTGGTCATAATCCAAGCTTCACAGTGTCCCTTAACGTTATCTGGTCGTAATCCAGGCTTCACGAGGTATCCTACCACTATCTGGTCGAAATCCAGGCTTCGTAATACTCTTGGTTGCTATCTGGTCGTAATCCAGTCTTCACAACATCTTCTACCATTTATCTGGTCGTAATCCAGGCTTCATGGTTTTGTATTGCTTTCCGGTCGTAATTCAGGCTTCACAATAACTTGCTGAGTTGTTATCTGGTCGTGATCCGGGCTTCACGGCTTGTGTTTATGATATACCACTATCTGGTCGAATCCAAGCTTCATGGTGCTTACTGAGCTGCTATCCGGTCGTAATCCAGGCTTCACGGCTCACTAGGGAGTAAACTATTATCCGGTTGTTCTCCGGGCTTCATAGCTTGCTTTTGAGAGATGTCACTATCTAGTCGTAATCCAGGCTTCGCGGTAGTCTGATATTATTATTCGGTCGTAATCCGGGCTTCACAATATGCTGTAGAAATCAAGATACTATCCGGTCGTACCCGGGCTTTATAACTTGAATTTTGATTGTATCTTTCCTGAAAGGTAAAGGTTAGTTGTATGTGATGCATGATATGTATCAAGCAATGATGTTCTCAAACTAAATGAGATTGTATGGTATGATGCGTATATGCATGTATTATGATGTATGGACATGTAATGTTTTAGCTGGGGAAAATAAATCCCGGAGCTGCTGGAGAGTAAAGTTGAATGCTTCGCTTCCGCCAGGGATGGTGAACGAAGATGATGGTGAGGATAAACTTGCGGGAGAAAGGAAACTCCATTGGGGAATGAACTGATGAAGGGATTACTCTGAGGGGAATTACTCTGTGGAGAAGAGATGTTTTGCTGAAGATTTTAATGATAAACTCTGCTGGAGATTCTGCTGACAAACTCTGCTGGGGATTTCAATGATGAACTCCGCTGGAGATGGATTACCGTTGCTGGTGATATTAAATCTGTTGAGGATTAAACTCCTGTTTGGGGAAAGAAAGAACTTCGTCGGGGATGATCTTTCAGTTGTAATTTGCTGGGGATAACCCTGTTAGATTTTGTGGGGATAAACCTCTGAGTTTGGCTGGAGAGATTTATTTTATACTCTGCAGGGGATAAGCTTCCAAAGCCTACTGGGGAAGATGATTCAACTCTGTTGGGAAAGCTTTTTTAGACTGCGCTGGGGAAATGGCTCCACTGGGAGTATCTTGTATTCCGTCGGGGAACATTCTTATACTCTGTTGAGGAATATTAAGACTGCCGGGGATGCTCTTATGCTTGCTGAAGAATATTCTTATACTCCGCTGGGGAATATTAAGACCTTCTGGGGATACCAAGCCTTTTTAGGGCTGATGGTAGACTAACTCTGTTTGGGGAGAGTATTGCTGATTCGTTCATGGTTGCCAGTTTCAGTTGGGAGAGCTACCATTACTGTATTGCTCTGCAGGGAATGAAGGTATCTTGGTCATATTCTTCAGCTGAACCTACCTTGGTACCTTGGTGGACAGAGCAACTAGACAATTCGGACAATTCTTATGGCCCCTGCTTCTGATATTACCCGTAATTCGTCCTTTGTTTCACATGTAAATATTTATGAGCAGCAATTAATGTCAAATGCATATATAAAAAATGAACATTGGACGTTCTTTGTAAAACAAAACAGATAAAGGAAAAACATTTTGAAATTTGTCTGAAAATGAATTTGTATTGATTTTGAAGTTTGCCTGTAAATAGGCGTTTTTGTACAAGAGGCAGACGTCCTAGTAAGAGAATGCCGCCGAACAAAAAGAATTTATACAATTTGTGGAAAGAAAACAAAACAGCTATGTGAATGACCCCACTGGGTTCCAACTCTGCTATTGCCTTTATCTCTTCAAGCATCTCATCACTTTGATGCTTAGTTGAAGGTGAATCTGATTGATTAGTGTCGTCCGAGCTTGATAGTCGATATCAAAGTCTGGATGCAAGGTGATCCAATGAGACATAGTGTTACGCTTTAATCCCTAACTTTTTCCTGGACCGCCCTTTCGGGTTTTCAGTCCACCGGGATACCCATTTTTGCCCAAGTTGCCTTTTCAGGTTTTCGACTTTCCGAGTGTACAGATTTTTTATTTTCATCCCTTATTTTTTCCCGAACCCTTTTGGTTCGCCGGGAAGCCCTTATTTTTGCCTATGCCAATCAACCTAGCGGGTATTTGATTATGCGTAGTATATTTTTACTAAGTCTGCATTGACGGGGTGAGGAAGGTCGTCACCATCCATGGTGGTTAGAATCATAGCTCCTCCTGAGAAAAGGTTCTTAACCACAAATGGCCCTTCATATGTAGGGGTCCATTTGCCCCTGGGATCACCTTGAGGTAGAATAATACGCTTGATTACCAGGTCCCAAACTTGATACTCTTGACGTCTGACTTTCTTGTTAAATGCCTTGATCATCCGCTTTTGGTACATTTGACCATGACAGATAGCAGTGAGTCTCTTTTCGTCGATTAGGTTCAGCTGATCAAGCCAGGTCTGAATCCAGTCATCTTCGCTTAAACCTGCATTCTTCATGATCCGAAGAGAGTGTATCTGAACTTCAATAGGCAAGACTGCCTCCATGCCATATACCAAGGAATAGGGTGTTGCCCCTGTTGACATCCGAGCTGAGGTACGGTACCCATGAAGAGAAAATGGTAACATCTCGTGCCAATCTTTGTATGTCACTGTCATCTTCTGCACAATCTTCTTAATGTTCTTATTTGCTGCTTCGACAGCCCCATTCATCTTCGGCCAGTAGGGAGAAGAGTTATGATATTGTATCTTGAATTGCTCGCAGAGCTCAGTGATCATCTTGTTGTTAAGATTGGTACCGTTGTCCGTAATGATCCTCTCTGGTACACCGTATCGACAGATCAGATTGTGCCAAATGAACCGTGCCACGATGTTCTTGGTTACGGTAGCAAAGGAAGCTGCTTCAACCCACTTCGTAAAGTAATCAATTGCTACCAGGATTAAACGATGCCCGTTGGATGCCGTAGGTCTGATCTCGCCGATCATATCAATACCCCACATTGCAAAAGGCCAAGGCGCTGTCAAGACGTTCAGAGGAACTGGAGGTATGTGCACCTTATCCGCATAGACCTGGCACTTGTGACATGTACGAGAATGTTGATAACAATCGGCTTCCATTGTGGACCAGTAATATACTGCCCGGAGGATTTTCTTTGCCATGGTATGTCCACTGGAATGAGTCCCGAAAGTACCTTCATGCAGCTCTGCCATGATCCTTTCTGCTTCAATCTTATCCACACAATGCAGTAAGGTCGAATCATGGTTACGCTTGTAAAGGATGTCATTGCTGATGAAGAACTTTGCCGCGAACCTCCTCAGAAACTTCTTGTCATTAACAGATGCACCCTCGGGGTATTCTTGAGCTTCAAGGTACCTCTTCACCTCATGATACCAGGGCTTTCCTATTACTTCTTCAGTCTCAACATCACAGCAATGTGCAGGTTCGTCCAATCTTTCAATAATGATTCGCGGAGCCTCGTTGTTCCAATTGACTTTGAACATAGAAGACATCGTAGCTAGCGCGTCCTCCAACTGATTCTCCTCTCTAGGGAAGTGTTCAAAGGTTATCTCCTCGAAATGGGGAAGCAATGTTAACATATACTCCTTGTAAGGAATAAGATTCGAGTGTTTCGTATCCCACTCGCCTTTGATCTGACTGATCACGAGAGCGGAATCTCCGAATACACTTAGAAACTTAATCCTTAGGTCAATTGCCGCTCGAAGACCCATAATGCACGCTTCATACTCTGCCATGTTGTTGGTGCAGTTGAAACATAGTCGGGCGATAAACTGAGTATGAGAGCCTTTAGGAGATATGATCACGACGCCAATGCCATTACCCAAAGCGTTCGAAGCTCCATCAAAGTACATAGACCATCGGGATCCTTCCTCAGGTCCTTCATCCAGTCCAGGTGTCTCACAATCAGTTATCAACATGATATTCTCGTCCGGGAATTCAAAGTTCATAGACTGGTAATCATCCACTACCTGATGTGCCAAATGGTCTGCCAATACACATCCCTTGATTGCTTTTTGAGTTGTGTACTGGATGTCATACTCAGTCAAAATCATATGCCATCTCGCTATTCTTCCGGACAAGGCGGGCTTCTCGAAGATATACTTGATTGGATCCATCTTTGATATCAACAGAGTAGTGTGAGTCAACATATACTGTCTTAGCCGGCGAGCAGCCCATGCCAAAGCGCAGCAAGTTTTCTCGAGCAGTGAGTATCGGGTCTCACAGTCGGTAAACGTTTTGCTAAGGTAGTAAATAGCATGCTCTTTTCGGCCAGACTCGTCATGCTGCCCCAGCACACATCCCATTGAGTTGTCAAGTACTGTCAAGTATAAGATCAGAGGTCTCCCTTCAACTGGTGGCATCAGAATAGGAGGCTCTTGGAGATACTCTTTGATCCTTTCGAAAGCGGCCTGGCATTCATTGTTCCAACGTACTACCTGATCTTTCTTCAGTAACTTGAAGATTGGCTCACAAGTAGCAGTTAGGTGTGAGATGAATCGGGCAATATAATTCAGACGTCCCAGATAGCCTCTGACCTCTTTCTCTGTTTTGGGAGCTGGCATCTCCTGTATAGCTTTCACCTTTGTCGGATCCACTTGAATACCTTTGTCGCTTACAATGAAACCCAGTAGTTTGCCAGATCTCACCCTGAAGGTGCACTTGTTCAGGTTTAACCTCGGCTTGTACAACTTTAACCTATCAAAAAGCTTCTGCAGATGGTCAAGGTGTTCTTCCTCAGTCTGGGACCTTGCAATCATATCGTCGACGTATACTTCAATCTCATGATGGATCATGTCATGAAACAAAGCAACCATGGCACGCTGATATGTTGCCCCAGCATTTTTTAACCCAAAAGACATGACCTTGTAGCAAAAGGTACCCCACTGAGTAACAAAAGTTGACTTCTCCATGTCTTCGGGAGCCATTTTGATCTGATTATAACCGGAGAACCCATCCATGAAGGAGAAGACCTTGTGTTGAGCGGTGCTGTCAACCAGAACGTCGATGTGAGGTAGAGGGAAGTCATCCTTGGGGCTCGCTCTGTTCAAATCCCTGTAGTCAACACACATTCGGACCTTACCATCTTTCTTCGGCACTGGAACCACATTGGCAACCCACTGAGGGTAAGAGGTCACTGCTAGAAAACCAGCGTCAAACTATTTCATAACTTCAGCCTTGATTTTCTCAGATATCTCTGGGCGCATACGACGAACCTTCTGTTTCACTAGAGGACAGTCTTCCTTGGTAGGCAGGCGATGAACCACAATATCAGTATCTAACCCCAGCATATCTTCGTAAGACCAGGCAAAGATCTCGACGTAGTCATGCAGCATCTGAATCAACCATTGTTTCACACTAAGCTCCGGATTTGCACCGATCTTGACTTCCTTCTTGTCTGTCTCAATACCCAGATTCACTGATTCTACCGGCTCTTCATGTGGCTGGATGACCCTCTCTTCCTAGAGTAGTAGTCTTGCAAGTTCTCCAAGCACTTCGCAATCATCTTCACCTTCGTCTTCGGCAAAGTTGATCGGATTTTCAAAGTCATAACTGGCAGTAGAAGAGTCGTTACTAGTGAGATCCAGAGTGGATGTGGACCTGTATATGTGAGTGTGTGTAAAATAGTTGTTTTGCAATATATAATAAGGAAAAACAAGGAGCGCAAAATTTGAGATGCAAAAAAACGTCCAATGCTTTTATTAAAGATATATGGAAATGACACACAAAAGCCCTCACAAATGAAGCCACAGTGCCCCAGGTAAGACATCGGGCCATAAAGTTTAAGACATTGTCTATTACAAATTCGAAACAAAAGTTTCATTACTGGGTAACAAAAGTAATAGGGATGAAGTCCTTTGCTGTCCAGTTGCTTGGTCCACCGTCGGTCGTAGGATAGATCCAGCTGTCGAATTCAGACTCTTCCACATCACCTTCTATGGCATTTACTCCCGAGTTGCTGATGAACACGAGAGGTCTTCCGATCCTTGCACTTTGAACAGCCCTTTGAGCTTCTGTAGTGAAACCCAAACCAAACTTGTTAGTCTTCTGTGTAAAATCAGGGAGTCGGCCCCAATTTGCACACTCACCCTTCTCAATAACAGCCCGTGCGTCTTTTAAGGAAGCCATCTTCATAGGAGAATCCTCCACCACCGTCTGAGCTGATGCCAGTGTCTGGGGAACCTCTTCAAAGTGCTGAAATGGGGTCTCAATGAACTCCCCATCCATCTCTACGTATCGGAACGAATTGAGGTGGCTGACCATGTACTCTTCCTCCCCTTGTATTGTCACAATCTTCCCTTTGACCGGGTACTTTAACTTCTGGTGGAGCGTTGAGGTTACGGCCCCAGCTTTATGGATCCATGGACGACCCAACAAACAAGAGTAGCATGGTCGAATGTCCATCACATAGAACGTAGAATTGAAGACCTGAGAACCAACTTTAATTGGAATATCAACTTCACCGTGCACCATCCTTTTAGACCCATCAAAGGCCCTGACTACGATGTTACTTGGTTTTAGCTCTAACCCTTCGCAATCCAACCGGTCTAGAGCTTTTTTGGGCAAGACGTTCAATGAGGAACCAGTATCAACCAACACCTGTGCAAGAGTAGTGCCCCTACATTCAATGGAGACATGCAGGGCATCGTTATGATTTTTCCCCTTGGTAGTCAAATCAGCGTCGGAGAAACCCAAACCATTATCAGCAGTTAAATTGGCCACACAATCGGTAAACTGATCAGCTGACGTCTCTTGTGGCACGTGGGCAGTCTTCAGAAAGGTAATCAGAGCCTTGGCATGGGCCTATGAGCACAGCAATAGCGACAACATACAGATCTTAGATGGGGTTTGCCCCAGCTGCTCAACTACGTTATAGTCACTCTTCTTAATAATCTTCAGAATCTCTTCCATCTCCTGTTTGGAAGCTTCAACAGTAATTGTCTTTGGTGCCTCCGTCTGGGCAGACACATCAGTGATGATCCCTTTGCCCCGAGCGTCAGATGACTCGGCGACAGGGGTAAGAATAGGAACTTGATCAGGAATGTCAGTAGGTACACTTGCAGGTGTAATAACGACAGGTCTTCAGACAGTTGGTGGAGCAATATCAGGTGAGAAAAGTCTATCGCTACGGGTGACTTTAGCAGGTCCAGTAATGTTGCTGATGTCAGTATTAGCATCCAACTCTGGCTTAACTCCTAGAACATAAACATCTGCCCCATAGTTCCAAGGGACAGCTTTGTCAGAGGTGTAGGGGATGGGCCCCGGAACAGTGATGATTACAGGTGCGATCTTCGGAACAGATGTAATTCTAACAAGCTTCCTCGAGGGAGCCTTGGAAGAATTGTCGAAAATGGTAATAATGGCAACTTCTTTAGAATGAATGGAAGGAACATCAATCTTCTCAAACAGGATCTCCTTATTATCCATCAGGTTTTGGATACCTGACTTCAGGAATGGGCAACCAGTAGGTAAAATAGAACACATATGGTAACCTTCGCCACAGCCCGAAAATAAACCAGCTAGCAACAGGTTCTTCTTGACAGTCATCAGAGGGGTAACAATGTCATCCACATAAACTACAAACAAGTCTTCCTCTACAGCATTTACTCCATGTTTGGGCATGGGAGCAGTCACAACATTAGGCCTCGAATTCAATCTCCTTTGCATCAATTAAGCCTTGTATCTTGTTCTTTAATGCCCAACAATCATCTGTATTATGCCCCGGGCTATCGGAGTGATAAGCGCAGCAGGCATTAGGGTTATACCTTGGTGACGTTGTGTTTGAATTCTTTGGGGGTTCCCTTAGAGTCACCAGATTAGTCGTCAGCAACTGTGGTAGAATCTGAGATAAGGTCATGCTGAGACGAGTGAATTGCCTCTTAGGTCACTCGTCCTTTTGTTGATTGTTGTACTGAGGGGCACCAGCAGGTTTTGAAATAACGACCGCGTTGACAGCTTGGCGGTGTTCAGGTCTACTCTGTCTTCTAGCACTGTAGACAGCATTGGACTCTTTCTTAAACGACTTCTTTTCGGCTCTCGATGAGGCACCCTTCTGTATCTTCCCAGCCTTAATACAAGACTCAATCCTTTCACCGGTCAAAATAAGATTTGTAAACCCAGATGAAGAGCTTCCAATCAAGTGGTTGAAAATGGACCAGACAGGGTCCCCAAAAACATGTCAACAAGTTCCCGATCAGCTAAGGGTGGTTGTACTCTTCTGGCGAGGTCCCTCCACTTCTGAGCATAATATTTAAATCCTTCACCCGTTCCCATTGACATACCCTGGAGTTGGGTATGCGTAGGAGCGAGGTCGGAGTTGTACTGATACTGCCTGTAGAATGCAGTAGCCAAATCTTCCCAGCTGCGGATACTGACTCCGTCTAACTGATAGAACCACTCAAGCTGAGTCCCTGAGAGACTGTCTTGAAAGAAATGGATCCATAGATTCTTATCAGTAGTGTAAGGCTGGATCTTCCTCACATATGACCGGAGGTGCAGCTTCGGACAAGAAACTCCGTCATACTTAGCAAAGGTTGGTGCCTTAAATTTGTGGGGAATCACCACCACAGATGATAGACCTAGATCTCCGAAGTCCAGACCAGGCACTTTTTGAACTTCCATAGCACTTAACCGGTCTTCCAGTTGCTTGTACCTATCCTCAGCCGGAGGATACTGTTCTTCATCGTAGTTTGTCTCGTTATCGGAGACCACAGGGCTAAAAGCCCTCCTTTCCTGTGGGATATCTTTCCCTCCAGATGAGGTGGTTAAATCAACTTCATCCAGAGGCCTGTTGCCAAACCTGTGCCCTGTGTTGAACAGGATGGTCCTCTTCTTCTTCTTCTTCTTCTTCTCTTTCAGAATCAGGGTCTTCAGGTCTTGCTGACCCTTAGCTAGACTCATGAACAGCTCTTGAAATTGGGCATTCTGGGCCTGGAAGGCCTTGATAGCTTGCTCGGTTGAAGGTTCGGCAGACATGATGAGTGCTGAAATAAATATCGAAGAAGATAAGAGACCTGTAAAGGGTACCTGTTTATGAAGTGCATGAAATGCGTATGATTTATGATTTCAAAGACAATTTAGAGATTCAAATTTGTAAACAAGAAAGGAAACACACTTTATTAGATTTAAACTTCAAAATTTAAATTGTTCAATAAATTGCCCTTAAGGCGTTACAAGAATGGAAACATTGAAAGGTAAACAAAAACTGGAAAGGAAATCATCAAAGGTCCATCAATGCTCCCATAGTCTCTTCTTATCAGTGCGGACATAGTCGTTGAGAATCAGCTCGTTCTCTAACTGCCTAGTCAGCTTCCGGATCTTCTGCTCTTGTTCATTGAACTTCTCTCGGTAAGAATCCCGTTCCTCCCTCAATTGCATCCAAGATCTCTTCAGTGCCCCAATGTTAGTGGGCATATAAGGATGGAGGATGGTTGGAAGAACTCCTTCTTCATTAGCAACTTCAAGAGTGACAGGCCGGACGGCTTCATATGGCATATCCAGCTTTTGGGCACGGATACGGACCCATCTGAGATATGGCTCCATCGGAAGTGAAGTCTTTGGGCCCGGGTCATGTGGATCAGATTGGTGAACTCTATCCCAAGCCCTTATGAATCCGCGACGCTGCTCGTCGCTATCTCCTTGAAAGTCAAAGATGATATGAGGCATTATCATCTCATGAGGTCCTTCTCTTCTTGCTCTTCCAAATTGACGGAGAGCTAAACATGGGTTGTAAGAAATTCCTCCATGGGTTCCTATCAATGGAACATTAGGATACTCTCCACAGCGATCAATGATAGTCACCTCATCCATACCCTTGAGAGTCCAGATAATGTCATTATGAGAAAGAGACATCACCCTATAAGCCCAGCCCATTCCTTCTTTGTTCTTCAGTACTGACTTAGGGAGGTGCGAAATAAACCACCTCGACAATAAAAGAGCACAACACATCAAGGTTCCCCGCTTTCGGGAAGTACGAGCATAGAGCTGATGAAGAATGTCACCCAAGAGAGTGGGTACAGGGTTCTGAGAGATGAAGATCTTTATGGCATTCACATCAACAAAAGTGTCAGGATTCGGAAACAGTACTAAGCCATATATTAGGAGAGCCATAATATCCTCGAAAGCCTTAAAGTCTAGGCTATCCCAGAAGTAGTTAGCCTTGCTAACCAAGAACTTAGTCAGAAAGCCTTTCGCTCCACTCCTAGTCTCCCAATTAGCCATTACCTCCTCTTTGGTTAAATGAAGGGCTGCAGCAATCTCTTCAGGCTTAAGAGTCTTCTCCCAACCAGTAAACTGGGTTTGCTCCAGAACAGAGATACCGAGCAGCTTAGAGAACTGTTCTAGGGTGGGAACCAACTGATAGTCTTGAAAAGTAAAACAATGGTACAGCGGATCATAGAACTGGACTAGGACACTCATCATCTGCTAGTCCAATTTGGAGGTGACCAAACTGAGAAGAGAACCATGCCTCCTGATGAAGGAGGTAGTGTCAGGCATCTTGGCAACCAACTCTTTAAGCAAGGTAGAGACTTGGACAAAGTTGATCCGGATGGTATTCTTACGCATGGGCATCATTATGACCTACAAAACAGAACAAAGATGAAACCCTCCTGTCTTTGAAATAAGTTAGTCCTTATGCAAGATGCATGCAATGTTATGATGTCATGATGTCATGATAGTAAGCACACCACGAGTATCCACAAAAAGCAAACATGGTAAGGGCACACAAGTCACACTGAAGAGCCCTTAGAGTTCAGGCTGGCAAGAAGCTTAGGTACTACCCTCTTTCAGTTCAGTTGGTTTAAACCTATCCTAAAAATAGTAACCGGGTTCTAGAGGATCTCAATATCACTGACTACCCTCGATCGGTCATAATTCTAGTTTAGCAACCTTTTCTTGCGGCCAGAATCATCGCGAGAGTTTAGTCTCAATGAGTGTAGCATACTGCTACTGTTCTATGGCCAAGTCGGTCAATTTAAGGTTCTAAGGTCAGTTGGTGCTTAATGACCCCTTATAAGACCCATATTCTTCTCGTTCCAACACAAGGGATATTGGTACAGACTAAAGTGCCACACCAATGTAGCTACTGCTTCAACCGTGTCGGTCTACGTCGGACAGTTCCCTCACAGTTTATTGCTACTTACCTAAAGGGTATCCCAATATCCGGGTTAGGATCTATAGAACTCTGATACAAGCCCACAAATATAAATCATACAAAGCATACAATTGAAAACACAATGATTTAATCCTAAGGTACACCTCACTTCTTAATGTCCCCAGCAGAGTCGCCAGTTCTGTGATACGGTGGGAAAGAACTGATTGTTTTGGAATGTCGGTTCGTGTTTTGCGTTTGTATTCGTAAAATGTCGCGGTAAGCAAGAGTCGCCACCGTCTTTTATTTTATCCAACAAGGAAAGGAAAAAAGCACAGAAAAATTCCTTTTTCGAGATGTTTCTCGGGTTCGGGAGGTAGATTATAGAAAGGGAAGGTGTTAGCACCCTTTCTATCTGTGGTTATCCATGGGCTCTTAGGTACTTGCTCATTGTGTTTTCAAAATTTTCTTTTCTTTGTGTTTGTGGGTTTGAAAGAAGTTTTTGTTTTGAAGAGAGTGTAAGTGCGAAAAGTTTTGTTTTGTTTTAAAATGAGCAAGTACTTAAGAACCATCTACCTACTCGAAAAAGGAATTAATCTGTACAAATGTCCTTTAGACAATGCTATCCCACTATTGAGGAGTAGGTAGCGCCGTCGTTGGAGTTTAATGGTCAATTCGATTAAGGGACGTGTGGTCACTAAAGCAATGTTAGGACACCTTAGCGGTAACCCTAATATCTTAGATCATTTTTTCCGAGGCAACCATTTCGAGGCAACTTATGATCTTTGGACAAGAGGGCGACCTCTAAAACTTCCTATACTCAATGACCACGTTCGAAGGCAACCAAGTGAGGTGTACCCTAAGAGTGCGCATGTGCGAGTGTATTGTTTTTCAGTTATTTTATCTTTGTACATGTCATGGGTGATCTATGTTGATTTTAAGTTCATACATTTGATCTTGTCATGCATTCCCTATTATCAAACATCTAACAATGTATAGTTGCGGAAATTAAATCTAAACTATTACAAGGCGTCGGGTATTTACATCGCCAAAAGCAACCCTTAAAATTAAAATGCGGAAAATAAATAAAGCGGTAAAAATATTTAAAGTCCTAATTATCTATTACAAACCGGAGGCAAGTACATTAATATGATAAAAATAAACAAACGCGTGCGGGAAATTAAATCGAGCGCAAAGTTCTAGGGTTTTGACCCTTTTTGTTAAAGAAAAGATTTTTTGTTTGTTTTTGAATTTTAAGAAATTAATTATCTAAGTTAATTATTAAACTACATTAAATTAATTAATTAATGAAAATAAATATTTTTGGTTTTTTTGATATTTAGAGAAAGAAAATAAAATTGATCAATGTTAATAAATCATAATTATGTCTAAATTAATTTTATTATTTACAAAAATATATTAAAGTTATTGTCTAATTAAAGCCTAAATTAATTAGTAAATTAAATTAACTAAATTGATGAATAAAAATAAATTATTTTTGGTCTTTTGGTATTTTAAGAAAGAAATCAAAATTAATGTTAGTAATTAAAACCTAGATTAATTCTAATTGAATTTTAATTATTTACAAAAATGTGAAAGTTATTCTAATTAAAATTCTAAATCAATTAATTAATGTTTATTAACAAAAATAAAAGTTAGAATTTAATTTGATAAAGAAAATGTTTTGTGGTTTTTTTTTATATTTTAAGAAAGAAATAAATCTAAATTAATCACTATATTAAATTAAATTAATTAATTAAATGAAGAAAAAAAAGTTATTTTTGGATTTTTGGTTATTTAAAGAAAGAAAATGGAATGGTTAAATTAGTGATTAAACCTATTAAATTCTAATTAGTTGTATTTATTTACAAAAAGAAATTAAAGTTTCCTAGAATTAAAAACCTAATTAATTAATCGGAAGAAAATTAAAGTTCTTAATTTTAATTGGACAAAATGATATTTTTGTGATTTTTTGATAAAAAGAAAGTTTGTTATTGGTTATTAAATTAATTAAGTAAAAATAAAATAATTAAACCAAATAAATAAAATATGAGAAAGTAGAGAAATTGGGCCTTTTTTTGGAGGGTGCAGAAAGCATTCCTGAGCTCGGATCTTCGAAAGCTTCATGCTCTAACTATGATGTTTTTTTTATTCTTGCGTGGAACCTATGATTCAACCATCCATAACTGTTCTATATAAACTCAAACAAACGTTAGCATACTATAAAATATGATTAAAATTAGAGATTCGAAATTTAAAATTTTACCAAACCGGTGGGCCTGCTAGGCGTGTGATGGATTGCTCTTGGGCCTTGTAAGACTCATGAGGACTTCAAGAGGATGGTTTGAGGCTTGATGTCAATTGCGAGAGGCCGGAACTTCGAGATATGACTTGCACCAATTCTTTGATTTCTGGAGAGCTTTTTGAAGAGCTTTTAGAGAACTTTTTGAAGAGCTTTTTGAGAGCTTTTTAGAGAGGATTTTCGTGTCTTTCAAGCTTGTGTGGCTCTCTATTTATAGAGTAGAATGAGGAGACAAGAAAGCATGGAAAGAATATCCCTCATAATGTTGTGTTTTAAGACCATGATCAAGATTTGAAAAAAATGCCATATTTGATGATTCTCCATTATTAAACCTTCCAAATTTGATTTGACTCAATCTTTTTGCACATGATTAGGTTTGATACGAATTTGATGGTGACCAAGTTTTTTATTTATGACCTATAACAACCAAAAAGATCCTAAGTAATCAATATTTTGATTTTATTTGATTTAAATTGATTTAAAATGAATTAATTCAATAAAAAATTAAATAAAATAGAAAAATTAATAAATGGACACAAGGTTGAATCTAGGACACGTGTGTAGTGTGACAAGATCAAATCAAGTGGAAAAGAGTGGGCCCATTTGACAAAATTTGAAGTTTTGGGGATAGTTGACTTTTGGTAATTTTGCAAAAAAGTCCAACTTCAACAATGCATAAATTCTTCAATTTTAAACTTTTGGAAGTGTTTTTGGACTTTTTAGAAACCTTGATATGTCCTATAACCAACCATTTTTTTCTAATCTCATTTTGATATTCCATGCTCAGGTTATAAGCTTTGGCAAAAAAGGTGTTTTTGTTGACTTTCAAAAATGACCTATAATGTCCAAATTTGTAACTTTTTGTGAGAGCATTTCTTGATATTGGGGTGTGAATTTGTATTGTAGGTAATTGCATCCTATTCAAAATGAGCTTTGGATGGGTCATTTCTCATAAATTATGAGAAAGTTATGCTTGGTCAAAGTTTAGTTGACTTTTCCTACAAAACCCTAATTTAGCAACTTTTGAATCTTGATGAATCTTGAGCAATACTTGATGAATAATTATAAAACCTTGATCAAATGATGAATTATCCTTCAAAATTATAATATTGACAAAAAATCTTGAAGTTTGACTGTTTGTAGGTCACAGTTGACTTTTGCCCTAGCACAGTCGATTTTTGGGCCTCTTGAGCAATTGACTGACCAAACTTTCTCTGCAAGGCTTGAAATTTAATAGGGATGAACTTGAGAACATATTAGGACATTGAGGAGCATTTGAAGCCATTTGGATGTAAGGACCTTGATGCAACACAAAACCCTAATTTTGACTTGACTGCCTTAGGAGGTGATTTGACTGTCCAACTCTTGAGCCATCTTGAACAACTTGGAGATGATTCTTGACATGTCTTGAGAAATATGGGAGGGCAAATTTTGGGGTACAACAATAGGAAGCATATATTTCTTTTAATAAAAAATTAGGTTTTCCCCCTTTCAAAAATATTAATATTATTTTTTCTTATTTTCTAGGGTTAATTAATTTTATTTTCTCATACCTTAAACAAATACCAAACATTTTTCCATAAATACCTTGCATTGCATATTTAAATATTTGTATATTTATTTATTTCGCACAATATTCAATTGGATTGTAATAGTATTTTTAGGGTTTATTTTATGCAATATCCCCATTTAAAAACTTGTATCCCCCCTCCCATAATAATTGTTGTAATAGCTTAGTTTACATTTACACAATTTATCGCATTTATACCATGTTTAGTAAACTAGGGTTTGCATGACAAGAATAAAAAACAAAAAAATAGAAAAGACCTAATCCAAGACAAATCAAAAGCATATAAAATGACACACATTGCACACAAGCACCCTTAGGGTTTCACCCACTTGGTTGCCTAAATAAAAATGGCCATGTTACGCATGCGAAGTATCTTGGCAAAACAAAAGAAAAATAAGATCATAGTCCCTCGATGACGCTATCAAAAGGTTGCCTAAACAAATGATCTTTTATCCCTCAAACATGCTAAGATACTTGGCAACATTGCTATCATGGTCATACGATGACCCACGCCCGTCCCGTTTAACATCCAAAGATAGGGTTGCTTACCAAATCAATGGTAAGTCAACAATGTCAAAGGAATGAAAATGTAATAGAAAGACATTTGAGTAGGTAGATAGCTTCTAGTTACTTGATCAATTTCAAAACAATCCTTGCTATTTTCAAAAAAACAAACACACACACATTTCAAAACATTTCCAAACATATTTCAAAATATTGAAACATTTTTCAAAAGACAAACATCTTTGTATACATTCTTACGAACGAGAATCATTACAAAGTTTGCCTAAACGAATGGCCTCTTTTCAAAATACTTTCAAAACCACACAAAGCACAATTTTAAACAATTTCAAAGCAAAGCAATTGATCTAAACAAGTAACTAAGAGCCCATGGAAAACCATGGATGAAAAGGGTGCTAGCACCTTCCCTTTTCATAATCTACCCCCCGAACTCAAGAAAACATCTCAAAGGTCTTTCCTGTGCTTTTTTACCTTTCCTTTTGGATAAAATAAAAGTCGGTGGCGACTCTTGATTACAACGACATTTGCGACAAAACGCAAAACCTCAAGTCAGTTCTCCCACTGTATCACACTAGCAAAAAATAAAAAATAAGCCAGGCCCAAAGAGGCCCAGCGCCCTGCAAACAAAAAAAATCAGAATTGTAAAACATGTAAAAAATGCAAAAGGGTACCACTGGGGCTCGAACCCAGGTCCCATAGGTTACAGGCGAGCGCTTCTACCATTGGGGTGGCTATACATCCGTTAACATAAGCAAAACAATAAATATACAAGGCAAAATGTGCCATGATGACTTCATCTTCAACCTCCAGCCAGGCCAATTGTAACTTGCTCATTTCTCATCAATAATGAAAACTGTAAACATAAAACTTATAGCAAATTTTCTCACGATTCCAGAAATGTAAAGTATTAAAACTATAGATCAAAGATAAGCATGAATTTTAATGACCCTAATCTGAACCCTAAAAATTTCAGAAATTTCAGTTTCAAAATTCTCTAAGCTCAAGCAAAATTAATGAAAACTATGGACATGGTTAGCTTCAGGGCAATGATATCTACATGTTTTGTTCACAAATAAACTATTGATGATGCCTGTATGAAGAGTTCCAAGTTGAGAAAACTTACCTCAAAATTGGAAATCGTGTTTTGAGTTTGAGCTTGTTTCAAGTAATGGTGATGATCAGGTTAGCTTACTTGAGGTCCTAGGAAGCTAATGCAATGGTTTGCTTAAGTTGAGAGTGGCTGAAATAGCCTGGAGAAGTCAAGTTGCAGACTCTGTTTTTTGGTTATGGAAGTTATGGTAAATGGTGTTACAGTTCTGGAATAAGGACGGGGATGAGTTGTATTTGATGTAAGGAATCTTTAGGAATGAATTTGAGGGAAACGCACAAGGGAAATGGGAGATACAAGTTTAAAGTCAGAACTGTGTATCAATGGAGTTTTTTGTGCAACTTCTAGCTACAGGGAATTTAGGAGTGTTTCAGGGTGTAAAAACTCATCCCTTAGCTCACAAATAGTGACTCTATTTATAAGAAACAAGTTTGGAGTGCTCTAGTTGATCAGAATTCAAATTTACATGTTTAAGTTCAACATTTGATTTTTTGACAAAACAAGTTTCCATGCCTTGTAATTGGTTCATAGAGTGGTTATGCTTTAAACAAGCTTTCTTCTGACTTTGTGGATGGAGTGTGATCAGAGGGAACAAGTTAGAGGCTCAAGAATGGACTTTCTGCAAAAAGCTTGTTTACAAGAATGGCAATGTTAACTTTGTGCCATTAATGGAAATGCAACTTGGATAATAGCTGAATCGCTTGGATCAAAGCCCTAACAGCTGTGTAAACATTTAATTATGGAGTGACAAACAAGTTTGAGGCCTGCAAAGCAAAGATTATGCAGCCTAGCATGGATTTGGTTCATGTGTTCATCAAAAAATGACTTGTAATTCAAGTGATAAAACCCTAACTTCATCTCTTCGATTCTCCCTACTCAAGAATGATCTCAAGGAGACATTTTGGAAAGCTTGAAAAGTGGTCTACAACCCATATTTGAATTGATTTTGAAGATTCTCCTTGGAACTATATGAAAAAGTGCCATGAAGTTGGGTCAAAATCCTGACCAAATTAGGGCAAAATTTCACTAAGTGTTTAGTTTCATGACCCTATGTTCTTAAAATTATAACTTGAGATCCAAGAACTTTTCTAAGAAGTTATGTGAATCAAAGTTGTATATTTCATGTTGGAAGTTTCTCTTGAATCATGTTGCATCATGGTGAAATTGTTTCTCAAAGTTATGAAAAAACATGAAATTTCCAACACTTAGAAAAATTTCTAAGTTTAGAAATTTTGACTTTTCAAAATGAAATCTTGACTTTTTGATTTCTTGATGAATAAGTTTCATATTTTGACATGTTTTGACGAATCATGATCTTTGGCACTTGATTTTGACCAAAAAGTCAAAGTTTGACTTTTCAGTATACAATTGACTTTTGATCAATTGACTGGAAAATTCATCTGTCAATCCAATGGACTTGCAATGTTTTGAACCATGTCATTATGTAAAAATGATGCAATTGGATTCTTAATATCATGACTTAAACCAATTTATCATTTTCTAGGTCAAAAATCGGAAATTGCCTTTTCCCAATCAAAACCCTAATTTTGACCATTTTGCCCTTTTGGAGATTTGATCAAATTTCTTGAGGAATGGTAGTCCAAACTTGATCAAATGATACATATGAGTCTAGAATGTTGATGTGGATAAAAAATTATGAAGTTTGACTGTAAATTGGCCATAGTTGACTTTTTCCCCAATACAACTGATGTTTAGGTCAACTGCTCAATTGATTGAGCAAAAATGTGATCCAAGGCTTGAAACTTGACATGAGTAATCTTGGGGGTCCATAATGATCCATGAAAATCATATGGGGCATTGGAAGTCCAAAAATCCTTGTGCAAACTCAAACCCCAATTTTGGTCATCAGTGCTTAAGGAGGTGTCTTGAGCTGGTCAAACCCTAATGCAGTCTTGAGTCAAGGAGATCTTGTGAGCAAATTCTTGATAAGTGAGAGGGAAAATTTTGGGGTACAACAATATGCATTCTAATATTGTCACCATTTACAAATACACGCATAAAAAACAGAAAGACAATTATTAATGGCTTTAAGAAACGAAACAATGTCTAAAAAAGCCATTTGCAGATCCCCAAGCAGTTTACGGAGTTTTCTTTCCCCAATAGGGTTTATTTCTCTAGCCACGGAAGTCCATCTCCCAGGAATTCAATTTCAACAAATAACGAAGAATCACATTCTTCATCCCCAGCTGAGTTGGTCTTAAAAAAAAGGGAACCGCGCGGATTTCTCCCTAAAGAAAACACCTCCCCAACAGGTCGTCAAAATATTCTCTTCAACGGGGTTTATTTCCCCAACAAACTATAAATTCCACAGCTTGAGTTTGTTTCTTAGACGACTACAAATCAATGGACGAAACTCCTTCTCCCCAGTAGAGTTTGCCACTATCCCCAGTGAGTTGTTGTAAAGCCTGGAATTCGATTAGATAATAGTTAACTTCTTTATCCCCAACAAGTTGTTAGATTTCATTATCTCCGATCAAGAGATAACTCCCCAGTAGAGCAATAGATAATTAAAACTCCTGAACTCTTTTCCCTCAAGCAAAATTAATGTCCCCCAGCGGATTTCTCCTCAAACAACAAAACAGGAATCCCAAGTGGAAACATTCTAAACAAATAATGAAGAATCACATTCTTCATCCCCAGCAGCAGTCAGGGATTTATTTTCCCTCATTTCAATGATGCTACAATGAACAACTGATCAGTTCATATGTTGCATTCATACATTACTTTACAAAGATCATAGCATATGCATAACAAAATATGTAACACCCCAATTCCACCCGACAATATAAATGTAAATCAGAGTTATAAAAATTATACTACTGAATCAGGATGCCACAAAATCAACTTAAAAACCATTGCATTCAACATTGATACATAACACTTTAAAACTTTGGATGAACCAACATCAATATAAATTAATCTTTCAAACCAACAACTTGAACAACTACGCAGCGGATTCATAATAACATCTTCATCCAACATTAAAGCAACTTCTGAATAACAAGTACTTAACAACAATCAACTTAAAGTTTAACAACTAAAATAACAAATACTAAAGCAACTAGCGTTCATCCCCCCGAGTGTTACGTATCAGAGCAATGACACTGACTCGAACTACTACAGGTCAACTGCCTTTACTCTGGATTACCTTCACATTACCAACATAAGGGTAATATTTAAATAGAAGGGGTGAGATATCGAACACTATAATAGAACATATGATAAATATTATATTGGAATCAGTTCATGCAAAAATCACCACTTCACAACTTATAAACAACAACAATCACAACCAAAATACAACAATTAATTCATCAACACAACAACTCAATCATACTACTTGGAATGCGACTCAATACTATGAGAATGCATGTGGTAGCATTGGAGCAGAACTCCCATCTTAAAATCTGCCAATAAATAGAGGCATCAACAAGGCATAAGCCTTCTTCGCAGTTTGCCAATCCAGGCCATCAGAGAGTATGCAAATGTATATGAATGCACTATCACATACTCACAACAATCATCATCTATCGCAAGGCATAAGCCCACATCACCATTATTACCAGTAAATAGAGGTAACTCATCATCATTTAAAACTCCCTGCAACTTCGCATTATCAACAAGAATTCACAACAGCAATCACAACAACACAACCTCTTAACATAAATCGACATTGGCCATAAGCTTATCGCATCAATCAACGATTCAATCATTAGCATAATCAAACAGCAACTTAACATAATTCACACAACATGGTTAATGACCAAAAACACAGCATGTACGGGTAAAAGGGAAAGGGAACTACGTGCCCCTCGACATGCATAACAACTAGGACAGCCTAACGAATAATCTATGCTCCTCGACACGCACAGGAGGAAATAGGGTAACGACCAACCTATGCTGCTCGACATGTCCTGCAATCTAATTCTGCTCGAAATATAACACATAATTCCCAACATGCATTGCAGCCTAAAATGCCGCTCGATACCTACTTCTTCAGTATCCTCCCCAACCACTAATTCGGCCAACAACACGGGCATAATACAACCTCTTAACGACCACACCACTATAATTCATAACTTCCAACCAACTGCTCGGAGTAACACAGCAACGAGCAACTAAATTTCCTATTAACAGATTCATCAACATACAAGACACTCACGCAGAAACTCTCTAAAACGACCACTTCAACAATTTACCAATTTTCCTGCCTATCGCTCGGAATAAACTAACGTCCTAACGACCATCACGACCTAACCTATACTTCAATTAAATCGAGAAGTCACACAGATAACTCAAAATATCCACAACACATAACCGGGTAACTCCCTATAACATGTTCATTAAGCGGTCATATGGTACTTCCCAACGACCACAACATGAATAAACGACAACTTCGCTAGCAATTCAGAAACATTAATGCACAACGTGCCTACAAACGATTGATTCCCACATAATTCACATCATAAATCCCATTATAAGGTTAGAACCCCACCCTTACCTGGATTGAAGGTCGCTCAACCAAAGCTTCCAGTCAACAGCTTGCTTCGCTCTGCTCGACACCGGGCAACTTGCTCCTCTTCCGCGCGGCTCTTCTGGTCAATGCACAAACCCTTAATCACCAAATAAAACAATTCCTTGTGTCAGCTTAGCCTTATATATCAATCCCATTGGGCCTAACCTACACACCCCACTTTACTACTTCCAACCAATAGCATAAGTCCAACATTATAATTATTATTAATCAACTAATTAATTAATAATATAACAACTTATACCAATAATTCCCAACATCCCATAACTTCAACAAATAATCCAAAAATAATTTAATTAAATAATTAATTAAATTAATGGGCATTACAACTCTCCCTCACTTAGAATATTTTCGTCCTCGAAAATCTACTCGATACTACCACTCTTAACACGAATTATGCATCTCATTCTTTGATCCCCAAGTCACGTCTGGAAACACTTCGACCAATACTTCTCGACATAACAATAAGTCAACACGATTTAAATCAAATAAACACATGCTAATCATTCAATACCTCCGCGACATAATTGTTAACAACTTATTATCCACTTTAAAAATATCTTGACGTATCAACATTTTAAAGTAGTAACACACTTATACCTGGATATACAACATCACATTATCATCTTAACAACATCTTCAACACCAAAACACATACACAATTTCATTTCCATATATGTATGTTTGTCAAATATCAACAAAATATGAACAACTCTATTCATATCGACGTATCACCCTTATAGTGACATCAACATAGCCAACATAATCAACTTCGTCATATTAGGGAGTGTATTCATCATTTACAGTAACTAACAACAACATCGCGGCAACAAGGACAAAATCATTATAACATCAACTCAACAGTATTATCCAACAGATATACACACAACTCACCATCAACCAACAACCACATTAATATCCTTATAAAATCAGCGAATGTTTACAAGAAATAGAGTACCCTGGCACGTCATTCTTATATCAACAATTCCACCAAATCAAACATGTAGATCAAGACACACCATTCCCATAGGCTTCTGATGTTTTAATCCTTCACTTCTAACGAGTCGTACACGCATAGAAATTGCGCCACATTATGCTTCAGCTACGCAACTCTGATAATCCACCTTAAGTCACCGTCCTCGTTAAAATTTTTGTCAACTATCTAGCTTGCAAGTTTCAATCTAGTTTCAGACTTTCCTCAATACCCACCATAAAACCATAGTTCACTTGATATTCTCAATCTTTCACTTTGCGACGTTAATTCGCATAAAAACCCGCTACTCTAAATTATTCAATACGTCTCAACTCTTTCATAGCCCCTCCTCTATTAATTCACACAAACTGGTGAGTGACTATCCTCACGATATAACATCAATCACTTTACACACCATTAAGACAGTAAGACAAATCTATACCATCCAACACGATCTCGTCTACTATCAACAAGATATTAAGGGTGATCAATTCCTCAATTTGTCAATAGATAACCGACAACCATAATGGAGTATAAACCATCGTTACCATCTATAATGGTGTTCCTTTAGAACTTGTACTCAAGTCACCTAAAGCACCATAATCCAATAATTTCCAATGAGGTTTTCAAATACTTCCACAATTTCCCTCTCATTCGATCTCTTTGATGAGACACCATGCTGAACATATTACACGGTCCATATTACACTCACTTAGCCTCACACGAAGGTCAAGTATCCCCCAACTCAAGAATTACTTTCTTCATCTCCGCATCATCAGAAATGCAAATTTGATTACTGAATCTCAACACACCCTACACATCTCACTTGAAATCATCATTCTCAGACGGATCAATCCCAACCATCGAATCTACCAGTTGCACATCTAACTTCTGAGCTTCTCTGATACTATCCAAAAAATCATTATTAATCTTCAACATTCCCAACATAACACTCCGCGGTGTCACTTCGCAAACTAAGCTCATATCTCTAAACTATTCAATTAATCCCAACCCTTTAACCATCATTGCCGACAGGTGAAAAGTTCTTTGACTTAAAGCATCCGCCACAACATTAGCTTTACCTAGATGATAATTCAAACCGAAATTATAATCTTTGAACAACTCTAACCACCTTTGTTGTCTCATATTCAATTGCAATCTCAGCAACGTCGTTCCACGCTGTTTTGGGGATAAAACCTCTCAAATTCTTCCTTTTCACATGCCACTGCCTTGGCATCATAAACACGACCTTAATTCCTCTTAAAAGCATCTTCCTCTAAAAGGACATCTTCTCTTAATAAGCTGTGTCTCTATGCGCTCCTCTAATACTTTTACATCCTTTTTAATGCTGAACATCTCATTTGTCAACTTATTCGCCAACAACATAATACGCTTGACCTCGTCTCAAACAAATGAGATAATAACCATTTATGCCCAAAAAGCCTCTAGTTTCGTAACCGACTTCAGGGTCCGTCCATATAGGAATGCATCTACCGTATTTGAAAACACTTTCATAAGATATAATATATTTCTATCTCCTCATAGGTTCAAATGGAACACCAATCCGATACTCGGAACACAAGATATGAATTTCCAAAGCTATCCAAAAATACGAACACCAACATCATGCAGTGGCATACTATTACACACTTTACGATAACGTCAGAACATAATTTCTTTGTACCCGTACCAACACTTACCATTCTTGAAATCGTACTCATCTCCTCGCATTTCCGACTCTAAATCGCGATTCAAAATATTCCAACAACTTCAACATCTTTTACAATGACTTACAAGGATTCCACAACAAGGTCTACAACAATTTGTCACTCTATCACCATTCAAACATCGGCATCTTATGCAAGGTCTACTCAAACCGACAACTTCACATTCCACCAGAAGCGCTAAAACATCACAAATTTCTAAATTCCATCTTCTAAAAATTATCCTTGTTAGTTAACAATCACTTTCAGAAACATCAGGGATTTACACTCTACTCGTATATAAACAACCGTTACATTACTCCTCCTCGAGAAGTAAACACCAACAATGTCTTATCATCCTCCCTCAAGACGCTCCAGCTTGATTAACAAACAAAATCTTTAATCCATGCCGCCTTCGGATTCGAGAAACAACAAAACATTAACAATACTTGCATTGTCGCCATCAACAGCATACTGAACTGACATCTTACAACCGAAACATATCCGAGAAGAAAAGCTTCTCCCCCACTTGTCTTCAAACCAACTCCTGCAAACAAGCGATTAGAAAAACAAGTAAGCACCGTCAATGTTCCATACACTTATCGCGTTTTAAGGAACAAACAACATTAGACAACTTGACCGGACGGACCGAATTTCTCTGATACCAACTTTGTAACACCCCAATTCTACCCGACAATATAAATGAAAATTAGAGTTATAAAAATTATACAACTGAATCAGGATGCCACAAATTAAACTTAAAAACCATTGCATTCAACATGGATACATAACAATTTAAAACTTTGGATGAACCAACATCAAAATAAATTAATCTTTCAAACCAACAAATTGAATAACTACACAGCGGAGTCATAATAACATCTTCATCCAACATTAAAGCAACTTCTGAATAACAAGTACTTAACAACAATCAACTTAAAGTTCAACAACTGAAATAACAAATACTAAAGGAACTAGCATTCATCCCCTCGAGTGTTACGTATCAGAGCAATGACACTGACTCGAACTACTGAAGGTCAACCGCCTTCACTCTGGATTACCTGCACGTTACCAACATAAGGGTAACATTCAAATATAAGGGGTGAGATATCGAACACTATAATAGAACGTACGATAAATATTATATTGGAATCAGTGCATGCAAAAATCACCACTTCACAACTTATAAACAACAACAATCACAAACAAAATACAATAATTAATTCATCAACACAACAACTCAATCATACTACTTAGAATGCGACTCAATAATATGCAAATGCATGTGGTACCATTGAAGCATAACTCCCATCTTAAAATCTTCCAATAAATAGAGGCATCAACAAGCCATAAGCCTTCTTCGCAATTTGCCAAGCCAGGCCATCATAGAGTATGAAAATATATATGAATGCACTATCACATAGTCTTAATAATCATCATCCATCGCAAGGCATAAGCCCACATCACCATTATTACCAGTAAATAGAGGTAACTGATCATCATTTAAAACTCCCTGCAACTTCGCGTTATCAAGAAGAATTCTCAACAGCAATCACAACAACACAACCTCTTAACATAAATCGACATTGGACATAATCTTATCACGTCAACCAATGATTAAATCATTAACATAATCAAACAGCAACTTAACATAATTCACACAGCAGGGTTAACGACCAAAAACATAGCATGTACGGGCAAAGGGGAAAGGGAACTATGTGCCCCTCGACATGTATAACAACTAGGACAACCTAACGAATAATCCATACTCCTCGATACGCACGGGGGAAAACAGGATAACGACCAACCTATGCTCCTCAACATGTCCTGCAATCTAATCCTGCTCGAAATCTAACACATAATTCCCGACACACCTCGCAGCCTAAAATGCCGCTCGATGCCTACTTCTTCAGTATCCTCCATGACCACTAATTCGGCCAACAACACAGGAATGATACAACGTCTTAACGACCACACCACTATAATTCATAACTTCTGGCCAACCGCTCGGAGTAACACAGTTACGGGCAACTATATTTCCTATTAACATATTCATCAACATACAAGACAGTCACGCAAAAACTCTCTAAAATGACCACTTCAACAATTTACCAATTTTCCTGCCAATCGCTCGGAATAACCTAACGTCCTAACAACCATCACGACCTAACCTACACTTCGATTAAACAAGGTAGTCACACAGATAACTCAAAATGTCTACAACATATAACTGAGCAACTCCCTATAACATGTTCATTAAATGGACATACGGTACTTCCCGACGACTACAACATGAATAAACGGGCAACTTTGCTAGCAATTCAGAAACATTAATGCACAACGTGCCTACAAACGACTGATTCCCATGTAATTCACATCATAAATCCCATTATAAGGTCAGAACCCCACCCTTACCTGGATTGAAGTTCGCTTAACCAAAGCTTCTAGTTAACAGCTTGCTTCGCTCTGCTCGACACCGGGCAGCTTACTCCTCTTCCGCGCGGCTCTTCTGGTCAACGCACAAACCCTTAATCACCAACTAAAACAATTCTTTGTGTCAGCTTAGCCTTATATATCAATCATATTGGGCCTAACCTACACACTCCAACTTTACTACTTCCAACCAATAGCATAAGTCCAACATTATAATTATTATTAATCAACTAATTAATTAGTAATAATATAATAACTTATACCAATAATTCCCAACATCACACAACTTCAACAAATAATCCAAAAATAATTTAATTAAATAATTAATTAAATTAACGGGCATTACGAAATACATGTAGCACAATCTCATTTATTTTGAGAACATTATTACACAATGAGTATCATGCATCATGACATTGCATATAGCTATTTATTTACCTTTTCAGGAAAGATCAACAAACAAATATCATCATCAATTTTCAACAAGTTCCAGATTAATACTTGAAACAAGACAGGACAACTATATGTGAACAACTGATTGTAGATTAATACCTGAAACAAGACAGGACAACTATCTACATGAGCAGATTGAAGATTAACTCCCGAAACAGGATGGGGAAACTATATTTCTATCTTTTTGGTTAGGTAAAAGATCATTTCCTGAAATAGGACGGGCGACTATCTTTATCACCAATGGTATTAACTCCCGAAACAGATTGGGTTTACCAATAAATTGATTGTAGATTAATACCTGAAACAAGACAGGACAACTATCTACATGAGCATATTAAAGATTAACTCCCGAAACAGCACGGGGAAACTAACTTTCTTTCTTTTTGGTTAGGTAAAGATCAATTCCCGAAACAGGATGGGGCGACTATCTTTATCACCAATGGTATTGTTGTACCCCAAAATCTTACCTCTCATATCTCAAGGATTCTTTCACAAGATCTTCCATGACATCAAGTTTGCAACACTAATACATCAATTTAGGTTTGGAATTGGCACAAGGGAAAAATGGTCAAAATGCACACTGAAAGTCAAACTTTAACTTTTGGATCAAAACCAAGTTTCAAGAGTCATATTTCATCAAAGACATGTTAGAATATGAATTTTTTTTCATCAAGAAAACCAAAAGTCAAAATTACTTTGGAAAAGTCAAAATTCTAAACACTTAGAAATTTTTCTAAGTGTTAAGGAAAGATGATAAGTTCAGAACTTCTGGCCAGATTTTCACCATGATGCAAGATGATTCTGGAGGATATTCTGACACAAGAGTTGTAGATTTCAATGAGATCTAAAACATTGCAGAACATAACTTCTCTTAGAAATGATGGGATTTCAAGTTATAAATCCTTGAAGACACATCCATGAAACTGAAGCACTCAGTAAATTCTAGGCATTTCCAAGATAGAATTTGGTTTGAACTTCTAGGCCAGTTTTCACGTAGGTTCAATCAGAGTTTGCAAGAGTAATTTAAATAGGGTCTGCAAAGCATGTTACAGGCTTTCTGAAAAGTCTGAAAACTCCTTCAGAACATGCTGAGCAGGGAGATTCAAAGATCAGAAGTTGGATATTTGTTCTAAGTTACGTTGATACTGAACTTCTGACCTAGATTTAAGCTATGATTCATAATCTCATATTGCAGGTTTTCTGTTTTGATAAATCTCATCATCATTTAATGCTCACACCCACTTTTGAGTCTTTATCCAAAGGATTTCCCCACGTGTGGTGTAGAAGTACCATTGTTGTCCTTGAAAAGCAAACTTTTGTACAAAGTTTATGCTAGGGTCATGATTTACTTTTTCTTCTGAGGGTAATTTTCCATAAATCATGTTTAAAAATTCATATTAGGCGCGGCTAAAGCAGCTAACCACTCTACTTTGTGCCTTGAACCATACTTCTCTAAACTTACTTCAAGAACAAGTCAGCACCATAGCATATGATGGTTGTACTCTTGACTTCTCCAAGCTCCTAAATCCTTGACTATAAATTGAACTTCATTTGCAACTGTTAAGGAGGTCTAAATTTTGAGAATAAGCCCTGAGACCTTGCTGAAAATTCCCAAGAACTTGAAGTTGCAGCCCAAACACGAAACCTGCTAAGCTTTTGCTTTTTTGCATCCAAACTCTAATTTTTCTTGCACATTTTTTGGCCAAATCACCCACACAATTTTTGATATACATTTAGAAACCGTCCCAACTTTTGTTTTCAGACTGTAACACAATCTTCACCAATATCCATTTCAAAAATCAGAAATTTGCTTCTTGGCTGCTCCATAACATTCCAGCCATTCACAGTTCAAGTTAAGGGTTGTTTTAGCTTTCTGAGAACTGGAGGAAGCTGACCAGAACATCACAGCAGTCAGAACCAGGCTCTAGTTTACAGAACAATTTACAGCTGCAAGGTAAGTTTCTTCTTACTTTTATCTCATTACTGAGGCATTGTTAGGCTTGCACTTCCAAAGATACAATGTAGACATCATGACTATGACTCTGTACATATTTATGAATTTCATGTATTTTGCCTAAGTAGAGAGAATTTCATATCAGAACTTATTGAGGAAATTAGGGTTCAGAATTAGGATTAGCAAAATTAATGTTTGCTGCTGGTCTATAGTTTTTATGCTTTGTACTTCTGAAACCATGATAAAATTTTCCATAACTGCTATGTTTGAATTTTCCACTTTTGTTGAGAAAAGACTAAGTTACAGATACTCTAGTTGGCATGGAGAAGGAGATGAAGTTCATCATCAGAACTTACTTTGTAATATATGTTTATGTATTTGCTTCTAATATCGGATGTATAGCCACCCCAATGGTAGAGAGCGCGCGCATAAGACATTAGTGTTAAGGGTCCTGAGTTCTAGCCCCAGAAACACCTTTTTATATTTATTTCCTGATATTTTTTACCCCATTATTTGCCAAACAATGATCCTAGATCAGAACTTCTAGTTATACCCATCCAACAGCATTGACACCTCACATACTCACTATCAGAACTTCTAGCTTGCCAGTAACACTAGAACTTCTAGGTTTCTAGCTGCACCAGAGCTTTTAGACTCTCTCAACAACCAGAACTTCTGACCTCCTAGTAACATCATAACTTCTAGGATTTCTTTTGTTCTCAGCAACCCCAGAACTTTAGTGCACTCGGATCCAGAACTTCTGGCCTTCCCCATTTCTGCTAACATTTTCTTTATTATTTGCAGCGCATCAGAGTCAGTACTTCTACCCCTTATTTCTGTCCTTTCAGCAATGTGCTGACTCTGATTCTTTTTCCTCTTATTATTTTTATCATCACTTTATTTTCATTAATCAAAAAACACCAAAAATACTTTATATTCATACACTTTGCTTTATTTCTTTTAAAAAAAGACTAAAAATATTTTCTTAAGCAAATTTATTCCTTCTCTTAACCAAAACAAAACAAGTTTATTTTTACATTTCTTGTACATTATTTCAATATGGTTGTAATAGATAATTAGGACTTTAATTTATTGTAATCCCCATTTGTAAATTTGTACACCCCATCCCCCTAATGATTGTAATAGCATACAATATTTACTTTCTGCAATTTATCGCTTTCATATAAATGCTAGTAATTAGGATTTGTATGGGAAGATAAGAACAACAAGTAGACAACCCTAATCAAAGACTAAGTGCATACAAATAAAACACATTATTCACACATGCACCCCTAGGGTTAACCCCACTTGTTTCCTAAAAATGGTCATGTTATGCATGTGAGACGTCTTAGCAAAACAATCAAAAATACAAGATCATAGTCCCTCAATGAAGCTTCGAATGTTTCCTTACAAATGATCTTAGTCCCTCAAGAAAAATGCTAAGATAGCTTACAACATTGCTATCATGACTATGCGATGACCCACGCCCGTCCCTTTACATCCAAAGATAAAGCTTCTTATCAATCAATGGTAAGATAGTAATATCTAAAGGAGGAGGAGAAGAACAAAGACTTTTGAGTAGGTAGAAACGTTCTTAGTTGCTTGCTCATTTTCAAAATAAACATCTTTTCCAAGCACACACTAAACACTTTCAAAGCATGAAATATTTTCAAAAGTCCAACACTTTGTATACATTCTTATAAAGACAAGAATCATTACAAAGTTTTCCTAAATGAAGGCGCTTTTCACAAATACTTTCAAAAACCACCACAAAGCACATTTTCAAACAAAAGTAATGATCTAGCAAGCAACTAAGAGCCCATAGATAACTATGGATGAAAAGGGTGCTAACACCTTCCCTTTTCATAATCTTCCCCTCAAACTTAAGAAAATAATCTCAAAGGTCTTTCCTGTTCTTTTCACCCTTTCCTTCATTGGATAAAAGGAAAGTCGGTGGCGACTCTTGCTATCCGCAACAATTGCGATCAAACGCAAACATCTCAAGTCAGTTCTCCCACCGTGTTACAGAACTGGCGACTCTGCTGGGGAGTCTGTTTTTAAAAGTGGGGTTACCTTTGGGCTAGATCACCTTTACTTGCTTTTCTTTGTTTGACTTGTTTGCTTTACATTTTGGTTCCTTGTCGGGCTTGTTGGATCCTCTACCCGAATCTGGGACACCTTTTAGGTAAGTAGCAATAACTTGTGGAAATTGTGTGGGGTATTCCCACATGGTCTAAACAATAGCTACAATAGTGTGACACATTTGTTGGTACCGATAGCCCTTGAGTAGTCAAGGAGAATACGGGGCCGCTGTATGGTGTCATGAAGCACTAACTGACTTTAGAACCTTTACTTGACCAACTTGTCCATTAGTAAGTAGTGAGGTAGCCTAATTCAGTGCAGTCCGAAGTTGGTTGATACTCGATACTACACTCATTGAGATTGGACTTTCGGGATATTTCGGTCACCGTTAAAGAGGCTTGCGCTGAAATAATGCCCGATGAAGAAATATCAGTGATATTGAGATCCCGTAGAACCCAGTTACTATTTCTAGGACAGGTTTGAGCTAACTAAACTTCAAGAGGGTACCATGCAAGCCTAAACCTAAGGATTTGTTTGCTTTGCGTGTAAATGCTTACTTGTACATAACATCATAACATCATACCATTGCATTTTTGCACTAACCATTTCAAGGATTATTGGGATTTATCTTTATTTTTTTGTAGGACATGGCTTCCACCCACAGGAATACTATCCAAGTCAATATCGTAAGAATTCCTTCTCAACTCAAAGAGTTAGCATCAAGGGTTCCTGAGAGTTCTTCATTTACCTAAAGACATGGTCGACTCCTAAACTTGGTTACCTCAAGCATTGATGAAGACATTATGAAAGTGCTTTTCTAGTTCTTCGACCCTTTTCACCATTGCTTTACCTTTCCTGATTACCAGCTTGTACCTACTATTGAAGAATTCTCTTAACTCTTGAGGATTCCTATTCTCAATCAACTACCTTTCAACGGTACTGAAAGAGACCCGAGCCCTGAAGAGATTCCCCGAGCTCTTCACTTGCAATAATCTGACATCACGACTAATTGGGAAACAAGAAGTGGTGTCAAAGGGTTACTAGCCAAGTTCTTGTTGGAGAAAGCTCGAGATTTTTGGAACACTCTGGATTTACAAGATTTTGAAGAAATCTTAGCCCTTCTCATCTATGGGATGGTACTATTTCCAAATACTGACCAACTTATAGATGTAAATGCTGTCAAAATCTTCATGTCTCACAATCCGGTGCCTACTTTGTTGGGAGATATCCTACATTCTCTCCACTCTTGCACTATGAGGAAAAGAGGAACCCTCATGTGTTGCACTCCTCTATTGGCTAGGTAGTTTTTTTTGCATCTCCCCCGATCCGTGTTGAAGAACGAGCAAGGTTTGATGTGGTCCACTAGGTTGATGTCACTCAGACATTCAGATATTCACATGTGTTCTCGATCCTTGGAGAATTTTACTATCATTGACCATTGTGGGGAATTCCCTAATGTCCCTTTGCTTGGCATTAGGTGAGGTATCACTTACAACCCTTTCTTAGACTTACGACAGTTTAGGTACGTCCGAAGAGATGGTCCTTATAATATGCTCATCCAAGGAGTGGTGTTCGATTACGAGAATGACAGTCAAGGTTACCATTAGATGTTTGTGCGAGCTTGGAGGATGATAAACAGAGTGGATAGTAAGACGCTGGGACGCGAGAATTATATTCCCCTTGAGTCTTAACTTAGGTGGGTACGAGCTCATGCTCAGAAGCTTATAATGCCTTACCCCTCTATCCTACCAGTTATCATGGAGCCTGTGGCTGATGTCTTCATCAGGAAAGTCGAACTTCATGGATTGGTAATCTTCTACAGCTTGATGAGCCAGATGATCAGCTAGCACACTGCCCTTTATAGCTTTTTGGGTCGTGTACTGGATGTCATATTCTGTTAAGATCATCTGCCATCTAGCTATTCTTCCAGATAGAGAAGGCTTCTCAAAGATGTACTTTATCGGGTCCATCTTAGATATCAGCAAAGTGGTATGAGTCAACATATACTATCTCAGCCGGCGAGCAGCCCATACCAAAGCGCAGCAAGTTTTCTCAAGCAGTGAATATCTGGTTTCACATTCGGTAAACTTTTTGCTAAGGTAATAAATGGAATGCTCTTTTCGGCCAGAATCGTCATGCTGCCCCAGTACGCACCCTATTGAGTTCTCTAAGACGGTCAGATACATGATTAGCGGTCTTCCTTCGACTGGTGGCATCAGGATAGGAGGCTCTAGTAAATACTCCTTGATTTTATCGAAAGTAATCTGATAGTCATCATTCCATCTAACTACCTGATCTTTCTTCAGCAATTTGAAGATTGGTTCACAAGTAGATGTTAGGTGAGAAATGAACCTAGCAATGTAGTTTAGGCGTCCCAAGAAACCTCTGACCTCCTTCTCAGTGCGAGAAGCAGGCATTTCTTGTATGGCTTTGACTTTGGCAGGATCAAACTCGATGCCTTTGTTACTAATAATGAAACCCAAGAGTTTATCGGACCGGACTCCAAATGTACACTTGTTTGGGTTCAATATTAGCTTGTACTCCTTCAACCTGACAAACAGCTTTTGCAAGTGATCAAGGTGTTCTTCTTCAGTTTGTGATCGGGCTATCATGTCATCTACGTATACCTCTATCTCATGATGTATCATATCATGAAACAAAGCTACCATGGCGCGTTGATAAGTTGCCCCGGCAGTCTTCAGTCCGAATGGCATCACTTTGTAGCAGAATGTACCCCACTGTGTAATAAATGTAGTTTTCTCCATGTCTTCAGGTGCCATTTTGATCTGGTTATAGCCTGAGAATCTGTCCATGAAAGAAAATACTTTGTGCTGAGTTGTATTGTCAACCAGGATGTCAATGTGCGGAAGTGGAAAATCATCTTTAGGGCTGGCCCTGTTTAAATCTTTATAATCCACGCACATTCTCACTTTGCCGTCCTTTTTAGGCACGGGAACAATGTTAGCAACCCATTGAGGATAGGAAGTAACAACCAGAAATCCAGCATTGAACTGCTTCATAACTTCTGCTTTAATCTTCTCTGACATGTCAGGTCTCATGCGGCGGACTTTTTGCTTCACTGGTGGACAGTCTTCTCTTGTGGGTAGACGGTGTACCATAATGTCTGTATCGAGTCCCGGCATGTCTTCATATGACCAGGCAAAGATCTCAACATAATCATGCAACAACTGAATTAGGCGCTCTTTGACACTCGACTCTAGATTGGTACCCACTCTGATTTCCTTTTTATCGTCCTCGATACCCAAGTTGATTGTATCCAACAGCTCCTCATGAGGCTGAATAGCTCTTTCCTCTTGTTGTAGTAGTCTGGCCAACTCCCCTGGCACCTCACAATCTTCCTCACCTTCGTATTCGGCTTGGTAGATCAGATCTTCAGAGTCACTGAAGGCTATAGTAGTATCGTTACCCATGGGATCCGGAGTGGAAGGGTACCTGCATTTGTAAGTGTGGGTGTGTGTAAGGGATAGCCATCTTTAAAACAATAAAATGTAAAAGAAAGACAATGAGCACAAAAGGTTTATATATGAAAAAGCGTCCATGATTCATTGAAATGACATATGAAAATGAAGTAAAAACCCTTACAAATGGACCGTTGTGCCCCAGGTAAGACACAAGGTTGAAAATGTACGAATTGTTTGTGAATTATTACAAGTCCAATAGAAATGTAAAAGATAAATTACTACGGTATGAAAGTAATTGGGATGAAGTATTTGGCTTTCCAGTTGCATAGTCCTCCACCGACAGTAGGAAATATACAGTCTTCCAAGCTACCATCTTCTTCATTATCCTCTAGTGCATTAACCCCTTGATGGCTGATCTTCACAGGTGGCCCTCCGGCATGGGCGCGACGCACAGCCTTCTGAGCAGTCGAAGTAAACCCCAAGCCAAACTTGTATGATTTGTAAGGAATGTCTGGAAGCTGACCTCAGTTTGTACATCCCCCTTCTTCCACTACTGCCCTTACATCCTTTAGAGAGGACATCCGAGGTGGAGGTCTTGTGATCACAGGAATCGAGGATACCGCCTTGGTCGCCGCTATTTCCTGAGAGACTTCTTCAAAATGTTGGAAAGGGGTCTCAATGAACTCGCCATCTAACTCCACATAACGGAAGGAATTCAGATGACTAATCATATACTCCTCTTCCCCATGGACAATTATGATCTTCCCTTGGACGGGGTACTTGAGCATCTGATGCAAAGTGGAGGTGACAACTTCGACATTGTGGATCCAGGGGCGTCCCAACAGACAGGAATAAGAAGGATGGATGTCCATCACATAGAATGTTGAGTTGAAGACCTGAGTTCCCACCTTGATTGGGATGTCCACCTCCCTGTGGACCATCCTCTTAGAACCATCAAAAGCTCTAACCACTATGTTGCTGGGTTTTAAAGTCAGCCCCTTACAATCCAACCTATCAAGGGCTTTCTTCGGCAAGACGTTCAGAGATGACCCAGTATCAACCAAGACATGAGATAGGGTTGTTCCTCTGCACTCCATTGAGACATGTAATTCATCATTGTGTTTTCTCCCTTGGGGTTTCAAGTCAGCATCGGAGAAACCCAGACCATTATCAACTGTCAAACTGGCCACACACTCTTGGAATTGGTCTGCAGACGTCTCTTGCCGCACATGAGCCGTCTTTAGAAATTTTACCAAAGCTTTAGCATGTGCCTCAGAGCACAACAGCAATGCTAACATAGATATTTTGGAGGGGGTCTGTCCCAGTTGATCAACTACATGATAATCACTTTTCTTAATTATCCTCAGGATTTCTTCCATCTCCTTCTTGGATATTTCAGGAATAGCTAGTGATTGAGCCTTCGTCAGGACAGGCTCCTCTTAAACATTCTTTCCTTTATTCTCAGCAGTGGAAGTAGGGATAGGAATTGTATTGTCTTTGTCGGTAGGTACACTGGTAGACATAACCACTGGTACAAATGTAATCTTCGGAACAGCAACGGGTCCAAAGACTACCTTTGGAGGGGCAATCTCTGGAGAGAAAATTCTCCCACTACGGGTAACTTTGCTTGTTCCGGCAATGTTACTGACGTCGGAATTGTCCTCTTCGGAGCTCTCCTCTTCGGCAGTCGATTCGATCTGTTTAATACCATGGTAGTAGATTTCTCTTCCATAGTTCCATGGTACTGTTTTATCTGAATTGTATGGGGTCGGCCCGGGCATTGTTATCTTCAATGGAGTAGTCACTGAAGCAGATGTAATCTTAACGGGTCTTTTAGGGACCCTTGAAGGATTGGCGTAGATGGTTATTATAGAAACTTCTTTCACTAGAACGGATGAAACAGGAGCTTTCTCAAACAAAATTTCCTGGTTATCCATCAGTTGTTGGATACCTTTCTTCAACAGAGGGCATTCAAATAGGGAGGATAGGCAAGCATGACAGTCTTGGTCACAACCTGGAAAAATACCAGCTTTCAACAAATTCAACTTGATGGTCGTAAGCGGAGTTAACAGCTCATCCACGGTAGCAACAAACAAATCTTCTTCAATAGCGTTAGCATTGTGACCATGCCTCGGCATTGGGGCGGAAATAACATTCGGTTTCTCAGGTGCCTTAAACTCAACTTCATTTGTGTCTATCAGATCTTGAATCTTGTTCTTCAGAGCCCAACAGTTGTCGGTGTCGTGCCCTGGACTTTTAGAATGGTACACGCATTTGGCATTGGGATGGTAATATGGAGAAGCAGTATTACGATTTTTAGGGGCCTCTTTCAACATGGCCAGATTCAACTTCAGAAGATGTGGTAGGACTTGAGCAGGAATCATGTTAATCTTGGTGAATTGTCGAACTGGACTTTCTACCCTTTGCTGATTATTTCTCGGCTGATTGTTTCTTGGCTGGTCCTATGCAGGCTTTTGAATCATAACAGCCCCACCGTTGGTCAACGCTCGATTCTTCCCTGATTCCTCTGTGAATAGACAGCAGACACTTCCTTCTTTCCGGTGAAGGGCTTTTTTACAGCTGTTGAGGCAGACACATCTTTCTGAATTTTCCCACTTCTTATACCGGCTTCCACCCTTTCGCCAGTTAAAATCAATTCCGTAAACCTGGCAGAAGAGCTCCCAATCAGGTGATTAAAGAAAGGACCTGATAGGTTTCCTAAGAACATGTCCACTAGCTCCCTTTCAGATAAAGGCGGTTGCACCCTTCTGGCTAGATCCCTCCACTTTTGGGCGTAGTCTTTGAAGCCCTCATTGGATACCATGGCCATACTCTGGAGTTGAGTACGAGTTGGTGCCAAATCAGCATTGTATTGATACTATTTGTAGAAGGCTGCTGCGAAGTCTTCACAATTATGGACATCTGCTCTCTCCAACTGGTAGAACCAATCAAGCTGCGTTCCTGATAAACTGTCTTGGAAAAAGTGGACCCACAAGTCTTTGTCAGCAGAGTGCGGCTGAATCTTCTTGACATAGGATCTGAAGTGCATTTTAGGGCAAGACACCCCATAATGCTTTGCAAATAGTGGAACTTTAAACTTTGGAGGAATTACTATTCCTGACACCAGCCCTAACTCCTCAAAGTCTAGCCCCGGTACTCTCTATATCTCCATAGCAGTTAGGCGCACTTCCAAGTGTTTGTATTTGTTATCGGCCGGAGGGTATTGTTGTTTGGAGTAGTCCTCTTCTTCCTCTTCTTCTGCTTCAGAATCTGATGGTATTGCCGTCTCTTTTCCTTTTCTTTCCCCCTCTTCAGATGTGGTTGGAAATTCTAAGGTCCGTCTGGCTTGTCCCTGAAATCTTCTGCCCATGATAACCACACCATTTGGCTTCTTCTTCTTTTTCTCTTTCGCTTTTTCTAGCAAAGTCTTCAGCTCCTCCTGCCCCTTGGCTAAGGTCATGAGTAACTGTTGAAATTTTGAATTCTGAGCTTGCAAATCTTTGACCGTTTGTTCTAGATCCATCGTACTGAAATAAACAGTAGAGAGATGAGGAAACTTGGTGTGAAGACCTGCTTATGCTTATGATGAATGATATGTATTCATGCAATGCATTCAAGGATTCAGAAATTCAAATTTGTTTTAAAACAAAAAAGAAACACACGTCATATTAATAAGATAGAATTTTTAGTACATCAATTCCCCTTGGGCAAAATAATACAAAATTCTAAGGTAAAAAGACGTTACGCATCCTCTTTGGTACAATGTAGGTGTTGAGAGTCTGCTCTTCATGAAGTAGCCGAGTGAGTTCCAAAACCTTCTTCTCGCTTACGTAGAACTGGGCTTCAAAAGTATCGTGTTCTCCCTTGAGTTGTATCCAACTTCTTTGTAGATCTTCGAGTGATGTCGGCATGTCAGGATGTAGGATGGTGTATGGAACCTCTCCTTCCTTAACAGGCTCTATAATCACTGGGAGAATAGAAGGATAAGGCATCATAAGACTTTGGGCGCGGGTTCGTACCCACTTGAGGTAAGGCTCAAGAGGAATGGAATTCTTGTGTCCCAAGGTCTTACTGTCTACCTTGTTAGGCATCCTCCAAGCTCGGATGAACCTTTGTCGAAGTCCTTGATCGTTGTTGTCGAAGTCGAAAACCAAACCTTGAATCAACATATCATGTGGGCCATCCCTTCGAGCATAACCAAACTTCCTTAGAGCCAAGCAGGGGTTGTAGGTGATGCCTCCCCTAATGCCAAGTAGAGGGACATTAGGAAATTCTCCATAACGGTCGACGATAATAACATTCTCTTTTGATCGAGAACACCAATGAATATCTGAATGTGTAAGTGTCATCAACCTTTGTGACCACCTCAAACCTTGCTCATTCTCCAAGACTGATTGGGGAAGATGAGAAATAAACCATCTTGCCATGAGAGGAGTGCAACACATGAGAACACCTTTTTTCCTCATTGTGCGAGTGTGAAAAGAGTGTAAGATATCTCCAAGCAATGTAGGCACCGGATTGCGTGACATGAAGATTTTGACAGCATTCACGTATATGAGTTGGTCAGGATTAGGGAACAAGACCATCCCATAGATGAGAAGAGCTACAATCTCCTCAAAAGCTTGCAAGTCCAAGGAGTTCCAACAGTTTTGGGCCTTCTCAAACAGAAACTTTGCCAAGAAGCCTTTGACACCACTTCTAGTTTCCCAATGGGTTGTGACATCAGATGAGTGCAAGTGCAGAGCTTGAGCAATCTCTTCTGGCTTTGGATCTCTTTCCGTACCGTTGAAAGGTAGTTGATTGAGAATAGGAATCCTCAAGAGTTTAGAGAATTCTTCCAAAGTAGGCACAAGCTGGTAGTCAGGAAATGTGAAGCAGTGATGCAAAGGGTCAAAGAACTGGAAGAGAACCTTCATCATGTCTTCCTCTGTGTTGGAAGTGACTAGGTTGAGTAGACAACCATGTCTCTCGGTGAATGGAGAATTCTCAGGAATCCTTGAAGCTATCTCCTTGAGTTGTGGAGGAATTCTTACAAGGTTGATTTGGATAGTTTTCCTGCGAAGTGAATCCTTAACCTACAAAACAAGAACAAAGATGAATTTCCAAAATCCTTGAAATGGTTAGTGGATGCAAATGATGCTACATGATGTCCATGATGTTATGCACAAGTATATATGTACAAGCAAATCACACAAGTTACTAGTTTAGGCTTGCATGGGGTTTCATAGGTAAGTACCCGCTTGAAGTTTAGTTGGCTCAACCTGTCCTAGAAATAGTAATCGGGTTCTAAGGAGCTCTATATCATTGGATTGTTTCCTTGTTCATTCTTTCAATTCAAGCCTCTTAACTGGCGACTGAAATATTCCAAGGAACCAACCCTCAATGAGTGTAGTATCGAGTATCTACCAACTTCGGACTGCACCAAAGCCGGTTATCTCACTACATCCTAAAAGGCCAAGTTGGTCAAGTAAAGGTTCTAGAAGTTCGTTAGTGCTTCATGACATCACTCAGCGGCCCCGTATTCTCTTTGATTGACTCAAAGGCTACTGGTACCCACAAATATGTCACACTAACATAGCCATTGCTTAGACCGTGTCGGTATACCCCGCACTGTTTCCACAATGTATTGCTATTTACCTATAATGTTTCCCAAATTCGGGTAGAGGATTCAAACTCAAACAATAGAACCAAAGTGTAAAGCAAACAAATCAAACAATTGTAATCAAATAAAGGTGATCTAACCCTAAGGTAACCCCACTTTTGTAATTTTCCCCAGCAGAGTCACCAGTTCTGTGATGCGGTGGGAGAACTAACTTGAGGTTTTGCGTTTCGTCGCAAATGTCGCGGTTTAGCAAGAGTCGCCACCGACTTTTATTTTATCCAAAAGGAAAGGTAAAAAAGCACAGGAAAGACCTTTGAGATGTTTTCTTGAGTTCGGGGGGTAGATTATGAAAAGGGAAGGTGCTAGCACCCTTTTCATCCATGGTTTTCCATGGGCTCTTAGTTACTTGTTTAGATCACTTGCTTTGCTTTGAAATTGTTTGAAATGGTGCTTTGTGTGGTTTTGAAAGTATTTTGAAAAGAGGCCATTTGTTTAGGCAATCTTTGTAATGATTCTCGTTCGTAAGAATGTATACAAAGATGTTTGTCTTTTGAAAAATGTTTCAATGTTTTGAAAGATGTTTGGAAATATGTGTGTGTGTTTGTTTTTGAAAATAGCAAGGATTGTTTTGAAAGGAGCAAGTAACTTAGAAGCTATCTACCTACTCAAATGTCTTTCTTGTACATTTTTATTCCTTTGACATTATTGATTTACCATTGATTTGGTAATCAACCCTATCTTTGGATGTTAACGGGACGGGCGTGGGTCATCGTATGACCATGATAGCAATGTTGCCAAGTATCTTAGCATGTTTTAGGGACCAAGATCATTTTGTTTTAGGCAACCTTTATATAGCGTCATCGAGGGACTATGATCTTATTTTTGTATTGTTTTTCCAAGATACTTCGCATGCGTAACATGGCCATTTTATTTTAGGTAACCAAGTGGGAGAAACCCTAAGGGTGCTTGTGTGCAATGTGTGTCATTTCACATGCTTTTGATCTGTCTTGTATTGGTTTTCTATTTGTTTTGTTTTTGGTCCTTGTCATGCAAACCCTAGTTTACTAAACATGGTATAAATGCGATAAATTGCGTAAATGTAAACTAAGCTATTACAACAATTATTATGGGAGGAGGGATACAAGTTTTGAATGGGGATATTGCACAAAATAAACCCTAAAATACTATTACAACCCAATTGAATATTGTGCGAAATAAATAAATATACAAATATTTAAATATGCAATGTAATGTATTTATGGAAAAAATGTTTTGTATTTGTTTAAGGTATGAGAAAATAAAATTAATTAACCCTAGAAAATAAGAAAAAAATAATATTATTATTTTTGAAAGGGGGAAACCCTAATTTTTTTATTAAAGAAAATATATGTTCTATATTAATATTTTGTCCATTTTTTTGTACAAGAAAATAATAAATAATAATATATGTCAATATTAAAGATTAAATATGTATGAAAATAAATATTTTATGTGTATAAAAACTAAATAAAAATATTAAGTATTATTAATAGTATTTACAAATTATTATAAGAAAATAAGTTCTATTTATTAAAATAAACTATTTTCCATGTGAAAAATAATAATAAAAATAAAATAAAATTGCAAAAAAGGATTTAATTATTTTTTAGGATTTTTAATGTTCAGAAAAAATGATTAAAAGCAATAAACATGAAAATATAAAGAAAATGCAAAAAAATATAAAATAATAGTCAGGGGGTGCAAAAGTAATCCAGGGGGTGTGAATATCAAAACTAAAAAGGCCAGAAACAACAAAAAGCCCAGGACAACCACTTTGTCCCTGTCCTTCAGCTTTTCCTTCGCGCGCTTATGGTTCAAACCTGTAACTTGCTATTGCTTGCATAAAAACAAAAACTTATAACACAAAACGTGTAGCATTTTATCTCACAATTCCAATGATATAAAATTTTTAATCTAACTCTCAAAGATCAGGGAGAATTTTGTCAGCCCTAATTCGTGACCTAATTATTTCATGAACTTCAAGCTTCAAATTCTCATGGCACAGTTAATATAAATGACAAGTATGCATACGTACAGCTTCACCAAGATAAGGGCTACATTTTTCCTTCACAAATCGTGGCTTGAGGATGTCTAAATAGAGAGATAGAGTTTTGAAAAATACCTCCTTCAGCTGGATTTGGATATGACAATGTGGGGACTTTGAGTGAGGCCTGAGGATCGTGTGAGCTTCCTTGAAGTTCCTTCAAGCTATTCCAATGCCTAGCTTGCTTTGTGGATGGCCAGAAGTCACTGCACAAGTCAAGCTGCAACCTCCAAATTTAAAAATAGAAATGGCTGAAATAGGGCTTACAGATGCAGGGCAAGGGTTGGATAGCTTTGGTAGGATATGTGGAAGATGTTTCAAATGTTAAAGGGCAAAACGCACGAGCCAAAATGAAGTTGGCAATGATTTTGCAGAACTGCAATATTTTGGCAGAATTTTGTGTTTTTTGAGCTTGAGAGTGTTTTAGATGCTATCAATTCGTGTGCAGCATTGTAATGACTTGGTATATTTGTATAGAATGATACAAAGTCCACTCTTCCCTTGTTGTACAAGTTCTGACCTCTTTTGCAACTTTTCTTGCATTTGAAGAAAAGTGACAAGACCAATGCAACATGCTTGTACTGGCTACCTCAAGGGCTGAGAAGAGTTGGTATACTTTGCTTGAAACCTGTGGAAATTGTTTGTACCAAAGGAACAGGTCCAAGGCTCAAGGTTGATAAAGTTGCAAAAGCTCACTTTATGAAAATGGCATTGTAACCTTTATGCTTAAAATGGAAATGTAGCTTTGTACAATACTTCAAAAGTGAAAATAAAGCCTTTAACCTCTGAGTTTGCATTTAATTATAGAGTGTATAATGAGTTTAGGACCTGTAATTCAAGGTACAAGCATCTAAGATCAGATTTGCAACTTGATACTTTGTAAAAAATGGCATGAACAAAAGTGATAAAATGCCAATTTCTCTTCTTCGGCTCTCCCTAACCACAAATGATCTTGGAGAGTTATTGGACATTTTGGAAAGCTTGCAATGTGATCTATAATCCATTTTTGAAATGAAATTTGAGATACCTCTTGGAACTAGGTGAAAAATGTCCATGAAGTTGGGTCAAAAACCTGCCTAAATTAGGGCAAGATTTCACTAAGTCATTTAGTTCATGGACCTCTATTCACAAATTCATAACTTGAGATCCAAGCATCTTTTGGGAAAACTTTGTGAATCAAAGTTGTATATTTCATGGAGGACTACAACTTTAATGTTGGAAGTTTTCTTTGAATAAAATTGAATCATGGTGAAAAAGTGGTGGAAAGTTAGGAAAAAATAAGAAAATTTCCATACTTAGAAAAATTCTAAGTTATGAAAATTTTCAAATTCAAAACCCTAATTTTCAAAATTGGTTTTATTGGTGAAAAAGTTTCATATTTTGACATATCTTGATGAATTATGACCCTTGGCACTTGATTTTGACCAAAAAGTCAAAGTTTGACTTTTTAGTGTACAGTTGACTTTTGATCAGTTGACTGCAAAATTCATCTGACAATCCTATGAACTTGAGATCTTTTAAACCATGTAATTAGGTCAAGATGATTCCATTTAACCCTTGAAATCATGTTTGAACCCAATTGGCCATTGGCTAGGTTGAAAATCAGAAATTGCCCTTTCTCAGTCAAAACCCTAATTTTGACCATTTTGCCCTTTTGATGATCTGATCAAATTTCTTGAGGAGTTGTGATCCAAACTTGATCAAATGATTCATATGAGTCTAGAATGTTGATGTGGATCAAAAATTATGAATTTTTACTGTAAATTGTCCATGGTTGACTTTTTCCCCAATACAGTTGATTTTTAGGTCAACTGTCCAATTGATTGAGCAAAAATATGATTCAAGGCTTGAAACTTAACATGAGAAAACTTAGGGGTCCAAAATGGTGTGTGAAAGTCACATGAAGCAATGGTGGTCCAAAAATCCTTGTGAAAACTCAAACCCTAATTTTAAGTTATCAATGTAAGGGAATGTCTTGAGCTGACCAAACCCTAATCTTGTCTTGAGCCCAAGAAGTCTTGTGAGAAAAATATTGATGAATGAGAGGGAAAATTTTGGGGTAAAACACCTGGTTTGTATTTTGATGATTTGGGTTTAATATCTGGGGTTGTCATTCCCCACAAATTTAAGATACCAGTCTTCGTTAAATATGATGGGGTTTCCTGCCCAAAGCTTCACCTGAAGCCTTATGTGCGTAAAATACAACCGCACACCGTTGACAAGAAACTTTGGGTTCGATTTGTTGTACCCCAAAATTTGTCCTCTCATTTTACTCAAAACATACTCCTAGAGATCCTCAATTTGCTCAGGGTTGCCCAAGAGTTGACCAGATAAACTCTCTCCTAAGGCAATGTATCTTAAACTAGGGTTTCCATTTTCATCAAGATGGATGAACTCCAAAGACCTCATATTCTCTCCATGGTCATAATATGTTCTCAAGACCCTCCATGTCAAATCCCAAGCCTTGCACAAGAAGTTTGCTCAGTCAACTGCTCAGATGCTTGAGAATCGACTATATTAGGTCAAAAGTCAATAGGGGCCCACATACAGTCAAACGTCAGGATTTTTGGTCAACATCAACATTTTTAAGTTATATCCATCATTTTATCAAGGGTTGATCATGATTCCTCAAGGAATTCCCTAAATTCATCAAAACCCAAAAGTTGTTAAATTAGGGTTTCTCTGGAAAAGTCAACCAAACTTTGACCAAGCATAACTTCTTCATACTTTATCAGAAATTTTCCATCCAAAGCTCATTTTGAAGAGGATGAAATTCCCTACAATTCATATTCATCCCTCAAGTTCGAAATGTTCACTCACAAAAAGATATGGATTTCCACATTATAGGTCCTTTTGAAAAGTCAACAAAAACACTTTGTGGGTCAAAGCTTCTTACATGAACATGGAAGACTCAATTGAGATGATACCAAAAGGGTTGTTTAGGGTACATCCTAATATTTCTAAAAAGTCCAAGAACACCTCTCTAGGGTTAAAATTGGAAGAGATATGCCTTGTCAAAGTTGACCTTTTTTGCAAAATTGCCAAAAGTCAAATGTGCTCAAAAATGCATTTTTTGCCAAATGGGCCTAACTTTTTATGCTTGCACCTCACTCATGACATGGTCCACGACCTAAATGTTCACTCACATGTTATTTGCTTCATTATTTATTTTGATTTTGATTTTTTATTAATTAAAAATTGAATTGAATCAAATAAATGGTAAATAATAGCAAAGATTTGTTTTGATTGGATTTTTGGACATAATCACAAGCTCATTATGCTGGCATATCAGAATCAAATCAAAGCTAATTGGCACAAGAATGGCATGATTAGGCCAAATTTGGAAGGATATCATACCACATGAAAACCAAATCAAATCTTCAAAATTTGCAAAGACACTAGTGGTTTTTACAACCCTAATTCACTCTAGTACAAATACATAACGCAACCAAGGCAAGAGAACAAGGATTGAGGTCGTGAAAGTCATCAAGCAAACTCAAATTTTTGAAGAAAAAGTATGGATCGGATTTCAATTTAGAGGATGATTCAAGGTGATTCAAAGCCACCAATCCACTCCTGGACATCCTCTGAAGCGATTGCAAGCATCACCAAGCCTCCACAAGCCCAGAAACACGCTACACGACCGTCACGGTTTGCTTCTCTTTCAAAATTTGATTACTATGATTCTTGCATCATAAACATGTTTAATGGTATGTATGTGTTTGTTATCATAGTTGCAACGTATTGGATTGTTTTAATCTCTCCAATCATGTCAATGCCCCACATTGCAAATGGCCACAGAGCGGTCATGACATTTAGAGGAATAGGAGGCACATGGACCTTTTCAGCATAAATTTGGCACTTGTGGCAAGTCCTTGAGTGGTGATGGCAATCAGTCTCCATTGTTGACCAATAGTAACCAGCTCTCAGGATTTTCTTGGCCATAGTATATCCGCTAGAGTGAGTCCCAAAGAGACCATCATGCATGTATTCCATTATTTCCTTTGCCTCCTTCTTATCTACACATCGGAGTAGAGTAGAATCATGGTTGTGTTTGTACAAGATTTCATTACTTAGGAAGAATTTGGCTGAGAATCTTCATAAGAACTTTTTGTCATTGATGGAAACTCCTTCGGGATACTCTTGTGCTTCAAGGTATCTCTTCACCTCATGGTATAAAGGCTTATCGGTGTCAATGTCGAGCTCATAGCAGTGCGCAGGTTCATCGAATCTCTCAATTATAATCATAGGAGCTTCGTTGTCCCACTTGACTTTGAACATAGAAGACATCATGGCCAAAGCATCGGCTAACTGATTTTCTTCCCTAGGGAAGTGTTCAAAGGTGATCTCTTCAAAGTAAGGAATCAAAGATAGCAAAATCTCCTTGTAAGGAATGAGATTAGGGTGCCTAGTGTCAAAATCTCCTTTTACTTGGCTAATCAATAGAGAGGAATCTCCGAACATATTGAAATGCTTGATCCTTAAATCAATGGCAGCCTTCAGACCCAAAATACATGCTTCGTACTCAACCATGTTATTCGTACAATCGAAGCACAGTCTGGCAGTGAAAGGAGTGTGGCAACCTTCAGGAGATATGATTACAGCGCCAATGCCATTGTCGAGTGAGTTGGAAGCCCCGTCAAAAACCATGGTCCATCGGGATCCTTGTTCAGGTCCGTCATACGGTCCAGGTTTTGCACAGTCAGTTACTAGCATGATATTCTCATCCGAGAAGTCAAAATCCATAGAATGATAATCCTCAATAGCTTGATGGGCCAAATGATCTGCCAATACACTTCCTTTGATGGCCTTTTGTGTTGTATATTGAATATTGTACTCAGTCAAGATCATTTGCCATCTAGTTATCCGTACGGAAAGAGCAGGTTTATCGAAGATGTACTTATGGGGTCCATCTTAGAAATCAACAAAGTGGTATGAGTCAACATATACTATCTTAGCCAGCGAGAAGCCCATGCCATAGCGCAACAAGTTTTCTCAAGTAGTAAATATCTGGTTTCATAGTCGGTAAAATTTTTGCTCAGGTAATAAATAACATGCTCTTTTCATCCAGACTCGTCATGTTGGCCCAACACGCACCCCATAGAATTCTCTAGCACAGTCAAGTACATGATCAAGGGTCTTCCTTCAACTAGAGCCATGAGGATAGGAGGTTCTTGCAGATATTCCTTGATTTTGTTGAAGGCGGTTTGGCATTCATCATTCCATCTGACTACTTGATCTTTCTTCAAAACATTTTTCGTATTCAGTGACATTTTTCGTACAATCAAAACATAATCTGGCAGTGAAAGGTATGTGAGTATTGCGTGGAGAGGTCAGAACTACCTCAATGTTGTGGCCCATAGCATTCGATGCACCATCGAACGTGAGAGTCCATCTCTCCCCTGGTTCAGGTCCTTCATTATCATCAAGTTTCATAACGTCCTCGTCTGGAAAATCGAACTTCATGGAGTGATATTCTTCCAATGGCTTGTGAGCGAGATGATCAGCAAGAATGCTACCTTTGATAGCCTTTTGTGTGACGTACTGGATGTTATAATCATATATAAGCTTTTGCCACCGGGCCAATCTGCCTGTAAGTGCTGGTTTCTCGAAGATGTACTTTATCGGGTCCATCTTAGATATCAGAAGTGTAGAATGCGTCAACATATATTGCCTCAAACGTCGAGTTGCCCACGTAAGAGCACAACAAGTCTTCTCAAGTAAGGAATACCTTGATTCATAATCAGTAAACTTCTTTCTCAGGTAATAAATGGTGTGTTCTTTTCGTCCAGCATCATCATGTTATCCGAGCACACAACCCATAGATCCTTCGAGCACAGTCAAATACATAATGAGAGGTCTCCCTGGAACTGGTGGTATGAGTATTGGTGGTTCTTGAATATACTTCTTAACCTTCTCAAAGGCTTCTTGACAACTTTCATCCCAACGGATATCCTGATTCTTGCGTAATAATTTAAAGATGGGTTTACAGGTAGCAGTAAGGTGAGAAATGAACCTGGCTATGTAATTCAACCTTCCAAGGAAACCTCGTACTTCATTTTCATTTTTTGGTGCCGGCATATCCTGTATTGATCTCACTTTGTCTGGATCTACTTCAATTCCTCGTTGACTCATAATAAAACCAAGTAACTTGCCCGATCGAACTCCAAAGGTGCATTTGTTGGGATTAAGCCTTAACCTGAACTTTCGTAAACGATCAAACAACTTCTGCAAATTGACCAAACATTCTTCCTCAGTTTGTGATTTCATAATCATGTCGTCCACATACACCTTAAACTCTTTATGAATCATGTCGTGAAACAGAGTCACCATAGCTCGCTGATATGTCGCACCAGCGTTTTTGAGACCAAAAGGCATGACTCTATAGCAAAAGGTACCCCAAAGAGTTGTGAAAGCTATTTTATCCATGTCTTCCGGATCCATCTTTATCTGATTGTAGCCCGAGAACCCATCCATGAAGGAGAACACTGAAGACTGAGCAGTATTATCAACCAATACATCAATATGAGGCAATGGGAAGTTATCCTTCAGGCTTGCTCTATTCAAGTCTCGGTAGTCAACCCACATGCGTACCTTACCATCCTTCTTAGGTATAGGCACAATGTTAGCAATCCAAGGCAGATAATTTATCACAGATAGGAAGCCTGCCTCAAGCTGTTTATGAACTTCTTCTTTAATCTTTAAAGCCATGTCTGGTCTGGTCCTTCTCGGCTTCTGCTTTACAGGAGGACATTCTGGATTGAGTGGCAATCTGTGCATCACTATATCAGTGTCTAAACCGGGCATGTCTTCATACGACTAGGAGAAGATGTCAGCATACTCTCTAAGCAATTCAACCAACCCCTTCTTTTCTTTAATTTGCAAAGCAGCACCTATTTTGACTTCTCTCTTTACCTCTTCAGTACCAAGATTGACGACTTCTGTTTCTTCCTAATATGGTTGGATGACCTTCTCTTCCTGTCTCAAGAGCCTGGCTAGTTCTTCAGGGACTTCACTATCTTCGTTAGCATGATCAACTGAATTCTCAAGGATATAGGGAACCATAGCACTAGTATTTCCAACAAAGTTCGAGACGGATCTGCATGATCGATGATTTTATGTTTTATTTTTAGAAAGTGCAAAAGAATATTTAGAATATGAAAAGGAAAGTATTTCCATTTTTATTTTGAAAAAGTAAAAGTAAAAGAAAAGACAGGGAATAAAATTGTATGCGAAAGTGCGATTTTTCATTCAATGTTAAACGGAGATTGAAACATAAGGGGCCCCTTCTACAAGTTATCATTATGCCTTGGGCAGGACATATGACATAAATGGAAATGGAAAATTACACATCAAGGAAAACAACTTCAGGGATGTCCACGGCAGTCCAATTGATGAGCTCCTGGTCCGGCGCAACTTGATAGATAAATCTTGAAACATCTCCATCGTCACCTTCACCATATGTGGAGAGCACTTGTCCTTCTTTGCTTACACCAGCACTGAGGAACACTTCAGAAATTGAGGGGACCTACTTTCCTTTGAGAGGAACCCAACCAGCTTGCACGGAGGATGATGGTTGATACCCAAGACCAAAGCGATCTTTCTTCTCTGGCACTTCAATCAATTTACCCCAACTGTCATGGGGAGGTCTAGCTTCTATGAGGGCTTTAGCATCCTTCAAAGAGGCCAGGGGTGCTTCAGACTTCTTACCTTCCACGACGGGGAACTTGTCAACAGTAACAATCTTTAGAGCTTGAAAGGGCAACTCCTGCACCTCGCCTTCTACTTCCACATAACGGTAGGTAGTCAGATTGTTAATCACTATATCTTCTTCTCTATAAACAATGACAACTTGGTCATTTACAATGAACTTCAGGCGTTGATGAAGAGTAGACGTCACAGCTCCTGCTACGTGGATCCACGGATGACCCAAAAGGAAAGTATAGGATGGACGGATGTCAATAACATAGAATGACAAGTAGAAAGTGTGGGGACTAATCTTGACAGGCAAGTCCACTTCTCCATCAACAGACCTTCTTCAACCATCAAATGCTCAAACATTCAGAGTGGAAGATCTCATCATTACCCTGTCCATATTTAGCTTAAACAGAGTAGCCTTAGGCATCACATTGAGTGAAGAACATGTATCTACCAGAACTCGAGATAAGACCGTGTCCAAACATTTCATAGAAACATGCATCACTTTGTTATGGGCTCTACCTTCAACTGGGAGTTCATCATCATAGAAACCCAAACAATCTCCCACAGCAATATTGGTGACGATTCCTTCAAACTAGGCCACAGAGATGTCTTGGGTAACATGAGCGGAACATAAAATCTTCAATAAGGCGTTACGGTGGGTCTCTGAACAGAAAAGGAGAGACAAGATGGAAATCTTGGACGGCGTCTAGTTAAGTTGATCCACCACTTTGTAATCACTTCGCTTAAGAATCCTCAAAAGTTGCTCTGCTTCTTGTCCTACATAAGGTTCAGGTTTATTATCCATCACTTGATTGCCCCTAGCCTTGGCTAGAGCATCATTGTTAGTTTCTTTAGGAGGCGATGGTGGAGGAGAAAAGATTCGGCCACTGCGAGTCATGTTACTGGTTCCTGCAATATTGGTAATATTCTTGTCAACCACCGGAGGACACTCGTACTAATTCCCATGAATATAGACCATATTATACTCCCATGGATCTGCCTTCGAGTCGTTACTTATAGGACGAATAGGAGCTTGAATCATTGCGGGGGTAGCGGGAGCTTGAATCATTATTGGGGTAGTAGGAACCTGAATTGTCAACGGAATACTTGATGTTGCTGAAAAGCTTCTCGGATAGTAGAGGATTTCCAAGACATCAATCTATTCTTCACGGAATATCTTCTCTATCTGTAGGACACCTTCATCTATCAAATGTTGTATAGCCTTCTTCAAACCAGTACACTCCTCAGGTTTAGAAGAACATGTTAAGTAGAAATCATGGAGTTATTGTAGCACCTCATGCTCCAACAAATGTTCTCTAACAGTTCTTAATGATATCTTGATCTCATCGACCTTGGTTACCAGAATTTGTTCACTACCTTCTTCAATAGCATTGACCATTGCCCATGGGTGAGGAGGCATGGGATTGTTCTGAACATTCGAACCAACAGGGTTGAAATTGATGGCCTTTGCATCGAGGAGGTCTTTAAATTTACATTTGAATTCTCTATAATTCTCAATTGTATGGCCTGGGGCACCAGAATGAAATTCACAATGAGCATTAATGTCATACCCCCCTAGGGAGAGGATTTGGCGGTGGACCAAGTTCACGTAGTTGAACCAACTGATTAGCAAGTAACTGAGGAGAAGCTGAGCATAGGACATAGGAATGAGATCAAATCTTCTTTCAAGTGCTCTTTGTCTTTGAGAAGCTCTCGGACCTTGAGGTTGTTGATTCTGTTGTTGATAAGTTGGAGGAGGTTCAAATTATTGTTGTGGAAGATATTGTGGTTGTGGAGTGAAAGGCCGTTGTTGGGCCATCCAGGGTGTTGGAGCTGTAGCAGCATACACTTGAGGAACAAAATGGTTGGGAACAGCAACAGGCGTAGGAAAATAAGGAAATAGAACTTGAGGAAATGCAGGAGCTTTTCCTTGGTTAATGGTGATAGCACTAGTCTCACCTTCTTTCTTCTTGACAAAACCAGAAAACGGCTTTCTACCAATGCCTGCATTGTTGCTAGTATTGTTAGGGACACCTTGGATTATTCCAGCCTTAATGCAAGTCTCAACATGTTCACCAATAATAACCATATCATAGAAAGAAGTAGAGGTACTACTGAACATATGTTGGAGATAAGGGCCTCATAGAGAACCCATAAATAGATCAATCAATTCACGATCCAAGAGAGGAGGTTGGACCCTTGCAGCCAGTTCACGCCACCTCTGAGCATACTCTTTAAATGACTCTTCAGATTTCTGTATCATCCCTTGGATCTGAGTACGTCTAGGAGCAAAGTACTGACATGAGATCTTTCCAATTTCATATACCAACCCAATGGTGCCCCGGTCAAGCTATCTTGGAAGAAGTGCATGAGTAACGATTCATTTTCAGCATAGGAAACCATCTTGCGACAGTAGGAACAGATATGAGTCTCTGGGCGGGAAGTGCCTTTGTATTTGTAAAAATTCAGAACTTTGAACTTGGGAGGAATAACTACCCCAGGCACGAGGCACATTGCAGCAGTATTGAATCCAGAAGCCTTGATACCCTCCATGGCTTTAAGACGCTCTTCGAGAGCATGGTACATTTTCGCAGTTTCGGCAACTCCGACAGCAAGGTTCACTTGGGGTTCATCAAGATCAATAACATTGTGATGATCATCAACATCATTCCTAGGAGCTCCAGTAGGGGTCTCAACATTTTCATTGTGATTCCTCCCATTAGCAGAAGTGGAGGGAGCAGCAATAGTAAGCTTAGCAACACTTTCATGTAACTCTTCTTGACCCTTGATCATGGCATGAAGGGTTTCTATAAGCTGATCCATGCGAGTGCCCATGGTATTTATATCTTGGTGGAGTGCATTCTGATTCTCTTCAAAAAGATCCATAAGTCTTCGCTGGTTGCCTCTTGTACGGTAAGGATGTGGAGAAGTCGTCTTTGCTGTTTACTGAAGTCTGTAGGAAAAGGGACCCCAATGAGTTTTTTGTTGTGAAAAATTAATGCATGATAGTATGAATGAATGCTTTATCTTCATTTCTGAGGAAATCCAAAGACTCATCTATCCTTTAAAATTTTCCTTTTTGAAAAGCTACATCAACAAGACTTGTCTTTGGATTTCCCTAGATATGAGATATATATATACATGATGATATGATGTCATGGTATGTTATGGCATGAAGTCTCAGCTCCACATATTCTGGATAACCACTGCGTAGTCCGTTGCACAGGCTGAAAGTAACAGGATCAAAAGTCTTACGTCACAGGCATGGAGTCAAAGTAACCACCCATAAGGTATGTACTAGGGTTTTATCACCTGCCAAACAAGGTTCTAAAGAGTTCTCTAAGTCTACGCTCTTCCTTTGGATATTACCGATGTCCCAATTACTTGGTAATCAGTAATATTCGCAGGAAAAACTTGTACGAGTGCAATATCGTGTGACAACTACTTCTGGATTACTCCGTTATAGTCTCCACACTACACCTAAAAAGGCCAGGATGGGTTAATGGTTCTATGGCCCTCAGCTTCTCGATTTCCTAGATCGAAAATAATGACGTCTTCCCAATTACTCAGTAAACATCACTACTTTCAAAGGGACCTCCATTGAGTGGGGGATTTTCATGCCTCCTTCCTTGGGATTACTCCCTCAAAGTTAACATGATTATACTGCTCGTCCTAATCCTAAGTGTAACCCAAGTCCGGGTATAGGACTTTATCAAATGTAATCACCCAACCCAACATCACAATGTATCCAGAATATGTTAGTAGCAACAATATATGCAATATATACAAAAGAATAAAGCAATAATGAAACAGTAAAGAAAAATAAAGCAAATAAATAAACACCCAAAAGACAAATAAACAAAACTAGGAAAGACTCGCTAAAAAAGTCCCCAGTAGAGTCGCCAGCTGAAGCTACCGGCAGAAAACACAGAGCCGCCATCGAACTTTATTTATTCCGAAGGAAGGGGAAATACTGATAAAACCACAAGGGAATGGATAAGATGGTCTTACAACCAAGATAAATGGTAAGGGAGTTGGTTATGCGAGGGGAAGGTATTAGCACCCCTCACATCTGTTGTACTCAACGGGATCCATTTTGTTTGTTTATCTTAAAGGGTGTGTGTGATACGGTGGGAGAGAACTGACTGTTTTTGGGATGCTGGTTCGCGTTTTGCGTTTGTTTTCGCAAAATGTCGCGGTAAGCAAGAGTCGCCACCGTCTTTTATTTTATCCAACAAAGAAAGGAAAAAAGCACAGAAAAATTCCTTTTTCGAGATGTTTCTCGGGTCTGGGGGGTAGATTATAGAAAGGGAAGGTGTTAGCACCCTTTCTATTTGTGGTCATCCACGGGCTCTTAGGTACTTGCTCAAAGTGTTTTCAAAATTTGCTTTTCTTTGTGTTTGTGGATTTAAAAGAAGTTTTTGTTTGAAAGGTGTAAGTGTGAAAAGTTTTTGTTTTTGAAAAGAGCAAGTACTTAAGAACCATCTACCTACTCGAAAAAAGAATCAATTTGTGCTAATGTCCTTTAGACAATGCTATCCCACTATGCATGAGTAGGTAGCACCGTCGTTGGAGTTTTAAGGGTCAATTCGATTAAGGGACATGTGGTCACTAAAGCAATGTTAGGACGCCTTAGCGATAACCCTAATGTCTTAGATCATTTTTCCGAGGCAACTATGATCTTTGGACAAGAGGGCGACCTCTAAAACTTCCTATACTCAATGACCACGTTCGAAGGCAACCAAGCGAGGTGTACCCTAAGAGTGTGCATGTGCGAGTGTGTTGTTTCGGTTAATTTTATCTGTGTACATGTCAATGGTTATCTATGTTGATTTTAGGTTCAAACATTCGATCTTGTCATGCATTCCCTATTACCAAATTTCTAACAGTTTATAAGTTGTGGGAATTAAATTGCGGAAATTAAATCTAACTATTACAAGGCGTCGGATATTTATATCGCCAAAAGCAACCCTTGAAAATAAAATGCGGAAAATAGATAAAACGATAAAAATATTAAAGTCCTATTTAACTATTACATTCTGGGAAACATATACAATTGAATAAAAATGGAACGCATGCGGGAAATTAAATCGGGCGAGTTCTAGGGTTTTGACCCTTTAATCATTAAAGAAAAGATTCTTGGTTTATTTTGAATTAATGTGAGAAAATTAAATTAAGTTAAATACTAAACTAATAAACAAATTAATAAAAATGATATTTTTGGATTTTTAAGTATTTAAAGAAATAAAAATAAATTAATCAAAGTTATTAAAAACCTAATTGTCTAAATTAATTTTAATTATTACAAAAGATGTTAAGGTTATTTCCTAATTAAACTAAATTAATTAAATTAATTTATTTAACAAAAATGAAATACTAGAAATTAATTTTAATAATGAAAATGTTTTTTGGTTTTTAATTTTAATGAGAAAAAGTTTGATTGGTTAATTAAATAATAAAATAAAACAATAATTAGTTAAAGGAAAATAATAATAAAAAATAGAGAGAGGGTTAGGAGGTTAGGGGCCTGAATAGGGGGTGAGACTGGAAATTTCCAAGGCCCAATTTCGCTAGCCTGGCTGACTTTTCCTGATTCCACGTGTGCATGTTGACTAGGATATATGGTAGGCTTTCATTCTGGACCACCAGATCTGGCATGGGGCCATCTGGCAAATGATTGGGTGAGGCTGCATGATGGACCACGCGCTTGAGTGTACACTGGATGACCTATTGAAAAAATAGAACAAATACATGGGGGGACCTGGGATTCGAACCCAGGTCATGTAAGTCAATGAACACACGCCTTTGTCACTGCATCACTATGCTTCATCTGTTATAATACTAGAAACTAATAATAATATTGGAAATCAAATAATATGCCAGAATTAAAAAACAAAAACGCGCGAAATTTTAAACCGGTCAACCAGAGGAAGACGCGTCATCGTCTTCCTCGTTCATCCCTGTAATATTTCCTGCGGATCCAATATTTTTGCACATGAAAAGCTTGATACAGATTTGATCATGATCATGATGATAATTAAGACCTATAACAACCAAAAAGATCCTAAGTAATCAATATTTGGATTTTACTTGATTTAAATTGATTTAAAATGAATTAATTCAATAAAAAATCAAATAAAATATAAAAATTAATAAATGGATACAAGGCTGAATCTAGGACACGTGTGGAGTGTTACAAGATCAAATCAAGTGGAAAGGAATGGGCCCATTTGACAAAATTTGATGTTTTGGGGATAGTTGACTTTTGGCAATTTTGCAAAAATGCCCAAATTCAACAATGCATAACTTATTCAATTTTGAACTTTTGGAAGTGTTCTTGGACTTTTTATAAAGATTGAGATGTCCTCTAACCAACCCTTTTGGTCTCATATAATTTTGATATTCCATCCTCAAGTTATAAGCTTTGGAAAAAAAGGTGTTTTTGTTGACTTTCAAAAATGACCTATAATGTCCAAATTTGTAACTTTTTGTGAGTGCATTTTATGATCTTGGGGTATGAAGATGGATTGTGGGAAATTTAATCCCCTTCAAAATGAGCTTTGGATGGGTCATTTCTCATAAACTATGAGAAAGTTATGCTTGGTCAAAGTTGAGTTGACTTTTCCTACAAAACCCTAATTTAGCAACTTTTGAGTCTTGATGAATCTTGAGCAATCCTTGATAAATAATGATCAACCCTTGATCAAATGATGAAATATATTTCAAAATGAGAATGTTGACAAAAAATCTTGAAGTTTGACTGTATTTGGGTCACAGTTGACTTTTGCCCTAGCATAGTCGATTTTGGGACCCTTTGAGCAATTGACTGACCAAACTTCCTCTGCAAGGCCTGAAATTTGACATGGATGACCTTGATAACATATTAGGACATTAGGGAGAATTTGAGGTCATTTGGACTCAAGGATCTTGATGCAACACAAAACCCTAATTTGAGGTTGACTGCCTTAGGAGATAGCTTGACTGTCCAACTCTTGAGCAATCTTGAGCCACTTGGAGATTTTTCTTGCAATGTCTTGGTAAATATGAGAGGGAAAATTTTGGGGTACAATAGCTGCCCCTGTTCAATTTTCTTAAACCTGAGGATATAGATTGGCTTTCGGGCCTTTCGTGATCCAAAGGTGGAAGATGATTGAACACTAGAGTGCCCAGAAATTTGCACTCGCATGAAGTGGTATCATTCTGGTGATGTCGGGAATGGGCTTACAGATGCCATTTGGAGACTGTTGATAGGTGGTCTGAACTTCGACTAGAATAGGAATCAGGGAGATCTTATCGTCGATCTAACTAAACCAGAGAAGATCTTGGATTAACTTTGACTGGATCGGCATCAAAAAAATCTTTGAATCGATTTAACTGGACAAGAGAAGAGTCTTGGAACAACTTCAACTGGAATACGAATCAGGGAGATCTTATCGGCGATCTAACTGAACCAGAAGAGGTCTTGGATTAACTTTGACTGGATCGGCATTAGAAAAATCTTTAGGAATCGATTTAACTGGACCAGACAAGAGTCTTGGAATAACTTCAACTGGAATACGAATCAGAGAGATCTTATCAGCGATCTAACTGAACCAGAGGAGGTCTTGGATTAACTTTGACTGGATCGACATCAGAAAAATCTTTAGGAATCAATTTAACTGGACCAGACAAGGTCTTGGATTAACTTTGACTGGATCGGCATCAGAAAAATATTTAGGAATCGATTTAACTGGACCAGACAAGGTCTTGGAATAACTTCAACTGGAATATGAATCAGGGAGATCTTATCGGTGATCTGACTGAACCAGAGGAGGTCCTGGATTAACTTTGACTGGATCGGCATCAGAAAGATCTTTAGGAATCGATTTAACTAGACCAGACAAGAGTCTTGGAATAACTCCAATTGGAATACGAATCAGGTAGATCTTATCGACGATCTGACTGAACCAGAGGAGGTCTTGGATTAACTTTGACTGGATCGGCATCAGAAAAATCTTTAGGAATCGATTTAACTGGACCAGACAAGAGTCTTGGAATAACTTCAACTGGAATACGAATCAGAGAGATCTTATCGGCGATCTAACTGAACCAGAGGAGGTCTTGGATTAACTTTGACTGGATCGGCATCAGAAAAATCTTTAGGAATCGATTTAACTGGACCAAAAAAGGTCTTGGAATAACTTCAATTGGAATACGAATCAGGGAGATCTTATCGGCGATCTGACTGAACCAGAGGAGGTCTTTCACATAGTTGAGAATTTAACTGCATCTTTCCTGAAAGGTAAAGGTCAGTCATATGCAATGCATGATATGGATCAAGCAATGATGTTCTCAACATAAATGAGATTGTATGGTATGATGCGTATATGCATGTATCATGATGTATGGAAATGTAATGTTTTAGCTGGGGAAAATAAATCCCGGATAGCTGCTGGAGAATAAGAGTTGAATTCTTCGCTTCCGCTAGGGATGGTGAACGAAGGTGATTACGAGAATAAACTTGTAGGAGAAGAGAGCTCAGTTGGGGAATAAACTGATGAGGAGATTACTCTGTGGGGAAGAGATTCTCTGCTGAGGATTCCACTGATAAACTCCGCTGGGGATGGATTACCATTGCTAGTGATATTGAATCTATTGAGGATTGAATTTCTGCTTGTGAAAGGAAAGAACTTTGTCGGGGGATGATCTTTCAGTTGCGATTTGCTGGGGATAACCCTCTGAATTCTGCTGGGAATGATCCTTTGAACTCGGCTGGGGAGATTTATTTTTGTACTCCGCTGGGGATAAACTTCCAGAGTCTTACTGGGGATGATGCCTCAACTCCGTTGGGGAAGCTTTTTTAGACCGCGCTGGGGAAATATTGACTCCACTAGGGATATCTGGTATTCTGCCGGGGAATATTCTTATACTCCGTTGGGGAATATTAGAATTGTCGGGGATATTAAACCTTTTCAGTGTTGAGGGTAGATGAACTCTGCTTTGGGAGAGCATTACTAATTTGTTCATAGTTGCAAGTCTCAGCTGGGGAGAGCTACCATTACTGTCTTACTCTGCGGGGAGTGAAGATATCTTATCCATCTTCTTCAGCTGAATCTACCTTTGTACCTGGTGGACAGAGCAACTATACAGCTTGGACAATTCTTATTGCCCCTATTTCTGATGTTACCCGTAATCGTCTTTTGTTTCGCATGTAAATATTTATGAGCAGCAATTAATGTCAAATGCATGTATCAAAAATGAACATTGGACGTTCTTTGCAAAACAAAACAGATAAAGGAAAAACAATTTGAAATTTCTTTGAAGATGAATTGTATTGATTTTGAAGTTTGGCCTGTAAATAGGCGTTTTTGTACAAGAGGCTGACGTCCTAATAAGAGAACGCCGCCGAACAAATAGAATTTACACAAATTGTGAAAAACAAAACAGCTATGTGAATAATCCCACTGGGTTCCAACTCTGCTATTGCCTTTATGTCTTCGAGCATCTCATCACTTTGCTACTTAGTTGAAGATGAATCAGATTGATTAGTGTCGTCCGAGCTTGATAGTCGATACCGAAATCTGGATGTGAGGTGATCCAATGAGACATAGTGTTATGCTTTGATCCCTAATTTTTGCCTGGACTGCCCTTTCGGGTTTTCAGTCCACCGGGATACCCTTTTTTGCCCAAGCCGCCTTTTCAGGTTTTCGACTTGCCGGGTGTACAGATTTTTTATTTTCATCCCTTATTTTTGCCCGAACCCTTTTGGTTCGCCGGGAAGCCCTTATTTTTGCCTAGGCCGGTCAACCTAGCGGGTCATTGATTATGCGTAGTATCTTTTCACTATGTCTGCATTGACGGGGTGAGGAAGTTCGTCACCGTCCATGGTGGTTAGAATCATAGCTCCTCCTGAGAAAATGTTCTTAACCATAAATGGCCCTTCATAAGTAAGGGTCCATTTGCCCCTGGGATCACCTTGAGGTAGGATAATGCGCTTGATTACCAGGTCCCCAACTTGATACTCTTGTCGTCTAACTTTCTTGTTAAATGCCTTGATCATCCGTTTTTGGTACGTCTAACCGTGACAAATAGCAGTAAGTCTATTTTTGTCGATTAGGTTCAGTTGATCAAGTCGGGTCTGAATCCAGTCATCTTCACTCAGACCTGCATCCTTCATGATCCAAAGAGAGGGTATCTGAACTTCAATAGGCAAGACTGCCTCCATACCATATACCAAGGAATAGGGTGTTGCCCCTGTTGACGTCCGCGCTGAGGTACAATACCCATGGAGAGCAAATGGTAACATCTCGTGCCAATCTTTGTATGTCATTGTCATCTTCTGCACAATCTTCTTAATGTTCTTATTAGCCGCTTCAACAGCCCCATTCATCTTTGGCCGGTAGGGAGAAGAGTTGTGATGTTGTATCTTGAATTGCTTGCAAATATCAGTGATCATTTTATTGTTAAGATTGGTACCATTGTCCGTAATGATCCTCTATTGTACACCGTATCGACAGATCAAATTGTGCCGAATAAACCGTGCCACGACGTTCTTGGTTACCGTAGCAAAGGAAGCTGCTTCAACCCACTTTGTAAAGTAATCGATTGCTACCAGGATGAAACGATGCTCGTTGGATGCCGTAGGTCTGATCTCGCTGATCATATCAATGCCCCACATTGCAAAAGGCCAAGGTTCATTCAAGACGTTCAGAGGAACTTCAGGTATGTGCACCTTATCAGCATAGATTGGCACTTATGACATGTCTGAGAATGCTGATAACAGTCGACTTCCATTGTGGACCAATAATATCCTGCCCGTAGGATCTTCTTTGCCATGGTGTGTCCACTGGAATGAGTTCCGAAAGTACCTTCATGTAATTCCGCCATGATCCTTTCTGCTTCATTCTTATCCACACAACGCAATAAGATCGAATCATGGTTACGCTTGTAAAGGATGCCATTGCTGATGAAGAACTTTGCTGCGAATCTCCTCAGAAACTTTTTATCATTAATAGATGCACCTTCGGGGTATTCTTGAGCCTCAAGGTACCTCTTTACTTTGTGAAACCAGGGTTTATCCGCTACCTCTTCAGTCTCAATGTCGCAGCAATGTACAGGTTCATCCAATCTTTCAATGATAATCTGGGGAGCCTCGTTGTCCCAATTGACTTTGAACATAGAAGACATTGTAGCCAGCGCGTCTGCCAACTGATTCTCCTCTCTAGGGAAGTGTTCAAAGGTTATCTCCTCGAAATGGGGAAGCAACGTCAATACATACTCCTTGTAAGGAATAAGATTTGGGTGTTTCATATCCCACTCGCCTTTGATCTGACTGATCATGAGAGAGGAATCTCCGAAGACACTCAGAAACTTAATCCTTAAGTCAATAGCTGCTCGAAGACCCATGATGCATGCTTTATACTCCGCCATATTGTTGGTGCAGTTGAAACATAGTCGGACGGTGAACAGAGTATAAGAGCCTTTAGGAGATATGATCACGGTGCCAATGCCATTACCCAAAGCGTTCGAAGCTCCATCAAAGTACATAGACCATTGGGATCCTTCCTCAGGTCCTTCATCCGGTCCAGGTGTCTCACAATCAGTCACTAACATGATATTCTCGTCCAGGAATTCAAAGTTCATAGACTGGTAATCATCCACTGCCTGATGTGCCAAATGGTCTGCCAATACACTTCCCTTGATTGCCTTTTGGGTTGTGTACTGGATGTCATACTCGGTCAAGATCATCTGCCATCTTGCTATTCTTCTGGACAAGGCAGGCTTCTCGAAGATATACTTGATTGGATCCATCTTCGATATCAATAAGGTAGTGTGAGTCAACATATATTATCTCAGCCGGCGAGCAGCCCATGCCAAAGCGCAACAAGTTTTCTAGAGCAGTGAGTATAGGGTCTCACAGTCGGTAAACTTTTTGCTAAGGTAATAAATAGCATACTCTTTTCGGCCATACTCGTCATGTTGACCCAGCACACACCCCATTGAATTGTCGAGTACTGTCAAGTATAAGATCAGAGGTCTCCCTTCAACTGGAGGCATCAGAATGGGTGGCTCTTGGAGATACTCTTTGATTATTTCGAAATCAGCCTGGAATTCATCGTTCCAACGTTCTACTTGATCTTTCTTCAGCAGCTTGAAGATTGGCTCACAAGTAGCAGTCAGGTGCGAGATGAATTGGGAAATGTAATTTAGTCATCCCAGAAAACCTCTGACTTCTTTCTCTATTCTGGGAGCTGGCATTTCCTGTATAGCCTTCACCTTGGCAGGATCCACTTGAATACCTTTGTTGCTCACGACGAAACCCAGTAGCTTACCAGATCTCACCCCGAAGGTGCACTTGTTCGGGTTTAATCTCAGCTTGTACAACTTCAGCCTGTCAAACAGCTTTTGCAGATGATCAAGGTGTTTTTCCTCAGTCTGGGACCTTGCAATCATATCGTCGACGTATACCTCAATCTCATGATGGATCATATCATGAAACAAAGCAACCATGGCACGCTGATACGTCGCCCCAGCATTTTTCAACCCAAAAGGCATGACCTTGTAGCAAAAAGTACCCCACTGAGTAACAAAGGTTGTCTTCTCCATGTCTTCGGGAGCCATTTTAATCTGATTATAACCGGAGAAACCATCCATGAATGAGAAGACTTTATGCTGAGCGGTGTTGTCAACCAGAACGTCGATATGAGGTAGAGGGAAATCATCCTTGGGGCTTGCCCTGTTCAGATCCCTATAGTCAACACACATTCGAACCTTATCGTCCTTCTTCGGCACATGTACCACATTGGCCACCCACTGAGGGTAAGAAGTAACTGCTAGAAAACCGGCGTCAAACTGTTTCATAACTTCAGCCTTGATTTTCTCAAACATTTCTGGGCGCATTCGGCGGACCTTCTGTTTCACTGGAGGACAGTCTTCCTTGGTAGGCAGGCGATGAACCACAATATCGGTATCTAAACCAAGCATATCTTCATAAGACCAGGCAAAGATCTCGACATAGTCTCGCAGCATCTGAATCAACCGTTGCTTCACACCAAGCTCTAGATTTGCACTGATCTTGACCTCTTTCTTGTCCTCGTCTGTACCCAGATTCACTGTTTCCACTGGCTCTTCATGCGGTTGTATAGCCCTCTCTTCTTAAAGTAACAGTCTTGCAAGTTCACCAGGCACTTCGCAATCATCTTCACCTTCGTCTTCGGCTAAGTTGATCGGATTTTCGAAGTCATAACCAGCAATAGCAGAGTCGTTACCAGTAGGATCCAGAGTGGATGTAGACCTGTATATGTGAGTGTGTGTAAAATAGCTGTTTTTCCATATATAAAAAGAAAAACAAGGAGCGCAAAATTCGAAATGCAAGAACGTCCAATGCTTTTATTAATGATATATGAAAATGACACATATAAAGCTCTCACAAATGAAGCCACGGTGCCCCGGGTAAGACACCGAGCCGTAGAGTTTAAAACATTGTTTGTTACAAATTCAAAACAAAAAGTTTCATTACTGGGTTAACAGAAACGGGCATAGAATCCTTCGCTGTCTAGTTGCTTAATCCACCATCGGCAGTTGGGTAGATCCAGCTGTCAATGTTAAACTCTTCATCGTCGTCATCCCCGATAGCATTCACCCCTGCATCTTGTTTAGGCTTTTCTGGTGCTCCAAACTCGATCTCCTTGGCAACAATCAGGTCCTGTACCTTGTTTTTCAAAACCCAACAATCATCTGTATCATGCCCCGGGCTATCAGAGTGAAAAGCACAGCGAGTATTCGGGTTGTACTTCGGTGATGTAATGTTTGGATTCTTCGGGGCCTCCCTTGGAATCACCAGATTGGTTTTCAGTAACTGTGGCAGAATCTAAGACAAATTCATGCTGAGACGGGTGAATTTCCTCAGCGGTTTCTCGTCCTTTTGTTGGTTGTTGTGCTGAGGAGCACCAGCAGGTCTTGAAATAACAACTGCATTGACAGCTTGGCGGTGTTCAGGTCTACTCTGTCTTTTCGAACTGTAGACAGCACTGGACTCTTTCTTAAAAGGCTTTTTCTCGGTGCTCGATGAAGCACCCTTTTGTATCTTACCAGCCTTAATACCAGCCTCAATCCTTTCACCAGTCATGATTAGCTCTGTAAACCCAGACGAAGAACTCCCGATCAGATGGTTGAAAAATGGACCAGATAAGGTCCCCAGAAACATATCCACAAGCTCCCGGTCAGCCAAGGGTGGTTGCACTCATCCGTCGAGGTCCCTCCACTTCTGAGCATAATCTTTGAAACCTTCGCCCGTTCCCATTATCATACCCTAGAGTTGGGTACGCGTGGGAGCGAGGTCGGAATTGTATTGGTACTGCCTGTAGAAAGTAGTAGCCAAATCCTCTCAACTGCGGATACTGGCTCCGTCCAACTGGTAAAACCATTCAAGCTGAGTCCCTGAGAGACTGTCTTGAAAGAAATGGATCCACAGGTTCTTATCAGCGGTGTACGGCTGAATCTTCCTCACATATGACCGGAGGTGCAGCTTCGGACAAGAAACTCCGTCATACCTAGCAAAAGTTGGTGCCTTGAATTTGTGGGGAATCACTACCCCAGATGATAGACCCAGATCACCAAAGTCTAGACCGGGCACCTTCTGAACTTCCATCGCATTTAAGCGGTCTTCCAGTTGTTTATATCTATCCTCGGCCGGAGGATACTGGTCTTCTTCGAAATCCGTCTCATTGTCGGAGACCACAGGGCTAGGAGCCCTCCTTTCTTCCTGACTATCTTTCCCTCCAGATGAGGTAGTCAAATCAACTTCATCCCGTAGCCTGTTTCCAAACCTGTGACCCGTGTTAAACAGGATTGTCCTCTTCTTTTTCTTCTTCTTCTCTTTCAAAATCAGGGTCTTTAAATCTTGCTGACCCTTAGCTAGATTCATGAACAGCTCTTGGAATTGGGCATTCTGGGCCTGGAGGGCCTTGATTGCTTGCTCAGTTGAAGGTTCAGCAGAAATGATGAGTGCTGAAATAAACAGCGAAGAAGATAAGAGACCTATAATGGGTACCTGTTATGAAGTGCATGGGATGAAATGCGTATGATATGATTTCAAAGACAATTGGGAGATTCAAATTTGTAAACAAGAAATGAAACACACTTTATTAGATAAACTTTGGAATTCAAATTGTTCAACAGATTGCCCTTAGGCGTTACAAAAAAGGAAATACTGAAAAGTAAATGAAAACTGGAAAGGAAATCATCAAAGGATAATCAGTGCTCCCATGGTCTCTTCTTGTCGGTGTGGACATAATCATTGAGAATCCGCTCGTTCTCCAGCTACCTAGTCAACTTCTGGATCTTCTGCTCTTGCTCGTTGAACTTTTCTCGGTAAGAATCCCGCTCCTCTCTCAGCTGCATCCAACACCTTTTCAGTTCCCCAATGTCAGTGAGGATGGAGGATGGTCGGGAGAACACCTTCTTCATTAGCAACTTCAACAATGATAGGCAGGACGGCCTCATATGACATACCCAACTTTTGGGCACGGTTATGGACCCATCTGAGATATGGCTCCATCGGAAGAGAAGTCTTTGGACCCAGCTCATGTGGATTAGATCTCTGAACTCTATCCCAAGACCTTATGAATCTGCGGCGTTGCTCATCGCTATCCCCTTGAAAATCAAAGATGATACTAGGCATTAACAACTCATGAGGACCTTCTCTTCTGGCTCGCCTAAACTGACGTAAGGCTAAGCATGGATTGTAAGAAATTCCTCCATTGGTCCCTATCAGAGGAACATTGGGATACTCCCCACATCGATCAATAATAGCCACCTCATCCATACCCTTGAGAGTCCATATGACATCATTATGAGATAGAGACATAACCCTATAAGCCCAGCCCATTCCTTCTTTGTTCTTCAGCACTGATTTGGGAAGGTGCGAAATAAACCACCTTGCCAATAATGGAGCACAGCACATCAAGGTTCCCCGCTTTCGGGCGGTACGGGCATAAAGCTGATGAAGAATGTCACCCAAGAGGGTGGGTACAGGATTACGAGAGATGAAGATTTTCACCGCATTCACATCAACAAAGGAGTCAGAGTTCGGAAACAACACCAAGCCATATATCAGAAGAGCCAGAATATCCTCAAATGCCTTGAAGTCTAGACTATCCCAGAAATAATTAGCCTTACAAACCAAGAACTTAGTCAGAAAGCCCTTTGCTCCACTCCTAGTCTCCCAATTAGCCATTACCTCATCTTTTTTCATATGAAGGGCTGCAGCAATCTCTTCGGGCCTAAGGATCTTCTCCCAACCAGTAAACAGGATCTGCTCCAGAATAGAGATACTGAGAAGCTCAGGGAATTCTTCTAAGGTGGGAACCAACTGGTAGTCCTGGAAAGTAAAGCAATGGTACAACGGATCATAGAATTGGACTAGGACACTCATCATCTGCTCGTCCAATTTGGAGGTGACCAAACTGAGAAGGTAACCATGCCTCCTGATGAAGGAAGTAGTATCAAGCATCTTTGCAACCAACTCTTTAAGCAAGGTGGGAACCTGGACAAAGTTGATCCGGATGGTGTTCCTACGCATAGGTGCCATGACCTACAAAACAGAACAAAGATGAATCCCTCATGTCTTTGAAATAGTTAGTCCAATGCAAGATGTATGCAATGTTATGATGTCATGATGTCATGATAGTAAGCACACCACAAGTATCCACAAATAGCAAACATGGTAAAGGCACACAAGTCACTCAGAGAGCCCTTAGATTTCAGGCTGGCAAGGAGCTTAGGTACTACCCTCTTTCAGTTCAGTTGGTTTAAACCTGTCCAAAAAATAGTAATCGGGTTCTAGAGGATGTCAATATCACTGACTACCCTTGATCGGTCATAATTCCAGTTTAGCAACCTTTTCTTACAGCCGGAATCATCGCGAGAGTTTAGTCTCAATGAGTGTAGCATACTGCTACTGTTCTATGGCCAAGTTGGTCAATTTAAAGGTTATAAGGTCAGTTGGTGCTTAATGACCCCTTAGAAGACCCATATTCTCCTCGTTCCAACACAAGAGATATCGGTACAGACTAAAGTGCCACACCAATGTAGCTACTGCTTCAACCGTATCGGTCTATGCCGTACAGTTCCCTCGCAGTTTATTGCTACTTACCTAAAGGGTATCCCCCAGATCCGGGTTAGGATCTATAGTAACTCCGATACAAGGCCCACAAGTATAAAGCATACAAAGCAAACAATTGAAAACACAATGATCTAATCCTAAGGTACACCCCACTTATTAAGCATGCCCAGCAGAGTCGCCAGTTCTGTGATACGGTGGGAGAGAACTGACTGTTTTTGGGATGCTGGTTTGCGTTTTGCGTTTGTTTTCGCAAAATGTCGCGGTAAGCAAGATTCGCCACCGTCTTTTATTTTATCCAACAAAGAAAGGAAAAAAGCACAGAAAAATTCCTTTTTCGAGATATTTCTCGGGTCCGGGGGTAGATTATAGAAAGGGAAGGTGTTAGCACCCTTTCTATCCGTGGTTATCCACGGGCTCTTAGGTACTTGCTCAAAGTGTTTTCAAATTTTGGTTTTCTTTGTGTTTGTGGATTTGAAAGAAGTTTTTGTTTGAAAGGTGTAAGTGTGAAAAGTTTTTGTTTTTGAAAAGATCAAGTACTTAAGAACCATCTATCTACTCGAAAAAAGAATCAATCTGTGCTAATGTCCTTTAGACAATGTTATCCCACTATGGATGAGTAAGTAGCACCTTCATTGGAGTTTTAAGGGTCAATTCGATTAAGGGACATGTGGTCACTAAAGCAATGTTAGGACGCCTTAGCGATAACCCTAATGTCTTAGATCATTTTTTCGAGGCAACTGTTTCGAGGCAACTATGATCTTTGGACAAGAGGGCGACCTCTAAAACTTCCTATACTCAATGACCACGTTCGAAGGAAACCAAGCGAGGTGTACCCTAAGAGTGCGCATGTGTGAGTGTGTTGTTTCGGTTAATTTTATCTTTGTACATGTCAATGGTTATCTATGTTGATTTTAGGTTCAAACATTTGATCTTGTCATGCATTCCCTATTACCAAATATCTAACAGTTTATAAGTTGCGGGAATTAAATTGCGGAAATTAAATCTAACTATTACAAGGCGTCGGGTATTTACATCGCCAAAAGCAACCCTTGAAAATAAAATGCGGAAAATAGATAAAACGATAAAAATATTAAAGTCCTATTTAACTATTACATTTCGGGAAACAGATACAATTGAATAAAAAATGGAACGCATGCGGGAAATTAAATCGGACGAGTTCTAGGGTTTTGACCCTTTAATCATTAAAGAAAAGATTCTTGGTTTATTTTGAATTTATGTGAGAAAATTAAATTAAGTTAATTACTAAACTAATAAACAAATTAATAAAAATGATATTTTTGGATTTTTGAGTATTTAAATAAATAAAAATAAATTAATCAAAGTTATTAAAAACCTAATTGTCTAAATTAATTTTAATTATTACAAAAGATGTTAAGGTTATTTCCTAATTAAACTAAATTAATTAAATTAATTTATTTAACAAAAATGAAATACTGGAAATTAATTTTAATAATGAAAATGTTTTTTGGTTTTTAATTTTAATGAGAAAAAGTTTGATTGGTTAATTAAATAATAAAATAAAACAATAATTAGTTAAAGGAAAATAATTAAAAAAAATAGAGAGAGGGTTAGGAGGTTATGGGCCTGAATAGGGGGTGAGACTGGAAATTTCCAAGGCCCAATTTCGCTAGCCTGGCTGACTTTTCCTGATTCCACGTGTGCACGTTGACTAGGGCATATGGTAGGCTTTCATTCTGGACCACCAGATCTGGCCTGGGGCCATCTGGCAAATGATTGGGTGAGGCTGCATGATGGACCACGCGCTTGAGTGTACACTGGATGACCTATTGAAAAAATAGAACAAATACATGGGGGGACCTGGGATTCGAACCCAGGTCCTGTAAGTCAATGAACACACGCCTTTGCCACTGCATCACTACGCTTCATCTGTTATAATACTGGAAACTAATAATAATATTGGAAATCAAATAATATGCCAGAATTAAAAAACAAAAACGCGCGAAGTTTTAAACCGGCCAACCAGGGGAAGACGCGTCATCGTCTTCCTCGTTCATCCCTGTAATATTTCCTGCGGATTCATATCCGCAGCTGAATCCCTAGGTCAACCCTAAAAACCATTCTAGGCCACGAAAATCAATTCCAAGCATATGGTTGTGCTCGTCTTCTTCCACTGATCACGTCTATGCCCATCAATGGCACTGATTTTACCTGAAAATAAAATAACCAAAATACAAACACCACGAACCCTAGATTCGGCTAGGGGTTATAGGCCATATAAATACAATTGGCTAATGCAGAAAGCTTGCAAATTGAAAGAGGATCATGAATATGCAAAGATTTTGTCAAAAAAATGCAAGAATATGGAGTTGCGATTTCAAATGAAAAGTGGTTTTCAGAGAGACTTACAGGGCTTTGGGGCACGTATGGAGATTGATTCTGGGTTGGTTCTGCTTCAAGGATAGTCCAGCAATTGATTCACGTTGAGTTTTGCCTTTGAATTTGCCTCTAGGAGTGATTTCAGTTTCAAGCTTTTTGCCAATTTTCTCAAGTTTGGTTTTTGTGTTCTTGCTACTTCTAACCCCTGATCTCGTATGCTTTGGCTTGTATATGTATTAGGCAATGCATTAGGTCAATAATTTTGGATTGAATCCTTGTGCATCAATGCTTGGAGATTTGATTTGATCCTCCATTGATAACTTTCTTATTTTGTCCAAAATCCAATATTTTTGCACATGAAAAGCTTGATACGGATTTTATCATTATCATGATGATAATTAAGACCTATAACAACCAAAAAGATCCTAAGTAATCAATATTTGGATTTTACTTGATTTAAATTGATTTAAAATGAATTAATTCAATAAAAAATCAAATAAAATAGAAAAATTAATAAATGGACACAAGACTGAAGCTAGGACACGTGTGGAGTGTGAAAAGATCAAATAAAGTGGAAAGGCATTGGCCCATTTGAAAAAATTTGAAGTTTTGGGGATAGTTGACTTTTGGCAATTTTGCAAAAATGCCCAACTTCAACAATGCATAACTTCTTCAATTTTGAACTTTTGGAAGTGTTCTTGGACTTTTTAGAAATCTTGAGATGTCCTATAATCAACACTTTTTGTCTCATCTCATTTTCATATACCATGCTCAAGTTATAAGCTTTGGAAAAAAAGGTGTTTTTGTTGACTTTCAAAAATGACCTATAATGTCCAAATTTGTAACATTTTGTGAGTGCATTTTATGATCTTGGGGTATGAAGATGGATTGTAGAAAAATGCATCCTCTTCAAAATTAGCTTTGGATGGGTCATTTCTCATATAGTATGAGAAAGTTATGCTTGGTCAAAGTTGAGTTGACTTTTTCTGCAAAACCCTAATTTAGCAACTTTTGAGTCTTGATGAATCTTGAGCAATCCTTGATGAATCATGATAAACCCTTGATAAAATGATGAAATATCTTTCAAAATGAGAATGTTGACAATAAATCTTGAAGTTTGACTCTATTTGGGTCACAGTTGACTTTTGCCCTAGCATAGTCGATTTTGGGACCCTTTGAGCAATTGACTGACCAAACTTCCTCTGCAAGGCCTGAAATTTGACATGGATGACCTTAAGAACATATTAGGACATTAGGGATCATTTGAGGTCATTTGTACTCAAGGATCTTGATGCAACACAAAACCCTAATTTGAGGTTGACTGCCTTAGGAGATAGCTTGATTGTCCAACTCTTGAGCAATCTTGAGCCACTTGGAGATTTTTCTTGCAATGTCTTGGGAAATATGAGAGGGCAAATTTTGGGGTACAACAGTGTGTTTATCTACAACTATACTTGCTTAAAGGGGAGATGAATGATTTTTTTATTGCATTCGTGAGGGTTTCATGACCCTTTGCCTACGTATGCAATGAAGTACTCAGAACACCGTAGTTCCACTAGAAAATGGTTTGTTTTTTTATGTTTTTTAGTAGGGCGATGTTAACACACGCATTCTAGCAATAGGAACGGATGGTATCGCTGTAGAATGGAGATAACATGCCCTTTTGGGGGAAGTTTTGATTTGTTGAGTGTTTTGCGAGTTTTAAATTAATTCATGTAATGATTAAAGTTTTTTGGATTTTTGATTTGTGAATGTTAAGTTTTAATTACATAAGAAGAAAAGGTTAAGAGGGAGACTAGAAAATCCCTAATGTTTTCATGCATGGGTTTCATCATAAGGTCTAATTAGTTCACATCTTGAAGAAGATGAAACTATCATCCTAAGGGAGCATGTTGTAGGTAAATGGAGGCGGTGTTTGTGAAGAGTGGTCGTGTGTGGTGATTATGGCAAGAGTGACAAAAATGTGGAGTATTTAGGATAGGTGTAAATGGAATGCTTGGGGTATGGGAATTGAATCGGGTTATGATTAACCAAGGGGTGTACTTGATTAATCTCGTGAGAATAGGTGCTCCTATCCTCAACCATGAGACCCTTTAAGAAGATGCTTGGTACATGGACCAAAGGGAGAGAAATTGCTTCAGTGGCTAAATGCATGCTCCTAAAAAGTGGGACTAGCGTGGCGCTAGTATTCTAAACGACCAATTGAAATAATCAATCGAATAGTTGTCACTGTAGAATAGCCAATGACCAAACTATGAAATGTGTGCGGATGTGCATTTAGTCGATGGATACTTGTTCATTGATGATGAGCCCAAGAGGAGGCCAATTGTTCTATTTTGGACAAGATATAAATGATTAGCAATTTAAACATACAGATAAAAATAGCTAAAGAACAAAATTCTAAATTATTACAGACCACAAGGGAATAGGGGTACAAGTTTTTATGAATGGGGATGAATCGGATCGAAAGTTCGATTAAGAATCCAATTAAACAAACATTATAACCAAATCGAAAATTAACAAATAAACTACGTAAATTATATACAAAGTTAACTATCATAAATTACTATTCAAAAGAAAATTTTAGTTTAATAAATTATAAAAGAAGTAATCTATTTTTTTGCATTTTTATTTTAAAGAGAATATTAAGAGAAAGTTAATAAACTAATTCTAAGATATTTATTATTTCAATTAACCTAATGTTTATTATTTTGTTATTTTTATAAAGTAAAGAAAATTAAAAGAAAATCAAACCTTAATTCAACATTTTTGGTATATATATATTTATCAAATTAAATAAATAGTAAATTCGAAAGTAAGTTAGAACCTAATTTAAACATACCCTAATATTATTGTTTTTGTGATTTTTTTAGTAAGGAAAATGTTGAAAGAAAATTAAAAATCTAATTCGAAAGTATATCTATTTTTATGATTTTTGTATGATAATTTGGTTAAGAAAATGAAATCATTTCTTGTTTTTTTTTTTATAAGAAAAATAAAACTGCGAAGTAAAATGCCAAATTAGGCTTAGGGGTGTTGCTGGTAAAAGGGGTGGTATGGCTAGCATTTTCAGAAAGGGCTAAAAAAAGATCAATTTTGTAAAGCCCGGAAATTAAAAAAAATAATTATGAAACCAAATCCAAAAAATAATGATATATATATCAAATAAAGGTGTTGGGCCGGACCGGGTCAACAGGGTCTGAATCCAGCCTCCTTCCTAAATCAGATGGTTGAGAAGAAACCCTAATTGCCAAAAGCCAACGCCTCTTTCTCTTTTTTCAGTCTCTTACGCTCATCTTCCTCACAACCATTTGCACCACCTTTGTTCATCACCTCCCCTCTCACGCCCAGAAACCAAAATCAAACCACTCCCTCAACTCAAATGATTCCTCTCTCCCTAATGACTTCCTATGTTTCCTCATCTCATCGCTGTTTTATTCACTACTCTCACTCTTAGTCGCTATTCATTCCATTGTTGTAAAGAGAAAAAAAACCTCGTCTCTTAAATGGCCGCCTCCTACTTCGATTTGAACAAAACACCGCCGCATGGCCTTGAGGCCCCTCCCGTCGCAGTAACCCCCCCCCCCCCCTTTCGTTCGCACTGACATATCGCTTATACACTAAAAACCTAACCAAATACGGTGGCAAGAAGACCGAGTCTTGGTGCTCCATGATGCGTAGGCTAGTAACACTCGTTGGAATTCATGTTTCACGGACCAAAATGCAAAATATGATAACCAGTTTGACGCAAAGGAATGAAGGAATGAGGCTTACCAAACGGATAATGATCCAGTGCGTCTTTGACGACAATGTTACGAGAACTCCAGCGATCTTCAACCTCTTGTTCAGGTATGCATACACCACTCAATTTCTGGTTTTGAACTTTGTGCGTTTCTTCTGCTACTTCTATGTTATGCCACTTGATTTGTTATTGTTTTGTTGTTTTGAATCTGTTTGAAATAATGAGTAAAGCTGAAGTGTCATGGTTTATGTATTTGCAGGGATGTTGTTTCGATTGTGGACCAGGGTGTTACGACTTGATGGTGAAGAGGAGGACATCAGATTTGGAAGATAGTTGAAGGTTGGGTGCTGGTAAGGGAAGATTAAGATTTGGTTGTTTTTTGTTGAGGGTGAGTTTTAAGGATTACATTATGACAGGAAATGGTTGAAAGTTTCTATAAGGCAAGTTGTTATGGTTTTGGTTATGGTTACTCTAGGCTGTATTGTTGGTTCGATAAGGATTTCTTGGCAGTTTTATGTGATTTGGGCTTTGCATATTGTAGAAAGTATTGTGCGATTTTCGAATGAAAGTTATAGATGATGATGAGAATGTTCTTTTTTGTGTTCTTTGAAGTTGTATACTTGTAGTGTTTCCTTTCTTCTCTTTTCGGTTTTTCTGCTGGCTATGTTATCTCTTTTTTTTATGTCCCTTAGTATATGCAGGGATGCTTCTTATAGTGAGATATGGGTGGAAAGTGGGGGGAAAATTGGTGAAATTTTGAACGTATTTGGAAAGTTGACCTTGAACAATTGAGAAGCAGGTTTTGTATTTAGTCATTTTGGTGTATGGACAACATAACTGCATAGCAGGTGTTTGGACTATTTTGCAGTAGGCTGGGGGCAGGCTTATGCACAGGGTGACATCTCTCTAACCCTACCTCTTTTCCTCTTTTATCTTTTCATGATGCAAACTATTTTTCCCTTTTTGAAAATTCTGAAGGTTTGCATTTTAGGGAAAATGATGATGTAAGGGCTATGAACAAATGCTAGCTTGCATTGTTTTGTGAATTACTGCTATTGTTTTTGGTTTTGGATTTACTTCTATTTTCCAGTCTTGCTACTGTTGGCTGCTATGTTGCTGCTGTTGGTTGCTTTAGCAGCCTGCCTTTGTGTTGCAGTTTTGCCTTTATTTGTGCTGCATTTATTTGGCCTGTTGCTGCCTATTATTTTTACTGCCTTGTTCTGTCAATTTAGCAGCCTATGTGGCCTTGCTCGCTTGGTCTGCTGGTCTGCTGCCTTAGAGTCGCGCTGCTGCTATTTTTTTTGTTTTGCTCCCTTGGGCAGTTTGCTGATTTTTGTTACTGTTGGACAGTTTTGTATGTGTTTGCAGTTTGACTTTGCTTTTTGGAAGTGAAAAATATATACTAATTTATTTTCCTTTTGTGAACCAAAAAGATCAAAATTTTTGTGATTTGCAAAAGTAGGAGATAGACCGTGATTAAAAACAAAACCTTTTAGTTCTGATTCCAAATGCAAATCCTAATGATGAGCTTTCTTGTTTAATAAATAATTCTTGCTTGAATTTTTCACATGTTGATTGTTTGCTAATTTTTTCCTTTTCTTGTTTCATGAACACGGGGAGTGGATGGAAAGCGAGGCAAGGTTAAAAGACGAAGAGAAGACCATGGCTAGCAAGGAGTGGATGAGTTGCTTGAAGATGAAGCAAAGAAGACTTGAAGAAAAAACATTTTATTTGTAAACAAAATATGTGTAGCTTGTATTTCAACATTTGTAACATGCTTCGTAACTTGTCCCAAAAATGTAATGAACACAAAACTTGAATGATATATTTTTTGAATGATGAATTCTTTGTATGGAAATCAAACAACTCTTGGATCTTGATTGAAAAATGGAAATTCCCAATTGAATGGTTTAAATAACACTCTTCACTTTTTAACTTAAAATTTAAGAAATCAAACATGACTTTAGTATCTTGTATCTCAAGTAACCATGCACTTTGTCTTTCAATTCCCAACCTTCATATCACATCCAAACCCCACTTGCACTCTCAACGAGAAACTTAACTCTGATATCCAAACCACAAGTAACTTGTAACTTAAGCAACAAAAATACGCCTTGATCGTCATGAACCCCCAACCTCATTTCTTACACTCGGATTCCATTTTCATCCTTTTAAACTTCAAACTCCTGACTCAGTGACTTAGGGATCTTAAAAAGAAAACTTGAAGTGCGAGGAGATATTAGACATGAAACCCCTAACCAAAGGTACTTGACTTCGAGTTATCTTTGAGGTAGGTGAAAGAAACAATTCACAAAAACCAGTGATCTAAAACCTTAGCATTTTGACCAACAAATAGGGAAATAAACCCTAATCCCAGCTCTAAGGAATTCGAGCGAGAAACAGCCTTGTAACTTGATAAGAAAGCAATCCATGATACCTCAAGAATCCACCCCATGATCCACTAATCAAGATCTAGATGAATTTCCCTTTTACATGATAAGATAACTTCAAAACAAAATTAGACATAAAGAGGGCACAACCCTAATACCTTAATCCAAGGCGCCTGATTCCATGAGATGCGGGATATGCAAAATGACTTAGTAAAAATGATGCAAATGGAACGTAAAGTTCAAAGACAAACAAAAGCAAAAAGAGGTAGGGATTTTGGGTACGACACACATAACAGGCTAAAACCATGTCAAAAAACAGTCTTCTGTACTGCTATGAAATAGCCCTGCACTAAGCTGCCACAATACTCTAAAACGGCTGCAAAATAGTCCTTCTATGCTGCTCCTAAACCAGTCCAAGCCTGCATTATATCAGTCTCATGTTTGCACCAAATTAGCATATAAGAGCTGCACCTCAAAATCTATGAAAAGAGAATACCCAAACAGTTCAAATTTTATTTGTTTTCCCCCCAAAACCCCAGCAAGACTCTTCTACAAATAGGTTGTTTCACAACACACAAAGGGAGGGCTTTCGGCAAGGAAAAAGGAGAAGAAGAAGAAAAAAAGGGAGAGGAGAGAAGATGAATGCTGAAGCCTTAAAACACTCTTAAACCCATAACCAAAAAAAAAACAATACCTCTATTTTTTTTTCGAACTCAAGAACATCCAAGGAAGCAACTCAAGTTCGAAACACAAATTCTAGCTTCAAGGTAAGTCTTCTTAACTTTAAACCCTTCATTTCAAGCATCATTGATGATTCATCTTCGAAGATAACATGTAAGTAACCATTTCCTTCGAATATAACCTTTTGTTTGTTTTCCTTTCTTGTCAATTATAAGTTAAGAACTAACCTGTACAGACCATAAAACAATGTTGGAGTGAAAAAATTACAGCATGATTCGACACAAAGCCTTAAGCTTCGACACATACTGCTTTACAGGCCCAAACAGAAGGAAAAAAGAGTGTGATTTGACACATAACATTATGCTTCAACTCATACTGAGTTGATTTGGAATTACAGTGTCGAAAGAAGGATATGTGTCGATGCATATAAGCATGTTTCGACACATGCTTCGGCACATGATGTCGAAAGATTTGTTTTTTTTCTCTCTTTTGCGCTGTTTTTTTTACATATTTCATATATTTGCTTCATAGCTATTCAATATGGTTTGTAATAGATAATTAGGTTTAATTTCTTACAATCCCCATTTGTACATTTGTATCCCCCATCCCCCAAGTGATGTAATAGTGTAGAATATTTATTTTCCGCAATTTTATCGCTTTCATAAATGTTAGTAATTAGGGTGTGTATGGCAAGATAAAAAAATCAACCTTAGAAAATCCTAATCTAAGACAAGACAAGGCATGAAAAATAAAAACATGCACACTTACACCTTTGGGGTTAACTCCACTTGTTGCCTTGAGAAAAATAGTCATGATGTGCATGTGAGCCGTCTTAGAAAAAATAATCAAAATACAAGATCACAGTCCCTCGATGATGCTACAAATGTTGCCTTACAAATGATCTTAGTCCCTTAAGAGAAATGCTAAGCTATCTCACAATATTACCATTCATGATTATACGATGACCAACGCATGTCCCTTCACATCCAATGATGGGGCTTCTTACCAAATCAATGGTAAGATAGCAACATCTAAAGGAGGAGGAAAAGAACAAAGACCTTTTGAGTAGGTAGGACGCTCGTAGTTGTTTGCTCACAAACTAAAACCATTTCCACACTTACACTTTCAAAACATCTTCAAAAATAAACATCTCTTTGAACTATTTTCAAAACCAACACTTTATATAAATTATTATAGAGACGAGAATCATTACAAAGTTTGCCAAAACAAAGGCGTTTTTAAAATATTTTCAAACTTGCAGCAAACACAAACACCTTTCAAACAAAGCAAAAGTTGACTTAGCGAGCAACTAAGAGCTCGTAGATAACTACGGATGAAAAGGGTGCTAACACCTTCCCTTTTCATAACCTATCCCCCCCCCCCCCCCCCCCCCCGAACTCAAGAAAATATCTCAAAAGGTTTTTCATGTTCTTTTCACCCTTTCCATTACTGGATAAAAGAAAAGTCGGTGGCGACTCTTGCTATCCGTAATAATTGCGATAAAATGCAAAATACCCAAGTCAGTTCTCCCACCGGATCATACCTATTATCCATAATCTAAAACAATTGTCACATAAACCGCACATTGTTAGATTTTATGAATAATCATCAATATAAAATGAGAAACATAATGCTAGATTTCTGGTCAATCTCACACACATCTCAACAAATTGGTTAGTTCAATCATGGATGAATCAAACTTAGAGAATCTCTTAATTTAATTAGTGATAAATAACATTCTAGTAGAGAATTAATTTACATTATTCCTTATTGAATAGTCAATGATGAATAAATAATTAGGATTTCAATGAAATATGTTTGGTTTCCATTTAGATGAGAAATCTTCCAAAAACAAGAATTTTAGGAACAAAAAAGACTTTATATTACCAACTTTTAAAGTTGCTTAGACTCGACAAAAAAACCAGCTTTTAGACCACTTGTTGGTTGGGAATATAGGTATGAAAAATGTATATAATAAGGGGGTTGAATAGACCTACCCCCTTTAAAAACAATTTGAAAACTTTTAATACAAAAATCTAAGTTTGGTGAGCAGAAGCTAAAACTACATAAGATGGAAGCACAAAATCTCATCATTATAAGTTCCCACCAATGTATTTCAATGTTATCACTTAGAGTATGATCAAACAATGACTTAAATCAACTAGGATAGTTCAAGTTGTTTAATTTAAGAAATTCAATATCTTAACATATACATGTTGTTTAACATAATCGATTTAAGCCTAATTCGATAGGTTTTATGCAATACAAACCTATGCTTATATAATAAATCACTACAAGCATGATCTAACCTAAATTAAATACAAATTATTCTAATATTTAACTTCTACATGAAGAATGAAAAAAATTAAAGAGAGGTAAGGAACAAATACAGTACACAGAGATATATAGTGGTTTGACAACCAGTTTCGCTATGCCTACTCCACTCTTCAATGGCTTGAAACCATTGGGAAAACAATCACGTCGTCCACTATTTCCAAGAGTTAATATATAACTATTTTGATACAATAAACTATCATCAATCTGAACACTAATAGTCATATTGCATTAGCCTACGCACAAATTCAAAAATAATTCCTACTATTGATACAAATACCCCACTGTTACACACAAGATCCTCAATGATCTTGATCGAATCATCTTGCTATCCACAATAACTTTCTCCAAGCTTCTTTTCTACAAAATTCTTTCCTTGAACCGAGGAAGACTTGTCTGAGTGATTACCATTAGTCTTGATTAATTAGATAACTCCCACCTTTGTTATGAGATAACATTCACATGGTTTCACTAAAGTCTTCAATAGAGTATAAAGACATTCTTCTCTCTTTGTGGACAACATACAACCAAAATCAATGTCCAAGTAATGATTCTTCCACCTGATACACAAAAATATAACTTTAAAGAAAATATTAGATTCCCCAACGTACCTTTTTGTCTACCTCTCATACTCGATCTTTAGAGTTAAAGGTCCATAATTATGGCTTTTGACAAAGGTTATAGATGATTAATATCTTCTAAAGAATCACACACACACACACAACTAAAAATCACAATATCCATATTCTATGAGGTTAATCACAATGTATCAACAAGGAGTTAGGTATTGTGAATGAAGAACACACACTAGATGCTATCAAGATTCATGGTAAAAATTATTTTCTAGGTTCTTGGGTTATTGTTCTAAGATTGAACAACTCTATCACTTGATTAATCAATCCCACCACTTTATCTAGGTTTCTCGTTCTTTGACAAGAACACAACAATAATTCAAGAGATGTGATTCTAAAGGGTAAGAAAACACTTAGAAGGGGGGGGGGGAGGGGGGTTGAATAAGTTACTCTTTTTATTTTCAAAACAAAGCTCAACAATAATGGAAAGACAAGGTTATTTTTATCCTGGTTCGTTTGAACTCAAACTACTCCAGTCCACTCGTCAAGGTGATTTCGCCTTTCTCAACAAGGACTTAATCCACTATAATCAACTGATTACAAACATACAATAACTGTTGTGACTAACAATGCACAAGTAATCTTACAAGTGACTAACACCACTAAGACTTAAATTTAGTCCTAGTCTACTTGAGAAATATGACCAAAACTTGGTCTCTCAAGGAACAATTACAAGAGTTTAATCTTTACAGAAAGTGAAATAAAGTTTGCTTCTAATCAAGCTATATCACAACTATGATTTTTCACTTAGAATAAATTGCACAAAGTGTATGAACAAAGAGTTTGTGAGCCCCGAATTTTTCACGTAGTTTCTTGCTTATTTTTTGAAATTGATTGGTTTTTTGGCTTGCAATAAATGTCCTTCTATATATAGTAAGAACAAAAAGACCGTTGCTGCCTTCAAAAAGTGGAGAGTATTAAATGCTTGCGTGTTTCCTTGCACTATTCTATTTTCCAAGAACTAGTGTAGACACTTGAGTGCATGCAGCTGTCTTTGCATTAAATGAGCAAACGGCACTTGTAAGAACATGTTTCCTGAAGCTTGACAAGACAAGTTGGCTTTTGCATTCTTTCATAACTTGCTTCAACGTCTTGAATTCAGAATATGTTTGCTTATCTTCTAAACAATGCTTTGCTTGCTAAGAACTTGATCAGCGCTTGCTTTCAAATAAACTTCTGAACAACACTTGCTTTCAAGTAATCTTCTGAACAAGGAATCCTGCTAAGTGTTAGAAGATGCATTTAAATAATTGTCTTACCAGAGTCAGCATCAGCAGTTGCGCTTACAACAAATAGTTATTTCAATTAAAGAACTTCTTCATTAATTTTTAGCTCAGCACATCAAAATGCTTATGTAAGAACATTATCTGAAACATTCAAATACGTTCATCAGAGTATAAATTATCTAAAATATAATTTATTGTTATCATCAAAACTCTGAGATATGATCAGAACTAATCTTGTTCTAACAATCTCCCCCTTTTTGATGATGACAAAAAGTATTCAGATATAGAAATAAAATATGATAAGAGATAAGAATCTCCCCCTGAAATGAATATTTCTATATATAAAACTTCCTGAGATTATTTATCAGAGCATTGAAAATATCTTATTAGATTTCTTCAGAACTTCTTTTGAAGATAATGTTCAGCTGAATTACTCTTCCAGAGTTTAAGTGATACTGTTGTACCCCAAAATTTGCCCTCCCATATTCTTCAAAGTTTTGACAAGCATCATCTCAATTTGCTCAAGTTTACTCAAGGGTTGCACAGTCAACCATCCTCCTAAGCCAGTCAAATTAGGGTTTTGGTTCCTGCAAGGAAGTTGAGGTTTTCAAGGGCTCAATCAAGTCCCATATGCTCATATACATTTTCAAGCACCTACATGTCAAGTTTCAAGGCTCACAAGGTCAAGTTGCACAGTCAAAAACCCTAATTGCTCCACAGTCAACTGTAGGGGCAAAATGGTCATTTGGCAGTCAAAAGTCAAAAATTTTGGTCAACATCTTATTTTGAAGCCACAATCATCATTTGGTCAAATATTGACCATGATTTCACAAGAATGGCTCAAAAATCATCAAGGTGTCAAAAGTTTCTATTTTTGGACAGTTGAAAAGTCAACTGTAACTTGACCAAGGCATAACTTTTTCATGGTTCATCAGAAAAATCCCATCCAATGCTCATTTTTAAGGGGATGACATTTCCTACAACTCATCTTCACATTCCAAGTCCAAGAAATGCTCTCACAAAAAGTTATCAATTTCAACATTATAGGTCATTTTCAAAAGTCAACAAAAAGGCACTTTAAGTCAAAGACCATAACTTGAGATTGGTAAATCAAAATGACATGGGACCAAAGGCATTGGTTAGAGGACTTCAAGACCTTTCCAAAATGTCCAAGAACATGTTCATATGATCAAAATTGAGCAAGATATGCATTGGAGAAGTTGGAAAATTTTTGTGAAATGGCAAAAGTCAACTATCCTTGAAACTTCATTTTTTGACAAAAGGGCCCACTTTTCCCACTTGATTCAGCTTTGCCATGCCACCCACGTGTCCCGTGATTTATTTCAAGACCAAATAATTATTTTTCCATTTTTATTTAATTTTTATAGATTTAATTCATTTTAATTCATAATAATTCAAATAAAAATCAAAAAATTAATTAAGGGATATCTTGTGGTTTGAATAACCTTGATGCATCATGATACACATGCCAAATTCGTGTAAAGTCCATTTCAAGCATAAAAATTCAAATTTGGACAAAAATGGCAAGTTTCTTTAATGGAGGTTATGGCAAAATCCAAAACTTCATTGCAAGGGTTAAAGGCTCACATTATTGCTTGATTCTCATTCAAAGACATATATGCAAGCCTCTCATACCATTTTACACGACCTAGAAACCTCAGAGAGAGCAAATCAAATTCTAAAAAATCAAGAAAAGTTCAAAACTGTAATCAGTCTTCCAGGCGAATTCAAAGCCTCTTTTTGATTCAAACACCTTGCCTGAGTCTCCAGGAACCTGTTGCCATCAAGAACAAGCCCTAACACCATCAGAATCGTTCACCACAAGTCATTCGGTTTGCATTATTTTCCATAACTGCATATCATAATTCATGCGCTTTTAATCCATTTTCTTGGTTGATTTATGTTAACAGGAACCTTCTGAAGCGATTGGTATAATCCAATTTGATTATAGCATTCTGAATCGAAAACTACCATGGAAGAACATTAGGGTTTCGAAGCTGTTAATTTAGGGCTTTGCACATAAGAAAAAATTGGACTGTGAAACGTGCATGGTTGAATTCGTCAAGGCCAGACGAATTCAACCTAACCCTCGCACCCTTTTTATATTGCTTGTGTGCTTAATCGCTATTTTTGATGTTTCCAATTTGTGGGGGTTTAAAACCCCCGCTATCTGCTTTATATTTTTATAGGAAACGAAGAAGATGAAGGACGTGCCTCCATGTGATTGGCCAGTTCAAATAATATGCGCGCTTTTTCTCTTTCCAAGCATAATTGGCATTTTCCTATATTATTTTCATTATCCAATATGTTTACAAACAAACGCAGATGGTGTAGTGGCTGGAGACGTGGCTTGCAATTGTTGGGACCTGGGTTCGATTCCCAGGTCCCCCCATAATTCCATGTTATTTTTTTTAATGCTTTCTTGTGCAACGTTCAAAGGATGGCACACCATAAACCTCACATCTCAGCTTGCCAAGTGTCCCTCAGAAGCAGATCCAAAGGCCAAGAGAGGGAGCACACCACACTCCTGGTCAGCCAGCGCCCCACTCAATCCAGAAAGTCAACGGGCTTTGTGCTTAATGGGCCTCACAATTCCATACACACCCTCCAATCTTGCCCAAAACCCCCCTTGGGTTTGCAATTTTTAATTTTGTCATTTTTATACTTTGTTTCTCTTATTTATTTTTTCCCCTTTTATTAACTATTAACATAATTAATATTTTTATAAAAAATCAAAAAAAGAACTAATATTATTATTATTATTAATTTCATTTTATTTTTGTAAATAAATACTAATAAATTGAGTTAAGTTTAATTAGGCAACTTTAACTTTTTTTTTCTTAATAACTAAAATAAATTTAGAATTAGGTTTATTAACTTTTAATTTTATTTCCTTTTATTTTGTTTCATTAAAAATATAAAAACACAAAAAAAAAATATATTTTTTCTTTTAATTAAATTAATTAGTTTAATCATTAGTTTTAATTTCATTTAATCACAAAAAAAAAACAAAAAAATTCATTTCTTTTCTTAAAAGGGTCAAAACCCTCAAGGCATTCTCGATTAATTTTTATTCGCGCGCATTTATTTTATTTTGATTATTATGTAACTGCTTCAAGAATGTAATAGTAATTAGGTTTATTGCTTTCTTTACTTTCCGCACTTTATCAAAACGGGTCTTTGTTTTTTGGCGATGTATAGACCCGCGCCTTGTAATAGCGTAGTTTTACATTCCCGCACTTTAATTTTCCGCACCCCTAACTGTTAACAATGCATGAAAGAATGTATGTAAATAAAATCAATCCGTAGCTCACAAATAACATGTACAAAAGACAATTAACTGAAAAACAACACACAAAGCACATGCCACTCCTAGGGTACGCTTCACTCGTTGCCTCGAAACGTGGTCATCAAGTATAGGACGTCTTAGAGGTCACCCTTTTGTCTAAAGATCCAGTTGCCTCGAAACGGTTGCCTTGGATAAAAGGATCTAGGACATTAGGGTTACTTCTAAGGTGTCCTAACATTGCTTCAGTGACCACACTGTCCCGATAATCGAATTGACCCGAACACCTCCAACGACGGTGCTACCTACCTCTCAATGGTGGGATATCACTATCTAAAGGACTTTTACACAGCCTAATTCCTTAGAGTAGGTAGATTTCTCTTAAGTACTTGCTCTTTTCAAAACAAACAAAAATACTTTTCACACCTCACACTTTCTAAAAGTTTTCAAACAAATTTTTCATACACTCTTGAGGACAGATACAAGAGTTACTTAGAAATTTTTCAAACGAAACTTTTTTCAAAACTCACACACACTTGAAAAGCAAACAAATTTTGAAAACATAAGAGCAAGTACCTAAGAGCCCGTGGATAACCACGGATAGAAAGGGTGCTAACACCTTCCCTTTCTATAAATCTACCTCCCGAACCGAGAAACATTCTCGAATAAGGAATTTTGTTGTGCTTTTGTCCTTTCCATGTTGGAGAACATAAAAGACGGTGGCGACTCTTGCTTACCGCGACATTTTGCGAAACCAGCTTAAAAAAAACAGTCAGTTCTATTCCCACCGATCACAGAACTGGTGACTCTGCTGGGGACATAAAAGTGAGGTGTACCTTAGGATTAGATCATACTTATGTTTTCAATTGCTTTGCTTTGATTGCTTTATATTAGTGGGCTTTGAATCGGAGTTTCATAGATCCTAACCCGGATCTGGGGATACCCTTTTAGGTAGCATAAGCTGTGAGGGACCTGTCTGGTGTAGACCGACACGGGTGAAGCAGTGGCTACATTGGTGTGGCACCTTGGTTTGTACCGATATCCCTTGTGTTGCAACAAGGAGAATATGGGTCTTCTGAGGAGTCATTAAGCACCAACCGACCTTAGAACCCTAATGTGACCCAACTTGGCCATAGAACAGTAGCAGTATGTATGATCGGTGGATCTGGAACTGACTGTTTAACGCTGGTTCGTGAAATTTCGCGGAAGCAAGAGTCGCCACCGTCTTTTATTTTCTCCAAATGGAAAGGACAAAAGCACAGAAAAATTCCTTATAGAGATTGCTCTCGGTTCGGGAGGTAGATTATAGAAAGGGAAGGTGTTAGCACCCTTTCTATCCATGGTTATCCATGGGCTCTTAGATACTTGCTCATTGTGTTTTCAAAATGGTTTGTTTGCTTTTCAACTGTGGGTTTTAAAAAGTTTCTTTGAAAATTTCAGTTCGACTCTTGTATCAGTCCTCAAGAGTGTTTGAAAAGTTGCTTTCGAAAGCTTTTTGAAAAGGTGTCGGTGTGAAAAGTATTTTTTGAATTTGTTTTGAATTTAGAGCAAGTATCTAGAGTCGTCTACCTACCCTAAGGAATTCGTCTGTGTAGATGTCCTTTAAAGTAGTGCCATCCCACCATTGAGAGGTAGGTAGCACCACCGTTGGAGGTGTTCGGGTCAATTCGAGGTTCGGGACATGGTGATCACCGGAGCAATAGGAAGACACCTTAGAAGCTACCCTCATGCCAGGTTCCCGGATCATGAGGACTTACTAAGACATCCTCTACTCGACGATCACCTTTCGAGGCAAAGCAACAGTGAGGCATACCCTAGGGGTGGTGTGTGCGATTTGTGTGTCGTTTTCATTTGCATTTATCTTGTCATGTTATTGGTGTTATACGCTTGTTTTTATTTTTGTCCATACATTCTTTCATGCCATTTGTTAACAGTTAAAAATATCGCGGGAAAGTAAAAATTCTAAGCTATTACAAAAGGCGCGGGTCCACATCGCCAAAATTAAACCAGGACCCGATTTTGACAGAAAAATAAAGAAAGTAAAGAAAAGTGCGAGAAAATTAAAAGGTTACATGGCCTTGGGAGAGATACATAAATATTATAAAGAAATAAAATAAATATGCGAATAAGAATTAAATCGAAACGAGGGCGTTGGACCCTTTTTGCAAAATTAAAATTAATTGATTAAAAAGAAAAGGAGATGTTTTTGGTATTTTTTAGTATTTTAGGATTTAAATGAAAAAAGAATTAATTGAAATTAAATGCTAACCCTAATTCTATTGGTTTTTTAATTTATTAAGAAAAGAAGATCAAAACCTAATATTAACCCTAATTAATTTACATGCAAATTTAATTATAAAAATATTTAATATTTAATTATTATAATTATTATGGAAGAAAAATAAAAAGGATAAAAAATTAATATGAACCCTAGTTCTATATTTTTTAGATTTTTTATTAAAAGAATTAAAATTAAAACCTAAGTTAAAACTAAATTTAATTATATACAATTTATTTATGAAAATACTAAAAATAAAAATATTTATTGTTTTTCTCTTTTCTGATTTTTTGTGTGTTTTTTTGTTTTTATGAAAATAATAATTAAATTAACAGAATTAATTAAAAATAATAATAATTGAAAATACAGAAATAAAGAAAAATAAAAAATAATGAAAAGGGTTTGTAAACCTGGGGGGTTCAGGCCCCAAATAGGAGGTGAAATTGTGATAATCTGGCCCATTAACCTTGGTCCGTTTGACTTTTTCCAGGTAGCGTGCTGGCGTGTTGACTGGGTCTTATCATGTTCCTCACATCTGTGCCTTTGAATTCATGAAACTGAACGCGTGGCATGCTTGATGGTGTGGGTGCACGGTGCGTCTTCAGCCTTGAACTGCATATGAATGTTAATTGAAAAAAAATATATGGAAAGGGTGGGGACCTGGGATCGAACCCATGTCCTGAATGTCATCCGTTTACTTCCTTGCCAGCTGCGCCACTGAATCAATTTGTTAATTAAATAAACCACAAACATTATAAAATAAAACAAAAGTCAACGCGTATTTCCGCGCGAATTTTTAAATTAACCAATCAGCTTATGCCACCGAATCATCCCCTTCGTTGTGTTTTTTTTTAAACTCAAAGGCAATAAGCAACGGTTTTGCAAGCGTTCTTTTAGGCCATCTATGGAAAAATAGCGAACAGCTCTAGGACGCTCATAAATTGAGCGCGAGGGTGGGTTTAAGATCGTCCAGACATGCTCATTTTAATGGTCAAGGTCCCAAGTCTCAATTTTTTCTTGGATGGAAAACCCCAAATTGTAATTCCTGCAACCCTAAAAAACGAACATGGTATCTTTGCATACAGCGCATAATAATCCAATCAAAGCATATGGTTAGCTTGCAAACACTTCACTGATCATGAATATATAAACAAAATGCCATGAATGTGCATAGAATGTAAAACACGATTATGCATTTTATTTGAAACAGTTTTAATCCATTGTACCGATTCTGGGCGTATGAAGGTTGGAAAGTGATCCAGTTAGCTTCAGTGGGACACGAGGAAGCTTTTGCAATTGGTCTTATGCTTTGAATCAACCTAAAACCTGATTTTCAGTTTTGAGTTTTCTTGCAAAAAATTTCAAGTTGGTGAATGGTTTCTAGCGCAGCTCAATGGTTAATCTCATTAGGGTTGTGTTCTATGCTTATGTAAGAATGAATTAGGTCAAAAAGAACCATCCAAATCTCTTGCATTCATGGTTTTTGAAATTTGATTTTCAAAGATCTTTTTTCAATCTTTTTTCATGTGTTTTTGTACAAATCATGATCAATTCTCTCCAAATCTTTCCATATTTGATTATGCACGAATTATTGAGTAGATTTCATGCACAAAAAGATTGTAAAGCTTAGGTTAAACATTTTTCATGTATTTAATTTGATTTAAATGAATTATAATTAATAAAAATTCAAATAAATAAATAAAAAATGAAGAAATACTTCCCTTTGGGCCAAGTGGTCGTGCACATGCTTGGGACAATGAATTGTGGAAGAAAAATGGGCCCATTAGCAATTTTAGGTCATTTGAATCAATGTTGACTTTTCAAAATATCCAAAAATTTCCCAAATTCCACAAGGCATAACTTGCTCAATTTTTAAGCTTTGCTCATGTTCTGTGACATTTTGGAAAGGCCTTTGAGTCCTCTAACCAATGCCTTTGGTCCCATGTCATTTGGGTTTACCAATCTCAAGTTATGGCCTTTGACTTAAAGTCCCTTTTTGTTGACTTTTGAAAATGACCTATAATGTTGAAATTGATAACTTTTTGTGAGAGCATTTCTTGGACTTGAAGTATGAAGATGAGTTGTAGGAAATGTCTTTCTCTTCAAAATGAGATTTGGATGGAACTTTTCTGATAATCCATGTGAAAGTTATGCCCTGGTCAATTTACAGTTGACTTTTTCAGCTGTCCAAATAAGGAAACTTTTGCATCTTGATGATTTTTTAGCCAAGCTTTGAGAATCATGATCAAGCATTGATCAAATGATGTTTGTGGCTTCAAAATGAGATGTTGACCAAAAATTTGAACTTTTGACTGTCAAATGACCATTTTGCCCCTGCAGTTGACTGTAGTGCAATTAGGGTTTTTGACTGTGCAATTTTGAGCTGAATGTCTTGAAACTTGATATGAGGATGCTTGACCATATTTGTAGGCATGTGAGACTTGATTGGACCTTTGGAAACTTCATTTTCTTGATCAGAACCAAAACCCTAATTTTGACTGTTTAGGAGACCCTTGCACTGTGCAACCCTTGGGGAAATTTTGAAGCTTGACTTGGCAATTTCTTGAAGAATATGGGAGGGCAAATTTTGGGGTACAACAGTTGCCCCTGTTCAATCTTCTTAGACCTGAGGATGCAGATTGGCTGACGTGCCTTTCGTAATCCGAGGGTAGAAGATGATTGAACACTAGAGTGCCCAGAAATTTGCACTCACATAGTAGTAGTGTGATGATGGAATGGGCTTATAGATGCCATTTAGAGGTTGATGAATAGGATGATGGGCTTATAGATGCCATCTGGATTTTGATCGCATAAGAGATTCCTTAGCGAGAACCTGCATACCTGCAAAAGAAAAATGAGTACCTGACATGTTGCAGGGGCTGGTTTTCGGATGCTTGGTATAGATGTGTCCTGGCTGGTTACAGGAGCTGGATCTGGAGCTTCACAAGATGATGAATGAACCAGGGATGGTTACTACCTTAGCATGAACGGTAAGAGAACCTTGGGTGACTTTAACTTCAACAACGCTCGTTGAGAAAATCTTGGTGGGAATTACTATCTTCGCAGTATCGGGAAGAGAACTAATAGGCAATTATAATTTCAAAAGCGGACGTTTTGAAAAAAACCTGGGCTGGAATTATCATCTCACGCACCTTCGGGGAGAGAACCATAGGAAATTATAATCTCAAAAGCGAACGTCTGAGAAAAACCTAGAATGGAATTATCATCTCACGCACCGTCGGGGAGAGAACCATAGGAAATTATAATCTCAAAAGCGAACGTCTGAGAAAAACCTAGAATGGAATTATCATCTCACGCACCGTCGGGGAGAGAACCAATAGGAAATTATAATCTCAAAAGCGAACGATTGAGAAAAACCTAAAATGGAATTATCATCTCACGCACCGTCGGGGAGAGAACCAATAGGAAATTATAATCTCAAAAGCGAACAATTAAGAAAAACCTAAAATGGAATTATCACCTCACGCACCGTCGGGGAGGGAACCAATAGGAAATTATAATCTCAAAAGCGAACAATTAAGAAAAACCTAAAATGGAATTATCACCTCACGCACCGTCGGGGAGGGAACCAATAGGAAATTATAATCTCAAAAGCGAACAATTAAGAAAAACCTAAAATGGAATTATCACCTCACGCACCGTCGGGGAGGGAACCAATAGGAAATTATAATCTCAAAAGCGAACAATTAAGAAAAACCTAAAATGGAATTATCATCTCACGCACCGTCGGGGAGAGAACCAATAGGAAATTATAATCTCAAAAGCGAACAATTAAGAAAAACCTAAAATGGAATTATCACCTCACGCACCGTCGGGGAGGGAACCAATAGGAAATTATAATCTTAAAAGCGAACGTTTGAGAAAAACCTAAAATGGAATTATCATCTCACGCACCGTCGGGGAGAGAACCAATAGGAAATTATAATCTCAAAAGCGAACGATTGAGAAAAACCTAAAATGGAATTATCACCTCACGCACCGTCGGGGAGGGAACCAATAGGAAATTATAATCTCAAACACGAACAATTAAGAAAAACCTAAAATGGAATTATCACCTCACGCACCGTCGGGGAGGGAACCAATAGGAAATTATAATCTCAAAAGCGAACAATTAAGAAAAACCTAAAATGGAATTATCACCTCACGCACCGTCGGGGAGGGAACCAATAGGAAATTATAATCTCAAAAGCGAACAATTAAGAAAAACCTAAAATGGAATTATCATCTCACGCACCGTCGGGGAGAGAACCAATAGGAAATTATAATCTCAAAAGCGAACGTCTGAGAAAAACCTAAAATGGAATTATCATCTCACGCACCGTCGGGGAGAGAACCAATAGGAAATTATAATCTCAAAAGCGAACGTTTGAGAAAAACCTAAAAACTTCTACTGAATCTTCATCAGAAAAATCTGTTGGGAGTCGATTTAGCTGGACTGGAGAAGGCCTTGGACTGGATAAGAAATCTTTGGAGTCGATTAACTGAACCGGTCTAGGTCTTGAAATATGTTTGAGAATTTAGCTGAATCTTTCCTGAAAGGTAAAGGTCAGTCATATGCAATGCATGATATGGATTAGGCAATGATGTTTTCAACATAAATGAGATTTGTATGATATGATGCGTCTATGCATGCTATAATGATGTATGTGAATGTTTATGAATGTATTTTTTGTCTAGGAAAGTAAATCCTTGACGGGTGCCGGGAAGTCACTCTTGGGCTGATGTTGAAGAATAGGCTTTTACTCCTGCTGGGGATGATAGCTGCAAGAATACCGGTAGGAGAAGATGACTCCGTTGGGGAATAAACTTGGCAAATGGAAGATTCTGCGGGGAGAAAAATACTCTAGCGACCATGCTGGGGAGCAATACTCTGTGGGGATAGAGATGCTTTGCTGAGTTGTTGATAATAGTTGGGGATATCTTTGTTGTATTGGAAGTGCTAATAGACTTCGCTGGAGGTAAGAAGACTTCGTCGAGGACGCTCTTTCCGTAGCTTTTGGCTGAGGATAACCCAGTTATATCCTGTTAAGGAAATAACTCTTTGAATAAAGCCGGGCGCCGCGTTCGTGCCTTGCGAGGGATAAGCTTCCAGAATCTACTGGGGATAAGCTTACCACTTGGGGAGATGGATTCCAATTTTCCTGGGGAACTAGATTGGACTCTCCTGGGGAAGTTTTTGAACTGTAGGGGAGGTGATTCCTTTGAATGTTGATATCTGCTGGGGGATACCCAACTTCCTTTAAGTTTGATAGTAGCTTTGCTTGGGGAGAGTGTACTGACTTGCTGGCTCACTCTCTGGGGGATTAAGATAGCTTGGTCATGTTTTTTCAACCGAACCTACCTTTGTACCTTGGTGGACAGAGCAATTAGATCGCTTAGACAACTCATTATTGCCCCTGTTTCTGATGTTACCTGTGGAGGTGCTTGGTGACTGCCGATTGACAAATCTTCTTTTGGTAGGCGAGTGACAAGATGCCGGGACATAGTCGTACGCTTTTGATCCCTAACTTTTGCCTGGACCGCCCTTTCGGGTTTTCAGTCCATCGGGATACCCATTTTTGCCCAAGCCGCCTTTTCAGGTTTTCGACTTGCCGGGTGTACAGATTTTTTCATTTCATCCCTTCATTTTGCCCGAACCCTTTTGGTTCGCCGGGAAGCCCTTATTTTTGCCTAGGTATGTCAACCTGGCGGGTCTTTGATTTTGCGTAGTATTTTTTCGACTATGTCCATGTTCTCAGGATGTAGGGAGGTGCCCCTATCAGTAGTGTTTTGTCATGCCACCAGAAGGTGTTTGATCAGGCAAGATTCGTTGCTGAAATGCCCCAAGTGACTCAGGCGGAGGTTTGCCCCAGGCTATTTGGTCTTTGAGAGATTCTCCGAATCTTGATTGGACTGCCCCAGATAACGGACCACGATCATGCCCTGCCCCTTGATTGGAAGTACTTCTGTTCATTAGGCTTTCGTCGTGCGAACTTCTATGCTGTTCAAACAAAAAGTCATATGCAAACAAAGTTATGTTAAAAATGCAAAGCTCATGTCTGTCTTGAAGATTTTAAAAATGCATTCTTTTTCATAAAACAAGTGAATGTTTGTAAAACGTGATGTCAACTCCGTATTTACCGTAAGCCTTAAGGAGTCAGGATACCTTTTGTAACAGTATGCTTTCAAACTAACCCATGCTTCAGCTAGGACTTTTAAGGGTTATAACGTGGCCTGGTTCACGGTTTAAGAAACAAAGGATAAAGGCTCAAATTATTTGTACCCACCCGCTCTTCATGATGTTCTTCAAACCTAAACTCAGCTGATCATGCGCTAGACCTTGTTCGAGTCTTTGCTTTGATGCTCCAGTGATGGTTCGGATATTGACAGTTTATTTTGACTAGGCAGTCATTTCCTCTTTCTTTTTGATTTTGTTATCCCTGTTTTTGCCTGAGCTGTTTCCTTTTTGGAATTACAGTCAGCGGGGTGCCCCAGTTTTGTAAGTCTCCTTCATAGGTTTTGACTTAATGGGCTTTTTTTTTATTTTGAAAGATAATGACTGCCTTTCTTTATTGATCATTCGGAACCATCACTGTCTTTCTTTGTTTTGTAAGGATCTTTTTGGTGCCCTTCGTTATGCACTTGGATCAACTGAGAAGACTACCCTGCCCCAGGTTATGATTACGGGTTTTAAATTTCGAAAAGAAAAACTCCTACTTCTTTGGCTCAGAGGGGTTGACGAGGGATTATCATCCTTATAACTCCAGTGTTTAGGGATTGAAACAATGCCTGTACCTCATCAGCGGGATCTGTTCAAAAGCATATTGTAGATTATGGTATCGTTTTCGTCATCCTCCCTCAAGAGGCTTAGAATTATAGATCAAGAGTTGACATCAGAAAAATATGAAAATAATTTGCATTTAGTGAATACGAATATATTGTTTTAGACCAGACATATGCGATGCATTAATGAAATAACAATGTTTAACAATGAGTAAATATTTGAACAAAAGAAAATTGCAACTTGAACATTCGAATGAACAAAAGTTTTCTAGTCTCAGGATTTGTCACTCCAAATGGTGAACCTTGGAGGGATGGTAGAAAAATTCAGCCTGACCATCTTGTGTGAACTCCAATGCCCCTTCATCAATCAGGTCCTGGATCTTGTTTTTCAAGCTCCAACAATCATCTGTAGTATGCCCCGGGCTGTCAGAGTGATAAGCGCAGCGGGCGTTGGGGTTATACTTCGGTGACGTTGTATTTTGGTTCTTCGGAGCTTCTTTTAGAGTTACCAGCTTGGTCTCCAGCAACTGTGGAAATATCTGGGATAAGGTCATGCTGAGCCGAGTGAACTGCCTTCTCTCGCTCTTTTGTGGGTTGTGATGTTGAATTTGTGACACTGGAGCCATTTGAGGAGCTCTCCCCTTACCTCCTTGTCTCAACGGTGGTTGAACGATGACTGGCTTTTTACCCTTAGACTTTTGCCCCAGTTGGTTACCCTGAAGCAGTTGGTTGACGAGAAACCAGAGCTCATCTTGTCTTTGAGCTAACCCTTGAATGGCAGTCACCTGCCCCAGCATCTGGACTTTCATTGCATCCACTTCAGCTTGCAGATGTTTCAGCCGTTCGTCCTCAGCGCTGTTCCCGACCAAAGCTTCCATGAGAAGTGTCCTTAGCTCCTCCTGCCCCTTGGATAGATTCAGGAGGATTTCCCCGAACCGAGTCTCTTGAGCAAGAAGGTCCTGGTTATCTTGTTGGGAATCCATTGCTGAAATAAACAGTGAGAAAGGTAAGTGACCTGTCAGAAGGGTACCTGTTATGCAATGATGTGTATGTATGCATGCGATGTTTTCAAGGATCTCACGGGGTAAACAAGAAAATTGTTAGCATTTAGATCCGGTAGCTTGATTGAAAGAAACTTCATATTTGTTGAGAGTCTTTCTTCCAAGGGTCAAAGGCTCACCATATCAAGTGGGTCATAGCCCCTGACAACCTTGGCTAGAGGAAAATAAATCCTCTTTGCCCCTTGCTAGACGTTTGATTCATCATGACCTGCATCACAAGCCCTTGAGATCCTTGAAATGGGTTAGGATGTATGCAATGGTATGATGCTATGATGCATGGGGTGATGTAGGTAAACCCTGTTATGAGTCCCGATTAAGGACTATAAACAAACCCTGCAAGAAATTCAGTATACTTTGTTATGAGTCCCAATTAAGGACTATAAGCAAAACCTGCAAGAGACCTAGTAAACCCTGTTGTGAGTCCCAGTTAAGGACTATAAACAAAACCTGCAAGAACTTAGTAACCCTGTTATGAATCCCTATTAAGGACTATAAACAAAACCTGCAAGTAACTCATGTGTCAGATAACAAGCATGCAAGTAGTCAAGTTGGAAGGCACACAAGTCACACAAGAGAAGCCCTTAGAGTTTAAGGCCAGCATGAGGTCTGGGTATTACCCTCTTGAAGTTGGTGGGTTCATACCTGTCCTATCAAAGTAACCGGGTTCTTAGAGGATCCCAATATCATTGACTACCCTCAATCGGTCATAACTCCAGCATCGCAATCTTTTCTTGCGGCCAGAACCATCACGAGAGTTTAGCCTCAATGGGCGTAGCATACTGCTACTGTTCTAATGGCCAAGTTGGGTCATTTAAGGTTCTAAGGTCTGTTGGTGCTTAATGACTCCTTGGAAGACCCATATTCTCCCCGTTTCAACACGAGGGATATCGGTACAGACCAAGGCGCCACACCAACGTAGCCACTGCTTCACCCATGTCGGTATACGCCGGACAGGTCCCTCACAGCTTATGCTACCTAAACAGGGTATCCCCAGATCCGGGTTAGGATCTATGTAACTCCCATGCAACCCACAAATTTAAAGTAGACAAGTCAATACAATTGAAAACACAGTTATGAACTAACCCTAAGGTACACCTCACTTTAAAAATATCCCCAGCAGAGTCGCCAGTTCTGTGATCGGTGGATCTGGAACTGACTGTTTAACGCTGGTTCGCGAAATGTCGCGGAAGCAAGAGTCGCCACCGTCTTTTATTTTCTCCAAATGGAAAGGACAAAAGCACAGAAAAATTCCTTATAGAGATTGCTCTCGGTTCGGGAGGTAGATTATAGAAAGGGAAGGTGTTAGCACCCTTTCTATCCATGGTTATCCATGGGCTCTTAGATACTTGCTCATTGTGTTTTCAAAATGGTTTGTTTGCTTTTCAACTGTGGGTTTTAAAAAGTTTCTTTGAAAATTTCAGTTCGACTCTTGTATCAGTCCTCAAGAGTGTTTGAAAAGTTGCTTTCGAAAGCTTTTTGAAAAGGTGTCGGTGTGAAAAGTATTTTTTGAATTTTATTTGAATTTAGAGCAAGTATCTAGAGTCGTCTACCTACCCTAAGGAATTCGTCTGTGTAGATGTCCTTTAAAGTAGTGCCATCCCACCATTGAGAGGTAGGTAGCACCACCGTTGGAGGTGTTCGGGTCAATTCGAGGTTCGGGACATGGTGATCACCGGAGCAATAGGAAGACACCTTAGAAGCTACCCTCATGCCAGGTTCCCGGATCATGAGGACTTACTAAGACATCCTCTACTCGACGATCACCTTTCGAGGCAAGGCAACAGTGAGGCGTACCCTAGGGGTGGTGTGTGCGATTTGTGTGTCGTTTTCATTTGCATTTATCTTGTCATGTTATTGGTGTTCTACGCTTGTTTTTATTTTTGTCCATACATTCTTTCATGCCATTTGTTAACAGTTAAAAATATCGCGGGAAAGTAAAAATTCTAAGCTATTACAAAAGGCGCGGGTCCACATCGCCAAAATTAAACCAGGACCCGATTTTGACAGAAAAATAAAGAAAGTAAAGAAAAGTGCGAGAAAATTAAAAGGTTACATGGCCTTGGGAGAGATACATAAATATTATAAAAAAATAAAATAAATATGCGAATAAGAATTAAATCGAAACGAGGGCGTTGGACCCTTTTTGCAAAATTAAAATTAATTGATTAAAAAGAAAAGGAGATGTTTTTGGTATTTTTTAGTATTTTAGGATTTAAATGAAAAAATAATTAATTGAAATTAAATGCTAACCCTAATTCTATTTGTTTTTTAATTTATTAAGAAAAGAAGATCAAAACCTAATATTAACCCTAATTAATTTACATGCAAATTTAATTATAAAAATATTTAATATTTAATTATTATAATTATTATGGAAGAAAAATAAAAAGGATAAAAAATTAATATGAACCCTAGTTCTATATTTTTTAGATTTTTTATTAAAAGAATTAAAATTAAAACCTAAGTTAAAACTAAATTTAATTATATACAATTTATTTATGAAAATACTAAAAATAAAAATATTTATTGTTTTTCTCTTTTCTGATTTTTTGTGTGTTTTTTTGTTTTTATGAAAATAATAATTAAATTAACAGAATTAATTAAAAATAATAATAATTGAAAATAGAGAAATAAAGAAAAATAAAAAATAATGAAAAGGGTTTGTAAACTTGGGGGGTTCAGGCCCCAAATAGGAGGTGAAATTGTGATAATCTGGCCCATTAACCTTGGTCCGTTTGACTTTTTCCAGGTAGCGTGTTGGCGTGTTGACTGGGTCTTATCATGTTCCTCACATCTGTGCCTTTGAATTCATGAAACTGAACGCGTGGCATGCTTGATGGTGTGGGTACACGGTGCGTCTTCAGCCTTGAACTGCATATGAATGTTAATTGAAAAAAAATATATGGAAAGGGTGGGGACCTGGGATCGAACCCAGGTCCTGAATGTCATCTGTTTACTTCCTTGCCAGCTGCGCCACTGAATCAATTTGTTAATTAAATAAACCACAAACATTATAAAATAAAACAAAAGCCAACGCGTATTTCCGCGCGAATTTTTAAATTAACCAATCAGCTTATGCCACCGAATCATCCCCTTCGTTGTGTTTTTTTTTTAAACTCAAAGGCAATAAGCAACGGTTTTGCAAGCGTTCTTTTAGGCCATCTATGGAAAAATAGCGAACAGCTCTAGGACGCTCATAAATTGAGCGCGGGGGTGGGTTTAAGATCGTCCAGACATGCTCGTTTTAATGGTCAAGGTCCCAAGTCTCAATTTTTTCTTGGATGGAAAACCCCAAATTGTAATTCCTGCAACCCTAAAAAACGAACATGGTATCTTTGCATACAGCGCATAATAATCCAATCAAAGCATATGGTTAGCTTGCAAACACTTCACTGATCATGAATATATAAACAAAATGCCATGAATGTGCATAGAATGTAAAACACGATTATGCATTTTATTTGAAACAGTTTTAATCCATTGTACCGATTCTGGGCGTATGAAGGTTGGAAAGTGATCCAGTTAGCTTCAGTGGGACACGAGGAAGCTTTTGCAATTGGTCTTATGCTTTGAATCAACCTAAAACCTGATTTTCAGTTTTGAGTTTTCTTGCAAAAAATTTCAAGTTGGTGAATGGTTTCTAGCGCAGCTCAATGGTTAATCTCATTAGGGTTGTGTTCTATGCTTATGTAAGAATGAATTAGGTCAAAAAGAACCATCCAAATCTCTTGCATTCATGGTTTTTGAAATTTGATTTTCAAAGATCTTTTTTCAATCTTTTTTCATGTGTTTTTGTACAAATCATGATCAATTCTCTCCAAATCTTTCCATATTTGATTATGCACGAATTATTGAGTAGATTTCATGCACAAAAAGATTGTAAAGCTTAGGTTAAATATTTTTCATGTATTTAATTTGATTTAAATGAATTATTATTAATAAAAATTCAAATAAATAAATAAAAAATGAAGAAATACTTCCCTTTGGGCCAAGTGGTCGTGCACATGCTTGGGACAATGAATTGTGGAAGAAAAATGGGCCCATTAGCAATTTTAGGTCATTTGAATCAATGTTGACTTTTCAAAATATCCAAAAATTTCCCAACTTCCACAAGGCATAACTTGCTCAATTTATAAGCTTTGCTCATGTTCTTGGACATTTTGGAAAGGTCTTTGAGTCCTCTAACCAATGCCTTTGGTCCCATGTCATTTTTATTTACCAATCTAAAGTTATGGCCTTTGACTTAAAGTCCCTTTTTGTTGACTTTTGAAAATGACCTATAATGTTGAAATTGATAACTTTTTGTGAGAGCATTTCTTGGACTTGAAGTATGAAGATGAGTTGTAGGAAATGTCTTTCTCTTCAAAATGAGCTTTGGATGGAATTTTTCTGATAATCCATGTGAAAGTTATGCCCTGGTCAATTTACAGTTGACTTTTTCAGCTGTCCAAATAAGGAAACTTTTGCATCTTGATGATTTTTGAGCCAAGCTTTGAGAATCATGATCAAGCATTGATCAAATGATGTTTGTGGCTTCAAAATGAGATGTTGACCAAAAATTTGAACTTTTGACTGTCAAATGACCATTTTGCCCCTGCAGTTGACTGTAGTGCAATTAGGGTTTTTGACTGTGCAATTTTGAGCTGAATGTCTTGAAACTTGATATGAGGATGCTTGACCATATTTGTAGGCATGTGAGACTTGATTGGACCTTTGGAAACTTCATTTTCTTGATCAGAACCAAAATCCTAATTTTGACTGTTTAGGAGACCCTTGCACTATGCAACCCTTTGGGAGATTTTGAAGCTTGACTTGGTAATTTCTTGAAGAATATGGGAGGGCAAATTTTGGGGTACAACAGTATGCTACACCCATTGAGGCTAAACTCTCGCGATGGTTCTGGCCGCAAGAAAAGATTGCGACGCTGGAGTTATGACCGATTGAGGGTAGTCAGTGATATTGGGATCCTCTAGAACCCGGTTACTTTTGATAGGACAGGTCTTAACCAACGAAACTGAAAGAGGGTAGTACCCCAAACTTCATGCTGGCCTAAACTCTAAGGGTTGTCTTGTGTGACTTGTGTGCTTTCAAACTTGAACTACTTGCATGCTTGTTATCTAACACATGAGTTTCTTGCAGGTTTTGTTTACAGTCTGTAATCTGGACTCATAACGGGGTTTACCTACATCACTCCATGCATAGCATAACATCATACCATTGCATACATCCTACATAAGGACTAATCCATTTCAAGGATCTCAAGGGTTTGTGATGCAGGTCATGATGAATCAAATGTCCAGCAAGGGGTAAAGGGGATTTATTTTCCTCTAGCCAAGGTTAATGACTTGAGTCAGGGGCTATGACCCACTCGATATGGTGAGCCTTGACTCTTGAAGAAGGACTCTCAACAATATGAAGTTCCTTCAATCAAGCTACCCAAATTCAAATTCTAACAAGTTTCTCTGTTTACCCCGCGAGATCCTTGAAAACATCGCATGCATACATACATATCATTGCATTATAGGTGCTCTGTTCTACAGGTTGCTTAATCTTCTTCGCTGTTTATTTCAGCCATCATCATGAATCCTGAATCATCCAACGAACAAGCTATCAAGGCCCTCCAGGCCCAGAACGCCCAGTTCCAGGAGCTGGTCATGAGCCTAGCCCAGGGGCAACAGGAATTAATGACTCTGCTTTTGAAAAAAAAGAAGAAGAGGACTGTTTTGTTCAACCCTAGACGCAGATCTGGGAATACACTGCAGAATGAAGTTGAGCGGACTACTCCATCTGTTCGAGAAGGCAGTCACCAAGAGGGAAAGGTTCCTAGTCCCGTAGTCTCTGACACCGAGACAGATTTCAATGATGAACAGTACCCTCCTGCTGAGAACAGGTACAAACAGCTGGAGGACCGGTTAAATGCTATGGAGATTCAACGTGTGCCTGGGTTGGACTTTGGGGACCTAGGTTTATCTTCTGGGGTGGTGAACCCTCACAAGTTCAAGGCGCCTGCCTTTGCGAAATACGACGGGGCTTCCTGCCCTAAGATGCACCTCCGTTCTTATGTGAGGAAGATCCAGCCTTACACGGCAGACAAGAACTTATGGATCCATTTCTTCCAGGAGAGTCTTTCAGGGACTCATCTCGAATGGTTCTATCAGCTGGATGGAACCAACATTCGTAACTGGGAGGACTTGGCTACTTCTTTTTATAAGCAGTATCAGTATAATTCCGACCTCGCTCCTACGCGTACCCAACTCCAGGGTATGTCGCTAGGATCGGGTGAAGGTTTTAAGGAGTACGCGCAAAGGTGGAGAGACCTGGCTGGCAGGGTGCAGCCACCTTTGACTGACCGTGAGCTCGTTGACATGTTCTTGGGGACCCTGTCTGGTCCTTTCTTCAACCATTTGATTGGTAATTCTTCTGCTGGGTCTACAGATTTGATCTTGACCGGGGAGAGGATTGAAGCTGGTATCAAGGCTGGAAAGATTCAAGAAGCTGCACATGCTGATGCTCATAAAAAGCCTTACAGTGGGAAGAAGGAGTCCAATGTTGTGCATAGTAAAAAGGGTCGCCATGATCAACATGTAGGGGCAACCCAGATCTCTAATCCTAGGCCTGCTCAACAAGGACAGGGGCAGCAACGTAAGGAGGTCGCACCCAAGAGACAGTTCACTAAGATCAACATGTCACTAGATCAAGCGCTACAGCAAATGTTGAAGGCAGGGCTAATTACCTTAAGGGCTCCTTTCCGGAATCCAAACACTTCTGCTCCTAACTAGCATCCTAACGATAGGTGCGCATACCATTCTGATAGCCCGGGGCATACTACAGACAACTGTTGGGCTCTGAAGAACAAGGTCCAAGACATGATTGACGCCGGAGAGATTCAGTTTGAAGCACCAGATACTCCAAACATAATCGCTGCTCCTTTGCCCAATCATTGAATGCTTTTGTTTATTTGAATTTCTGAGTTGTATTTTTCTTTGCTTATACAAACAATTAATGTCATAGCAAACTCTTTTATTTCATTAATGCACTACATATGTCTGTTTTTGAATTAATCCAATTATTTTCACTATATTCAAATTGCTTTCATATTTTTTGTGATGATCAACGCTCGGTTAATAATTCTAAGCCTCTTGAGGGAGGATGACGAAAACGATACCACAATCTACAGTATGCTTTTGAACAGACCCCGCTGATGAGGTACAGGCATTGTTTCAATTCCTAAACACTGGAGTTATAAGGATGATAATCCCTCGTCAACCCCTTTGAGCCAAAGAAGTAGGAGTTTTTCTTTTCAAAATCAAAACCCTTAATCATAACCTGGGGCAGGGTAGTTCTCTCAGTTGCTCCAGGTGCACAATGAATGGCACCAAAGAAGTCCTTACAAAACAAAAGACGATGATGGTTCTGAATAATCATAAAGACAGGCAGTCATTATCTTTCAGAAACTAAAGCCCAATAAGTCAAAACCTATGAAGGAGACTTACAAAACTGGGGCATCCCGCTGACTGTAACCACAAAAGAAACAGTTCAGGCAAAAGATAGGGATAACGAAATCAGAAAAGAAAGAGGTCCTACAAACCCTCAACACAAAAGGAAATGACTTCCTATTCAAAATAAATCGTCAGTATCCGAACCATCACTGGTATATCAAAGCAAAAACTCAAACAAGGTCTAACACACGATCAGCTGAGTTTAGGTTTGAAGAACATCACGAAGAGCGGGTGGGTACAGATAAATTTGAGCCTTTATCCTTTGTTTCTTAAACCGTGAACCAGGCCACGTTATAACCCTCAAAAGTCCTAGCTGAAGCATGGGTTAATTCGAAAGCATATTGTTACAAAGGTATCCTGACTCCTTAAGGCTCACTGTAAAATAACGAGTTGATATAACATTTTATAAAACTTGCTTGTTTTTATGAAAAATGCATTTTTCAAAAAACTTCAAGACAGACATAAGCTTTGCATTCTTGATATAACACTGTTTGCATATGACTATTTGTTCGAACAGCAGAGAAATTCTCACGACGAATATCTAAGTGAACAAAAGTACTTCCAACCAAGGGGCAGACATGATCATGGTCTATCATTTGGGGCAGTTAAGTCAAGATTCGGAGAATCTCTCAAAAGGCCAACCAGCTAGGGGCAAATCTCCGTCTGAGTCACTTGGGGCATGGGACGATCAAACATCTTCTGGTAGTATGGAGACGCAACAACTACTGACAGTGACAACTCTCTACATCCTGAGAGCGTGGACGTAGTCGAAAAAATACTACGCATAATCAAAGACCCGCTAGGTTGACACACCTAGGCAAAAATAAGGGCTTCCCGGCGAACCAAAAGGGTTCGGGCAAAATAAGGGATGAAATGAAAAAAATTTGTACACCCGGCAAGTCGAAAACTTGAAAAGGCGGCTTGGGCAAAAATGGGTATCCCGGTGGACTGAAAACCTGAAAGGGCGGTCCGGGCAAAAGTTAGGGATCAAAAGCGTACGACTATGTTCCGTCATCTCGTCACTTGCCTACCAGAAGAAGATTTGTCAACCGGCAGTCATCAAGCGCCTCCACAGGTACCTTCTCCCGCAGAAACGGGGGCAATAATGAGTTGTCTAAGCGATCTAGTTGCTCTGTCCACCAAGGTACCAAGGTAGGTTCAGCTGAAGAACGTAACCAAGATACCTCCACTCTCCGCAGAGTAAGACAAATCATAAATACTCTCCCCAAGCAGAGTTGGTCTCCCGTCAGCCCTAACAAGGCACTGTATCTCTAGCAAGTCGGCAACACTCTCCCCAAGCAGAGTTAGTCTACAGTCAGTCTAAAGGAAGTTGGGTACTACCCTAGTAAATCTCAGTATTCCCCAGCGGAGTATACAGACGTTCCTAAGCAAGCATCCCCAGCCGTCTTAATATAAGATTGTTCCCCGGCGGAATATCGGACACCACAGTGGAGCCACTTCCCCAGTGCAATCTCAAAAGTTTCCCCAGGAGAGTTGAACAATCTCCCCAGAAGGAAGCTTATCCCCAGTAGATTCTGGAAGCTTATCACCTACAGAGTACGAACGCGTCTCCCTGGCTTTATTCAAAGGTTATTCCCCACCAGGGTATAACTGGGTTATCCTCAGCTAATTGCCATGGAAAGATCGTCCTCGGCGAGGCTCTTCCTATCCCCAGCGGAGTTCATCAAATTCCTTAACAAAGCTCATCAACGGTATCCCCAGCGGAGTTATCATCAAAACCTCAGTGAAGTGTCTCTTCACACAGAGTGATTCCCCGCAGAGTTATCACTCCAATAAGTTTATTCCCCAACGGAGTCATCTTCTCCTACCGGTTTATTCTTGCAACCATCATCCCCAGCGGAAATGAAGAACTCTACTCTTCAAACATCAGCCCAGGATTCAGCTTCCCGACATTCGTCAAGAATTTATTTTCCTAGACGAAAACGCATTCATAAACATCACATTGACATACATCATGACATATGCATATACGCATCATAACACACTATCTCATTTATTTTGGGACATCATGACATCATGCATTGCATACATCATGATATTGCATACAACTGATGTTTCGCCTCTTCAGGAAAAAGGTCAATCCCAAAGATGATCACTATCAACTATCGCAATTCCAGATTCGATTCTTGTATCCAACCAGGGCATATCTACATTAAAGAGATTGAAGAGATAGCCGAGAAATGCTCCAGATATGGATGTTGTTCTTTTGCTTATTCAGATTTATTTCCAGAGATAGCTTAGAAATGCTCCAGAGATGGATGCTATTCTTTTGCTTATTCAAAGCTTCAGAGATAGCTTAGAAATGCTCCAGAGATGGATGTTATTCTTTTACTTATTCAAGAGTTTCCTTTCATATATAGCTGGGAAATGCTCCAAAGATGGATGCTATTCTTTTGCTTATTCAAAGTTTCAGATATAGCTGGGAAATGCTCCAGAGATGGATGTTATTCTTTTGCTTATTCAAAGTTTCAGATATAGCTGAGAAATGCTCCAGATATGGATGTTATTCTTTTGCTTATTCAGATTTTCTCTTCAGAGGTAGCTTAGAAATTCTCCAGAGATGGATGTTATTCTTCTGCTTATTCAAGAGTTTCCTTTCAGATATAGCTGGGAAATGCTCCAGAGATGGACACTATTTTGTTGCTTATTCAGGGCTTCTTTTCAGAGATAACTTAGAGATGCTCCAACCACGGATGCTATTCTGTTGTTTATTCAGAGATTCCTTCTAGAGATAGCTTAGAAATGCTCCGGACACAGATGATATTCTATTGCTTATTCCAGATTCCCTTCTAGAGATGGTTCAGATGCGACCCAAACATGGCGACATTTTGATACTTATTCAGATTTCCTTTCAGATATAGCCTAGAGATGCTCCAGATCCGGATGCTATTCTATTTCTTATTCAGGTTTCCTTCTAGAGATAGTTCAGATGCAACCCAGACATGGCGACATTCTGATACTTATTCAGATTTCCTTTCAGAGATAGCTCAGAGACGCTCCAGATCCGGACGCTATTCTACTGCTTATTCAGATTCAAACTCCTAAAGATAACTTAGAAATGCTCCAACCACAGATGCTATTCTATTGTTTATTCCAGATTCCTCTCCAGAGATAGCCTAGAGATGCTCCAGATCTGGATGCTGCTCTAATGCTTATTCAGACTTCCTGCTAGAAACAGTTCAGTTGTAACCCAGACATGGCGACATTCTGATACTTATTCAGATTTCCTTTGAGATATAGCTTAGAGATACTCCTGACCCGGACGCTATTCTATTGCTTATTCAGATTCAAACTTCTAAAGACAACTTAGAGATGCTCCATCCCGGATGCTATTCTATTGTTCAGTCCAGATACGATCCAGATTCGGATGACATTCTGCCACTCATTCAGATGCAGTATGGATATACCCCAGACCCGACGGTCATTCTACTACTCGTTCAAACGTCAGCAATTAGATATAGACTAGATATGCCCCAGACACGGAAGTTATTCTATTTCTTATTCAGATTCAACTATCCATTACAGTTCCAAATGGCATCTATAAGCCCATTCCCGACAAGGTTCTGTCACACTTCCAGATGGCATCTATAAGCCCATCCTCCTATCCATCATCTCTCCAAATGGCATCTGTAAGCCCATTCCCGACATCACACTGCTGGTACTCTACTATGTGAGTGCAAATTTATGGGCACTCTAGTGTTCAATCATCTTCCACCTTCGGATCACGAAAGGCACGTAAGCCAATCTACATCCTCAGGTCTAAGAAGATTGAACAGGGGCAACTGTTGTACCCCAAAATTTTCCCTCCCATATTCTTCAAAGTTTTGACAAGCATCATCTCAATTTGCTCAAGTCTACTCAAGGGTTGCACAGTCAACCATCCTCCTAAGCCAGTCAAATTAGGGTTTTGGTTCCTGCAAGGAAGTTGAGGTTTTCAAGGGCTCAATCAAGTCTCATATGCTCATATACATTGTCAAGCACCTACATGTCAAGTTTCAAGGCTCACAAGGTCAAGTTGCACAGTCAAAAACCCTAATTGCTCCACAGTCAACTGTAGGGGCAAAATGGTCATTTGGCAGTCAAAAGTCAAAAAATTTGGTCAACATCTTATTTTGAAGCCACAATCATCATTTGGTCAAATCTTGACCATGATTTCACAAGAATGGCTCAAAAATCATCAAGGTGTCAAAAGTTTCTATTTTTGGACAGTTGAAAAGTCAACTGTAACTTGACCAAGGCATAACTTTTTCATGGTTCATCAGAAAAATCCCATCCAATGCTCATTTTTAAGGGGATGACATTTCCTACAACTCATCTTCACATTCCAAGTCCAAGAAATGCTCTCACAAAAAGTTATCAATTTCAACATTATAGGTCATTTTCAAAAGTCAACAAAAAGGCACTTTAAGTCAAAGACCATAACTTGAGATTGGTAAATCAAAATGACATGGGATCAAAGGCATTGGTTAGAGGACTTCAAGAACTTTCCAAAATGTCCAAGAACATGTTCATATGATCAAAATTGAGCAAGATATGCATTGGAGAAGTTGGGAAATTTTTTGAAATGGCAAAAGTCAACTATCCTTGAAACTTCATTTTTTGACAAAAGGGCCCACTTTTCCCACTTGATTCAGCTTTGCCATGCCACCCACGTGTCCCATGATTTATTTCAAGACAAATAATTATTTTTCCATTTTTATTTAATTTTTATGGATTTAATTCATTTTAATTCATAATAATTCAAATAAAAATCAAAAAATTAATTAAGGGATATCTTGTGGTTTGAATAACCTTGATGCATCATGATACACATGCCAAATTCGTGTAAAGTCCATTTCAAGCATAAAAATTCAAATTTGGACAAAAATGGCAAGTTTCTTTAATGGAGGTTATGGCAAAATCCAAAACTTCATTGCAAGGGTTAAAGGCTCACATTATTGCTTGATTCTCATTCAAAGACATATATGCAAGCCTCTCATACCATTTTACACGACCTAGAAACCTCAGAGAGAGCAAATCAAATTCTAAAAAATCAAGAAAAGTTCAAAACTGTAATCAGTCTTCCAGGCGAATTCAAAGCCTCTTTTTGATTCAAACACCTTGCCTGAGTCTCCAGGAACCTGTTGCCATCAAGAACAAGCCCTAACACCATCAGAATCGTTCACCACAAGTCATTCGGTTTGCATTATTTTCCATAACTGCATATCATAATTCATGCGCTTTTAATCCATTTTCTTGGTTGAATTATGTTAACAGGAACCTTCTGAAGCGATTGGTATAATCCAATTTGATTATAGCATTCTGCATCGAAAACTACCATGGAAGAACATTAGGGTTTCGAAGCTGTTAATTTAGGGCTTTGCACATAAGGAAAAATTAGACTGTGAAACGTGCATGGTTGAATTCGTCAAGGCCAGACGAATTCAACCCAACCCTCGCGCTCTTTTTATATTGCTTGTGTGCTTAATCGCTATTTTTGATGTTTCCAGTTTGTGGGGGTTTAAAACCCCCGCTATCTGCTTTATATTTTTACAGGAAACGAAGAAGATGAAGGACGTGCCTCCATGTGATTGGCCAGTTCAAATAATATGCGCGCTTTTTCTCTTTCCAAGCATAATTGGCATTTTCCTATATTATTTTCATTATCCAATATGTTTACAAACAAACACAGATGGTGTAGTGGCTGGAGACGTGGCTTGCAATCGTTGGGACCTGGGTTCGATTCCCAGGTCCCCCCATAATTCCATGTTATTTTTTCTAATGCTTTCTTGTGCAGCGTTCAAAGGATGGCACACCATAAACCTCACATCTCAGCTTGCCAAGTGTCCCTCAGAAGCAGATCCAAAGGCCAAGAGAGGGAGCACACCATACTCCTGGTCAGCCAGCGCCCCACTCAATCCAGAAAGTCAACGGGCTTTGTGCTTAATGGGCCTCAAAATTCCATACACACCCTCCAATCTGGCCCAAAACCCCCCTTGGGTTTGTAATTTTTAATTTTGTCATTTTTATACTTTGTTTCTCTTATTTATTTTTTTCCCTTTTATTAACTATTAACATAATTAATATTTTTATAAAAAAATCAAAAAAAGAACTAATATTATTATTATTATTAATTTCATTTTATTTTTGTAAATAAATACTAATAAATTGAGTTAAGTTTAATTAGGCAACTTTAACTTTTTTTTTCTTAATAACTAAAATAAATTTAGAATTAGGTTTATTAACTTTTAATTTTATTTCCTTTTATTTTGTTTCATTAAAAATATAAAAACACAAAAAAAAATATTTTTTCTTTTAATTAAATTAATTAGTTTAATCATTAGTTTTAATTTCATTTAATCACAAAAAAAAACAAAAAAAATTCATTTCTTTTCTTAAAAGGGTCAAAACCCTCAAGGCATTCTCGATTAATTTTTATTCGCGCGCATTTATTTTATTTTGATTATTATGTAACTGCTTCAAGAATGTAATAGTAATTAGGTTTATTGCTTTCTTTACTTTCCGCACTTTATTAAAACGGGTCTTTGTTTTTTGGCGATGTATAGACCCGCGCCTTGTAATAGCGTAGTTTTACATTCCCGCACTTTAATTTTCCGCACCCCTAACTGTCAACAATGCATGAAAGAATGTATGTAAATAAAATCAATCTGTAGCTCACAAATAACATGTACAAAAGACAATTAACTGAAAAACAACACACAAAGCACATGCCACTCCTAGGGTACGCTTCACTCGTTGCCTCGAAACGTGGTCATCAAGTATAGGACGTCTTAGAGGTCACCCTTTTGTCTAAAGATCCAGTTGCCTCGAAACGGTTGCCTCGGATAAAAGGATCTAGGACATTAGGGTTACTTCTAAGGTGTCCTAACATTGCTTCGGTGACCACACTGTCCCGATAATCAAATTGACTCGAACACCTCCAACGACGGTGCTACCTACCTCTCAATGGTGGGATAGCACTATCTAAAGGACTTTTACACAGCCTAATTCCTTAGAGTAGGTAGATTTCTCTTAAGTACTTGCTCTTTTCAAAACAAACAAAAATAATTTTCACACCTCACACTTTCTAAAAGTTTTCAAACAAATTTTTCATACACTCTTGAGGACAGATACAAGAGTTACTTAGAAATTTTTCAAACGAAACTTTTTTCAAAACCCACACACACTTGAAAAGCAAACAAAATTTGAAAACATAAGAGCAAGTACCTAAGAGCCCGTGGATAACCACGGATAGAAAAGGTGCTAACACCTTCCCTTTCTATAAATCTACCTCCCGAACCGAGAAACATTCTCGAATAAGGAATTTTGCTGTGCTTTTGTCCTTTCCATGTTGGAGAACATAAAAGACGGTGGCGACTCTTGCTTACCGCGACATTTCGCGAAACCAGCTTAAAAAAAACAGTCAGTTCTATTCCCACCTATCACAGATACCTGCAAAAATTCTTTTGCACATAGAAAGAAATCTTGTATTTTGTTAGAATGTCTGAGACTTAGTCCCATAACTGTTAATCAGAGATTAGATCAAAATACTCATTTTCTCCCCCTTTTTGACATAATCAAAAAGTATATATAAAAAAAATAGTTGAAGAGCTTAAAAGTTTTCATAAAATAGCAAAACACATCCAGAAGTACAAAACAACAAACAAAAGACAAGAAACAGAAAGACACTAGGATTTCTTAGTAACAAGGGCCATGAGAAGATTCTTGATCTCAGAGGCAGATTCTTCTTGTTTCATCATCCAGGTTCTTATTTCTTGATTTGTCTGGTCTTGCTTATCCAAGCCCTCATGAATGACTTCATTCTCCCTCTTGAGCTCATTCAGAGTATCCATGATAAGTGATGTAGGAGCAGAGGATGACGAAGCTTCAGTAGAAACAACCTTTGGAGCAACAATCGTTGAGTCAAAACGCACAAAGGTTGAAAGCAGAGTGCCCAGATCCATCACAAGAGTTGGCACATGTTCAGGTGCTGCCTTAGCAGAAGGTTGATTAAACAGAACAATAGCCAGAGGGTTTGAATCGTCAGAGGCATCTTCAAATTCATCTTCTGATATGTCCATTTTATCAGCTGGAGCATCAACAATCATTAGAGAAGACTTCTTGTTCCAGATATCAGTAACTTTTGACTTGAATGCATGCAGATGTTTGGAGAAGTTGTCAAGCACCTGAGAGTGGCATAAGTCATGCAGCTTCAGTGACTCAGCATCTAAGGTTCTTCTGAAAGTCTCCCATAGAAGATTTGTTGCAGCTGGGTTCACACTTCTGGTGCAGTCTTCTTTCAGCAGATTCAACCATGCTTGAACTTCTGTTAAAAAATTCTGAAAAAATATATTTACATCTGCCTGAACAGGTTTTGGGACAACCTTCTTGAAAGTTTTGTTTTTAAAAAATTTTAGAGATTCAAAATCAACTATAGTTCTTAAAAAGTTTGCTGGTTCAGGATTTGTTGTTGGTTCAGGAGTGGCTGAATGGTCAGGTTGGTCAACAAGGTTAAGTGGTGCTGATTGATCATGAGGTTTAGATGATTCATGAGTTTCAGAAGGTTCAACAGATTCTGATGGTTCATGAGTTTGGTGTTCTGGAATATGAAGAGGTGGGAGTATAAGTGAGTCAGGTGTTGGAAGTTGTAGTGAAGTAGGTGGTGTGATGTCAGGTGAAATAATTATTGTATTTTCAGCAGTGGGAATAGGGTTCTGAGTTTGTGGTCTGTTCATGGCAAATATGTTTTCAGAAGGTAAGGTGAAAGGTGGTTTTTGTGTTTCCAGAGTGTGATACGGTGGGAGAACTGACTTGAGGTTTTGCGTTCGTATTCGCACTTGTGCGGTTAGCAAGAGTCGCCACCGACTTTTTATTTTATCCTAAAGGAAAGGTTAAAAAGCACAGCAAAAACCTTTTGAGATATTTCGTGGGTTCGGGGGGTAGATTATGAAAAGGGAAGGTATTAGCACCCTTTTCATCCATGGTTATCCATGGGCTCTTAGTTACTTGGTTTTTTAGATCACTTGCCTTGTTTTTCGATTGCTTTGAAAATGGTGTGTGTGTGGGTACTTTTTGAAAATGTTTTGGAAAAAGATGCCTTGTTTTAGGCAACTAATGTATTTGACTCGTGTTTGAGTGTTTTACAAAAGTGTGAATCTTTTCGAAAAGATGTTTTCAAATGTTTTTGAGAGTTTGTTTGAAAGTGTTGTGGATTGTGGTTTTTGAAAAGAAGGCAAGTGTTTTTTGCAAGTTTGATCTCAAGTAACTAAGAGTTTTGTCTACCCTATTGTACTCAAAGGTTTTTGTCATGTTTTAACCCCTTTTAACAATTTTGTTCCACCATTGAAATTGATGGGCAATCTTGCGTTTAGGAAGTTTATTCGGGACGGGCACGGGTCATCGCATAGACCATGAATGCAATGATGCCAAGTGTCTTTGGCAATTTGTTTTGAAGGGACTATGATCATTCCGTTTAGGCAACTTTCGAAAGCGTCATCGAGGGACTTATGATCATTTGATTTTGTTTTGCCAAAGACATTCGACGTGCAAGCATGGCCCATTTTGGAAGGCAACATGTGGGATTACCCTAGGGGGTGCAAGTGTGATTGTGTATTGATTACATGCATTTGTCTTGTATTAGGTTATCTAGCGTTTGATTTTATGTACATACAAACCCTAGGTCTAACCATGGTATAATTGAAAAGCTGTAAATTGCGGAATGTAAATCTACGCTATTACAAAATAATGTCCGGGAGTGGGGGTATAAATGTACAAGGGGATGAGACTTATAGTACCCAATAATTTACAACCAAATCGAATGTCGCGATCAAATGAATATCAAATATAAATGTAAGATAAACATGTGTATAGGGAAATGTGTTGTGTAAGTGTACAAGTGTATATGTATTGTGTAAATGTAAATATGTACAAATGCGAATTGTGAAGTTGAGCGTATTAGGGTTTTGACCTAGATAATGTTTTTTAGATGAATCTTGATTTTTTTGTATGTTAATTATGTACAAATGAAGGGTTTTGATTAAGTGTTTTAAGTTTTAATTAAAAGAGTATTTTAGTCAAAATGTTTGTGAATTTCAATATTAGAAAAATGTGTATTTAAATTATTATGTATGAATATGAATGTTAACTAAAAAAGTTTCAATTTTAATTATGTATGAGAATGTATGATATGTACAAATGTATTTCAAAAAATGTTTTTTTTAAGTTAATTGTGTATAAAAAGTATTTTTGATTAAGAAAAAGTATTTTCAATTATATAAAAGTATTTGGTTATTTTTATGTACAAATGTGTATTAAAAAAGAATTTCAATTTTTATTATGTATATATATATATAAAAAAGGGAAAAGATAATATATACAAATATGTATTTCAATATGTATTAAGAATGTTTTTAAGTTAAAAAAAAGTATATATAATAAAAAAAGTTTTAATTAAAATGTAAAATAATATATTTTGTATTAAAATGATTCTTGTAAAAAAAAATGAAATGTTTAGATAACATATATAAAGGTTAGTGTTTAATGATTTTGTGATAAAATAAATGAGATGAGTTTTTATAATGTATAAAGAGTAGAATTAAAATATGTTAGCAATTTTGGTGAAATAAGAAAAGGGGGTTTAATGGGCTTAGGAAGCGAGGCCGGGTCAAGCCCACATTGATCCAAAAGCAAAAATTAGGGTTTGGCGCTGTTTGTTCAATTGGGAATGGAATTTAGGGTTCGTGTGGAAACGGCGCTACGTTCACTGAGTTCGTCTTCTCCGATTAGCCATTCCTTGGGCGTCCTCCGGCCACCAGCGCGTTTCAACGCCTTTCCTCCCTCCAAGGCATGAGCCTAGTGTTCTTGATTTAAGGTATGATGACAACGCTTTGTGTTTTCTTTGTGAACGATACGCATTTGTTAATTTGAGTTCTTTATTTTTTCGTTTTCATTATGAGGCGAAGGAGAAGAGATTGGGGGCGAGGATTATACTACCTGATATTTGGAGGTGGAGGGAAGGTGGAGAAGTAGCGCTCAGGAGGCCGGATCGTTCGTGATGGACTTGATGAGGCTTCGCTTCTGATGACCCTGGTAATTTCGTTCCTTGTTTATGATTAAGGTTTTGATGATGATGCTCGATTTTGCCTGAAAAACCTTCTTAAAATTCACTTTTTTTTATCTTCTTCTTCTTTATGTCGCTGATGCTTATGATTCTGAACTGGTCTTGAATGTTCTTGAGTTGCTTTTGTGTTGTTGCTTTGGGATGATTTGCTTGTGTGCTTGCCCTTTGAATATCTTTGAACAATTATTGCCTTGAAATATTGTTATGTCCCTGACTTGCTTCTTTCTCTCGTTGCCCTGTGATGTTTTTGCCTTCAGCTTGCCCTATGATGTGTTTCACTGAGGGCTTAGGTCGCCTTCGAAAATTCGTTACTAGATGCTATAGTTGAAACAAATGTTGTTTTGATTAGCTTCCTACTTAATTTGAAATGGCCAATGATGAACATTTTCCTGAGGCCTGGAGGGTTTGAGGTTTGATTGCTAATGCTGGTTTTTTCGTATGGTCTGGGTTTATGGTTGATGGACTTTGATGAGGTTTGATGCTGATGCCAGTTCTATTCTTGTATGTTATGTTGCTCTACTTATCAAGGTTAGAGGTTGTGGTATTTTTTGAAGGTTGAGGCTAATGCTTATGCTGGCTCAGTTTTGGCATTGGTTGATGAAATTTGATGAAGTTTGATGGCTTTGGTTATATTTCGTGACTGATGCTTGGCTTTAGACTGGTTTTGCAAGGTTCTTGACAGGGAGTTTTGGGTTATGAAGATTATTGTTGTTTGGTTATGGTGAGGCAGTCTGTAGAGTTTTTGTGGTTCTGGTTATACTGGTGCAGGTTTGGATGATGGTTTGGGTTCTTGATATCAGTTTTGGTAAGTATGGTTTGAAAGTTGAGGCTTGAGTTTTTGATATCAGTTTTGTAAGTATGGTTTGAAGGTTGAGGCTTGAGTTTTTGATATCAGTTTTGTAAGTATGGTTTGAAGGTTGAGGCTTGAGTTTTTGATATCAGTTTTGTAAGTATGGTTTGAAGGTTGAGGCTGAACTGGTTTAGTATCTCTCTTTTCTCCTCTGAACTCAGTTTTTTTGATTATCTCTTTTCTATCTTATGAACTGCTATCTTGCTCCCCCTGAACTGTCTATGTTGAACTGTGCCTAATCAAGTTGGCTTTTGATAATCTTTTCCTGTCTTGCTTTTCTTCTGCAGTCTGCTGTGTACTATGCCTATCTTGAACTGTTTCATTGGCTTTTTGATTTTGTATATCTTTTCTTCCTGCTACTGCATTGTCTTGTCTGAACTGAGTTGGCTCCTGATTTTGTATATCTCTCTTTGAATTGCCTGCTGAACTGATGCCTAATCCCTGCCTACTGCTTTTATCTCTCTTTTCTTTTCTCTCTCAAAGTACAGCAAAGAATTTTTATAATGTTTTTGTTGTACTATGGTTCTGAAGGGGCTATGATGGGAAGTGATGATTCTAGATTGTTTAGCTTGCATAATGCATCTTGCATCTCCTTTTGACAGTTTGTGCAGATTTCTTTTCCTTGATATCTTGGCTAAATCTTTTTATGACAGCTTGTATGCTTCTATTGATTTTCTTTGAGTGGACTTTGTTTTGGATGGAAAGTTTGGATTGAACTTTTTCAGTTTGGATTGGATTTTGAATCTTGAATTTCTATGCAGCTTGAATTTCATAACTTATGCATTTTTGACATTTGCATTTCATGAGATAAAATAATCTTCCCTCTCTGTGAACCGGGAGAAATCCCGTGATTTGCAGAGAGGGCAACTGATCCCAGTCAGTGGCCCCTAATGATGAGCAACTTTTAACTGTTTTTTTAATTAAATGTTTTCTGACTTTTCTCGTTCTTTTTGCAGATGAAAAATGGAATACCGGAGCGGAGTGAGGCACGAAGAAAATTTAGAAAATAGGATAATTTTATTTCTATGTAATATTTAAATCAAATGTAAATTATTGTTTGTAACAACAATTCAAATATCAATAAAAATCCAAATTATCCAATTGGTTCCATTTTCTTTATTGCTTATTTATTTATTTAAAATTCTTAGAATTAAAACAATTGAAAAATGAATTCAATCATTTAATTTTAGAATAATAAATAACTAAAATAAAACAACATTGCAATTAAAGTCCGTCTTATTCAACATTCAGAGCAAAGCAGCAATCGATCCAAATAGACTGATCAAATACACAAACACTGTGAATCCAATACTGCATCTGGTATATGACTGGCCCAATCAAAACGTACTGAATTCAAATCCACTGTCTCTTTTACTGATTAAACCAAGATAACGCGAATTTTAATCCGAATCTCGAAATAAACCGCAAAGTGCTGTGGAATTCAAATTCTTCTGAGAATATGCCCATAAAACCCTAGTTCCCGATTAAATGCCAAATCACGCTTGCTTGATCAAGATTGAACCAAAAATCAACCAAACCCTGAGCCCACTGTATGAAACAACTCAGAGCTCTGAAAATCAGTAAAAAAAACTAGTTTTGCTTGACCGTCAAGAAAAGTCCGTTTGTCCGATTCTTGAGCCATTTTGGGAAATCAGGAAATGTTTGAAGCTGAGATTTCTTGTGAAAAAGCGCGAGGGCAAATTTTGGGGTACAACACAGAGGAACGTTGATTCCTGGAATTCTCCAAGAGCCAGCATCATACCATCCAGAGGGTCTGGGTGATAAAGGTCTGGGAGGAGGTTTTGAAAATTGTTCAGCAGGAATAGGTTGAGAAACAGGTGGTTCATAGGGTTCTGAGTGAGATGGTTCTAAGTGAGATGGTTCTGATTGGGTTTTAGAGTGTTCATCAGAGTCAAAGTCACTCAAGTCTGATAATACTTTATTTCTTTTAGGGTTGTCAGCAAGAGGGTCAGAGGGTATGGTCAGGTCAATATCAACATCTATATCACCTAAGGTTTGGGGTTCAGCAGATGTAGATATATTGACAGAATCATAAACAGTAATAGTTTCAGCAGGTTTACCTGATTTCTTTTTCTTCTGAGGTCTGGCAGGAGGTCCTTCAACTACTTTCCTCTTCAAAGGTTGCTGAAGAGCAACATCTGGAGCAACTTGATTTCTTCCTTGAAGCCAAGCAGGATCAATAGGTGTTCCAGTCTCTTTAAAAATTTCAATGTAGTGCAGGATGATGCGTGGATGATCTCCTGAGTTGAACAGAGGGAAATCAACAATTGGTATCCTTCTTCTCTTCACAGTTGTTGACATATACGGTGTTGGTTCCACCAGCAGCTTGTCAATAATCTTCCTCTTCACTAAATTCTTCCCAGTCATAGCCTTTCCACAAGTAGGCTCTAGCTCCCCCAGAAGATTAGCTTCATCTAGGTGAGCAATCAGACCATTCTCAGTCAGAATGTCTGAGATTAATCTACCCATAGGAATCCAATTCCTTTTGGATTTGGGGTTTTTCATCCTTTCAGCTTCCCTAGTCTCTTTGACATGATTCCAGAGATGTTCAAACAACAAATAAGGCAAATCAATTTTTATATTTGTTCCAAGGCAGAAAAACAAGTATTGTTGATCAGCATTAATGTAATCTGGAGAGATGGTTTCCTTCCTATGGTGAATACATACATGGATTATTCTTTCCCATATCTTGTACTTATTTTTCAAGTCCCTGAATTTAGAAGATCCTTGACCATTTGTGAAAATTTCTGAGTAAACCTTTGACATTTCCATTCTTCCACTTGAAATACCTGTTACTCCATGTCCTTCAAAACTTAGAAACTTTCTGATTTAATTTTCAATAATGGAGATTTCCTTACCCATTATGAAAGAGAGGATAACTTTAGGGGTTGCAATTGCATGTATCCAGAATTCCTTCACAAGGTGTGGAAAAACTGGACCAACAAGACAGTCAAAAAAGTTTCCCCAACCTTGAAACTCAATAGCAGGAATCAGGTCAAAACCATTGTCTCTTAGATTCTCAAAATCCACCATTAACTCACTTAACACTTCTAAGCTGTCTACAAGAATGAGAGTTGTTCTCTCAGAAATGATGTATTGCTCAGAGTGAATGTTCTCAGAATGGGTAGAGGAGGAAGCCATTGGAGCTCTTAGAGATGAGAGATGAAAAAGGGTTTTAGAGAAAAATCACTGAAACGTTTGAGTTTTGAAAGAGACGGTAAAAAATGAAAAAGGGTTTTTCCAAAAGTATTTATATGAAAAAGTTTCAGAAATAGGTTTAAAAATAAAAATGAAAAAGAATTTTTAAAGAATTTAAAACGAATCTCATCATTACATGCATTTAATGATTTTGCAAAAAAATTAGGGGAAAACGTGAGATTATAGCTAATCATAACAGTTACCTAGAACGGTGTCAGTAGCTTTTGCATGCGTGACCTTTCAAAAACACGCCATGTGTTCATCTCCTGAAGGTTGCATGGGACAACTGTTTGTTCTAATGAATTTCTGAACTATACTTAGAAATGAAACGTTAGAACATTTCATAACTTTTCATATAGCTTCTGATGTAACTTCTCTTCTAACTTCTGAAGAGTTGCTAACAAGAACATTCATTTCAGAACATTCTGAAGTCAAACACAGAAGATAAATATTATTTTATTCAGGACATAATTCCATACAAATATTTTTCAAAATGAAATTAAATCTATCTTCTGAAAGGGGTTTGGTAAAAATGTCAGCCCATTGATGGTCTGTTTTTACAAAAATTAAATTTAGAATACCCTTCTGAATATAGTCCCTTATAAAATGATATTTAATTTCAATATGTTTAGCTTTAGAATGTAAAATAGGATTTTTAGAAAGACAAATAGCAGAAGTATTGTCACAGAAGATAGGAATCTTACTTTCATAAAGATTAAAATCTTCTAGCTGACTTTTCATCCAAATCATCTCAGAACTACATCCAGCAGCAGATATATACTCAGCTTCTGTGGTTGAAAGTGCAATTGTTGCTTGTTTCTTGTTGTACCACGAGATAAGATTTTCACCCAGAAACTGGCAGCTTCTAGAGGTTCTCTTTCTTTCAATTCTATCTCCAGTAAAGTCAGCATCATAATAACCTACTAGTCTGTAATCTTCTGATCTTCTGTAACACAAACCTAGATTAGTAGTACCTTTCAGATACCTAAGAATTCTCTTAACAGCTGTTAAGTGAGATTCTCTAGGATCTGATTGGAATCTAGCACATTAACACACGCTGAATAGTATATCAGGTCTAGATGTAGTCATATAGAGAAGGGATCCAATCATACCTCTATAGAGCTTCTGATCTACCTTTATACTTACCTCATCTTTTCCCAGAATACAAGTTGGATGCATTGGTGTCTTGGCATCTTTGCTTTCTGACATCTGAAATTTCTTCAGAAGTTCTTTAACATACTCCGTCTGATGTATGTAAGTACCTTCTGGAGTCTGGTTGATTTGAATTCCCAGAAAGAACTTCAATTCTCCCATCATGCTCATTTCAAATTCTGCCTGCATGGTCTCAGCAAATTCTTTTCCAAGGGAGATATTAGAGGTTCCAAAGATCATATCATCAACATAAATTTGACAAATTAAAATATCTTTTTTAAATGTCTTTCTGAAAAGAGTTGTGTCCACTTTCCCTCTGGTAAAATCTTTTTCTAAAAGAAAATTACTCAGACGATCATACCAAGCTCTGGGAGCTTGTTTTAAACCGTACAAAGACTTTTAATTTAAAAACATGTTCTGGATGTTTTGAATCATTAAATCCGGGAGGTTGATGGACATAAACTTCTTCTTCAATATAGCCATTTAAAAATGCACTTTTAACATCCATTTGATATAATGAAATGTTATTTTGTACAGCAAAAGAAATTAATAATCTAATAGACTCTAACCTGGCGACTGGGGAAAAGGTTTCATTATAATCAATTCCTTCTTGTTGACTATAACCCTGTGCAACCAGTCGTGCTTTGTTTCTGATAACCTCTCCTTGCTCGTTCAGTTTGTTTCTGAAAACCCATTTGGTTCCTATAATGTTGAATCCTTTGGGTCTTGGAACTAGATCCCATACATCATTTCTGGAGAATTGATTGAGTTCTTCTTACATTGCTAAGATCCAATCATTATCTTCCAGAGCTTCATCAATAGAAGTTGGCTCAATCAGAGAAACCAAACCAAACAATGATTCTTCATTGATTCTGAGAGAGGATCTTGTTCTGATGGGATCTTCTTTTCTTCTAATGATTACGTCTTCTTTGTGAGCTGAAGAAATTCTAGGAAACCTTTTTTGAGTGGGTTGATCAGAGATTCTGAGGTTGTCCAGAGCATTGTCAAGAGGATGATCTTCTGAGTCTTCCTTTGCTCCTGAGTCTTCCTTTGCTTCTAAAATTTCAGAGTTTGAGGGATGATCTTTTGTACCTACAGAAAAATCAATTTGCTTTGGCTGTTGCTGGCCAAGCTTATCATCAAACCTGACTTTGATTGATTCTTCAACAATCAGAGTTTCTGTGTTGTATACTCTATAGCCTTTTAAGCGTTCATAATATTTAAGCAGAAAACACTTTTGTGCTTTAGAATCAAACTTGTTCAGAGTTTCTTTAGTGTTCAGAATAAAACAAGTACATCCAAAAGGATGGAAATAAGAAATGTTGGGTTTTCTGTTTTTCCACAATCATAGGGAGTCTTTTCAAGAATAGGTCTTATAGATATTCTATTCTGAATGTAACATGATGTGTTCACAGCTTCTGCCCAAAAGTGCTTTGCCATATTAGTTTCATTGATTATGGTTCTGGCCATTTCTTGTAATGTTCTATTCTTTCGTTCTACAACTCCATTTTGTTGGGGAGTTCTAGGACAAGAGAAATTGTAAACAATACCATTTTCTTTAAAATATTTTTCAAAATAATGATTTCCAAATTCACCACCATGATCACTTCTGACTTTTATGATTTTAAAATCTTTTTCGTTTTGCACTTGGGTATAGAAGTCAACGAACACAGAATGTGACTCATCATTGTGTTTTAAAAACTTGACCCATGTCCATCTGCTGAAGTCATCAACAATGACCAATCCATACTTCTTGCCTCTGATGGATGCAGTTTTAACTGGCTCAAACAGATCAATATGAAGTAATTCTAATGGCTTAGAGGAAGAGACAACATTTTTGGATTTAAAGGAAGGATAGTTCGTCTTCTTCTGACGCTGATTCTTCAGAGTTTTCCTCTTCAGCCTGAAAAGCGTTAGTATCATATTTCTTAATTGATTTAAGGGCAAGAGACTTACCTTTCTTCTGAGGCCCGTGCTCATCAAGTTCTATCTCATGACTTCTGAGAGCGCTGATGAGTTCCTCCAGAGACACGTTGTTCAGATCTTTTGAAACTTTGAAAGCAGTGACCACTGGTGCCCATCTTCTGGGTAAGCTTCTGATGATCTTTTTAACATGATTTGCTTTAGTATATCCCTTGTTCAAAACTCTCAGACCAACGGTCAGAGTTTGAAACCTAGAGAACATTTCTTCTATAGACTCACTTTCTTCTACTTTGAAGGCTTCATACTTCTGAACTAGAGCCAGAGCTTTAGACTCCTTCGCTTGAGCGTTTCCTTCATGAGTCATTTTAAGAGACTCAAACATATCATGCGTTGTGTTGTACCCCAAAATTTTCCCTCCCATATTTCTCAATACATTTCAAGTGAGGTCCTCAAATTGCTCAAGGAAGTCCAAGGGTTGACCAGACAAACTCTCTCCTAAGGCAGTCTACCTCAAATTAGAGTTTCATGTTGCATTAAGATGTTTGAGTACAAGGGATCCCAAATTCTCACTATTGTCCTAATATGTTCTCAAGATCATCCATGTCAAGTTTCAAGCCTTGCAGAGGAAGTTTGCTCAGTCAATTGCTCAAAGGCCTGAAAATCGACTGTGCTAGGGCAAAAGTCAATTGTGGCCCACATAGTCAAACTTCAATATTTTTGGTCAACATCCTAATTTTGAAGTATTATTCATCATTTGATCAAGTATTGATCATGATTCCCCAAGGATTGCTCACAATTCATCAAAACCCAAAAGTTGCTAAATTAGGGTTTTGCAAGAAAAGTCAACTCAACTTTCACCAAGCATAAATTTTTCATACTTTATTAGAAATGACCCATCTAAAGCTCATTTTGAATAGGATTCAATTACCTACAATTCATCTTCAGCTCCCAAGTTCAAAATATGCACTCACAAGAAGTTATGAATTTGGACATTATAGGTCACTTTGAAAAGTAAAAAAAAATACCTCTTTTGTCAAAGCTTCATACATGAACATGGAAGACTCAATTGATATGATACACAAAGTTTTGTTTAGAGGACATCTCAAGCTTTCTAAAAAGTCCAAGAACACCCTCATAGGGTCAAAATTGAGGAAGTTATGCATTGACAAAGTTGACCTTTTTTGCAAAATTGCCAAAAGTCAAATATGCCTCAAATTGCAATTTTTGTCAAATGGGCCCAACTTTTTGTGCTTGTATTGAGTTTGTAACATGGTCCACGACCCATGATCCTTCCCACTTTCCTTTATTTTAATTTTGCCATTTATTTTGATTTTTATTTCAATTAAATCAAATTAAATCAAAATAAAATCATGAAAATATCAAAATCATTTAAACCTTGAGATTTTGTGCATATTTCAGGTCCATGAATAGCTGGCAAGGAGATAAAATCATGCAAGGCTTGTTTGTACACAAAAAATTGAGTTTTTCTTGATTTAGAAAGATTTAAATAAGAATCAAATCATGATTCAATCACCTTAATTGAAAAAGATTTGGAGCAAATTTGTAAACCTAATTCACTCAAGGCTACATATAGAACATTTGCAGAACAAAAGCACAGGGGTTGGAGGCGTGAGAAATGGAGAAGAAACTTGCAAAAAACTCAAGAAAAGTAGCAATCTGATTTCATAGTTCCAGGCGTTTTCAAGCCATTCCAAGCACACCATTCACTTGCTGGGCATTTAAGGAGTTTATCCCAATCATTAGCAAGTGGTTTCGTTCCCCAAAACGCATTGTAAGTACCTCACGACATTGGTACTTTCTTGAAATTCAATCTCATGACTCTGGCATTTGTAGCATGAATTCTTTACATATTCTTGTTCAGTGAAACATTTGCAGGCTAATGATAATATTCAATTGCATTTTTGTTAGCCATACAGAGATATGCCATGATTAGGGTTTAGGGCTCATTTTTAGGGATTTTTCATACAGTAACAATTGGCCCTAATGGAGGAGACCATTGTGATCAGCGGGTCAAACCTAGTTGATCCATAGTCCTGAATTTTATTTATATTGCTTGTATGCAGTTTCTGAATTGTACAGGGTTATAACTATAGTGCCATGTCTGTAGGTAAAAGTTCAGAGTTTTAAACGACAAATCCAGGGAAGAAGATGATGGCGTGTCACAACTTTACTGGCCGGTTTAAATTCTGGGGCGTTTATTCTGGCCAGAAACATGTAGTTCTGATCTATTTGTTTGTTACTATTATATTGATAAACTAACACCCAGTGCAGTTGGTCAGAAGAAGGAAGTCAGAAGCTCATGATTCTGGGTTCGATCCCAGGCGTGAGCTTTTGGCCTTTTTCCCCTTTGTATTCACCAGATCCAGCGCCTGTACTTTCTGAGGATAATCTTCTGGACACATCAACCAGGACCAAATCAAGCATCCTCTGGTCATGATCTGCTGGATCCACCCGCCAGGAGCAGGCCCGGTACCATCATCCTCTGACCACCTTCCTCTGGACCACCATCCTATGGATCATCATCCTCTGACCACCCTCCTCTGGACCATCATCCTATGATCAGAATCGCTGATAGCAGGCCCTTGGGTTATTTCTTATTTTTCTTTAATTTACCTTTCTTAGTTATTCTTTTTTTATTATCAACACCAAAATCACCTTTTTTCCAACAAAAATTCACAAAAATCAATTTTCATCAAATTAGATTTAAGTTTATTTTTATCAAATTAATTTAATTAATTTAATTTAATTTTAGGGTAATTTTAATCTTTTTGTAAATAAATTAAAATCAACTAGAAAATTAGGATTTGTTTGATTTAATTTTTTATTTTCTTTTCTTAAAATAACCAAAATATAAAATGGGTCAAAATTAACTATTTTTCTTAATTCAAATTAATTAGTAATTAGGCTTGTATTTTTTAATTTAAAACCTTATTCTTTCTCAAAATAATCAAAAACAACAAAAAATGACCTTTCTTTTAATTAGGTTTAGACGGGGTCAAAACCCTAATTCTTTCCCGTTCTCGATTCATCGCGCACGTTTATTTATTTTTATGATATTGATGTAACTGCTCATGGGATGTAATAGTTTAATTAGGACTTTTTCATTTATTTATCATTTTTACGAGTTTTTGGCTATGTAATTAATCCCCTCCCCGAAGCCTTGTGATAGCGTAGTTTTATTTCCCGCATTTTAATTTTTGCAAATATTAATTGTTAGATGTATGATAATAGAATTGCATGACAATAATGTATGTTAATTTTAAAATGGTTAGCAAACCCTAAATGTGCAAAGATAATAACTTGAAATCAAATCACTCGCACATGCGCACTCCTAGGGTATACTCTCACTTCGGTTGCCTTCGGTAAATGATCATTAAGTATAGGGTGTTTTAGTGGTCGCTCTTTTGTCTAAACAAAGATCGAATGTCCCGCTCGGAAATGTTGCCTCGAAAAGGTTGCCTCGGAAATGTTGCCTCGAATATGATCTTAAGACATTAGAGTTATTACTAAGACATCCTAACATTGCTTTAGTGATCGTACGTCCCTTTCGAATTTACCCTTACAACTCCAACAACGGTGCTACCTACTCACTAATAGTGGGATATCGCTGTCTAAAGGAAACAAGAACAGAAACGTTCTTTTTTCGAGTAGGTAGATGCTAGTAGGTACTTGCTCAAAATCAAACTTTTCCACACTTACACTCTTTTCCAAACAAAGTTTTCAAAACGACTTCGTAACTCTCTTGAAGACAGAAGCAAGGGTTAAATCGAAGTAAAACAAAAACCTTTCAAAATACACAAACACGGAAGCAATTTTTAAAATGATGAGCAAGTACCTAAGAGCCCGTGAAAAACCAAGGATAGAAAGGGTGCTAATACCTTCCCTTTCTATAATCTACCCCCCGTACTCAAAATCTGGAAAAAGGAATTTTTCTGTGCTTTTTTCCTTTCCAGTTGGATAAAATAAAATTCGGTGGCGACTCTTGCTTACCGCGACATTTTGCGAACACAAACGCAAAACACAAACCAGCATTTTCCTAAAACAGTCCGATTTTGCATCGTATCACACATTGTATCTCTATTTGTGATTTTTTCATATTCTACTTTAGAGATAGCATTTATAAAAATATTTCTAGCTCTATGATGATTTTTAAAATCAGCTTTTTGTTGTCTATCCATATTTTTTCTATCAACTTTGTTTCCTTCTGAGTTTGTAGGATGTGTGTAACCATCCAAGACTATATCCCATAGATCACTATCATGACCTAGAAAGAAACTTTCTAGTCTATCTTTACACTACTCAAAATCTTCTCCATCAAATACAGGAGGTTTGTTGTAACTATTGTTGTTTTGTTCAGCGGCCATTGTGTTTTCTTCTGGATCTTTTCCTGCACGGTTAAGTGTTGTGCTCAGAGTCAAGCTCTGATACCAATTGAAGGGTAAGAAAACACTTAGAATGGGGGGGGGTTGAATAAGTGACTCTTTTTCTTTTCAAAACAAAGCTCAACAATAATGGAAAGACAAGGTTATTTTTATCCTGGTTCGTTTGAACTCAAACTACTCCAGTCCACCCGTCAAGGTGATTTCGCCTTTCTCAACAAGGACTTAATCCACTATAATCAACTGATTGCAAACACACAACAACTGTTGTGACTAACAATGCACAAGTAATCTTCCAAGTGACTAACACCACTAAGACTTAAATCTAGTCCTAGTCTACTTGAGAAATCTGACCAAAACTTGGTCTCTCAAGGAACAATTACAAGAGTTTAATCTTTATAGAAAGTGAAATAAAGTTTTCTACTAATCAAGCTATATCACAACTATGATTTTTTCACTTAGAATAAATTGCACAAAGTATATGAACAAAGAGTTTGGGAGCCCAGAATTTTTCACGTAGTTTCTTGCTTCTTTTTTGAAATTGATTGGTTTTTTGGCTTGCAATAAATGTCCTTCTATATATAGTAAGAACAAAAAGACCGTTGCTGCCTTCAAAAAGTGGAGAGCATTAAATTCTTGCGTGTTTCCTTACATTATTCCATTTTCTAAGAACTAGCGTAGACACTTGAGTGTATACAACCGTCTTTGCATTAAATGAGAAAACGGCACTTGTAAGAACATGTTTCCTGAAGCTTGACAAGACAAGTTGGCTTTTGCATTCTTTCAGAACTTGCTTCAACGTCTTGAATTCAGAACATGTTTGCTTATCTTCTAAACAATGCTTTGCTTGCTAAGAACTTGATCAGCGCTTGCTTTCAAATAAACTTCTGAACAACACTTGCTTTCAAGTAATCTTCTGAACAAGGAATCCTGCTAAGTGTTAGAAGATGCATTTAAATAATTGTCTTACCAGAGTGAGCATCAGCAATTGTTCTTAAAACAAATAGTTCTTTCAATTAAAGAACTTCTTCATTAATTTTTAGCTCAGCACATCAAAATGCTTCTGTAAGAACATTATCTGAAACATTCAAATACGTTCATCAGAGTATAAATTATCTAAAATATAATTTATTATTATCATCAAAACTCTGAGATATGATCAGAAATAATCTTGTTCTAACAGATTCCTCACACATTTTTTTAGTTTTTCTCTCATGAGTGACACACATTCTTTCATTAACAAAAATGAGAAAGATTAATAATGGTGCAAGAGGGTAGACACTAAGACACACACTCTTGGAATGCTACTCTTCATCTCTCTCTCTCCCTCTCTCTCTCTCTCTCTCTCTCTCTCTCTCTCTCTCTCTCTCTCTCCATTTATTTTTTATCTCTCTCTCTCTCCCCCTTCCTTTCTCCCTTCTTTTTCTTTCATGAGGCTTCATGATTTTAGTCACAAATATGTACGATTCGAATCATATATCCTTACAACATTGATTCAAGTGTTATAACTTGTGATTCAAGCAATACTCATTATATTGGTAAAAAAACCAGGTGATAGGCTTAAAAAGGAGACAAACATGTCCATAATAACTAAGTCAATGAATCAAGAGGTTTCTCAAAGGTGAAAATACTGAAATAGATGAAGCAAACAAATATGAATACAACATACTATTCTAGATAAATTACAACAACAATGCAAATAAATTCACATAATGGAAAAGGGTACAAACACACGATAAATCAAATAATACATTATACACATAGATATATAAACAACCAAAACAAAAAATGATATCGACGATGACTTCAATTTCACTAATGCATAGACATAAGGTTAGGTTCAAAACCCACATATATTGTAGTAGGACTAATGTGGATTTTTGTTGCTTTATAATTGTTGGAACTTAATGTTTTGTGTTTATTAATAGATCGAGACATCAATTATTAGGTAATACATTAATCTCATGATGTTGAGATCGACATGAGATGCAAATGAGAGCAACTAGTGATAATATTAATAGTTGAGTATAGGAACGTATTACTGACATATGGTTATGCATGATATATATGTAATGATGAAATTTGGCCCAACACGTTTTCTTACTGTTAAACTCGAAATCTCCATTTTACTTTCTGTCATTTACTTTTACACATAAAAAACTATAAAACTCTTCTCTAGTAAAAATCTTTAAAAATTTTGAACGGTTTTTAAAACTATCAGTCTCTATGGATACGATAATTACAAACTTACTTTTACGCTCACAACAGTTTCCCAAAGAAAAAAATGCAAAGGTTGAAGTCCACCATGATGTCAAACAAGAGAGCCTCACCCAGCGGGTCATCCACCTCTGGAAACACAGGTTTTTTCATAAGTGACCCCCTTCTAAGAGTTTAACTAGAAATGGGTAGAACAAAGAAACCCTTGAACATGAGTGCCTCTATGAGTAGATACGTAAATATAAGACAAATAATGGATGCAGTAAAATTATAATATGGACTACCCATAATAATTATTCAAGTTAAAACAAAAATTGGAACTAAACATCCATGACTTCACAAAGAAAAGTACAAAAATTAATCATTAGGGGTGTCCACCGAATTCCCATAAATGGTCGAATTATCTAAACAGGTTCAAATCAACTATAGGGTTAAGAAAAATAATTTAATTGGTTGTTTTGCCATACCCTTGTTTAGCTAAAGTTATTAACTCATCAATGAGGGCCACATTATTTTCGGTAAACCCCTATTCCAAATCAGCTTTCTAACTAATGACAAACTTTACCTCCTTTTTTTCCTCGACCAATTCCCTTTTCAAAGATTTTTAGCTCTCCATCAACAAAGAAAGCTCATTCTTCTTGGCATCCAAGGCTTTATGGGTCGAATCTAGATTATTTTTGGCTAATTCTGCTTATTTTCTCGGGTCTTCTCTACTTTGATGGACCTCACCCAACTTTGCGCCCAAAGATTCGATCTTGGACTGAACTTTCTCTTTCTCAGTAAAAAATTATTTATCCACTGTGAGCATAGAACCACACATAAATTCATCAATTGAATAACAAGAAACAATTGAGCATAATAAAAAAAGGCAAAAGACCAACAAACACACCCAACAAATCACTATTGTCATCCCAATCTATAACAAAAACCAAAGACTGCGTATCCACTTATCAGTCCCTCATTCTTCTATAAGCCTTGGAATTATGATCATGGAGGAAGACCTAGCCAAAGCCAGTAACATAATTCTTGATAACATTTAAACTTTCTCTCTCCCTTTGAGATATATTTGAGAATTTGGAGGAAAGTTTTGCTTTTCCTCAGTCGTAGATATCTCGACTCCAACATCGAGGAAATTCAAGATCACATGCTACAATCAAGCCCCTTTTCTCACAACCACATATGTTGGAGCGTGTCTCGGATGTGAATGGCTCAACCACTATGTAACAAAATTTAAGTTTCTTAAGAGATTTGATGAAAGCCTCAAACAATTGAGGAGAATGTTTGAAGTGAATCAAACCAATAGGAGGAGAATAGCCTTCTCATTCAACTAAAAAGATATGAAAGAAGACTTTGACATAAGTTTCTCAATCCAGGTATCGACACACAAATTGAAAAGCTTGAATAAATGTCCGTCAGTTAGGGTGCAACTGTGAGTGTGCTAGAAAAGTAACAAGAACTTTTTGTTCAAAAATGGTAAATGGTCAGAAAATCTCATTTCTCAAAAAACTAAATCAAACATGGGTAAAGACGAATGAAGAAAATCTTGAAATATCTTTAAAAAAAGAACAAAATGTGTATTTCTTTTTTTTTTTTAAACTTATACAATTTTTTTCAAAAAAATATGATACAGTTAAAAGGAAAAAAAATTAGTATTTTTTGGTATATTAGTATTAAAAAAAGTTAGTTTTACTAAATAAAAAAATTAAATAAGGAATAAAAAAATAAAAAGTTGGATTTAATTTTATTAAAAATTTGTATAGAATTTTTGCCTACTAAAAAATGTAAAGGGAGCAAATAAAAAAAAAGGAAAACAAGTAGCTTTTATTTTGTTAAAACTTTTATACAATTTTGTCTAATGAATGCATTAGAATTGAAAAAAAAAAAAAAAATATATATATATATATATATATATATATATATATATATATATATATATATATATATATATATATATATATATATATATATATATATATATATATATATATATATATATATATATATATATATATATATATATATATATTATATATATATATATATATATATATATATATATATATATATATATATATATATATATATATATATATATATATATATATATATATATATATATATATATATATATATATGATAAAAATATATTGTTAAGAAAAAGAAAAAGAAACTAACAAAAATAGTTAATGGGGTTTCCTTTTATTAAGGGAAATAATAAATATAAAAAAGGAATAAAATTTGTGGTTCATTTTGTTTTAAATATTTAAATATTTTTTCTAATAAAAATATTATAATTAAAAAATATAATTTAGTTAAAGGAAAAAGGTAAGTATTTTTTTAGCAGTAAGATAAGTTAATGGGAAAAATTAATTTTTACTAAATAACTAAAAAAAATCTAATTTTATATGATATTAGTGGAATAAAATTTAATTTTTACAAAACAATTTAAATGAAATTAATTGAATAAAAAGTTATTAAACTAATTCTAGTTTTAATCAAAATGTGTTTTTTCTTATAAAAGATAAATCTGGCTAAAACTATAAATAGTACGGTTCACCCATGTTTATTTATATTGTGAAGAGTGCTACATGTCTCACTTTATCTTCAAATAATATTACGATATCAAACAATGAAATAGTATTCAATGGATTTTCCACTCGCACATTTGGAGTATTGTTTTTTTTAGTCAAACAATTTTAATCTATATAATAAATCAATTCATTTAATTTTATAATTTAAAGGAATAATTCATTAGTCAAATTTTATTTTCATAAAAAATCGAATTTGGATAATATTCAAACAACTAGTCCTTAATAAAAACTCATTTTCTATTAGAGTTTAAATATTTAATTTATTTGGAACATTGTTGATTGTTCTATTTTAATTGAAAAGTTTAAATAAATAAAAAAAAAAATTTGCTTTATAATCTTAAATACAAGTTTAAATATGAAATGTTTAATTATATAACAAAAAAGGTTATCAATGTGCATGAATGTGTAAAAGGGGCCTGCTTAAATTATCATGCTAAAAAAAACATAAATTTATGAAGTTGATTGACTTCTATGCTATAAAAAAAAACATAAATATATGAAGTTAATAGATTTTTGCTACGGTGTATTTGTTAAAAACGTATAATAAAAGTAATCATGTATTTGAATGATTGTATATGATGCTTATAGTTGTTAATGGTGTTTAGAGTTAACTCACGTGAAATGAGAAATTCTTTGATTGTTAATGGTGTTTAGAGCTAACTCACGCGAAATGAGAAATTTTATGATTGTTAATGGTGTTTAGAGCTAACTCACACGAAATGAGAAACTTTGTATATGTGGATTTAGGTGAATAATCTTTGGGGGTTTCTTTATCCACTCTTATATCTTTTTAAGGATCCCTGACGAAATTCCTGTAATACTCCCTGAATTCGGATATGCATATCTGAACGAACCAAATATTTCATTTTAAGAGGATTTTTGGATATGCATATCTCAAATACCCCAATATTTAATTTTCAAAGGGCTTTCGAATATGCATATCCGAATAAATTTTTAAAATAAACACAACGAGTTTTCGGATATGCATGTCCGAATTATGTTGATATACACAAAATGATGAAATATAATATGTCTTTCCCATTTCCATCTATATTTCAACTTTCTCTATTCCAACTCTTTTTTTTTTTGCAATCTTTCAGTAACACTTTCAACTCGTTTTAAGAACAAACTACATTTTCAAGAAGCAAAACACATTTCAACCAATTTCAACAACACTTCAAAGTTGAGTAAGTTTCTCTAAATCTATTGTTCTACTTTACAAATGTAAAATAGTTATTTAGAATTATGTAAATTGAGTTGGTTGAAGTATAACTTGTGAAATGTGGCTGCTCGGGTGTAAAATTAAGTTTTTGGGTGATTTAAGGCAAGAAACATCAGTTGTTTGAAAATAGTTGTCGCAGGTTGTTTCAGTTATGCATATCTAAAAACCCCTCTGTGTGGTTTCGGTTATGCACATCTGAAATAAAGTCCGAGTTTTTTTTTTTTTAAGTTTTTCAAAGTTGTTCAAATGTGTTCCTTCGTTGAGTAATTGTTATTTTTTTTCCAGAAAAATAGTTGAGAACCCGAACGCTAGATTGCGACTTGGTAAACCAAGCCAGACTGCCTCCGCTCGGCGTGAGAGAGCTGAGCAGGATACTAGGAATCGAGGTCGGAGTCGGATACCGCGAGAGGAAGTGGTGGAAGGATCCACTTCAGCTTCGAGGAGTCGTCTGTCTCATGTGCTCTCGTCTCGGGATAATGAGTATGTATCCAAGGAGCTTGATGTTCCAGCACATGAGCCCGGGGAGGTTGATACGAGGTGAAATAAACATATGTGGATGTGGATATCTTTGGTACTTCTTGGATTTGGATAGAGTTGGAGAGTGGAACTGGGGGGCTGGTTGTTTGGTATACCAACAGCTAAATAAAACTTCTAAATGGAGCACGATGCAGCTGACAGACTCTTGCACACTGCTCATGATACATTTCATTCCAACTATTACATTTAATTTTCTATTAATAATTTTTCTTACATATCTCTTATTCGTTTTTAGGGATGGATCATTTCTCACTTACACCACATTCATGATTTCAATTATATGGCGGGTTATACTAAGGACATGCCGATGGCTGCCAGGTATAGCCTCTATAGAGGGAATCATGTTGTGTTATCATTCCGGATGTATCTTAATCGGACTATTCATGATGACATCATCTGGACGCCTTTTGAGGATCATGGGGAGATTGTCTCATTCGACTCCATCTCATTATACTCAGGGTGGCTTGCATGTGAGACCAACATTATGGCCAAGTATCTTCCAGAGCGATGCATCTGACAGTTTGGCTATGTGCAAACTACCCAGATCTCTCTTTCGGGCTGCTCTTGACACAATTGTCTGTCGGGAGCTCGATGGTATCTTCCAGGATTGAGAGAATCATATGGTGCTAGATGAGGCTCGAATGACGCAGACATCCAGCAGTTGGCATTGTGTAGAGGGATATGTCACATGGTTCTACACAGTGTCACACCCTATTATGACATCGAATGATCTTGGACGTCCACCTAGACCAGCTCATGAGGAGATCTTAGAGAATCAGTAGGTCCAGGATGACCATGCCATTGATGTCTTGCTGATCTGTCAGCAGATACAGTTGATTGGGCATGAGGTTTTGGACTTAGGGATCATTGAGAGGGGCGGTCCTGAGGCGGTGGCCATCATAGAAAGGATGGTTAAGGAGACATTTCTTGCAGCGGGTTACGTGAGACAGAGGAGGGAACATGGGTTAGGATTAGGCATACGCAGTAAACTATGTCTTTCTTTTATTTATTGATGTATTTATTTCACATTCAAAACTTCCTAAACAATTTATGTACTAATTTTCGATATTTATGAATAATTTATGTTTTTATCATTTTCGGCCTTTGGTTTACAGTATTATTTAAACGAAATACGTATCAAATATTTGACATTTATTAGGTACCACATTAATGTTTTTTTCAAAAAAAACATTTTGTCCAGTGTTTCAAAGATGCACATCCGAACAAACCCTTAAATCAATTTTTTAGGTGTTTCGGATATGCATATCCGAAAATACAATTGAATGTTTATTAACATGTAAACAGTGAGTTTTCGAATATGCATATCCAAAAATTCTCAAAAAATGATTTAAGGGTTCATTTAGATATGCATATTCGAAGGATATTTTGAGATTTTCATAGGTATTTTTCATCCATATAAAAGTGTATGAAGAAATTCCCTAATCTTTTCCCCTCTTTTGAATCCATAGTTGAGATATTTATAGATCCTTTAGACCTGGATCCTTGGACCCAAGAGTGATATTCTCCTACTTCATTCATGTGCTTGGGAAAGAACTGTTTTTCTCATTTAAGGGTGGGGGACGTGGTTCTCCTTTTTGAATGATTCATCGATTACGTTGGTGTAGATGGTCATATTTTTGGATAGATAGATCGTGAAAACTTTACTGGATAGTCCAAATTCAATCCAAAAGCCTGATGAGGAGTCATAGGCAAGATAAACGCTACACTAGTACTTACCCGACATTCCTTCAAGCGGCTTATGCTACTCGTCCATCCTCAATGAGTTTCATATTACTTATTTTAGTCTTGATCAACTTATTTTAGACTTGATCAACTTATCCCACTACAACCTCTATATCAAACTCAGAACAATACAACATATCTAATCTAATGGTGATTCTAAAACATTTTTCTTTTGTTACAAGGAAAAGAAAATCAAATTTCCTTTGTTCTATATACACACATCCGTACTAAATCATCGATATTTCTTTGGTAAATGATGAAATAATTTGGATTTCAATTTTTCAAAGCAACCAAAGCTGAATTATTTCGCATTTAAAGTTGTTTTTGTGGAGATCACAATGTACATCATCTTCTCTCCAAAGAAAAAAGAACATAAAAAACTTGGACTCAAATGCTTGACTTGCTCTTGATAATCCCCACAATCACTGTCACTCAGATCATAAATTCAACAAATCAGCCTCAACCATTGGGGCTTTTACTACACACGAACGTTAAGATCGCCAAAAGAAAAGATTGAGATAACGAGCTTGAACACTGAAAGAGCCATGACATGGTCTCTACAATTGTAGAGATTAATTTCTCAAATTAATTAATTAAAAGGTTGATCTCTCCCAATCGAATATCTCGAGTTAATTCATTTAAGGGTTTGATCTCTCGCAATCGAATAGTAAGACCTAAACATCTAACAACTCTGCGACACGCTGCCAGGCATGTTGGCACCAGAGAAACAACAATAAACATAGAGAAAGAGAGACAAAGGATTATGAAAAGAATTTCTTTAAAAGAATAGATTTTGAAACAAAATAAATAAGCACAAAGAAACTAAAAGGAAAGCATGTTCAATAGATGAATCAATCCAAGAACTGAGTTCTGCTGCCCTAATTTCCAAAAACTAATGAATGATGTAAGTAAGAGCCAAAGCCAACAACATCAGTACACATGCAACTCCTTGGTCCAAGGTTGTCCCTGACAAAACCAAATAAAACATCATAAATCAACACAACAACTATCAATTAACTTGTTTCCCAACAAACTCACTTGGAAAATTCAACAAACCCATTACTAATCATCATCAAAACTTGAAGATTAACCGGTTCCCAACAAACCCATAATTTTATCATTATCGCAGTAAAAAAATTGAAAAATTTACTTGTTCTCAATAAACCCAATTGGAGTTTGAACATACCCATGATTTAAAAAATTGAAACTTTACAAACCCAATTGAAATTTAAACACACCCATTGATTAATTATCATGAAAAATGAAAATTGACCAGATATCAACAAACCCAATTGGAATTTATTCACAACCCATGATTTAATTATCATCATAGCAGGAAAAATAACTTGAAAATGAACTTGTTCTCCAAAAACCTAATAGAAAATGAACTTTTCCCAACAAATCCGTAGGATTGGATCATCATCAAAGCAGAAAAAAATTGAAAATTGACTTATTCCCAACAGACCCAATTGAAAATTAAACAGACCCATTGATTAATCATCGTGAAATTTGAAGAAAAAATAAAAGGGAAAATTTTAGGGTTTATGATATTAATACCATCACTAGTGGGAGCTGGAGCAGGTGCAGGGATCTGAGCATTGATGGAAGGAACAACGAAAGCCAAAGCAAGAGAGAGAATGGCCATGACGAAAAGCTGAACTCTAAGAATCTCCATTCTCACAAACAACAAAGCTGGTACACTCAATTTGAAACTTGTGAAATGCAATGTTAGGGTTTTGTTTTAATTTATAGTGATTTTGATCGAAAGAATCTCGACTAGAAAAACAACAGAGCCACTCTGGCTGAGGAACAAAGGTTGTCGTTGGCCGTTGATGGATGACACGTGTAGGGTTGAGATTGATTGCACGTTATGGAAAAGAGTAGTGAAATGGAAGAGAGAGAAAAACCAACCAACCAATGAATATGTTCTTCTCTTACCTGCCAGTCTGCCACATGATTGATTATTGGTCGAAATATGAATAGTACAACCTGTATTTTATTTTTGAAGTCATTCTGGTTTGTAACGTTTGTTTCTTCAATTGAGTTACAAGTTTTTATTAGGATAATTGTGTTATTTCTATCTTTTGTGTGCAAAATCTCTCAAATCGAGAAGTACCAAACAAAAAAAATGTTCATGGTTGGTTGGATTCAAACTCAGGAGTTATGGTTAAGATCATATAAGTGCTCTTATATTTGTATTTTAAACAAATACTCTTAGGTTTGCATTTTAAACAAATCCTAATATGTATTATAAATAAAAATTCTCTTCTTAGGTTCATTGAATAATGAATAGATAAAAAAACAAATACATAATTATTATTCAATAAATTTATAAATAATTTTTTTTATTTATAATAATGATCAAAGGAAATACACTACAAGAAATATACTCTCCAGCGACGTGATTATCATGTCACTAAAATTTTGTAGTTGTGACGTAATAATCATGTCATTAAATTATTTTATAATTTAAATAATAAAAGTAAGGTATAGTCTACGCCAGTCAGAATTCTTTTTATATAAAAAAGTTGCGTCGTGGGAAACACGTCACAACATAAAAAGTAGAATAAAAAAAATGTTAAACTTCATGCGTTTTGAAGAGGAAGTTTAAATATTTCAAAAAAATTATTGTAATATGTTAAACACGTCGCAGATGTTAGAGGAAAAAAATTGTATCTTTGACAAGATGTCATTCTGAAACGTGCATGTTGACTGTAAAAATATAATTGTTGTAGGGGTTGCGACGTGAATATCATGTGTCAAGATTGCGACATGATATTCACGTCACTGATTGGCTAATATTTAAATTATAATGTTGAGTGTTGCGACGTGAATATCACGTGGCAAGGTTGCGACGTGATATTCACGTCGCTGATTGGCTAATAAACATGCGCCTTCTCTTTCCAGAAATCATTTGTGTTTCTTCATCCTCTCTCTTTTCTTCTTTCTCTCTTTTGTTTTCGTCTTTCTCTCTTATCTATTCTTTCATTCTTCCATAATCAATTCCAAATTCTATCATCAATTCTAAATTTATTTTGTAACAAATGTATAATGTTTATTCAATTTATTTTTAATATTTTCGTTTTAGATTAATTATGTTTTATGATATATTGATTTATGTTTTTTTTTGTCAAGAAATTGAAGATATTAGAAAGAAAGTTCAACAAAAGGGTTGTAGAAGAAGTTGAAAGATATTGAAGAATAAGTATTTACATTATTTAATTATATTTTGAATTTATTATATATATATATATATATATATATATATATATATATATATATATATATATATATATATATATATATATATATATATATATATATATATATATATATATATATATATATATATATATATATATATATATATATATATATATATATATATATATATATATATATATATATATATATATATATATATATATATATATATATATATATATATATATATATATAATTTACTTATAGTTATTATAGTTAAATGTTTATTTATAGTTAATAATAAGACAATTATTGTATAAATGTACAGTATAGAATATGATCGGTATGGTCGTAGTTGGATGTACGATAGATTATATTCAGGAAGACGTGCACTTAAACCCCATTTTATAGAAGGAGTTAATGAGTTTATCACGTGGGCGTTTGTTCATGAATGTTGTCAAAGCGAAGGAGGAGTTAAATGTCTATGTCTTAAATGTGAATGTAGACCAATAATTAGTGACCCGGAAGAAGTAGCACGTCATTTGCATATAAGGGGTTTCATTGAAAATTATTGGGTTTGGACGTATAATGGTGAAGAACTGTCGAGTAATGTACCAGAGACTAGTAATACGCATGCTTCAAATAGTCACCCGCCTATGGAATATGAGGAAAACTTTAATCTCATCGGTGGGATGGTTGAGGATGCTTTTGGTGTGAACGTGACATATGATCAACCTGAAGATTTTGACGGGGAAGAGTTGTAGAATGAGAAAGTGCATAGATTTTATCAATTGTTGAATGAGATGAATACACCATTGTTCGAGGGGTCATCATGCTCAAAGTTGTCAATGTGTGTGAGATTATTGGTCGTCAAGTCAAATTAGAATGTTCCTGATCAGTGTTTGGAACATTTCACAAAAATGATGTTGGATTCCACCGCAACAAAATACAACTTGCCTACAAGTTTTTATGATGCAAAGAAGTGGGTGTCGAAGTTAGTTTTAAAAGTAAGAAAGATTTATTGTTGCATTAGTGGTTGTATGTTGTTTTATGACAACGAGTTTGGTACTCAAGATAGATTGTTGGAGGAATGCAAATTTTGTAAGAGTCCAAGATGATGATCATGTGGATGGGGATGATGATGTGTTGGATGAAAATGATCTTCGAGAGAATAATGATCCGAGTGAGATTTATGTCATTGACGGAAGATTTTGGATTTGGTCCGAAGGAAACTCATAAGTTTCTTATTTATAAATTTTTATTTAAGATAATACATTTTCATTTTTAATATAAATTTATATTTAATATTGCTAATTCAAATTATTATTGTTTAGTTTCTCGTCGAGTCAGACTGCTGCCAAGGTTATAAATTATATAATTCAGCAGATGTATAAACAATTTTGGAAGACTTTCAAAGATGTCAAAAATAAAGAAGCTTGGTTTAACAAATTTAAAGTATAATTAATTTATTTTTTTAGTTATTGTTATTTAAATGATTATTTCATTGTAATTATCTAACTATTTATTTTAATGTCATACAATATTGTAGGAAAAATGTGTGCGGGACCCATTGAACGAGAAGATGATTAAAAAAAATTATTATGACAGAACCTCAAGACAACTTTCTGACATAATGCAATGTGTTAGAGAGCGTTGGGAACTTCAAGGTATCCGTCCCAATTGGATAGGGAAAGAGGTTTTTGAGGAACTTCTTAAATATTAGGAGTCACCCGAATTTTGAGCTAAATTTGAAAATTTTAAGAAGATAAGGGCATTTGAAAAAGGGGCTGCGTTAATGCAGTTGAAAGTATAAGTACCGCAGAGTATGTTCGACGCATGATAAATATTACCATTTTTTAAAAGTTATATTTTGATTCATATTTTATTAATTAATATTAATTTTATTATTTAGACCAAGAATTTGGGGAGACTTCCATTGATGATTGAGTTGGTTAAAAAGACTCCGACAAAGAAAATTGGAGATTTTGTTGACGAACGCACTCTAAAAGCTTTCGTAAGTTATTTAATTTACGTTGTTGTTTATATTTTTTTTATTTAATGACAATTTTGTGTCGTGATTTTCACGTGGCAACTGAGAAACTGTGACGTGAAAACCATGTGGCAATTGAGAAGTCGTGGCGTGAAAATCACGTGACAACTTTTTAAATTTAATTTAATTTAATTTAATTTAATTTAATTTATATTATTTTTTTTATTGAATGTATATGAGGATTATCGGACATTGCTCCAAATTTTCTGATTCATAATCCTCAACATATTCCGGGAGAGGGAGAGTCGCTTCATCCAGATGTGGATTTTTATATTTGGGATCAAGTCATTGGCGGAAAAGACCCTAACGATTATTTTTTTGGTGGTGGAAATTTGGCGGACACTTTGAGAAGTGGGGATAGAACTCTATTTCAAAGAGTTAGAGACGGGGAAGGGGGGTCACGTCAACCAAATTTGACACCAGAACAACTTGAAACGATAAGATAATTAACGTTAAATGAGGCGAGACGCGAGTCAGCGCAACGTGAGGCGACAATGAAAGCTCAAATGGAGGCAATAAGGCAAGAGCAACAATGACAAATAGAGGTCATGGCGAAGAAGCAAGCTGATATGGAGCAACAAATGAGACAATTTATGCAAGGGTTTGGTGGAAATCCAAACTTTCTTGGTCAAGAATCAGAGGATGACGGAAGCGAAGATAATTTTGACATTGACAATTATACCAACTAAGATAACCTGTAAACTTAATTTTTTTTTTTGCTTTAATTTCAAATTTGAATTTGTATACCATACTAATTAATTAAACCTACTAATTAATTCTTAAATTTATAATTTTAATTTATTAATTTTATTATATTAAATTTAATATATTGAATTTATTATATATTGAATTTATTTTATATTGAATTTATTATATTGAATTTATTAAATTAAATTTATATAAAAGAAAAACAAATTCAGTTATTAAATTAAAAAAAAAAAATTAGTGACTTGATTTTCACGTCACAACTTGTGACGTGAAAATCACGTCGCAACTTCATATTTATATATATAAAAAAAAGAGCTAAATGCGTAAGAGGCGTTAACTGTAATCATTTAGTAACGTGTTTTTCACGTCACTAATTTGTGACGTGAAAAACACATTGCAACTAAAGTTACTTTAACTCTGTTGCGCCTGTTTTTCCTGCAGTGTTGCATTTCCTATAAAAGTTTGTTGCGACGGGATTTTTATGTCACAACTTTGTGAAATAAAAATCACATCGTAAACTATTTGTCATATCCTCTCGAGCCACGTGAACGTACACATCACAAATAATTTGTAATGACGTGATTTTTCATGTTGTGACGTGAAAATCACATCGTAAATGAGAGTATTTTTTGTAGTGATACAAACATAAAACAATAATTAGACAATATTCAAAAAAGTGGATTGATTATATGAATTGATTACAAGGATCAACTTCCGTCGTATTTCAGATAATTAATTTCGAAAAATTTCTAAATAATTTTTCTATACTGTAGTTTTTTATAGATGTACTACTGTATTCGTTTTATGGATTAAAAATATAATTTCAGAAATATTATTTCCAGAAACAATATTTGTGAGAATTTTATTTTCATCTATATATTTGGTGAAAAATATTTAGTTTTTTTTATTTAAATATTTGTAAAATATACTTATTTAATAAATAATTATAATAAAACCCTTAAGTACCCTTGAGTAACTAATTCTTATATTTTTTTTCAAAGAAATGTAAGTTACTAAAAAAAAAACTGCAGTTTGTACCAAGAAATTGAGAAGTTTTTAAATTAGGAACGGTTTATTATACATGCGGTTAGAACCGCTTATAAACAACTGTCATATTACTTTTATTAATTCTTTTGTTCTATAATGAGTAACATAATCTATTATTTCATTTATATTAAAAAAAATATAAAAAAATAAAAGAGAATAATATTTTTATTATAATATATCTATTTATATATTAAAAATGATGAAAATTTAATTGATTAGAGAGTAAAATTGAAGAAAAAAATATATTAAAAATTAAAATAAATAATTTATTTTGAGATACTGTTTTATTTTAAACGAATTCTTAAGAAGGAGACATGAACAAGAGACAAGAAGGTGAGAGAATTTTTTACCAACATACACCCCTTTTAACAACTATATCCCAATATACCACACCTTTCAACCATAATTCCCAATATACCATCTTTTCAAAAAAAAAAAATTGGAATTAGGAGGCTCCGCCCAATGGATGGGCGGATGTTCTCAAAAATACACAGCTTCCGCCCATTGCATTGGCGGAGCTGTGTGAGCAACGTTTTTTTTTTAAAAATAATTTTAAAAATATATTAAAATTGCTGATAAATTAAAAAATAATATATTTGTATAAAATGAATTTGATATATTCAATTTTAAGTCATTTTAATAAAATTATTAAAATATTAAAATTTTAATATACAAAAAAAATTTATTTTAATGTAATTTTAAAAATAAATTAAAATTATTATTAAGTAAGAAGTCAATATATTTGTATAAAATGAAATTGAAAAATTCAAATTTAAGTCATTTTAAGTAAATTATAAAAATATTAATATACAAATAAAATTTATTTTAATGTAATTTTAAAAATAAATTAAATTTATTATTTAGTAAGAAATCAATAAATTTGTATAAAAAGAAATTGAAAAATTCAAATTTTAAGTCATTTTAATGAAATTATTAAAATATTAAAATATTATTATACAAATAAAATTTATTTTAATGTAATTTTAAAAATAAATTAAATTATTATTAAGTAAGAAATCAGTGTTAAAATATTAATCATAGAAAGGGTCATGTTATTTTATTATTGCAGTGCGGCTCCGCCCCTGCAATGGACGGAGGGTTTTATTCATTTTATTATTTTATTATTTCAGTACGGTTCCGCCAGTGCGATGGGCGGAAGCTTTCGTAATTTTATTATTTATTTACGGCTCCGTCACGTTAATGGGCGGAGGGTTTTATTATTTTATTAATTTAATATTTTTGTTGTGACCTATAAATATCGTTGATGTTGAATGATCCAAGCTACACTTAAATTTTTTTCTTTAGTTGTATCTTAAAAATGTCTTCAACATCCGGGGAGTTTTCAATGTTTCCATATATGAAAAGAGACGCAGAACTTATTTTTTCTCCAGTAAAGCCTCCGATGAAGATCAAATTGTTGAACACGCAGACATTTGAGCAGCTGCATAGGCACTTGGAGGGATGGTTAGGGGAAGAAATTGCCCAAGGTGAAAAGATTCGGAAAATAGAGAGGTTAGTTACGGTGCCTGGCTTAAATGGACCCACTCGTTCTTGGAGACTTGTTCACAACGACGCATGTGTTCTTATGATGATGCTTCAACAAAAAGACATTGTGTTGCTGATTGTAATATCCTAGAAATGGTTATGTCCTTGTTTGAACATGTTGATGTTGTTTACGTTTAATGTTGTTGCTAAGTTCTACTATTCGTCTCAGTATTTTAATTTATGTGTTGTTTTTTCGAATTATTATTTATATTAAATGCAGAAGTATTAGTGAAATGAAACATAATAACTCGGTGTCATTATACATACAACTTTGCAGATTGATAACAAAATAAATAACTAATTATTACTAGTTCCTACATTGGGGCATCGCGTTCGGTTGTGACCTGGAAGACGACACAATGTGCATTTTCTCTCCAACTTATCATACGCGTCCATTTCTGTTGTAATACGGGTGCTCACGGGACGACCTTTCTTGTTCCTCTGCATAACTGGATTATGGCAAATTTGATCTCCCTCATAAGTGGGCCAATACTCATCGTATGGTAGAACTGGAAAGCTCGTGCTGTAAACCCCAAATAAGTTCGCAACCTTGTAAACGTCAGACAACAGAAGAAATGCGTCTTGGCGTACCACAGAACATGCAGCGATAACATGTGAACAAGGAACACGGTATGCTTGAAACTTTCCGCAGTCACACCATCCTTCCATTAGGTTGACCTTGTAACGCCCCAATGGCTTCCCCTCACCGTGGTTAATTGTCTCCTTCACACTGAAAGTGTTATTATTATAGTCAAAAATGCTTACTTGATGTGTGGCGGATTTAGACGTCTCTTCTTTCATCACCTTCACGCACCGTTCTGTAAATGTTTGTCCAGAATTCAAAACTGCACTCCACTTTGCACCCCTTTCAGCAAAGAGTGTTCCCATCCTATAGTATGTTGCACTTACTAGCGATGTGATGGGGAGATTACGAGTGCCTTTAAATACGGAATTTAGTGACTCGACAAGGTTTGTTGTCATGTGCCCCCAACGACGACCCTCATCAAACGCCCTCGTCCATTTTTCAACGGGAATTCTATCTATCCACCTCAAAGCATCACCATTAGCCATCCCAACTTCATTACGATAATATTTAAATGTTGGTTGGTTCAGCGCATACCCTACATGTTAAAAAAATATTGGTTAATATAATGGTAAACTATTAACGAGCATGTAATGTTTGCATAAAAAGTACTTACCCATGTTGATTATTTTTTTCCGGAGGATACGGTCCTTGATATCCTTCATAAAATTTTGCGCAATATGCCTGATACAATACACATGGACAGATGTAGTGTTACTCCAACCATTTTCAGGATTGTTATAAGCGCTTTCGATAGATGCATGTCGGTCAGAAATCAAACACAAGCCAGGTTGAGGAGCGACATGCATTCTCAAGTTTTTTAGAAAGAAACCCCAACCATCCGCCGTCTCACCTTCCACTAAGGCAAAGGCAACTGGGAAAATATTGCTGTTTCCGTCTTGTGCTACAGCCATTAGTAGTGTACCTTTGTACCTTCCATATAACCAGGTACCATCAATCTGTAGTAAAGGCTTGCAATATGCAAATCCACGTATGCATGGTTGGAAAGCCCAAAATAGTCGGTGGAAGATTTGTTTCCCAGCAATAATAGTCCCGTCATCTGTATATACCGGTAGTGTTTGCATTTCTACTACAGTGCCTGGAACAAACTTCTTAAGGGCCAACAAGTAATTTGGAAGTTCATTGTATGACTTTTCCCAATTACCAAACACTTGTTCGATTGCTTTGTTTCTAGCAATCCATGCCTTCTTGTAAGATGGAGTGTAGTTGAAAAAAGAAACAATTTCGTTAATACATACACTCACCTTGATGGAGGGATCCTTTTCAACAAGAGGCATTAATCGTTCGCTCATCAGTCGAGAGCTTAGTTGTCGATGATCCTGATTAAAGATGGTCGTTGAACAATTATGTGGGGGCTCCATGATTCCTATCTCCCATAGGTCGCTCCTTTTCCTATAAGATGCCACTAGACGAAAGTTGCAACCACTTCGCTTACAACAAATTTTATATCTCTTTGTGTCAGAACACGTAACCCTGAAATCAACGACATGTTTCATATGGTACCTGGATATCGCAAAGACCCGGTCAAAATCGACAGTAGATGTGATGGGGAGATTATATATGTTAAAATGCAAAAAATTAATTTATGTCCTTTAGTTAAATTATTGTTTATTTATAGTATATTTTGTTTAATTAAAGTGTATTTTATTTAATTTATAATGTATATTATTTAATTATATTAATTTAATTTATAATGTATATTATTTAATTATATGAATTAAATTTATAATGTATATTAATTAATTATATTAATTTAATTTATAATGTATATTATTTAATTATATTAATTTAATTTATAATGTATATTATTTAATTATATGAATTTAATTTAAAATGTATATTATTTAATTATATGAATTAAATTTATAATGTATATTATTTAATTATATTAATTTAATTTAAAATGTATATTAATTAATTATATTAATTTAATTTATAATGTATATTATTTAATTATATGAATTTTATTTATAATGTATATTATTTAATTATATGAATTTAATTTATGATGTATATTATTTAATTATATGAATTAAATTTATGATGTATATTCTTTAATTATATTAATTTAATTTAAAATGTATATTATTTAATTATATGAATTTAATTTATAATGTATATTATTTAATTATATGAATTTTATTTAAAATGTATATTATTTAATTATATGAATTTAATTTATGATGTATATTATTTAATTATATGAATTAAATTTATGATGTATATTATTTAATTATATGAATTAAATTTATAATGTATATTATTTAATTATATTAATTTAATTTATAATATTTATTATTTAATTATATGAATTTAATTTAAATGTATATTATTTAATTATAATGTCATATGAATTTAATTTACAGAATTAAAAAAAAAAAACGTTTTGGACTCATCCGCCCATCTAATGGGCGGAGCCTCTCTTTTTTTATAAGCATCCGCCCAATGCATGTACGGTGCCCTAGGAATATACACTCTTCCGCCCATTGCATTGGCGGATCAGTTGTGGCAAAAACGTGTTTTGTTTGAAAAGAGAGTATATTGGGAAATATGAAAGTGTGAGAGGGTATATTGGGATTTAAATGCTAAAAAGAGGGTATGTTGATAAAAAATTCAAGGTGAGATATTTTTGGCATCGACCAGCGTGAGAAATTGAAAGGTAGAACAAACAGTGTCAGAAATTGAGTGGAGAACTATCATTCTTATTATTGATGAAATGTAGAAGAGTGAAAAGGGCTTGGCAACCAAACTTACATATCATGTATTGAATATTTTCTTTAGTTATTAACTGAACCGTTAAAAAGCTCAATGTATTCGCACGATTAAATTCATTTATATTTTAAATTATTCAATAAAATTTAACTATTAATATATATTATTATTATAAAATTATTAATAATTAAATATATTTAAAAATAAATATATAGTAAATTACTAACATAATATATATCTAATATGTCTAATAAGCATCCGTAAAGAAACTCACTAACATAACATATTTTATATTTAGAGAAACTCACGAGCATTCGCATAAATAAATTCATTTATATATTTTAAATTATAGGATAAAGTTTGATTATTGATAATATATTATTATTATTATTATTATAAAATTATTATTAATATTTAAAAATAAATATTTAACAAATCACTATATAATAAAGCCAATATGTTTAATACTATGAATATTTAAAAATATATCACTAATAACTATAAACAGTTACAAATATTTTATTGATTAATAAAAAAATAATTGTGTTTTAATGATAAAATTTACAGAAGTTGACTACAATATTGTTTAATAACTATAAATATTTAAAAATAAATATGTAGCTAGTCACCAACATAATAAATTTAATATGTCTAATAACTATAAATATTTACAAAGATGACCAATAATTATATATATTTACAAATATTGATAACTATAAACATGTATAAATATTTTGTTGATTAAAATAAAAAAGATAATGTGGTGATAGTAACCTTTTAAAATAGTGAGTTTCAGTGATAAAATTCACAAAAGTTAATTAAATTTACATCAAATCTATCATTTAAAAATTTGCTCCAAAACTTATAAGTTGCCAAATACAGAGTTGATAAACACTTAAAACTTAAATCTCTAACATTTTTTATTGGATTAAAAATTAAAAAGATATTATAGTGGTAGTGACTCGTAAAAATAATAAATTTTAATTATAAAATTCAAGAAAATATATACAATTAAACTTATATTCTATTAATACATCACTTTAATTATATTAGAATATCTTTTAAATCGAATATATTTTTAATTAAATTTACTTGAACTGATTAAATATTGACATTGCCTCAATTGATTTTTTCAATTACTCAAAGTCACTGCTATCTGAAATTGCCATGTCGAAGCAAAATCAGAGAAAATTGAGGTAAGTGTGAAGAAAGCATAATAGCATAAGAAATCGACCCTTTTTTTCTTCTATTATAGTTCATAATGATAAAAAAGATTCCACTAACTTCTATAACTAAAGTCACACACTCTATGTTCATTGTATCAGTGAAATCTATTTAAATTGGTATTCCACTAAACATTTAAATAAATGGTTAGAAAAGGAAAGTCTTTCCTTTGATGCAAAAGTGAGATAGGAAGAAAATGAAGGATAAGAGTTATTCATGTACGATTACGCCAACTGTTAATAATTAGTTTCACATAAAGACAACAATTATTTCTTCAACCAAATAATATTATGTGCTTAACACTTGAAACAGATATGAAAACGTGAGAACATTGTCAGACATATTTTGTGATGCTCTATTCTCAAAACCAAATCATCTTTTTCAAACTTGTGATGCTCGATTGTTATACTAACATGGTTCTTAAATACCTGAGTTAATTTAAGAGACCACAATGGATGATTATTACATAAACAAATAAAGGTTTTCTTAAAAAAGAGAAAGAATGAAAAACAAAGAAAAGGAACTCTACCAAAACAATCGTTGGAGTAACAACAATCTTAGCCATTTCATAGAAACCGACACTGCATGATAAAAATGCATAATAATTATATGTATCATGAAAAGTCTGGTTGTTTCAGCCACAAATCAAACATTAATTAGAAAATTGATCAAAATCAAACAAAACTCTCCTTCCATATTGAGATGAATCCATAAGAATTTCAAAAATACAATTATGGTATCAATTATGAATTAGTAAAACGTTCAATTATGAATGTTCGAGCACACCAGCCATCGACAACATCACATACAAAACTGGAAACAAAAATGCACCCAAATTATCCCCGCATGAATATGTAACAACACTAAACTTTCACTTTACCATGAATATGTAGGGATAGTTGCTTAGGTCCATAGATTTTCCACCATCTGCCTCTACTTGGCTCTAGAAAAATGAAACCTTGAATATGTGTCAACCTCAAATCTGAAACTCACACAAATAACAAAAATTGAGATAATATTAAAATTACAAACCTTACAATTTTGAATGTGTGTCAAATTTATTAAAAATCATAAACCTTGCAAATGAAAATCACATAAATTGAATCAAAATCACAAATCATTCAGTTCACAGATTCTACACAAATCATTTAAGAAATCATTCGGTGGATGTGAGTAGACAAGAATACTTCATTTGAAAAGGGAAGAAAATGGATTTGGAAAAATGAGACGAGAGAGCTATCGCCGACAACACAAACAGAGCACCATCTTGCGCCGACTTCCGACACGACATCTGCCTCTGTTCAGTTCGCGAAGTCCGACCACTTCCCTGTTGGAAATAATTTATATTTTAGGAATATCTTATTGACTAAGTTTGTTAGAGGATATTTTAGTATTTTATTATATCCTAATATTGTTTATAAATAGCCTAGTAGTAGGTAGGTCAATATATTCATTACTCTTTATTTTGTAGTCGTCTTAATATATTCCTTTTGTCCTTCATCTCTCCTTTGTGCAACAACAATTGATATCTAGAGCTCCGGTTCGAAATCTACGAGAAAACACGGGAAACACGAGTGAACAGTGAGGTGTTGTGTGATTGAGAATCACATTTTTCTGATTCTGGAATTTGGGAAACACTGTGTGTTAGTGAGTTTTGAGTGAATTGCACAAGATTGAAGATGAACAGAAACAACGATATCAGTTCCAAGCTTCCAGTGTTTGATGGTAAAAACTGGAATCGTTGGAAGATATAGATGCGTGTGTGTTTACCTTGGGATTTGGTAAACAACCGCTGATCCTCCAAATGGTTACTTATTTGGTTACTCGCAGGATCGATCAGATTGATCCTAGGACATAGGTTGATTTTGAAGTTTTGATTAAATTGGATAAGGCTTTAAATAAAGAGGCTTTAAATGAAATAAAGAGGTTTCAAGTAAATTGCATGAAGAAAGGACTTGGTAAAATAAACAAGGCTTAAAGTAAAAGGCTTCGACAGGAATGTAAAGAAGAAAGCAAGTAAATTTCTGGAAAAGTAAATGACTTTGATTAATAAAATTGGTGTTTCACACATACATTTCTCAACAATTCTTTCTCACACGCTGGGTACTCGAATCTATATGAGTGACTTTGTATAGAATTGTGAACACACGCAAGAACTTACATGACTACTACTATTTATACTAAAACATCCCAAGTAACCGTCGGGCAGTTACACTGCTTCGAGATGATTCCACTTGGCACGTTCTCAACGTTCAACGCTCCAGATCTTTGCACGCTACACGTGGTAACTGCTGGAAACCGTTTTCCCTCCAAAAGCTTGAATTTCAAACTGCTCCACTCTGAACCATCGAACACTTTCGTCGAGAGACATCTTCGACGAGAAACTCCTTCGACGTCGAAGGCAACTAATCTTCTCCCTTGGAGAAAATCCTCTAAGTACTTTGCCATCTTTCGACGGGCATTTCGACAGACTTAGCCAGTCGAAAACATCCTTCAGCTTTAATGGCTTTCAGCTTTAATGGCTGACATCAACAAAACAAAGGTGTCGAATTTAGGAGCCAACAAATTGCCCCCCAAGAATGCCTTATTTCGACTCTGAAAGAAAAAGGCATTCTTTGAAACGCCATTCGACACCTGTCTTTTCACGCTTAGTCACAAATTAACTTGTGCACTTTTTGTTGTTTTCTACCAACTATTGGCAATCCCAAGAAAACCATCATTTATCCGTACCTAGGACGTCACTTTCAGTACGGCGTGCAGTACCAAACGTCATTTCAGAATTTGTCATTATGACAATTCCCAAAAACGAGGACGCGCGCTGCGTCCCTCTATTTCTGCAGAACGGCTAAAACAACAGGGGCTGCCACGCGTCCCACTAACTCCTGCAATAATTAAATGGCATTTAATGTCCTCGGTTTTGGGGATTTTCCCCCACTACTATAAATAGCAGTAAGTACCCCATTGTGGGACTTTTTACGCCATCTAGCTTTCAAACTTCTCCGTTTTCATACAACTTGTCATCTTTGCAAAAACATTTCCTCCTTCACTTCGTCTTCAACCTCAACACTAACAATGGCATCTGCTTCCAATGCTCCTAGCGCTAATGTACCATCTGAAAACGCTAAACCTAAGGTTTTCGTCACTGCTCCAGTAGTAACTTCTACAGGCAAACGAAGGGTTCCTGAACCCTTGGACATCGTCGTTCGCGATGCCTACTCACGCCATCTTATGATCCCGGTTGGATACTCCAACCAGATCTTTGCGATGTCTGGCCCCATGTATTCAAGTATCTCTGAGGCTATGAAGATCAAGAGCTATTTCCCGGTAGTTGAGAAACTCAAACCGGTTGCATGCGCCAAGAAAGACGCAGAAGACAATGAAGACCCTGCACATGAAAAAATCGACCTCCGCTTCTTCAACAGAGGTGTTAGGGCCTTCAGGTCTGGCCCTAGCCTTACTCCTGATTACGTTGCTTGGCTAGAAAAGATGGAGAAGCACCAAACTTCGATCTGGAAGGATATGGGGATTTTCGACCTGGTGATGCTGTCGAAGACAGGTTTGAACTATTCTCCGGAGATGCTGATAGCTTCTCTGCTGTTCTGGGACTACTCCCACTTTACTTTCCATCTTCCCTGTGGGATGCTAACCCCCACACTCTTCGATGTGGCCGCTATTACTGGCCTTCGACCCACCGGGGACTACTTCGATCCGGAGGAGATGTCAGAAGATCAAATTGGCTTCTCCGACACCAAACCAACATACACCACTTTCATCAACCACTATCACGACAGGTCGACAGATGCTGTGTCGGATGTCGAACACATAGCGTTTCTAGCCCTATGGCTGACTCGCTTTGTATTTTGCTCGAAGTCTTTACAGGTGACCAAAAAGATGGTCACTCTCGCTACTCAACTGCATCATCGCCAAAATATCTGTTTGGCAGAACTGATTCTGGCTAGCCTCTATGATTCGATCAGCAATGGGGCAACTCTTCTAAAAATTATCGAGAACAGGGCCAGTTTGCTACTTGCTGGGCCTTTTTGGCTGCTCCAACTGTGGCTCAATGCCACTTTCGAATCTTTCTTGCCTAAGAAGGTTCAGATAAATGATCAGGCTCCAGAGATAGCGAACAGACGCGTCGAAGGAACCAGGCTGGCTCTGTTGACACCTATGGAAGATGGACTGGAGTTTCAACAAACCTTCACCAACTTCGTTCTGATGTTTGCTCGAAGGAAAGAGTTTGTTTCAACTATGGCTCCATTTGCTCGACGGCAGGTAGGCCCAGCATGGTTCACAAGGCCACATCCAAGGACGTCGAGTGGTCCTAATGTTGACGAACATACAATACTGTGGGAGGCGTTCCTCACACCAAGGATCATGCCTCTTCGATTCAGGAGCTCTAAGACTCACTTGAGTCTGATTGCATACCAACCAAACCTGGTATCTCGCCAGTTTGGTATTATCCAAACCCTACCTTCTCCGATTTTTCCACGAGAGAAGTCAATGTTGTACTTCTGCAATGATTACACCGAAGAAGCTGCCATCAAGCATATCGGAAGATATACTGGTCGAACAGTTCTCTCGTTGTTTGACTACCAGCTCAATTTTCTTTGCTCACCATCCTTCGAGGAGTGGTGGAAAAGCTATTTTGCTGAGGAGTTCTTCGACGAGAAGGACTTCATGGATGAGCTTCAGAAATCTTTTGTCCTTGTGTTGGACAAAATAAAGAAATGTAAGTTCATCCTTTTACATTACTTTGTCTTTTTTTCGACTGCTAGCCTGTTAACTTTTTTATTTGCTTTCAGTTGTTCGAAAGCCTGTAGCCAAGAAGGCTACAGAAGGCCAACAGGGAGGAGGCCCTTCAACAAAACCTCCACCGCCGGCGAAGACTACAGCGCCGGCGAAGACCACAAACAACCAACAGGGGGAAGGCTCTTCGAAGAAGCCTTCTATATCGGTAACCAGACTTTCATTATTTCCTCCTGGCTTTCGATTTTTGACTTTTGATGCAATTATTAAATCGAATTCCCATTGGTTTTCTAGGCACCTTCGCCCAAGAAACGGCCAGCACTGGTGGTCGAATCTGGGAGCGATGAAGAAAGTGATTCTCCTCCTGCCCCTCTAAAAAGGCGAAAGTTGACGAAGGATGCTCCTGTTCCTGCTCCTGCTCCTGAAGGTCGAACCATCAGAATAAAGGTTGCTGGGAGAAAGCCTAGGCCACCTCCAGTGATCATTGAGGAGCCAACGGAGGAGGAACTAAACGTTCTTCTTAACAAACCTGTCGAAAGTGACAATTCCAGCCCTGGGGCTGAAGCTAATTTACAGGTAATCTCTTAGACCCTTTTATAACTTAGGTATAAATACCCATATTCGATTGTGTCTCTTTCGATCTCTGAAGATTTGTCTTCTTTCCTTTTTCAGGACACCACTGAAAGTTCTCCGCCAAGGACCTCTGAAACGCTGGAGTCTGCTGAACTCAGCAGACCACAAGAAAAAGGCTTGGGAAATGACGAAGCCCATACTGAAAATGAGGCCAATGCTGAAACGGTCGAGAAACCAGCAGAGGAACCCCAAACGGAGGAACAACAGCCAGAAGTGGTTCAGGTGGTGGATCTGTCAGAAGAGAATCATGAAGAAAGGGACCAAGGCAATGCTGGCGAAGAAAATCAAGGTGCTACCGTCGAAGGGCACCAAGATGACGCTAGCGAAGAGCACCAAGGTGACGCTAGCGAAGAGCACCAAGGTGACGCTGGTACTGCCCCAGTCCGAGTCGAAGAACAACAAGTCGAGGCGCCTAACACTCAACAGCCTCAAACCCAAGACAATGCTGTTGCAAGGGTTACCTCAACGAAGCACAGGTCAAAAGAGGACTTAGAACTCTTGAAACAAACTGACCCTGTTAGCTATCTCAACGCAATCATCGAGAGCAAGAGTTTGTCTGATGCTAGTCAGGAGATTCCTACCCTGTCGGGGAAGTCTACTGAAACCTCTCCTCTCGATGAAGCTTTGGCGAAGGTTAAGGCCCAGTTCTTCAAGAAGGACTTGATGAAGGCTTTAGAGGGGGACCCCACTGCTCCATCATACTTGAAGGATGTCTTGAATGCTGTCGACTTGTTAGCTGTAGCCCCAGAAGTTTCAGGCTTGATCATGGAGTTACACTCTATGATTGACCAAGTCTCAGCAGATTACAGGCGCCAAAGGGGGTTTAACAGTCAGCTTGAGGTGTTGTATGGCAAAAGCTCCTCTGCGTGGACTGCTGTCTCGGATACGACTTCTCGAATTGCGGATTTGTCGAAGCAAAAAGCATCTACGCAGGAAGAAGTCGATGCCATCGATCGAGAGAACGCTTCCTTCCGGGCACAAATCGCAGAAATAGAGGCGAAGATAAATGCCAACACTATACGCAAGGAGGAACTTCTTTCGACCATCTCAGACACCGAGAGCCAAACTGAAATCAAACAAGGCCTGGAATTCGCTGAGAAGGCCCAAGGCTTCGACGCTCAGATTGCCAAACTAGTGCAGGAGAACGCCTGGTGCAAGAAAAGGTTGGAGCTGCAGCAAGCCAAGTACCTTCGACTCAAGGACTCTATTCCCTTTTGATTGATTCTCTTTTGTAACCATATTTTGTAATCTATATTCGACGACATTGCCATCTTGGCATTTTATCTCTTGAAGTGTAGGTTTGTATTTTTTCAAATATTTACCATTTACTTTCAAGAGCCTTTTATCTCCACCTAACTCTTCGACTTCATAGGCTCCACCAGAAAAAGTTTGGATAACTCTGAAGGGTCCTTCCCATTTGGGTGACCATTTCCCCATGCTTCGATCCCTTCGATCCATGGGAAGAATTACCTTCCAAACTAGTTCTTCAGGCAAAAATACCTTAGGTTTTACCTTTTTATTATAAGAGTCTTCTACTCTTCTCTTCTGAAGCCTGAGTAGGTCGAGAGCGCGTAATCTTTCTTCGTCTAAATCCACCAGTTCGTCTAACATCATGTTCCAATAGACTTCAGAAGGAATATCATATTGCCTCTGAACCCTTGCAGATTGAAGACAAATTTCTGCTGGCAACACTGCATCATGGCCAAAAGTTAGCCTATACGGTGTTGTACCAGTGGCTTCTTTTGGGGACGTTCGACAAGCCCACAGAATCTGGTCTAACGTCTTATGCCAATTCTTTGGTTTCTTCCCAACATGTTTCTTTATCAAGCCAATCACCACTTTGTTAGCTGCTTCGACTTGACCATTCGCCTGTGCTTAATAAGGCGTGGATGTTAGGAGCTTAAAACCTGTTTCCTGAGCAAATTCTTGCATCTTTCGACCAGTAAAAACTGATCCTTGATCAGTTGTTATTGTCTCAGGGATTCCATACCTAAAGATAATGTTCTTTTGAATAAATTCAATGACATTTTCCTGGTCTACATTGACTAAAGGGATAGCTTCGATCCACTTAGTAAAGTAATCAATGCCTACCAGTATGTATTTCTGACTCTTTGATGATGCTGGTCGAATCTCTCCAATGAGGTCCAACGCCCATCCTCTAAAAGGCCAAGGCTTCACTATCGAGTGAAGTTCGCTTGCTGGTACATGTTGGATGCCTGTATGGACTTGACACTCTTGACAACCCTTGGCGAACTCAACACAATCTTTCAGCATAGTGGGCCAATATAGTCCTTGTCGAAACAACAACCATTTCATCTTATGGCCTGCTTGGTGAGCCCCACATGCCCCAGCATGCGTAGTCGAAAGGGCTACGTATGCCTCAGTTTCACTTAAGCATTTTAGCAATACCCCTTCAGGCGTTTTCTTGAATAACTCATTACCCATGAGTACATAACTCAACGCCCTGTACTTTGTTTTTCGTTCTGTCGAAGCTCCTGGATTTTGAAGATAGTCCACAATGGGTTTCCTCCAATCTTGCTCTGACAAATTATCAATGAACGAAATTTCGAAGTTACTGTGATCAGCATATCCTAGTCTCGTCGATTCCAAGTCTGATGGTGATAGACAAGTTGCTTTTATCTTTTCTCGAACTTCGATTGCTCTTTGGAATCTCGTTTTTGAAATCTTATACCCAGATGCAATTTGTGCCAAGTCATTGGCTATTTGATTTTCGACTCTGGGTATGTGTCGAATATTGATCGTTTCAAATTTTTTCAATAAACGATTTGCTATCACAAAGTACATAATGAGATTCTCCCTTATGCATTTATATTCCTTTGTGACTTGCTTAATGACTAACTCTGAGTCTCCCATGATTTCGACTCGAGTTGCCCCCAATTCCAACAATATCTCAAGGCCAGTAATTAGAGCTTCATACTCAGCCTCATTGTTCGAACAAGAACCTGATATTTTGTACTTGAATGTTATTGGAATTTTATCTGGAGAAATAATCAAGACTCCTACCCCTGTTCCATCTTTATGGCTGGAACCATCGAAGTAGAATTTCCAAGGCTCTATCTCCACATAATTAATATCCTCGACTTGAATTGAGTGGTCGACTATGAAGTCTGCAACCACTTGTCCTTTTACTGCCTTAAGAGGCATAAAGGTCAAGGAGTATTCAGTTAATGCTAATGCCCACTTGCCAATTCGACTGTGCAAGATAGGTTTCGACAACATGTACTTGAAAACATCAAAATGAGACGAAACATACACATCAACTGGTTTTATATACTGCTTGAGTTTCGTACAAGAGAAATACAGACATAGACACAATTTTTCAACTTCACTATATCTAGTTTCTGCATCGTTCAAAACTCTACTGAGATAATAAATGGGTCTTTCGACTCCATTCTCATCCTCTTGGGCTAACATGCTTCCCAGAGTTTTGTCAGATGCAGCTATGTACAATCTCATACTCCTATTGCTACAAGGAGGCACCAGAATAGGTGGCTTAGTGAGGTACCCTTTGATTTTGTCGAAGGCTTCTTGTTGCTCTTGCCCCCATTCGAACCCCTCTTTATTTAGTCGCAGTAAGGGTGAAAAGGCCTGAGCTTTCCCACTTAGATTAGATATAAACCTCCTTAAAAAATTTATCTTGCCTAAGAGAGATTGCAGTTCCTTCTTATTCGACGGCGCTTTCGCTTCCAAAATTGCCTTCGTCTTGTTCTGGTTGATTTCGATTCCTTTCTTGTGGACAACGAAGCCCAAAAAATCTCCAGCTTTCACACAGAACGCACACTTCAAAGGGTTCATCTTCAGACCATGTTCTCTCATTCTTTTGAATGATTGTCGAAGGTGGTCAATATGATTCTTCCTGGAAACAGATTTTATAACAATGTCATCAATATATACTTGCATAAAAGTGTTAATAAAATCATGGAAGATAGTATTCATTGCTCGCTGGTACGTTGCCCCAGCGTTTTTTAGGCCAAAAGGCATCACTACCCATTCGTAAGTGCCTAAGGCCCCAGGGCATCGAAAAGCTGTTTTCGACACATCCTCTTCAGCAATGAATATTTGATTATATCCTGAATAACCATCGAGCATACTCAGGTATTCATAGCCAGCGGCAGAATCGACTAGCATTTCCGCCACAGGCGTAGGATATTCATCTTTGGGTGTAGCAGCATTCAAATCTCTGAAATCTATGCATACCCTTAACGTACCATTTTTCTTAATTACTGGCACAATGTTTGCAATCCATTCGACATACCTTGTAACACGGATGAATTTGCATTTCAGAAGTCTTTCGACCTCCGTTTTGATCTTCGACAGTATTTCTGGAGCGAAGCGCCTTGGATTTTGCTTGATTGGCTTCTTCCCAGGTTTGATTGGCAACTGAAGTTCTACCAATCCTCTGTCGAGACCAGGCATTTCGTCATAATCCCATGCAAAACAGTCTTTAAACTCTTTCAGCAATTGGATTACTTCCAACCTAAGTTCTGGATCGATTTTGGCGCTGATGTAAGTTGGCCTTTTCTCTGATCCTTTGCCTAAGTTGATTTCTTCTAAAGGGTCTTGCGCTAACATTTTAATGTTGTTCGCCAAGGGGTCCTTTTCGAAGCCCAAAGGCTCATCGTCATAGATGGCGTCGAGCCTCTGTTCCTGCATTTCTTCTGGCGTGATATCAGGAGGCTTTGGATCGAAATCCTTTCCTGGGCCTACAGCAGATAATTGTTGATCATTGGCCTGTGTGGCCATGTACTTTACTTCGGCTTCGAGAGCCGTTATCATCTTGGTTTCGGCTACATAAGCCGAAATTCGCTTCAAAGATTGTGACTCAGTCATTATCACTGAATTCGCTTCCCCAACCAGTTGGTCGGATATCAGTTAACGCACTGAAGTCTATGTGGGACAAGTCTTCTCTGTCCCATTGGAAACCATGCTCAGGATGCAGGTACAGGGAACAAAAAGTGTTTGGCGCTGGCGCCATGTCGAAGTCAGGTGTTGGACATGGCCCTATGTGAGCCAAGTTCTTGTCGAAATCTGCCAAACCCAGGTGATTCACTTCGCCAAGGTAATAGCTTTGATCTGCCTCTATGTTTTCGACCATCCCATATGGACGCCATAGCAGCAACCTTTGGTGCATTGATGAAGGCACAGCGCCAACACCATGAATCCATTCACGGCCCAACAAAAGATTGTAGTTAGGTTTGGCCGATATGACCATAAACATCGTTGGTCGAAGAATCGACCCTACTTTGATATCTAGCTGGATCACTCCCATAGTGGTCCTTATGCCGCCCTCATAGTTCGACAGGACCATGTTGTGAGGCTTAATGTCCTCATCCCTTTTGCCAATTTTCCTTAGCATAGAGTGAGGAATAATGTTGATGGTTGCCCCACAATCCACCAATATTTTATTCACAGTAGTTTCTTCGAGTTTAGCCCTTATGAATAAAGGCTTGAGGTGATTTTTCATCGCCTCTGTAGGTGGCTCGAAGAAGCCATTTTGTTCCTCAGTAGTGCCATTGTCCATGACAAAATAGCACACTGGCCTATGTTTGGCCATTTCTTGCTCCACTTCCCAGTCACTTGCTTCGACTTCTACCTGTCGATTGAATTCTCTGGGCAGCACTGAAACTATATTCACCATTATGTCCAAAGTATCATCAGACTCAGCATCGTCTTCGTCTTCGACTTCGCTTTGGTTAGGCCAAACTAGCCTGTTGGTTACTGGCTCTCTTTCTAGAGGTTTCCTTTGCTTCCTTTGAGGAACGTTCGAACTGGTTTCTGCCTTTGGTTCGTTGGCAGCCTCCCTTTCAGCTTTTCGTCTCCTTTGATATCTCCTCCATTGAGATCGAGACATGGGATTTTTACCTTTGTAGTTGCTGGACACTTGTGCAACCTTAGGTGCAGCAACTTGAGGCTCTTTCTTTTGAATCAAAGAGGAACCTCTTGGCACATCGAAAGAATGCCATCTCTCCTCACTTGGCCTTTTCCGACCAGAGGTTTTGTACTAAGTATCTACTGGCACATTGGTTGGAGGCCTAAAAGTCAATGGCCTCTTTTCTTGGTTAGGACCTCTTTGGGAGGCTCTTCTGGGATCATGTCGAAGGTCAACATTCTCCCTTCTCTTATTCGCTGCTCTTACGCCTTGAATGTGCTCAGCAGCTTTTTTATCAAAGATCGAACTGCATCTTGGACACAGCATCACCTCTGATTTCTTTTTCTGGCATCTTTGTAGAAAATCTGCCAAGTTTTCATTTTCCCGAGGGAAAGCAGTATTATTAGCTTGTTCTTGCCTCATGGCCTCTTCTGATGCTTTTGGGTCAGAAAGTTCGACCATGTTGATATTCATTGTATCTTTGTTAGCAAGAGTTAACTGCTTCATTTGTATCTCCAGATTCTCCGTCTGGCCTTGAACGGTGGCCAAGTGGGAACTGGGTCTTGATCCAGTTTTTTGTGCTTCAGCGGTCTCCGACTTCGGGTTTTCGACCGCTTTCTGGACAGCTTCAATTGTCTTCCTGGATAAATTTCCAGAAAAACTGCCAAAGATTGGCATGTTGATGTGGTCCTTTGAGACTTCGACCATGGTAATTCCTGGCTTCTTCGACTGGATCCTGGTTGCCTCTATCACGTTCACCTCAGAGGGTTCAGCATAGTGGGCTTCAGCCTGCAATGGATTTGAGTCGACAGCCATGGGGGATTTGTCAGCAAACTTCAATCTCCCTTCTTCGATAGCGTCTTGCACAAGATTCCTGAAAAGAAAACATTGAGAAGTTTTATGGCCCAAAAAATTATGATATTTGCAAAAACCTCTCTTCTTTCTTTGATCAAGAGGAGGCACTTTTACCCCTGGGGGTACTATCATTTGGCCATCTTTAACCAGCAAGTCGAATATTTCATCACATTTTGTGATGTCAAAACTATAAGTCTTTTTTGGGAACCTATCGTTGGTCCTTTCTGGACCAATGGGATTTTTCCCACTTGAGGGGACTAACAGTTTACAAGAGTATGGTGGCCCTTGTTTCAGTTCTGCTAAATCGACTTCTCCTTCTTCGACAGTTAAAGTATCGTCGAAGGATTCTAGATCTTCGTCATCCATCTCAACGTACGCTATCCTCTCTCTCTTGTGAGTTTTCGTTGCCTTAGCTTTTTCATCTTTGAGGCGTTCTACCTGTCGAACTCTATCGGCCAGTTGGGCCATGTCTCTTAGGTACTGGGTGTCTAGCTTCTTCCTAATGGAATAATCTAAACCGCCTGCGGCTATTTCGACCAACTCATCTTCTGGCACTTGTGTAAAACATCTCGCCTTGAGCAACCTAAACCTATTTAGATATTCGTCTATAGGTTCAGTGAAACGTCTCTTCACACTGGCCAGTTCTTTCAGGCTTATCTTGCTTTGCCCCATGTAGAATTGTTCATGGAACAATCTTTCCAACTGGGTCCAATGATGGATCGAATTGGGGGGGAGAGTTGTAAACCAAGTAAAAGCGTTCTTTGTTAAAGAACTTGGGAAGTACTTGATCCTTAGGTTTTCGTTATTCGAAATGTCACCCGCTTCGATCAAATATCTCGCCACATGCTCGACAGTAGATTCTGTCGTGTCCCCAGAGAACTTAGTAAATTTGGGGACTTTGCATCTAGGAGGTAAGTCCGTTTGTAACACGTATTCTGACAATGGAGATGTAAAGTTGGGCCTTCGAAAGCCCATGTTCATCCCATTCTGAGTCATGATCCTTTCAATCATGGTTGCCAGATTGTTTTCCAAACCCATGTTTTGGTATTGGATATGCTGAACCACTTCGTCAGCATTTTGGTTTCTGTTAACTAACCTTACCTCTGGGGTTATTACCCTAGGTTCTTCGACAAGTTGTTCCAATCGTGCCCTAAGGTTTTCTTCGACAGGCTGTTGAGCCTGGTTAATGGTGGTTTCTTCCTCTAAAAATATCCCCTGGTTTCCCCTAATTTGCGCCCTTTGGGGCTGTCGAATCGGTTGGGGTACTCCAAAGAAATCAGCCAAGCGCGCCATTTGCGCTGTCATTTGCTGATTCGATTGAGTAGTGTTTTGTATTAGAGGGTTTAGCACTGTACTCAAAGTTTGTGCCAACATTTGCACCATATCATGGTTGCTTTCGTCCATTTGTTGCCTCAAGACTGCTGTCGAGGCATTTGTAAGGCCATGGGCTACTTGGGACGTTCCTCCTAAGAGTTGGGTCCTATTTCTATTCGCCATGCCTACTCCAGAGCCTTGGAGTGGCGAAGAGGCACTCACTAAAGGGTCTGAAAAAGTGGACGCAGCATTCGTCAGGCTTTCCACTTCAGAAGTTGGCATACCATAGAATGGAATAAATCCTGGGGGAACCAAAGGCCTTGTGCCTAAATTTCCCCTTGGTGGGGGAGTTCCCAAAGGCATCCTGGGGCCTGTTAACGAAGGTATTGGCCCCGTGGTTGTGACCGATACTGCTGGTGTCGAACCAACATTTGTCGCTTCACTTACGGTCGTACTAACTGTTGCTCCCACATTCGTTTGTGGGATTTCGTTATTGTTTGGCGGATTCGCCATCTCTTCTCTTCTTCTGGCAGTATTGTTATCGTTAGTGTATATTCTACCACTTCTCAATAACATACAACTCGAAAAGATGAGATTATTTTCAACAATCAACACACGGTCCCACCGGGTGTGCCAATTTGTTTACCTTGGGATTTGGTAAACAACCGCTGATCCTCCAAATGGTTACTTATTTGGTTACTCGCAGGATCGATCAGATTGATCCTAGGACATAGGTTGATTTTGAAGTTTTGATTAAATTGGATAAGGCTTTAAATAAAGAGGCTTTAAATGAAATAAAGAGGTTTTAAGTAAATTGCATGAAGAAAGGACTTGGTAAAATAAACAAGGCTTAAAGTAAAAGGCTTCGACAGGAATGTAAAGAAGAAAGCAAGTAAATTTCTGGAAAAGTAAATGACTTTGATTAATAAAATTGGTGTTTCACACATACATTTCTCAACAATTCTTTCTCACACGCTGGGTACTCGAATCTATATGAGTGACTTTGTATAGAATTGTGAACACACGCGAGAACTTACATGACTACTACTATTTATACTAAAACATCCCAAGTAACCGTCGGGCAGTTACACTGCTTTGAGATGATTCCACTTGGCACGTTCTCAACGTTCGACGCTCCAGATCTTTGCACGCTACACGTGGTAACTGCTGGAAACCGTTTTCCCTCCAAAAGCTTGAATTTCAAACTGCTCCACTCTGAACCATCGAACACTTTCGTCGAGAGACATCTTCGACGAGAAACTCCTTCGACGTCGAAGGCAACTAATCTTCTCCCTTGGAGAAAATCCTCTAAGTACTTTGCCATCTTTCGACGGGCATTTCGACAGACTTAGCCAGTCGAAAACATCCTTCAGCTTTAATGGCTTTCAGCTTTAATGGCTGACATCAACAAAACAAAGGTGTCGAATTTAGGAGCCAACAGTGTGTTGTTCGGTTCCCAAGATGTGTTAGATCTTGTCACTGATGGCTATGCTTCATTAGCAGCAGACGCGACGGAGGCACATAAAACAACACAAAATGCGATAAGGAAGAAAGATCAGAAAGCATTGTTCTACATCCATCAGTGTGTGGATGCGAATGTGTTTGAGAAGATTGTTGATTCTGAAACAGTAAAGGCTGCGTGGGACACTCTGTTAGATGTTACAGCGGTGACGCATCAGTGAAGAAGGTGAAGCTTCAGTCCCTAAAAAATCAATATGAGAATCTCAACATGAAGGACAACGAGAAGGTTTCTGAGTATATCTCTGGGGTGATTCTGATCACTAATGAGATGAAAGCTTGTGGAGAAATCCTTTCTGAACAAGTAATCATAGAGATGGTATTTAGATCTTTAACTTCTCAGTTTGATTACATTGTGGTAGCAATTGAATATTCCAAATATCTGAGCACCATAAGATTTGAAGACATGCAAAATAGTCTAGAGGCGCATCAATTGCATATGAGTGAGAGAACTTCTGAGATGAAAGTAGAGCAGCAGACTCTGAAAGAAACTTCTGAAAAGAAGTATCAGAAGCAGACTTGGTCAGAATCCAGAAAGAAAACTAATGGTTGTCAGAGGTCAGAAGCTTCAACCTCTGATAGGCAGAAGAATATCCAGAAGGGAAAAGAGAAGTTTGACAAGAAGAATATTCAATATTACTGTTGCAAGAACTTTGGTCACTATGTCAAAGATTGCTAGTCAAACAAAGAAAGGAAGTCAGAAGAAAAAATATAGCCAGAGGAGAGCTTGATGATGAACCAATGCTATTTTTGGCTTCTGAATATGATGATATGAATTCATCATAATGGTGGTATATGGATACAGGGTGTTAAAACCATCTTACTGGAAAAAAGAAATGGTTGGTTGATTTTGACTCTGGGAAGAGTATAAAGATCAGATGTGCTGATGATAAATACCTCAATGTAGAAGGTATGAGAAATGTCAGAGTCATTCTAAACAATGGGAAAGCAGCAGTGATCCAAAATGTGTGGTATGGACCTGTTATGAAAAGAAATCTGATGAGTATGAGACATCTGAAATCGAAGAAGCTGGTACATGGAATTCCTACAATCAAGAAGCTTGAGAAGTCATACAGGGTGTGCATGGAAGGGAAGCAACCAAGATTGTCATTTGCGTCAGAAGTAGCTCTAAGAGCAAAGTATGCCTTGAGAGTAGTGCATTCTGATGTGTGTGGTCTATTTCCAGTAGCATCGATTAGAGGAAATAAATACTTTGTGTCATTTGCTGATGATTTCACCAAAATTACATGGGTATCTCTCGTCAAGTTCAAACACGAGGTGTATGCTGAATTCAAGAAGTTCACAGTGAAGATTGAGAATTAGAGTAGTTAGACTCTGAAGATTCTTAAAACTGATGGTGGTGGTGAGTATAACTCCACATAGTTCAGAAGGTTCTGTGAGGAGAATGGAATTGAGCATGAGGTTATTGCTCCCTATACTCCTGAACATAATGGTCTTGCTAAAAGAAGAAATCATACTTTACTTGATATGGTGAGAAACATGCTGAAAGAGAAGAAACTTCCTCATACTTTGTAGGGAGAAGTTGTTGTCACTGCATATTATGTGTTTAACAGATGTCCAACAAAGAAGTTGAAGGAAATAGTTCCTATTCATAAGTGGATTGGAGAAAAGAAAAATGTTAGTCATCTAAACGTATTTGGTTTTGTATGTTACAAATATGTCCCAGAAGCCAGAAGACAGAAGCTGGATGATAGAAGTAAAGTATGATTCTGGTGGGGTACCACAATATATGTGCTTACAAGCTTTATTGTCCAAAAACTAACAAAGTTGAGTTCAACAGAGATGTTGTTGTAAAAGAATCAGAAGTCTGGAATTGGGAAAAGTATCGTTCTTACTCTGATGAGAGAACTCCTGAAGAAAAGTAAAAAACACATGTTTCTGAAGCTGGTAAAGATTTTGACTCAGAAGCTGAGTTTGATGGTGACTTTGACTCTGAAGTAGATTCGGAAGGTGAAGATGATTCTGACTCTGACTCCGATGGTGATTCAGACTCTGGGAATTTTCCAGACTCTGAAGACAGTCACGGTTCTGGAGAAAGTCCAATTTTTAAAGCAAGATCTTCTGAAGAGGAAAGTTCTGGTGTTCGAGGTTCTGAAGTTTAAGTTCAGAGACAACAAAGAGTCAGAAGCATGCTAAGAAGATTTTCAGAGTTTGACATACTTCAAGACACTGAAGTAGACTATAAAGGAGAAGTTATTCAGTGTGTAATGTTAGTAGACTCTGAACTCGTGAGTACGGAAAAGGATCTTAAGCAACAAGTCTGGTTGCATACCATGAAAGAAGAACTTGATGCCATAGAGAAAAACAAGACTTGGAAGATGACAGAACTTCCAAAAGGCAATAAAGCCATCAGCGTCAGATGGTTTTCAAGAGAAGCTAAAGCCAGATGGATCAATTGGCAAACACAAAGCAAGATTAGTAGCAATAGATTTTCTATAGAAGCCTGGGCTGGATTACTCTGAAGTGTTTGCACCTGTAGCGAGACATGAAACAATCAAACTAGTGATTGCAATAGATGCTAACAGGAATTGGCCACTGATGCATTTAGATGTGAAATCTGCATTTCTGAATGGTCCATTACAATAAGAGTTATACGTGTCACAACCTCCTGGATTTAAGAAAAAGAATCATGAAGGGATGTTGTTCAGATTACACAAAGCCTTGTACGAATTAAAGCAAGCACCCAGAGCCTAAAATATGAAGATTGATTCATTTTTCAAGGAACAAGGGTTTCAGAAGTGTGAGATGGAGTATGGTGTTTATGTTCAGCATACTTCAGAAGGCAATATGATTATGGTATGTTTGTATATTGATGACATATTGTTAACATGAAGTTATAAACAAGAGATAACTAAGTTCAAGAAGGTTTTGATGAATGAGTTTGAGATGACAGATCTTAGGAAAATGAGTTATTTTGTACCCCAAAATTTTCTCTCTCTTTTCTCAATACATTTCTCACAAAAGATCTCAAATGCTCAAGGATTCTCAAAGAGTTGATCAGACAAGCTCACCTCCTAATCACCGAGGCCACAAATTAGGGCTTTGGTTTTATCAAGTATAGTTGGACTTTTAATACCTCAAGTTACTTTCATGGTTCATTATAGGTCTCCATGATTACTCATACCAAGTTTCAAGTCTTGCACCATAAATTTGCTCGGTCAATTGCTCAGATGATTGAAAATCAGATGTATTGGGTAAAAAGTCAATTGCGGTCAACATACAGTCAAAATTCATGATTTTTGTCCAACATCAAAATTTTGAAGTCATATTCATCAATTGATCAAGGGTTGATCACAATTCCTCAAGAAAAGCATTCAAATCATCAAAGGGGCAAAATTGTCAAAATTAGGGTTTTGATTGAGAATGGCTGATCATTGACTTTTGACCTAGTACATGACCTAATGGCTTGAAGCATGATCTCAAATACTCAAACACAATATCTTTACCTAATTTTATGGCTCAAATAATTTCTCAAAGATCAATGGATTGATAGTTGAAATTTGATCAACTGATGAAAAGTCAACTGATACACAAAAAGTAAAACTTTGACTTTTTGATCAACATTGAATTTCAAAGATCGAGATTCATCAAGACCTTAAAAAATATCAAACTTGATCATAAAGAATCAATAAAGTCAAGAAAAGTTAACAAAAGTCAAGATTTTCAATACTCAGAAAAATTCTAAGTATTTTTTACCTTGATAATTTCCCTACTTCATGACAATTTCTCACCAAGATGCAAGATGATTCAAGGAAAAATTTCAACATGAAATTTGTAGATCTTTATGAATTCTACAACTTTGTATCTTAGTATTTATGTCTAAAAAATTCTTAGATTTGAAGATATAAGCTCATGAAGTCATGACATTTTTACAAAACACAGTGAAAATTTTAGCAAGTCTGGTCAGATTTTTGTCCGAACTTCTTGGAAATTTTTCACCTAGTTATGATTTGATTTAGCCAAAGTGGTTAACATGAAGGTTGTAGAAAATATTTTAATATTTCCAAAATGTCCAAGAACTTGAAGAGATCATTTTTGAGCTAGGAGAATCGAAGAGAAGAAGTTGGCATGACAAACTTGAATTCTAGGTCATTTTGTGACGAACCTTATGATCTAATCTTCAAGCATGTTGCATAATCTTGCTTTGCAGACCTTCAAACTTGTAAATCACTCCATAATTAAATGTTTACACAACTGTTTAAGCCATTGTCCAAGTGCTTGAGGCATTATCCAAGTTAGTTTGCCATTAAAGGAAGAAAGCCAAAACTTCCATTTTGGAAAAAAGTGACTTTAATCACAAAGTCCACTCTCCTCGAGCCTTGCACTTGTTTCTTCTGATCACACTCCATGTAAAGTGAAGAATCAACCATCTATAAGCCTGTCAACCACCATTGATCCTTGTACTATGCATTGGAACAATGTATGTCAAGCTTGCTTCAAAATCAAGTCACATAACCATAACATGTGATCTCTTGATTCTGACAACTTCAAGCTCTAAAGCCTTTCCTCTATAAATATAGAGGTTTTTTGCAAGCTATAACAAGAGTTCAAGAGCCCTCTAACCCCCTCATACTCCCTTAAACCAGAATTGAATCAAAACCTCCATAAATTGTCATTTCTGACCTTGAACTTGAAACTCACAATTCACTCGTGCATTTTCACTCTAAATCAATCACAAAGCTTCCATACCTCACTTAGAAAATACCTAAGACCTTGCTACACAACTGTAACACCATTTGCACCATTCTCCATTTTCAAAAATAACCACCTGCAACTTGACTTCTCCAGAAAGATTTAGCCACTCTCACCTCAAAGTAAGCATTGCAATAGCTTCCTAGGAGTTCAACGAAGCTATCCAAATCATCACAACACCTCCAAGAGTGCTCAAACTCCAAACATGATTTCCAGTTTTGAGGTAAGTTTTCTCAACTTTGAACTCCTTATACAAGCATCATTAATGATTACTTTGTGAATGAAAAACGTAGACATCACAACCCTGAAGCTAACCATGCCTTTAGTTTTCATTTATGTTGCCTGAGTGATGCGAATTTTGAGTCTGAACTTTATGAAAAAAATAGGTTTTAATTTGGTACCAACAAAATTCTCATTCATCTTTGATTTATAGCTTATGAAATTTATATGGTTGAATTCGTGGTGAAAAATGGAACAATTTTCATGTTTACATTTTTGAAAATGGTTGAGAAATGAGCAAGATCAGAAATTCAAAAATGGTGTTGAAGATGTTGGCACGAGGAAGAAAATGAAGTGTGTTTAGAAACGAGTTTATTTTAAATTTAGCGCAAGTTGCATTACTACCGAATGTAACAGCCACCCGAGTGGCAGAGCGCGTGCGTATAAGTTATTCATATGCCTTGTCCTGGGTTCGATCTAGGCGTGAGGAATTTTTATTTTCTAATATTTCCATTACAGATTGAATACAGGCCAAGCATGTACGCACACCATGCGCCTCTCATCCATACCACCTGATCATTAGACAATCAGATCCTTGCTCCACATGAGCAAGACTATGATGCATCCTCAAAAGCCAGCAATACTGAATCACAAAGCAGCGTTGGGCCTCCCTAATTTTAGCCCCTTTCCTTTTTGTTTTTGCTTTCATACACCCCCATTTTACTTTTAGCGCAAGCCCATTTCTCCAATTTATTTTATTTCTGATTCAAAAAAAAAAACAACATGATTTGAGCCTTTTTGCTACATTTAACCTCATGATTACTTTTCAACACCCCTGCCCATTCTTTTTATTTCTTTTTATATTTTCATTATTTTCATTTATCTATTTATTTTATTTAAACAAAAAATACAAAAATATATTTCTTGACTAATTAGATTTAAAATATTTTAATTTAATTCTTTTTATTTTATGTTATTTACTTCATTTTTTCAAACAAATAAAACCTCAAAAAAATTTATATTCTAAACAATTAAATTAGACTTAGGTTTTGTCATTTATTCTTCCTTTTAAATTGATTAAGTTAATTAACATAGATTATAGGTTTTTGTTGTGATTGATTAATTAGTTTAAATTAGGTTAACTATCAAACCTTTTTCTCTATCAAAAACCCCAAAAACAATTTTCTTTTCTTCATCGTTACATTTTGTATATTTTATTTTCGTATTATCATTATGTATATGGTTTGTAATAGATAATTAGGGCTTTATTGCTTTCTTCCCCCTATTCACAAAACTTTAACCCCATAATCCCAAAGTGTTATAATAGTGTAGGACATTTAAATTCCACAATTTACCGCTTTCCTTATTATTGTTAGTAATTAGGATTTATATGACAAGATTAAAAATAAAACATTATAAAACCCTAATTCAAATATAAAATACTTGAAATCAAAACACTTTGCACACATGCACCTCTAGAGTTAACCTCAATTATTGCCTCAGATATAAACAATCATGTCCCTCGAACGTGGGATGTTTTAGTAAAGATCATCGATTAAAAGATCGTAGTCCCTCGATGACCCTTCGATGTTTCCTTCAGTAAATAATCTTAGTCCCTTACGACAAATTGCTAAAGCGTCTTACAAGTTGCCTTCTGTGATTATACGATGACCCACGCATGTCCCTCACATCCAATGATACGGCTCCCTACCAACCAATGGGGAAGTAGAACTATCTAAAGGAGGAGGAAAAGAATAAAGACTTTTTGAGTAAGTAGATTATTCATAATTGCTTGCACACAAACAAAAACCATTTTCACACCTCACACTTTCAAAAACAAACACCTTTTCAAACACTCTCTTTCCAAACAAATATTTTTAAAACAAACATTTTGTATACATTCTCAACGATACGAGAATCATTGCAAAATTTTCGCACCAAGGCGTTTTCAAAACATTTCCAAAAAACAAACATTTTGTATACATTCTCAACGATACAAGAATCATTACAAAATTACTATCCTAAAAAATATTCAAACATTTTCAAACATACACAAACATAAAGCAATTTCAAAGTGATCAAGCAATTAAGAGCCCGTAGATAACTACAGATGAAAATGGTTCTAACACCTTCCCTTTTCATAACCTACCCCTCAGACTCAAGAAAATTCTCGAAAGGTATTTCCTGTTCTTTTCACCCTTTTCTTTATTGGATAAAAGAAAAGTCGGTGGCGACTCTTGCTATCCGCAACACTTATGATCAAACGCAAAACACCCAAGTCAATTCTCCCACTGTATTACAAGTTACTTTCTAGGAATGGAGTTTATGTACTCTGAGAAAGGAATCATTTTGCATCAGATGAAGTATGAACTTGAGCTTCTGAAGAGATTTAAGCTGGAGAATTGCAAAACTGCTAGCACACCTTCTGATACGAATCAAAAGTTGGAATTTGATTCTGATGGAGAGGATGTGGATGCTACAACCTTCAAACTGTTGGTTGGTTCTATGAGGTATTTGTGTAGTACCAGACCTGATATTTGCTATGCAGTTGGAATGGTTAGTAGATTTATGAGTAAACCAAAGTGGTCTCATTACCATGCTGCTGTCAGGATTCTGAGGTATGTGAAGGAAACTCTGAAGTATGGAGTGTTATTTCCTTCTGGAAGAAAGACCAAATCAGAACTTTTGAGTTATTCAGACTCTGATTGGTGTGGAGATAGAGTTGACAGAAGAAGTACTTCTGCGTACTTATTCAAATTTCTGGGAGATGATATTTCTTGGTGTTCCAAGAAGCAACCTATTATTGCAATGTCAATCTGTGAAGCTGAATATATTGCAGGCGCTCTAACTGCATGCTAAGCTGTGTGGATTCTGAACTTGCTGCAGGATCTGAAGATCGAGGTAAACAAGTCTCTGAAGTTGATGATTGATAAAAAGTCTGCAATCAATATTGCCAAGAACCCAGTGTTGCATGTGAGAAGCAAGCATATTGAGACCAAGTATCACTTTCTGAGGAATCAGGTTCAGAGTGGAATATTAGAAGTTGTACATTGTAGCACTTAGAAGCAGTTGACAAACGTTCTAACAAAGGCTATCAAGATTGATCAATTTCTTCGTTTGAGGGATGAAATTGGTGTTGTCAGTTTTGTGTAAATATAAATTAAGGGATGGTGTTGAAAATAATTTATATTTTAGGAATGACTTGTTGACTAAGTTTGTTAGAGGATATTTTAGTATTTTATTATAACATAATATTGTGTATAAATAGCCTAGTAGTAGGTAGGTCAATGTATTCATTACTCCTTATTTTGTAACCGTCATTCAATATATTCTTTTTTCCCTTCATCTCTCCTTTATGCACCAACATTTCCATCGCTGCAAATCTGGCCAGCCACACAGCCCTCCACCACCTCGAGCCACTCCGACGATGCTTTCGGAGAAAACAAAATCGCCAGGACAAGGACGAGATTTAGGATTGCTATGAAAACATAGAGGTGGTGGTGGTCGTAGACATGGAGACGATAATTTAGAGTTTTGAGTGAAAGATAGAAAACAGAGAGAGAAGGGGGGTAGATGAGAAAGAGGGAGAAAGATACGAGAAAGAAGGATAAAGAGCGCGGGAAAAGTGAATTTTTCAAATGAGACGGATGGAGAAAGGGAAAAGTGGAAAATATGTGTGCCACTTGGCATAATGTTATTTGATTTAGTCAATTAAAATTAAGGACAATTTGTAGTGTAAATGAACGAATTTTTTTTATTAATAACCAAGTATTAAAATAATATTTCGCAAATAACCGGGTTTCGGAAAAAATTACGCAAATAACCATGTTTGAGATGGCTCCACAAAGGAGGAGCCATCTCAATTGGCGCATGCACCTCTTTTTTTAAGGGAGGCGCCATCTCACTTGGCGCCTAAGTGCTTAGGGCAAGCCCTAAGCCAAGTGAGATGGCGCCTATGTACAAAATTAGGGCAAATTTTTTTTTTTATTTTCTTTCCTGCGCGTTGCCTATTAGACAGAGATCAACAAAATGGATTTTTTATTTAAAAAAAAATAATTACATTCAACTGTTTTACATTAAAAGAACAGTAAAAAAATGGATACAAAAAATACTGGGAAAAAAAAAGATACATCAGTGATCCCCAGGAACCCGGTAATGACCCCCAGTTCCGCATCCCCGTCCTCGCCTTTCTCTTGCTGGGTGCCGTCTCGTTTCTTGCTGCGGCAAGGTCGATGGCCCAGCGAAGTCAATGCAATCCGAATCCATAAAATCAGTAAGATCTCCATATCTCGAAGATCCGCTCTGGTACAGTCGGTTACCCATACCCTCAAAGTTTGGTCGTGTTGGCGGTGGGTGGGGTTCTATGGTTGGTCGGTAGCATTGGTCGTCTGAGTATGGGGGGTAGAAAGGAAATGGATCTTGGGGTGTTTGGTATTGTGGATGTTGGGTTGTTTGGTGATATGGTGGTTGATGGTAGGTTTGGTCGGCTTGGTCATAATCTTCTGACATTCCCATATCAGGGCTAAGGCTGGATGTTGAGGGCGCCATATTGGGATATGTGGAAGACTGAAATTGTGTCTGGGGTATGTGGGTGAGCTGGTATTGGGGTTGGTATTGTGGTTGGGTTTGAGGCATATCCGGGTATTGGTAGTTTGGCGGTGATTGTGGTTGGTAGTACGACATTTGATTGTAGTTGTGTTGTGGTGGGGAATATGGTTGTGTGTTTGTTGGTTTGTTTCTTCTTGGGGGTTGGTTTGAGGTTGATGGATTTTGGGTTTGTTGATGGGGAATCGAGGGTTGTGCCCATTGTGTGCGTGGGTCAACCAAGTACCTCGGATGAGACACGTGCATATCTGGGTTACTAACCGACCTGTACCACGACATATATTGATCAGTGTGTCGCATGTTACCTTGAGTAAGGAAAACCGGGGATTGCAAGATGTAGCGGTGACGCCTTTGCCACATTTTACACCATTCTGGAGCAAAGTCTTTCCAGTTGGTAAGACCCCACTGGGCGTCGACCCTTTTTAGATGCCAGGGGGACAAATCTGTTGGATCACTTGGTATCTCTTGGATCATTCCGAACTGCATCTTCACACGGTCGCTGTGGTGCATCTCCACAATGTTGAACCGAATGAGTGCAGTCTTTGCAGTCCAAGTTGCTGCATCCTCTGGGTTTGGAGAATGGCCCAAACCCAAATATGGTCTCCAGACGAACTGCGATAAAATTTAAATCACGTAAGCGCAAAAGTAATGTATAAATAATTAAAATGAACAAAAGTTAAAAGCTACGACGTACGTCATCTGGGCCTAAGTGATCCAACAGATTCCGGTAGAGTGCGATATTGAATCTGGGATTCTTGCCTTAATCCATACCCCTCACGCAGTACCTAAAGGAAATGAGAAACATGTTATTTTTAGCATATATTTTGGAAAGAGCAGAATAGTTATAAATGCTATAACTTAATGACTTACTTTGTTACTGTGATCGGTGGATCTGGAACTGACTGTTTAACGCTGGTTCGCGAAATATCGCGGAAGCAAGAGTCGCCACCGTCTTTTATTTTCTCCAAATGGAAAGGACAAAAGCACAGAAAAATTCCTTATAGAGATTGCTCTCGGTTCGGGAGGTAGATTATAGAAAGGGAAGGTGTTAGCACCCTTTCTATCCATGATTATCCATGGGCTCTTAGATACTTGCTCACTTATGTTTTCAAAAATGGTTTGTTTGCTTTTCAACTGTGGGTTTTAAAAAGTTTCTTTGAAAATTTCAGTTCGACTCTTGTATCGGTCCTCAAGAGTGTTTGAAAAATTGCTTTTGAAAGCTTTTTGAAAAGGTGTCGGTGTGAAAAGTGTTTTTGATTTGTTTTGAAATTAGAGCAAGTATCTAGAGTCGTCTACCTACCCTAAGGAATTCGTCTGTGTAAATGTCCTTTAAAGTAGTGCCATCCCACCATTGAGAGGTAGGTAGCACCACCGTTGGAGGTGTTCGGGTCAATTCGAGGTTCGGGACATGGTGATCACCAGAGCAATGGGAAGACACCTTAGAAGCTACCCTCATGCCAGGTTCCCGGAACATGAGGACTTACTAAGACGTCCTCTACTCGACGATCACCTTTCGAGGCAAGGCAACAGTGAGGCGTACCCTAGGGGTGGTGTGTGATTTGTGTGTCAGATTCGTTTATTTTTGTCTTGTTCATGTCAAAGGTGATCTACGCGTTTGTTTTTATTTCGTCATTCATTCTTGCATGCCATTATTTAACAGTTAAAAAATTGCGGAAAGATAAAATTCCTAAACTATTACAAAGGCGCGGGTCCACATCGCCAAATTTAATCCAGGACCCGATTTGACAAAAAATAAAGAACTAAAGTGCGAGAAATATAAAATGTCCGAGTTACATGACTTTGGGAGAATTATATAAATATTTAAAAGAAGGAATAAAGATGCGCGAATTGAATTGAAATTGAAAGCGAGGGCGTTGGACCCTTTTTAATGAAATTAAATTATATTGAGCAAATTAATTAAATTAAAATAAAAAAAGAAATTATTTTTGAGGTTTTTTGTATTTATGGTTTTTTATGAGAATTAAATGAAATTAAAATATTAATTAACCCTAATTCTAGTTTTTTTTTTCATTTATTAAGAAAAGCATTAAACTTTAACCTAAAATTAACCCTAATTAATTAATTGCAAGTATTTACAAAAATACTAAAATAAAAATATTTATCATTTTTTATCTTTTCTGATTTTTTGGTGTTTTTTATATATTATGAAAATATTAAATTAATTAAAAAACAATAATTGAAAGAAAGTAAAAATAATGAAAAAAAATAAAGAATGTAAAAAAATTTTGCAAACCTAGGGGGGGTCTGCCCCCAAATTGGGAGGTAAATCTTTGGCAATTTGAGCCCAATAAGCTTCAGGCCTGGCTGACTTTTCCACTAGTGTACCCAAGCGTTGACTCACGTGTACCATGCTCTCCAAATCTGTGCCCTTGAATTGATGAAATTGAACGCGTGGACGGCTTGATGGAGGAACGTATGATGGTCCATAGCGTTGGCACTGCATAGGATTATTAAATGAAAAATAGTATTGAAGGGGTGGGGGACCTGGGGCTCGAACCCAGGTCCTGTGGTTTACCAGTCTTACACTTTACCAAACGCGCTGCTTGAATTCTTTGTTTATATAATAACCAACAATTAATATAAAATAAAACACAACGCTAGTGGACTTTTAGCGCGAAATTTTAAATGAACCAATTACTGATGGCCACGCACCCTTCTTCTTCCTTGGCTTATTTTTTCCTGAAACACAAAAACAATTAACAACGGTTTTTGAACCGTTCCCTTATGCCAGTTTCTGAAAAATAGCGAATAGCTCGTGGAGGCTCATAAATTGAGCGCGAGGGTGGCTTTATGATCGTCCAATCATGCTTGTTCCAGTGGTCCAAGTCTTGAATGCTAATTTTTCCTTAACTAAAAAAACCTAATTCAAGGTCCTGGAAACCCTAACGTTCAACAATGGTGAAATCCTCAAGGGTGCACAAAAACACAATTAAACCATACAGTTAGCATTAGAATCAAGCAATGAATATGAATCAAATATTAAAAAGTACTAAAAGCGCATGATTCATGATGCAAGAACATGGAATTTTTTCTGTACAGGGTGCGTTCGTGTTACCAATTCAGGACGTTAAGATGATTGATTTTGATTGGAAAACTCTCCTTGAAGCCTTAGGAAGCTAATGGAACAACTATTTGGCCTTGAATCGTCTTAGAACTTGGTTTTCAGATTTGGAGTTTTCTTGAAAAATTCCAAGTTTGCATATGCTTTTTCTGCGCAGCTTTTTGGTTATGAGCATTAGGTCTTGATTATGTACTTATGTGTGAGTGTTTTAGGTTAAGAAACTTGATCAAAATCCATGCATTGATGTGAAAAGGATTTGATTTGCAAACCATAATTTTTCAATCTTTTTTCATGCTTTTTAGCTCTCAATCATATCCAATCAACTTCAATTCTTCCCTAATTTGATTTTGCACGAAATATTGAGATGTTTTATGCACAAAAAGATTTGAAATAGTAGGTTTAACATTTTTCATGTATTTTAAATGAATTATTAATAATAAAAATCCAAATAAATAAATAAAAATGAAGAAAAACTTCCCTTTGGGCCAAATGGTCGTGCACATGCCTTGGATAATGAATTGCGGAAGAAAAATAGGCCCATTAGCAATTTTAGGTCATTTGAAGCAATGTTGACTTTTCAAAATATCCAAAAATTTCCCAACTTCCACAAGGCATAACTTGCTCAATTTTTAAGTTTTGCTCATGCTCTTGGACATTTTGGAAAGTTCTTTGAGTCCTATAACCAATGTCTTTGGTCCCATGTCATTTTGATTTACCAATCTCAAGTTATGGCCTTTGACTTAAAGTCCCTTTTTGTTGACTTTTGAAAATGACCTATAATGTTGAAATTGATAAATTTTTGTGAGAGCATTTCTTGGACTTGAAGTATGAAGAGGAGTTGTAGGAAATGTCTTTCTCTTCAAAATGAGCTTTGTATGGAATTTTTCTGATAATCCATGTGAAAGTTATGCCCTGGTCAATTTACAGTTGACTTTTTCAACTGTCCAAATAAGGAAACTTTTGCATCTTGATGATTTTTGAGCCAAGCTTTGAGAATCATGATCAAGCATTGATCAAATGATGTTTGTGGCTTCAAAATGAGATGTTGACAAAAAATTTGAACTTTTGACTGCCAAATGACCATTTTGCCCCTACAGTTGACTGTAGTGCAATTAGGGTTTTGACTGTGCAATTTTGTGCTGAAAGTCTTGAAACTTTGTATGAGGATGCTTGACCATATTTGTAGGCATGTGGGACTTGATTGGACCCTTGGAAACTTCATTTACTTGGTCAGAACCAAAACCCTAATTTTGACTGTTTAGGAGGCCCTTGAACTGTGCAACCCTTGGGGAGATTTTGAAGCTTGACTTGGCAATTTCTTGAAGAATATGGGAGGGCAAATTTTGGGGTACAACAGTTGCCCCTGTTCAATCTTCTTATCCCTGAGGATGCAGATTGGCTGACGTGCCTTTCATAATCCGAAGGTGGAAGATGATTGAACACTAAAGTGCCCAGAAATTTGCGCTCACATAGTAGCAGTGTGATGATGGAATGGGCTTATAGATGCCATTTAGAGGTTGATGAATAGGATGATGGGCTTATAGATGCCATCTGGATGTTGATCGCGTAAGAGATTCCTTAGCGAGAACTTGCGTACCTGCAAAAGAAAAATGAGTACCTGACATGTTGCGGGAGCTGGTCTTCAGATGCTTTGTGTAGATATGTCCTGACTGGTTACAGGAATCGGATCTTCGAATTCTTCAGACGTGCCCTGGCGAGATACAGGAATCGAGTCTGGTAATGTTAGTCTTCAACGGATACACCCTGGCAAGATTCAGGTATCGGATCCTCGAACTCTTCAGACACACCCTGGCAAGATACAGGAATCGGATCTGGTGATGTTAGTCTTCAACGGATACACCCTGGCAAGATTCAGGCATCGGATCCTCGAACTCTTCAGACACACCCTGGCAAGATACAGGAATCGGATCTGGTAATGTTAGTCTTCAACGGGTACACCCTGGCAAGATTCAGGTATCGGATCCTCGAACTCTTCAGACACACCCTGGCAAGATACAGGAATCGGATCTGGTAATGTTAGTCTTCAACGGATACACCCTGGCAAGATTCAGGCATCGGATCCTCGAACTCTTCAGACACACCCTGGCAAGATACAGGAATCAGATCTGGTAATTGGTCGTCAACAGATACACCCTGGCAAGATTCAGGAATCGGACCTTTAGTTGCGACCATTGATGGTAATCAATTTTGTACTTTTGTCCTGAAAAGACAAGCGTTAGTTGTATGCGATGTCATGCGGTATGACATGCGAGATGCTCTCTGAATACGTGAGATTGTATGTTCATGATGCGTATATGCATGCTATAATGTATGAAGATGTTTATGAATGTATTTTTTCGTCTAGGAAAGTAAATCCTTGACGGGTGCCGGGAAGTTACTCCTGGGCTGATGTTGAAGAATGGATTTTGCTTCCACTGGGGATGATAATTGCAAGGATACCGGTTGGGAGAAGATAACTCCATTGGGGAATAAACTTGGCGAATGGAATAACTCTGCGGGGAGGAAAGTACTCTAACGATCTTGTTGGGAAGCAATACTCTGTGGGGAGAGAGATATTTTGCTGAGTTGTTGATAATAACTTGCTGGGGATATCTTTGTTGTGTTGGAAGTGTTAATAGACTTCGCCGGGGATAAGAAAGAACTGTGTTGACGACGACCTTTCCGTGGCTTTTGGCTAAGGATAACCCAGTTATATCCTAGTAAGAAAATAACTCTTTAAATAAAGCCGGGAGACGCGCTCGTGCTCTGCGGGGATAAGCTTCCAGAATCTACTGGGGATAAGCTTACTGCTTGGGGAGATGAATTCCAACTTTCCTTGGGAACTACATTGGACACTCCTGGGGAAGTTTGAACTGGATCGAGGAAGTGACTCCATTGAATGTTTGATATACCGCCGGGGAACAATCTTTAGACCAAGACTACCGGGGATGCTTGTTTAAGAATGATGTGCTGGGGAATGTTGGGATCTGCTGGAGGACACTCAACTTCCTTAAGATTTGATAACTTTGCTTGAGGAGAGTGCACTGACTTGCTGGCTCACTCTCTGGGGAATTAAGGTGTCTGGTTATGTTCTTCGGCTGAACCTACCTTGGTACCTTAGTGGATGGAATAATTAGATTACTTAGACAACTCTTTTATTGCCCCTGTTTCTAATGTTACCTGTAATTAATCCTTTGTTTCGTATGCAAATATTTATGAGTTAGCAAATTATTGTCAATGCATATATCACAAATTGAACCTTGGACGTTCTTCGCAAAACAAAACAGAAAAAGAAAAACAATTGGCACTTTTAACTGAAAAGTATATTTGTATTGATTTTTGAATGGCCTGTAAATAGGCGTTTTATGTACAAGAGGATGACGTCCTAGTAAGAGAACGCCGCCGAACAAGAGAGTTTATACAAATTTTGTACAAAAGAAAATAAAACAGCTGTGTGAAATGAATGATCCTACTGGGTTTCAACTCTGCTATTGCCATTATATCTCCGAGCGTCTCATCACTTGATGACCTTGGTTGAAGAATGAAGCTGACAGATCGATGCTGTCTGAACTTGATATAGATACCGGGTTCTGGATGCAAAGTGATCCAATGAGACATAGTATTACGCTTTTATCCCTAACTTTTGCCTGGACCGCCCTTTCGGGTTTTCAGTCCACCGGGATACCCATTTTTGCCCAAGCCGCCTTTTCAGGTTTTCGACTTGCCGGGTGTACAGATTTTTCATTTCATCCCTTCATTTTGCCCGAACCCTTTTGGTTCGCCGGGAAGCCCTAATTTTTGCCTAGGCATGTCAGCCTAGCGGGTCTTTTTTCATGCGTAGTATCTTTTTACTATGTCTGCATTAGCGGGGTGAGGAAGGTCGTCACCATCCATGTTGGTTAGAATCATGGCTCCTCCTGAGAACACATGCTTAACCACAAATGGCCCTTCGTACGTAGGGGTCCATTTGCCCCTTGGGTCACTCTGAGGAAGGATTATTCGCTTGATTACCAGATCCCCAACTTGATATTCCTGTGGTCTGACCTTTTTGTTAAATGCCCTGATCATCCGTTTCTGATACGTCTGACCATGACAGATAGCAGCAAGTCTCTTCTCATCAATAAGGTTTAACTGATCAAGTCGTGTCTGGATCCAATCATCTTCATTCAGATTTGCATCCTTCATTATCCGGAGAGAGGGTATTTGCACTTCGATCGGTAAGACTGCCTCCATACCATAAACCAAAGAGAAAGGAGTTGCACCGGTTGACGTCCTAGCTGAGGTACGGTACCCATGTAGAGCGAAAGGTAACATCTCGTGCCAATCTTTATAAGTCACTGTCATCTTCTGCACGATTTTCTTGATGTTTTTATTTGCTGCTTCTACAGCCCCATTCATCTTCGGTCTGTAAGGAGAAGAATTATGGTGCTGTATTTTGAACTGCTCGCAGAGCTCAGTGATCATCTTGTTATTCAGATTGGTACCGTTATCTGTAATAATTCTCTCAGGGACGCCGTATCGACAGATCAGATTATGCCGAATGAACCGTGCCACAACAGTCTTGGTTACCGTAGCGTAGGAAGCTGCTTCGACCCACTTTGTAAAATAATCAATCGCCACTAGGATGAAGCGATGCCCATTAGATGTCGTAGGTTTAATCTCACCGATCATGTCTATGCCCCACATTGCAAATGGCCAAGGCGCAGTCAGAACATTCAGGGGAACTGGAGGAACATGCACTTTGTCTGCATAAATCTGGCACTTATGGCATGTCCTGGAATGTTGGTAGCAGCCAGCTTCCATTGTGGACCAGTAATACCCTGCCTGAAGGATCTTCTTTACCATTGTATGTCCACTGGAATGTGTACCAAAGGTCCCTTCATGTAGCTCTTCCATGATCCTTTCTGCTTCAGTCTTATCCACACAACGCAGTAAGGTTGAATCATGGTTTCGCTTGTACAAGATGTCGTTGCTAAGGAAGAACTTTGCTGCGAACCTTCTCAGGAACTTCTTATCATTGATAGAGGCACCTTCAGGGTATTCCTGAGTTTCCAAATATCTCTTCACCTCATGGTACCAAGGCTTCTCAGTTACCAATTCAGTCTCGAGATCGCAACAGTATGCCGGTTCGTCCAGTTTCCAGATGATGATCCGGGGAGCCTCATTATCCCATTTAACTTTGAACATAGAAGACATTGTAGCTAACGCGTCCGCCAACTGATTCTCTTCTCTCGGGAAGTGTTCAAAGGTTATCTTCGTGAAGTGGGGGATCAAGGTCAACACACATTCTCTGTAAGGAATCAGGTTTGGATGTTTCGTATCCCACTCTCCTTTGATCTGATTGATCACGAGAGCGGAATCTCCGAAGACACTCAGAAACTTAATCCTTAGGTCGATCGCAGCTTGAAGACCCATGATGCACGCCTCATACTCTGCCATGTTGTTGGTACAATTGAAACATAGCCGGGCAGTGAGCGGAGTATGAGTGCCTTGAGGAGATATGATTATGGCGCCGATACCGTTACCCAAAGCATTGGAGGCTCCGTCAAAGTGCATAGACCATCGGGATCCTTCCTCAGGTCCTTCATCCGGTCCAGGTACTTCACAATCAGTCACTATCATGATGCTTTCGTCCGGAAACTCGAAGTTCATTGACTGATAGTCATCTACGGCCTGATGTGCCAAGTGGTCTGCCAATACACTTCCCTTGATGGCTTTCTGGGTTGTATACTGAATGTCGTATTCCGTCAAGATCATTTGCCATCTTGCAATTCTCCCAGACAGAGCAGGCTTTTCAAATATGTACTTTATAGGATCCATCTTTGAGATCAACAAGGTAGTGTGAGTCAGCATATACTGTCTCAGCCGGCGAGCAGCCCATACCAAAGCGCAGCAAGTTTTCTCAAGCAGTGAGTATCGGGTCTCACAGTCGGTAAACTTTTTGCTAAGGTAATAAATGACATGCTCTTTTCGGCCAGACTCGTCATGCTGCCCCAGCACACACCCCATTGAGTTGTCAAGTACTGCCAGGTATAGTATCAAAGGTCTCCCTTCAACCGGTGGCATAAGGATGGGTGGTTCTTGAAGATACTCCTTGATTCTATCAAAAGCAGCCTGACATTCATCATTCCAACGTACTACCTGATCTTTCTTCAACAGCTTGAAGATTGGCTCACAGGTAGCAGTCAGGTGTGAGATGAAGCGAGCAATGTAATTCAGGCGTCCTAGAAAGCCTCTGACCTCTTTCTCTGTCCTAGGAACTGGCATCTCTTGAATAGCTTTAACCTTAGCAGGGTCCACTTAAATACCCTTATCACTTACCACAAAGCCTAGCAACTTTCCAGATCTTACCCCGAAGGTGCACTTGTTCGGGTTCAACCTCAGCTTGTATAGTTTCAATCGGTCAAACAACTTCTGCAGATGATCTAGGTGCTCTTCCTCAGTCTGGGACCTTGCGACCATGTCGTCAACATACACTTCTATCTCATGATGGATCATGTCATGAAATAAAGCAACCATGGCACGCTGGTAGGTTTCCCCAGCGTTCTTCAGTCCAAAAGGCATGACCTTGTAGAAGAAGGTGCCCCACTGAGTAACAAAGGTAGTCTTCTCCATGTCTTCAGGTGCCATCTTGATCTGATTGTAACCTGAAAAGCCATCCATGAAAGAGAACACCTTATGCTGAGCAGTATTATCAACAAGGACGTCAATGTGAGGTAGAGGGAAGTCATCTTTGGGGCTGGCCCTGTTCAGATCCCTGTAATCGACACACATTTTGACCTTTCCATCCTTCTTTGGTACCGACACCACATTAGCAACCCACTGAGGGTAAGAAGTCACTGCAAGAAACCCGACATCAAACTGTTTCATAACCTCGTCTTTGATCTTCTCAGACATCTCTAGACGCATACGACGTACCTTTTGCTTTACCGGAGGGCAGTCTTCCTTAGTTGGCAAGTGATGGACCACAATATCGGTATCCAACCCGGGCATATCTTCGTAGGACCAGGCAAATATTTCCATATAATCATGTAGCATCTTAGTCAACCGTTGCTTCACGCTGAGCTCTAGGTTGGCACCAATCTTTACCTCTTTCCTGTCTGCCTCAGTACCCAAGTTTATTGTTTCCACTGGCTCTTCATGTGGTTGAATTGCCCTCTATTCCTGAAGCAACAGTCTTGCAAGCTCGCCAGGCACTTCGCAATCATCTTCGCCTTCGTCTTCGGCTAAGTTGATCGGATTTTCGAAGTCATAATTGGCAGTAGCAGAGTCGTTATCAGTGAGATCCAGAGTGGATTGAAACCTGTATGAGTGAGTGTGTGTAAATACAGCTATTTTGAAATATATGTAAAGGAAAGAAAGACAGAAAAGGAGCATAAGATTTGCAATGCGAGAAAACGTCCAAGATTTTCATTTATGATATATGAAATGACAATTTATATGCCCTCACAAATGAAACCACGGTGCCTCGGGTAAGACACCGGGCCATAGAGTTTATTTATTGTTTATTACAAATAATAAAACAAAGAAGTTTATTACTGTGTAACAAAAGTAACAGGAGTATGGTCTTTGGCAATCCAATTGGTCAATCCGCCTTCAGTCGTTGGATAGATCCAACTATTGAACTCAGCTTCATCCACTTCATTGTCCTCCCCAACAGCATTCACTCCTGGATTTGTAATGAGCACAGGAGGTCTTCTAGTCTTCGCCTTCCGCATAGCTTTCTGACCCTCTGCAGTAAAACCCAGCCCAAATTTGTCAGTTTTCTGTGTAAAGTCGGGAAGCCTGCCCCAGTTAGCACATTCACCTTTTTGAACCACAGCCCGGGCATCCTTCAGGGAAGCCATCTTCAAAGGAACATTCTCTTCTACCGCTGTTTCTGCTGCCGCTGAAATTGGAAGCACCTCCTCGAAATGCTGAAAGGGGGTTTCAATAAACTCCCCGTCCATCTCAATGTATCTGAAGGAATTCAGATGGCTTACCATATACTCCTCCTCTCCCTGCACAGTGACGATCTTCCCTCTGACAGGGTACTTCAGCTTCTGGTGCAAGGTAGAGGTCACTGCCCCAGCTTTATGGATCCAAGGTCGACCCAGTAGACAAGAGTACGATGGACGAATATCCATCACATAAAAAGTAGAGTCAAACACCTGAGAGCCCACGCGAATAAGAATGTCAACCTCTCCATGAACCATCCTTTTTGAACCGTCAAAGGCCCTGACAATGATATTGCTGGGTTTCAGTTCCAGGCCTTCACAATCTAAACGGTCTAAAGCCTTCTTTGGTAGAACATTCAAGGAAGAACCAGTATCCACCAATACATGTGCTAGAGTAGTGCCCCTGCATTCGATAGAGACATGCAGGGCATCATTGTGGTCTCTTCCTTTTGCAGTCAGGTCAGCATCTGAGAAACCTAAGCCATTGTCCGCTGTTAGATTTGCTACGCAATCAGTGAACTGGACTGCAGATGTTTCCTGTGGCACATGGGCCGTCTTGAGAAATGAGATTAAGGCCTTAGCATGGGCCTCTGAACACAGCAATAAGGAGAGCATGGAGATTTTAGAGGGTGTATTCCCCAGCTGTTCGACGACGTTGAAATCGCTCTTCTTTATTATTTTTAAAATCTCCTCCATTTCTTGTTGGGAGGCCTCAGCATTTATCGGTATCGGTGCCTCCATCCGGACAGGCTCATCTTCAACTCCCTTGCCCCGAGCATTGGATGACTCGGCAGCAGGGGAAACCACTTGATCTGAAACAGGAACAGGTACACTTGTAGGTGTTATAAGGAGGGGTCTTCGGGTAGCAGGCGGTGCAATGTCAGGCGAGAAGAGCCTGCCACTGCGGGTAACCTTGGCTGGGCCAGTGATATCACAGATACTGGCGCCAGTGTTGAATTCTTGTTTGATCCCGTTCACATACACATCTGCCCCATAGTGCCAGGGGACAGCTTTATCAGATACGTAGGGAAGAGGTCCCGGAACAGTGATAACCACAGGTGCAACAGTCATGATTGGGACAGGCTTCTTCAGGAGAGCCTTGATTGGATTATTGAAGATGGTAACCACATAAACTTCTTCTACCGGAACCAGCTGAACAGCAGACTTCTTAAACAGAATCTCCTTGCTATCCATTAGGCTTTGGATGCCTAACTTCAGCAAGGGACAACCAGATAGGGAAACAACACAGAACAGGAAACCCTCACTGCAACCCGGAAATAAACCGGCCAGCAGTAGGTTCCTCTTGACGGTCTTCAAAGGAGTAGCTAGATCATCCACAGAAACAGCGTAAACATCTTCGTCAACAACATTTACTCCATGCTGGGGCATATGAGCAGTAACCACATTCGGCCTCTCAGGCGCTTCAAACTGTATCTCTTTTGCGTCGATAAGGTCTTGCACCTTATTCCTTAATGCCCAACAGTCGTCAGTGGCATGCCCCGGGCTATCGGAGTGATAAGCACAGCGGGCATTTGGATTGTATTTAGGAGATGTAGTATTTGCAAACTTCGGAGCCTCTCTGACGGTTACTAAGTTGGTTGAGAGCAACTGTGGTAAGATCTGCGACAAGGTCATACTCAAACGGGTGAATTCCCTTCTGGGTCTCTCAGCCCTTGGTTGGTTAGCTTGCCGAGGAGCGGCTACAGGCTTCACAATCACCAATGCGTTGACAGATTGGCGGCGCTCTGGTTTGTCTTGCCTTCTAGGCCCATACACCACACTGGCCTCTTTTTTGAAGGGTTTCTTCTCTGAACCTGTAGATGCACCCTTTGGAATCTTACCAGACTTCAACCCAGCCTCAATTCTCTCTCCAGTCAGGATCAGATCAGTGAACCCTGCCAGCCAGATCCCTCCACTTCTGAGCGTACTCTTTAAAACCTTAACTTGAACCTAACGACATACCCTGGAGTTGGGTACGTGTAGGGGCAAGGTCGGCATTATATTGATACTGCTTATAGAAAGCAGTAGCCAACTCCTCCCAGTTACGAACCTTGGTCCCATCCAGCTGATAGAACCATTCGAGATGAGTCCCTGAAAGACTCTCCTGGAAGAAGTGGATCCACAAATTCTTATCCGCTGAGTACGGTTGAATCTTCCGAACATAGGACCTGAGATGTAGCTTGGGACAAGACGCCCCGTCGTACTTAGTGAAAGATGGTGCTTTGAACTTCCAAGGAATAATCACACCAGTAGACAAACCCAAGTCTCCGAAATCCAGCCCAGGTACCTGTTGTATCTCCATAGCATTCAGCCTGTCCTCCAACTGCTTGTAACGGTCTTCTGCCGGAGGATATTGCTCTTCCTCAAAATCAGTCTCGTTGTCGGAGACTACCGGACTAGGACCTTTTTCTGCTTGAGGAGTACTCTTGCCAATAGAAGAACCAGCCTCTTCATTCTGCAGAGTATTGCCAAACCTTCGGCCCGAGCTGAATAGAACAGTTCTTCTCTTCTTCTTCTTTTCCTTCTTCAGGAGCAGAGCCTTCAGCTCCTCTTGGCCCTGAGCCAAACCCATGATTAATTCCTGAAATTGCGCATTCTGCGCCTGAAGAGCTTTGATGGACATCTCAGTTGATGACGAGTCAGGATTCATGATGCTGAAATAAACAGCGAAGAACGGTAAGCAACCTGAAAAGAGGAAAACCTGCTATGAACATGATGAATGGAATGCGTATGATTTATGTTTTCAAAGACAATCGGGAATCAACTTTGTAAACAAAAAGGAACATACTTCATTAGATTCAACTTTGAAACGGAAATTATTCAACAGGTTGCCCTTAGGCGTTACATGAAAGGAAATACTGAAAAGGGAAATAAAACTGTAAAAGAACATCCGGAGCTCCTTATTGATCCCATGGTCTCCTCTTCTCAGTACGGATGTAGACATTCAGAGCTCTCTCATTCTCCAACTGCTTTGTCAGCTTCTGGATCTTTAATTCCTGCTCGTTGAACTTTTCCCGGTAAGAATCCCGCTCTTATCGCAGTTGCGACCAAGATCTCTTCAATGTCTCATAATCAGTAGGTATCTGAGGAGGAAGGACAGTTGGAGGAACACCATCTTTGTCAGGACACTCAAGAATGACGGGTCTGACGGCTTCATACGGCATACCTAACTTCTAAGCACGGATGCGAACCCATTTGTAGTAGGCTTCCATAGGTAAAGAAGTCTTTGGCCCCAACTCTTGTGGGTCAGCTTTATGAACTTTGTCCCAAGCCTTGATGAACCTACGACGCAGCTCGTCACTATCCACCTGAAACTCAAAACTGATGTGAGGCACCAACATCTCATGAGGCCCTGCTCTTCTTGCCCTTCCAAACTGACGGAGTGCTAGACATGGATTGTAAGAGATCCCTCCTTGGGTACCAATCAGAGGAACATTAGGGTATTCCCCGCATCGATCAATGATAGCTATCTCATCCAAACCTCTGCAAGTCCAAATGATTTATTTGTCGGTGAGAGACATTAACCTATGAGCCCAACCTCTTCCTTCTTGATTCTTCAGTACGAACTTAGGGAGGTGCGAAATAAACCACCTCACCAACAAAGGGATACAACACCATAGAGTTCCTCGTCTTCGGGTAGTACGAGCATGAAGTTGTTGCAAGATGTCACCCAAGAGAGTGGGCACCGGATTCTGAGACATAAAGATCCTTATGGCAGTGACATTGATGAAGTTGTCAGGATTAGGAAACAAGACTAACCCATATATTAAGAGAGCCAAGATGTCTTCATATGCCCTAAAGTCCAGGTCATTCCAGAAACTGTTAGCTTTACCAATCAGAAACTTGGCCAAGAAACCCTTAACTCCGCTTCTAGTCACCCAGTTGTCTGTTACCTCTTGATGGGTCAAAGGAAGAGCTGCAGCAACATCCTCAAGCCGGAGGGTCTTTTCCCAACCAGTAAAGGGAGTCTGATCCAAGATAGGGATACCAAGCAAATCAGAGAACTCTTCCAGGGTAGGGACCAGCTGGAAGTCTTGAAAGGTGAAGCACTGGTACAGAGGGTCATAGAACTGGGTCAGAACACTCATCAACTGTTGATCCCGCTTTGCGGTGACTAAACTGAGAAGAGAACCATGCCTCTGAATGAAAGAAGTGGTATTTGGAATCCTGCTAACCAACTCCTCAAGCAACTCAGGTGAATGAACAAAGTTGAACCGGATAGTATTCCTTCGCACAGGCATCATGATGTCCTACAAAACAGAGCAAAGGTGAAACCCTCTTGTCTTTGAAATGGTCAGTCCTTATGCAGGATGCATGCAATGCTCATGATGTTATGATGTTATGATAAAGCACACCACACATAGATACAAAGGCAAACATGATAAGGCACACAAGTCACACAAGGCAAGCCCCTAAAGTTTAGGCCAGCATGAGGTCTAGGTACTACCCTCTTTCAGTTTGTTGGTTCATACCTGTCCTATCAAAGTAACCGGGTTCTTAGAGGATCCCAATATCATTGACTACCCTCAATCGGTCATAACTCCAGCATCGCAATCTTTTCTTGCGGCCAGAACCATCACGAGAGTTTAGCCTCAATGGGCGTAGCATACTGCTACTGTTCTAATGGCCAAGTTGTGTCATTTAAGGTTCTAAGGTTGTTGGTGCTTAACGACTCCTCAGAAGACCCATATTCTCCTCGTTGCAACACAAGGGATATCGGTACAGACCAAGGTGCCACACCAACGTAGCCACTGTTTCACCTGTGTCGGTCTACGCCGGACAGGTCCCTCACAGCTTATGCTACCTAAATAGGGTATCCCCAGATCCGGGTTAGGATCTATGTAACTCCTATGCAACCCACAAATTTGAAGCAGACAAGTCAATACAATTGAAAACACAGTTATGAACTAACCCTAAGGTACACCTCACTTTAAGTTTAAGTCCCCAGCAGAGTCGCCAGTTCTGTGATCGGTGGATCTGGAACTGACTATTTAACGCTGGTTCGCGAAATGTCGCGGAAGCAAGAGTCGCCACCGTCTTTTATTTTCTCCAAATGGAAAGGACAAAAGCACAGAAAAATTACTTATAGAGATTGCTCTCGGTTCGGGAGGTAGATTATAGAAAGGGAAGGTGTTAGCACCCTTTCTATCCATGGTTATCCATGGGCTCTTAGATACTTGCTCACTTGTGTTTTCAAAAATGGTTTGTTTGCTTTTCAACTGTGGGTTTTAAAAAGTTTCTTTGAAAATTTTAGTTCGACTCTTGTATCGGTCCTCAAGAGTGTTTGAAAAATTGATTTTGAAAGCTTTTTGAAAAGGTGTCGGTGTGAAAAGTGTTTTTGATTTGTTTTGAAATTAGAGCAAGTATCTAGAGTCGTCTACCTACCCTAAGGAATTCGTCTGTGTAAATGTCCTTTAAAGTAGTGTCATCCCACCATTGAGAGGTAGGTAGCACCCCCGTTGGAGGTGTTCGGGTCAATTCGAGGTTCGGGACATGGTGATCACCAGAGCAATGGGAAGACACCTTAGAAGCTACCCTCATGCCAGGTTCCCGGATCATGAGGACTTACTAAGACGTCCTCTACTCGACGATCACCTTTCGAGGCAAGGCAACAGTGAGGCGTACCCTAGGGGTGGTGTGTGATTTGTGTGTCAGATTCGTTTATTTTTGTCTTGTTCATGTCAAAGGTGATCTACGTGTTTGTTTTTATTTCGTCATTCATTCTTGCATGCCATTATTTAACAGTTAAAAAATTGCGGAAAGATAAAATTCCTAAACTATTACAAAGGCGCGGGTCCACATCGCCAAATTTAATCCAGGACCCGATTTGACAAAAAATAAAGAACTAAAGTGCGAGAAATATAAAATGTCCGAGTTACATGGTTTGGGAGAATTACATAAATATTTAAAAGAAGGAATAAAGATGCGCGAATTGAATTGAAATTGAAAGCGAGGGCGTTGGACCCTTTTTAATGAAATTAAATTATATTGAGCAAATTAATTAAATTAAAATAAAAAAAGAAATTATTTTTGAGGTTTTTTGTATTTATGGTTTTTTATGAGAATTAAATGAAATTAAAATATTAATTAACCCTAATTCTAGTTTTTTTTTCATTTATTAAGAAAAGCATTAAACTTTAACCTAAAATTAACCCTAATTAATTAATTGCAAGTATTTACAAAAATACTAAAATAAAAATATTTATTATTTTTTATCTTTTCTGATTTTTTGGTGTTTTTTATATATTATGAAAATATTAAATTAATTAAAAAGCAATAATTGAAAGAAAGTAAAAATAATGAAAAAAAAAAAAGAATGTAAAAAAAATTTGCAAACCTAGGGGGGGTCTGCCCCCAAATTGGGAGGTAAATCTTTGGCAATTTGAGCCCAATAAGCTTCAGGCCTGGCTGACTTTTCCACTAGTGTACCCAAGCGTTGACTCACGTGTACCATGCTCTCCAAATCTGTGCCCTTGAATTGATGAAATTGAACGCGTGGACGGCTTGATGGAGGAACGTATGATGGTCCATAGCGTTGGCACTGCATAGGATTATTAAATGAAAAATAGTATTGAAGGGGTGGGGGACCTGGGGCTCGAACCCAGGTCCTGTGGTTTACCAGTCTTACACTTTACCAAACGCGCTGCTTGAATTCTTTGTTTATATAATAACCAACAATTAATATAAAATAAAACACAACGCTAGTGGACTTTTAGCGCGAAATTTTAAATGAACCAATTACTGATGGCCACACACCCTTCTTCTTCCTTGGCTTATTTTTTCCTGAAACACAAAAACAATTAACAACGGTTTTTGAACCGTTCCCTTATGCCAGTTTCTGAAAAATAGCGAATAGCTCGTGGAGGCTCATAAATTGAGCGCGAGGGTGGCTTTATGATCGTCCAATCATGCTTGTTTCAGTGGTCCAAGTCTTGAATGCTAATTTTTCCTTAACTAAAAAAACCTAATTCAAGGTCCTGGAAACCCTAACGTTCAACAATGGTGAAATCCTCAAGGGTGCACAAAAACACAATTAAACCATACAGTTAGCATTAGAATCAAGCAATGAATATGAATCAAATATTAAAAAGTACTAAAAGCGCATGATTCATGATGCAAGAACATGGAATTTTTTCTGTACAGGGTGCGTTCGTGTTACCAATTCAGGACGTTAAGATGATTGATTTTGATTGGAAAACTCTCCTTGAAGCCTTAGGAAGCTAATGGAACAACTATTTGGCCTTGAATCGTCTTAGAACTTGGTTTTCAGATTTGGAGTTTTCTTGAAAAATTCCAAGTTTGCATATGCTTTTTCTGCGCAGCTTTTTGGTTATGAGCATTAGGTCTTGATTGTGTACTTATGTGTGAGTGTTTTAGGTTAAGAAACTTGATCAAAATCCATGCATTGATGTGAAAAAGATTTGATTTGCAAACCATAATTTTTCAATCTTTTTTCATGCTTTTTAGCTCTCAATCATATCCAATCAACTTCAATTCTTCCCTAATTTGATTTTGCACGAAATATTGAGATGTTTTATGCACAAAAAGATTTGAAATAGTAGGTTTAACATTTTTCATGTATTTTAAATGAATTATTAATAATAAAAATCTAAATAAATAAATAAAAATGAAGAAAAACTTCCCTTTGGGCCAAATGGTCGTGCACATGCTTTGGATAATGAATTGTGGAAGAAAAATAGGCCCATTAGCAATTTTAGGTCATTTGAAGCAATGTTGACTTTTCAAAATATCCAAAAATTTCCCAACTTCCACAAGGCATAACTTGCTCAATTTTTAAGTTTTGCTCATGCTCTTGAACATTTTGGAAAGTTCTTTGAGTCCTCTAACCAATGTCTTTGGTCCCATGTCATTTTGATTTACCAATCTCAAGTTATGGCCTTTGACTTAAAGTCCCTTTTTGTTGACTTTTGAAAATGACCTATAATGTTGAAATTGATAACTTTTTGTGAGAGCATTTCTTGGACTTGAAGTATGAAGAGGAGTTGTAGGAAATGTCTTTCTATTCAAAATGAGCTTTGTATGGAATTTTTCTGATAATCCATGTGAAAGTTATGCCATGGTCAATTTACAGTTGACTTTTTCAACTGTCCAAATAAGGAAACTTTTGCATCTTGATGATTTTTGAGCCAAGCTTTGAGAATCATGATCAAGCATTGATCAAATGATGTTTGTGGCTTCAAAATGAGATGTTGACCAAAAAAATTTGAACTTTTGACTGCCAAATGACCATTTTGCCCCTACAGTTGACTGTAGTGCAATTAGGGTTTTGACTGTGCAATTTTGTGCTGAAAGTCTTGAAACTTTGTATGAGGATGCTTGACCATATTTGTAGGCATGTGGGACTTGATTGGACCCTTGGAAACTTCATTTACTTGGTCAGAACCAAAACCCTAATTTTGACTGTTTAGGAGGCCCTTGAACTGTGCAACCCTTGGGGAGATTTTGAAGCTTGACTTGGCAATTTCTTGAAGAATATGGGAGGGCAAATTTTGGGGTACAACAGTTGCGTACGAAAACCAAAAGTGTTGTTGTTGATGGGGTTTAAGGACTCCATCCTCCACCAACCCCAGGCTTGTAGTAAAAATGCGCACCCATAAAATGTACATTTTTCCTTGACTGCATTTTTGCACAAGGAACTGTACAGGTGGGCTAATACTGCAGAACCCCAACTATATTTTCTAGTTTTTTCAAAATTTGTTAGTAAATGTAAGTACATGAAATTTACACTATTTCCTGTACTTTCGGGAAATAAAAATGTACCAAAAAGTATCATAATATATGTTCTGGCTTTTACTACTCGGTCATTCTCTGAGGAATTTTCATTTAATTCCATACTTGCATAATGCCGTTTCAGGTCAGTGAGTAGTATTCCCTGCCCTCTTGCTCCACCACCTTCTACCATGTCCCTACCCAACAGTTCTTCACACTGTGAGTTGGGTTGTTGAACTGACCCGTTCACCGCCTTACCGTCGATAGAGAGGCCCAGTAGCATGTACACATCTTCGAGAGTGATGGTACATTCACCTATTGGTAGGTGAAATGTATGGGTCTCCGGTCTCCACCTCTCCAACATTGCAAGAATGAATTTTGAGTCAATGGTGCAGTTGGAGATCTTTATCACATGTCCAAAACCTGCATATTCCAGATAAGGGACGATAAATGGGTCGGGAGCCAGGTATTTGTGCGAAAGGATTCTGAATCTTTGTGTATCCTGAGATCATAATTAAACAAGTGTAAGATTAATTAAGATGAACAACACGTTATTTGAAGTATGAAAAATGTATAACCAAAGAAGAGACTTACAAATGCAGCAATGTTTTCCCTTGTGCCTCTGTGAGTATCTCCCATTGTTAGAAGAGCCATTGTTCAGAATGCTTGAGAGAATGAAAGACTTAGGAAGAAATAGAGAGTATGATAGACTTAAGAAATATTTTATAGCAGAGAGTGAGAGTTGTGTGGGTGTGAGAGATGTTTCATAAGGTATGTATTTATAGGCAAATAAGTTTGATATAGTGGTTGCATGCCTGCGATGTGTCACATTTGCATGCTTAGGGTGTTACACATATGCATGCATGCATTTACAAAAAATGTAAGGTGTCACTCTTGCAGGCTAGGTGGCAGCCCATGCATGTATCACGATTGGACAGTAAGGGAGGCGCCATCTCACTTGGCGAAAGAGTACAAAAATGAATGGTGTCGCCACCCCATTTGGCGAATAAGAGGTGTCACTTCTTACAACATTGGCTCAGGCTACGTGACAGCCTTTGGGATTCCTTTCTTTGTTGCATGCAAGGCCATTGGAGTTGATGGGTGGAGTCTTACACAAAACATTTATGTGTGCAGAATAGGGCCAGGATAGGTGGCAGGCTAGGTGGCTGCATAAGCCCATGCATGTATCACGATTGGACAGTAAGGGAGGCGCCATCTCACTTGGCGAAAGAGTACAAAAATGAATGGTGTCGCCACCCCATTTGGCGAATAAGAGGTGTCACTTCTTACAGCATTGGCTCAGGCTACGTGACAGCCTTTGGGATTCCTTTCTTTGTTGCATGCAAGGCCATTGGAGTTGATGGGTGGAGTCTTACACAAAACATTTATGTGTGCAGAATAGGGCCAGGATAGGTGGCAGGCTAGGTGGCTGCATAAGCCCATGCATGTATCACGATTGGACAGTAAGGGAGGCGCCATCTCACTTGGCGAAAGAGTACAAAAATGAATGGTGTCGCCACCCCATTTGGCGAATAAGAGGTGTCACTTCTTACATCATTGGCTCAGGCTACGTGACAGCCTTTGGGATTCCTTTCTTTGTTGCATGCAAGGCCATTGGAGTTAATGGGTGGAGTCTTACACAAAACATTTATGTGTGCAGAATAGGGCCAGGATAGGTGGCAAGCTAGGTGGCTGCATAAGCCCATGCATGTATCACGATTGGACAGTAAGGGAGGCGCCATCTCACTTGGCGAAAGAGTACAAAAATGAATGGTGTCGCCACCCCATTTGGCGAATAAGAGGTGTCACTTCTTACAGCATTGGCTCAGGCTACGTGACAGCCTTTGGGATTCCTTTCTTTTTTGCATGCAAGGCCATTGGAGTTGATGGGTGGCAGGCTAGGTGGCTGCATAAGCCCATGCATGTAATATTATTGGCAGCCTTGGGGGGTTGCATCACTTACTTAATTGAAATTTTTTGCCTTACGTTGAACATAACATTCATTCACATAAACTGTTAAATTTTCCAACCTTCGAATCAGTCATCTAACCTTCAAACATTCCAGCATTCATACCTTCATACAATCAATAAACCTAAAACATTCCAACCTTCAAACCTTAAAACAATTCTACACAATGGCCTCTTCACCACAATTTGTTGTCAAAGCACATTTCAACGGTGAGACATACATGTGTCCCACAGTTGGGTTTTTGTTTAGAAACACCGACAATGTTCGATTTCTCTTAAACGGGAAAGCAAATTTCTCGTACTTTAAGAAAAGATTGGAGGCCAAACTTGAATGAGGCCCGGTATCCCAGATATTTTATCAGAGTCCAGTCTTTTTTGGAAACAACCAAGTTATTTTTTATAAGGTTGAAATTCAAGATGACGAGGATTTCCAGAACATGATTTCCAGCCATGTCTATTCTGGAAACGACTCTATTGAGTTGTACGTTTTGTTTCAAGAGCCTCCGGTGACACAGGAGGTAGAGCCTCCGGTGACACAGGAGGTTGATCCTTTGGAGAATGAGCAAGATGAGGTGGATGCAGTTGATGATGAAGAAGAAGATAACGAGTTAGAGTTTGATGAAATGGTGAACGACGATTCTGACGATGATGGCATCCCAAGTATTCCTACTGACAAAATCTACACACCACCTACGCACATGACAAACTTCAACATGGGCAGAGATGAACCTTCTACGGACTTGTTTTTCCAACCGTATATGTAGTCGGATGAAAATTTAAAAGAGAAGGACAAGTTTCGTAATAGAGAGGAATGCATAAGGGCCATCAAAAAATTTCACATGCTCAACTCGGTTGATTATAAGGTGGATCGTGTAAACCCAGAAAGGTACAAGATCAAGTGTGTTCACCCTGACTGTATGTTCAAGCTGACCGCATCATACAAACTAAGGGGTGACTGCTGGGTCATAGGTTCCATGACTACCCATACTTGTGTAAGTTCCACTCAATCACAAGACCATCGAAAACTCAACCATGATCTAATCTGTCAAGAAATCCTACCCCTGGTCAGTAACGACCCTTCTTTGAAGGTGAAAACAATCATCTCCCACATCACCACGGTTTTTAACTACACTCCGTCTTACCGTAAGGCGTGGTTAGCACAGACTAAGGCGATTGAAAGGGTGTACGGAAACTGGGAGGAGTCATACCAAGAACTTCCCCGCTACCTAAATGCACTCAAGACATATTCTCCAGGTAGTGTTTATGTTCTGGAAACATTGCCAGCGTACGCCCAAGATGGTAGTCTACTACATGGCAACGGAATATTCAGTCGCGTCTTTTGGGCATTTCAACCATGCATCACAGGGTTTGCATCATGCAAACCAATTCTACAAATTGACGGGACTTGGTTGTATGGGAAGTACAAAGGCACGCTTTTGATGGCAGTTGCACAAGATGGCAACAATAACATTTTCCCCGTTGCGTTTGCCCTTGTCGAGGGGGAGACCGGTGGTGCTTGGAGCTTTTTCCTGAAAAATCTTCGTACACACGTGGCTCCTCAACCAGATCTCTGTTTGATCTCGGAAAGACATGCCTCCATTGAAAGTGCCTATAATAATCCGACAAATGGTTGGCATGACCCTCCTTCTACGCATGTCTATTGCGTCAGGCATATCGTCCAGAATTTCTCGAGGGAGGTCAAGGACAAAACATTGAGGAAAGCGGTGATGAATGCGGGATACGCACTGACACAGCCCACATTCAAATATTACCGCAACGAGATCCGTTTGTCTAACCCAGAAGCCGGTACGTGGATCGACAATATACCGGTCGAAAAGTGGACTAGGTCATACGACAATGGCCAAAGATGGGGGCATATGACAACAAATCTTATTGAATCAATGAATGGGGTATTCAAGGGCATACGAAACCTCCCCATCACTGCCTTGGTGAAATCCACGTATTTTAGGATGGCTGCGTTATTTGCTAAAAGAGGTGAAATGTGGTATGCGGTCTTGCAATCAGGACAACTATGGAGTGAAAGCTGTATGAAATACATTAAGGCTGAAAGTGCTAAAGCCAACACTCACATGGTTACACGGTTTGACCGCCATAGCCACAACTTCATTGTGAAAGAGACAATTGACCACAATGAAGGCCTGGCAAGACAAGAATACAGGGTCATTTTACCTTCTCAATGGTGCGATTGTGGCAGGTTTCAAGCTTTTCGTATGCCTTGCTCTCATGTCATTGCCGCTTGTGCTCATACCCATCAAGACGCGCTTCAACTGCTCTCAAACGTTTATAAATCTGAAACGTTGCTCACTGTTTACAATAACAACTTTCCTTTGGTGGCAAAACCGGACTATTGGCCTGAATACAACGGTGATATAGTTTGGCACAATGACCAAATGCGAAGGAACAAGAAGGGTCGTCCCAAAAGCAGGCGCATCACAACAGAAATGGACGATCTTGGCAGGTTGGAAAGAAAGTGTGGTTTATGCCGTCAGGTCGGACACAATCGCAAAAACTGTCCGAATCGGGCGTCTGGCTCGACCACATAAATTTTGTAATACAATAAATCTTTTCAATATTTGTGTTGTAAACATTATGGGTTTTCCGTTAATAAAACTGTTAACACAATTTAAGAAATTCAATATAGGAAATTACATTAGGGTTTTCGCGTACAACAATGATTAACGATATTCAATCTAGGAAATTACAACTGTTAACACAATTTCATCTGACCCATGCATCATCAGCATTACATCACTGTCTGTTTTGACTTCCTCCAACCACACATTAGGTCTTCCTGTCGCATGCGAGGTTGTTGTTCGTTTTCGCTGGATCCTTCGAATTTTTTCCCCCTCGGCGATGTCTCCATCTAGCCACCGCATCAACTCCCGCTTCAGACGCTCCATGGAGTGAATGTGCCAGAATTTCATTTTCATCGCAGGTTTCGTGGCGGAGAATATAACGTAACCATCTCTGCAAAAAATCATAGGCGACGTCATTACGTAAATAAGGGAGTACAAAATAAAAATACAGTGCGAGAAAGTGTGAGAAATTTCAAAGAAACGGACGAATTATTTATAAAACAGCAAAAAACCCTAGTTTTTCCCTAGGCGCCAAGTGAGATGGCACCTCCTCTCATTTTTAAGGAGCATACGCCATCTCACTTGGCTAAAAGACAAGGGAGGCGCCAAGTGAGATGGCGCCTAGGGCAAAACCCTAGGTGCATGCGCCAATTGAGATGGCTCCTCCTTTGTGGAGCCATCTCAAACATGGTTATTTGCATAATTTTTTCCGAAACCCGATTATTTGCGAAATATTATTTTAATACTTGGTTATTAATAAAAAAAATTCTAAATGAACTATGTTACAAATAATAAATTAAGGAGTTTGGTGGGATGTTTCAATCTTAGTTAAGAAGTTGATGACTGAGAAAAAAAAAAAAAATATATATATATATATATATATATATATATATATATATATATATATATATATATATATATATATATATATATATATATATATATATATATATATATATATATATATATATATATATATAACAATGTATCTATAATTTGTCCAATTCTATCCTTTTTTTTCTTCTTTTTCTAATTCTATCCTTAAGTGCATGATATAAATGTCTACATAATAATTTCCACCCAATGTACTACTGTTAAATGTCGACATGGTACATAATAAATTTCCTTTTCTTTTTCATTCTCCTATTTTGTTGTATATTCCACATGGTATAAATCTATTATAAATATAATAAAATAATATACTATCAAAATTACTTCTTACTCCTAATTAAAACTAATTAAACAAGTTATTTTATATCCTAATGATCATTTCATCTCTTATTTATTTAAATTATTATAACAATTATTTTTATAATGATAATAGTGATATTCAGAATAAGCAAAATAAGAAGAAGAAAGAAGAACTCTCAGTGAAGCTTTCAATATCAGTTATTCTCAAGAGGATGAATCTTTAAACTTCAACGGTCTTTGATTTTATCGTTGCATCCTTTATATTGAATAGTTCAATAAAATAGGTTTGAGTTTGGGCAATTAGTAGATAGAGAAATAGAAGGAAAAAAATATAAGAAGTATTTTTAGGTAAATAGAAGAAAAAATTAGGAGTGTGTTTAGAAAAATAGTCACTTATAATTCAATTCAAATTAAAGCTGCATATATCAAAATTCAACTGCTTCAATACTAATTCCTTCAATACATCTCAAAATCAAAGTTCAAGGTAACCTATGTAAATGCATGCCTATAGATGTCTATCTTTTAATAATTTGGATGTCTTTTTTCTGTTAAGGAAACGAAACAAAAGCACCGAAATGCACATCCAAATTATGATTATTGTTACTTTCATTTTTATTTATTTTTTATTTTTAGTTTTGGTTACTAATAATATTTATATTTATTCATTGTTAGTTTTGGTTACTAATAATATTTATTTATTCATAAAAATTCACTAAAATTTTAAATTTACTCTCCAAGCAAGCAGACAATCTTATTATATCATATTTACCATAATAATAATCATAATATTGAAATTAGTATTTAATATTGTAATTAATGATGAATGCAATAACTTATAACTCGTTCCCTTTCATTATAAATAGTATTATATCAAAATGAAAAAAAAAAAAAAACGTGACTTTTAATTATACATATTTATAAGATATTGTTTTAAAACTAAAAAGTTTAAAAATAATTATTTTTTTGCAGATATTAAAATGAAGTGCAAATAATTTAAATAGAATTTATTTTAAATTTATTAAAATTAATGAGAATATATGTCATTAAAACAATATTAATAATATAGCTATTTCAAAAAAGTGATTCTTGAGAACAAAGAAATAAAAAAAAATTCAATATTTTAGATTGGACTGACACTTGTCCCACTATTGGAGAATGCTCAATCTAGCGTCTTTGTTGTAGTCCAATAGCTTTGGACCCAAGACTGATAGTCGTTAGGGACTTCCCCACGTGTCCCTAGTCATCATCAACCACCACCTGCCCTTCGAGAATAACGGGTCCACTGTTCCTACATTCTTTGAGTGCTTCATCAGGGAGGGGGCACGTGTTGGACTCCATTACTCGCGTAAACCCTGGAAGTCCACGTTAATAGACTTAAATTGCTTGGCCCGTTACATGAATCTTGACCCGGCGCTGGGGTTATAAATACTCTCTCACTTAAGAGGGCCACGTATCCATTCGTTCACTCATTCTACCTCACTTCTGTTACTTGCACTCTGATTGTCTAGACTCTTACTTTGGCATCAGAGTATCGTGCAGGTACCCCCATTTCACATTCAATCGCTACTTAACTTAAAGCTCGTGGGCCTTAACGATCTCTTCTGATCAGGTACGATCAGTGGCGCTGTCTGTGGGAACCCAGCTTCCCCGTCTTTCACTCAAGACCAAAGCAGCTCTCTCAACCTTCTGATTATCATGGTCGACCAAGCTATCAACAATGACCAGAACGTTCACTTTGTCGATGCTGACAACAACAACAATGCTCGAAACAACAACGCGGGCAACAACAACAACGTTGCCGCCCCCGAGCAAGACCCCTGGGATGGGATGACCGCATCTTCCTCCACCCGCTTGCGACAACGCCCACCATATCGGTAGAATTACAAGCCGACTGCGTATCAGGAGATCCGTGTTCTCGAAAACATTGACGCCACGACCAAAGCCATGTTCGTGACGATCAACCAGACGAATTACATGATCTTCACACAGGGTGAGCGCCTGATGATGATGGAACAAACTCGCCGGTCCCCCAGAAAGCACCAAAGACCTGATTCTCGAACTCCCCCTCTCCGACGGAATGAGGACCGCTCCCGATCTCCCCGAGAGACACAGAAAGAACGATTCTCGGAGCCCAACTCCCCGTCGTACTGGGTGAGATTCTGCATTGGAGAGGACCCATGGCGAAGCTGCCAGGAAGTGTGATCACACACCCCCGTGCAAAGAACGATGATCCCCTGAACAAAAAAGAAACAGGGGGCGAGGAAGAGAAGAAATCTCGGTCGAGGAACCCTCCCTGTGGCCAGGACCGACACAAAGACCGCCGCTACTACCGGTCCCCTTCTCGCTCCCCAGAAAGAATCGACGAAGACGACCCCCGTGGTACGCTGTCTCAGGCCATCATGGAGGCTCATATTCCTAAAGGGATGGAAAATCCTCCTCTTTTGAAGGAATATGACGGCATTGCTGAACCCATCGACCACATCGACGACTTCGAGGAAATTATTCATTATCACGATGTCGGGGGCCCCGTAAATGCAGACTGTTCCCCCATAACACTGAGGAAAACGACCATGGACTGGTATAAGAGCCTACCCCATGGGTCAATCATCTCGTGGAGGACTCTAAAGAACCAATTCATCAGCAACTTCACTGCATCTCGTCGGCACCCGAAGACTGAGGCCTCCTTCGAAGCAATCATCCAGAGGAGCGATGAAACCCTTAGAGAATACATTGACTGGTTCAACCACGAGGCCATTTAGGTTCCCTGCTTCGATCACATGAAGATATACTTGCTCGAGAGGGGACTTCTCCCGGGCACTGAATTTAGAAAGGCCATCATCATTAAGCCCCCCAGGTCTTTTGATGCACTCCTCGAAAAATCTCGGGCATACATGAACTACGAGGAAAAAGTGGCCGCCAACAATGCCCGTGATTCGAGGAACCGCATACCAACTAACATCCCGCGGCATAGTGATGCGGGTTCTTTTTGACAAACATGGGAGAAAATAAGGGAGGAGAAACCTCACGACCCCCGCGAGCACAAAGGACCAGTCAGGCGGTTCACTGAATACACCCGCTAACCGCTTCCCACAAGCGTATCCTTGTAGAGAGCTCCAATGCTGAGTTCAAGGACAGTGGGGTCAGGCGTCCTTGACCCACCTTTGCAAAGCCCGGGGCCGACAGAACAAAGTACTGTCAGTACCACCGGAGCCATGGTCACCTGACCGAAGACTGTGTCCACCCGAAGGATAACATCGAGACTCTCATTAAGGTAGGGAGACCCGGGTAGTACAAGAGGAACGATGCCCCTCGCCGGGACATCCGCGAGGTTAAAGAAATTAGGGAGGATGTGCAACCATCCGATGACTCTGGTCCCCTCCAAGTAGCCTTCTGTGTCTCAAGGCTCGAGGACTTCCACATCCCCGACAGTCTTGAAGATGACTAGCATTTATTCATCGACAGCAAATGGGCGAAGTTCCCCTCCACCATGGTAGCGCATCTACGAAAGCGCTTTTAAGAGAAAGCGCTTTCGTAGCCTTTAAAAAAAATTCGCTTAAAAAAAGCGCTTTTATAGGGTTTCCTACGAAAGCGCTTTTCAGAAAGCGCTTTCATAGGTATTTGAAATATCTAACCTACGAAAGCGCTTTTGAAAAGCGCTCTTATAGGTGGCCCTATAAAAGCGCTTTTGAAAAGCGCTCTGAAAGGGGGACCTACGAAAGCGCTTTCTAAAGCGCTCTTATATGGGGGGCATACGAAAGTGCTTTTTACCTCAGAAGCGCTCTCATATATGGGTCTTAGAAAGCGCTTTTAAAAGCGCTTTCGTAGGTTGTTTTATAATTAAATTAAAAATCCCTAAATCTGATATTTGCCCTCACTTGTTCATTTCTTCGTCTTCTTCATTTCTTCCGTCTTCTTCAGTCGTCGCCACCGTTCGTTCCATCTTCTTCAGTCGTCGCCGCCGTTCGTTCCGTCTTCTTCAGTCGTCGCCGCCGTTATCTGTTCATCTTGTCCATCTTGGTAAGTTTCTTCTTCTTCCATTATCTTCTTCCATTATCTGTTGTTCATCTTATATTATTACTACATTCTTCTTCCATTATCTTCTTCCATTATCATAGAGACGTTGGATGGCTCCTTTGAGTGGAAACAATAGAAGCAAGTTTAGCTACTAATTGTTCTTACCTCTGACTAGATGAGGCTACAGATTCAGAAGAGAGATATTTTAGATTCTGCAGAATTGAGACCATAGAGGTTAGGAGTGGATTCCATTTAGTAGCATAAACCACATATTCAAATGTTATGAGTCTCTCAGCAACCAATTTTTGCATTCTATCAAAGATAACATTTCTATATTCTTCCAAATGGTTCTGAATAAAAAAAAGGAAGGTTTTAAGAGACATATTTTGGAGGTAGTGAAGGGCTAGGTGAGGCTGTTTATTCATAGAAAGGATTTGGTATTGTGTTATTTCTAAACACATTTTCTGCTGAAGAAGGGTCATAATGAGGTTTGGGTTGTGGTTCAGGTACAATTTGGTCAAAAAGTTCTAAGAAGGTTCATGTACAAGATTAGCTTGGTCTAGGTTAGTTTTTTCAATTTCAATTTCATGATGAGTTTTAAAAAATTGGTCTTGGATGATTTCTGAATGGATTAGGGCTTTTGTGTCTTGCTTAGATCTAGTATGAAGTAAAGACGAAGGTTGAACTTCATACTAAGACTAAACAAGGTTAGGTTGATGTTTAATTTTAGATTAAAAGATTTTAGGAGGAATTTCTTGGAGAGTTTTAGAATGAATAGGTAAATGCTCTAATTGTGAAGAGTCAAAGCTTGAGGATGAGGTTGAATTGGGACTGGTTGAAGAAATGGTGTGTTATTGAGGATTGTCAAGATTTTCTAGGATACGTTCCATGATCTGATTAGGATCAGTCATGGTGTTCGGGGATGGGGTTAGCTTAGGTTTTGAGATAAAATCACCAAGAACAACACCAATCTCACCAAAATTTGCTGGTACTTCAAAATCAGCTTCATACTTAATCTCCTTTACTGATCTATGCGTCAAGTGAACGTAACCTTTGATTCTCTCCTTCTCCAATTTTGTCTCTTTTTCATGCAAAACAATGGAACAAAATTACAAGTAACTAATTAGTAACTCTTTTGTTAAAAATTTAAACTAATTAGTATTTCTAGGGATAGATAATGCTGTTAGTATATGTTTGGATTCTTATGTGTTTCTTATGTTTTATTTCTCCGGGTGCATGCTACATAATTTTGGTGGTAACATTGAAATGGTTTGTGTTTTGGATTATATTTGTGGGTTTATGTTGACTTTGTGAATTCACTATTTCTAATATTTGTGTTGTATTATTGTCATAGCTTTCCCAAACATTGAAAATATATATGTGACATTTATTGTGAACCTTTATGTTAAAATAGTATATATCTTTCGACAATCGATCCGAAATATTGAATAACATTCTATGAAATTGCAGCGTTTCCCGGCCTAGTTCGACGTACGACGCTCATTCTCCGCGTTTCTTAGAGTTCGAAACATCTGAGAGGTAACTTTCTTCCTCAAATTACTGGTATATATTGTGATGAATTTGTCTTAAATTGTCTTTCGTATGTTGCATTTTCTTGATACGGATTCATTCCGTGTATACTTTGCGTTTTGACAGAAACGCAGTATACTACTGTTTTGTGCACTAATTAGTTGATATGGATAAGACATGGATGTATTCCAATCGATTGTCGAAAGACTACGAGAATGGTGTTTCCGAGTTTGTTAAGTTTGATGTTGCGCACGCCAAAGACCCCAGTCGTATGACATGTCCCTGTTTGTATTGCTGTTATGGGAACCGGGTTGACGCAGTTCAGTTGGCATCGCATTTAATTCGATATGAAATTGATAGGAGTTATACATGTTGGAATATGCATGGTGAGAAAAGTAACGGGAATGTTGAATCGGGGTATGCAAGGACCTATGTTTCAAATGATGATTGCACAGATACATACGATTATGATCGAGTCGAAGAAATTGCAGAAGCGCTTGAAGAAGATCTTAACGATTGTCCCAAAATGTTCGAGAGGTTGGTAAGCGATGCAGAGAAACCGTTGTATAATGGTTGTACAAAATTCACAAGATTGTCTGCGGTGTTAAATTTGTACAACTTAAAAGCCGGCAATGGATGGTCGGATAAAAGTTTCACAGAGTTATTAGCCCTTATGAAAGATATGCTACCAGAGGATAATGTTCTTCCCAATCGAACGTATGAGGCCAAAAAGATGTTGTACTCCATTGGCATGAGCTATGATAAGATACATGCGTGTCCAAAAGATTGCGTTTTGTTTCGAAACGAGTATGCATCGTTAAATGAGTGTCCTAAATGCGGTGCCCCTCGATATAAGAAAAAGTTGTCTCCGGCAAAAGTCTTATGGTATTTTCCTATAATCCCGAGATTTAGACGGATGTATCGTAGTGAAACCGATTCAAGACACTTGACTTGGCATTCAGATGAAAGAATTATTGATGGAAAATTTCGACATCCGACAGATTCTCCACAGTGGATGAAAATTGATAATGATTATCCTGAATTTGGAAAAGAAGCAAGAAACCTTCGCTTGACATTGTCTACTGATGGAATGAACCCACACGGTATTCAAAGTATCTCGCATAGCACATGGCCTGTGATTCTTATGATTTATAACCTACCTCCATGGCTATGTATGAAGCGTAAGTACATGATGCTGTCTATGTTAATTTCTGGGCCTAAACAACCAGGAAATGACATAGACGTATACTTGGAACCACTAATCGAAGATTTGAAGATTTTGTGGGAGAGAACGGTGTGGAGGTTTATGATGGTTATAGGAAAGAAAGTTTCAACTTGAGGGCGATGTTATTTGGAACAATTAACGATTTTCCAGCATACGGCAATCTATCCGGGTATAGCATTAAAGGTGAAAAAGCGTATCCTGTTTGTGAAGACGGAACCGATACCATGCGATTGAAACTTTGTCAGAAGAATGTCTTTCTCGGTCATCGTAGATTCTTAACTTCTAAACATCAGTATCGTGGATGGAGAAAAGCGTTCAACGGAGATACCGAACAACGTAGAGCTCCGCCTGGTTTGACAGGTGATCAAATTTTTGAAAAGGTGAAAGATGTGAATATTCAGTTTGGCAAGCCTTTTGCACATAAAGTTGTCACAGGTGGGTGGAAGAAGAGGTCGATTTTTTTTGAATTGCCATATTGGAAATCTTTGTACGTAAGACATTTTCTTGATGTGATGCATATTGAAAAAAAATGTATTTGACAGTGTTATTGGTACGTTACTCAATATAAAAGGGAAGTCTAAGGATGGCCTTAAATCAAGGGAGGACATGGTAGACATGGGAATAAGAACTGAACTGGGACCCGTGAAGAAAGGAAGACGGACATACCTACCACCTGCTGTTTACACTCTATCTAGAAAGGAGAAAAAAATATTGTGTAAGTTTCTGAGTGAAGTTAAAGTTCCAGAAGGCTACTCATCAGATATTAGAAGACTTGTGTCTATGAAAGACCTCAAGTTAAAGAGTTTAAAGACGCATGATTGCCATGTTATAATGGAACATTTTCTACCGATAGGTATACGTTCTATTCTGCCAGAAAAGGTAAGAAGCGCAATAACTAAATTGTGTTTTTTCTTCAAGTCAATTTGCAGTAAGGTGATCGATCCTGAGATCTTGCCAACATTGCAAAAAGAAATAGTTGTTACTTTGTGTGAGCTTGAAATGTATTTCCTCCCTCGTTTTTTGACATAATGGTTCATCTTGTCGTTCATCTTGTGAAAGAGACACAATTGTGTGGACCAGCTTATATGAGATGGATGTACCCTGCTGAACGTTATATGAAAATATTAAAAGGGTATGTGAAAAATCAGAGTCGACCAGAGGGTTGTATTGCCGAAAGATACATTGTTGAAGAAGCGGTTGAGTTTTATACTGAATATTTGTCAAATGTTCAGTCAATTGGACTCCCCAAATCTCATGTTGTTGAAAAAAAAGAAGGTAAGAAGCTAATTGGAAATAAAGTTGTGACAGTATCAAGGGTCGAACGGGATCAAGTGCATTTGTATGTTCTGCACAATGAGATTGAGGTTGAGCCGTATGTCGAAATACACAAGGGTGTTCTTTGAGGTTTAAATTCGAATAGAAATGAGAATTGGATTGTACGAGAGCACAATCGAAGTTTCATACCACGGTTTAAGGAACATATTTATTCAAAGTATCATTCAGATCCCGCCTCAGTGACAAAAAGGTTGAGATGTTTAGCATACGGTCCAAGTTTGGTTGCATTTTCTTATAGCGCATACGCAATTAATGGATACACATTTTATACCAAAGAACAAGATGATAAAAGTACTGTGCAAAATAGTGGTGTCACCTTGGTAGCTGAAGCAATGCACATATCTAGTGTGAAGGACTTAAACCCGAAATTTGCAAATCTATCGTATTTTGGGGTTATCGAGCGCATTTGGGTCTTTGATTACGAGAAATTTTAGATTCCTATATTCGGTTGCAAGTGGGTTGAAAATAATAATGGTATACAGATGGATAAGTCAGGATTTTTGCAAGTGGATCTTAACAGGGCAGGGTACAAAGATGAGCCTTTCATTCTAGCCTCTCAAGCTAAACAAGTGTTCTATGTCACTGATCCGACAAGTACGAAATGGTCTATAGTGCTTTTCTCTAACAAAGTAATTGATGAAAAGACTGGAGACCAAGGCGATACTGGTGTTGACATTGAATCTTTTACCAGAAATGATCAAAATGAGAATGAATCATGCATTAGAAATGATCATAATGAGGGTATTTGGATCAATCCAACCGTCCGCGTTGTTACGAGACGAGTAGAACATATTCCTACCAAGAAAAGAAAGAGATGTTAGTGAAAAAGGTAATAGTATATATAATTATAGACAATGTCATTCAATAAAATGTATATATATGTCATTTCATTTTTTTCATTATAGTATAATATATATAGCCTATATCATTTCATTTTTTTCATTATAGTATAATATATATAGCCTATATCATTTCATTTTTTTCATTATAGTATAATATATATAGCCTATATCATTTCATTTTTTTTCATTATAGTATAATATATATAGCCTATATCATTTCATTTTTTTCATTATAGTATAATATATATAGCCTATATCATTTCATTTTTTTCATTATAGTATAATATATATAGCCTATTGTTGTACCCCAAATTTTGACCCAAGATACCGTCTCCCATCTGTATTACTCGCATTGCAAGGGTTTTCACATATTTTATCAAATTTTCAAAGCAGTTTAAAAATTCATAACTTTTTCGAGTCGGGAGCTGTTTATTTGTTGAACGCTAAATTTATTAACTGATCAAGACTTAAACAATGATCATTGATTATTTATTATCTTAAATTCAAATAATTGGAATTTATTTTCGATTATTACGTAATTCAAAGATTTATAAATAATAAAAAGATTATTTGAGAAAAGGTATATTAATTGATCAAATAATGTTTATTAATTATTCATTATCCTAAATTTAAATAATGGGAACCTGTTTTCCGTTATTATATAATTTGAAGGTTTATGAATAATGAAATAAACATTTGGAAATGAGTATATTAATTGATCAAGCAATGTTTATTTGATTATTTATTGTTCTAAATTTAAATAGCTGAAATTCTATTTTTTTCAAGTTATTATAATTTAGAAGAATTAAAAATAATAATAAAGTAAATGATTGAAGTTATTAATTGATCAATGATATTTATTTATTTGTTTATCATTCCGAATTTAAATGATTAGATTTGATTTTTAGTCATTATATAATTTAAAGAATTATAAACAATAAATAAATAATTGGAAAGAAAAAGAATTAATTGAGAAATAATATAATTTTTATTCACTTTATTCTATTTATTACAATTGTCATTTAAATGTTGTGTTATTACAAAATATTTATAAAGACAATTACATAAATGCTTAAAGTAAATAAAAAGCTATTTTTCTAAATTCTAATTCTAAATCTTCCATCCAATGCTCTTGTTTGCTCATTTAATTTTACCTGCGAAAACGATTAAAAGAAAAGTCAGAATCGAATAAATAATTAAAATGCAGAAAATAAATTTAATGTTCATCATTAAAAGCAAACGGCCGGAATCAGTTTGCCCTTTTTGCAAATCGCGGGATTTCTCCCGGTTCACAAAAAGGGAGGAATTTTTATGAATGCATAATTAAAAAATAGCACATTTTCAAAATCATTTGCATTTTTATCAAAAGGCCCACTGCATATTTCACATATGCATAAATTCAATTTTGGTCAAAACTGCATAAGCATAAATCAACAGCATACATAATTTCAAACAAACATATGCACAACATAAGCTAACGTTAACCTGCAGAATAACATAGGCTAATGCAAGACAAAAGAGATATGCAATTTCAAACAATGTGCAGTCTTAAAACAATGTATGCAAGCAACCTATATTTCCTTTTTCATCATATTCCAGCCTATTACTTTTTCAGACAGCAGTACAAGATATCATTTTTATATATCATTTCTGTACTTGAGGTAGAGAGAAGAAGAGGTTTAGTTTTTGCAGGTTTTGATTTAAGCATGAATTGGGAATAAAGTCAAAATCACTTGTAGCAGCATATGTGCAGAACATCAGAAAAATATACTAAGATACTCAAACCTGAGCCATGACAAAAAAGGAGGCAACGGTCATATGAGAAGGGAACCCCTTCAAAAGGAAGTCTTAACTTGCATAGTATTACTACACCAGAACATCACTGCATAGCATATCTCTACAGAACCATAACCTGCATACTACACAAAACTACCAAGCAAAATACCATAGTCCATTTGCAAAACCACATCACTGCAAAAACTATCCAGTAAATAACCTATAGCATATCTCTACACAACCATATTATTGCAAAACCATTCCCAAACATAACCTGCATCAAAACTATTCAAAACCATAGTCCATGGCATAACTTGCATACTGCATCAGAACCATTTTTCAAGCATACTGCATCAGAACCATTTTTCAAACATATTGCCAAACCATTCAAAAACCACATAACAAGCATATTGCTAAACTTGCATATTGCTAACCGGCATATTGCAAAACCTGCATTACTGCTAAACCATTTTGCATAGCATATTGCAAATCACACAACCATATCACTGCAAAAACTATTCAAAACTATAACAAAAAGCAAAAATCATCTTTTCTGCTCCAAGGCAAAAATCACACAACCTGCATACTGTATCAAAACCTTAGATAAACCAGTATAATCCAAATCCATTCAAAAACCAATTATTCATATTTCAACCAGTTTTTAGACGAAGAAGAAGAGAAGAATTAGTAGCAGAAAGCAAAGAGCGAGGAATCTTCGGAGCTTACCTGATTTCGCCGGAATCGTACCGTCGGACTAGCTCCGACCATGTGAGTTTCTTCAGTTTTTCGCGTAAATCTTTATACCGTTGTGTTGCCTTTGTCTCACTAGATAATAATACTCTATTTAATTTCCTGAAATCATGTAAAATGGCCATTTAATATCATTGCGAAACAGCAACATATCAAATCCTTTTTCTAACACCAACGCAATCATATAAACACTGTTACTTTTAAAGTCAACTCGAAATAATAAACAAGTTCACAAATCTGCTTCTTCTCTTTAATCAATTTCTCGTTAATTCAATCAAAATGGCAAACCCACAAAACAAGCATGACTGACTTACCTTTGATTTCATCGATCTAACAAAGATATCTTCCTTCCTACACTTTCATCACACTTCAATCATCTTCATCAGGTTGTTTCTCTACTTCAATTAACACACGCGCAACATTAGAAACAATTCAGACACAGAACTTTTCATAAAAAAGAGATTAAGAAGGCATACCTTTAACCTCTGTTTCCATAACCCCATGTTAAAACTTTTTTCGACAACATCATCGCGTTTGCATCATTGAGAACGACCACTTTTTTCTGCGAATCCCATTCAACCTTCAACATCATTACAATTTTAAATCAAAAACAAAAACCTTTATTTCACAAAAACATACCATTCAAAAATCTGAATTTGAAAGGAAGCAGAGTACCTTTAACCTTCGATCATCTCCGTGCCACTCGGACTGCACCTGTGGCTCAAGAAATTTGCTGTGGACAAGCCTTGAAGCACTTTTCCAACTCTTTAGGCACATATTTTTGTCTTCATTCTTCTCTTGCTGCTTAGGCATTGTTTATTAAAGTTAGTATTACTTGGATTTGAAGAGCTCAAGGAGAGAAACAATGTTCATGGAAAGTCACCGTTAAAAAATGGAACGTATTATTATCTTTTGCAAATCAATGACAAAATTTCCTTTTACTAAAAAAACAATAACAACAACTAACCGCGCTAGCAGTATCCTCTTCCTCTTCATGCAGCTTCTTCTTCTCGCCCCAACAACCTCGCCAATTCCCCAAAACACCGCGTTTCTTTTCTTTCCATGATTCATTCCATCAGCATCATACGAACCCAAAATCAATCCATTTGTAAATATCACAAACATCTAACTCTGTTTCTTAAACAAATCCATTAACACAACACAATTTCAAGCATCATGCGAACAAAATCATCCATCAAAAGCTCTTCATATAGGCTAATTAGAGTTTCAAATTAAAACTTCAATTAAGCTTGAACTAGAGTGTTCTATACCTGCAACAAACATACAGTTCCAGACAAACACTGAGGAAGAAGAATAGAAAACATTATACTAATACACTGCACAAGATCAAACTGCTTCCTCCAATAGATCATCACCACCAATCAACTCCGCACAACCACCCTGTCCAATTCCCTCCGCCTTCCTTCCATATCCCAGCTTCATTTCATCATATCGTAACTATCACTTTCTAATCTGAAAAAAACTCAACACGACCTAAAACCCTGAGAATCCGATGAAATCGCTTTGGTAGAGGTTCGGGCCATGAGTCCTTGGGGGAAAGATTCGGAAGAACCTAATCTATATCAATGTATGAAGAATATCTAAAAGAAGATGACGAAATGAGAGAATCAGAATATTACCTGCCGGAGGAGCTATGGTGGCTCTTTAAGAGCGATGAAGAGCGTAGCCAAAGATCCAAATAAATTCAACAATACGAAGGTGGAAGATGTTATTGCGAGGATGTAGAAATGACGCAAAACAATTAAAGAAAATTATGGGATGAAATCATTGTTGTGTGATGTTGCAAAAACTCAGAGAGAGTTGACGCTGTTGGTGAAGATTAGAAACGCGCAGGGTGAGATTGGAGGAACTTGGGAAGAGGATAGAGAGAGTTGAGGATGTAGGTGAGTTGAACGAGTTGCTGAGATATTTGAGGAGATTGTTAAAGAAGAGAGAGATTGAAGGGAGGTGGCTTACGGTGGTGAGTAGACGCGATCCAGCGGCGGCGGCGGCCAGTGCACAATGTTCCTAGGTTTTGTCGCTACAGCATTGTGTTCTTCTTTCTGGGTTCTCCATGACCCGCTCCGCTCTCCTCAACCCAACTCAATTCTTTTTAGCTTAAGCCCATTCCATTTGCTAATTCACACCCCATCTTTATTTGCTCTTTAGTTAATTCTATTTCTTTTTTAACTAACTTAGTTAATTTGGATTAATTAGTTTTCCTAGAAATAAACATAATTTTAAGTAGATAATTTTAATATTTTACCCTAATCTCATTTAATCTAAGTTTAGGTTTATTTAATTTTAGTTTTCCTTATTTTAATTAGATATTTGACTTGTAAGTTTTATTTAATTTGAAATATTTAATATCTCTAAATATGTGAAAGTAAAAAATGAAAACTAAAAGACATGCTATTTTTCTTTAATTTACTCCCCTCATTTTGATTAAATACCAATATACAAAAAGACATAAAAAATAGAAATATATAAAAACCTTAAAAAACATTTCTATTAATTTTCGTTATTTTTTATCTATGTTAAAATGCGTAACCAATTAAAACATTTTTCTCTTCATATATTAAACAAAAAAATCTAAAAATACATGTTCACACACTCAGTCTTTTATTTAATTTGTTGTATATCATTTATCTCATAATTTTCTGTTTAAATATTTCGCATTTACTTGATTATTCCGTTTGCGTCAATCCAAAGGGAATTGTCTAATTTTTGTTGACTTCATGTCCTCAAAAAACGATCGAGCGAATACTCTCATTCATTAAAAACTTAGGTTAATTTTCCTCAAATATTCACCTTTCTTCAAAATTTCAACCTTTTCAAGACTTATACCTTTTAAGCCAAAACTTCGACATTAGGTCGTCGTATTTTCAAAAACCCGTCCGTATCCCTTTTTCGGCCAAAACGATTTATTTTCAATCAAGCGATCAATTTTAAATAAAACAGATATTTCAAAAGGTTCCTATAGAGTACTATAGATGCATTGGGTGCTAATACCTTCCCATTGTATAACCAACCCCCGAACTCTCGATCTCTTTTCGAAAAACGCTTTGTATTTGTATTTTTGTTTACATTGCATATTTAGGGTTTTATTTCGCTCTTTCCCTTTTCCTTTGGAAACAATAAAGCGCGGTGGCGACTCTTGCTTTTGTGAGACGAATTAATCAATAATTCGATCTCCGATTTACCCCGCTACATTTTTTATCGCTACACCTATATCATCCAGTAAAATTTAAATATACGTCATTTCATTTTTTTGCTTAACATGTCATTTAATTTAATCTAATTTTTCTTTATTACAGGTCAAATGGCTAGTAACCAAGATAATTCAGAAAATGTTCCACAAGGAGATGTTCCACAAGATAATGTTCCACAAGATAATGTTCCACAAGATAATGTTCCACAAGACACTTCAGATAAGGACATCACACGAGGCATACTATCATGCGGGGAATCATCCGTGATAGAGATAGAGGTATTAAGTATAATGTGGATTGGAATAATGATGACCAACTAATTGGGCCTAATTCTGCAAAGCTGACAAGCTACATCGGTACGCTTGTTCGTATGCACATTCCGATCACCACTACTAGCTGGAAAAAAGGAGACTTGGATGATAAAGAAAGAATTTGGACCGAGATAAAGGTATCATATATAGTTGTTGTTATTTGCTTTATTTTGACGAAAATATTGTTTTTAAATTACATATACTAACACCCTCTATGCGTATGTTTTTTTGTAGAGGTCTTTTAACATTGAAGATGCCCGCAAAAAGTATATAATGGGCTTGGCCGGAAAAAGACATAGAGGGTGGAGAAATTTTTTGACAAATAAGTTTCTTAAAGACGATGAAGGAAATTTTGTTGAAGAGGATCCTGAACGACCAAAAAAATATGAGAGCTTCATTACACCCGAAGAATGGGTTGCTTTTGTGGGCCAAAGAAGAGACGATAATTTCAAGAAAGTGAGTGCTGTAAATCGGGATAGAGCGTCAAAACCCGCATATCCATATAAAAAAGGTCGTTTGGGATATGCACGCTTACAGGAAAAAATTGTAAGTAAATCTCAATTCTACGATCTTATTAATTATCTCAATGTGTATTATTAATTTGTAACAATGTGTATTGATGATTTTATTATTTGTAACAATGCGTAGTTGGAGGAGACGCAGAGTGACGAAACATCACTACCTGCACATGTGCTATGGAAGGAAGCTCGTGTTGGCAGAGATAAAGTTGTTAACCCCGATCTGCAACATATTTATGATGAGTGTGTAAGTATACCATTATGTCTTTAATTAATATATAATTAATGTTGTGTCTTTAATTATCGATATTTAAATGAATTACAGGAGACTATATCGCAATCGGTATCCTCGGGTGATGACTCGAATATCAGGAGCGTACTTAGTCGAGCACTATGTGTTGCTGAGTATCCGGGACGAGTGAGGGGTAAAGGCCATGGTGTGACTCCTACCTCTCTGTATAACAATCCAAGAAAAAGAAATCCTAGCAATGCAGAAGTGATGCAAACATTGCAGGATTTACAAGCACAAGTCCGTGAACTGCAGAGGGACAAAGAGAGATATATGGCAGAAAGGAGCAGTTCACAGTTGAAAGAAACTAGTGACAAGGCTAGTATCAACCGTCAACAAAATTTTCCCGAGGTAATTAAGATGATAATCCATTATATTTAGAGAAAGTATAATTATAACGGTTATTATTGTCAACATTAAAGGAAGTCTAACGATTATTATTGGTTTAGGGCATTTCATGTTGTCAGTTGTATCTAGCGTCTCTGACTTATCGGGTAGTTGGCAAGGGAAAAGTGCACAACACCTCGGGAGATTTAATTCACCATAGACCGCTCCCGGATGGCCACATGAAGGTATCGGTTGATGTTGTTTTAGATATGAATGCATTGCTACCGGTACCTGACATTGTTGCGGAGACCACATTGCTGCGAGATGCAGTAGGATCTTTTGTGGCATGGCCATCATACCTCATCTGCATAGATGATCAGGTATGTTGAAAACCATTATGAATCTTTAAGTATTCAACTGACAGTTCTGACCTGAATTTTATACATGGTAATTTTAGACTCCTGCAAAACCCGCATCTAAGGATAAAGGGATTTTGCAGCGCGGCGAGTCTATTGCATCGCAAAGACAGGTACTTTTAAAGTGTTTCATTTATGATCGGAATAAAAAACTGCATAACTTTGTATCTTACATAATTCTATATGATTTTTAAGGTACCTTCTCAAGATCAGTCACAGCAGGTGAGCCAGAAAGTTAGTAGGGTTCCACCTAAGAAGAAGGTTCCTGTCTGTAAATTTGTGCCTAGGTATCGACAGTGTCTGTAGACACTAGTTGGCACATCAGATTTGATGAATGATGGAATTCGTCAAATCGACGTGGATGAAATTGTCTTTAGTTTTCCATGTACCGAAACAATTGGATTAGAGGACATGGAACAAATCTTTCATCATCGAGAGTTAGGCATCAGTGTGATGCACTCGTACATCCGGTAACCCGATCAATATATTATTTAATTGGTTGAACATTTTTTTAAACATTTAATTGAAATAGTCTAATATTAATTATGTTTTTATTTAAGGATGTTATTTGACAAATTGATGCGCGGGAATCAATTGTCAAATAGATTCCGTTTCGTGTCTTCCTCCCGTGTCAGCGGAGCAACAATTTCTAGGGAACCTGATTCAGTAAGAGAACACTTGGTCGAAAGATTCAGGACAACTGCCAGTACAGAGAGCTTGTATCTTTTGCCTTATAATACAGGGTTATATTTTCATTCTAAGCTCCTTTTAATATTTGTATTTTTTACATTAAAATTCGCTTCTAAATTGTTGCTTTAATTTATAGATGTCACTGGTTGTTGCTTGCAATCAATCCCATAAAAGAATTGGTCTATTACCTGAATTCGGTTGACGGTGATTGGACAAATTATCCGGAAATGAAGCTAGTGATTGATACGTAAGTGACATTATTCTAAATATTCGTTTGTGTTTATATATTTAATTATTTCAATGTCATTGTTCTAAATAAATATTTTAATTTTGTCATCAGTTCAATACAAGTATTCCGATGTCAAAGGGGAGCACGAGTACCACGGTCTAGATCAAACAACATTAATTGGATCAAAGTACAGGTATATAAATTTCAACAATTTTGCTTATAATATTTATGTTACTTGATAAATCAATAGATGTGTATAATCTTATTTGTTTTTCTATGTAGTGCCCTCAACAACAAAACGGCATAGATTGCGGATACTTCGTTTTGATGTTTATCAAAGAAATCATTCAAATGAATGAAATCGAGATTCCAATCACGGTATGGATTTATACTTTGTTTTATTACTTATCGGATTTTGCATATAATTTATTACATTAAACTAAATCATGCATATATTTTGTTTTGTAATGTAGTATTTTGATCAATACAATTGTCCATATTACTCGCCACGTCAATTGGAAGAACTCAAAGAGGAGTTGTGCCAATATTTTATTGAGCTAAGAATCTTATAATAAGGTACAAATACATTGTTGTGTGAAAATTGGTTAATTATGAATATATTGTTTTGTGTATACAACACCGACCGTGTTATTATGTTCATATTGCAGGATCAGGACCTTGGATATATATGTAGATTAGGATTGATTTACTTAGTGTTATATAGCTGATTTCTTAGGGTGTATTTTGTTACGTTTAAAAACATGTTAATATTGAATTACCATGGTGTATATATATTTTGGATATGAATTGATTATAATGGTATTTGTATATATATATATATATATATATATATATATATATATATATATATATATATATATATATATATATATATATATATATATATATATATATATATATATATATATATATATATATATATATATATATATATATATATATATATATATATATATATATATATATATATAATATTTGGTATTTGAATTACATTTGGTATTTGGATTAAAACTAATATATATTGGTATTTCTAGATTAGATTGTAAAATACCGATTTAAGAATTACAGGTTTGCTGCAAAAAAATGCAGGTTTAGAAATTTTTAAAATTTTAGATTTTTCAGTAGAAAACCTATGAAAGCGCTTTTAAGAAAAAAACGCTCTCGTAGGCCTACCTATGAAAGCGCTTTTTTCTTAAAAGCGCTTTCATAGGTAGGCCTACGAGAGCGCTTTTTTCTGAACAAAAAGCGCTCTTATAGGCCTACTTTATACGCATTCTGAATACACCTATGAAAGCGCTTTTTCAGAAAAAAGCGTTCTCGTAGGCCTACCTATGAAAGTGCTTTTAAGAAAAAAGCGCTTTCATAGGTAGGCCTACGAGAGCGCTTTTTTCTGAACAAAAAGCGCTGCTAAAACCTTTAGCAGCGCCACCTACGAGAGCGCTTTTAAAGCCCAAAAAAAGCGCTTTCGTAGGTTATTTCTGGCATAGTGCCTCCACCACCTCGAGCCACTCCGATGATGCTTCCGGAGAAAACAAAATTGCCAAGACAAGGACGAGCTTTAGGATTGCTATGAAAACATAGATGTGGTGGTGGTCGTAGACATGGAGATGATAATTTAGAATTTTGAGTGAAAGATAGAAAACGGAGAGAGAGGGGGGTAGATGAGGAAGAGTAAGAAAGATACGAGAAAGAGAGATAAAGAGCGCATGAAAAGTGGGTTTTTCAAATGAGACGGATGGGAAAAGTGAAAAGTGAAAAATATGTGTGCCACTTGACAAAATGTTCGATTTTCATTGGACAATGTAATTTGATTTAGTCAATTAAAATTAAGGGCAATTTATAGTGTAAATGAACTATGTTACAAATGATAAATTAAGGAGTTTGGTGAGATGTTTCAATCTTAGTTATATATATATATATATATATAATTTGTCCAATTCTATCCTTTTTTTTCTTTTTCTAATTCTATCCTTAAGTGCATGATATAAATGTCTACATAATAATTTCCACCCAATGTACTACTGTTAAATGTCGACATGGTACATAATAAATTTCCTTTTCTTTTTCATTCTCCTATTTTGTTGTATATTCCACATGGTATAAATCTATTATAAATATAATAAAATAATATACTATCAAAATTACTTCTTACTCCTAATTAAAACTAATTAAACAAGTTATTTTATATCCTAATGATCATTTCATCTCTTATTTATTCAAATTATTATAACAATTATTTTTATAATGATAATAGTGATATTCAGAATAAGCAAAATAAGAAGAAGAAAGAAGAACTCTCAGTGAAGCTTTCAGTATCAGTTATTCTCAAGAGGATGAATCTTTAAACTTCAACGGTCTTTGATTTTATCGTTGCATCCTTTATATTGAATAGTTCAATAAAATAGGTTTGAGTTTGGGCAATTAGTAGATAGAGAAATAGAAGAGAAAAAAATATAAGAAGTATTTTTAGGTAAATAGAAGAAAAAATTAGGAGTGTGTTTAGAAAAATAGTCACTTATAATTCAATTCAAATTAAAGCTGCATATATCAAAATTCAACTGCTTCAATACTAATTCTTTCAATACATCTCAAAATCAAAGTTCAAGGTAATCTATGTAAATGCATGCCTATAGATGTCTCTCTTTTAATAATTTGGATGTCTTTTTTCTGTCAAGGAAACGAAACAAAAGCACCGAAATGCACATCCAAATTATGATTATTGTTACTTTCATTTTTATTTATTTTTTATTTTTAGTTTTGGTTACTAATAATATTTATATTTATTCATTCTTAGTTTTGGTTACTAATAATATTTATATTTATTCATAAAAATTCACTAAAATTTTAAATTTACTCTGCAAGCAAGCAGACAATCTTATTATATCATATTTACCATAATAATAATCATAATATTGAAATTAGCATTTAATATTGTAATTAATGAATAACTTATAACTCTTCCCTTTCATTATAAATAGTACTATATCAAAATGAAATTTTAAAAAAAAAAGTGACTTTTAATTATACATATTTATAAAATATTATTTTAAAACTAAAAAGTTTAAAAATAATTATTTTTTTTGCAGATATTAAAATGAAGTGCAAATAATTTAAATAGCATTTATTTTAAATTTATTAAAATTAATGAGAATATATGTCATTAAAACAATATTAATATTATAGCTATTTCAAAAAAATGATCCTTGAGAATAAAGAAATATATTTTTTTTTAATATTTTGGATTGGACTGACACTTGCCCCACTATTGGGGAATGCTCAATCTAGCGTCTTTGTTGTGGTCCAATAGCTTTGGACCCAAGACTGATAGTCGTTAGGGATTTTCCCACGTGTCCCTAGTCATCATCAACCACCACCTGCCCTTCGAGAATAACGGGTCCACTGTCCCTACATTCTTTGAGTGCTTCATCAGGGAGGGGGCACGTGTTGGACTCCATTACTCGCGTAAACCCTGGAAGTCCACGTTATTAGACTTAAATCGCTTGGCCCGTTACATGAATCTTGACCCGGCGTTGGGGTTATAAATACTCTCTCACTTGAGAGGGCCACGTATCCATTCGTTCACTCATTCTACCTCACTTCTGTTACTTGCACTCTGATTGTCTAGACTCTTACTTTGGCATCCGAGTATCGTGCAGGTACCCCCCATTTCACATTCAACCGCTACTTAACTTAAAGCTCGCGGGCCTTAACGATCTCTTCTAATCAGGTACGATCAGTGGCGCTGTCTGTGGGAAGCCAACTTCCCCGTCTTTCACTCAAGACCAAAGCAGCTCTCTCAACCTTCTGATTATCATGGTCGACCAAGCTATCAATAATGACCAGAACGTTCACTTTGTCGATGCTGACAACAACAACAATGCTCGAAACAACAACGCGGGCAACAACAACAACGTTGCCGCCCCCGAGCAAGACCCCTGGGATGGGATAACCGCATCTTCCTCCACCCGCTCGCGACAACGCCCACCATATCGGTAGAATTACAAGCCGACTGCGTATCAGGAGATCCATGTTCTCAAAAACATTGACGCCACGACTAAAGCCCTGTTCGTGACGATCAACCAGACGAATTACATGATCTTCACACAGGGTGAGCGCCTGATGATGCTGGAACAAACTCGCCGGTCCCCCAGAAAGCACCAAAGACTTGATTCTCGAACTCCCCCTCTCCGACAGAATGAGGACCGCTCCCGATCTCCCCGAGAGACACAGAAAGAACGATTCTCGGAGCCCAACTCCCCGTCGTACTGGGTGAGATTCTGCTTTGGAGAGGACCCATGGCGAAGCTGTCAGGAAGTGTGATCACACACCCCCGTGCAAAGAACGATGATCCCCTGAACAAAAAAGAAACAGGGGGCGAGGAAGAGAAGAAATCTTGGTCGAGGAACCCTCCCTGTGGCCAGGACCGACACAAAGACTGCCGCTACTACCGGTCCCCTTCTCGCTCCCCAGAAAGAACCGACGAAGACGACCCCTGTGGTACGCTGTCTCAGGCCATCATGGAGGCTCATATTCCTAAAGGGATGGAAAATCCTCCTCTTTTGAAGGAATATGACGGCATTGCTGAACCCATCAACCACATCGACGACTTCGAGGAAATTCTTCATTATCACGATGTCGGGGGCCCCGTTAAATGCAGAATGTTCCCCCATAACACTGAGGAAAATGACCATGGACTGGTATAAGAGCCTACCCCCTGGGTCAATCATCTCGTGGAGGAATCTGAAGAACCAATTCATCAGCAACTTCACTGCATCTCGTCGGCACCCGAAGACTGAGGCCTCCTTCGAAGCAATCATCCAGAGGAGCGACGAAACCCTTAGAGAATACATTGACTGGTTCAACCACGAGGCCATTTAGGTCCCCTGCTTCGATCACATGAAGAGATACTTGCTCGAGAGAGGAATTCTCCCGGGCACTGAATTTAGAAAGGCCGTCATCATTAAGCCCCCAGGTCTTTTGATGCACTCCTCGAAAAATCCCGGGCATACATGAACTACGAGGAAAAAGTGGCCGCCAACAATGCCCGCGATTCGAGGAACCGCATACCAACTAACATCCCGCGGCACAGTGATGCGGGTTATTTTTTACAAACATGGGAGAAAATAAGGGAGGAGAAACCTCACGACCCCCGCGAGCACAAAGGACCAGTCGGGCGGTTCACTGAATACACCCGCTAACCGCTTCCCACAAGCATATCCTTGTAGAGAGCTCCAATGCTGAGTTCAAGGACGGTGGGGTCAGGCGTCCTTGACCCACCTTTGCAAAGCCCGGGGCCGACAGAACAAAGTACTGTCAGTACCACCTGAGCCATGGTCACTTGACCGAAGACTGCGTCCACCCGAAGGATAACATCGAGACTCTCATTAAGGTAGGGAGACCCGGGTAGTACAAGAGGAACGATGCCCCTCGTCGGGACATCCACGAGGTTAAAGAAATTAGGGAGGATGTGCAACCATCTGATGACTCTGGTCCCCTCCAAGTAGCCTTCTGTGTCTCAAGGCTCGAGGACTTCCACATCCCCGACAGTCTTGAAGATGACGAGCATTTATTCATCGACAGCAAATGGGAGAAGTTCCCCTCCACCATGGTCATATCTGGCGGGGGATTCACTGACATCTCGGTGAATTCAAAAAAGAGGAAACCCAACGAGCTGGTGGATACAACCCCGATCCAGGCTGTAACCCTTGAAAGATTCAAGGGAAACTATGAGCTAATCACCTTTTATCTCGAGGAGCTTCTCGGCGGAGCCCCCAACTCAAGCATTCTGCTGTTGGTGAGGGAAAAATGGCCAACTTTAATGTACATCACATCTTGGTCAACGAGGGGAGTTCTGTCGACGTCATGTACACCCACATGTTCCACACCCTGCAGCTCGAGGACACCCACATATCACCATACATGGTGTTCCACCTGCAAGGATTTAACAGTTCGACCTCCAAGCCATGGGGCTACGTCGAGTTGTTCTTCACATTCAGGGAAGAAACTGCATCCCGACAGGTCAAAGTGCGGTTTTTAATGATTGGTTTCCCGTCTCTGTACAATTCCATCATGGGGAGAGCGACACTGGCCAAGATGACCGACGTACCCTCCATGGTGCATTTAAAGATGAAGTTTTACACCAAGAGGGCCCGCGTCGCTACCATTCATGAAGACATCTCAGCTGCCAGGAGATGTTTCAACGCAGCCTCCAAAGGGAAAAACATGGTCAACACTGGGGCATGACCTACTAAAAGAGAAACCACCTCGACAACAACGGCTACCTCGGTGGATAAACCTGCTCGAGTTAAAGAACATCAAGCTCCACTAAAGGTCGACTCCATTGACCTTGACACCCGCTTTGACAAAGATGAAGTCGAGGCCCCCAATGGAGAACATGATCCTCTTCAACCCATCCCATACGGAGAATTCGAGTTCACCCCCTAGGCGAAGACCCGAGCAAAGGCGTGAAGATCGGTGTTAGACTCCTCGACCTGGCAAGGAAGTAACTCAAAGCCTGCTTGAGGGAGAACGCTAACATGTTCATGTGGAGCGCTGCAGAGATGCCCGAACTCGACCCTGAGGCCGCCTATCACCAACTTTACGTGGATCCAGCTGCTAGAGCAGTAATACAACATAGGCGTAGGCAGTCTCTCAAAAAAGCAGAGGCTGCTGAAAAAGCTGTAAAAGACTTCCTAGAGGTAAATTTTATTTCTGGGGCCCGATATTCAACCTGGCTCTCAAACGTTGCACTTGTTAAGAAAAATAATGAAAAACGGCGTATGTGTGTTGACTATACTGATCTCAACCAGGCATGTCCCAAAAATAATTTCCTTGACCTAATATCGACATGCTGCTCAACAACTCGGCCGACTACAAAATTTTATCATTTATGGACGCTTACCCGGGCTATAATCAAATACCCATGGAGATGATTGACAAACATTGCACCTTCTTCATGACCAGGTCGGGCAATTACTACTACACCATAATGCCCTTCGACCTAAATAACAAAGGGGAAACATACCAACAGTGAGATCGGGGATATGCTCGAGGTATACATGGATAACATGATAATCAAATCTCGAGCAGAAACCGACCATACTGGCCACCTCAAAAGAGTGTTTGCCCAAGCAAGGAAATATAAAATGAGGTTTAACCCGGAGAAATTCACTTTCGGGGTTAGGGCAGGAAAATTCCTCGATTTCTACCTAACCAAATAGGGAATCAAAGCTAACCCCGACAAATGTCGGGCATTCTTCAAGCTCCCTACACCAAGCTCTAAAAAATCCATACAAGTCTTAAACGACACACTCACCTTTCTCTCCCGCTTCATAGCGAAATTCGCACAACATGCACTCCCATTCTTTAAACTCTTGCGAAAAGAGGCGGCGTTCGAGTGGACTGAGAAGTGCGAGCAAGTCTTTCTCCACCTCAAACGGGCCCTTTCAAAACCACCTATATTATCACGACCAGAGAGCGGGGAAACTTTGTTCCTCTACCTGGCCATCTCCACTGAGGCTATAAGTGCAGTGCTCATCTGCGAGACACCAGACAGGAAGAAACCAGTGTACTTTACTAGCAAAGCGTTGTAAGGCCTCGAAGTCAGATGTCAACAAATTGAAAAGGTATTCTTGGCCCTCATCAATGTGGCAAGGAGACTCGGATATTACTTCCTAGCCCACATGATCATCATCCGAGTAGATCAACCCGTGAGATAGCTACTAGGTCGATCAAATATGGTCGGTCGAATGTTGAAATGGTCCCTAGAGCTTTCGGAGTTTGATGTTTAATATGAGAGCAGAAAAGCCCTTAAAGCTTAAGCATTGGCCGACTTTGTTGCGGAGATGACCGCCCACGAACCCCTTGCATGCGGGAAACACAAGGGGACCATCTTCATAAATGGAGCTTCCAGCTCGACGGGAAGCGAGGCTGGGATCCTCCTCGAAAACGAGGAGGGCGTAGTGGTTGAAAATTTGCTCGCCCCTTCGTTTCCTACGTCGAACAACCAGGCTGAGTACGAGGCCCTCCTCGCAATATTAAGGTTGGCCGAAGACCTGGGTGCCCGTGAAGTACAATTATTCACGGATTCCTAGCTTGTTGCATCACAAGTTCGAGGAGAATATCATGCCAAAAACGGTAGCCTCATCGAATACCTGAACCTGGTCAAAGAGAGGATGGAGAAGTTAGACCGGGAATAAATCAAACACGTACCCCGCAAACAGAACACGCGGGTCGACATGCTCTCAAAACTCGCGAGCACAAAGAAAAAAGGTGGGAATAAATCTGTTATCCAAGAATCCATTTCTCATCCAAGTATTGAAAAACCCATTGCATCGCCCAAAGTGAATGCCATTGGGGACAATTCATGTTGGATGACCCCGATATTTAATTATCTCACAAAGGGAAAGTTACCCGTTGACCAAAAAGAGGCCCATGTGACCAAACGAAGAGCTTGCTCTTAAGTAGTAGTCGAGCAGAAGCTCTATCGACGAGGATTCTCCATCCCACTCCTGAAATGCATCGAGGAGTCCAAAATCCCCGAGATCTTACAGGAAATCCACAAGGGAATCAACACCCGACACTTGAGAGGAAGATATCTAGCACGAAAGGCACTACGAGCAGCGTATTATTGGACCATCATGCAACAAGACGCGAAGGAGCACGTCAAAAAATGCGACAAATGTCAAAAACACGCGGACATGCACCTCCTCCCCGTGGCTGTTCGCCTGGTGGGGGATAGACATCCTCAGACTGTTCATACAAGGATCATATCAAAATAAATCCCTGATCGTGGTCGTCGACTATTTCATGAAATAGTTAGAAGCTGAAGCCCTGGCCAGAATCACATCACACAACATCCTTCATTTCTACAAATGAAACGTGCTTTCCCGATTCGGCATACCACAAGCACTCGTCACCGACAACGGGACGCAATTCACTGACCAAAGCTTCCAAGAGTTATTCGCCAAGCTCGAAACCAAACAACACTTCACGCCCGTCGAACACCCTCAAACCAATGGGCTAGTCGAGGCCATGGATAAAGTCATCTTACAAGGACTCAAGTGCAGGTTGGGCAAAATGGGTGGGTTGAAGAGCTGCACAACGTCCTATGGGCTTACCGAACAACATCACACTCAACGACCGGCGAAACCCCATTTCGACTAACCTATGGCACCGAAGTCGTCATCCCCGTGGAAATCATGGATCCATCCAGATTAACTGAAGCCCCTTTAGACGGGGAACTAAATTATGAGGCCCTAAGGGAAGAGCTCGGTCTAGTTGAATAAATCCGATCAGGAGAAGCTCTCCGCGAAGCCACACTGAAACAGTAGATGGCCCTACGTCATGACACCAAAGTCATAAAACGTGAATTCTAGGTCATCAGCCTAGTCTTACAGAGAAACTAGAAAGATTACCATAAAGGAAAGTTGGCCGCCAATTGGGAAGGACCTTACCGTGTCTACGGGGCAACGAGAAATGGAGCCTACCACCTCGAACGCATAAGTGGAAAACCACTACCTCAACCATGAAACGCTACAAATCTGAAACAATATTACAACTAGATCCCTGATAAACGATGGGGCCCAGCAGTCGACGTATCCTCTCCGAAAAACGATAAGGCTTGTTCGACCACAGAAGCATGTTGCGGTACAAACATAGCCTCCAACCAATCACGAAAGGCGGGTTTTTTCTCATTGGTCGAGCGGAACCTTAGCCCGACGGGGACACCTCGACCGAGCTCCACCGTCAAACCCCGCTCGTGATGGGCAGTTCACGCCACAAAGTCAAGACCCTGATCGTGATCTTGACCTCATCTGTGCAGACTCCTACTCCGCTCCCTCGACACATCCCAACATGTGTCGACCATAACTAAGGTCGATCACAAACCTCCACTTATCAAAATTCCACATTCCTGAAATAAATAAATCTAGCACAATGACAATTGAACATGCAAATTATAAGAGCAAAGCCAAAGCATTAGAAATCAGACCACGAAGGCCGATGTTGTCTATACAATATCCAAAGGGGGGCACGCATACCCAAACTAAACAGACACAAAAAATGGGCAAAGCCCATTGTCCAAAATAGTTAAACGAAAGATGGTATGCATGCCAAATAAACAAATGGGCATGAAAACCCGGAAACTTAATCTTAGCCCCTATCATCCTCGCCATCGATTTATTCCTCGGGATTATCCTCAGAAGGATAAAATATCTACCCGTCGACCACCTGGTTAAAGGGCCCAGCACCTTCGACCATAAGCTTGACCCCTCTATTGATGATCTTGAGCTGCTCTATGACAGTGTTGAAGCCATAACTGAAGGTGTCCATGACATCCTACTCGAGCACACGATTCTGAGAAATCAGGTCTCGCCTGGTCACAAGGGCCTTCTCTAGGTCATTCTCTTCCTCAGCAAGTGCCGCAATTTCCTCCATCTCCTTCACCCAAGCATCCAGACGCTCGTTTTCCTTGGTCGCAGCCTCCAGTTAAGGCTTAATCTCATTCAAATCCTTGAGGAGCTAGACCTATGCTTCATACTTTGTCTCATGATTGAGAATATCAGCCTTTAACTTCTCATTAATCCCCTTCAACTTTTGGATGCGGGCATAAGCTTTATGTAGGCGGCTTGGGAGCCCGCAACTTCATCATTCAGTGTCAAAGCGATTTCGAGAACCCTCACCATGGCGGCCACATCTCCTGTCATATTCTTCCACCGAGTTTCTTTGTCCTCTGACAGAATGGCCTCCCTCTCCTCTTCATGAAGACCTAAGGAACTCTCCCCACTGAAGATACCTCGGTTGAGATAGCAAGGGGGCAACTTGAAAACTGCCCCGACACCCTTGTCCCCGTCGACAGCCACCACGTGCTCGAGGTCTTGAACGCGCTTCCTTTTTACTGGTTGTTCGGGAGGGGAGCTTGGGCCCCTGTAGGGGAATATGAATTGCTTGGACGAGAAGAAGTTCTGGCTTGTTCCTGAAGTTGGGCAACCCAAGTTTTGGGTTCCAAGTGTGATAGATTCTTGGACCTCAAATTGAGCAAACATTCAGAGAGGGTCGTCATTCGGCCTGCAATCAAAAGAAACTGTTAGTCCATGAGAGAAAAGTACGAACATGAAATTACGGGCATGTACCCTACCTAGAAGTCTTAAAGCCTCCTCATCAGAGGAGCACTCAAGGAGCGCTTTCTTGTTAGTTAGTCGGGGAACAAAGAGATGCGCCCCTTTATCGTCAAAGAGGAAGTTATTGTCTACATCTACACACTTTTCCAGGGAGAAGCTCTTGACATAAGCCGTTATCTTGTCGTAAGAGAGCTTATTCTGGGCATCTAAGTCCTCGGGCTTCACCGTATAATACTCAAGATTCTATTCAAAATCTTTCCATTACCACTCAAGAGGAAATGTCACCATTAGTTGAGCCATCGTCCGACCATCCTCGACCTCTTTTGAGCGGTTATACAAAGAATCCACAGCCGCATCAGTGAGGGGCTTCACGATGAAGTACTTTTATTTGAAGTTTCGTACAGATTCTAGGTACGATCAGATTAGTTTCTCGAATTTCTTAAAGGACACCCATGTCTACTACCCGTTAATGGTCTACTGTTGGAGGTGGAAGATACGGAAGAAAAGGGTCAGAGTGGCACCAATCTGAAGGTACTGATAGACGAGCTCAAATGCTTGCATGAACGCGAGCGCGTTTGGATGAAGCTGAGAATGCGCCAGTTATAGCCATTGAAAAACCCCCACCTGGAAATCGTTGAAGGGAAAACATCCTCGCTTCCTTAAAGGAAAATTTGTACATAGGAAAGCAATTTCTCGGGAAAGACGAGCATATCCTCCAACTTCAGTGAGGGATTTGAAGCGCCTAGTTGGCAGGGGCATCTTCTGCTCTGTCCTCGGGGACATTAAACGCGTCAGAAGAATCCTTCGCAAAACATGATCCCTTATTCCAGGGTTTGGGCGCAACCCACCAAGCTAGGGGGTCTACCGCGGCCTCACCTTCTTCCCCATCAGTATCGGGCACGATATTTTCCTCAATTGGTTATGCCATCTGTTGTAACTGGTTTTAAAATGAGAGTCGTCACCCTTATTTTTATCCTAAGGAAGGGAATTTAAAGGATAACCATATCATGGACAGAGATTCTAAGTTGTTGGACTCGGTTTTAGACGAATGGTAGGTGTTAGGCACCCTTCATCTACCTTGTTCACAAGGATACTATGGTTTAGAATTACGACTTAGGAAATAGGGTTTTAACCTTTATTAGGGGAACTCGCCACGATTTAGTCGTATGCCTATATATTCTCTTATGAGGAATCAGAATCCCAATTTGTAGTTCACGGTGGGTTGGTGTTTTTTATGGATTATGAAAAAATTAATTGAATTCCCTGTGTACTTCGTCTAGGTGTGTGAATAGTGGAGTTTGTTAGACAAAGTGCGCAGTTAATTGAAGTATATCCGTAATCCTTTTTTTGAAAATTAGTTGTTGAATTAATTTGATTATAAAAAAGAATTTAGTGTTGGTTAAATGACTTTTAGTGTATTAATTGTAAAAATATTTTCTTAATGAATAATAAAAAATAAATTTAATGCAACAAATAAATAAATAAATATTGGATGCATTCTTAGGAAAAAAAATATTTGATTTTATGATAATAATAATTAATATAATATAATTATAACAATAGAAAATATAAAAATACAAAAAATCATAAAATAAAATAAAAAAAGAATTGAATTAAAAATTCAGGGGGGTGTAGATAAAGTTAGGCTAGTAAAAATAGGGGGTACAAGTATTAGGGTCTTGAATTCAGATATTGAATTCAGGCCTAATGCAGGGGGTGTGAGTTTGCACTACTTAGCAAAAAAATGGGGGTGTGAGGGAGCAAGGGTCCAAGCCCAGATATTGAACTTGGCCCATTAGGCCTAGGGGTATGTTTTATGTTGATTAGTAAAAGCAAAAAAACAAGGGGGGGCGTTTGGTAATGGGCCTGGCCCAAAGGTGCTTTGGGGAGTCAGTTTGACTCAGTACAGGCGAGTACACATGTTATCATAGACTAGCGGGATGGAGGTTGTTTGATCAAGATGATATGGTTGGAAATTGGGGTGCACAGTAACATGCGATGCACAAGATTACAAGGATATTATATTTTATGTTTTACAACATATTTTTGTCATTTTCGTTTCAACTCTCTCTCTCTCTCTTTCTCTCTCTCTCTCAGACCTAACCATATTCTCTCTTCTTCCCATAGAAACCCTAACCTACCCAACCCGCAGCGGCGCAACGTCCCCCCTCTCTCAATACAACAACAATATAAATCGTGAAGAAAATCAAAAGCTAAGCGTTTTGTTACCTCTGATGCGATTTTACATTTGTTTTGATTCTTGATCCTTTCGCTAATCTCCCTTCCTTTCTTTCCGTTTTTAGGCAGGAGGTGACGACGAGGATGATGAAGACGCTGGAGGCAGTAGCGGCGATGGTTCAAGGAGATAGGGTTTCAGATGTTGAAACCCTAAGATGGAGCGACGGATTTGCGGAGAGGCTCGAATTTCCTACTCTCTTTGTTCCTCATCCTTGTTTATTCTTCCAATTTCTTCTTCTGTTAAAAAATTTTCTCCGTAGATTCTTCTCCCCCTTTTTCTCTATTTTAAAGTTAGGTTTTTATAATGTTAGATCTTAGATAATTTTAGGAAACAACTTTATCAAATTCTTTATTTTTTGAGGATTAGGAAATTAGAGATTAGTTTTGTGATTCTCGTTGTAATGAGTGTTGTATGGATTTGTTAAGATTCAATTCAGTTATGTTTTTTATTTTGTTCATGTAAAGACATGATTCAGTTGTATTTGATTGATTATGTATTTAATATTTGATTTTGCATGTTTTGGAAAATTGAATGTAAGATCTGTTTTGATTTAGATTCGCATAATATTCGTTTATAACATTAAAATGACCGTTTCTTTTCCTAGATTTGTACAGTGCATGTTTGGTTGTTTTTTGAACATGCGTTTTCCTTGGACTTGGGCCTATCTGAGTTTTGGGCTTGCCAGTTCAGTTTCATCCCAGTCAACCTTATTTTTAATAATAAAACAAACACATTAATAATAATAATCCAAAATCAATAATCAATAAAAAACAAACACAATTTCTCAAAAACTAAAATGGTCCAGATTGTTCACTTATTGGGCCTTCACAAATGATTTGCTATAAGCCTATTTGAAAGAACGTACACCCTTCAAATTTTCTTAAAACAGGCCCCCAACATTATAGTGGGCCAGTCCATTTAACCAAAAACCCAAACACACCTCCCTTCCTAAATGGGCCCAAATATAATTTAAATAACACCCCCCTCTTGCAAGGGAGAGCGAATGAGCCTTCAATTCTACATGAGTCTTTATGATTTAGAAAGGTCCAAGAATATAAACCCCTTTAGTTTGGGCTAGAAACGGAACAAAAACCTTGCACCAGAAATGCAATGGGCTTTAAAAAAACTACATGGGCCTTTTCTGATTTAGAAAGGCCCATTAATTTCTTTATAAAAAACTTCTTTTATAAACTTTAAACCCCCATGAATATGTGAATAATATATTATAAAGCAAACTAATTTTTAGAAATAGAAATAAAAATATTAGGAACCAGTAGGGAAGTTGGCCCTATTTAATTGTCTTTAGATTGAATAGTGCAAGAAACACGCAGGTGTCGCACGTTCCGATCAGAAGTTTATTAAATATTGGAAGACCCCAAAATTTGTTTGAAAGATTATAAGGATATGTTGTACGGCGTTCCCCGTGGGTATGAAGAATAGGCATAGATGATGATATATCATCCTACCAGCGTTTGAACCGAAGTTTTGATTTAACTCAGACACGACGACATGGATAACTCATAAGTATCTAAGAGAGATTGTAGATTTTTTTTGGCATATTTACCATAACCTAAGAGGTAAATGATACAAGCTTGTAA